>OX411807.1:21747909-23122099 GCA_948253155.1 Leucoma salicis
ATTCTTACAGTTGTATTTCGTATTCCAAACCTCCTAACCTTCCATCATCCTTATCATCCTTCCTCACCTTTACTCGTAGTAGGCGACGGCTAGTGATACCACTGGTATTGCTAGCGTCTTTAGGCTTGTTTGCCACACGCGTAGGTAATACAAAAAAAATATGAAACTCCAAATTACGCTCATGAGTATAACTGTGACTGAATTACCAATTGGCTAACTTACCCTCTACATTGTTACTTTAAATTTTTTGATTAAAATACTAACAATTTGGGCTGTCTATGGTATTTAGCGATACTATAGCCTATATAAACTAAAGCTACGTTAGATAAAGTATTTATAAAAAACTTACGTGAAAACATAGTGAGAAACCATGGTATAGCAAATAGTTCGGGTACAAAATTAATATCGTGTAAATGCGTCGCCAGTTGGGGCTCATGGAAAGCTGTCATCTGCCAAAACTTGGCCAAGTACTCCTTGATCACGGCGCTGTTGTCTTTCAGGAAGAATTTGTGTAGAAATTTCGGGACAAACGCTGATAGGCAGGCGAATGCGCGTGCTAGTGGATAAATTGACAAATTATCGGCTATATTTTTATCACTCCTGGGTTTGAATCTTGGGATAAACAAAGAGTGTTATTGACTTTTTCAACAAAGAAATTCTGAACAGGATCATGATAGTGTAATTATGGTGGACCAGAAACTCCGCTTTTAATCAGGCAAGGCATATATGAAAAGGACATGATTCTAGAACTTTTTAGTACTTAAATGTGACAATATTAATGTTCGATCAATAAACGACAAATTATTGGTGAAAGTCGAAAAGAGAGCTTTTTTCAAACCTGCGTCCCTTTCAATCCGGGGAAGCGCTCTAAACCGCTAAGCTATTGCAGACACTTTTAGATGTCTTTACGACCCACGCCACCTATCGGATGCATTTACATGCATTATTCCAATATAGTAAGTTTAATTTTGCAATTCAAATTCATACACTCGACATGCTCAGCTACTTTAAGCAATACATTATTTCTACTATTATAGAATGGATTTTAGGAGAGCCCACCACTCACCCACGGATTGTCAATCCCGGTTATCTTTGGACAGAATAACCTAAGATTGCCAATCTGCACTCTCACAGATAGAGGAGAATGTGATAATAGCAAAGTAGCATGCACGATAATGACAAAAAACTCACCAACGCGACACAACCATGCGATACGGTAGAACTCTCAGAACCACAATATTGCAATATTCCGCAAAAATTTTTTGCGTGGTGGGCTCTCCTAAAATCCATTCTATAATAGTAAAAATGGACTTCCGCCAAGTGTCGCCTCATTCAATTAATTATTCCATCCATCCATCCATCAGCCTTTCGAAGTCCACTGCTGGACGTAGGCCTCCCCAAGAGAACGACACAACATGTGTTTCGCTGATATGGGGGATAGTACCGTAATCGCCACGCTTGGCAGGCGGGTTGGCGATCGCAGTGGATGTTATTAATACTCGAGGGAGTGCTGCTGCCCACTCCCCCGGTATTCCCTCAGTCGGCTCTTACGACTCCCATGGGTGGAGAGGGGTGGGACAATTCTAAAGCCGGCCACACACGGCTTAATTAATTATTAATATTAATTAATTAATACATTATTTGTGAATGTGGAAAAAGGGCTTTGACGCTTTCACAAATAATTTGTTCATTAATATACCTTACATTTGATGCGGTATAATTAGATAAAAGAGTATTTTACTTCTCTTATATTAAATACGAAGGTAAACAAAAACAAACACAAATTCATACCTTCATTACAAAAATTTAAATACAAGAACGGCGCAGTCAGCGAGTCCAATCCTTGCCAGTAGACATATTGCGGGTTCGTGAGAAGCCATGCTTTGAGTAAACGTTTCAAAGTTTTGTGACCAGCCATGCCACACAACAGCCAGCAGTACTGGTGGCACCGTGGAATATCTACGTCTATCTATTCAAAGAACATGATATTAATTTTTGTATAGATAGTCCAAAAAAGGTAAAGACGAGCCTGCCTAGCTTTAATGATTTATCGTAGCAGCAGCCGATACCTTTATAAAATACCTGGGGCTGAGCCACCGTCTATTAACAAGCTACACAATGCCCTATAAAGCAATGGGGATAAAGGATATTTTATTGCTTAGAGTAGTAAACGATCTGGGGCGGGGCCTCTAGTTGCGGCTACGGGTGGATGAACCGGGGAACGTCCGCCAACCGTAAGGCCTCCCGCGAAGGTGCGACACTCCGTATGCGGATGCATCACTCAGTAGAAGGTACCCGAAAGGGTAAGCCGCCGGCGGACCATTGAAGTATACATTACTTTATCATTAATTACATGGTTCCAGCTTCCAGTGGCCCGCCAATACAGGCGGAGATGGCACACGGCGGGTTTATTCAGTGGGTAAGAGCCCCCACACTATCCTGTTCGTTGCCCCGAACGACGAGGTGTGCGGTTAGGTACATTTATTCCCGCATTAATAAAAAAGCCTAGTGAACGAATCACGGCCCACCTGATGGTAAGTGGCAACCGCCACTCCTGGACTCAACAATACTAAGAATACAGACAAGCTGCCAACCTATTTATTACGTATATTATATATTTATTACGTAGATGGGAACTCTGCTATTAAGATTTCAATGGAACAATTTGGCTTTGGTAAATTTTTTTGGTTGTTTTTATTTCATACACTAGCGCATAACCTACGGCTTCGCTCGCGTCGTAGCGTAAGATTAAAATACTATTTTGGATAGGATTTTAGTAAAATCCTTTCTTAGTGCACACCTACAGTATCAAAGAAACCCATATACCCTACTTATATAAATTTTCGCGGCCCTAGACCCAGGAGTTTGGTCTGTGCGTTGATATTGTTGATAACTGTATGTGTAAACGCAATATGTCAATGTCATGTAAACCTTCGTTTTGACGTAACAATGTATCTCTGTCTTTTTCGCTTTCATGGATGTCCGGTGTGCATACTGTTCCAAAAACCTTGTACCGTTTTCTCAATATATCTTGGTTAATCCTGTATATTTATTTTATTTGTGCCTATTAACCCTTCAGATATGCAAAAAAATAATTAACAAATAACTTAATATTTAATAATAATACCTAAATAAAAATATTTTTCAACTGCAATCATCGTCGTGGGTGGTCTCTAATATTTTGTTTCTTTAATTGTTTTATATCAATACCATAGACTACTAATAGATTGATACTCTAACGCAAACACGGTCCATGACGGCAGTCGTGGCATAGTAGAAAGAGTGGGAAGTAGGTTATCTTCATACAAACGCACCGTACGCGGCTAGTATGTGTGCGCCATAGTATCGTACGCACACTTACAAAATCTCGACCCGTTTCTAAGTGCGCCATTCGGGGCTAACACCGCACAAGGTTCGCGCGTCACGGCTTTTCGGCACCGCTAAATAAATGAAAAATGTGTGATAATCGCAGGAGAACTTATTGCTGTGTGTTTGGCTGTCTAAATAATTCATCGATTCCAGAGTTGTCCCTGTTCAGATTACCTACTCAACAGAAAAAGTAAGGAAGTCACTTATAATACCTATAATTTTTACATGATGATGAGTGAGATACCTACTAATTTTTTTGTTGTATTAGGTAGTTTTATCAGACAGACAAAGTAGGCACGCCTACTTGCCCAATATAATGTTTTTTTTATTGCAACGGTGGCGACGAGCATACGGCCTACCTGATGGTAAGTAGTAACCGCCGCCCATGGACTATGGCAACACCAGGGGCACAGCCAAGTCGCCGCCTACCGTGAGTAAAGTACTCTTCTCAAACCTCGTTTAAAGAGGGACAAGTCGTAACGCTGGGGAAACACCGCAGCAGGAAGTTCATTCCAGATCTTACACGTACGTGGTAGAAAAGAACGCTGAAAACGAACCGTCTTGGACGAGATCGTTTCCAGGTGGTATGGATGAACCCTAGAACGGCGTCTCGTGGTCCGGTGGTAAAACGGCGATGTTGGTAAGACCTCAAACAGTTCCTCAGAGCACTCCCCGTTGAAGAGTCGATAGAGCACACAGAGAGCCCCAAAGTCTCTCCGCCACCCGAACGACTCCAGCTCATCCGTGAAATTGGGATCATCGACAGATCGAACAGCGCGTCTTTGCAGGGAGACAAGTGGGTAGAGCTGGTATTTTGGTGCGCCTGCCCAGAGATGTGAACAGTACTCCACGTGAGGGCAGACTTGTGCTTTATACAGCACAAGTCGCTGCTTCTGTGTGAAGTACCGCTTGGCTCTGTTCAGGACGCCCAGTTTCTTGCTCGCCATTTTGGCTTTGTCCTCCAAATGACTCCCGAACTGGACTTTACTAGATATGTCGATGCCAAGAATCCCAATACTCCCGGAGACCGGGAGAGTTACCTCTTGCAACTGCGGCGTCACGACAAATGCGTCCTTCTTTGCAGTGAACGCGTAAACCTGTGTCTTCGTAGGGTTGAATTGAACCAAGTTCTTTTCTCCCCATTCCGAGGCCCGCCCTAGAGAGCGCTCGACTTCAGACACAAGTTGGATCCGCCTCTCCTCCAGCATGTTCCGAGGGACTTTCTGATGGCCGGTATATCGCGCTTCACCCCTACTGTCATCCGCATAGCAATGCATACTCTCTATTGAGAGCAAGTCATTGATATGCAGGATGAACAGCGTTGGGGAGAGCACCGAGCCTTGTGAGCGCCAGCATTAATCAACATGGTATCAGAGCAGCATCCGTCTACAAGGACTTTGATGCTGCGACCATGGAGGAAGCCGGCGATCCATTTGCAGAGTCCCTCGGGGATTCCATACGATGGTAGCTTCGATAGAAGGGCCCTATGACAGACCCTGTCGAATGCCTTCGCGATGTCCAGGCTGAACGCCAAAGCTTCACCCCCACCCTCCAAGGCCTCTGCCCAGCGATGAGTGAGGTACACGAGAAGATCACCAGCAGATCGACCTTGACGAAAGCCGTATTGGCGATCACTGATCAGCTAGTGATCCTCAAGGTACTGCAGAAGTCGGCGGTTGATAACTCTCTCCAGTACCCTGGAGAGCAAGGATGTTATCGCAATTGGCCCGTAATTCGACGGGTCCGACCGATCATCCCTTTTGGGAATAGGGTGAATATGGGCTACCTCCCACGAAGTAGGAATCCTGCCGGTACTGTATGAAAGGCGGAACAGGCGCGTAAGGACGGAGGTCAACTCAGGGGCGCACGTTCGAAGAACCACAGCAGGGATGCCATCCGGCCCACTCGACTTACGGACGTCCAGTAGCAGCAGCTCCCGCCTGGCCGCACGTTGCGTAATGCGGATTTCAGGCATGGAGCTTTCACACCAAGGGATGGTGGGTGGTGTGGCCGCTCCAGCGTCCAAAGTTGAGTTTGAGGCAAAGAGTTGGCCCAAAAGATCGGCTTTCTCTTTGGCACTATGGGCCAAATTGCCATCCAGTTTCCGCAGTGGTGGGAGACTAGACTGGCAGAAGTTGCCCTGTACTACCTTGGCGAGCGACTAAAAAGCTCGGCTCTCATTGGGATAGCTTGCAAGTCGCTCGCCAATTCTGGCAATGTTTTCCGCCTTGGCTTCGGCAATAGCTCTCTTGTTTGACCTGGAAGCAGCATTAAATTTCCGCTACTCCTCTTTGGCGCTCGGATCCTGACTTTTCCTGGCTCTATTCCAGGCCAGGTATGCAGACTGCTTCTGGCATGCAGCCGTCCTACAGGCTTTGCTAAACCATGGACGGCTGCGACCGCCAACCGGTATTTTGGTGCTAGGGATAAATAATTCCATCCCCATAATCACCGTTTCCGTGATGCAGTCCGCACAGACGTCAGGGTCCCTAGAGGAGATGCATAGCTGCTTCCAAGGGTAGGACGCGAAGAACTCGCGTATCCATCCCAATCTGCTGACTTATACTGCCAGACTCTACGAGACCCCCATTCACTGGAAAGCGATTGGTTCTCGCAACAGAGGCAGTGCAGCGGACCAGGCAGTGATCGGATGATCCCAAAGGAGCACCAACCACCACCCGGTATCCGTGTGGATTTGAAGTCAGCAGAAGGTCCAACAAGGAGGACTCATGACTCTCAATATCTGGGACACAGGTAGGCTGTGTTACCAGTTGAGAGAGACCATAGGCCGTAGCCATATTGAAGAGTTGCCGACCCGGGAGGTCAGTGGTCCGGGACCCAAGCCACTTTATGTGGTAAGCATTGAAGTCACCAAGGACCACCACCTCCGCAGATGGAAACTGCTCCAATATTTTGTCTATCCCCCGTTCAACGTTCTCGAAAAGATGAGTTGACCCCAAATCACTGCCATGGGACCTGTAAAGGCACGCGTAGATGCGGTCTGTTCCACCATATTCTACGCGTAGCCATAAAATAGACAGTTTGCCATGTTCGAGAAGAGATCTTCATGTGGGAGAGCCCCGAAGGCGGTTACAGCAGACATCACTCCGAACGAATACGCACGCCCCGGCTTTACGATGGAAAGAATGTTCCAGTTCGTAGCCGGGGTATTTAAGGTACGAAATGTCGTCCGGAGCGCCTATCTGCGTCTCCGTCAAAAAAAGCAAGGCAGGCCGCGCCGTCTCGAGATGGTGATGGACGACGTTGAGATTACTGTGAAGACCCCTGATGTTGCAAAACTCCACTGATGATGTGGATAGGGAGTCCGCCGTAAAACACTTACTCTTTTTATTTTTCTTTTTGGCCATGATTTGTGAAGAGTTTGGAGGATATGGGCATGCGCACAATGGCTACCGGTGACAATCGGAAAAAATGGGTGGTGACACTTGGCGCATGGCTAGACATGGTTTTGTGAGGAGCTGACACGAAACACGGAAGGGCCCCCCCATGAGTAACCGTCGGGTCCACACCGGTCTCCTACTCCGGCACGACGGCAACTCCACGGGATTTTCGCCGATTGGCGGGACAGCCTCCCGAGGTAGGATTTCCCAGGGTTCGGGTCCCCTACTGACCGGCAGGTGGCCGGCGAACCATTCCCACTGGGTCTCCCTGTACCCTGCGTCAGCCCCTCACGCCCAACGCACAAGCCATGACCCCTATCAATGCCCGTTCCAAGCATCACCGAAACCCACCACGCGCCCAGGAAGGGAAAATGGACGGGGGCGGCAATCTCCCGCTACAATGGCCGGTCACACGAGAGACGGTGGTCCTGACCCGCTTGGGCCCGATGGCAAATAAGTAACCCCACTTGGCATCACACCCTACCACCAGTAATGCAGAAAGATGATAATTGCTTACTTCCCTTAGTCGCCGTTTACGACACCCGCGGGAAAGAATGAGGTGGCGACATCTGTATTCTTAATCCGTTACCACACGGATAAAATGTATTACCTAGGTATTTTTGATCTGTCAAATTGATACGCCGCTATTGCTTTGTTTACGTTTAGTCATGTCGATTTCTCAGTATTGTAGGTATAGTGACTAAGTAAAAATCGTAAGTTAAACACTCACTAACCCTGAACGTCTGGGTTCAGGATTAGTGAGGTCTGTTTTTCCTAAACGATTATAAGTAAAAAATACAACTTCCCGGCCCTTGCCAATTTCTAGGCACTGAATTAAAATTTAGCTAAAAGTGACAACCCTGAGACAGGCAAGTATGGTAGGTAATTATATCGCGGATTAGGCCGGAGATTGCCTACTTCCCCATTCTTTCTACTAGTGATCGTGGAAATGTATATTATACGCAAAAAAAAAATTAAATATTTTTATTTAATGAACAGTATGTTTAAAACAAAATATTTTAGATATTTAAATATTACTATTGATTAAACATACATTTACGTTAAATTATAGGTAGTGTCTTAGTGTCGAATACACAACCTTCTTTAGCTTGACAATAAGTTTGGATTCCATTTTTTTTCTACCATCACTGGCATAATTTAATTCCTTATTCAAAAATTCAAACAAAAAGGTATCTATATAATTTTTTTCTAAACTATATAAAATGGTCTCAAGTGGCTACCGTACCTGTCTATCAGTTGGTGTAGGAGTTTCTTTGTCAATCCGTTCGTACTGTGCATCAATATCGCCGACTACCCCAAGTAGAGCTGCCCATATGGCGCCTCGTACTAAGGGTGGAATGTCTATCTCTGCTTCCGCCCGTATATATGGAGCTGTGTAGGGATAACCCTGAAAATATGACTTTTTTTATTGCCGACAAACAAGCAGTCCACCTGACAGTAAGTAAGCACCAGGGTCACGGGCATCGGCATAGTGACACTTGTATTCTTAGCCCGTCACCGCACGGATTACGATTTTACGAAGGGTTGAGATTTTTCACAGCAATCGAATGGAAAATACTACTGTGCATTTCATTAGGCATCCATGAATTTGGCGCTAATATAAACCATCATAGTGAACTAATAAAACTCCAATAAAAATAGTACTTACATGCAAAAGTCGTTCAAACCAAATCAATCTATAAAACTGATACTCTGTATCCCTTTCTCTTATGACTTTCGGCAAAGTGACTGCATCATACTGCTTTCTTCGTTCATGCATCAACGGATAATAGTCTTGAATTGGTACATGACTCAAGCGGGACTTCAGGAGATCTAAGCTATATTTGGCTATACGACGGTCGAATAAGGCACCAGATTTACCACCTATTGTACATCCGTCGAGAAGAATAGCACTGAAATGTAACTTTCGATCAAAAATGCAATAGATTTCGCGTCGACCTGAATAATACATCTCGGTAAATAAGAGCGTACTTGAGAAGTGAGCTCTTATTTTATTTAATTTAAAATGTACTTTATTTGTTGCTATTTTAAGCTTGATTTCACAGTAAATGTTATTAATGTTTTTGTCTTTTCACTTTTTGGCAGTAATAAATGATTGCTTTGCTCGTTTTTTGTGACGAATTACCGTATTGTAAGATAATATTTTAAAGATTTGCGACTGTATTACTAAGTGCCATAATTGTAATTAAGTTGAACTTAAAACTGTTTTAAAACCTTTGTCTCAGTTCGCTAGTAAACAGATGTAGCTGTATAAGTATATTCACACCAACAGTTTTTAGCTTTCTTTGATTTTGTTCCGGACACTGTATCTTGTTAGTATTGATGATCAAAGGTGGTAACGGAATAAGAATACAAGTGTCACAGATGGCGGAGTGGTTTAGATACCGGCCTCCCGCCCGAGTGTTGTGGGAGCGATTCCAACACAGGGCAACTCTTTGTGTGATCCTCAAATGGTTGTTGTGAGTCTGGGTGTACTTTGTGTCCATGAAATTGTATATTTGTAAAGTCCCCCACCGTACAAGGATTATACAAAATTTACCTGCAGGTATCGCATGACGTGACTAAGTGAAGTAAGCAATTATCACCCATTGCATTACTGATGGTATAGTTGGTTACCAAGTCCACTCATTTGTTAAATAGCCTGAGTGAGCCAGTTCCAACACTATCTTACATGTTACCGACTGTGAAACACCTTGGTGTGTTTTTGTTTAAAGCGAGATATCCATTAATTATATTCCCACATATTTTTTTTATTGCATATAAATCATTAAATGGTAACCGTCGCTCATGGACTCAATTATAACGAGAGTATTGTCAAGCCGCTGCTCACCATTTCTTTAAACTGATATGAAATTAAAGAATAAACGGCTATCTCCTGCTACAGCCAAAACACAACAATGTGCTTTATGGCCAGTCACACGGTAGATGGTGGTACCAACCCGCTCAGGCCCGATATCAAGTGAGTACTCCCACTTGGTACCCAGCCCTACCACCAGTCATGCAATGGATGATAATTGATTACTACCCTTAGTCGCCTCATACAACAACCGTGGAAAAGAACGGGGTGGTGACACTTGTATTCTTAGTCCGTCGCCACACGGAAACATTATATGAAATGAAATGGTGAGCAGCAGCTTTCTTTAGTTGAAATATGTTAAGTTATTTAAGTAGTAAAATTCTATGTAAATACTTTGATAATAATAATATACAATAATGATTAGTGAAAACTAATGATGCTTTAATACTCACATAGGCATAGACAATATAGGTGGGCTATTTTTTATTAGATAATTCTTTTTTAATTCCCCTTGTATATCACCACCAGCTAACTGCCACCAATAATATAAATATTGTAGCTTGCAACCCATTAGTCCTCGAGGTTTCTTAATTTCTAACAATTCCATAGTGTCTATTTGTGACAACTCTGTTACTAATTCAGAAAATGTTGCCCTTTCATTAGGATAAATTTTGAGGCATTTTTCTATAATATTCTTAAGATTGTCTGGTATTTGCTGAAAATAAAGTTTCATACATATATTAATTTAACTTACTTCCTACCCATATTTATCAGCACTCTCTATAAATTCATTAGCAATAATTGTATATTATTATTCATAGAGCCATTCAAAAATATGTTCTTACACAAGGGCAGGAGGAGGCTTCACTTGGTGTGACAATATGTGATGTGGGAGGATGGGAGTGTAAAGCCGGGTTCACAGTGAAATGCTACGGACTAATGTAACGGATGAATGATGCGAATGTTTCCCTCCAACATGATTTTCAAATAAGCGCGCGCAAAATAAAATACGGTTTTCACATCTAGTGTCAGTCCCATGTTTAAACCGAATATAGGCGAGGTTCATTTTGGCAAGTAGATTGAATGAAGTTAGTGGGATTGAGTTCATTCAAAAATATTCGTTGTTCTCCGCTCACACAGGTGCGTGTACAACGCCATCGACCGGACCACCCCTGCGTAAAGCCGGCACGCATTGTTTGGTCCGCCCATATTTGGCATGAGCCGTGCAAGCCTGGGGGACAGTTAACGGAAGTGCTCGCGAAAGCGCCACCGCCTTTCCAACATCAGGCCCAGGTACTTGATCTGGGCCGTCACTTCAATTTGGACCCCGTCCACCATGATCGAGGCACCAGCAGGTGGCCGACGTCGGAGCCCATAGAAAAGTAGGGCCTCCGACTCCGTGGCCAGGAACGGCGCTTTCTCGAAGTTTCCGCCCCGGACCACGACCAGCGTGTCATCCGCATAGAAAATGACCGCCAGCCCGGATGGGAGACGACAGCGTAGCACCTAGTCGTAACCGATGTCCCACAGGAGTGGCCCTAGACCCGAACCCTGTGGGACACCGCACGACATGGGTTTCCTCACTACGTCTTCTATGCGGCTCTCATAGAGAACGCTGCGGCCCTTAAGATAGTCTGCTACTAGCCGCCTCAGATATGCAGGCACCCCTTGATACCGGAGCACCTCCCTGATACAGCTGAATGGCAGACTATTGAATGCGTTGGCGATGTCAAGCGACACTGCCAACAGCACTCCACCGCCAGCGACGACCACCACGGCCGCGGCCCTCAGGCGCATGATCGCGCCGACCGTCGAACAACCAGCTCGAAAACCGAACTGGGCATCTGACAAGTCCGGTCCGACGTCGCGCAGGTGCTGGACGATGCGGGAAGCGAGGATCCTCTCCAGCAGCTTACCCGCCTCGTCCAGCAGCACGATGGGCCTGAAGGCCCAACCAAATCCGGCATTCACCCCGGCTTCGTCAGGACTACCAGCCTCCCATCATTTCAGCAGTCAGGGAACCGTCCAGACGCTAGGCACGCGTCAAACAGTCCCATGAGGCGGGGCTCCAGGTGGTCCAGAGCCAGGGCCAGCACCCGGGCGGCTATCCCGTCTGAGCCACGCTTGGCAGGCGGGTTGGCAATCGCAGTGGATGTTGTTAATACTCGAGGGAGTGCTGCTGCCCACTCCCCCGATATTCCCTCAGTCGGCTCTTACGACTCCCATGGGTGGAGAGGGGTGGGACAATTCTAAAGCCGGCCCCACACGGCCAGTACTCTAAAATACGCAACCCTAAATGTAACTTTTCAATGGACTAAATATATTCGTAGAACATTCGCATCGTTTCATGCGAATACGAATGCGAATGCGAATTGTTGAAAACAGGCGAATATTCGCGAATGCGAACATTCGTTACATCACTACTACGGACAAAACATTGTTTTGCTGACATGTTAATAAAACATGTATAGCAAACGGGCCATCCACTGTGATTTTTGAGTATGGAATATTTTCGTTAGCTACCTACAGCAACATTCTTTCAACATCTAAAAATTTAAAATTGAAGACCGATTTGCTTTAAAAAAATTAATCTTTAAAAAATACAAGATATTTTATTTATTCCACTCCATTATCGCTAGTACAAAATAAACATACATACTATTTAGAAAGATTTCATGAGACTTGCCTATGGCGAGCGCAAACACGACATTAATAATATTACCTCCCCGCACCCACCGCAGGCGAACGCGGGGAAGTTATCCATTTGAGTCGGCAAACTTGTTACGAGTTTTTGGAAATAAAACAGTTAGGCCACACCTGCAAAACTATTACCTTAGTTATATTATCATGTTATTGTGTTTGTAAACACGATAACATGGCGCTGCGGACCCGGCTTAAGAAAATGTGACATTTCAGTTAGCTTAATTTTTTTTTATTAAATCGTATTACATTTCAGGTAAGTAACAGAAAGGGGTCTAGATTATGTGACACAATATTTGCAGGAAATAAAATTAAGATACACTATCATTTATATGAAAGAAAATCAAAAAAAAATATAATTTGTGATATAATTTATGAAGGGCTCCTATAGAATATTATACAAAATAATACCTACTTTATATTGCTCTAGCCAATCATGTTCCCTAACTATTCGTTCAGCAGGATTGTTAGCATGTATAAGTGTGAGTATCCTCCTCAAGATAGGGCCAGGTTTGAGGTTAGTCCACAATTTGCCAATACATAACTCAAGCAGAATAATACCAAAATTCCACACATCTGCAGAGGGACCTCCACCACCAAGTATCGTTTCTGGGCTTAGGTACCTTGGTAAACTGGAAATTTAAAAACTTAAGTTAGTTACACATAAGGTTATTATAAAATAGTACACTAAAGGTGCTATGGCTGTGTTAACACTACTATCCAGTTTGCTATTATTCAAGCTCGTACATCAGTAATTAACCAAAACTTATGTTTTATTGCAATGATATAATTAATTTAAATATATAAGTATTGCATTGGTTACTTTAAAAACATAGATATCAATAAACTAACATTATAAATGCAATAATATGCTTTTGCAACGTAACTACTGAACCATGATGGAATTTTTCAACTGTTTTCATCCCGGAAAAATAAATGTGGGATAGCTACTTTTACAAAGAAAAAAAAGTGCAATTGAGTGATGTATCTACATTCTGAACTCTGTGTGGATGCAGTCGCAGGTGAAATCTAGTTAGATATTAAAACTTATTGTGTTCTGAGTGAGTTTAGTTTGTTTGTTGAGTGAGTGAGAGTGCTGGAAGCCTAACTCCCTTACTCATCTCTTTTGTCATCCTCCCTCTTCCTCCTCCTTGTGTTAGTAATAGGCAAGTGTATATAACTATATTTTAATTTACAGACTTTTTAATTTACAATTATATAGACTATAATAGCTGCTTACTATCAGGTGGATCATTATGTTCTTTTGTAATTGAATTAAAATAAAATACAATAAGTAATTACTTACACCAATACGCAAACTTTATTTAGTTAAAATCAGGGGTGTTATGGATATGAAATTTCAGGTCTAAACTGGGTTTCATATATGGTTATGAAATTATTTCGGATTATCTGCTAATTTTGTTTACCAATATTAAGAATAATAGTAAAATACAAAATGTTATGTTAAATTATAATTTAATCGCACAATCACTAAGTAATTATGACTGAAGCAATAGAAATAAATGATTGCTGCATTGTTTATTATTTCAAATAATAAATAATACAGACGTATGCCATGTGGGGCCGGCTTTAGAATTATCCCACCCCTCTCCACCCATGGAAGTCGTAAGAACCGACTGAGGGAATATCGGGGGAGTGGGCAGCAGCACTCCGTCGAGTATTAACAACATCCACTGCGATCGCCAACCCGCCTGCCAAGCGTGGCGATTACGGCACTATCCCCCATTCTTGGGGAGGCCTATGTCCAGCAGTGGGCGTTAAAAGGCTGATGGATGGATGGAAATAATACAGGGGATGCACATGGTTGTATCTGTTCAGCTAGGCAAAAACAAAAACCTGTCACATGTATAATTTAGACTCTGCCCTTATCCAGAACTATTTGAAACCTTTATATAAGCTTCAGTTACAGATTATTTTTAATTTTTGGATATCCTGTAGTTATGGTTACGGAGCTCCATCACATTCCTGGTTAAAATATTATCAAAACTTACCCCAAAGGAAATGACACCTCAGTACCTCCACCAGTCATATGATATAATCCATAATTGAACATCTTTACTCGTCCATTGGAATCTATGAATATATTGTCATCTGACATTGTCCTGTGTACTATATCTTGATTGTGAAGGAATTTGATACCATCCGCAAGTTGTCTAGCGATATTAATCACTTCTTTATACGAAAACTTTGTGGAACACTCTTTTATTGACTTTCCTATCACTTCTGCAACTACTATTATTCTTTCTGGAAGAATAAACATTTACCTATGATTTCAATAATCTGATTTATGCTTATCTTTTAATTTGTAGTCTGACACTGAACAATATTGCAATCATTACTATATAAGCTAAAGTTAAATAAACTTAAAGTTCAATGATAAAATATGCATTACCAGCATTATGTAGCATCAGTAGAATTTTAATATTATAATAAAAAAAAATACAAGATAAAAGCTAAGGGAATTTTATTATTTATATAGAGAAAGTATCTTTAATTGCTCAAATGACAAACCATACCACAAACATAAGTTTATAACACAACACTAAGAGGTAATAGTATTGTGATAAAGTGCTTTATTGGTTGTGGATGTCAATAGATTAACTCCCTTGAGAAGGCCTAAATAATAAATTGCACATATCTCGATAATAAACCAAATAAATAACGCTTTTCTATACTTACCATGTTTACCCCTAATTACGTCCAGATATGTACACAAATTCGGATGTTCTATAGTCAAAAGCCTCTGAGCACGTCCCAATATTGTTATTGAACTCGGCGTTAAAGGTAATCCATTACTACCACAGGTTTCTCCGGGGTGATTCTTAGCAAAATAAGTACAAGCGGCGAACTTGTAATCATTTTCATTTAAGTTCGACATAATTTTGCACAGAAATACCAAATCAGTGATTGCTGCAGTACCAACTCGCCCTACTCCTGAATATTTCTACCAGCTCCTACTTGGGAATTAGGCAGACTACTTTTGGGATTCGGGCATCAGGGGCATAGATGATACACTTTACTTAGATCAGGGGGCGGATTACTTTCTTGATTTTCTTTTTATAAATAGATAAATACACAGTCACACAGACTGACAGTGACAGAGGAGTTGACAATAAGCACAGATTACAATATATGTAGCTAATAAGACTTATGCCACCACTACACTGCTCGCGAAGCTCAGACTAAGAACTACTAGACGGCGACGGAGCCAAGACGTGGCCGCACTTGAAATAGCAATATTTTTTTAAATGTTGCCAGGTTGACAAATATTTAACCATATTTGGGCAAATTAAACGATAGTTAGAATGAGGTCTGTAACTAGGTCGTAAAATTCATTTTAATAAACGTTGCGATTTTCAATAAAATATTTGAAACTCATCGTAACAAATATTTTATTGAAAATCGCAACGTTTATTAAATTATCTTTTCTTTCTTTTCTGGGTCAAATATGTAAAGAATTATCATCCTTCCAGCGCTGATTTAATTAATTGAATAAGAACTTTTGTTTTATTGCATTTAGTGGCAGACAAGCCACGGCCCATCTGATGGTAAACGTCAACCGCTGCTCATGGACCCAACTATACTGAGAGTATTGTCAAGCCGCTGCTCACCATTTCATTTCACCTATATATAATGAAAGAATAAACGGCTATCTCCTGCTACGACCAAAACGCAACGATGTGCTTCATGGCCGGTCCCACGGGAGAGAGAGTACTATAAGTGGTAAAGCTAGCTATAGGACGAATACCACGACCTTATAAATTTGTGTTGCCACCTACCATTTGGGGTGTGAATATATCTTATTTAATTTTGTTTTACTCCTGGGTTTTATTTTGAAACCCTTAAATCCCAGACAGGTGTCACAACAGAGAGCAAATTAGTTTCTCTGAATTCTAGATTATGACTACAGCGGTCATAATCTAGAATTGAGATTTACTTACAAAGTTGAAGTACAAAGACTTTAAAAGCTATACTTACATGAACATATTCACTGGCAATGATTTTGCTCCCAACGTTGCTATTTTCTTATTATGTATAATGAAACATCAATAAACTATCGTGAAGCATATTTTGGGTATTTCGTGGGTTGCCTCGTTTTCCCGTAGAATCCACCCATTTCGATCTCGCATCTGGATTAGAGGGAAACCTAAAATGGCAATTTTTTATCATCATCTCATAAATTACATATAAATTTATTAGTAAAGTGAAAACTGGGCAAAATAAATTCGCAATAAAGCAACACCAAAACAACTCAAAGTAATAGAAATTTAGCTAGAAAACGTGTTTTGCGAGTGTATCTTAGTAGCAATTATTAATTTAGAGTAAAAAAAGCCCATTTTATATCACTTTATAGCATTCAATCATTAAATTATTTCATTTTCGACTACATATGAATGAAATGTTATACCTGTATTTTTTCGCTCGCTGTAGCTTTTGTAGCATAGTACACTATTTTACAAGCACTATTATCACGTAGTCTTTTTCTCAAAACACTCATTAACACGGATTAACATTAAATTTTAATTAAAACCCGAATTTTTATACAAAATGTTCGATTATGCCAGTTGGATCGTGACAGACAAAGCATTTTGACATCGTGACAATACCGAAAATTGGCCACGGCGACAAAGACAAAAATCTATGGCTTTGTCTGTTTTTTGCACCAGTAAATTGTATCTTGTGTTCTCGCTCATACATGTCAAAGAATTTTCTTCGCTCTGTCTAGTTCTTAGTCTGAGTCGCGAAGTGACTTCGGCGAAGTGCCCGCAGTACGAAGTACGTGACCTCACACTCGCAATATTTCAGTCACTCGGCGCAAAGATTACAATACCCAAAACTCAACGCTCGCCGAGTAAAGTTATGCTTATACTCGCGCGCTTTGTGACATGGATAAGAATATTTAGAAAGCCAATCGATTTCGACCGCTGGTGCGGTAGTGGTATCAAAAGTTACCTACCACGCCATCTGTAAACACAGTGTGAAAATGTGAAATTGAAAATAACAGTCACGAGCAGGATAGTTATTTACGTTTTCACATTTTCACACTTTGTGTTTATTTATATTTCTAAGCATGTCCAATGCTAAAAATATACGTACATAGCATCACGCCTGTATTCCCCGAAGGGGTAGGCAGAGGTGTATTACACACCCACGACTCGCCAGCTATGTTAAACATAGCACAAAGCGAA
This sequence comes from Leucoma salicis, assembly GCA_948253155.1. Lineage (NCBI taxonomy): Eukaryota > Metazoa > Arthropoda > Insecta > Lepidoptera > Erebidae > Leucoma > Leucoma salicis. Next base: position 21,765,408 of record OX411807.1, read on the forward strand.
GCGAAGTACCCCTACACACTGTCGTATTTACTTTTTACTTAACTTTCGGCTACTTCGCGAGCAGTGTAAGTACCGGAAGTCACCGGAGTCGAGGCGAGGTAGCATGAAGCGAAGCGAAGTACCCCTCTACGCGCTCGTATTCGCTTAACCTTCGGCTACTTCGCGAGCACTGTAGTGCGGTTATAAGATCTACGCTGTAGAGAGTATATTCTTTGAGTCTGTGGATCAAAGAGTATATTTTGGCAGGAACACGAAGAAGATCATGTCGTCGCTCTGCATTATGTTCCTAAACTTGTATTAAATTCAAGTATTAATGTGTAAAAGTCGTGGTCTTTTGCTTATTATTTATTTGTGTGTGTGCATAAGTGTTGGCAAGTGACGTAATGCGACATAACGTGTTTTTCCTGTTGTCTCCAAAACTCTATAGAAGCATCAATAAGGTCACTATCGTCTTACTGGAGAGAGACTTTGACTTGACTGACTAATTTTATATGACTGACTTCGACTACAACTTGTTTTATGAATTAAAATTACCTGTGATCAGAGAATAACAATGTGTTACTGTTAGGCTGACGGTTCTGCCAATGCCTTAAACGAATTAATAAAATAAATAAAAAATCTTTGTCTGTGTTATCTGTTATCTGAAGGTTATGTTATCTGCACGGCATGTAATGTTCCTATCAAAAACTTCAACCGTATGTCTATGGTTTGCAACTATCGATTATGACAGTTCTACTGACGCCATTTTGAAATTTTCTCTATAACCAGTATCTACCCTGTGCACAGCAGACCAAGAAACAATAGTCTTTTACATAACCTAGCCGGGGCTTTTCAGACAGACTACAGAGACGGTCTGTTTGCGAAGCCTCGCCGGTCCCAAGCCCGGGTAAATAGGGAGAGTCTTTATATGTATCATATTCATGTAGTTTATCCATTAGTATTATATCTCTGTATACATGGTCCCTTCTTTTCTATTTCTTCCTATATGTATAGAGAAAGCCGCCTTTTTGTGGATGCGAAGACGGTTTATTATGGTATTTATACAGATATAGTATATCTTTAGGTATATATTTTTATGTGTTTAATGTGCTATGGGCAGGCACCAACCACAAATATTGCCCCTTTATTTATGCAGTTTATATAGTTACTACGCTCATACAAGCACACAGCACCCACCTGCGTTGGTCCTGCACAGTTAATCGCCGTACGCGAGGAAGATGGAGTCCTGGAGGGCTGAGTCGAACGGGGTCGGGGTTGATACTTCCGGGAGACAACACGCCCTCTTTGGTCCGGATTTCTGGCTAAACGGTACTCCTGTAGCTAGCCACTATAGGGGAATGGACACGCGTCCCGTATGGTTGAGGAGGGTACGGGCCGCAGGCGAGACACAGGGGTGTCCTCTGGGGGGACATGGGGTTCGGCCATGCTGACGGGGCAAGGGCGTGTGGAACCACTGGGAGTACTAGGATCGGTGCCCCCAGCCATATGTCTGCAGCTCTCGATGTCGCGCATGAATCCCAACCAACCGTGTCTATATCTCTCGGGTAGTCCTGGTGTCCAAAGTGACATCCCCAAAGGTGCGGGCTCCGTGGAGGGTGGGAAGCTCGAGAGACGAAATAAAAACAATCACTTGGTATGGATAAAACCAGATCCCAAACCCCACGGGCGCCTGAGGTTAACCCCACAGGCACCCAAACACACGGAGGAGACGGTGCGGCTCACGCTGTGCCCGACACCTCCACATTCCCCATACAAATGAGAGGTGCTGTTCCCACAGTGCCTCCCCTACTCACACATGCCTTGAGGGATGCGAAAGTGGCCCGGAAAGGCGCGAACGCAACACAACAGAACACAAACAAGACACACACACAAATACTGCACTCACTAACACTGCACTCACTAACACTGCTCACACTAACACTGCTCACAAAGAAGGTGCTGTTTCCACAGTGCCTCGATACACTAAGCACAGTGGCGGTGCCGTTTCCACAGTGCCCCCCCGTAAAAAACTGTCCGTGCCGGGTAAAAAGGCTGCTGGGATCCCGGCGCCTCGAACACCCGGCACGTTGACGACACCGACGGGCTCGGGGCAGGTTCATGACCGTACCCAGCCATCATCTAGTACCGAGGGAGCTGTTAAGGAGGACGCTCCGTCAATGGAGAAATCCGTTGAACCGGAGCGGACACCAGCGGTAACCCCAACGGACGCTCTGCTCGATGCAGGTTGGACAGTGCCGGACTTTAAGTGGAAGACGCATAAAAATAAAAAAAATACAGCGTCGCAAGTCCAGGCAGAGGCGAGCTGCATTGGACAACACAACAGCCCCAGTGCCTCAACAACAACCAAGTGCTTCCAAGCAAGAGCCGGGAAGCAGACGCTGGAACCCCAGTAGCACGCCGCGCCGGCCATGCAAGGAAAAGGGCTAGGAACAGGCCTGCAACGACCACAATCCCGGAATCTCAAGCTTCGGCCAAAAGGAATCGCCCGGATGAGACCATCTCTCCTCGAGGTGAGACCAAGAGGCTGAGACTCGAGCCTACGGGGGATACTCCGAAGATGGCTTATGCGGATGCTTTGAAGGCGGACCTGCTGGTTGCTGTTACCATGGTGACCTCAGGTCACCTCACTCCGCAGCTGTCTGAGGAGGTCCAGAAACAGCTGCAGGCACTGCTGATGCAGGAAGCCATGCAGCCTAGCAATAGCCAATCCTCTGGCCCACTATTCCGGGGAAAGCCGTTGTTATCCAACGGTGCCCTACGGCTATGGTGTGAGGATCAGGCTACATTGGCATGGCTCAGGCGGTGCACGGCGACTATGACCCTGTCTACAGGGGACAAGGTCACCGTGAAACGCCAGAGTGAGCTACAGCGTAGAGTACGCTGTGGCGTACTGTTCCCGGGGGTCTGGGAAGATTTCCGCGCCATAGCGCGAACACTTCGGTACCAGAACCCCTGGGCGCAGATTGACCAGTGGCTACTCCACAAGACGGAACGACAGGAGACGGACACGTTTGCTGTTGTTAGTGTACCGGAGACGGTCGTGGCGGTCCTTGTAGAGCGCGAACGCCGGCTTGGCTTCCTGCTAGGCTTGGTGTACGTAAAGTTCCAAGGACCGCGTGGCAGGTACGTGGAATACCCACCACCCAGCGACACCGTCACTCGGGAAAATACGGCACCTGCTGAATCCGAGGCTATGGACACTTCCATGGGGACCAGGGCAAGCACTGTAGGAGTGGAGGTGTTGCCTGGGTCTCAGACGTCGGCGTGGACTGCTCCTGCTTCTGAGGAGGATGAGGAAGAACTTCTTCGTGATCCCTCGGAGGCTGGGGGGGGGACTGCGCCCGGGGTCTGGAGAAGCTGGCCATAGGTGAGGAGGAGGCGGAGGGAGGATAGGCGGAGGAGGATGACCTTAACAGTGTTACCCCCTTCTCCGCTTTGTAATATCCTCCAAGCCAACCTCCACCACAGCGAAACCGCGACGGCTCAGATCCGGAAATGGTTGGAGGTCAACGACACGGCCATAGTCCTGATCCAGGAGCCGTGGGTCAGGAATGGCACCGTCTGCGGACTCCGGAACATCGGAGGTAAGCTTATTGCATAAACAGGACCGGACAATCCCCGAGCCTGTATTTACATGTCTAGAAATATACACGCGCAACCCTTAACGAGTTTCTGTTTTAGAGAACTGTGCGCCATTATAGTGCACGGGGCGCCGGATTCAAGCCTTCAGGAGGTGGTTATTGCATCCGTGTACATGCCGGAGGCTGACGTTCCGCCACCCCACGAGCTGACACGGCTAATCACCTACTGCGAAGAGACCGGGCTCGAAATTATCGTGGCCACTGACGCAAATGCACACCACCCCCTATGGGGGATGAAGACAAGTAACGAAAGAGGTAAGAAGCTTGTTGAGTACCTTTTTACAACTGACCTTAATATACTTAATACAGGCTCAGAACCGACATTTGTAAACAGACGCAGCAAGACAATCATTGACTTGACGTTGGCAACCGAAGATGTTTCGAATCACATCTCGAACTGGCATGTATCAAAAGATCTATCATGCTCAGACCATAGGTGGATTCGATTCGATATTCAAGTAAAGACAATCGCAGCAACCCCGTGGAGGAACACCCGCAGAACGGATCGTAACCGGTACGCGGAACAAATGTGCCTAGCCCTGGTGCAGACAGAGTTTCCCACAAAACTGGAAGGTGCTGCAGAAATAGAGAGGCAGGTAAGCGTCCTCACAAATACCATGCTGGAATGCTATCACCAGGCGTGTGCCTTGTCCACTCCAATGCCCAGTCAAGGCAAAAAAGCCGACTGGTGGGGACCCGAGCTGGATAGACTCAGGAAAAGGATGAGGCGACAACTCAACAGAGCAATGAACACAGGTACTGACCAGGACTGGGATAATTATAAGTCAACTAAGTCTAGGTACAAGAAGCGTCTCAGGTACAGAAGCAGGTGCTCATGGCGCAACTTCTGCTCCGATATAGAGAATGCAGCACAGGCTAACAGGGTAAGGTTCTTTGTAACCAGCCCACGGTTACGTTGGGATCCCTACGCAAGCCAGACGACACCCTCACTAGGTCACGGGAGGAAGCGGAATACATCTTAGTACAGACGCACTTCCCCGTCTGCGAGATGGTGCAGTCAGTCCGCTGGACAGATGAGGAGGTCATCCCATCTGAAGCAGAATGGCACCAAACATTTGATGTAGTTAGTCCACAAAAAGTACGGTAGGCCAGCTTTAATTCATACAAATCACCTAGCCTGGATGGGATTTTCCCTGCCTTGCTGAAGTGGGGCGGGGAGGAACTCATTCAAATACTCACCACTATTCTGGCCGCCTGTCTTGCTCATAGGTACGTGCCGAAAAGTTGGAGAGAAGTCAAGGTGATCTTCATACCCAAGCCAGGTAAGAGCGATTACTCGGACCCCAAATCCTACAGACCTATCAGCTTGACCTCTTTTCTGTTGAAAACACAGGAGAGGTTGTGCGATAGGAACCTGAGGGAGGGGGTTCTACTAGGCACCCCCCTGCACCCACATCAACACGCCTACTGTCAAGGTAAATCTACAGAATCGGCACTTCATGCAGTGGTATGCAAAATTGAAGAAGTGATTTCAAGCAAGTCTATATGTCTAGGCACCTTCATAGATATCGAGGGGGCCTTTGACAAGACCAAATTTACTAGCATAACTGCAGCACTCGAAAGACATGGAGCAAATGCAGTTATGATCCAATGGATAAATAATATGTTAAGCAAAAGGATCGTTAAGCTTAGCACAGGCGGAACACACAAGGCACTGGTGGCCAAAGGATGCCCTCAAGGGAGTGTGCTTTCACCGCTACTGTGGAATTTAGTGGTAAATGATCTGATTGCTAAACTGAACAACAATCACTATTATACGGTTGGTTATGCCGACGATCTGGTGATACTGACATGCGGCAACAGTACAAGTACAGTATGCGACGTTACACGCTCTGCGCTGGTCATCGTGGAACGGTGGTGTACTATCAAGGAACTAACGGTCAATACAAAAAAGACGGAAATGGTGATGTTCACTAACAAACGCAACCTGGGTAACTACTGACTGCCCAAATTATTCAAAACAGAACTCCAGTTATCCATCCATCCATCCATCCATCAGCCTTTTATCGTCCACTGCTGGACATAGGCCTCCCCAAGAGAACGCCACAGTGAACGGTCCTGTGCCGCCTGCATCCAACGGCTGCCTGCGACTTTGACCAGGTCATCGGTCCACCTGGTGGGAGGCCGTCCTACACTGCGCCGTCCGTTACGCGGTCGCCACTCGAGAAACTTTCTTCCCCAACGGTTGTCGGTTCGTCGAGCGATGTGGCCTGCCCATTGCCACTACAGCATGCTGACCCGGCGGGCTATGTCGGTCACTCCCGTTCTCCTACGGATTTCCGTATTACGGATCTTATCACGTAGAGAGATCCCAAGCATAGCCCGCTCCATAGCACGCTGAGCGACTTTAAGTCTTGACATAAGGCCAACATTCAGAGACCACGCCTCTGTGCCGTAAGTCATCACTGGTAACACACACTGGTCGTAGACCTTCGTCTTCAGACACTGTGGAATATTGGACAAGAAGATCTCCCTCAGCTTCCCGAACGCTGCCCAGCCGAGCTGGATTCGTGGATCGACCTCTTTCTCGAAGTTGTGCCTACCTAACTGGACAGTTTGTCCCAGGTATACATAGTGGTCGACAACTTCGAGAAGCGAGCTCCCGACCAGAACCGGTGCTGAAATGACATGGATATTAGACATGACTTTCGTCTTGTCCATGTTCATTTTTAGACCCACTAGTCGGGAGACACGGCTGAGGTCGTTGAGAATGGTACCAAGGTCCTCCAGCGATTCTGCCATGACCACGATATCATCTGCAAATCGAAGGTGAGTGATGTATTCGCCATTTATGTTGATGCCTAATCTGGTCCAGTCCAAGAGCTTGAAAACATCTTCCAATGCAGTGGTGAAGAGTTTCGGGGACATGACGTCTCCCTGTCTAACACCTTTCTGCAGTTGGATCGGTTTCGTGCTCTTGTCCTGAACTCGGACAGACATAGTGGCGTTTCTATACAAACACTTCAACACTTCGATGTATCGATAGTCAATTTGGCACCGCTGAAGGGACTGCAGCACCGCCCAAGTTTCGATCGAATCGAAGGCTTTCTCGTAGTCCACAAACGCTAGACGCAGAGGCCGATTATACTCCTCGGTCTTCTGTATAATCTGGCGCAGCGTATGTATGTGGTCTACGGTACTATAGCCTTTTCGGAAACCGGCTTGTTCGGGAGGCTGGAAGTCGTCAAGCCTGCGCGTGAGTCGATTTGTAATGACCCTCGAGAACAACTTATAGACATGGCTCAAGAGCGAGATGGGTCTGTAATTCTTCAAGAGGGTTCTGTCACCTTTCTTGAAGAACAGCACCACCAAGCTCCTGGTCCACGATTCTGGAACGTCGCCCCCGAGAACGACGGAATTGAATAGCCTCTGAAGGGTTTTGAGGACCGGCTTTCCGCCTGCCCTCAGAAGCTCTATAGTAATTCCGTCGTCTCCCGGTGCCTTTCCGTCCTTTAGTTGTTTGAGAGCCATTCTGATCTCGTAAAGGCTGACGTCCGGGATATCTTCGGTATAGTGCCGAGTTAGCTTGGATCTGGGCTCATGGACCAAACTGACAACAGGGTTCTGGGATCTGTATAACTGTCCATAGAACTCGTGGACCTCTCTTAATAACTCATCTTTGGAAGAAACAACAGTACCATCATTGGTCTTCAGCTTGGTCAACTGGCTTTTCCCAACAGACAGATCTCTTACGAACACTTTGGAACCTTGGTTCCGCTCTATCGCCTCTTTAATACGCAAGGTATTAAATCGGCGAATGTCTCGTCGCATAGACTTGGAGATCTGTCTGTTTAGTCGCCTCTGATTGGACCAATCAGCCGAAGACTGCACCGTCATTTCTGTCCGTGTCGCTATGAGCTTAAGAGTTTGGTCCGAAAGCTTTTGAGTCCTATTGACGCGACTGGTCTTAAAAAGGGTCGACCCAACCGCTTGGACAGTTTCCACGAACCTGTTGTTCATATCGTTCACTGAATCGCACTCGTCTAGGCATTGAAAGCGATTTTGTAGTTCGAGCTGAAAGTTTTCGGGGTTCTGGTATTGAGCACGTGTTGGTCGGAGCGTAGACCTCATCAAGCGTGACCTCTCGACTTTCATGTTTAGATTCAATATGCCTCTAACTAAGCGGTGATCACTCCCAGTTTTAATCCTGCTGATCACTGAGACATCATTGAATATCTGTCGTTTGTCCGTTAAGATGAAGTCGATCTCATTTTTCACTGAACCATCAGGGCTAATCCAGGTCCATTTTCGCTGGGGCTGTTTCCTGAAGAAGGAATTCATCATAAAGAGGCCTTCCTTCTCCAGAAAATCAGACAGCATCTGGCCCCTGTGGTTCCTCTGCCCAAATCCATATTGCCCCACCTTCAGCTCATCGTCTCTCCTTATGCCTAGTTTTGCGTTGAAATCTCCCATAACCACCGTGAAGTGACTTTTAGACGCGTGAATGGCTTTCGAGATGTCCTCGTAAAGGGCCTCCACTTCGTCGTCGGAATGTGTCGAGGTCGGTGCGTAAACCTGTATGACCTTCAGCGAATACCTTTTGGTTATTCTGAGTATAAGGTACGCTACCCTACTCGACACACTCTCAATCTTCTCCACGTTACCTATGAGAGACTTGCGAACGATAAACCCGACACCACCCTGGGACTGTTGGTTGCCCTCCCGGTGGAAGAGCAAGTTACCCGACTGGAGGATTATCGTGCCCTCACCCTGTCTTCGCACTTCTGATAATCCTACAACGTCCCATCGGATCTTGCTCAGCTCCTCTTCCAGCGCGGTGATCCTCTCGTCAGTCCTCAGTGTCCTGACGTTGTGTGTTACCAGGGCCAGAAGTCGTTTCTGGTAGCCGGATCGCGACCGGAGATTCTTAGCACCCCCTGCTCCGCCGTTACCGGGCCCGCTACCGTTAGGCCACGGAATAGCGGAGCTGCCGTGACTGGGGGCCGATGTGTGTGTGTGTGCACTCATATGGGGGGGTATTGCCATAATCGCCACGCTTGGCAGGCGGGTTGGCGATCGCAGTGGATGTTTTTAGTACACAGGGGAACGCTGCTGCCCGGTCCCCCGGTAATCCTTTAGTCGGCTTTTACGACTCCCATAGGAAGAGACGGGGTGGAGCTATTCTTGGTGCCGGCCCCACACGGCATATCAACACAGGTTATCAACACAATTATCAACACAGGTTAAGTACCTAGGGGTAATTCTTGATTGTAAGTTAAACTGGAGTAATCATTTAAATAGTTAAATAGATAAAGCTACGGTCGCATTCTGGCAATTCCGCAGAATGATAGGTAAAAGGTGGGGCCTAGACCCTAAAATCGTTCTATGGCTATACCAGGTAGTAATCCGACCAATGATTAGCTACGGTGCGGTGGTGTGGTGGCCACGGACCGAATTATCCACTGTCATATCTAAACTACAACGACTCCAGAGATTGGCCTGTATGGCGGCCACTGGATGCATGAGGAGAACTCCAACTGCTGCTCTGAAAGATATTCTTGGCCTGCCGCCACTGCATCTGTTTATAAAACAAGAGGCAGCAGCTACAGCGGTAAGTTTTAAAAACTTGAGTCTCTGGAGACTAGCAAGGGTACCGCACACCGAAATCCTCAGTGAGGTAACAGGTAAAGAGCCGCTGATGGCAGCGGTGACTGACAGGATACCCAAGCAATTTGTATTTGACAAAAAGTACAAGATACAATTGCAAGAACAACCGGGTGAAGGTCTTAACCCAAGAGAGATGAGTATTTTCACAGATGGATCTAAAACAAGGTCAGGTACTGGTGGTGGTATTCTCCGAGGACCTAAACATACAGATATCTACACCATTAGGAGCTCATAACACGGTCTTCTAGGCAGAAAGTGTGGGCATCTTAATGGCAGCGTATGCAATCGACTCTAGAAAGGTAAAGAACCACCAAATCCGTATACTCTCTGATAGCCGATCAGTCCTACAGGCCCTTCAAAGGTACACTATAACCTCGGGTCTTATATACGAGTGTTATCGAGCCCTGTCACAGGTATGTATCGACAACGATATAACCCTACAGTGGATCAAAGGACACAGCAACTCACGCGGTAATGACGCTGCCGATGAATTGGCAAGGGGGGGTTCGGAGATGATAGTGGAAGGACCTGAGCCCATTCTACCCCTGCCGTTCGCTTGGCTCCGAAACACACTACGACGAAACACCAAGGTAGAGAGTAGAGAGGAGTAACACCAAGAATACTGGTCTAACTTAGGTACGTGCAGGCTAGCCAGAGAGGCCCTTCCGACAATCTACCCCGGATTGTCACTAAAGCTGCGGCGTTTGAAGAGGCCTCAGCTCCGGCTCCTAATGGGAGCCATTACTGGACATGCTTTATGGAATAAACACTTATTTACTCTAGGTGTTACTGACAGTCCTCTTTATAGAGCTTGCATGGAGGCAGACGAAACGGCCGCCCACGTCATCCTTGAATGTCCGGGGGTTGCAGAATACCGGGCACTATACCTCGGCTCTCCGAGGTCGCTCCCAGAAGTCGTCGGCAACGTTAAGGGTTTGCTAGGCCTTCTGGTGATGCTGGGTTGGCAGGAGTAGTGCCAGCAACCCGTCACGCAAAATAGGCGCACATACGACGTCGAGTTGCGGAAAAATAGCCCGCGTATACAATACAATACAAATAGTCTCTTACATTAATAAAGTAGTATAGTAGTCTGTGGTTATCTGTAAATGCAAAACTGACATTTCGCTATTCGATATTTTAAGGTACATTTCGACTTCGTACCTGTTTCTTTCATTCTGTGCCTGGCCCAGCCTGGCCTTTATAAATCGTAACTGCTAGGCTGCTACTAATCGTAATTTTCGAAAGTTATAGGGCACCAATAATTCATATCTACTATTATTTTTTATTCTAAGTGCCATAATGTGCTAAATAAAGACGTAAGTACTGTCTAAAATCAATGTCATCGTGCATTTGTCATACACAATCAGTGGCAATAATTTTTTTCTCAGTGCAACAAATATGAAAATGGCCTGTGTGGAAAATATGACTCCTAACGTGGATTCTGAGATGGAGGAAGGAGAAATAGTCGATGACTTGTCAGATATATCGTCTGAAGAGGAGTACTTGTTACGTGAGCGGTTGGCAGTGCTTGAAAACTATAATAATGTCCTTGAACGAAAGAAAGCTAAATGTTCTGTTGGAGCAGGTACTGTAGATTCCGATTCTGCTATGTATGTTAACCATTAGTTTAATACTAGAAAATACTGCAGTTATTGTAGTGATTTATGAAGACCTTTGACCTACTTATAGATTATCTTAGTCCAATAGAGAATCAATGAACAAATCTCTGAATTTTTAACTGTAGTATTGAATTCTGAATGAATTATATCTATTTAACTAATTTTAACTGAACTAACACAGTAATTTTGTTCCTGCCATTTGATTCCAACCATTCACAAAATGTACCTCTATATCAATTAATAGAGACAAGTTATTTAATTATTAATATTTGTTGGGTTGCTGTTTGTGTACATATTTTTATTAACAATTTATCTTCCTAGCCTTATTTGTAGCTTTGTTGGCTTCCAACCTATTCAGTTTTAGCTGAATCACTACTATTCACATAAAGGGACTAATAATAGAGGTCAGGTATTAATAAATAGGTAGTATTTTCTGGCCACCCATCTGATGCCACCTAAGTGAAAGTTGTTTACCTTGCTGCTTGTTTGAGCAACTAGTACCCAACTAGGATACAAACATTTCTTCACAATTAACCCTTTAAGTGTCCCATTTACCTGTTTTTTCTGGATATAGATTTATAAAAACGGAGATACCTCATTATTTTTATAATTATATACTATGTTGCGTATATCACAAGGTTCCTTGTGAAGTATACTAGCGAATACAAGTGAATTATGAAGTCTAAAATTTTTTGTAAACTATAAACAAAACAATTTAAATCTGGTACTTACATAATTTCTCATGATCTGCCGAATTATTTGACACAGTTTTGTATTTTTCCATTGAAATTTTGAAATTTCAATTATTGTATTAGCTAGCACACTTCATTGTCAATCACTTTAATATTTCACTTCACGTACACATTACTATTATCTAAACAAAAACGACATTTTAAACTAATATAAACAAATGGCCGCTTTTGCCAAAGCAAACACTGTGCGCTTGGCGGGGCCTTAGTTACTCTCAACTGACTAATCTTGGAGATAATGCTGTGTATAGTACTTACGCTCGAGTAGTCAAAATGAAACTGATTCACATACAATACGAAACTATTATTTTCAAACATTGTTAAATATTTATTAACAATTTTACAAGCAATAAAACTGTTTAAATGTATATTTAAAATTGTATTATATAAACAACTCTACAGAATTCTTAGTATGAACCCGCTCGGAAGGTCTTGATAAACTTTTATGTTTCCATTTAAAATATACACAATGAACACATAATAAAACACTTTTAGCACATTCTACAGACATTTGTCTAACGATTTTAACTACTTATTGACCTTTTTTATAAATATTGTAGTAGAATTTTAGTCTGTTTCATTGAAAATCGACTAAGTAAATTAATAACGTTACTACGTCCATGCCGACAGAGAAAAAACAAGAAATAAATGATTCTGGTCGCTTAGGTTCACATGTAAGAGCCTCGGGACGCTTAAGGGGTTAAGTTTATTTACCCTTGTTGTGGTAACATTAGAGGTGTTTCTAAAAATAAACTTTAAAATTTAAATAATAAGGGCAATATATTAAACCTAATTTATTAAATGACTAAATATTAAAGATAAATTTAAAAATCATTCTAAAAAATAGGCTGGCAATTAAATAAAAAATAGTCAATAATTGATTAGAATCAGTACTGTCTGTTGTAGTCATCTAAACACAGGATAATTATTAACATAATAACTCTGGAAAAGGAACTGTTAATTAAGTGCTCTGATTTATGTACTAAGGTGTATTTATTGTAGGCACATAGTAGTCCATTTGTAATATTTTAGGCACAAGACATAAAAAGGACCTCTCTGATATATCTTCAACACATATTGAACATTATTATTTACCGTTAAAAAATGCCAAACTACAAAAGTATCCGAAGATACACCACAGACAGAAAAGAAAAAAAGATGATATAAATATTTATGAAAAATATAGAGAGCATAAAAAGAAGAATATTCGCCCAAAAAAAAGATTGGAAGTAAAGGTGATACCTGAATCTAGTGAAGAGTCTGAGGATGATTATAAACATCAGAGAAAAAAACTAGCAGAGGCTGTAGTTGTCAATAAAATGAAAAATGATAAAACATCCTTGAGTGAAAGACTCCAAAAAATGCTTTGTGGTGTTAATCCTGAGCCAATGAAATTTCTTATTGAGGAAAATAAAACAGATACTCTCATTGACAGCAAAATAGAAAGTCTGCCTATTCATAGTCCTGAACCTGCATTAAATACAACTGATAATGTTATAGAAATACAGGAGGCCCTGCCAGATTGCCAAGATTCTATTGTCATTAATATTTGTAGTGACGAAGAGCAAAAAACTATTACTCCCCTTAGTTCACTTGACACAGTTGACTCTAATCTTGATAATAATCAACATCTAAAAAATGAACAAAGACTCCTTCATACTGCTAATTCGGATAAAGATTCAGATGATGATTTAGAATTACTAAGGCAACATGCTCTCAAAACAAAACCAGTAAATACCAGAAAAGTCCATAATGTACCACTTGCCTCCGAAAATAAAATTGTGTCTGAAGATGAAGATAGTGACACCACAGAATTAAGGTTAATCTGCTTGAAATCAGCGCTAATAAAGAAAGCAATTGAGATGAAACGAAAACAGAAATTACAGAAAAGATTATCTCAGTCTTCTAATATTCACGATGATAGCTTGGAACATGCTATGCTGGTTGATAAAATTGATTCAGATAACAATACCGATATAGAATCTGTTGATATGGATATTGGTTCGGATGGTGAAGATAAACTTAAAGAAAATGGAAGTGAATTTTTGAAAGATAATAAGCATGGTATAGACACAAATGATAAACACATTCCAGTTTTGATGGTAACAAAAGAAGATGAACTTGAGGAAGATGAAGACTTATTGCGGGCCAAATTATTAACTTCTTTAAGCAAAAATTTACCAAATCTAGTAGATCCTAGTGTTGCGAAGACCAATGAGCCCGTTCTAAATGTAGAAAGTGTTTTACCAAAGCAGCCGCAGCCTTGTATTTTGCCAGGGGAAAAGAGGTTTATAATTAATCTTGAATCTGATTCTGAAGAAGAAAATGAAGCCACTAAGAATTTGACTAAAATGCACATGAAGCTATCGGATCAAAAAGATTTTCAAGTAAAATTGGATATGTTTCTGAAGTCAACAAGAATGGAAGTCGAGAACACAGCACTTCCAGATGTTGTACAGCAGCCCATTGTTCAACCACCAAAGAAAAACGAAAAATATGTAGCCAAGGTAAAATGTACAAACATTCAAACAATTCTATTTGATTACATATATTAAATAGATAACTATATTCCTTTCAGGCAGTGAAACATTTACCAAAATCAGAACAGATGGAGTACAAATATTTGGTGAAACGAATGGCAGAACTAGAAAAGTTAAAACAGGCGCGTCAGTCAACCATAGGTCTTATCAAAGATACATCAAAACCGAAAAGTACAGCAATCAATGCCTCTCATTTGTCTTTAATTAATAATTTAGAGGAGAAAATAAAAATGTCAAGGTATGTCAAGAAATATTTATTTCTATAGAGCTTTTATATTTCCCATACTTTAACTTGTACACTATGAGTGAAAAAGACATTAAAACTAACGTCTACCTACGAAATTGCCATTTTGATATGAAAAAAATCTAACTATTTTTTTTTCTACATTTTTTATTTCTATTAATCAAAATAATCACTCATGCAATTGATACATCTTTGTCAACGCAATGACAGTTTATTAATGCCTTCCTTGAAGAAATCAACTGGATGGGGAGGCAACAAATTCTTCAAAGGCATTTTGTACTGCTTCTGGGTATTTAATTTTTTTCCAGCCGAGAAGTTATACAAATTCTGGAAAAAGTAGAATTCTATTGGCGCAAGGTCCGGTGAGTATGGTGGATGACGGAGAGCTTCCAATCCCAGCTGTTGTAACTTGGAGATTGCCTGGGGTGCAGTATGAGTTCGCGCGTTATCCTGCAGGAGCATCAGAAACAAACGATTGATTAAAGCTGGTTGGAGATGTGCGAGCTTCTCCATCATTGTGTTCAGTTCTTCACAGTACACATCTGCTGTAATGCTTATCCCTTTTGGTAAGGAGCTGTTATGAATCACACCGACACTAGACCACCAAATAGTGACCATCACTTTTCTAGAGTTAGCTTTTCATTTATAGGGCATTGTTTAGTTGCTGAACCAGGATCCAACCAACTCGCTGAGCGCTTGCGATTGTTATACAGTTCCCTTATTCGTCGCAGGCAACAATGCGTTTCAAAATTCCTTCGTTTGTGTGCTTGTTGAGCAGTGCAAGGCACGTCTCGCCGCGTACCTCGCGCTGGCGATCACTGAGTTCGTGGGGCATCCATTTGTCAAGCTTTTTTACCTTGCCAATTTGACGCAAATGGACCAATATTGTTTTGTTGGTAACGTCGAAAGCTGTTGTTAATTCATACGTAGATTGAGGTTCAGATTCTTGAGATCAGCTTCCACATTCGCCTTTAATTCGTCATTGTCGACCAGTTTTCGGACGACCAATGACAGGCGGTACGTTGATTTGTAGTGTTAGCTCCGTAAACGTCGTTGATGTTGCGTGACGTTTGTGCCGTATTGCCGCCTCGACGGTACTCATATTCCATAATTACTCGAATTTTTAACGTATCTATGATGACGAAAAAGATTCAAATGCGACGGAAACAATAAATACAACTAATAGACTAATCAATAAACACATGACTACTTTATAAAAAGAATTCCATGTTTTAAAAAAAATATATTCTGTTTTGAAATGGGCCTGTACTGCAGAATGGCAGTTTCATAGGTAAAGACCTATTATTCGCAATAAGTATTGCTTAGCCTATGAGTGTCTCCAATTTAGTGAATAATTTTAATGTGAAATTTTAATAAAATGATTGATATTAATATTACTAGGAAGAGTATTGCCGAAGAGTCTGCAAAAATGCTCAAGTTGAAAGAAGAAGGAACAAAGCTTTCCCAAAAATTTAAAATTGTCGCGACAGAATTGCGTAATATAAAGACTGCCTTAGCCTTAAACAAAAAACAACAGAGATCTGTTCAAAACTTTTTAACAAAAATAAGACAACATCATCAAATGCTTTTGAAAAGGTATTATTTTTGTATTTCCTTTGGATATTTTCATTACAATCATTAATCTGTATACATATTTTGTGCATTATATTCTTGAAGTTTAATTATTATACTTTTTGCTATTAATGTAGTTGGTTATTCTTGGGTATATAGTTTCATTAAGAAGTGTCTTTGTAACTAACAATTCTAAGTACATCAGTTATTAGTAGTCAATGTCATAAATACAAAAGTTATATTGATATTCTAAAGTATGATAATGTTTTACAATTGCTTTGAATATGGTGTAGAATCTGTTAGAACATATTTTGATTGATTTTTGGAATCAAATGTCAAATTAACCTTTTATTTTTTCTCCTTCTAAAATCTTATTTTTCAGCTCATTGACTTCTACACATTCCAAAGTTAATGCTATACAGCATTTGAATAATATTGTTCCAAGTTTGAAAAAACAGAACACTACTAAAGTGTTGCCATTAACAATCCCATTGCCAAAGGAACCTTCTAAGGAGAATATTGTGAATCCTGTATCAAATATGAGTGCCACAACAGATGTCACCAAGCACTTGAAACAAATTGCCACGAAGATTAGTACTCCAATGATGCAGCCTCCAAGGCTATCTATAGAGGTAGATGTTGCCAACAACAAAAAGGTAGTAACAATGTCAGTTGACACTGCAAAATGTGACAGTAATAATGACAATGAAAATGAGGGTATTTTTGAAAATAAAAGGCTTTCAAGTCCTCCAGTGGTAGAAAAAGAAGGAGGGATCCATCGCAATAGCAATCACCAAAGGAGGTGTAGTGACGATGATTACATATCGCCTCTTGACGCATTTGGCAGTACTACGTAAGTCGTATCGATTTAACCGCATGGTAATTATATACCGCATGGTAACAGTGGTTTATTGAGCAGTTTGTTTGTTTCTGGGTAAGGTGCTTGTATGTGTACCAGGTAATGTATATTTCATGTGAAATGTATACAGAAAATATGTGCATGCTTCTATTTTAATAATTATTTGTAACCAGAGCTTATCATGTTATTTTGAGCTTCATATATTATGCTGGGTTCTCGATCAGAATATACATATTTCTTTTCACATGGTAGTTATATATTTAGTCTTATAATTGTTTTGCTACTTTTTAACTATTTTGTTAGATTTTCGATTTTCAATCTTGTCTATATTTTGAGTGGTCAAATCAATATTGATACTTATTATCAGAGGCGGCTCGTGACTCTTTTTTTACAGGTGTTCACAAAAAAATAAACAGAAAGAATGTATATATGTATAAATGTAGAGCGAGCTTGCAAAACGTTGCGCAAGAGCGGTGCTCCAGAATTGCCATATTTCTCATACAAAATCTTTTTTGTTTCATGCGCCGGACTGTAGAAGGTTCTCTTTCACACTCATTGAATTCAGTACTGATACTGATATGTACTGAACTATATCCCATAGGAGCGCAATCTCTAGTTATAGTATAGTGTATTATCTATGCGCTCAACGGTGACAACTTGACTGACACCAAGTACAATATAATATATTTCTCCATCCATCCGCCTTTTAACGTCCACTGCTGGACATAGGCCTCTCCAAGAATGGGGGATAGTGCCGTAACCACGCTTGGCAGGCGGGTTGGCGATCGCAGTGGATGCTGTTAATACTCGAAGGAGTGCTGCTGCCCACTCCCACGGTATTCCCTCAGTCGGCTCTTACGACTCCCATGGGCGGAGAGGGGTGGGACAATTCTAAAGCCAGACCCACACGGCGCATATACTATATTTCTAATAAACTGTTATGTTCATAATTTCTATGTAAACCTCACATAAAAACCGACTCCAAGTTAAGACTTTATGGTTTTCTAATGGATGCCATTGTCAGAACTGGACCACACAGGAAGCACCAGCTTTCAAATAAAAAAGAATCGCCAAAATCGGTTCACCCAGTCTAAAGTTCTAAGGTAACACACATAACAAAATACAATTGAATTGAGAACCTTCTCCATTTTTTTAAGGTTGAAAATAGAGTGAAGGTTGATCATGTAGGTGATAATATGATGTACCTACATATAGATCAAAAACATAGAAAAAAAAAACATAGCATCACGCCTGTTTTCCCCGAAGGGGTAGGCAGAGGTGTATTACACACCCACGACTCGCCAGCTATGTTTAAGTCCCACGTAATAGGGGGCGAGCCTATTGACGTCTACCGGGCACATTTCCAAACTCCGGGCTGCTACTAAGAATTTTTCTTTTTAGGTAAAAGCTCAATAACATTGCCCGACCCGGGAATCGAACCCGAGACCTCATGATTAGCAGTCGCATACACTACCGCTACACCACCGAGGCAGTTATAGATAAAAAAACATACTTTTATTACTTAGGCATATAATTATTGTGGTTGTGCACTGCACCAGCGCTCTTTAGGACGAGTCGCCTCTGGTTATTATTCTGTATGGGATAACCTTCTGCCTAATAATTGAGTAACCATAATAAAACTATATCTATTTTCCAGTTGGAGAGAAGACCCGAATGCCATCCTCTGCCCCTTCGAAGTGTGCGGTGATTGCAAGGACGCCGATTGCAAATATCTACACACAAACACCACTTCTAAATGACACTACCCGCACTTTTACACACACAACTACTGGCACACACATGCACACATAACACATACATTTTCTTCTCGTCGCTTATGGAATCAACAGCGATGTGTAAAGTATACAGATCTTTTCACAATTTCAGATCATTATATAGCTTTATTTTATTTAAAACTCGGACTAACCAAAAAAGAAAGACATCGCATTGTCAAATAAAAAGTGAAGCCACTTTTTTTTTTTTTTTTGTTATTGTGTTTAGTGGCAGACGAGCCACGGCCCATCTGATGGTAAATGGTAACCGTTACTCATGAACTCAACTATACCGAGAGTATTGTCAAGCCGCTGCTCATCATTTCATTTCACCGATATGAAATCAAAGAATAAACGGCTATACATTAAACACAAAGTGAAAAAAATGTGTCAAATGCTAAAAATATATATAAAAATATCTAAATAATAAACGGCTATCTCCTGCTACAGCCAAAACGCAACGATGTGCTTCATGTCCGGTCACACAGGAGATGGTGGTACCAACCCGCTCGGGCCCGATACCAAGTGACACTCCCCCTTGGTACCCAGCCCTACCACCAGTCAAAAATGTGTGCGTCATAATAGTAATCTCTAAAAATTGCTAAATTTTTAAAAGTTTTATGTTTAAAACAAAGGAAGTAAAAGTATAAAGTAAGTTTACAGCAAATCATATAGGGCGCTGACGACGTATTCATGTACGTAGCGAACGTACGAAATCGTCGAATCATTTTAAATCGTACACTGGTATCACTCGTGGTTTATGACACTTCATTTTGGCATAGTTTAGTTTGTGTTTGTGTGCGTGAGCGCGTGTACGTACAAGTTGGCCATGGTTTTATGTGGCTTCACTGAATTGTTCGTAATGCTACGTCTATATTTTTTAATTAGTCTGAGAAAATTGAGATTAATTAAATTAATTTAGGATTTCAAAGTCCTATGTTCCTAAAGGAAGGCCCATTCATTAGATACATGTGTACCTACATACAGAATACCTGACAGTACTTACAAAAAATCAGTAGGTAACCCGTTGTCCTAGATGAACGTCAAACACAGTGTGAAGTGGCAACTTGAAGACTTGAATTTACATTACATGCCCATTGTTAAAACAATAATGAACTGAGATTGCCGCGTTTGCCGCTCACGAATGACTACAAAATAGGATACGTCGCGTAAATTATTAGTCGCATTACGTCGCGTAAATTATTAGTCGCATTACGTCGCGAAAATTATTAGTCGCATTACGTCGCGTCGCGTCGCTCACCTAGGTCAACGGGTAATGCACAATTTGTAATGTTTATCAGCAGTTGGTATGATGGACATAATCTATTCTTGCATTAATTTTATGCATAGGTACTCTACCTATATGTACAATCTTATTTTCTGTATATATTTTTTTTTGAATTTTTCGAACTATTTACAGTGATACTACAGTGATAGTAAGTAGTAGACTTACAGTGATAGTAGTACGAAATCGGTTCAATAAAATATTCCGAAGAATCTTTTAAAATTTGTGGCTTCATATATAATTTAAATTAATAACGTACTTTCTCTTTTTGGATGGATACACGCACCAACTTGTTTTAGTTTTTATTGATTGTAAATGTATCTTTCCGCATGTCTTTCCTGCAGTGTAAATTGAGGTGATAGATTTTTCAGACTTTTTTTTTAACTTTGGCAACATTTTAACATTGTGTAATGCAATTTTAGTTGGTGATGAGCCGGGCCCCGCCGCGTCAACTGCTGTGGTAAGTTATTAGTGCATTAATTGTGCTCAGTATATTATAAGGATTATATCGTTGTCGGAACTACGAGACTGCAAAGCTGTGAAGTGGGTAATATGTCTTGCGTTATAAAATATTTTATATATATAATATTTTTTACGATAGAATATGAAAATAATGTAAAAAGTTATAAATAAATGATTATCATTGTATATCGGATTTTTATTTGTATACTAGGAATAAAACACCCTTTAATATTACAAATAGACATATTAAACATTGTAAAGAAAATAAAATGTAATCTCTTCACACATATGCATACATTAGATAAAAATACGTAGGTACGTATTTATTTTTGGAATAAAAATTTATAGAATTTATTAGATCTAGTAGATGATTTTAGGAAATTATTACTAACAAGTTTTCTTAAAAGATAACTGTGGGCATATCATGTATAAAGATAAATAGGTACAAATAATGATCATAATCCATAGGACAAAACGTAATTTAATACATATCAAAAACTTCATAAGAATTCGTCTGGTGTTATAAAAGCTCAATGTTTTTGGATATTATACTGCCAGGTGTTAAACTAAAATATGTATCTATATTTTACAATTTAATCACAATGGCAGTTTGGCCGTTGTCTGACGACCACTGGGCTAGTCACCATAAAATAAAGCGCTAAAAATAAATCACCGTAAGTTAGACTCAAATTAAGATGGTGTTAGGCCACTAAAGCTGAACATATTCCTTCGTAAATTGATACCCAGTAGTCGACTCATCCATGTTGACAATAGTAATATTTTTCGGCGATACACTACGACCATGTCGAAAATGAAACCTCATTACCAATCAAATACCCCTAATTAGATATGTATTTCGGCCTGTTGTTGTTGTGATGAACAAAGTATACGTCATCACCCCATTTTATTCCACGGGCGTCGTTAGAGGCGACTGAGGAAATTAATCTGAAAATGTCCCTGCAAACAAAAATTTGTAGACGGCTCGGGATCAGCAATGGTAGGTACGTGTAGTAAAAGGTATTTATTTAGGTCGTATCATTATTATGAAATAATGACGTCACAGATAGGTCGGCTAGATATCTGATAGCAACCGCGCTTCAAGAAAGGCAATACTTACATATCTAAATAGGTAGGTAAATATATACAAATATTTTTATCTTCTAGAGCCCACAGTTAGATTGGACAGTTCATATGAAGGCAGGGAGTTAAACATTACCTATATTAGTCTTTAAAACGGGATTTTTATTACACGTAAATATTGTAGGTCTTGCATCGTTTACCAAAGAAGGCAGGTACTCAGTGCTTCGTACGATAAAGTACCTATTACAACACATATTACTATAGTGATATTACAATAAGTGATAATAAGTACGTACTTAATGGATATATTGTAAGTAGATAGTAGGCACATTTAGATGAGACACTATACACGGAGTAGATAACAGCTACAGCTGGTATGCGCAGATCGCATAGAGTTTTAAGAAACGAAAGAAAGATAGTTTTTGAAAAATCACACCAAGTGTGGTATATTTAATACTTGAACCTGATTGCAGAACCCTACGCCAACATGACAGGCCAGTGCTGACTATATTAGGCTCAGTTCCCTCTAATTGAGGAAGTTCAATTCAATAGTAAAACTAGACTGAGCTGTAAATAATTCAACAATTTTAAAGTTATAAGTACCTAGATATAGGCGCCGTCAAATTTTAACACTTGATGTTCCCGACGGTTCTCCTTAGATTCTTCTCAACGCTATTTACTTACCAGATAACTTTGAGTAGGTAGGTACACCGAAAAAATAATCGTGTCTATGGTTGTAAAGGCCTAATAAAATTACAAATGTTCCTATAGCGTCATTTAGGTACACGGCCTGCAATTAATAATATAGGTAAGTATTTAAAAAGAATGCAGAAATTACAATAGTTATAAATTTCTCGGATTTCCAGTGAAAAATATCGATTTTGTCAATTCATTAGATTACCTACTAGTTTTTTTTTTATCAAAATAACAATAGCTCCTTATTTGGATAAGTAGGTAATGATAAACCATTGTCTTTATTAAGTTAATTTACAGATTTACAAACTAAAACAGTTTATATCGCTTATACATACAAGAATCAGAGTCACATTAACGTTGATATCAATTTATGTTTCAATGGATGATACATAGAGATTTTTTTATGTTTACCTAGAGCGATACTAGACAAGCAGCTGCCCGCAACTTTTTCAGTGATAATTTTTTTTTGAGATACGATTTTGTAAATCACTGACACACGATTCTAATTAAAAGATAAATCAAGATGAATGGTATACGAACTACGGCCCGCCTGATGGTAAGTGGTAACCATTGTTCACCAACAATATATATAATACTGCTAAGGTGCTCACCATTTCATTTCGCAGATAGGAAACGAATGAAGCTCCCTCTACAACCAAAACACCGAAGTGTTTCACAATCGGTCACACTACCCAACCCTACCACCAATAATGCAATGGGTTAAACGGTTATTTTTACTTAGTCACCTCCTAGGACGCCCACGGGAAAGGTTGGGGTCGTAACCCTTCGTATTTTTAGTCCGTCTTCATACGAACCATCGGAAGATTGAAGGCGCTCTAAAAAAATCGCTGTGTATAACCATTTATATATACGATGAGAATGTAGAAGTATTGGAGTCAACATCGGTTGAAGATAAGTAGACGAGCTTGTGCGTTGTACGTCTATCTGAGCGTGTGCCACATGGCGACGGCCTTGCGTGTTTCGTGTGCCATTTGTGCCCAGTGGCGGCCTTCAGCGGCCGGTTCTGCTGCACCTACGCAGCACCATCCAACCACAAGCCCCGAACTGCCACCGCTCACCACGCAAACCTGTCCACATCATATCTAACATTAATTTCTGATAGCTTATTTACGTTTCTTTATTTTATTTTACAAGTATTCGGATTAGGGTTGCCAACCGTACTATTTAATAATAGTATTGTATTAATACTTCGGGGCTGAATTCTATATAGGTAACTACTGTTGAGGAAATTATATAGTAAATTGTAATTTCATTCCTGCTCGCTATTACCACCACTTCAGTATTCACAGAAGGGATATTTTTGGTTATATTCGAAATGGCGATAAAGTAGGAACAGAATATAATAATCTTAGCTACCAGTCATTTACATTAATTTAAAAATAGTGATGTAATAAAGCATACCTACATATTAAGACACTAAACAAAAATTGTTAAATAAGACAAGAAGTGAAAAAAATATACCTACTTAGTTTTTATAAAAATATTTAAGTAACTAATATATATTTGTCTATTTTTTTTATTTTTTTATAAAATTCAATATTTTCTTAATAAAGTATAACTACCTACTATATTATTGCCTGTATTAAAACATACTATATTTCGCCGAAGAAATGTTGGCAACCCTAATTCGGATACTTATTACCTATTAAACAGAAAGTGAAAAATGTGAAATCGAAAATAAACACAAAGTGAAAAATGTGAAATCGAAAATAACAGTAACGAGCAGTCACCGTCACCCAAAGACGTTAAGTATGAATGTGTTATCGAGATTAGCAGTCAGGAGCAATTGTCACGATGGCTGAATTGGCAAAGCATCTGGACGGTATCGGTTCAAATCCTGCTCGTGACTGTTATTTTCGATTTCACATTTTTCACGTTGTGTTTAATGTATAGTGCTAAGCATGTCAAATGCTAAATATATATATATATATATATATATATATAAATATCTAAATACTTAGTAGGTACCTACGTTATACACAGTTAATAAATTCTGAGGGCCGTTTACAGTTTGTAATAATAAATAATCAGGATAGATGGAGTAGGATGTTACTAATACGTGCGTGGAGGATAGAAGGCTAGTCGATGAATGATTTAATTTCAGTTTGGGATAAAATTTTGAGGTTATATATATTTAGTACAAAAAGCGATAATAAAATCTTCGAATTCGAATCCAGCGCCACGTACCGAGAGGTTTTAGGAAACCACAGCCTTAAACTGCGGATCGAACTAAATTAGTGAAATCCATGTACTCATCATACATAAAGTTTGGTTATTCGTCATAATCTGCTGAGATAGGTACTTGTCTATTAGAGTACGTACAAAAAATATCTTTTCGGTAGTTTTGGCGGGAAAGATTGCCAGATATTCATCGAGATGTAATGTTAGTAGTAACAAAGATGTACGAGAAACTTTTATGAAGTGAGTAAAATTCTAATTACCTCAATGGAAGCCTCTTGGAGGTTAGCTGACGGTAAGCTGAAAGACAGCGCCTCATTCCATACCGGATTGTTAATCTCTTTTCTGTTAGTCTTCTTCTTTTTTACACGCTTTCCATTCACCAGAAGATAAACTTTTACATATACATCTGGAAAAATATTATTAACAGGTTAATATAAGTAATATTGGTTATGGCCGTTATGGACAGGTATAGGTACCTAGTAGGTATATATATGTCCATAACGGCCATAACCAATGTATTACCTACCTAGAAAATATATATGTCTGAATTTACGCCTACCTATATTAACAAATTGTTTTTATATAAAAACTACTTTGATCTAATGTGGTGGGAGGGTAAGACCGGCTGTTGGCGACGTTGCCTCGGCAACTTAAGTAATTGTTTTTAACGCCATCTGTTGACAAATCATCATCTAACTAGGAAGTTTTGACATTACAATCAATAAACCAATAATAGTTTTAATTCGTCTATGGATAACGAGAGCTTACCAAGAATTATATAAGACTCGAACAATATTTGAAGAAAGAAAGAAAATCGATGTTTTCACATCTGCAAGACGTCCCGTGACGGCTCTTTTTTTTTTAGCCTTGCTTATCCCAGCATAAATGGGCGGGCTCGATTGAGAAAGTACCACCCTCTCACAGAAGAATGGCGTGAAACAACGGTAGGTACTTCTACCGTTATGTTTCGTATGGGTAGTGAGAGCGCCGGAGGTCCAAATTCCCTCCCTATCCTCTTCTTCTTATCCTTCCTATCCCCTCTTTAATATCCATCCTATCCTCTCCTTATTATCTTTCCTCTCCAGCTCCTAACCCTTTCCTTGGAGATGGCGACGGGCGAGTGATGCCTCTGGTGTTGCTGGCGTCTATACACTACGGTAACCGCTTACCATCAGGCGGGCCTATATGCTTATCTGCTACCCACGTTATCAGGCATACCAATTGCTGTACAATTTGAAGTGATGGTAGGATCCGGTGTAAGGTTTGATTTCTCATTCACAATTTACATTATTCTGAAGGATGACGTCGTCTCACCCACCCCTTACCTCAATTCTAGGCGAAGTATACAAGCATACCATAATATAGTTATAAATTTATACCTAACGCATCTTTCCCTTCCTGTGGGGGCAGTAAATTCCTAGCCTTTAGCACCACTACTGTAAGTCGCTCCGCAGACGGCAAGTAAGATAAAGACAGTAACAATTCCTGCAACTCTTCAGGCGGACGCCTTTCACGGGACAGTTCGGCCCAGACTTCGGCACCACCAGCTACTTCAACGCGTGAGAGAGGTACCTTTGCTGAGCCCATTACCTCGTTTCGTGAAAATCTGAAAACATTTTATTTTATATTCATTTGCAAAATATGGTGCATAGAGATGATTGGAAGGGTTAACTAAACTGAAACACAGACAATAATTCAATCTAACCTGCCTTAGTGGGTGAGGGCCCCACACTACCCTGTTCATTACCCGAAACGACAGTGTGTGCGGTTAGGCACATTTTTTTCCCGCTTTAATAGAAAAAAAGGTAGATATTTAATTAACCATCCACCACCAAGCCTGTTTGGAGGTGAATCTTATTTCGATCCGATTACTTTAATCCAATGGTTTAGACATAGTAGAAACCTATGGTTTAGACTTCTAGGGCATAGGTTCTATTAATACTTATTTAATAGGTCAAAGGCCTCAATACCCACCTACGAGTACCAACATATCAAGGACAAAATAGAAAATTGAATAAAATAACTGAAACTGTCGGTACCTGTCATAATCAAAGACCTGCAGCAACAAAGTCTTGTCAGTTAACTCATCATGTGACACAGGGAACTTGAAGTGCTGATCAAAGAATGGGTTAGCTTCATTCCGATGCACCGGCGTCTGTCGTACCCTAGTGTCCACTTCGGGTAACAAGCTTACTCGAACGTAGGGATCGTTGAAACCACCCGCGTCATAGCCTGCTAAATCATGGGCTGGAAACAAAAAATGGTGAGACAGATCAAGTAGTTTTATCAGTTTACAAGGCTTAGGAATTGACTTGTGCTGCCAATTTAGTTTCTCTATGAGATTAAATTCATTGAAGATCGTCAATAAATTATACCCGAAAAAAATGCATGCTGAAGTGGCCAAGAATGCTTAATATATTGAAAGCATGGCGATTAAAGAAGGTAGAGTGTCACCTACGTGAATACAAAATGACGTCTGTCACCAGATGGACCAATGATACAGTTAACGTATTATAGCAAGGTGCTATTGTATGCACTTAATAGTTACTAAGTTTATCTTACTTTTTTAAATAGAAAATATGAGTTTTTGATTAAATTTGGTCAATATTGATTGGTCTGCGTCTTGAGCAATAAGACGGTCCCAAAAGCTCCCGTAGGGTAGGTATAATATAATATGACTTAGAATCGATATTCTCATTAAATTACTTTTAAGAATGCTGTTCATAAGTAGAATTATAATATAGCAATAATAACCGATGACTTATTTTACTTAAGTATATTATTAATTAACACAAAGTGCGAAAATGTGAAATCTAGAATAACAGTCACGAGCAGGATTTGAACCTGCATCTCCGCTGAGTTAGGAAAGCATCTGGGGCGGTATTCCAGGATATGCAGGTTCAAAACCTGCTTGTGACTGTTGTTATCAATTATACATTTTCGCACTGTGTTTTAATGTATATGGTTAATGCTTAAAAATATATGAAAATATCAAAATAATGATAATATTAATTTAACATCTTTCCTATTAAAACACAACAGTTATCTTTCATTAAATCATTATTATTTTAAACTAAAAAGTTTTTAGTAAAAACTCAATAATATTATTCAAAAAGCTACGTAACAAGACTGCCGGTCCGGAAACGCAGCTGAAACTTAAACAGGCACAACTGAATATTTATTGGGTACACTTGGTTCATCTCGGTATTACTTTTTCATTTTAGTTGTCGGTATCATTTAGGAAAAGGAGAATTGAATATACGACATTGTAATTTTATGTCAAGTAAATATTTTTTAATTTACTTCAAGGATTATTTTGCTTACTTCTAAATGTTAGTTTTGTAATTAGGTATCTACGAGTAATATAATATATAATAATTTTCCACTAGTGTGTAAAATAAAACTTCGCATAATACCTATCATAATAAGTTGTAATAAACACAACCCTTGGTTCATGTCACAATAAGACAATGCATACGTTAAATTAGATAGATTTTTTTTCTTTAATTAAATAATTAATATAAATATTTATAACAGCAATGCTTATTTTAGAATTGATGAAAAAATCTAAGTTTATATGGTTATTGGTATGAGTTTCGTTTCACAAGACAGCCAGTCATCATAATTATGTTTAGTACCCAAAAACCGTCAATAACTGTAGGACATATCTCATCTCCGAACCTAGTGAGGATTGGCGTGCTTTAAAAGGCGCTGATACAATCTCTCAGGCAAGAAGGCATTCTCACGAATTACTTGCAATGCGTAGATGGCGGAGTGGTTTGGGTTTGATTCCCACACAGCTTCCTTAGAATGAAAAACGAAACGTTAGACGAACTTTCGTTTCGAGTCATTTTAATTGATCAACTGTCCTACGCGTGATTCCTGATTAGTCGAGATTTCGACACGTGATTCAGGCGACCAATCACAATGAAGTGAAACTAAAGTTCGTTTAACGTTTCGTTTTTCATTCTAAGGGGGCAGTACAACTCTGTGTGATCCATAAATGGTTGTTCTGAGTCTGGGTGTACTTTGTGTCCGTGAAATCATATGTTTGTAAAGTCCCCCGCGATGCAAGGATTATTCCTTAGTGCAGGGTGTTGTCGTTTTAAAGAACAAGAAAAGATTTATTATTTGTAATTTTGTTAAATATGCGTACCAGCATGGACGGACCGGCTCGATCGCGTAATTACTACCCTCTCTTAGAAAATCAACGTGAAACAACGGTAAGTAGGTACTCATACTGTATTTTGTATGGTGAGTGAGAACGCCCGAAGCCCAAACCACGTCATCGGCTCCTTAATATCCTCTCTCTCTTTGAACAGCGATAGGTGTCCAAGCTAAGACCTGAGATTGCCATGGTATTTCTTAGGTTTATTATCTTGGCTTCTCTAGGCAGTCTTTGTGGTTACCTCTAATTTCAAGTGCGTTAAGTAGTGTTATTGAAGGTCCACTAATGGTGTTGTTGTCCGTGTGGTGACGGACTAAGAATACAAGTATCACCAACCCAGTCTTTACCACGGGTGTCGTGCAAGGCGACTAAGGGAAGTAAGCAATTATTACCCATTGCATTACTGGTGGTAGGGCTGGGTACCAAGTGAGAGTACTCACTATCGGGCCCGAGCGGATTGGTACCACCATTTCCTGTGTGACCGGCCATGAAGTACATCGGTGTGTTTTGGTTGTAGCAGGAGATATCCGTTAATTCGTTTATTTCATATATGTGAAATGAAATAGTGAGCAGAGGCTTGATAGTACTCTCTGTATAGTTGAATCCATGAGCAACGGTTACCATTTACCATGAGGTGGGCCGTGGCTCTTCTGCCACCAGAAGCAATACAAAAAGAAGGTCCATGGAAAATAATGACTGACCATCAATATTTTGTTTTTCATGTCAAATGAAAATGTGCTCGATTCAGGAATTATTCCTATTCTAACGCACGATAGAGACAGATCACACACTATAGAGACAGATGAGATAATAGGCGACACCTACCTTCAATTAGATGCACTTCCAAATCCGATCTATCGAAATCATATTTCAGTCGGAGGTGGATTCTGCCAAGAGATGGGCCAGCACCTTCAAGTTCTATCACCAACGGAGCTTCTCTCTTTGTATATAGGTCTGGTTGGAGGGCTCCTAGTGAACTAATGGCTGCAGCCGCTCCAGGACTTAAAGGGCCGATACCACTGCTGCTTTCTACCAAAGAATTGCTTCGATCTATCCGCCTGAAAGTTATATTTTTTAATTATTAATTAAGTGCAGTGTCGTATATTAAACGCTTGAAAATTTGTGTAAGACACTGTGATGATGATGATAATATACCTATATATAGTGAAGAGCTCAGAAAAGCATAAAAATATTCGCCATTATATTGTTTATCAACCTCTAGAGAAAACAAGCAAGATTTTAATGTTTTATGTATATTTAAAGCTCGAGACGCTCTACCAGTTCAGCAATCGCGACATAAGCTCGGGACTTTCAATTTTAATAAAAAGTTCCTTCTTAACATCTTGGTTGACGCCTGCGTCATGTGTCGGATGTATTTCCGTACATTGTTTCAACCAGTTAGCTTAATTATTACAATTAAGACTCATGCCAAATAATGACGTAGCCCTATATTTAGATTTTTTACATATTTTAAGCACAATATGGTGGCCACATTTTCGCACTATGTGTTTTGGTCAACGAGCAAGATTAATATGCAATTATTTATACAATACTTTAAATATAGAACAGATAATGCTTTAAAACTCATAATTAAACCCGTTGGCATTAAACTTACAGTGGCTTATTAGACTATTGATTTTATCTGCAATCATTTATTTAAACTCACAATCTGTCAAATAATTTCCTTTTCGAGGTGACTAACTTTACGCATATCGTAAAAATCAAATCGAGCGCTACTGATGGGATTTTTATGCATCTCTTGCCTTGCTCTATTTCTTTAGAGTGATAAAACGAATTGATATTATGTAAGGAATCGTAATGTACCTTACTGCAAAGAATAACATCATTTCGTAGACCACGTCGTAATAAAAGCGAATGCGTGCTTATTTGAAAGTTGAACGTTCAATGAATATATACGTCGAGAACTAAAATAAAAGTAGGTAGTTACTAAAATATCATTTAGAAGACGAATGGTATCGTTGCGCTGGCAG
Organism: Leucoma salicis; assembly: GCA_948253155.1. NCBI lineage: Eukaryota > Metazoa > Arthropoda > Insecta > Lepidoptera > Erebidae > Leucoma > Leucoma salicis. The sequence continues at coordinate 21,795,916 of OX411807.1, forward strand.
TAATATTTTATTTGAACGTAAGTTCTAGACTTGTAATTGAATGATCTTATATGTAAGATCGCCGACAAGCCGTGTAGGGCCGGCTTTAGAATTGTCCTACCCCTCTCCACCCATGGGAGTCGTAAGAGCCGACTGAGGGAATATCGGGGAAGTGGGTAGCAGAACTCCTACGAGTATTAACAACATCCACTGCGATCGCCAACCCGCCTGCCAAGCGTGGCGATTAAGGCACTATCCCCCATTCTTGGGGAGGCCTATGTCCAGCAGTGGACGTTAGAAGGCTGATGGATGGGTGGATGGATGGATATGTAAGACCATTTACATTTCTAGTCTAGTACTTACTAATCTAGGTACTTTATATAGGTATTAGTAAGCGGTTACCGTAGGTTATAGACGCTAGCAAAACCAGAGGTATCACTCGCGCGTCCCATCTCCAAGGAAAGGGATAGGAAAGATAATAAGGAGAGGATAGGGAGGGGGTTGGGCCTCCAGCGCTCTCACTCACCATACGAAACACAACGCTTACACGCTGATCTTTTGTGAGAGGGTGGTACTTCCCCGATCGAGCCAGCCCACATTCGTGCTGGGATAAGCCTACCACTAAATTATCTCTATGTAAAGGAATCATTCATTCTTCCGGGATGAAGAGTAGCCTATGTCATAGGACATAGGGTACTCTGAGCTCTGATGAGCTGTTATTTTCGATTTCACATTTTTCACTTTGTGTTTAATGTATATTACTATTGAATATAACTTAGTCCTTTCGCGGGTGACAGGCTTAAACATGGATCACTAAAGTAACTGTGATGAGACGCTTTCCTTTCATTCGTGATTGAGGCGTGTCACAACACGCTTTATTTGTTGCTCGTTTGTATGTTTGCTATCAGCGTTGCAGTGCAATTTACGTTACACTGCAGCAATATTGCTGAATGGGAGCCTTATTGTCACTAAATTATTTTACTTATGCATAATTTTACTTAGGGGAATGTTATGGGCAATTTGCATTTGTGTCAATAAAACATAGTTTCCCTTCTTTCTTTCTATCCACAAACGCTGAAAAAAAGATTTATATTTATCTTATCTGACCACTAGTAGATTTGAAGTAGGTATAAGTACATATAAGTATAGTGTATATATATAATATAGTGCTAAGTTATTAGTGTGAGCGCCTGCTGATCATGAGGTCTTGGGTTTGATCCCCGAGTCAGGCAGAGTTATTGAGCTTTTTCGTAAAAAGATAAATTCTCAGTAGCAGCCAGAGTTTGGAAATGTGCCTGGTAGACGGCAATAGGCTCGCCCTATATTACGTAGGACTTAAACATAGCTGGCGAAGCGTGGGTGTATGTATAATACACCTCTGCCTATCCCTTCGGGGAATACAGGCGTGATGCTATGTTATTAGTAATATACAAATCTTTGTAAGTAATATTATGCATTTTCTTTCGTGATTTACTATTCGTTATTCGGTCGAATAGTTCGCAATATTCGGCTGAATACCGAATAGCGAAAAACGACTAGTTATATATAGTTGCCGAATATTATATGTCTACTATCTTTAAACGTCGGTAAAACTAAATTCCTTTGTTTTAGCAAGACCATAATATTGTGTTTCTCTCGTGTTGTAATTGTCCCACCTTAACAAGAACTTCTGGCATCAAATATTTAGGACTAATTATAGATGACAAACGAAACTGGAAAAAACATATAGCTACCGTTAGCAATCGATTAAGGAGACTTATTTATATTTTTAAAAAACTACAGATAATACGGGACTCTGCTCATACCAATATACAAAGCTTTAGCTGAACGTGTAATTACCTACTGCATCTGCTCGTGGGGCTCATCAGCTAAATCATATTTACTTGAGCTCGAAAGAGCGCAGCGAGCGGTGCTTAAAGTACTACTATATCTACGGTTTCGGCATCCAACATATTTAGTTTATAAAAAAGCTAACGTTCTGACAGTGCGAAAGCTATTTATCTATCAGTATATTCGTAAGTATCACAAAAAAACACTGTACCTTTTCTACATAATTCAGGTAAAAGACTAGATAAGTGTCCTGTACCAAGAGTTGGAAGCGCATTTCGCCAACAACATTATCATAATGTTGCACCTAGACTGTACAATAAACTTAATCTAATATATAAAACGAAACATCTATCTAACTTTCAAATTAAAAATACGGTTAAACTATGGCTTAAAGATTTGGACTACAACGAGGTGGAAAATTTTTTAGTAATCACAAAATGAAATCATTACCTATAAAATTACTACGCACATTGACACATACATACATACGCACAAGTACACACGCACAAATATACAGGGACTCACACACACACAATACATACACAGCACATACACAGCTTGTATACTTGTACATAACACTGAAATATTACCAGACCAGTTGTAACAAACATATATTAAAACTATGTAATTTAAATTTGGGAAGTTACTGGATCTCAACATACAGCTCACGCTAGTTTGGGAATCAGGGCTTACATATAATCTACAAAATGTATACTGTTGCAATAAAGAATTTATTATTATTATTCGTGGCATCTTTAATAATAATATATCTAATGGGTTTATACGCGCTTCATAGTTCTCAGAGTACCTAAATGTTTCACCACTCGGACACAATCTACACGCAGGCTAAGAACAACCATTTGAGGATCACACAAAGAATCATCCTGTGTGGGAATCGAACTCACAACATTCGACACGGCAGGTCGGTATCTAAACCATTCCGTCATCTCTGTACATATATTGACCCAATTTTGAACGAAGTCGCTTTAATTATTAAATCTATCCTATCAAGAATCGATAATAACGTTGTACCTACCTAATGGCACTACATATGTACGCAGAGACCTATAATATTGTAGGTAGAATAAATTATATACTGTGCAAGAGGGTGTCCCGAAACTAGTTTACGACAAGTTATATATGTCAGTCAGATCGATTAAGACCACAGTGGCACTTCACCATGTTGTAGGCACGTACGTCGAATGAAATACAAGTTTCATAATTTATTTTTAACTTGTTTTTACTTCCGTGTGGTGACGGACTAAGAATACAAGTGTCACCACTCCATTCTTTCCCACGGGTATGAGGTGACTAAGGGAAGTAAGCAATTATCATCCATTGCATGACTGGTGGTAGGGCTGGGTACCAAGTGGGAGTACTCACTTGGTAGCGGGCCCGAGCGGCTTGGTACCGCCATCTCCCGTGTGACCGGCCATGAAGCACATCGTTACGTTTTAGCTCTAGCAGGAAATAGCCGTTTATTCTTTCATTTCATACCGGTGAAATGAAATGGTGAGCAGCGGCTTGACAATACTCTCGGTATAGTTGAGTCCATGAGTGACGGTTACTATTTACCATCAGATGGGCTGTGGCTCGTCTGCCACTATATGCAATAAAAAAAATATGCTTAATGCTTACTTGATTTACCCTATATTGCTTTTTATAAATATAACCTTCAAATACTTTCAATAAACCATCTAAAATTACTTCTAAATAAAAATCCTTCACTATGAAAAAATCTATGTATCTGCGATTTCTAGATTTTTTGGGGCTGCAACTTTGATGAACGTACAATGACGCATACAAAGTACACTCAGAACAGCTATTTCTGGATCACAAAAGAATCGTTCTGTGTGGGAATCAAACCTAAAACTCATGCACGAGGTATCTAAACCACTCCGTCATCTGTGTTTCTATAGTCCAAAATTTTACGATCAACATCTGCTATTATTGACTTATGGACGTGGACCATGCTCATGAACTTCCTTTCAATATAAATGGGAAACAGTTAAACCTATACAGATTTTAGATATTATTTTGTCAAAGGAATAGTTTTAAGGATGTTATAGTATATGTATATGTCAGTTTAGCAACTTCTCTGCCAACAGTTTCTTTCCCTTGAGAATGTCAGCTCATTGCTTCGTCATCATCAATATCAGTCTAATTCTGGTTCCCTTGCAAAATAATATTATTATTATTTCAACTCTTTTTCTATCCCACTGCTGGGTACGGGTCTCCTCTAATGGTGAGAGGGATACGCCATAGTGTACTACGCTGACCCAACAATGCGGGTTGTCAGACTTCACAAGCCGTCGAGAAAGTCTCTCAGACATGCAGCTTTCCTCACGATGTTATTCTTCACCGAGTTGTGAAAATTGTAAACAAATATACACATAAAGTCGAAAAATCTAGAAAAGTCAGAGGTGTGTGCCGGACGAGGTCCGAAACTTAGACCGGGGGTCGAACTCGTTCTCTTTGCAGTCCTTGGTTTTATCGCTAGGCTATCACTGTTCTGTATCCAAAATAATATATTGAATATATATTTTCTTTGAATACAATTTTATTAATCTTCATCATTTTAATTTACCTGATGTTTCAAAACTTAATTTACCTATCAACAAAAAAAATATAAACCAAGCTTTTAGAAACAATACTTATAATTTCTGACACATTTGCGATAGATTGACATATGTTAGCAATCTGAATATAAAGAGTAAAATGTCTTCAAGCTTCCTCAAGTCCAATAGCTTTTGAAAGAAAATAATCCGATTATATCATTGCTACGAAGTCTACAAACAGCTACGCGGCCTTCCCGGCAAAAGCATTTGCATTAAGTATCAAAAGCTCGAATGCTTGTTGATCGAGCGTGAAGCGTCGTGTCGTATGAAGCTTTGACTTTGAATAGGTAAAGGTAGGCAATTTATTTCATAGTACATAAGTGAGATTCTCGCTAAATAATTGATGTAGCAAGTGCAAAAGCTGAATAATTTACATAGATGCTGTTGGATTTTTGATGTTTGATTAGGGATCCTATGATATATTTTATTTGTGTAAAGAATTCAAATATTTATTCCATTTTTCGGGATAAAATATAGCTTATCTCCTGTTCTGGGTTCCACACTATATGTAACTTTATAATAATTGGTTCAGTAGTTATGACATGAAAATGTATGCTAAATTTTATGATGCTCAGTTAAATAAATTAATATTCACGGACATTTCACACAACCTCCTCTGGTCCCAAACTAAGCTTAACGCTTGTGCTATGGGTACCAGATTACAGATATAATACGTATATTACTTTTTTTGTAATAACATACATATAATACATATATACATTATAATAGATAGAAAACACTCAGACGCAGTACAAATATCTGTGTTCATCAAATAATTATCCTAAGTGGGAATCGAAGCCACGAAAAGTCCGGGTCACGGAAGTCGCTTACACTACCGACTACGCCACGAGGCCCGAGTCCGTGCCCAGCCGAGTTGACAAGCCACCGCACTTTTGCATTTATAACATTAGAATATTAGTTTAGTTTGTATCTCCTTATTTATTTTTGTAGAAGAACAAATGTACTTATCGTTTGTAAAATAATATAAGATCGTAAATAAAGAATTCTATACATTTCTCTACTTAAAAAAAATAAAAAAAGAAGATAGAACGATAAAAATGTATTCACGATTGAAACTGAACTCCAAGCGAACTTTCCCTTTTCCAAAATAACTTTCTAATAATTAATTTGAGTTGTAAACTATAAAGTTACATTTTGTATTAAATCAATTATTCATATATATATGGAATGGTAAAACTTTTAGATTCTATCTCTTTTCTCTAAGTCCAATAAATTTTGAATTATTGTGTTTGGATAAAAAATAAATAAAAAGTTTCTACATACGTACTATCTTTGTTTTCACATAAGCTGGAACTTCGTAAGCAAATTGTTTGTTTAAGTGTTATTGCTCACCTTGGAGGCATTAATAGCGGCGAAAGACATCGTGGAGGAACGTGTCTAGGACTCGAAGGTGTTGGTATGTCTGCTAGAGATGCCAATGAGCCATGGGGGAGCGGCGCTACGCGAACATCAAGCGAAGCGGCGCGTAGCGGTGATGGAGAGCGGGGAAGCCCGCATGATCCAGCTTCGAGGGTGCGTCCATCCGGTGCGAATGTGCGTATTGCTGGAGACGATCCTCGATGGCTCTGGAAGGTGATTATTATTGTTATAATGGTACAAACTTTGTTGATTCCATCACTATTATTACGAACGGTGACGGGCTACGAATGCAGGTACTACTCGTTAATAAACTGCTCTTTCTACTTCATCATTGCATTTTAGTCAAAATTTTGCAGGTTTTAAGCTATTATCACCAACTTCTTAGATGAAAACTTCCATACCATTGGATTGAGCATGTGTTGGTTTTATTAATTTGTTGTAGACGTTCCATAAGTATAAACGAATTGACCTTAGAACGTCTCCGATCCGGTTTTATACCACGTAATGAGCGCACCTATCCACATATCAAGAGGTGCAATATTTACTTAAAGAGGATGGTTACTTTAAAAACACTTGCTTACTTTATATTACTACACTAATAGACTCTGCCTGTAAGTTCATCCGCGTGGAGATTAGAACCTAAATACATCACTTTACAGCACACAAGTCATTATCTTATGCAAAAATTGCTATCCTATAGGAACCATTAACCGGGATAAAAATACTTTCATGGGTTCTGAACTGTGCTAAATTTCATTACGATTGGATAAGTAGTTATGGCGTGATAAAGTAACAAACTAAGGAACTTTCGTATTTATAATATTAGTAAGAATGACTGGTAAATAGTATAAGAGCCCCCGCACATTATGGCCACCAGTCGCCGCTACTAAACGCGACCACCAGTGGTTCAGTCAGACCACTCACGGCGCCACCAGTGGCAGCCACTGGTGGCTGGATGCGGCTTTCAGTGGCTGCCACTTACGGCATACTCAACAGAGGCGAACGACAGAACGCGGCCACAAGTAGCGAGCGCGGTCGACACCCGCAGCTTGGCGCTCGGACGCGGCCACTCAAACGCCCGGTGTGCGCCAATGTTAAACAAAACATAGCATCACGCCTGTATTCCCCGAAGAGGTAGGTAGAGGTGTATTACACACCCACGACTCGCCAGCTATGTTTAAGTCCCACGTAATAGGGGGCGAGCCTATTGACGTCTACCGGGCACATTTCCAAACTCCGGGCTGCTACTAAGAATTTTTCTTTTTAGGAAAAAGCTCAATAACATTGCCCGACCCGGGAATCGAACCCGAGACCTCATGATTAGCAGTCGTATACACTACCGCTACACCACCGAGGCAAATGTATGGAGAAACGCGTCCGCAACTTGTGGCGGCCACTAGTCGTTCTAGTGTGGCCGCCTCTAGTGGCTCAATGTGCGGGGGCTCTAAGCAACCAGTAATTTAAAAAAAGTGTTGACATTAAAATATTACGATATATATACACAGTTTTATTTAGTAAGAGTTTAACAAAAATACCAGTAACAAATGTAACATATAGGTTTCACAACTTGAAACAATTCCCAAAGCTCTTTTCTACTACCCTATGTAAACAATCAACTCACGTAAACATCTATACACGTGTACGCTAAAACAAATTGGTTGTATGTTATCCTTCTTTATCTATGTTGAGGGCATGTTGTTTGTGGTTGGAATGTTTTATACGATATGTTTTATAGACAATCTATCTAATATATAAAATTTCCATGTCACAATGTTAGTTACCGTACTCCTCCGAAACGGCTTAACCGATTCTCATGAAATTTTGTGTGCATATTGAGTAGGTCTGAGAATCGGACAACATCTATTTTTCATGCCTCTAAATGCTAAGGGTAGTCCACCCCGATTTTTTTTTTAATTTTTAGATATTTTTTTTTATTTTTATTTTATTATGATTCGGCATTAAAAAATACATGCAACCCCAAAATTTTCAACCTTCTACTGCCGATGTTGAAAAAATTTATATGGCAAAACAACGTTTGCTGGGTCAGCTAGTTTAATATATAAAATTCTCGTGTCACAGTGTTTGTCGCCATACTCGTCCGAAACGCCTTGACCGATTCTTATGAAATGTTGTGTATATATTCAGTAGGTCTGAGAATAGGGTGTAAACTATTTTTCATACCCCTAAGTGATAAGGGTGGTCCACCCCAAAAAAATTATTATTTTATTTTTTGGACAATTTTTTTTATTTTGTATGATTCGGCATTAAAAATACATACAACCATAAATTTTCACCCTTCTACTGCCACCGCCTATTTTTAATAGCGATATTAGTATTGTTATTTTTATAATCCGTCACAGCGTACACACACACACACGTTCACAGCGCTTCATGCCTCTTTCACTCATAGCTACATCACATCCTCACAAACTTACAATAAGTTAGTTATTTTTTTCTACGCTAGAAATTCCCTAAGAATCCTCTAGAAATAATTTATATGGCAAAACGACGTTTGCTGGGTCAGCTAGTTTAATATATAAAATTCTCGTGTCACAGTGTTTGTCGCCATACTCGTCCGAAACGCCTTGACCGATTCTTATGAAATGTTGTGTATATATTCAGTAGGTCTGAGAATAGGGTGTAAACTATTTTTCATACCCCTAAGTGATAAGGGTGGTCCACCCCAAAAAAATTATTATTTTATTTTTTGGACAATTTTTTTTATTTTGTATGATTCGGCATTAAAAATACATACAACCATAAATTTTCACCCTTCTACTGCCACCGCCTATTTTTAATAGCGATATTAGTATTGTTATTTTTATAATCCGTCACAGCGTACACACACACACACGTTCACAGCGCTTCATGCCTCTTTCACTCATAGCTACATCACATCCTCACAAACTTACAATAAGTTAGTTATTTTTTTCTACGCTAGAAATTCCCTAAGAATCCTCTAGAAATAATTTATATGGCAAAACGACGTTTGCCGGGTCAGCTAGTACCTAACAGATATTACAGATAAGTATATTGCTAAACGTAATTGACGGCAGTCGGAATAATGTTTAATCGCAGTAATTTTAAACAAGTTACTAGAAGTGGTACACATCATTTTGTCGCCAATATACGCTACTAATTGCTAATTTTATGGTTATGTTCTGATACGTAAAAACTAATTTATGTGATAAAACGAAAAGAAATATCTAGAACACGAAATCTTCTGGGTCCAATTTTAAATCTAGACCATCCCGGTACCCACTCAAAATATACACAAACTTTTTATTAAACTTGGTTCAGCGGCTTAGGAGCAGTTCAGTACACGTGTACAGAAGAATTTTGTATAATAGATACATTTTTATTATTTATCAACTGCCCGCGACTTCATCCGCGTGGAATTTAGTTATATTCTTTTGTTTTGCACGGAACTAATTATTTTTCCAAAATAAATTTAGTCCTAGTTACTCCTTATAATCTCAGCTATCTATTAGTGAGTCTCTGCCGAAGTGAGTACTAAATCGCTCCTGCTGTTTTTTTTGGATGTTGTTGCTACTAACTAAGTAACTTAAGTTACTATTTGATAATAGTTTTTTTGGAATGTGTAATTTATAGATTTATAGATCGTCGGTCCACCTTGTGGGGGGCCGTCCTACGCTGCGCCGTCCGATACGTGGTCGCCACTCGAGAACCTTCCTTCCCCAACGGTTGTCGGTTCGTCGAGCGATGTGGCCTGCCCATTGCCACATCAGCATGGCAGCCCGGCGGGCTATGTCGGTCACTCTCGTTCTCCTACGGATCTCCGTATTACGGATTCGATCACGTAGGGAAATACCAAGCATAGCCCGCTCCATGGCCCGCTGAGCGACTTTGAGCCTTGAAACGAGGCCAACATTCAGATATCACGTCTCTGTTCCGTATGTCATCACTGGCAACACACACTGGTCGTACACCTTCGTTTTCAGACACTGCGGAATATTGGACGAGAAGATCTTCCTTAGCTTCCCGAACGCTGCCCAGCCGAGTTGGATTCGTCGATTGACCTCTTTCTCGAAGTTGTGCCTAACCTAACTGGACTGTTTGTCCCAGGTAGACATAATGGTCGACAACTTCGAGAAGCGCACTCCCGACTAGGACCGGTGCTGAAATGACATGGACATTAGACATGACTTTCGTCTTGTCCATGTTCATTTTGAGACCTACTAGTCGGGAAAGCCTGCTGAGATCATTGAGCATAGTGCCAAGGTCCTCCAGCGATTCTGCCATGACTACAATGTCGTCGGCATATCGAAGGTGAGTGATGTATTCGCCATTGATGTTGATGCCGAATCCGGTCCAGTTCAAGAGTTGAAGACATCTTCCAATGCAGCGGTGAAGAGTTTCGGGGACATAACGTCTCCCTGTCTAACACCTCTCTGCAGTTGGATCGGTTTCATACTCCTGTCCTGAACACGGACTGACATGGTGGCGTTTCTATACAAGCACTTCAGCACTTCGATGTACCGATAGTCAATTTGGCACCGCTGAAGGTGCCAAATTGACTATCGGAATAATGAATAGCTAAAGGACAAACTAATTAAAAGGTTCATCTCATCCAAAGGGGCTTATGATCTACATGCAGGACAATGGAATGTGTTGGATACAAGGCAACTAAGGAAAGTAAGCAGTAATCGATCATTGCAGTACTGGTGGTAAGGTTAGGTACCAATTAGGCCTACTCACTTGCTATAGAGCTCGAGCGGGTTGGTACCACCGTCTACCGTGTCACCAACCATTAAGCATCTCAGGGTGTTTTGGTTGTAGCGGGAGATAAACGTCAATTCATTCAAGTTCGCGAAATAAAATCTTTAAAATGTTCAGCAGCGGCTTGGCAATATTCTTGGTATTCGACTAACGTCAATGAGCCACCATAGGCAAAAAAAAAAACATAAAGGATGATGAAACATTAAACTGACAGTTCTAAGTTGGAAGTTACATTGCGTGCACTCAAAAAGTAGCTTGAATAATACAAGTATCGGCGTTTTATCAACAATTCAATTTGAAAAGTTGTTAATCCCAACATAAATGAGCCGGCTTTATTGGGGAATTACCACCCTCTCACAAAAGATGAGCATGAAATAACGATTGGTACTCCTACCGTCGTGTTTCGCATGGTCCTCCTTCTTGTTATCCTTCCTATATTCTCCTTAGTAACCTATCTTCTCCTTAATATCTTTCCAATCCACTATCCTATTCCTTTTCTTGGAGATGGTGACGCGCTAGTAATGTCTCTGGTGTTGCTAGCGTCTATAGGTTACTGCTTACCAACAGTTTTCCGTTTGTTTACCACCCACGCAATATAAAAAAAAAAAGAACTACCTTACCTTAATAATAAACGTTGACCTCTGAATAATTATTCAGTATTTTGTCTTTGTCACTGATATGACAGTTTGACGTTGAAAGAATGGAGCAAAACACTGAATTACTATTCGAAACTTAAACTTAAACAATGTTTATTAGTAAGGAGATTAGTGTTTATTATTTTAACTAATTACTGCCATACTATTACTAATTATGTGTTACTGCTCACTGCTGCACCTGTAGACCTCAGTCACTCGGTCACTATAATATAAATACTCTATGGTACATTCTGTCTCTATGCCAAAATAACTGTCCCACAGGAAATAACATTTCTCTGTCTAAAATCCTGTGTTAATCCAGATAATAAATTATCTGTATCTGTATGTTTTGCCTGATTTAGTAATAATTTAAACATTCAAACAACCTTTCACATTTGTAGTATTAGTAGGATTTGTTCACTTTAATTTAGATCGGAGTACCAACTTTTTTATTCATAAGCTTTTGGCCGTATGGGGCCGGCTTTAGAATTGTCCCACCCCTCTCTACCCACGGGAGTCGTAAGAGCCGACTGAGGGGATACCGGGGGAGTGGGCAGCAGCACTCCCTCGAGTATTAACAACATCCACTGCGATCGCCAACCCGCCTGCCAAGCGTGGCGATTACGGCATTATCCCCCATGATGGGACCGCTCGTTGTGGCGTTCACTTGGGAAGGCCTATGTCCAGCAGTGGACGAAAAAAGGCTGATGGATGGATGGATGGATGGATGGATTTGGCAGTTACCTCGAGGCGCGTACAATTTTCCTAACAAAATATATCAGAATTTTGTTAGGAAGATTGTACCTTTGAAAGAAATTTAAATTTGTCACTATTTTGTTAGCAGTATTATAAAAAATCATCATTTATCTGGGCAAATAAAGAAAATACGGAAGTGTCTCGCAAGCTAAAACAATGATATCTTCTTTTTATGCAATATATTGCTAATGATGGCAGACGAGCCACGGCCCACCTGATGGTAAGTGTAACCATCGCTCATGGACTCAACAATACCGAAAGTATTGTCAAGCCGCTGCCCACCATTTCATTTCTCAGATATGAAATGAAAGAATAAACGACTATCTTCTGCTACAGCCAAAACACAGTGACGTGCTTCATAACCGGTCACACAGGAGACGGTGGTACCAATCCGTTCAGGCCAGATAGCAAGCACGTGAGTAGGTACTCTCACTCTTTATAATATTTGTATTAAAGAATTGTCACAAAAACCTGTGTAGTACTAAAATAAGGAATTTTTCATTATCCTAGTTTTAGTTTAACATAGTAAACCAGTACCACCAGTAGTAGATTTTAACGGAATCTAAGATTATCATCATTTATTTATATAAATAACAACTACCCTCTTTCTCCAATATTATATATATTATCAAATTACCTGTGAGAAACACACCAATTACATAAATAAAAACGTGTCGTTATCGTGTTACGTGACCGTACAGAAGTATCGGATCACTAACGTTTTATTGTTATACCTTGTGGATAAGATACGGCTATAAAGCCGGCAATTGCTATTTTGAATTGTAGGTGCCATTAAATGGAACATTAATCTTTATATCTCCGTTTATCTTTTGGCTGGCTGCTTGGTCTGTAAAGTATAATAATTATCTTGCATGAGAACTACCCTAGTATTGAATATTTCAACAAAACTTTTAGCTAGATAGAACGCGTTATAGAAAATTTGATTTTGCAACTAGCTGCTGGCAATTAACATATTGTTAGTATCCCACTGTTGGGTACGAGTATGTTCTCAGTATGACAAGTTGGACCGTGGGCATGGTCAACCACACTGGCTCAACTTGACAAGCCGTCGAGAAAATCTCTAAGACATCCTTAAGATACCCTGAAGTAATGTCACACAGTACCAGTGGTCCGCTAGTACAAGCGGAGAGACGGCACACGGCCGATTTATTTAGTGGATGAGGGCTCCACACTAGCCTGTTCATTGCCCGAACGACGGGGATGCGATATTTTTTTGCCCTAAAAAATAAAGAAAAGGTTTTTTTTTTCAACGGCAAGTGAAATAATGAGACGTTGTAATAAATGTTATTGTATTCATTACAGTATAAGAAAAAGTAAACTACGTATGTCGAAGAAGAAAAAAATAAGACGTCGCGGGAGGTCTACCAGATGTGAAAACATCGAAATTATTTTATAGAAATAATGAGTAGAAATAAAATGATCATCACTTTGATGTGTGCTTATATAAAATTATCACATGTGTAAAATAACGGAAACGGACATAAATCATCATCATCAGGCCCTGGATATCATCTAGGACTGAAGTATTTGTCAAAACGAATCAAACGAGTCCAAAATTGATGGGATTGCGGCGTTTTATAGCATAGTGCCCATGGCCATCCGGCTCCATCTTCAGGTCCTGAATATCATCTAGGACTATGATACTATTCAAGATAACTCAAGCTAGCTCTAAATCGATGGCTTGCGACGTTTATTTATTGAATATCCATGACCACCTTCCAGCTCCATCATCAGACCCTGAATACTATCTAGAGACAAAGTACTCTTCAAGATGACTCAAACGAGTATAAACTCGATGGGATTGTGTCGTTTCATTACAGAGTTACTATGGCCACCTTCCAACTCCATCATCAGACCCTGGATACCATCTAGAGACAAAGTACTCGTCAAGACAAATCATACAAGCTCAAACGCGATGGAGTTATGTCGTTTTATAACGAAGTTTCTATGACCACCTTCTAGCTCCATCATCAGACCCTGGATACCCTCTAAAGACAAAGCATTCGTCAAGACGAATCAAATGAGTCCAGAAGTGGTAGGGTTGCGCCGTTTCATTATAGATTCCTATGTCCACCTTCTAGCTCCATCATCAGATCAGCTCCATGTCATCATAATATTGCATTGTAACGCGATATAATATATATGCGTATAAAATTTCAACTCAATCGGAAACCGCGAAGTGTGTCAAATTTAACTTGCAAGATTTGAACGGGACAAGTAAAATAAAAGCGTCGCCATGCTAACAGCCGATTTTACCCTCCATTATGCATTAGATGTTTCACATCAAAACTTGAACAAAATCATTTATGGTTACAATTTTTTTAAATTTGTAAAGGAGGTTAGGTGCAATGCAAAGATATGATTTACTCATATGAGATATTCAGATATGGATTCCAAGTCATTTTTTTACTTCTATAATGCCGGACGAGCGCCTGGCTAAGAAGATATACAATCCGAAAGTGGAAGGATGTAGGTACAGGGGGAGACCGAGACTTACCTAGACCAAATTGGTCATGTATTGAAGGAAGGTGGAGTCAGGAGTCTCCGAAACCGGCGAGCGTGTATGAAGAGAGTTATGAATGTTGAGGAAGCGAGAGATGTATGCAAGAATAGAGCCTCTTGGCACTCTGTTCTCTCTGCCTACCCCGCAAAGGAAATGGCGTGATGATAAGTAAGTAAGTAATGTGTGATATAGATCAAAATGTTTAAAAAATCACGTTATACTCTTTTTCCTTATTCACAAATTATAATTTGTACTTTAAGAGTAGCTGAGCATGTCAAGTGCTAAAATATAGATCAAAATGTTTAAAAAATCACGCCATCAAATAGTATGAATTTTAATTGCAAAATTAAACTTACTATATTGGATTAATGCATGTAAATGCGTTCTGATAGAGGGCGTTGGTCGTTAAGACAAAACTGATAAGGAGATTGGGTATGTCTAAAAGATAGTACTGTAGCTCAGTGGATTAGAGCACTTCCCCGGATAGGAAGGGACGCAGGTTCGATTCCCGCCTGTACTAAAATACTCTTTTTCCTTATTCACAAATCACTTTCAAAGATAGATATATAGATAGATATAGAAAGCTAATAAAAGCGTGTTGAGAATCAATGTTTCTTTGTATCTTATGCGCTGCCATACCGTTCAATCCTGTCATCACGAAATTTTACATTATGTACATATACTCGCACTTAATCCAGTGTATAGGAAAGTATATAGGCTACTTTTACCCTGAAATAATTGATGGTTCATTCAGCATGCTGTGATTGTAATTATATGAGAGATATCTAGATGTTTTTATATATTTTTTTTAGCATTTGACATGCTTAGGCATATACATTAAACACAAAGTGAAATATGTGATCACCCAAGACGTTAAGAATGAATGTATTATCGAAATTAGCAGTCAGGAGCAATTGTCACGATGGCTGAATTGGCAAAGCATCTGAACGGTGTCCAGGAGATGCAGGTTCAAATTCTGCTCGTGACTGTTATTTTCAGAGTTGACATTTTTCACTTTGTGTTTAATATATGAGATTATACCATTAGATAGACCATTACTCTATTGTGATTTATTGAGTGGCTACCGATAGCTTTTTTTATTGCATGTATTGGCACACGAGCCAAGGCCCATCTGATAGTAAACGGTAAGCGTCATTCATTGACTCAGCTATACCGAGAGTATTGTCAAGCCGCTGCTCACCATTTCATTTCACCAATAAACGGCTATCTGCTGCTACAGCCAAAACGTAACGATGTGCTTCATGGCTGGTAACACAGGAGATGGTGGTACCAATCCGCTCGGGCCCGATACCAAGTGAACTCCCACTTGGTAACCAGCCCTACAACCAGTCATGCAATGGATGATAATTGCTTACTTCCCTTAGTCGCCTCATACGAGAACCGTGGGAAAGAATGGGGTGGTGACACTTGTATTCTTAGTCCGTCACCACACGGACAAAAACATATTCTGATTCCGAAACATTTGCGGTAATACTAATCTTAATGACACGAAGCCTCCAATAAATAAATTTAAGTAGTGTTTTTGATATTATACATACAATTAATGGTGTAATTTATTCAAATTTAATATAACTTACCAAGTGTTTACATGAACCGGGCCAACGTAAAACAAAACACGATAACATGTCACAAAATATCGTATTCGAATATAATGGATTCAAGGCTTTACAAACCTATAATTTTTGTTATTATAGCGTACCACACTTAATTGAAATCTTGATAAATTAGGCGATAGAATGTAATTGAATACTTGAACACTTGTAAGATAATTAGTCAATACCTAGCGAGGTGTAGTATTATGGGTTCAGTTATCACTGATATCGCACACAAATCAGTAAATTTATAAGTAAACTATGAACGAAAGCGCATTCGTTTGTTGTTACGCTTTCATGTCATAACTACTTAATTGATCATCATAAAATTTAGCATACTGTAACTCAAAACCTAGGAAAGGACATTTATCCAAGGATTTTTATCCCAGAAAAATGAGATAGCAATTTTTGCATAGAGATAATTAGTGTGCCGTGATATATTTATATTATAAAGTCCAAGCAAACGAAGTCGAAGGCAGAGTCTAGTTAATCATAGATGAATTAATTTTCGAATTTGGAACCTAAAACCCAGGTAAAGAATATAATTAATGTAAAAATCAAATTGTATTGTTTATACTTTAAGTTTACCTAAGAATTGAAAGATAACAGATAATGGTCTTTATCTTAACTCTCTGTCTACTCCACTTTAATGAGAAACAAAGGAATAAAGGGTTTATTGTATATCAGGAATTTTGAAGGCCCTTGAAAGTTGAGCTTTGATCTTATCAAATTAATCGATATAACGTCCTGCGTATTATGAAATCGAATGTCAGATTTAAACGAACACATTTAAGCAATACGAAATGTCATTTTGACATCGTTGAGGTGCCTAAGATACTGAGGTCGGTATCTTAAGTAGAGTGTTACGCATACAATGTCTTTAGAGGTCAATTATTTGTGCCATTCGTCACATAGTTGTTCTGAGTCTGGGTGTATTTTGTGTGTGAGCTTGTAAAATCCCATGCAACACAGGTTATTCCACTATTATCGCAGAGTAGGTTGTCTTAAAAAATACCTGGGCTCAATTGTCTCTTCAGACAGTCTACTTACTTTATTAACTTTCCGCTAAGAAAATTGAAAATTTTCAAAAGTTGGGAAGTTATTGGTTTTACCCCGTTGTTCGAAAATCGAGTTTTCAACGGATGTTGACGTTTTGAGGTCCTAGGAAGCTTCCCAGAATGTTTCCTCGATGATGTCTGTATTTCTGTATGTATGTGTGTGTGTCTGTGTGTGTGGCCATATGTAATCCTCTCATAACTTTTAAACGGCCCGACCGATTTCATCGCAGTTGGTGTCATTCGAAAGGGCTTGACCAAACTTAAATTTTGAATACAATTCGAACCGTTAGATCTTGAGAAATCTCAAAAAGACTACAAAAATTTCTTTTTTCAATGTGTTTTTTTTGGAATAACTTTTAAACGGTAAAACCGTTTAAATTTATTCCAAAAAAAAATCCGATCGATTCCAAAAACTAATCAGTGGGCCTAGCCGAGTTGCATTCTATGATCGCTAACGCTAATAGAAAACTATTTAAATGTATGGGAATTTAAGTCTTTAACAATATCTATAACGCTAAGTCACGTGACTTAACGTTAGAGATGTCAAATTTCCATACATTTTAATAGTTTTCTATTAGCGTTAGCGATCATAGAATGCAACTTGGCTAGACATTCATTCACTCTTAACATCAAAAAACCACGTCGATCGCCACCAGTCCGGTCAAAATCGGTTGATTCGTTTGTGAAATATCGTTGTCGAAAAAAAATGTTTTTTTTCAGAATGTCTATGAAATTTTCAGTCTTATAATATTTTCGAGCTTTAAAATTCTTTAGAGCTCAAAAAGCTGCGTTGAATGCCGTAAACAAAGAGGAAATCGGTTCATTCATTTAAATGTTATTTCAATTAAAATATTCACAAGATGCTGTTTTAATAAATTTTTATCTAACATTCGAGCTCGACTACCTTGGGTTAATTTCCAGAAACTCAGATATTGCATTCTTGACGTCAGATGTGTACCCATCGATGACCGTTGTCCGTGTGGTGACGGACTAAGAATATAAGTGTCACACCTCATTCTTTCCCACGGGTGTCGTATGAGGCGACTAAGGGAAGTAAGCAATTATCATCCATTGCATGACTGGTGGTAGGGATGAGTACCTAGTGGGAGTACTCACTTGGTATCGGGCCCGAGCGGGTTGGTACCACCATCTCCCGTGTGACCGGCCATGAAGCACATCGTTGAGTTTTGGCTGTAGTAGGAGATAATTCTTTCATTTCATATCGGTGAAATGAAATGGTGAGCAGCGGCTTGACAATACTCTCGGTATGGTTGAGTCCATGAGCGACGGTTACCATTAACCATCAGATGGGCCGTGGCTCGTCTGCCACAACATGCAATAAAAAAAGACCTTGACTAAATATTTTCCTCGTCTTGTTGTCTGAACATCCTGAGCAAGACACTGCTTCATGTTGGTATTTTTAATTATTAATTTATTTTAAAAGCATAGAACATCAGCATCTCTTTGAGCTCGGAGAGCTCAAAATGACACGAAAATTATACTTTTGAGCTCGAAGAGCTCAAAAACGTAATAAGTGCAATTTTGAGCGCTAAGTATCAAATTAGCGGGAAGTTGCAAGGATGGGGTGGACATAAGAACTCTATAACAGAACGGCACAGCCCTATCGAGTTTGGACTCGTTTGATTCGTCTTGACGAGCACTTTGTCTTTAAATGGTATCCAGCGTGGGTGCGGGCCCCACACTACCCTGTTCGTTGCCCCGAACGACGGGGTGTGCGGTTAGGAACATTTTTTCCCACCTAAACAAAAAAAAAGGTCTGATAATGGAGCTAGAAGGTGGCCATAGGAACTCCAAGATAAAATGGCATAACCCGATCGAGTTTGGACTCGTTTGATTCGTCTTGATGAGTACTTTGTCTTTAGATGGTATCCATGGTTTAATATCACACATTGAAAAAGTTATGATTACCATTATTTCTACAAAATAACTTCGATGTTTTCACATCTAGCAGACGCCCCATGACGTCTGTTTTTTTTCTTTATTATCATCTATAATCTATCTACTAACCAATAATGCCTAATAATTGTAGAAGCCTACCACAAAGTTTTTTTTACAGAAAGACTTTTAGAATCTGTAGTTCTTTGTATTTTTTCTCGGTATGTATTGTGTATATTACGTCCGTTTAAACTACTAAAAGCCATCTATATCTTACACAAGTGAAAATTACGAACAACTATATGCAAACATATATTATATAAGGAGTACTTTCACTAATCTTTTCAAGCGTATTTTCGACCATAAATACTTCAATGTACGAATATTTTTTCTATAAACTTTAGACTACCTTTGCGCATTGCGTATACCATACTCATTATACTCTAAGCTTAACTTTGCATATTAGTTTACGTAGGCCATGAATTTGAACAAAACTTTCGCGTCGACGCCATTTTGAAGCTATTAATAAAGAGATTAACGCGCACGCTGTGCTGTATAACATCATTATTATTATACTTGTCACTGGCAGGATTACATGAATACAACTATTATATTATACAAATATATTTAATTGGACTTTATTTCTGACTTGTGCTCGGCTCGTAAGAGTCGAAGCGTGATGTATAACAATTATCTTAAGTAATACTTATTACTTATTTAATAATAGCAGATATAAACTGCCTGCACAGATGGCGGAGTAGTTTAGATATCGATCTCCTAACGTTATGGGTTTGATTTCCACACAGAAAAAATATTTGAATGATTCTCGAAGGTTGTGGGTCTATTTTGTGCCCGTGAAATTGTATATTTGCAAAGTCCTAGAGACGGCACACGGCGCATTTATTTAGTGGGTGACAGCCCCGCTCTACCCTATTCATTGCCACGAACTACGGGGTGTGCGGTTAGGTACATTTTTGCTCGCCTAACAAAAAAGGTAGTAGTTGTAAAAACAACTCCCAATGAAACTAAAATAAAACGTCTTTGCCACCTAGCTCGATTTAACTTTAAAATGAAGGCAGAATATTAAGCAAACTATTCTGTTAATATTACATGAGTTAGCAAGTGTTGTGTGAGTACTGTTTTGTTTTATTAACAGCTTGGCCCGTCGGTTAATAGGTAATTGTTAATTTAACCATGTTACTATACTCGTTTTCGTCTATTTAACTTTTACTGTCGTGTGTAACTGAAAAACTAAAAATCACACAGATATAATCTGTGCTAAATCATAAAAACCAAGTTATTAATAAATTATAAAAATATGAGATATTTGTATACTTTATCTGATTTTAAATCAAGCAGCATTGTTTGATTTGAATTACCTTATTAATACGAATCGAATCGACCGAACCGAGTATCATAGATGTCTACTTCAAATATTTTAAAGATGATTATCATATTATAACAACCGATTCGTATCATACAAACAACTTTCGTACAACACTTCGCACGTTATGAAGGATAATAATATATAGATATTTTTAGTATTTGACATGCTAGCCATAAGTGTGAAAATGTGAAATCGAAAATAACGATCACGAGCAGGATTTGGACCTGCATCTCCTGGATACCGTCCAGATGCTTTGCCAATTCAGCCATCGTGACAACTGCTCTGTGGCCCTAGCCAAGTTGCAATCTATAATCGCTAACGCTATAGAAAATTATTTAAACGTATGGGAATTTGACATCTTTTACGATAATATCTATAACTCTTAAGTCACGTGACTTAACGTTAGACATGTCAAATTTTCATACATTTTAATAGTTTTCTATAGCGTTAGCGATCATAGATTGTAACTTGGCTAGGCCCACTGGACTGCTAATTTCGATAACACATTCATACTTAACGTCTTGGGTGACACCTGCGCCATCTGTCGGAAGTGTTTGCATACATTATACCGACCAGGTTAACTTAATTTTACAATTAAGATTTTTACCTAATAATGCACAAACGCAGCCCTATAAATGTTTAGATATTTTTATATATATTTTTCACACTTTGTGATAATAATATACTTATTACTATTAGTTGCTTTTTCTCCAAATATTCTCTGACATCAACCAAAAAATGCTTAGAGTTGGTTTTCAGTTTAAATAAGTAGGATTTTGGTACTTACGGTGGCTCTAGAGGTGCCGCTGTCCAGGCTGCTCTGAGAAGAAATAGAAGGCGTCCGGGCAAGACGTGCATGGGGCAGTGAACTTGCTGCCCTCCCTTCGATAGATGGTGGCTGGACACGACATTGTTCCTTAGGTATCAGGATCTCCTGCCGAAAATAACATACTTATAAACACCGAAGAAAATAAATCTAAACACTCGTAAATGAAGTACGGGTGAAAAATTAATACGTGGTTTATTTTCTAAATACGAAAATACCAAGTGGGCCTAATATATTGTATGTAAGTACCTATGGGCACACCTCTGCGTTTGCTTGATTTACGTGTATTCGGTATCACGGCTCGGTGAAGGATTACAATATAAGAAAACCTGCGTGTCTAAGAGAGTTTTTCGAAGGTTTGTGTAGTGTGCTAGCTCGGACTGGGCCAGCGTGGTGAAATACGGCCTAAATCCCTCTAATTATGAGAGTAATTATGAGAGGAGTTCAGTCAGTTCAGTAAAAGATTTAAAAAAGTACCTATATATAAATTCAATATTATGTACATAAATGTAAGATACATTTATGTACATAAGATAAATTTATGTTCAATTCGATTATAAATTACACTACTAAATGTAATATAATCAAGCGCCTATAAACTTCTTTTACAAACAATCTTAGACGCGATATAATTTTATAATTAAATGGAAAGCGATATAATTACTAATGTAAAGCGCCCTAGGTTAGTAAAAACCTGTTCATTTTTGCATTAAATATTCCCATATACATATTGTTGTACTCTGACGTGAATATCTTACCACGGAATCCGCCGCTGGTGTCGATTGCAATCGCGAATCGAAAGCGCTTGTGTTAGTTATCACTAATAACTAATATTTACTAATAATTACTAGTAATTACTAATAAGTTAATTGAATGAGGCGACACTTGGCGGAAGTCAATTGTTACTATTATACAATGGATTTTAGGAGGAGAGCCCACTACTCACCCACGGATTGTCAATCCCGGTTATCTTTGGACAGAATAACCTTTAAGGCGGGAAAAAATGTTCCTAACCGCACACCCCGTCGTTCGGGGCAACGAACAGGGTAGTGTGGGGCCCTCACCCACTAAAGAAACCCGCCGTGTGCCGTCTCTCTGCCTTTGTTGGCGGGCCACTGGAACTATGTTACATTCCTTCGGTGGTCCGCCGGCGGCTTACCCTTTCGGGTATGGACAGAATAACCTAAGATTGCCAATCCGCACTCTCACAGATAGAGGAGAATGTGATAATAGCCAAGTAGCATGCACGATAATGACAAAAAACTCACCAACGCGACACAACCATGCGGTACGGTAGAACTCTCATAAAAACAATATTGCAATATGCCGCAAAAATCCGAACATAAATCGTGTTTTACCTCTAAACGAGGCATTCTCAAGAACGCTCGGCAACAAATGAGCGAAGCTTACTCGTGCAACTTGCTTTTATACCCCTTCCACTATACAACAGTTATGACGTATCGCTCGAACGATATGAAAACAAGTTTAGTAGTGGGGAACTACAGCTAGTTTGTTGATTCAACAACATGTTACTACTGACTTTAATTATTTCTAATTGTTCTAAAACGGACAGTCTACTATTTTTAAAAGTAAAGTAAGACAAAGTACATGTAAAATTTCATAGCATGATTAACCGTCTTTTTAATGTTCCGTTGGATAAGGTAGCATACAATAAGGAATTAAATATAATTTATAATATTTGAGTTTTTTGTCATTATCGTGCATGCTACTTTGCTATTATCATATTCTCCTCTATCTGTGAGAGTGCAGATTGGCAATCTTAGGTTATTCTGTCCAAAGATAACCGGGATTGATAATCCGTGGGTGAGTGGTGGGCTCTCCTCCTAAAATCCATTCTATAATAGTAACTTATTAGTAAATATTGTCAATTTTAGTGCTATATAATAATAAAAATAATTTAGCATTTCAGTCCCCTGCTGAGTAATTCTCCAAGTCTTGTCGTTTGATGGTGTCCCATCCTCTTAGGATGTAGGAATGTAATTGTGCAATTCCTGCACACGCTCTTAAGTTAATATTTGATAGAGAGAGGCTCTAATTTTTTTATTGCTTACTAGCTGCTACCCGCGAATTTGTCCACATATAATTTAGTTATTTTCTTAAACCTAAATTATTTTTCCAAAATAAAAGTAGTCTTAGTTACTTATTAGCTAGGTATTTGCCAGTGAGAGTCTTGTTTAAATCTGTCCAGCAGTTCCAGAGATTACCGTGACAAACACCAATACATTTTAAATATTGGTATTTAGTTACAGGTTGTGTGTAGTTGTACTTTCATATGCATTTAGTAAAATTATATTGTTTAGAAATTACAAACGGACAATTTCATGTACCTATTTATATAGATGATGGCAGCTGAGCTACAGCCCACCTGATGGTAAGTTGTAACCGCCGCTTGTTGACTCAGCAATGGTGCCGGCCCCCACACGTCCACTGCTGGACATAGGCTTCCCCAAGGGAACTTCGCTCATATGGGGGCTAGTGCCATAATCGCCACGCTTGGTAGGCGGGTTGGCGATCGCAGTGGATGTTGTTAATACTCGAGGGAGTGCTGCTGCCCATCCATCCATCCACCAACCTTTTAACGTCCAATGCTGGACATAGGCCTCCCCAAAGAGGGGATAATGCCGTAATCGCCACGCTTGGCAGGCGGGTTAGCGATCGCAGTGGATGTTGTTAATACTCGAGGGAGTGCCGCTGCCCACTCCCCCGGTATTCCCTCAGTCGATTCTTACGACTCCCATGGGTGGAGAGGGGTGGGACAATTCTAAAGCCGGCCCCACACGGCAAACAAAGGAATACTACCAAGCCGTTGCTTACTGTTTTACTTTTCAGATGGGATTTTTTACTTCAGTGGTATATTAGTAGGTAGTCACCTAACAAAGCTAAGTTATTAAGCTAGATACTCTATGGTGAAAATATAATTGACATAATTATTTGAAAACGTTTGAAGAAGAAGTACGTAGAAACCAAATACCTTAAAAAATTGACCTTTTGTTTATTAAATCATTTTTCATTTGGGTAAAATAATATAAGACGCTTACGAAATAATATTCTACTTGCAGTATGAACGAAAATCTACTAAGCCCCAGCTCTCTGTAAAAACCTCTTAGGTTTTCCAGTATCTACGCAATAAAGCACTTTATAACTTTTCTAAACGAGTATTTTTATATTTCAGTATTCTACTTGTACGAAGTTTCAAAGGCTATATACACGTTTAGTAAAAACATTTTCATATATATACCAATATACAATATTTCATTATTCTTATAGTGAAAACGTTCTTATAAGCCAAACGGTACAAAAAAGGGTCACTAATAATAACCATAATTACTTCAAAATCTATACTACTAAATGGAGAGCCGGTTTTTTTGTTCAGTTATACTGAAAATCTATTGAACCGATAGGAATAATACTTATACCATAAGATGCAGCGTGTTTCGGAGAAGGTTTTTTGGTATATGATTATGTTGGTGATTACTTATCCGTCCTATATTTTTGATGTGAAATATCTAATGCGGAGGGAGGGTAAAACCGGCTGTCAGCGTGGCGACGCTTATTTTATTGCAGGATAATGTATACTAAGTTTAATTATATATAATAATCTATTTCTAACGCTGTAGTAAAGCTACTTATTTATTATAATCTATGTGATATTCAAACACATAGATTATAATAAATATATACAAAAACACTTATCTTATAGTGGCAGAGCTATCGGTTCCAGCATGCATGCCTATGTAAATATTATTCACAAAATATGGGACAAGAAAGTGTTGCATTTCCTTCGGTGAGTGAGTACGCCAGAAGCACCAACTATTGTTTATCTTCTAGCTATCATCTTTTGTCTTCACCTCTTCTATATAGCAGGTGAGTGATACCTCTTTTATTGTTACCGTCTATAGGGTACAAAATAACCGCATTGGGCCAGCGTGGTTACAGTCTAAATGCCTCTTACTCTGAGAAGAGACCAGTACCCAAAATTAGGACGCAGACGCGGGAGCAGTACTTGGGACTGTAGAGACGATAGAGCCACACCTCTCCACCGTTGGTCGAAGCTACCTACCGCATACGCATAGGTACTTACCGCAGCCAAAATCTAGTTTTTAGTTTAGCTCAGGTTCCCGATACAGTAGCGGGATAAAATGTATACTAGTTGTTAAGTCTAATTGAGAGCTACCAAACAAAAAAGTTGCATCAAAATCCGTTCAGTAGTTTTTGCGTGATACGTGAACAAACAAACAGACAAAAACAAAAAAATAAAAAAAAAATGTTTTGTGCTCGGACACGCCTATATAGCCTAATACAGTATTTTTTTCTCAAATATCCTAAATGTACAGACATAGCTTTGGTACAGCTTTATAATAGTATAGACAGATGTTCACCGTCGATTTTAATGTAGTGGGATACTTTTGTCAGGGGATATTTTAGTTTGAGATATTTTTGCATTAGGCTTAGGTTTTTTTTTTGGAATTTTTTGACCAGAATTCCATCAGACGACCCGTTGCGTGGGTATGTTTGTTGTTTCATAAAAAAACCTGATAACATACAACATTATCTCAAAATATACACAAACAAACAGACCTAAAATTAATTCAAGTACATAACGTATTACTGGAATACAAATCATATCCTTTCTTTTAAAGAATATCAAGTGTATTCACATTTCACTGCAATCTAAGCTGAGGCAGTTCACAAATTCGATTTGAGCTCAAAATATACATTCATATACCTAGCCTGCAGGTATTTGTTGCGAGAAGGCGGGAATTCAATTTAGAACGATAACGTCATCAAGCAACGTATAAGTATGGAAATAGTGTGAGTGTGTGCGGTAAAGGTTTTCTGAACCTTGGCAAAAATCAAATAGCCTTTTATTGTGAAAATTATGCGATATTTGACTTGACTAACCTATTTTTGAAGGGGATAACATAATTACTTTTTACTGAATCATCGTGACTGTTGAAATCAAAAGACTGCTTGGTGAAATATCTGTTTCAATATTACTTAAAAGTACGGTCTAAGCTTTGATCTATAAATTAAGGATACACAATCGTGTTTAAAAATCGTGGCAAAAATTAGTAACCATTTTTAAATGTGTGTGTGAGTGCAATAACATTATTCAGAAAGAACGAGAGAAAAAGAGACAGTCAATGAGGTTTTTAAAAGAGATTTTAGTATTATTAGGCATGTTGACACGTTGCGGGCGCTGTAGCTGTTCGCGCATCCAAACTACTCTAAACGAAATGAGTGCAGCAAAGCGTAATCTGCACTCATTTATAGTGGACACTTTTAGTGCCTAATTGTGGATCTTCTCTTTTTTACACATCAATGAGTCTAGCGTATAGGAGCAATTGTAACGATGTCTGAATTGGCAAAGCATCTGGACGGTATCCAGGAGATGCAGGTTCAAATCCTTCTCGTGGCTGTTATTTTCGATTTCACATTTTTCACTTTGTGTTTAATGAATAGTGCTAAGCATGTCAAGTGCTAAAAATATATAAAAATATATAAATAATATCTAATCAAGGCTTTTAAAATAAAAAAAGTTGCATCAAAATCCATCTAAGAGTTTTTGCGTGATGCGCGAACAAACCAACAGATAAACAGGCAACTGTTTGTCTGTCTTCTAAACAAAAATTAAGAAAAAAAATGTTTTGGGCTTAGACACGCCTATATAGTCTATTATGGCCATTTTTTCTCAAATATCTTGAATGTACAGACACAGCTCTGTTACAACTTCATAATAGTATAGATTAACCTTGAAGAGTTATCTATAAATTAAAAATATTTGAGAAAAAAATACTGTACTAAAAATAATATTTAGGCGTCTCTGAACACAAAACATTTTTTTAGATCTGACATTTTGTTTTTCCGCAAATCTCACAAAAGCTATTAAACTGATTTTGATGGAACTTAAAAACATACGTTTTATCCTGCTACTATATAGGGAATCAGAGTTATAAACTAAAAACTAGCTTTACATGCGGGCAGAAGTAATTTTTTCTAAAGCTATAAATGGAATTTAAAGAAAGATGGGGGACAAAATATTTTCACATAAAACACAAAAACTGTGGACAACACTATTACGAACCTTACTATTTGCTAATCATATACCCATTTCCACTAATTTCCTAAAGTTTAGAAGACACTTAAATTAATTGTTTTTTGCACAACAAATACAGTTTAGCTTCAAATAAAAAATATGAAAATACACACAGTGTAAACGTGTGAATTAGAAAACACTAACTATGAGCAGGGATCGAAACTACGTCTTCTGGAACACCGGCCCAGACGCTTCGCTACGCATCGTAGCAGTTTCAGGGCTACCGATTTCTATTTGACACGATTTTTCCGGTAACGCCCACGCCATCTGTCGCTCTTGATTCCACCAAAACGTGAACACGGGTCCCAAAAATGTTACCTTAATTACAATTTGTTTGAACGCCTGTAAAAGTCAATGTTACGAAGTTATATGTTTTGCGTCACTGTCAAAATTTAATGTTGTTAGAAAGCCTGTCCTTGTCTATTAGATATTGGTTAAGTTCTGCGCAGACTTTAGAAGATGGAGATTGTATACAAAGAGAAACGAAAAATGAGAAAAAATAAAGCGGCGCCTTTATTGATACAGTTCTGTACTAAAATGATAACTTCACATTTTTGGTAATAGTAGGTAAGACTATTTACTTACTTACTTATCATCACACCTTCTACCTTGCGGGGGCTTACGTTGGGACAAGCACTGGTTTGTGTATTGTGACATGTGCTTTCTGAGATGGTGGGCCGAAAAGTTGCCCCAATGCTCCGTCCACTCTATTTCCCGCATTTACTCTTCTCTATATCTTACCTTCCATCCCGTCTGAATCCACATTCATTCTCATTTACTATTTCTGTTTGTTAATCCTGATTTTAAACTATCTCTGTGATTAAACACAAAGTGAAAAATGTGAAATCGAAAATAAGTCAGGAGCAGGATCCTGCTCCTGACTGTTATTTTCGATTTCACATTTTTCACTTTGTGTTTAATGTATAGTGCTAAGCATGTCAAATGCTAAAAATATATATAAAAATATCTCTGTGATATACACATATGTGTGTATACATCAGTCCGTTCGAACGTTTTTGCGTGATTGAATAACAATTGATATGCATGTCATCTAAACCAATTGATAAAATAAATAAAACGATTAATAAAACAATTGATATACAAAATTACATATTTCATTTTTATGTAATAGATTCTTGTCTTTCAATCACGCCTAGACACATTTGAAAGTAATAATTAGAGAGGTAGATAGATGTGACTGATGTGACTAGTAAAATTTTATTTATGAAAAATGAATGGTTCCATAGTTATAGAAAAAGCCTGGAAAAATAATTAGAATATTTTATACCCTGATAAGGACTTCCTGTAGGATGCGTTTAGACGATTTCATGAATAGAAGTACAAGCATACAACGTCGCGAGAACCTAATTCTGTAACATAAACGGGTTTTTTTGGCGTATAAAAATAATAGGTAAATTTTAATTAACTTTGGCGCGACGTTTGAACTGCGTTGCAACAGCAGTGGTCACGAAATTGATCTATATTACGCGAACAAAAAAACCGTTTATGTTACTGTAAATATATGTACAATTCCTGAATCTATAAAAGAAAATTCTGTAATTTGTAATAGGTATATAAAAATAGTACTTATGCTAAGGATCTAGAGTTGGTAAGTCAAGGAGAAAGTTTAAAAGTACTTAGATCTACGTAAAAATAGAGTGTGAAAAGCTGATCCTGTACTGACCTAGTTACACAGCTTACTATCGCAACTCTATGTAATAGGGGTATGTTTAAAAACCATTGACACAGGAAAGTAGGTACAGTTGCTAACTCTTGCTACAGCGCAGCTCGAAGTTGAAAGTCCTTGAAGTCGATAATAATAATATACTGTTAAAATTTACAAGTTATTGAGTTTGTAAATATCTTAAATATTATTAATTATACCAATATAGTAAGTTTATTTTGCATTTAAAATTCATACTATTTGATGGCGCGATTTTTTAAATAATTTGATCTGTATTTTAGCACTTGATATGCTCAGCTACTTTAAAGAACAAATTATCTGTGAAAATGTGATGTGGAGATGGGGTATGGCCATTGCGATGGCTTAGCGGTCTAGAGCATTTCCTCAGATTGGAAGGGACTCAGGTTAGAATCCCGCTCGCACTCTCTTTTATCACAATGCCGAGTTACGAAGGCAACTTATGAAAAAGAAATGCAATCTATTTGCAGCGGATATGAGAATGTCTGGATAAATGTATGAATTAGTTAATACAATCTTAGCTATGAAGGTGGACAGACCAAGAGCCGTTAGTAGACCTAAAAAAAGATATTGACAATCCTCGTTCGCGGGCAGAATAGAAATGCGGTCAATGGGTTGATCTTCTGTACTAAATATTTATTTATTCATTATCATTAATTTAGCTGGGTAACTAGAAATTTACAAAATTTTATAATACTGTGACTCGTTTTAATCCAGCAATTAGTGTGCACCCTTAGGATACTAACTAATTATGTGAGCTTATTTCAAGTGGTATTTATATTATGAATAAGTTAGCTGATTATCAGATTACTTCCTTCACACTTCATTCACTCACGTCTAGTCATTTAGTCTGTTGTGAAGGAAAAATTTGGTAAAATTTCCTTCGCGGCCGTGAAAGTTTCTCTGTAAAAATGCCTGTGAGATAATGCATTCAAAGATGCTTACTGCAGGCCTACCATGAACTGGGGTGTGGTGCCGGTTTACCTTCTAGTGGTGCACCCCGGGCAACGTCGGCAGTCACCGGCGGCTAAAATTCCGGACAGGACGGGTCTCCGCGTGTCCCTCTGACTCAGCAGAGGGCACGGCGGATAGACCAGGCGTCGGAGTCGGTGGGGCCAGACTGGCTCCCCGGGCTCTGGGGAGGGGGGACAGTGGGTCCACAGCGGCCCCCCCCCCTTTTCAAATCGTAAACCTGATCGCGTGTCTGTGGTTACGTCTCGCGGGCTTACAGGAACGAGGGTCTTGGCTTAATCGCCCGAACCGCGAGGAAGACAACCTCTATAAAAAATTACCCCGAATCTCAAGCTCTGGCGCGCGGCGAGGAGATGCATGGCTGATGGGTAGTTCAGTCTCTAGCGCACCCCCAGTCAGGGTATCTGCGGACCCCCTGTGTTGCGTTACAAATGTACGCTTGCCCGGGTATTGGGAGCTCTGCCCGGGTGGACCTCCTTTCTCCCATATTCGTGGGAACAGAATGGAAATGTCTAAAAATAATTCACAATCGACGGAGTCGGGTTTAGCACCTGACGTCTCAGCCAAAAGGGGTTCGGCTATAAATACGGCCCCCACATCAACGTTAGTCGCGCCGAAAGAACCATTGCGCGATAGACGGACAGCTCGGCAGCTAATTCGGCTTCCGAGATGTCCGCCGCTGAGGAAGGTGATGGTGCCCTAAGCAGGGCAAATAGTAGAAGGACCGGCAGCTCAACATCCTTGGCAGCTGTGGACATCTGTGTGGGGCACATGGAGGTGGATCACCCATCTCGAAAACGCACCATGTTTAGGGATGGCGTTGCGTCGGAGTTGGAGGGCTACTCTGCCGAGTTGCCTCCCCTGAAAGCGCAATACAGTGCTAGGGGTCGAGGCATCAGTAGACCGGTGGCACCCCCTCAGCGTGCCCTATCTGCCAGTAGAGCAGAGGCTTTAGGCCTTAAAAGACTGGAATGAACTGGATATTAATAAGAGTTCGTGGTAAGCCTACAGCAGGCCTACCATGAACTCTTAGCTAGCGATTCAATTCTGACTTATTTCAAAATTAGTGTGTTGTTGTATTTCGTACTATGATGTCTAATTGAGCGATCTTGTTTAGGTTGTCAAGTAAGTTCATGGTACGAATTTCAATACAAAAATGTCATGTTTGCGATTCAGATTATGTGCTGATTCGGCAAAAAAAAAAAACAAACAAAAGATTGCGTCTTTGACACGTTATGGTACGAAATTGCGATTCAGTTCAGTTTGGGTCCTAAACTGGATCGCAATAAGACTTCGTGGTAAGCCTACTGTTATTCTAAACGTGACGTTGCGTTTTTTTGTTACGTTTCCACGCTGTAAATAATCTAGCGATCAGCATGAAATTGAGTGACCCAGAAAAGGACGTAGGTTTCTTTTTATCCTGGAAAAATATATAATTCCTATGGTATAGCCATTTTTGCAACGAAATCTGAAATTCATGAGAACTACGAGTAAGTCACGGTCAGGATTTAGTATCTATACTATTATAAAGCTGTAAAAGAGCTGTGTCTGTATATTTAAGATATTTGAGAAAAATGACTGTAATACTATAGGCGAGTCTAAACACAAAGCTATTTTTAAAATTTTTGTTTGTATGTTCGCGCATCACACAAAAACTATTGAACGGATATTGATACAACTTTTTTTTATTTGAGAGCTCTTGATTAGATTTTAAAACTGGTATACAGAATGTATCCCGCTACTATATCGGGGACCTGAGATATAACCTAAAAACTAGCTTTTGACTGCGGCGACGACGAAAGATAGTACCTAATATAAATGCGAAAAATATGTAACATGGTATGTAGAAACTTATTATAAAAATCTTATATAATCGTACGTGTTATATATATAACCCGTGCGTACTCATACGAGTATATTTATACAAATATAACGAGTTTGAATATATATATGTACTTAATATCCACATAATAAAAAGTATTGTCTGTTCCGTAATATACATTGTTTCATTTTGTTTCAAAGGAGAGCTCGTTAGTGAGATTGTTCAGTCGTAAAAAGAAGAAGCCACGCGGGCTTGTCTTGTATCTAATAGATGGCCCGCAGCGTCTCCTGTCACAATATAATGATATACATGTTTCGTGCGGGGTTAGGATTTAGAGGCATAGGGTATGTATCCACCAAGGATGTGACGTGGCGCTTAATACAATTTGATTTTATTTGGTCTCGGAATTTTGTAAGGGGTAAGAAGAAAATTAAAAATGTGTGTGATTAGACATAATTTAAAAATAATAGGATTTGAATTCTTAGTATAAGAGTACATTAATAATAGTTTTATTAAATGTTGCCATGTCATATTCTGCCATAAAATTACATAAAATACATAACATTATTTAGAACCCAACCTTTCAAACATTTGCCGATCTAAATTTTCCGTAATGTTTCATTTCCGTTTTTAGAATTTACATAAACAAGGCATGTTTTTAAGATAATTCGCAGCTATAGCATAGTACATTTTTTTTTCACAGCCAATGTTAAAATTTACTTACGAAGTACTTAAAATGTAGAATTTGATAGTATTTTACATTAATAATGTCTAATATAGAAATCTAATATAATAATACAAGTATCCAGGAGGCAGATACAAAAAAAAGGACATTAAAATAAGTTACTTTGTTGGAATGGTGAACGAATGAATGGGCAAAGAAGGAAAATTTAAAAAAAATACAAAATTGTCTACCGTTTTCACACTGATGGCAATCCTAAAATAAAAAGTCAATTTTCTTGTAGCTTGACATCAGGGCTATCTCCGATTAACGGGTTATCCATTATTTATGGCAGACCCTGTATAATATTAGTTGGATAAGCTAAGTAGCCTAAAAAAATATATTATAATCGGGATTATATTTACCTAAGTAAAACTGATTTATATTTTTTGTTTTTTATATTTATTAAGAATTTGGCTTGCAATTTAAAAACTGATTATCAATGTACTAAGATCAGAGAATATGCAATGATTCGAAAAATATAAATTCTTGGCTTATGCCATCATTTATATACGTCATATTTTATCTTTGTGTATGTGCATATCTGTTTCAAGTATC
Source organism: Leucoma salicis (assembly GCA_948253155.1). Taxonomy (NCBI): domain Eukaryota; kingdom Metazoa; phylum Arthropoda; class Insecta; order Lepidoptera; family Erebidae; genus Leucoma; species Leucoma salicis. Next base: position 21,829,051 of record OX411807.1, read on the forward strand.
TTCATTAGTTTTAACAACTGTATTGTATATGTACCTACAACATAGACGTGATAGCTGAAAGCGTCATATATCCGCGCGTATTTATTATTTTGCAAAATGGGAATGGACCGCTTTTAAATGCAATATTCAGAGCGTGGCGTTGTCGAGTTTATCAAATTCTGTTTACGTATTGATGGTTACGTTATATTGTGTGGTGAAATTTTTTTTAAATAAAATTTCAATAAATCTATGATTAGAAGCGTTTTTTTTAATTACAAGGGAGCACAAGGATTTTATTGTTTATACAAATAATGCACAAATAATTTGTTGTTTATGTGGTGAGTACCTCGCGTCCAGTATGTATATGTATTACTATAAAATTATAATATTTAGTAATTATATTTTAGAACCTGAAATGAGTTTTGGAAAGAGTGAAAAAGCAACCAAAATGACTAAGGAATAAATTTAACTGTAAAAGAAAAGGATGCATAAATTTTGTTAAAAACACCAACAAGAAATACTACGATATATATTTTTTTAATATATCCTAAGAAAACACGGAGATTAATAAACTCGATATCAAGAAATAAGATTGTATTACAACTACATAACAACAAAACCTCAAAGTGATTCCAAAGTGATAATAGACCCAAATGAGATTTTAGTTATTGTACATCTGTAGGCATTGAGCTTTCTAAGACACACACTCAAATTCTCCCTAAAAATCAAATGGCAGGCATATTTCTAATGCTTAGAAGCAGGCATATTTCCAAATTTACTTAAGGTGGCCAAAGTTATGTTAATATTTAAGTCAGATTCTAATCCTGCAGATGAAAATTACCTTCCTATAACATTGTTGCTAACCATATCAAAAATATAAAATAAAATAATTTATAATATGCTATCTGCGTACCTAGACTCAAAATATTTTCTATTTGCTAAACAGTACGGTTTCTCAACCAAACTGGAATAATTATCAGCCACCCAAAAATAACAAATAACAAAATATTGTTTCATTGTATTTAACGCTTTAAAAAAGGCGTTTGGTACATTTAGAAATAAATTACTTCTAAGCAAATTTCAAAGTGCAGGGGTAAACGTAAATGCCTAATGTTTGATTCGTATTTACAAAACAGGTATCAACAAGTTAAGGTCGACAAATATAAAAGTAAACCATGTCGTAGCACTTGGCGTGCCACAGGGATCAATTCTGGGACCATTATTCTTTTTAGTTTATTATGAACAGTTTACATGGCTAGCATTTCAAGGTCACTCAACTCTATATGCTGACATCACTAGCGTTTTTATTTTTTATTTTGGACATTCTCTGGATGATATTAATCAAATAAATAATACTTCAAAAAAAATCTTACTAACATTTGTAAGTATTATTGAATACTTCCAAAACTTGCTACATCTATTGGCAGTTAAGAATAAAAATTAGACGACAACACAATGTGACTGAATATACCTAAATAGTGACGCTGTTCCGAAATAATACTTCAAAATCTGTTTTTAAGTTCATTAATATAATTATATGATGTCCTGTAAGTAATAATTTGTTAAGACAATAAACCCAAAGATAGAAATAATATAATATTTTTACGAATCATACTATAGTTTTCATGAAAACATAAAAAAATACTATGTATTTATTAAACGGGTGGTACTCTCTTGGGGAGGTCCATCTCCAGCTGAGAACGACAAAGGGTTGATGGATGGGAAATGTAATTTGATCACAAGGCTAGGCACGTACTTCATATTTCAGCGTAAAAAATGGCTCTGGTGTTGGGAGCATCTATAGGCTACCACTTACCATCAGGTGGGCCGTATACTTGTGCCACCCACGTTCTATAGAAAAACCTACATAATCTTTATAATAATGTACTTACACCAGGGCTGCCATGTGGCTTGTCATCTCCAAAGCTGTCAGTAGAATTGTGACTTTGTCCGCTACTGGCGCTTGAAGTTCTTTCTCTGGCTGCTCTTGCCCAAGATTCGAGCCTCTTCTGAGCGGCCCACACCCCAGCAGGGCCTAAACCACTCATCACGACTACAGTACCATCACTGTACACAACACTAGGTCGTTACACACACTCTCAGACTTGGTTATATTTATTCCACAATTTGCTAAATATGTCGAATAACACTTAACCCTACTTAAAGGCAATTTTCATAAGTATAGTAAAGCAGTATTAATATTAAATGATTGTTAAGGGGCGGTGTTGAAAAGTGCTTGAACTATTATTTTATAGATAAGGAATAATCCCTTATTAGGAAATAATTTGTTAATGGTTATTAAATATACTGTGTTGTTATAAAATTTAATATCTCAAAAATATAGCATGCATCAAAACTATACCTTAAATTTTATTTATATAAAAGAAAAGAAAAATTTTAGAATGTTTTTTCAGGTGTAATACACTTGCTAATCGTTATATTTGCTTACAGATAAGCCATGAGCGATTTAGTAATCGCGATAACAACCGACTTTATAAAAAGTACTTTGTAAATGCACTCGAATTTAATACTAGCTAACCGCTTTATTACTAGTTTATCCGTGACGCGCGCCCAACGACAGACCTCTATAATATAATTTATATAGATAAATGTAGCAAACTACGAACTAAATTGCATAAAATAAAGTGACTGGCCGCGATCGTTTCTCTGCTTACTTTTCTACACCACGTAATAAATTTTAAAACTCTTTTCACTATCATGTACATAGATTTTCAAAGTGGGTTTTTAAGTACAGACATTGTATCTTTTTATATCATCTGTGCGAAGCTAGGGTGGGTCACTAGTATTTCTATAAAAAGTTGAAACGGCATGCTTTAGAACATTATATGCATATTTAGATATTTTTATATATATTTTTAGCATTTGACATGCTTAACACAAAACCGTTAAGTATGAATGTGTTATCGAAATTAGCAGTCAGGAGCAATTGTCACGATGGCTGAATTGGCAAAGCTTCTGGACGGTATCCAGGAGATGCAGGTTCTAATCCTGCTCGTGGCTGTTTTTTCGATTACACATTTATGACTTTGTGTTTAATATTATACGCAGTTAAGGCGGGAAAAAAAAAATTCTAACGACACACTCCGTCGTTCGGGGCAACGAACAGGGTAGTGTGAGGCCATCACCCACTAAAGAATCCCGCCGTGTGCCGTCTCTCCGCCTTTAATGGCGGACCACTAGAACTGGAAGACATTACTTCAGTGATATCTGAACAGACACCCTAGCGACTAATGCACAAGCATTAGCTGATCACTTGGAAACGGCATCTTTTATGCATTATTTCGCTCTTCATGCGAAAGTTTAATTAAAAATTGTAACGAGTAAATGCTCCAGTAAATAACACATTGCACTCCAACTGCTGAGCATTCACAACTTGTTAAAGCTTTTAAATTAATTGCAGTTATGAAAGTAGCTTATAAATAATTGTCAGAGTTCTCAAAAGGAGTTGTCTGAGAACTTGAGAAATTAATCATGACACTGCCAAGATATAGTTTTATTTTAAATCTTACGTAGATCTCTGTTTTGGAGATGATGCTCTATGGCTTAATAGAGGCAAGTAGGTACTAGTTTTAGATTTGTATAAAAATTATTCAATTTAGTCGTTGTTTTCTAGAACAAATATAAGTGCTATTCTTGATCACCATATTTATTTCTCATTTGTAGTGATCTTTCATAAAAACAAAGCCTGCTATTGAAAACTCGCTCGGCAAACGCTGAAAAATTTTATTCATATACATATTTAAATAAATAAATAAATATTAATTTATTTTCGCATTCCACAATGTATATAGTAGGTGGTAAGATAAAAATAAAAGAGTAACAATTATGGACCCTGTTGGGCACAGCGAAAAGTAGAAGAGGAAGACGTAAAAGGTATGTTGTATACAAATAATTACCATTATTTGTATTGTTTATTGCTATTATATAATTTTTTCTTAATATTGTTCATTTTAAATATTATTAGCATTATATATTATTTAAGTATGTATCATTGCATGTTATATATTTTAATCATGTTTATTATATATTGTATTATAATTTAATTACATAAGAGATATTTTTTTAAATTATATTAATGCATATTAATATTATTTTAGTATGAACAATATCATTTAACATGATACTAATAGCAATGATATTAGATGAGAGCTTTACCAGACGACTTATTGCGAAACGAGGTCACAGACAGTCTTTGCCCTGCGTGGGCGCCTCACGTTATCATCGTACTACGCAGCGTAGTACACGATATTAGGAGAGGGAGTTTGTTTACTCACATCTCTTGCAATCGATATTATTCTCGCATCGACACTTACACATTGTATGTGCACATTCTGTTATGGATCGTATTATAAAAGAAACCTTATAAAGTATAAAAGTTATAAAAGTATTTTATTAAAATCTAAAAAAAAATTATATGAAAATTAGTTTTACGAGTATTTTAGAGGATTTACGATGACATTCATGCGAGATAATAAAATTAATGTTCCGTAGAAGAATGTATTTATATTCTGAAGCTCATGTGGATGGAATCGTAAGTAGAATCTAGTAGTATTTTCAAAATTACTTCTAATTTTACAGTTTTAGTAGCTACCCTAAAGAGTTTTTATAATGAATCCCTTCGTCTGAGCGTTAATCAAACGAAAATCCTAAAATTAATCATAAGAACTATGACGTCCTTTAGACATCTAAGTAATTTTTTTATTAGTAAACTTATGTCCAAGATATTTTCTGGCATATATTATTTAGACACTTTGTATGAAGCACAGAACCAGCACAGCTTAAAACCTCTGCTTGGAATCATCTATAGTTTAATGAACAGATAATTGATGAGAAAGCACTGACCTCATTTGCAATTCTCTTTAGATAACGTCATCTAAAATTGTGAAGATAAGCTGAGCGTTAAGGTTTTGTTTATGCATAGATAATACTAACGTGCGATATAAGCTCACTGAAAGATTATGTGCTAACTGTTGCGTTTCAATCTACATCAGAGGGATATTATCACAGAAATTCTTACTTTATTAAAACATTAGCTGCTATCCGCGATTCCGTCGGCGTAGAACTTAGTTATTTTTTTCCTGTCCGGAACCCAAATAATTTTTTTAGAATAAAAGTGTTGTAATTCACGCCTTGTAACATTAGCTATCTGCCTGTGAAAGCCCGTCCAAAACAGTCCAGCTGTTTCGGACTCCTTTGTCAAATGTATCGTATATAATTGCAAATGCATTTAGTTGTAACTGTTGTTTAGAAATTACAAACAGACAATTTCATTTTATTTATTTGCATAGATTTATGATTAACGATAAACCATCAAAGGTAAATAACTGTGAATTTAAGTTATTTATATACTTAATTTAAAATTCTAATAGGCTTTTGGAATTAATGCCTTAGTAGTACTACAAAACTTACTATTGATTTCAGTTATAGATAGAAGATTTGTTGGATTTGAAAGGACCGTGAAAAAAGTTGCTATGCTGAGGCGAGCTGAGGTCTGTGGGTGAAGGTAGCCACCGAGGGGCGCACCGATCCACTGAGAAAGTGACGCAGTAAACCCAAACCACGGTAGCTCAATGTACTTGACAAATTGTTAGTGAACTGGCAAGATGTGGCTAAAGATCGTGATATGAAGAGGGCATAAGGGGAGGCATTGGCCCACCAATGGCTGATAATAATAAAGAATGGTAACGTTTCCTTTCTTCTTATAAACAGCTTCTATCTACTGACACTGTGTATTTAATTGTGTGAATTTCAATGATATATGTAACAGGCCCTATGTCACTTTTAAAAAAGGATAATAATATTTATTCAAGCACTTTCAAAAGAATAGCTTAGAATAATATTTATTTATATTTTAAACATAAACAATACGTGAACTTCAATAAAATATTATTGTTTACAGATTTCTCTGTGTACCCGCAAAACTATTAGAGCGCGCAGTGGATTAAGATACAGACTTTTAAATACGTATAACTAATTAGGGGTGTGCTATGGTCTGGTCACTGTCACCAGGGTTATCCGGGAGCGATCGGCGCGGCGAACGGCTCGCGCATACTGCCGCCGCCCGGCCGTTGTGTTGCCAGCCGTCAATGTCACTTACCCTTGCAAATTCAGATGCCATGAAACTTTTTATACGTAGCCATGTATGAAATGACCTGGCTACGTATAAAAAGGACACAAACCCCGAGATCGGCGAGGATGAAAAAATATGTGTTAGACTAATTGTTAGTCACTACTGCTAAAATCAATAGGTTAGTAGACCAATCTAGGTTAATTAGAGCTACGAGTTGGAGCATGTATAGTCCGTGATAATGTCAGTAATACCGTTATTGGCGATGTTGTGCATCTAGAAGCTACATAATACTGGTTGATAAGACAAGTAATAGTTTATTATTATACATACTTAAAGGCGGACCCTAGGCATATTTTGAAATGTACACTTTAGTGTTTACATGAATGTGAACTTATTTATGAACACAAGAGCGCAGTTCTTCAACATAAAGGAGTTATCATAACGTTTTTTTTAGTAATATGATTAGATATAGCTTACGAAAAGAAGGAAACTGAGTACCTATAGATACTACGATATAAATGAATACACTAGAATCGGAGACAAAAAAAAATATCTCAAGTCAATCTAAGAATTTGGTCAAAGATATACGTCACTCTATGCCATATAATAATTTTGTCTGTGTGGTGACGGACTAAGAATATAAGTGTCACCACCCCATTCTTTCCCACGGGTGTCGTATGAGGCGACTAAGGGAAGTAAGCAATTAACATCCATAGGATGACTGGTGCTAGGGCTGGGTACCAAGTGGGAGTACTCACTTGGTATCGGGCCTGAGCGATTTGGTACCACCATCTCCCGTGTAACCAGCCATAAAGCACATCGTTGCGTTTTGGCTGAAGCAGGAGATAGCCGTGTATTCTTGGCAAAAAAAAAATGGTGAGCAGTAGCTTGACAATACTTTCGCTATAGTTGAGTCCATGAGCCACGGTGACCATTTACCTGATGGCCGTGGCTCGTCTGCCACTACATGCAATAGAAAATCATAAAGATATCTCTATGCAATAATAGATTCGAGAACCGTCTAATTTTCCAAAATTAAAAATAGTCTGTCTTTTTCTGAGCTCCAGACTATCTATACGTATTCAAAATTTCATTATCATCTCAAGTAATTACAGCGTTGTAGCGTTACAACAAATAAACAATATAACTTCCGCATTAATAATCTTAGGTTAAAAATATTTGTTAGGTAATCTTTTTATTAATTTTGGTATATATTAGTCTAATCAATGAGTTATTAAAACAAAAGAAAGAGACACCAGTAGCAAGTTTAGTGACGGTTTAGTACTCCAAGCATATTTGCCTCATATTCACGATACTTTTTTGTCCCAATTTTTGGGAATATACTAACATACAGCAACACAGGGCGGTGGCGCATTTTGGTCACATCACTTTCACCAGACGCGATCAACAGGTACAGGTACAACACGTATATCTTTTTACATTACTAACAGGATAACAGTCCAACGAACGACCAATCGATAAATACTAATTGGAACTAAATTGGCAAAGTTAGGCAGCTGGGTATAATGTGCTTGGAGATATTATGTAGTATTTAGGTATATTGCATAAATACTTTGGGAAATCCAAAAGTGCACGCCTCATAATCTTCATTTTTCACAATAAAATTGATTATTTGATAAGTAACTAATAATGTATTGGACTTACTAAGTAGTTTTCAATAAATCACATAGATAGCACTAATTTCAAAAAGTACCTATTAATGTGGTTCTCATGTCTTATACGCCATCTAGCGCTAATTTTAAGAAGTATTACTATATTGGTCTATAGAAGTAATTCTCACGAAATAAGGTATATCGCTGGTTTTAGTGTCGACTCGAGCGTAAATATTCACTATTTTTTGTTTATTTAATAACAATTAAACCACATCGAATCAGACCGTGAAAAGTGATAGGGCTCTATTCGTAATTATGCTGAATCGTAAAAGAAAAAAAGACTCGATTAGTAAAGTATTTCGGTCGTTATCTTGTTAACATACATTACCTACAACACACGGACTTCTAAGACAGAACTTTTTTAAACAGTTTTTAACTAATTTAAATAACAAAAATGGCATCAAAAATATTATGAGTGTTAAAAATAGTGTTTTTTCTTGATATGTGTGTGTATATTATATTTTATAAGTGCAATATATGATAAATAGAGACATTTTAATGTTGAAAAATCTGTTGTTCTGCGTGAAGCGAGAGTAGTACACACCTCAACGCTTCGCTTATGAGGCGTGCAATATATGAGTTAGTCTTGAGCAGTGCAATCACGTAGGGTATCTAAATTTAATAGAAAGTGTAGCAAAGTATCAAGCAGTGGACGAGAAAAGGCTCGTGGATGAAGAGATAATGCGTTAGTTTATTAATTAAAAAAAAAAACAATCGTTTATACTACGTGGGTGGCACACAAACCTATAGACGCTAGCAACACCAGAGGCATCACTTGCGCGTCACCATCTCCAAGGAAAGGGATAGGAGGTGGTGAGGAAGGATAATAAGAAGTAGGATAGGGAGAGGTAGAGAGTCTCCGGCAGTCTCACTCACCATACGAAACACAACAGCAGGAATAACTACCGTTGTTTCGCATCGATCTTCTGTGACAGGGTGGTACTTCCATACCGGCCTATTCATGCTGGGGTAAGCAAGGCTAGAAAAAAATCTACCACTAAAATAACTGACTTCTAATAGTAATTCTTTTTATCGTGACAGCACAGACATATTTATATACCGAGATCGCTATGGGAGATCCCATGCAGTTGCTGCTGCGTTTCCCAAGCAGAAAAATTCTTTCTGTGAACCACAAACTGATGTTCTGAATCTGGGTGTACTTTGTATCTATTGATTTGTATGTTTGTATTACAAAATCATGCTCTAAATCACTTTTTATCCTGTTATCCCTAATAAGTTTTGCGTCCTGTAATGACATAATTATTTACATAATACCAATTACGCGGATGATGTCGTGGTACGAATCTAGTACATAATAATTTATGTTGTCATCTCTCTTTTTTTAAGGCGGGAAAAAATGTACCTAACCGCACACCCCGTCATTCGAGGCAATGAACAGGGTAGTGTGAGGCCCTCACCCCACTAAATAAGCCCGCCGTGTGCCGTCTCTCCGCTTGTATTAGCGTGCCACTGGAACTGTGTGACATTACTTCAGTGACGTAATGTCACACAGTTATCTTATCTTATACCATTATAAAGTTGTAACATAGCTATGTCTGTACATTTAAGATACCTATTTGAGAAAAAATTACTGTAATAGTCTATATAGGCGTGTCTAAACACATAACGATTTTTTTTAGATTTTTTATCTGTTTGTCTGTGTGTGTGTGAACTGCTGAACGGATTTTGATGCAACTTTTTTATTTGATAGCTCTCGATTAGACTTAAAAACTGGTATACATTTTATCCCGCTACTACACGGGGAACCGAGATATTACCCAAAAACAAGCTTTTGGCTGCGACGAAGCCGCGGGAAAAGGCTAGTCATATTGTAAATCCTTATGTTTGGTTTAAGTACTTTCTGAGAAGTGCAAACAATCAATTGTATTATAAGTATATTTGTAACGATAAATAAATGTTTTATAACTAAAAAACTTATCTAAGGCGCGAGTGTTGCCAACAAATGACCAACCTTCACGCCACCGATAAATAACGAATGGTTATGATTGATTTCATGTATAATTTTGCCAGCACGTTTAACTGATTAAATTTACTTGCCTTACCTATTGATTTCTGCCGAAAAGAATAGACTCCGTACTTATTTCAAAAATAAAGAACGGTAGCTACTTAGACGCTAAGCTTTACGAGTATAAACGACTAGTTAGTGTTGAAAAATTGTATTAACATAAATTTTAGCAGTTCACGACAAGGCTCGATGTTAATAAATTATACTATTTTATTTTTAGGGGCCATCCATAAATTACGTCACAGGAATTTCTAGTTTTTTTGTTTGATCCTCTTCAATCCCTGGTGTGTCTATAAATTATTTTGGTTCATTTTATAATTATTTCATAAAGTTAAAATCATATAGCAGAACTAAGAAATCTACTTTATTTGGCGAAAATCAATTCTCAAATGACATAGAAATAATGATAACGGCGTGGCGCGGTGTCTGTGGTGGTATTTGCAAAGGGCTCATGCCAACACACTAGTACTTGGAGCGAGTCTGAACACATAAAAAAGCAATTATACCTTATAATTATACAGATATAGTTGGAAATAAAGTGTTTTGTTAACAGTTCAAATTTTGCGTTTTAATACTTAATATATCTATCTATATTAGATTATGAATATTATGTGACATCACGAAACTTAGGACTCCCTCACACGTTTATGTGTGATGTAATTTGTGGATGAGCCCTTACAGATAGTACCGCGTTTATTAGATTTATGAAAATAGAACTGGAACAAAGAAGGAGACCTCAAGGATGGTTAAATTTTAATTTCATTGGCATCGAACTTTAGATATAAGAATAAATAATACTAGTAGAAGTGAAACTCTTGCCTTAGGCGCTAATATATGTATATAATTGCCTCTTTTTGTTAAGGTGGGAAAAATAAACCTAACCCTGTCGTTCGGAGCAACGAACAGGGTAGTGTGGGGCCCTCATCCACTAAATTAACCCGTCGTGTGCATCTCTCAATAAGTACTGACGGACCAGGTCACGATAATAGCCTACTACATACACGATCAGTCACTAAACGTGAGTCAGACATCACGTTAACGTAATATGTAGTGATGGCTTGCACAGAGTACATTTTTGTAATGGCTTGGGTAGCGTCACGTTCCCACTGCGCACACATTGTTGCTGACATATTGTGACAAGTCTTCTGAAACTAGTGATCTATTGAATAAGGAGAAGATTTTACAGTAACAACAACAGTTTTTAAGTAAGTTTATTTCCACACACTTCTGTTCAAACACAACGGTGACAGCCCTGACGACTTCCACAGGGCAATAGCGGGGCGTTGGAGGCTAGAAGGGAATTAGGGGCTTGTGACGGCAACTATTGAACACTCATAAAAGAATTTCGTTTCTATTCGTATTATTTATGCTATTCTATTTCTTATGTTTGGACTCCGAAGATCTTTGTGTACCTAAATTTGGAGTATACAGTCTGATATTGGGAGATTTATGATATCCAAAAACAATATATGTACCTAACTAGAGTCAAGGAGGCTCGGGACTAAATTTGAACTTCGAGGGGACTATGGAACTCAACAGCTTTATAAACTAGGTTTTTTTTTAAGTAATTTGTATTCATGCAAAGCTAGGGTGGCTCACATTGGCCGCCGCCGAGCCACTGAAGGAATGTAATATGGTTCCGGTGACCCGCCAATAAAGGCGGAGAGACGGCACATGGCGGGTTTCTTTAGTGGGTGAAGGCCCCACACTACCCTGTTCGTTGCCCAAAACGACGAGGTGTGCGGTTAGGAACATTTTTTCCCGCCTTAACAAAAAAAAAAGGGCCACCCTTGTTTTACATCTTCATAATAGGTACTATAATTATGAAGCTGTAACAGAGCTATGTCTGTACATTAGATATTTGAGAAAAAATATTCTAATAGGCTATTTAATAAATAATCAGACAAGATTAAATAGCCTAATACATCAATTTTTTCTCAATTATCTCAAATGTAGAGACAAAGCTCAGTTACAGCTTTATAATAGTAGTATAGATATCTTTATACGAGTATATATAATGCTTTTGTTCGTGTGTATGTCACTGAGCTCCTCCTAAATGGTTGAATGGTGTTTTAGAGGCTCCCGGGATAGTTTAGATTCACAATAGGACCCGGCAGGTGGAGTTGCAATAGGGTTTCATGTAATTTATTATATTTTGAAAATACATAAAAACAAAATGACACACGTTTTTTAATTAAAATACCTGATTTAGGGAAGGACAACTTCTAATGATTGAACTTCTAGATAAAAATCAATCGCCATTTCGCAAAAACTTACAAAAGGCAGGACTACTTTTGATGAAATTTTGGATGTTTTGATGAAAATTTTGTTGTTTGTTTGGGTCAACGGATAGTTTACTTTAGATTCACAATTGGACTCAGTAGATAGAGCTGCGATCACAACCATTTTTTGGAAATGTGTTTTATTTTTTATTTATTGATCTCTATTGCCATAGGTTTCGACGTGGGCCTACGTTCATAACATACTACCTATATAACTTTACCTCATCTACAATACAGACCAAATACGACGACATTATTTACACAAAACGTGAGGCACACGTCTAAAAATATATGAATAGACGTTAATTAATGTAAGCCTCTGAATAAGTTGGGTCTTAGAGTTATGTGTAAGGTTATTAGTCAGTATAATATCGATTAACTATTTTTTTATATCGATTAACTAATTGTGATATTAAGAATGACACTTGAAAAACTATTGTATTTAATTTTTCGAGATATTGTGAAAATCTAACTGACCAATGGGATAGATGTAAGAAATATAATTTGTCTAACGACTTTAATGACTAATTATTTACATTTTATTACAATACTAGCCTTAGCGCGCGGCTTCGCCGCAGCCAAAAGTTAGTTTTTAGGTTTTATCTGAGGTTCCCGATATAGTAGCGGGATAAAATGTATACCAGTTGTTAAGTCTAATCAAGAGCTACTAAATAAAAAAGTTGCATCAAAATCCGTTTAGCAGTTTTTGCGTGATGCCCGAACAAACAAACAGACAAAAATTCTAAAACAAATTGTTTTGTGCTTAGACACGCCTATATAGCCTATTACAATAATTTTTTCTCAAATATCTTAAATGTACAGACACAGCTGTGTTACAACTTTATAATATGTATAGATTATTAACATTAGGCTTAAATCTACTTTAATTATCATGATTTTATTTTATCGATTTATTTAACTTTATTATTTTTAATAAATGTGACATAATTGTACAATGATTATTAATACAATTATTATTATTATTATTAATAATTATTCCATCCATCCATCAGCCTTTCAAAGTCCACTGCTGGACATAGGCCTCCCCAAGAGAACGCCACAACGAGCGGTCCCGTCTAGGAGGATAATGCCGTAATCGCCACGCTTGGTAAGTGGGTTGGCGATCGCAGTGGATGTTGTTAATACTCGAGGGAGTGCTGCTGCCTACTCCCCCGGTATTCCCTTAGTCGGTTCTTACGACTCCCGTGGGTAGAGAGGGGTGGGACAATTCTAAAGCCGGCCCCACACGGCTAGCCGGCCCCACACGGCCAAGCCGGCCCCACACGGCCTAATAATTATTATTATTTATCAGTTATCAATTAGCATTATTATTATACAATAATTTATTATCATATACAATAATTATTATGAATAATAATTATTGTATAATGATAATTGTATTGTGGAAAGAATGCCGGACGTGCGACTGGTTAAGATGACATACAATGCAAAACTAGAAGGTAGGTACAGGGGGAGACCGAGATTCACCTACAAATCGGTCATGTATTGAAGGAAGGTGGAGTCAGGAATCTCTGAAACCGGCGAGCGTTTATGAAGAGAATATGAATGTTGAGGAAGCGAGCGATGTATGCAAGAATAGAGCCTTTTGGCACTCTGTTCTCTCTGCTTGCCCCGCAAAGAAAATGGCGTGATGATAAGTAAGTAAGTAAGTAGATAATTGTAATTAATAATAATAATAATAATAATGTTTATTTATTTCAAAGCTTTTACAAAATATGTGAATACTCTAACCCCTAAACTAGTATCAACTGTATTTCGGGGAATGTCAGAATTGAATTAATGCCGTTTTTATCTCAATAAACAAAAAAATAAATTATAATTATCACTCTACGGTACAATAATTATGTTAACTCACTTATAATCATGTGATCTCCCTTGCAGGGTAGGCAGTGAGAACAGAGTGCCAAAAGGCTCTAATCTTGCATACATCTCTTGCTTTTGAGTTAAATTGTATATGAATTAAGTGTATATGAAGTACATGATATATAATATGAGTTAAGTGTATTTCTATTAAGTGAGTTGAAGCCTGAACAATTTCACACGAAGGGTGAAAACGTGAAATCGAAAGTAACAGTCACGAGCAGAACTTGCATCTCCTGGAATACCATCCCAGATGCTGCTGATGATGAGACTTATATGGTTTTCTCATTGATGCGATTGTCAGAACTGAACCAAATTGAAATGGGGTCACACGGGAAGCACCAGCTTTTTTTTTAAGTCGGTTGATAAATAAGTTACTCTGCGACATTTTAATTATCTGTATGCAAAAATAGCTTTATCACTTGAAACGTTTATTTTACTGGAATAAAAAGTAAACATCTATGTCCTAGTACAAAAAATCTCTTTTTCCTTATTTAAAAATAATTTGTACTTTAAAAAGTGGCGGAGCATGACAAATGTTAAAAAATATAGATCAAAAATCTTTGTTCTTTTTTTAGTTATGGATGGATAAATAAACAAACAAAAATCAGCAAGGATAGTAAAGTTTTTTTCATTTCCGAAACCTTAATTCCTTACTAATACAGTAAATGTGAAATTGAGTTTGATAAAACATCAAACTCACTTTTGTTACGTTTTCGCGCCGTGACTACTGCAACAATTATCATAAAATGTTGTATACACATTCTGGAGCTCAGAAAAAAGGCTTTTTATCTCAGAAAAATTAATAATTAAATAAATATAAACATTCACGGACATTTCATACAACGTCCTCTGGTCCCAAACTAAGATTAACGCTTGTTCTATGGGTACCAGATTACGGATATAATACATATATTACCTTTCTTTTATAAATACATACATATAACAGATAGAAAACACCCAGACGCAGTATAAATATCTGTGTTCACCACACAAATAATTGTCCTGAGTGGGAATCGAACACACGACCTCGTACACGGAAGTACGGAAGTCGGTTACACTACCGACTACGCTACGACGCCCGTCAAATTGCCTTGAGATAGCTATTTTATATAGATATAGGTACATACACAAACAATTTCTTAAGTACAGGACATTTAATAGAATAATCTATTATCAAGTAACATTGTGTCAACTTGTTTACAACTGTGCTTAACCATAGCACTTAAATATTTGACAGCGAGAGGTCCCCGGCCAATAACGCAAACTGCATGAAAATTTAATTCTATCATGAAGGTACCAGTTTTGCTCCCAGCTATTTTCAACTTGTACGTCATAAGCCTTTCAATTTGTTATAAGGACTTTAGCTGTTAGTTTTCGTGGACTTAATATTATGAATGCGAACATATTCATTTGTTAATGTGTTTGTTACTTCATGACACCGTAACTACTTAACTAAATATCACGAAAGGTGTATGTAGGTACAACGGAAAAATTAAAATGAAATAAAAATTTAATGTGAATAAAAATCGTGTTAGAATGTGTATGTATATAGAATATAAGCATATTATTATTATTATTCTCTTTATTTACCAAAAATCATATTTCAAACATTTTTAAATATATTATAAAAATACACAAACACTCGCACAAACATACTTATAAAAATACAAACAAAAACACAAACAACTAAATATTACATTATTATTAGTGGTAGATTAACCATGTTTTTATACTAAGTGGGTAGCAAACCAGCATACCACTAAGCCCCACCTGATGGTAAGCCGCAGCCTATAGACGTTAGCTATACCAGAGGAATCTTATGCGCGTCGCTAACTCCAAAAAAGGAAAAGAGGTGGAGAGGAAGGACAACAATGAGAGTATTTGAGCTTCCGGCACTCTCACTCACTATACGAAACACAAAAGCAGGAGTACTTATCGTTGCTTCATGCTAACCTGCTAGTATTGAAAATTAAACATTAATTCTGCCTACTACTGTTAACGACTGTGTGAATATACACAAGAAAATAATTATACTGAGGATCTACTCGTAGCTATACAGCTCAATACTTCAAAAAGCTTTGAGGATAAAATATTCTTTTAACAAGTATTTCTATAGGACCACGCAGAGTACTTCAAAGCTGCAGGGAGCCATTAGATAATGCTGGTAGTGTTCTCGAGAGCCTCTCATTGTTGTTTTTCCCAAGGATGATCAGCAGTGGACAACAAAGCGTTGTTACATGGATGTAATGCAAAGCAGCTTGCTGTATGTAACCATAGCATCACGCCTTTGTTCCCCGAAGGGAATAGGTAGAGGTGTATTTCACATCCACGATTCGCCAGCTATGTTTAAGTCCCACGTAATAGGGAGGAGCCTATTGCCGTCTACTGGGTACATTTCCAAACTCCGGGCTGCTACTGAGAATTTTTCCTTATACGAAAAACCTCAATAACACTGCCTGACCCGGGGATTGAACCCGAGACCTCATGATCAGCAGTCGCTTACTCTACCGCTGCACCACAGAGGCAATTAAACCGAGTCCTTAAAACCGAACTAAGATGTGATGAAATGTGCTAATCGATGTAGTATTTTTTCCAAAGAATTCATTGCATGGCAACACTCAGACCAATTAAGTAAGATAATATGAATTCAAACTTTTTATAAATTATGTCACAGAAAAAAATAAAATAAGATCAATTAGACTTTGGATTAGAGTTTCCGTTACTCACAAGCAAAGAATATGTTCTATTTTTCTATTTACAAATTCCTGCACTAGACTGTTGCGCACGTTGTAGTAAATCAATACAGAAAGAGCTACGTCGATTACTATTATCTATGGTATCGCCGCAGTCGAGATACGTAATTGAATTTCCTAGTGTATGTACATACATAACTTATGTTTCATGTAACATACGTTAACAGTTGATTTTGTTATAGCTGAGTTTTACTCCGACGTAAATTTAAACCTACTTAGTCACTAGTCAATTAGTTAGTAGTTGTACAAAGTCATAATGAAATGATTACAGGGTGCTTATAATATTTATATACTTAAAATAAAATTTAATTTAATTGATTATATAGTATGTTTAAAAAGTTATTTTAATATAATAGAAAGGACTTCAAGGTCACTCTCTCGTTCATTGACTCACAACTATTAGGAGAGACTCGAGAAGTGTCAGACCATTTAAAACCAAACACTATCATTGCTCATTTAATAATCATAACAGCCTTATTTAACTAAGTATGCCTAAAGTCTTTAAGTATGCCTAAAGTCTAATATTTGTAACGTTCAGCTAACGTATTGACAGCAAAACTACAATAGACAGTATTTCAGCGAATTTTTCTATATTGGATTCGTTTACTGTAAAATAAAAGGCTTTGTCAGGCTTATAGGCGGAACGTGTTTCATATTATCGAATTATTGGTGTTTTGTTTACTATTAAGAATAAAAGTTAATAGACAAATATATTTTAGGAGAGTATTTGAGCGCACTAGCAACATCTTTTGCTAAGTATGTGTTTACATTTATCTTAAACATCAAACCAATTATAATTATTATGACGACTTCTGGCAATATATTTCAGTGGTGTTTGTATTATGAAAGACTAGATTATGCCCTCAACTTTTTCTTTTACCGGTTTCATGATGATTGCTTCAGTAATTACGACATAAAAGCGTAACAAATAAACAAACAAACTCACTTTCGCATTAAGTAAGGATAAGGATGACGCTAAGGTTTAGTTGTTTAATGGTATACCTACACAGGACACATGCAAGTGTTATTATTAATATTATCCAGCCAAATACGCTTTAGGAAAACGTTAGTACTGGGGTGTCAGTAACGCAAGGAGCTGGAGGTTCGTCTTTTGGTGTAGATATATGGTGCCTGTTGAGCGCGGCAACAAGTGCTGCATCGATCAGAATGACGCAAGCACTCCACCGCGCGCCGTCCTCCTTCACACCCGCGCCCCGCCCGAATCCTTAACTGATTTACTCGAGCCTCTAAAATGTGCCATGCTTATGAGCATTAAAATTAATCAATGTACTTTATGCAAACCGATGCGCAATGTGTAGATATATGATAGTGGAGAAATTGATGTGGGTGAATTCTAAGAGAAATAATTTCTCATTTATAATAAGTAGAAGCTTATCAAAGTCATTTTTGTAAACCTTATCTATGGTTTATCAAGTATCTTATGAGAAATAAACTGCATAAAAAGGTTAACTAGTTAAGTGCAATTACAGTTAAAATTAAGAGACCAAACAGTAGTAGTCCCTGTATTACTAAAAACATGAAATTCCCGTGGCACGATGTTAGTCCGCGATGAATTCTGAAGGTGCAATTCCAAGACTGACTGTAAGCGCAAACTGCAAGTGACACTACTGCTGCTATGAATTTCTATGAAAACGATTCCAAGCAGTGGTGACGTGGACTGCAGGGATTTTATAAGTGTCGTGCACGAATTTATTGAAATTACTAGGACCTAAAGCCGCGACATGTTTGATCTGCGATCCATCTCGGAATAGAAAACCCGCGATCGCAGCCAACAACGTGGTTGACTGCAGCCGTAGTTAGTAGCATTGCGGCCAGTCTGCTCGGCTCGTCTCGGACTTGTACCTTTAAGCTACCTATCCGATCTTATCCTTTTTGTTCTAACTTACAAGATATTTGTATCCTGATAGTTTGTATCCTGATTATATCCTTTTTTGTTGCAAAATTAACGATAACAATATAAAGTATTTTACTATAATATTTAAACGAATTATAATGTGCCACAGCGATGCGTGGCCCGGTCTGCTAGTATTATAATGAATCGTAACAAAATGTTTTGGGAATTAAATGCAGATTGATACTGGAGATCAGTTTTAAACTAATACAGGATTGTTGTTTAATTATTATTGGCAGCTGGTTTTAATCTACGGAGACAAAGTACAAGTATAGTTAAAAATATAAGATTGCACGTTTTACTTAACTGTGATTTTCATACGTCATGTTTGAAAATAACAATTAAGTAAAATGTCAAAAGTTATGCAAATACAGTCGTCAAGTTTATTAATTCTGTTAGACCTTCAAAGCGTTTCTCTATTTCGAAGTTAGTACAGCATGAAATAAGGACAAACAATTCACTTTCACATTCATAATCACATAAAGGATTGGTCATACCGCTGGGAAATAGAGTCTAGCTTATTAAATGTCAAGGGTAATGTTAGAATTTATTGAGATTAATGTTGCAGTGATTCTTCCAATAGTTTAAATGGTAAAATGACTATTTTGATCTGTATTTTAGCACTTGACATGCTAGATCTAAAAGCAATTGTGAAGTGAAGATTGAAAATCAACTCGGTCACTGCGATGGCTTAGTGGTCTATAGCACTTCCCCGAATAGGAAAGGACACAGGATCGAATCCCGTTTGCAATAAAATTCTCTTTTTCCACTTTCACAATTGCAAGCGTGGACAGGATGTGAGTGGTGGAGTGAACCATAATTTGACTACACAGATAGCGGAGCAATTTCCCATCCCGAGTGTTTTGTGTTCTATTCCCATACAAGACATTTCTTTGTAAGATTCAAAAATTGTTGTTCTGAGTCTGGGTGTGCTTTGTGTCTTTTGTAAAGTCCCCCTCGATATACGTAGGTATTATTACGTAGTACAGGTGTTCTCTTTTTGAAATTAAAAAAATACATATATAAATTTACCTCATAGACTTCTCACAACATATTTTTTTATTCTACGACCGGCATTCATCGGCCATTTCATGGTTAGCAGCTACCGTAGCTTATATAATACTTGTGCATCACTCGCGTCTTACCAACTTCCAAATAAGGTATGTGTAGGTGGAGAGTAATGATGATAAAAGTATACAGGGGGTATTGGTACCCCGCTTTCTCACTCACTAGACAAAACATAACATTGGAATTATCTACCATTATATAAGTATTATGCCGTGTGGGGCCGGCTTTAGAATTGTCCCACCCCTCTCCACCCATGGGAGTCGTAAGAGCCGACTGAGGGAATACCATGGGAGTGGGCAGCAACACTCCTTCGGGTATTAACAACATCCACTGCGATCGCCAACCCGCCTGCCAAGCGTGGCGATTACGGCACTATCCTCCATTCTTGAGGAGGCCTATTTCCAGCAGTGGACGTTAAAAGGCTGATGGATGGATGGATATAAGTATTATGACGTCATGTCCCCGAAACTCTTCACAACTGCATTAGAAGATGTTTTCAAGCTCTTAGACTGGACCGGATTCGGCATTAACGTCAATGGCAAATACATAACTCACCTTCGATACGCCAACGACATCGTAGTCATGGCAGAATCGCTGGAGGACATTGGCACCATGCTCAATGATCTCAGCAGGGTTTCCTGTCTAGTGGGTCTCAAAATGAACATGGACAAGACGAAAGTCATGTCTAATGTACATGTCATTTCAGCACCGGTCCTAGTTGAGAGTGCGCTTCAGAAAAACAGTCCAGTTAGGTAGGCACAGCTTCGAGGAAGAGGTCAATCGACGAATCCAACTCAGCTGGGCAGCGTTCGGGAAGCTAAGGAAGATCTTCTTGTTCAATATTCTACAGTGTCTGAAACTGCATAAAAAGCTGCGAAGCTATAAAGCGCTCAGCGGGCCATGGAGCGGGCTATGCTTGGTATTTCCCTACGTGATCGAATCTGTAATACGGATATCGTAGGAGAACAGGAGTGACCGACATAGTACGCCGGGTTGGCATGCTGAAGTGGCAATGGACAGGCCACATCGCTCGACGAACCGACAACCACTGGGGAAGAAAGGTTTTCGAGTGGCGACCACGTATTTGATGGCGCAGCGTAGAACGGCCCCCCCACCAGATGGACCGAAGATCCGGTCAAAGCCGCAGGTAGCCCTTGCATGCGGTCGGCGCAGGACCGCTCGTTGTGGCGTTCTCTTGGGGAGGCCTCTTGGGGAGGCCTGCCTCCAGCAGTGGACGTTGAAAAGCTGATGGATGGATGATATAAGTATTTAACTCTGGGAGTTACGATATTGTGTAAGATATGTGTATGGTGTTTATGTAGTTGTTGGCACATTCTTGCTGCCATTAATATGATACTACTACCGGAAGAATCGATTAAGATTTTTACTCGACTACGGCGAAGCTGAAAGATGGTTTATGACTTCAACACGTACGTATGTACGTACGTATAATATATATGTATGTTTATATATATCCTTTGTGGAATATCTGAACTATCATATAAGGGTGCTGGTTGCAAAACATTGGAAATATAGGTATTTACATAGTTGGGTTACAGCCTTCAGACTTACGTCTGTATGTTAATAGCATAAGCACTTTTGTTCGGCTGTTATGAAACAGATGCCAAGATCCAGATGGAATTATTTCAAAATATCACTATCTTAGGTTGTGGAACTTGAATGACAGTTATTAAGGAGATATTCGCTAGATAGTGTTAGATTTGAAAACAGACTTTAATGCAAACGAAAATTAGAATAGGAAGTTAATATATGGTAATGAAATATACCATCCAAATATTGAAGACATAAAATTTTCGCAAAAGCTTATATTAAAGATGCTTTACAAAAGTGCTTAATTGAATCTTGAAAAAGAAGTTACACAATTCCCTTCTCTTTTCCTAATAAAATGAATGAAAAATTAAAAAAAAAGTAAAAATATACAATTCCGAGAGTAAAAAGTTGTCTATTAATTACACAAATATATACTTTATAATAATAATATATAATACATATATTAATAATAAAAACAAAAATTAATAATTATTGTTTATACAGCTACGTCGTCGCGTAGGCTGCGTAGCATACGTAGGCGCCATGGAGCGCCGTAGCATTAAATAAAATAATGAATGCTTATTTACAGGAAGTTTT
Organism: Leucoma salicis; assembly: GCA_948253155.1. Taxonomy (NCBI): domain Eukaryota; kingdom Metazoa; phylum Arthropoda; class Insecta; order Lepidoptera; family Erebidae; genus Leucoma; species Leucoma salicis. The sequence goes on from OX411807.1 coordinate 21,850,867, forward strand.
TTCTAGATGCTCTTGTGAAGTGACTTGGGTCAAATACGTACATCCTACGTGTAGCTTGTCTGCAGTCGATATACACTTACGCTGTTCCGCACCCGAGAAGAAAAACATAATAAAACACAAAAAATATATTTTTATTTTTTGTCTTTGTTAGTTTTTTGTTAGGCACATGTCTGAAATTACTGAACTAATTTTAGTACGGTATTCAGATATTAACAACATCCACTGCGATCGCCAACCCGCCTGCCAAGCGTGGCGATTACGGCACTATCCCCCATTCTTGGGGAGGCCTATGTCCAGCAGTGGACTCTAAAAGGCTGATGGATGGATGATGGATTCAGATGTAGATAGAGCGTCACTTGGAGTATAATATATGATTTATTTAATTTAAATTGGGTGGTTAGTAAAATGGTAATTATAATTTATAAATATTAATACGAGTATAATGCTTAATTATACGGAGACAAAGTATAAATTTTATTTTTTAACTATTTATTTTTATATTTATAAATATCTCAAAACCAATACCTATACCTATCTAAATAAGTAAGTAGAATCATATGACGATTTTTATGTCACTTATTATTTCCAATTAAGTTTCTTAGGCTAAGCTAAACTCTTTAAAATAACTATATGGATTCCCTTTACTCACAATAAAATAAACAAATACACGCAAATAAACACTGTATACTCACATTACATGATAGATTTTAAAATTAATTCGTTGCATATTGTACGAGCCCCGATGCAAAATAGTTCGTCTAGTATGGAAAGTAGTGCAAAGCGTAAAATATAGAAAGTTAATGTTGGTAAAATAATTAAGAACGCTTAATAAAAAGTAAACCAGAATTTGAGAAACTTTTTAAAGTTTATTTTAACATAACTGAAATTCTTTCATGACTTTACATAAAATAAAAAATTTAAAAAAATATTCTAAAAAGCATAACGCAAAAGTATTCGTCTACCCTTGTCACTCACGCAAAAATAGTTCGTTTACCACTTAGTTGTGTCGCCTTTGCTCTCAATGACAGCTTTAATGCGAAGAAGCATGGTTGCAACTAACGCTGCACACTCCTCAGGCGTAATTGACTCCCAGACAGCCAAGAGTTTAGCCTTTAAGTCACTCTTCGATCTTGATGGATTTTTACGGAGAACTTTTTTCATTTTCCACCATAGAGTTTCGAACGGCGACAAGTCCGGGCTGTTAGATGGCCATTCGATTGTAGGGATGCTTTTCGCCAGTAGCCACATCTTTGTTGTCCTTGCTGGCAGGAAGCACCGTCCTGTTGAAAAATGAAGGAATCTTGATGCTTAAGTGACGGAATAGAGGGCAGTAAATTCTCTTCCAAAAGGTTTTGATACCTTGCAGCATTGATAGAACCATCCACAAACTGCATACCACCAACACATGTGCAGACATGCAGCCCCATATCATAAGAGACGCCGGAAACTTCACTTTGAGTTTGAGACAATCAGTATAAAATGCCTCATTTTTGTTCAGAATCACTTTTTTCCTTTCATCGCCGACTGTCACTTCAAATTTGGACTCGTCACTCCAAATGATACTACGCCACTGATCGGAAGTCCAATTTAAATGATCACGAGCAAACTTCAACCTCTTTTTCTTTTGTACAGCAGTCAACAGTGGTTTCTCCTTAGCGGTGTAAAATCCGTAACCCATTCTTTTTAGGACTCTTTTGCAAGTATCAACTGAGACGTCTTTGTGAATCATGCCCTTCCATTGCCGTGAGTTATCCAGCTCGAGCACGACGATTATTTTTGATAATTTTCTTCAGGATTCTGTTTTCTACTGCACTTGTGATGCGTGGTCGACCAGTTTTCTTCAAACAAGAAGTCATTCTATTCTTTTTATAGTACTGAATGATAGATTGGACTGTAGACCTGGGAAGTATCAAGTCTTTAGATATTTGGTAACTTGATTTGCCAGCATCAACCCCACAAACTATTCGCTTTCGAAGCTCTTCATACACAGGTTTGCCACGACCCATTGTTATTTGAAAACTAATGAAAAAAACTGAAATTTTCAGAATTTATACTGTCTCACTTGACAAATGACACAGAATTCCATCCATCCATCCATCAGCCTTTCATCGTCCACTGCTGGACATAGGCCTCCCCAAAATGGGGGTTTTACCATAATTGCCACGCTTGGCAGGTGGGTTGGCAATCGCAGTGGATGTTTTAAGTATACAGCGGAACGCTGCTGCCCGGTGCCCCGGTAATCCCTTAGTCGGCTTTTACGACTCCCATAGGAAGTCACACAGACACAGAGTTACTTTAACAAATTTAAATTATGCAACGTAATTGTACAAAGAAGGAATAATCTTATTTAACTCACCAATAGACGAACTCTTTTGCATCGATTAACAATTAGACGAACTATTTTGCTTATACTCGTAACTTCTTCGAATTTAAAACAGGATATGTATAAATTTATAAAGCTTAAATAGTTTATTGGTTCATAATTAAAAAATGGCATAAGTAACGCGACATGTGATAGTAGAACAGCTTAATATTTTATATAGATATACAAAAATAATGAAGTTAGAAAAATCTCACAGAGAAAATTTCACACTAGACGAACTATTTTGCATCGGGGCTCGTAATATGTTAGGCAAGGCACCAATCGCCTGGCAAATCATTAAAAAACACTGGGATTACATTTTGTAGGTCAAGTACATACAACTTAGTTATAGATACCAGCCGGTAATTCTAATCAACGAAGACAACTCAATTATCAACTTAATAGTATTAATATAAGGTGCATTTTAGAGTATTGTTGATAGGGAACTTTTCTGATGTAGTAGTTATCTTCATTTCGCGGATGCCCTATTTAAAAAGGCCACGCCATAATTGAGAGCGCTTTTAACGAAAATGGAATTTTAATACTGTTATTATGATAAGTCATTTTATCAATAATATTTTATCACGCAATAAATATGTTACATAATATATAAAACATTTGATAAATAAATGGAAGTGAAGCGGCTGTTGCCATTTGTTATAATATTTTAATTACTTTAGTGCATTAAAGGACAGTCCTCTTGAATTTATTACTTTAGCTAGCTATGATGTCTACGTTTGGTTTGTGTTATCAGGCCGAGAAACATAAAAATACATGATGTGTAACTGTGCTATATACTGACGAAGTGAGATCCTCAACCTTCAAACACGAACAAAAATAAATAAAGCAACATAATTCTATTTCGTCCCAAATAATTATGAAGATAAAAACTAAATAAAACGGTGCTGAATCAATAAATAATTGATTACTGTTATAAATTAGGACGACTATATTTATTCAAAATGAAAAGTAATAATAGAGCAAGCTGCCACCAAAACATTTTTTACTAACGCCATCTATGAACATTTTCCGACAACACTAACGTTGGCTCAAGTTTACTATTTTCTCTGTGGTAATAAGTGAAGCAGTCACCGGCAGAGAGGTCACCGGTCACTTTGATAGCCTTTTATTTACATTAAAAGCCGCCAGATGGAGCTTTCCACTTTGTTCTTTTTCGAAAAATATGCTTGGAAATAAACCTTCTACACAAATATACCGACTATTTGATAATAACACGAGCTCATATTTTGAACTAATATGAAAAGCTTTTTTACGTGTTTCAATTTATAATGGGATTTTTTTAAATGTTTTTCTTATCTATAAGTTTCTTATCTAGTGTTTTTACTATAGTTGATGTGCCTGTTAATAACAGATATTTTTTAATAAAAAGAATATTGTAATATACGGCTAAAATTATGTAAAATGCCATTAAAACTACAAATCCTTAAACATCAATTTCAAACAAGCAGTTCTAATTAATATAAATTCATAATTTAAAATAAACACTCTGTACGCGTTACCAAAATTAAGTCCTTAATAATGAACATCTTTGAGAGTGTAATTTATTTGGATATCATTTATTTTGTGTTACGGAGGAATCGGTCCCTACGTTCAAAAAATAGGTCTACGTTCACAAACAAGGGGACGTTCTTTCGCTTGGTGTAATGTAATTGACAAGGGGAGATGTGGTGTCTAAGGAAACGTTCGCAAAAAAAGGAAGGGGAAATATTTGACGCAGTGTGATGATAGGGGGAGAAGTGGGTTCAAAAGAATAGCATTTAACTTGACATATATCTTTTACTTATTAATAAAATCTAGGAAATCTGAATAACTACAACTCTCTTGTATATACTAGTATTAAAATAGAGTATTTTGACGTCTTTCTGAGTGGTTAGCTAGCGTAAGTCATGAAAGATGGGACTTGATTACAGAACATTGAATTTCACTTATTATAAAGCATGTTTAATTACTCCACTCGCTAAGCCCTACGAGAATTGGGCTTGATTTTTATAATGCGGTTCTTCTTAGTATCAAACCCGAGATGCTGGTGCCGAAAATCTGCATTCAAGTCTAGAGGCTCCTCATAAATAAATAAAGACATGGTAGAGAATTTTTGGGTTTTCCTATTTTTAGGCTTCCTGTGTATTAAGCGGAGGCGCACCGGTGCCGCATTGCAATAATGTGTATTCATTTATAACAATCACAAGTAGCATAGTTTATACGAAGCCAACACTGGCTGCCAATAAGACTGGCAGCCAGCGCTGGCTTGGTATTTGCCTTGTGTAAACAGTTTTTCAAGCCAAGCCAGCGCTGGCTGCCAACGCTGGCATGAATAGAACGCCTGTTTATTTTTCTAGTCAGTGACCTCCGCCCGCATACCCCTCGACCCCCGCGCCAGTGTTGCGGACACGTGTAGACGCATCTCGCCAGTCACTGGCGAACAAAAAACGTGAAAACGTGTGCAAATCTGAACAAAAATCCGTGAATGATGGCCTCGTCTAAACAACAGGGGCCAGGCCAACGTTGCCTTGTCTGCAGGACTGGCGCCAGCATTATTGGCTTCGTATAAACTCTGCTTGACTCCCGTATCGGATCCACACCGCAGCTGCACCGTCACCACGTTTGTATCACGCGCGACGTGTTCACATGGTGTAAAGCAACAGTCACAGTTTATTTTTATATTACGCGTGTGGTAAACTGATACCTGATGGTTCACGCTTAGCGTAGCTTATAGACGCTGTACTGTGTAGACCTCGAGGAGAGGCACGTGTTCTGAGAGGGCGACGGGTGTTATACCGCCAGCGGGTAGAGCTCGGCGGTCCGCAAGGATCTGTTCCTGGCCCGAAGCTACGGAACGTCGGGTTCGATTGGGTCCTTTGGGGCTGGCTCCTTCCCGGGATGGGGGTGATCTGCTACGCAGATGACACCTTCGTCATGGCAAGGCGGGCCGGCTTCCAAGAGGCTTTCTCAATCGGCGGGGGTCGGAGTTGCGCTTGTCGTTAACCGGATCGGTGTGCTGGGCTGTTGCAAAAAACTGAGGCCCTCCTATTCCACGACCCTCGTCGAGGTCCGCCCCGAGGAGCACGCCTAAATGTACAGGACGTTGCCGTACCAGTGTCACCACCTCATTCTTTCCCACGTATGGGGCGACTAAGGGAAGTAAGCAATTATCATCCATTGCATGACTGGTGGTAGGGCTGGGTACCAAGTGGGAGTATTCACTTGGTATCGAGCGGGTTATTACCACCATCTCCCGTGTGACCGGCCATGAAGCACATCGTTGCGTTGTGGCTGTAGCATTTCATATCTGTGAAATGAATTGATGAGCACCGGCTTGTAAATACTCTCGGTATAGTCGAGTCCATGGGCGACGGTTACCATTTACTGTATCGTGGCTCGTCTGCCACTACATGCAATAAAAAAAAGCTCAATATTAACTCATTTACAGGAAGCCTAAGGAGGGAGGGGGCTAAGGAGGGGAGCGAAACTGCTAGTACTAATTAGTAATCAGAATCCAGACCCAGAATCTGATAATTTATAAATGCGAAAGTCAGAGTTTGTTCGTTTATTTGTTTGTTAAAGCGTAACACTTTTAAGGGCGTGTGGGGCCGGCTTTAGAATTGTCCCACCCCTCTCTACCCAGGGGAGTCGTAAGAGCCGACTGAGGGAATACCGGGGGAGTGGGCAGCAGCACTCCCTTGAGTATTAACAACATCCACTGCCAACCCGCCTGCCAAGTGTGGCGATTACGGCATTATCCCCCATGACGGGACCGCTCGTTGTGGCGTTCTCTTGGGGAGGCCTATGTCCAGCAGTGGACGTTGAAAGGCTGACGGATGGATGGATGAAACACTTTTAAGCCGTTACTACTGAACATTACAATTTAATACATTTTTAATTTTTTTTTTGATGTGAAACATCTAATGCGGAGGGAGGGTAAAACCGGCTGTTAGCGTGGCGACGCTTTTATTTTACTTGTCCCGTTCAAATCTTGCATGACACACTTCCCGGTTTCCGATTGAGCTGAAATTTTACATGCATAATTATGTATATCGCGTGACAATGCTATATTATGATGACTTGGAGCTGATCTAATGATTGAGTGAGAATGTGGACATAGGAGCTCTATATTGAAACGGCACAACCCTATCGAGTTGGACTCGTTTGTTTCGTCTTGACGAGTACTTAGTCTTCAGATGATATCAAGGGTCTGATGATGGAGCTGTAAGGTGGCCATAAGAACTCCAACATAAAACAACATAACCCCTATTGAGTTTGGGCTCGTATGATTCGTCTTGACGAGTACTTTATCTCTAGATGGTATCCAGGGTCTGATAATGAAGCTGGAAGGTAGCCATGGGTACTCTTTAATTAAACGTCGCAACCCATCGATTTAGTTAGTTATCTTGAATAGTAGCTAGTTTGAGTTATCTTGAATAGTACTATAGTCCTAGATGATATTCAGAGTCTGATAATGGGGCTGCATAGCCATGGGCACTATGCTACAAAACGCCGCAATCCCATCAACTTTGGAATCTTTTGGTTCGTTTTGACAAGTACATTGGTCCTAGATTATATCCAGGGCCTGATCATGATTGCGCGTTAGCCGGAATCACCCTGTGAGACTTGGAGGCGGAGGTGCTCGCCGAGGCGTATCGGCGGGCGTCGCAAGAGCGGGAGGGGGGCGGACGCCCCCTACCCAGGGAGGTGACCAGGTGGCAGGGCGACGCCCGCCGAGCTGCCATGACCAGATGGAGGGCACGGTTGGATGCGCCCCGGGCGGGTCTTTGGACCGTAGGGGCGCTCCAGCTGGTGCTGGAGGAATGGGCGGGGTGACGGCACGGAGTCCTTACCTTCCGACTGGTGCGGATGCTGTCGGGGCACGGTTGTTTCGGCAGGTATCTGCACATAGTCGCAAGGAGGGAAGCGACTCCGAGCTGTCACCACTGTGGCTGTGACGAGGACACGGCGCGGCACACGCTCAAGTCGTGCCCGGCTTGGGCCGAGCAGCGTCGTGAACTCGTTGCGGAAATAGGGGGGGACCTCTCGCTGCCGAGCGTCGTCAGAGTGATGCTTGGCAGTGACAGGAATTGGGCCGCGGTCGCTGCCTTCTGCGAGGAGATTATCTCGCGGAAGGAAGCGGCGGAGAGGGCCAGGGAGGAGGATTCTTCCGTTGACCCCAACTGCCGCCAGCGACCAGGGCGGCGCAGGCGCAGATACTTGCGCCTTATGCCGCCCTAGCTGAGGCTGCAGGTGGATGGACCGGGGAACGTCCGCCACCCGCAAGGCCTCCGGCGAAGGTGCGACGCTCCAAGGGTGGATGGGTCGCTCAGTAGAGTGTACCCGAAAGGGTAAGCCGCTGGCAGACCACCGAAGGAATGTAACATAGTTCCAGTGGCCCGCCAATTAAGGCGGAGAGACGGCACACGGCGGGTTTCTTTAGTGGGTACGTCCCCACACTACCCTGTTCGTTGCCCCGAACGACGGGATGTGCGGTTTGGAACATTTTTTCCCGTTAACAAAAATAAAATAAAAAAGGGCCTGATCATGATGGTTTATGTCCATTTTCGTTATTTTACACATATCATAATTTTATACAAGCATGAGGATGAAAAAGTTATGTTTTATTTCTATAAAATAATTTTTATGTTTTCACACCTAGCAGACGTCCCGCGATGTCTAACTTTTTTTTTATTATATTACTTGCTTATGATGGCTGACGAGCCACCAAAGCCCATCTGATGGTGAATGGTAACCGTAGCTTATGGAATCAACTACACCGAGAGTATAGCCAAGTCGCTGCGCACCATTTCATTTCTGAGATGTGAAATGAAAAAATAAACGGCTATCTTTTTCATATTCATTTATTTTCGCATTCCACAAGTAACATAAAAATAAAAGAGTAACAATTATAGACCCTGTTGGGCACAGCTAAAAGTAGAAGAGGAAGACGTAAAAGGTATATAATATTATATATCTTCTGCTACAGCCAAAACACACTGACGTGCTTCATGACCAATTACACGGGAGGAGTTGGTACCAAGTCGCTACCACCTCTTCCTCAGCCCGAACGGGTCGGTAGCAAGCTCAATAGCAAGTGAGTACTCACTTAGTACCCAGCCCTACCACCAGTAATGCAATGTGTGATAATTGCTTACTTCCCTTAGTCACCTTGTCGTACAACGATACCAGCGGGAATGGATGGGGTGGTGACACTTGTATTCTTGGCCTGTCACCACACGGACACAAAAATATTTTAAATCAATTGAATCAAAATTCGAATTACTGGATTAGAATTTAAATCACTGTACAAATTATAATTTGTGAATAAGGAAAAAGAGTATTTTTGAAACGAGCGGGAAACGAACCTGCGTCCCTTCCTATCCGGGGAAGTGCTCTAATCCACTGAGCTACCGTACTATTTGTTAGAAATACCCAATCTCCTTACCACATTTGTCTTAACGACTTTAAAATACTCTTTTTCCTTATTCACAAATTATAATTTGTACTTTAAGAGTAGCTGAGCATGTCAAGTGCTAAAATATAGATCAAAATGTTAAATCACTGTTCTAAATTCAATAATAATTATCCCTGAAAAATTCATGATTCCCGTTGGATGGCTATTTTATATGGAGATAATTAATATGCAGGGCCCGTAGAATATAACTTACTTAATCGTATCGACACCGTATCGTCTCGTTTGTGATTGGTAGAGAAACCGACGCGTGATGTCGCAATAATCCTTAGGCCAATTACGGTGATTTCTCAACCAATCACAATGACACGATGCGATGTCGATACGATTTAGTGAGATACATTCTAACCACTCTGCAAAGACGTACTTATATTTTGAAGTCCACGTGGACGGTCGCCGCTAGAATATAGTTCGTGTTACTTATACAAACGAAACTTAATTTAATCATGTCAAAATTTACTTAATTGCTTTATTATCATCACGCCATTTCCCTTGCAGGGTAGGCATAGATAACAAAGTGCCAAAAGGCTCTATTCTTGCATACATCTTACGCTTCCTCAGCATTCATAATTGTCTTCATACACGTTTGCCGGTTTCGGAGACTTCTGACTCCACCTTCCTTCAATACATGACAGATTTGGTCTAGGTAGGTCTCATAATATATTTACTCATGTAGAATTTATATAATCAAGTTTATTGGCCTTGTTTTCGCATTCCTAGTACCTACCCTTGTTCGTTTGACAGCACATAAAACTATTATGTAAGTTGTTGTAAACAATTACGAGTACTTATTATTTGCGGAGACAATTTTGCTTGAGGCTTTAAGCTTTGCTTATCCCAGCACGAATGTGCGGGCTCGATCGTGGAAGTACCACCCTTTTATAGAAGATAAGAGTTGGGTTGGAAGTTCTTTGTCGTTGGTCCTATGCTTGTTTGCCATCGGCGTAATAATGAAATAAAAAAAAATAGATATATTTTGAAAAACAGACCAATTGGGTTTTGGTTGGGACCTTTTTTTTTTTGACGTGACAACGTCTTATAATTCGATAGAGCCGGCTGCACGCACGAAAAAACATGACTCATGCGGCGTTACCTCGCTCTGAGGCGTTCCATGTAAGGCTTGAAGTGCAAGCGAGAGCGCGGAACGAGCGACAAAGAAGCACAATCGGCCTTTGCGTTCGGCAGCGTTCGACATCCGTCTCTCTCCTACTTGAGTGAGCGATGCGTCTGCGTGGACAGCTGCTATACTATAGTACATTTACATGTTTTGACCGAGTATCAAGTGCAGTGAAAAGTGAATGTGGTGTCAATTGTTTATAGCAACGATAATTACAGCGATAAAGGTAATGATTCTTTGACGTTCTCACGTTCAACTATCGTCAGTAAACCGACTTTACAGACAACCAATTTTTTTTTAATTTTAGGTGGGCAAAAATGTCCTACCGCACACCCCGCTGCCCGGGGAGACAACGGGGTAGTATGGGGCTCTCACCCACTAAACACCCACCGTGCGCCCTCACCCGCCCTTGCTACGGCAGATCACGGGAACCACGTCGTTTCTCCGCGATCCGCAGGCGGCAGCCCCTTCGGGCACCCTCTCTTGTGCGACGCCCCGCGCACTTGGGCGTCACACCTTCACGGTAGGCTTCCGCGGACGGCAGGGTATTCCCCGACTCCACCGTCCGCAGCCTCGGCTAGGGCGGCATCAGGCGCAGGTAAGCGCGCGCACGCCGTCCCGCGCGCCGGCGGCGAATCGGGTCCGCGAAGGAGGATTCCTCCCGGGCCCTCTCCGCCGCCTCCTTCCGCGAGATGACAGCCTCGCAGAAGGCGGCGACCGCGGTCCAGGCCCTGTCACTGCCAACCATCGCTCGCGCAACGGCCGGCAGCGACAGGTCCACGCCTATGACTGCAGCGAGTTCCCGGCGCCGCACATCCCAGGCCGGGCACGACTCGAGCGTGTGCTGCGCCGAGTCCTCGCCGCAGTCGCAGTGGTGACAGCCTTGGGTCCTCTCCCTCCTAGCGATCGTGTGCAGGTATTTGCCGAAGCAACCGTGCCCCGACAAAACCTGCACCAACCAGAAGGTGAGGACCCCGTGCTGCCGGCCTGCCCATTCTTCCAAGATCGGCTGGAGCGCCCCCACGGTCCAGAGACCAGCCCGGGACGTCTCCAGCCGAGACCTCCACTTTAGGACGGTGGCGCGGCGGTCATCTTCCCGCCACGCTGAGATTGCCGCTATAAACGTCGGCGAGCACTTCCGCCTCCAGATCCCACGGGGGGGTTACGGCCAACGCGCAGGCTGCATCGCACGAGACCGTGCGGTGCCCGCGTATTGCCCTGACCGCTACGACCCTTTGTGCACGCCACAGAAGGGCCCTATTGCGAGCGGCCAGTGACTCCGCCCACACGGGCGCGCCGTACAGTGCCATTGACCGTACTACCCCCGTGTAGAGTCGTCGACACGCGAGACTCGGTCCGCCCAAATTCGGCATCAGTCGCCCGAGGGCGGACGCCGTGCCGACGAGCTTTGGCGCAAGACGGCGGAAGTGCTCGTCAAAGTGCCACCGTCCATCCAATACCAGGCCCAGGTATTTGATGTGGGCCTGGATTGGAAAGTCCACACCGTTGACCGTTATCGAGGCGCCGGCGGGTGGGCCACATCGGGGCCCATGGAAGAGTAGGGCCTCCGACTTTTCAAGGGCCACCCTAAGCCCCAGCGCCTCGATCCGCCTGACCACCTCCGCGGTTCCTGAGGTGGCCAGCGTTGCCGCCTCCTCGAGGGTCCCGCCCCGGGCTGTGACGAGCGTATCGTCTGCGTAGCAAATTACGCCCAGCCCGGGGGGGAGCCGGCCACGGAGGACCCAGTCGTAGCCGATGTCCCACAGGAGCGGCCCAAGAACCGAACCCTGCGGGACGCCGCACGACATAGCCCTCCTTACAGCGCCCCCTTCCCGGTCCACGAAGAGGACGCTGCGGCCGTCGAGGTAGTCCGCCACCAGCCGCCTTAGGTAGAGGGGCACTCCATGGTACCGGAGTGCCTCCTTGATGCAGCCGAATGGCAGACTATTGAAGGCGTTGGCGATGTCGAGCGACACCGCCAACAGCACTTCCCTCGAGGTGACGGCCTCCGCAGCCGCGGCCTTCAAGCGCAGGATGGCGTCGACCGTAGACCGACCCGACCGAAATCCGAACTGGGCATCGGACAGGTCGGGGCCGACCGCACCTAGGTGCCGGACGATGCGGGCAGCGACTACCCAGCAACACGATGGGCCTGAAGGCCGCGACTGTATTTGGAGACCGTCCCGGCTTCGGCAGGAGCACGAGCTTCCCCTCCTTCCAGCAGTCAGGGAACCGTCCGGACACCAGGCAAGCGTCGAACAGTCCCCTGAGGCGGGGCTCTAGGTGGTCGAGGACCAGGGCCAGCACTCGGGCGGGAATGGGCGCGGAGCTTGTTAAGCGCCACGCGGTATGGGCGTCCCCGGGGGTCACGCTCGAGACCGTCCAGCATCTCCTGCCTTTTCGCGTCTTTGGCGCGACAGATGGCTAGCTTAAACGCGGCGTGCGCACTGCTGTACGCCGCATACAGCCGGCCCTCCCGCTCTTCATCGCGGATTCGGCGACGTCGGCTGCGGGTGTAGGACCTGCGGGCACGAATACAGGCCGCACGGAGGTCCGCCAGCTCCGGGGACCACCAGTAGACCCCCTTCCGTCGAGGCGGGCACCGCACGCGGGGCATGGCCGCATCGCAGATCTGCGTAAGCATGCTGCGAATGCGGCCAGCCTCGGCGCCCACGTCTTCCGTCAGGGGGGGAGGCAGCCAAGATTGAAAAATGGCCGCCTCCACCAGCAGCTCCCGGTCGAGCCTACCCACAGCCCATCGCGGAAAAGCGGGAGTTCTGTCCACCGCGTGACCCCTGCTGGCGCCCTGAAGGGTCCGGGAGACCTCTATCTGAATGTATCTGTGGTCAGATAGGGTCTCGACCTCCTCCAGGACCCGCCAGCTCCTTACACGTGCGGCGACACCGGGGCTAGCGAACGAAAGGTCCACTATCGACCCGCTCCCGCGCCGCACGCACATTAGGTCGGACCCTCGGTTTAGCAACATGAGGCCAGACTACGATTGGGGGAGAAGTACACGCCATACAGCGTGACCCCTCCCCATTCAACCACCACATATCCCGTGCCCTTGTCTTTGACTGACAAGGGCGGGGAATGCGGCGCCGCCGACCCGACGACCGCCACGGAGCCATCCCCGCTACCCGCCCAATTGGGGCGATCGGGGATATATAGGGCTCCGCGGCTACGGCAGCACCGATCGACCGCTCCGCCATGGATTGCAGGAAGAGGTCCTGCGCCCTGGCGGAGCGGCCGAGATTCCCTTGGAGGAGGATAGAGTCGTGGTCCATAAACTATACCACGACATCCTCCTCCATGCGCTGCGGCGGTCCAGCCGCGCTGGGTTGGGCAGCCGGGGCCGATTGGCTGCCCACCCCCACTTAGGGCCTGACTTGGCCAGAGGCCTGCACCCCACCCGCCCCATGCAGTGGTTGGCGGGGCGGTTGCCCGCCGCACATGCGGGGCAGTGTGGAGTGGCAGTACAGGTCGCCGCCTGGTGCCCTTCCTGACCGCAGCGGAAGCAAAGCTCGCTGCAGTCGAAGCAGTTGGTGCACAGCGGCCGGGTGTGACCGACCGCCATGCACTTGTAGCACCTGGCAGGCCGGGGCTCCAACGCGGTTACCCGCGCGGCGCTCCAGCCCATCAGAAGCCTACCGGCGGCGACCAAATCCTTGGCCGCCGCAATAGGGCACGATGCCCAGACGGCACCCACACCACCTGGACCTGGGCGAATGGTGCCCACCCGGACGGCGCTGCTGGGATACCCGGTTTTCGAGGCGATTGCCTCCCGGATCTCTTCCGCCGTCACGGAATCGTCCAGCCCGGAACTGCGCAGTTCGGCGCACTTCACGGGTCTGGCGACCCGGACACCACTCTCAACCGGGAACAGGCCCAGCAGTCTCGCGGCCACATCACGTCGGCCGTCTTGGCGCCCTCTGGCCCCAGGTACTCGAAAATCCGAGCACCTGTCCGGGCTTGGCGGGAGCGAGCGGAGATGTCCCCGAGATCGGAGACGTTTATCTCCCGCCGGGCACGCTTCAAGACGGCCTCGTACGTCAGGCCCTTTTCCTTGGCCTCAGGCAGCAGCGTGATGACAACCGCTGCTGTCTTCGGCACCTTGAGTTTGCGCGACCTCTTCTTTCGCGGCTTTGGGGCTTCTCTCTGGCCAATTGGTGCCGCTTCACGCCCCGCGGCGGCGCCGCGATCCTTGGCCTGGGATCGCCGGGGTCCAACCACCTGCCAGTCCCCATCTGAGGAGGTATTAGTGGCAGGAGCGGGGGCAGGAGCCGGGGCTGTGACCACCGTGGCCCGTGTGGATGCGGCAGTTTGTCGCGTCGCAGAACGTGCAGGTGCAGCGGTGCTCGGCAGAGGCGGGAACTCCTCTCGGGGCTGACCCCTCGGGGCTTGTCCCGCCTTGCCCTTTTTCTTGGCCTTTTTCTTTTGGCCCTTTTCTTGGACCAGAGGAAGTTGGGTCTACCTAACACAACATTGAGAACGTGGTCATTCGTCAAACCCAACATGGCGGGGCAGCGTTCAGTAAGTTTAGATCTCATGCAATATTCTGTAGTAACTAAAAACTAGGTAGGTATATATTAATGTGTGTTGAGATGACGTATGTAGCCATGGTCTTTGAATATCGGCCTCGAAACAAGTTTCAAAGACACTCAAAGTGCCATGGAGTGGGCTATGCTCGATGTTTCTCTCTATGTACGTGATCGAATTTGCAATACGGAGATCCGTAGGAGAACGGAGGTGGACCCGTATAGCCCATAGGGTTGGCATACCGAAGTTGTGAAAAGGTGAAAAGGTTCTCGAATGGCGTATCAGACGGCGCAGCGTGCGTGCGACAGCCTACCTTCAGGTGAAACTATGATCTGGTCAAAGCCATATGCATATGATGGATCAGAAAAAACATTAAACACAAAGTGAAAAATGTGAAATCGAAAATAACAGTCAGGAGCAGGATTTGAACCTGCATCTTCTGGATACCGTCCAGATGCTTTACCAATTCAGCTATCCTGACAATTGCTCCTGACTGCTAATTTCGATAACACATCATACTTAACGTCTTTGGGTGACGCCTGCGCCATCTGTCGGACGTATTTTCATACATTATACCGACCAGGTAAACTTAATTTTACAATTAAGATTTTACCTAATAATGACGCAAACCCTTTAAATATTTAGATATTTTTATATATATTTTTAGCATTTGACATGCTAAGCACTATACATTAAACACAAAGTGAAAAATGTGAAATCGAAAATAACAGTCAGGAGCAGGATTTGAACCTGCATCTTCTGGATACCGTCCAGATGCTTTACCAATTCAGCTATCCTGACAATTGCTCCTGACTGCTAATTTCGATAACACATCATACTTAACGTCTTTGGGTGACGCCTGCGCCATCTGTCGGACGTATTTTCATACATTACACCGACCAGGTAAACTTAATTTTACAATTAAGATTTTACCTAATAATGACGCAAACCCTTTAAATATTTAGATATTTTTATATATATTTTTAGCATTTGACATGCTAAGCACTATACATTAAACACAAAGTGAAAAATGTGAAATCGAAAATAACAGTCAGGAGCAGGATTTGAACCTGCATCTTCTGGATACCGTCCAGATGCTTTACCAATTCAGCTATCCTGACAATTGCTCCTGACTGCTAATTTCGATAACACATCATACTTAACGTCTTTGGGTGACGCCTGCGCCATCTGTCGGACGTATTTTCATACATTATACCGACCAGGTAAACTTAATTTTACAATTAAGATTTTACCTAATAATGACGCAAACCCTTTAAATATTTAGATATTTTTATATATATTTTTAGCATTTGACATGCTAAGCACTATACATTAAACACAAAGTGAAAAATGTGAAATCGATAATAACAGTCAGGAGCAGGATTTTAACCTGCATCTTCTGGATACCGTCCAGATGCTTTACCAATTCAGCTATCCTGACAATTGCTCCTGACTGCTAATTTCGATAACACATCATACTTAACGTCTTTGGGTGACGCCTGCGCCATCTGTCGGACGTATTTTCATACATTATACCGACCAAGTAAACTTAATTTTACAATTAAGATTTTACCTAATAATGACGCAAACCCTTTAAATATTTAGATATTTTTATATATATTTTTAGCATTTGACATGCTAAGCACTATACATTAAACACAAAGTGAAAAATGTGAAATCGAAAATTTGTTGAAATTGTCAGGATAGCTGAATTGGTAAAGCATCTGGATGGTATCCAGAAGATGCAGGTTCAAATCCTGCTCCTGACTGTTATTTTCGATTTCACATTTTTCACTTTGTGTTTAATGTATAGTGCTTAGCATGTCAAATGCTAAAAATATATATAAAAATATCTAAATATTTAAAGGGTTTGCGTCATTATTAGGTAAAATCTTAATTGTAAAATTAAGTTTACCTGGTCGGTATAATGTATGAAAATACGTCCGACAGATGGCGCAGGCGTCACCCAAAGACGTTAAGTATGATGTGTTATCGAAATTAGCAGTCAGGAGCAATTGTCAGGATAGCTGAATTGGTAAAGCATCTGGACGGTATCCAGAAGATGCAGGTTCAAATCCTGCTCCTGACTGTTATTTTCGATTTCACATTTTTCACTTTGTGTTTAATGTATAGTGCTTAGCATGTCAAATGCTAAAAATATATATAAAAATATCTAAATATTTAAAGGGTTTGCGTCATTATTAGGTAAAATCTTAATTGTAAAATTAAGTTTACCTGGTCGGTGTAATGTATGAAAATACGTCCGACAGATGGCGCAGGCGTCACCCAAAGACGTTAAGTATGATGTGTTATTGAAATTAGCAGTCAGGAGCAATTGTCAGGATAGCTGAATTGGTAAAGCATCTGGACGGTATCCAGAAGATGCAGGTTCAAATCCTGCTCCTGACTGTTATTTTCGATTTCACATTTTTCACTTTGTGTTTAATGTATAGTGCTTAGCATGTCAAATGCTAAAAATATATATAAAAATATCTAAATATTCAGAAAAAACATATAAATAATGTTAAGTACTAAAACAATTGTGAGGTGATGACGTCTAGCCTTATTTTTGATGAAGAACAAGATGACGCCTAGCCTTATTTTTGAGGAAAACTGCAACGAACTGCACACCCCTCCGCCTGTGTTTGGGATCACTGGAACTCTGTGATATAGCTTCAGCGGTTGCTTAAATGTAATTATGGCGGAGTGGTTTAGATGCTGATCTCCCATGCCGAGTGTTGTGGGTTTGTATAGGACAATTTTTGTGTGGCTCACTAACATTTACCTATTCTAAGTCTGGGTGAATTATGTGTCCGTTATAATGCATACCTATTTGCAAAATACTGCGCTATACAGTGATTATTTTGTGCGCTTAAGAGCAACTGCCTCGGTGGTGTAGCGGTAGTGTATGCGACTGCTAATCATGAGGTCTCGGGTCCGATTCCCGGGTCGGGAAATGTTATTGAGCTTTTTCCTAAATGGCTGCTCCGCCGCAGCCAAAAGGTAGTTTTTTGGTTATATCTGTTTCCCGATATAGGTAGTAGTGGGATAAAATGTATACCAGTTGTTAAGTCTAATCAAGAACTATCAAACAAAAAAAGTTGCATTAAAATCCGTTCAGTAGTTTTTGCGTGATGCGCGAACAAAGAAACAGATAAAAAAGCAGACAAAAAATCTAAAAAAATCGTTTAGTGTTTAGACTCGCCTATATAGCCTACTACAGTCATTTTTTCTCAAATATTTGAAATGTACAGACACAGCGCTTTTACAGCTTTATAATAAAATAGATTCTTTTGTACGGTTCGGTTTTGATGAATTCTTTTTGAAGTGAATACTTCTTTAGAATCTTTGTGATTTGAAACTTGATGAAACGAAAATGCTACACGATAAAGAAATAAACACATCAATGCATATAATTAAGTCAGTTGCAGAAAATTCCATTAAAGTTATTTTAACTTTGAAATATTTTTTTGTCACAAGAATTATTCCTTGGTAGTTGATTTGAAACCTCAGTCTCCGGCTTGCGTGATCAATACTTAAACCATATGACCACGGTGTAGATAACATTAAGTTACTTACTGCTGAAGTGAATCATAAAGGTACTTTTGTTATTTATGTTGCTATGGTGAGGTTCACAAGATCATTTACCAAAGTTGTTGCATGAATTCCTACGGGATCCTTTATATCGTTGCAGAAAACTAAATTTAAATGAATTTTAATGCTCCATTAAATTTAATTAATGAGAGGTAATATTAAACTTCGTAAAAATAATAAACTTTACATTTATCCTAATACTCCTGATGTTCTATATCCATCTCAATCTCTCGAAAGCTACTTTTCAGAAGATTCACTTCTGCCGTGTGTGAATTGCACACATACTATTTTTTTGTGTGTTCATGTGGGTCTCTAGTCTCTGTCTAGATTCACGATATGATTTGGTATGTTTACGCCGCTACAATCGTGTTAACAGATATAATTACTACCTTATGTGTCACCTTATAGCTTTTCCTATTCAACTAGTTAGTCCAAAAAATAACCCAATGCGCCAAGTGCTAGGTATAGTTACTTTTTTCTTTCGTCAGACGATCTGTAGCGCACCGGATGGTAAATAGCAATTATTGCTAATATCAACAATACCAGAGTCACAGCCAAGCAACTGCCCACTGAAAACCCACCACTAAACTTGAGACAGAGAAAAGATGAAGCGTTTTCCACGTTTTCCAGCTTCTTTCCTATACATATACATAAAGGCTCAATAAAAGACAAAAAAACTCTCATTGTGTCAAACGCCATAATTCAAAGAGAATTTAATCTGACCATCTATATTAAGCGTGTTTACTTATCTGCGTGTTATGATCACAGAAACCAATTTAGAATAACGTATAACATCTATGTTCAAGTTGATTAAACGTAGTACTTGAACTCGATATCTTTTTCAAACTGTGTACCTACTTATTTTATTACAGACAGTTATTTCTGGTCCTTATTTTTTCTTCTAAAGATGAACAAACGGGGACGCAGGCAAAGTATAAAACTCAATTAAGGTCCGGTAAATTTCATCCCGCGAGGGTATGAGTACTCGTATATCGGGAAAGTTATCACAACGTAGTTGAAGGTTGTTACGAAGTAACCGATTAAATAAATAAATAAATTGTAAAGTCGCATATTCGATTATGCCGGATACGATATCCGTAAACTTAAAAAGCGCGCGTTGCCCAGAATCCCTACTCTGTTAAGTAATTGCCAATAGGTTGCATGATTCCACTCCCACAAAGGCAATAATCACTATATTACCATATATGGCCAGCATTCGATCCCGGATGCGAGCAGAGTATGACCAGGGTTCCAGAATGTTCTGAGAATGCCCCAATCACAGGAGTTCAGATTGCGAAAGTTCTTGAATAAGTATTTAACAGTGAAATCGGGACGCAATAGCGCGAGAGAGAGATAGTGGTAGATTCATGGAGAGGGGTATTAGCAGAATTAAAATAAAATAATAATCAGGTCGGGTAGATTCATTTTTTTTTACTCGGGATTATTATGTGTGTCGAGGCAGAAATCTAACACTGCGTATTTAAAATAAAGTAAATAATCACTAGTAGTAATTATTATAAAATATTATTTTTGCATAGTGTATTTTTAAAAAGTATAGTGAGTGACTAGGAGACCCCAGAGAACTGCCGTAGCGAGCAACGTGTTCTATATATACCGCGTTCGCACATACCTATATAAAAGATCTAGAATTAAAGCTCCTGGGGTTCCTGGTTACTGCAAGTTCCTTGTTCCGGCAACTTCTTGTTCCGACTGCATTCTTCATCCGGCAACTCTGGCGCACCATCGTTGGTCCCGTGGACTCGAGACCGCCAGTATCCGGAGCCACGAGATCTGCTCAACGGTCGGTTACGCCGGCCTGCAGTGGTGCTCGAGCTCCCCGGTTACAACGCGCCAGTCCACGTGGCGGGAAGACCACCCCCCCTAAGTTGAGTACACTCCCCTGATTTCTCATCTCTATTTTTAATTGCATTTTTTTTATTAATTAATTTTTTGTTAAAAATTTTTTATTTTTATTATTTGAATTAAATTGTAAATTTTAAAATTTATTTTTATTTTAGTTGTTAGGGATTTTCTCCGTAACAATACTACGGAATATGTTTATGCTCAATTTCATATGATCAGTCGAGTAGTTAGGGTGTTAAAGCGCCGCGACTAAACAAAAAAAAAGGTGTTAAAGCGTAACACTAACAAACACACAAACACACATTCACATTTATAATCTTAGTAATAATAATAAGGACACCGAAATCCGGAAATTAAAATTCAGATTTCTGTGAATAAGTTTTAGAATAGGTACTTGACAGATTGCATATATATTGATACTGTGTTGACGTCAACAGTTTAGCCATTTCGTGTCCGTGGATGATGTAATTGTCCCGTCAGAGGAAATTTAATAGAAATTCAAATAAGCACAAGAAATTAATTTTTCATTACTCATACTCTGAAAGTAGGTTTGAAGTTGCCTGAGGAGCGGGCTGAAAGTAGTACTTTTCAGCCCTAGGGAGAATCGTTTTAAACAGAGCTGTCAAATTATTTAAAAAAAAAACTAGTTCTATTTTCACATTTCTATTGAACCTTATTCTAACTTACTACAGCCACTCAATCGCAGCGCGATGGTTAATTGAAATAACAAAGTTAAGTATTAAATAAAGATTTTTTTTTAACGACCACCTATTACAATTTACTTACTCCAAATATTTCTTTAAAATAATATAGTATTGGGTAAAATATTTTTCAATGTTGAAAATGAAAAATAATGGCGGTTATGCTGGCCGGCCACAAAAAAAAACTTAAAATAAATAATTATCGCAGCAGTTGATGTAAATTAAATTTCACTAATTTTTGCATGTTTTTATTTTTACTTTCCTTGTATTCGTAATGAAAAGCGCAGTGTTTACCTCGGTTTAAAGACTTATTTAGTCCCTCGCACTATAGGCTCGGGACTAAATAAGTTACTTTCACCCCTAGGATAACAATGTACTATTTTACGTCCGATTTCGTTACGGTTTTATATATTGAAAAAGTAACATTTCAAAGCAGATTTTGAGACAAGTTTTTTGGCGGTAGATCATGTGGCTCTCCCACATGATCTACCGCCAAAAAACTTGTCTACAATATACAGGCGTGGTCTTTTTCAAGAGTTTTTTTTTGTTTTATTATTAATTTTGATGTTTTTGAAGGAAAACTTCTTTAGCCGCGACTTGAAAGTAACGATCTTTTTTGGACGAAAGTTACGGTTTTAAACGGAAGTGACGTTCAGAAGTGACACGCACTCATTTAATTTTTTTTATGCTACGAAGGTAACAAACAAGTTTACGAGCCACATGGTGGTGGACAGTTACCGTAGCCTATTAAACGCTAGCAACACTAGTGGCATCAATCGCACGTCACCAACTCCAAGGAAATGGATACCAGGTGGACAGGAAGGATAACAAGGAGAGTATTAGAAGAGGGTTTAGGCCTCTAGCGCTCTCACTCGCCATACGAAACACAACAGTAGATTTACTTAACGTTGTTTCCCGCTGATCTTCTATGAGAGGGTGGTACATCCCCCGTTGAGCCAGCCCGTTAATGATAGGATAAAACAAGATTACGGAGAAGGGGATGTTTGTAAGAAGTACAGACAATATCATTGTTATATGTAGTGTAAACAGACATAAGTACTTGGAACCAAAGCGTTTATGCATACTCTGAGCTTGACACTTCATTAAGTAATAACGTGAAATGGTCGTTTAAATTTAATGTCTGAATGGCTGACTAGTATATTTATTTTTCGTAATCCTTTGCTGTCTCGCTCTGTGTGTTAGGCTATAGTCTTTGGCAGACTTCACAAGATGACGAGATTCTCAGGTTCGTAGGTTTCATCATGAATATCATGATGTTTTCCTTTACCTAGCCAGAAAAATTATTAACAGCACATTTAACTAAGAAAAATTAGGCTAGAGATCGAACTTGTTACCACTGTCTTTGCAGATCTTGGTTTTACCAGTAGTCTAGTAATATCGACTATAACATAGTTGAAAGAAAATATGTGTTATTTGTAAGAGTATTTTTTTTTTACGAAATCGGCAATGTTAACTAATTTTCGCTTGGCTGAAAATTTGATGGGTGACCAAAAAGTGATACTTAGCTATTTATGGACACCTGACCTCCTTCGTGCTATGAAAGGCACGTTAAGCAGTGGGTCCCGGCTGTCAAATAACATAATTGTAGTCGTTAAAGTCTTGAATAAAAAAGGTGACTCTGGTTTTGTTCTAAGGTCACCAGTCATCCCCTTAGTTGGGTCGTGAATGTCAGATAGCCAGTCGCTCCGAACAAATACTGGTAGATCAGCTAAAACCAAACAAATCAGAAGCCGACCCCAACTACGAGTAAATAGTTTGGGATAAGCTAGCCTTATCCCAAACTGAGGAGACGATGATTTTGTACGAAGTGAGTTCTCATTGGCAGATGGACGCGTATGGTATATCGTCTTTTGGTTGTCCCTCTAAAGAGTTCCAGTCTCTAAGATAAGAGTACGATTGCAATTGATATTTTACCCATATTTCGTCCGCACAGACTTAGTTTATAAAATGGTTTAAGAATTTTTTAATCCATTACTTTTATGGAGCTTTTTATTAAAGGACCACGCAAGTGAAATCGCGGGCTCAATGTAGTATAAACTATTTTCAATGGAAATTTTCAATGAAGGTTTTACAAATTAAAATTATGTTGATTTGGTGAAAACGTTTTAAACAAAATTTTATCTTATCTTCTTGAATAATGGCTCTTGAAAATTTTAAATAATAAATCCCTGCCACTTAACATTGACTTTTCATGTATCATTATGTTAAAGGTAAAACTTTCTGTGTCCACTTATTTACGAATATAATTTTTATTTGATTATTATTTTAGCATTTTTTTCACTAGAACACATTTATGGAAGTGACAACAAAGATGTTTGCGAATGGGATTCATAGTCGCACCTCTCCTATTACTATGCTATAGAGTTAGACCAGTAACTCATAGTATTTATTACTTGTAAATGTAGAGAATGCCTAAAAATATTAATATACACGTTATGAGATAATAATATTGAGTAAAAATAATTCCTGCACATTTATGCACATCTATAAAGTTCAACGGGGTGGTGTTGTGTTTGCTCACTGTACCGCCTAAGTATTGATTTTTAGTCTTCTGTAAATAAAACATCTATCGAGCAAGGTATATTGAAGCAATCAGGTGTACCGCGTTTTTCTTTTGACTTTGAACGCATTATTAACAAAAATAATAACAAAGTGACTTTAAAGGAATATTGTAGATAATATGAAGCGCGTTAATTTTATTACAGAGGTGACTAATTATTAGGTAGGTACTTACTTATTTTTTGTAGATCAAAAGAAATTGGAGCAATAACTATTTTATATTATTACTTTGAACAAATTTTGTTCTTTTAGAATAACAAAAGGTTGTAAAATCAATACAGAGTAGCTGAAATTAAAATGAACTTGTATCTCTTTCTCTAGAGTAGGTACGTAACATATGAGTAATGTCCCCTATGCTTGCTAGCATTTATAGGTTAGGGGTAACTACTTACCACCCAGCGGGCTCTATGATTGCTTTCTACTCTTGTAGTACAAATTGAATTGATCAAAGGATCAGCAAGGTTAAGCAATTTTCTAGAAAAATCTTAGCATATCAAATGCTTAAAATAGAAATCACAAAACTTAAGGAACTTTTGTCTAGCTGGTGTCAGAAAAATGACCAAATGTGGGACCTATTTGTCACCTGATCGCTTCCGTGCTTCGGAAGGCATGATATATATTATGGGTCTTTTCTATAAAATAACACCCCGGCAGTCGTTACAGATTGATAGAATCTTGTAGTAGAATCTAACTTCGATTGTATTCTGAGCTCGCTTATCCTGTTAGTTAGGTCCTAAAGGTGATACTGGCAGTTGCTATTAATCCTGATGAGCTTATAAAACCGAACAGATTGTAAGTCGATCCCAAGAAAGTTTGGATAACGCTAGGAAGATGATAGTATGAAGGAACACTCAGGGTATGTACTATCTGACCACTGAAGGCATGTAATATGGTTCCGGTGGCCCGCCAATAAAGGCGGAGAGACGGCACATGGCGGGTTTTTTAGTGGGGAGGGCCGCACACTACCCTGTTCGTTGCCCCGAAAGACGGGGTGTGCGGTTAGGAACATTTTTTCCCACCTTAACAAAAAAATAAAATAAAAAGGGTATGTAATATCTGCCGCCGGCGGACCACTTAAGTAATGTAACATGGTTCCAGTGGCACGCTAATACAGGCGGAGAGACGACACACGGCTGAATTGGTAAAGCATCTGGACGGTATCCAGAAGATGCAGGTTCAAATCCTGCTCCTGACTGTTATTTTCGATTTCACATTTTTCACTTTGTGTTTAATGTATAGTGCTAAGCTTGTCAAATGCTAAAAATATATATAAAAATATCTAAATATTTAGAGGGTTTGCGTCATTATTAGGTAAAATCTTAATTGTAAAATTAAGTTTACCTGGTCGGTATAATGTATGAAAATACGTCCGACAGATGGCGCAGGCGTCACCCAAAGACGTTAAGTATGATGTGTTATCGAAATTAGCAGTCAGGAGCAATTGTCAGGATGGCTGAATTGGTAAAGCATCTGGACGGTATCCAGAAGATGCAGGTTCAAATCCTGCTCCTGACTGTTATTTTCGATTTCACATTTTTCACTTTGTGTTTAATGTATAGTGCTAAGCATGTCAAATGCTAAAAATATATATAAAAATATCTAAATATTATATACTACATTTTTAAAGTCAAGGGACTTTGTCTGGGTGGATTAGAATTGGTTAAAATAATATAAATACTTCTTTTTACGGCATAATAATTATCTCTAAAATAAAATAATCTATCTGTGCAATTCCTTCCTGGGTAAAAAGCCTGTGGCCTTTTCTGGGTTTCGGACATATATCATGATTATCGATTGAGTAGATAATGGCGTCAAAGCATAACAAACAAACGCACTTACGCATTTATAATATTATTGAGGAGAGAAAATAGATACAGAGGTGTAAGGTTAGCATAAGTCCTATTACTGAGCAAAACTAGATATGTAAATGTAATGCCTTTAAAGCTCATTCTAAAAATCCCTTTGAACGAAAAAAGCCTTAGTAATGCTATTAGTTGGCATATGAATGAAATCACGCGGTGTCGCGATCAAATTTTCTGTTATCACCATGTGTGTGTTTTTACCGACACCTAATAGTGCGCTATAATAATAGTTCTTATTTAATTTTATTATTAAACTAGACGTCGCGGGACGTCTACCAGATGTGAAAACATCGAAATTATTTTGTAGAAATAAAATGATCATAACTTGACAAAGTACTCCTTAAGGCGAATCAAACGATTATAAACTCGATGGGTTTGGGTCGTTTCATTACAGAGTTACTGTAGCCACCTTCCAGTTCCATCATTAGACCCTGGATACCATCTAGAGGCAAAGTACTGGTCAAGACGAAGCAAACGAGCCCAAACTCGATGGAGCTATGTCGTTTCATTACAGAGTTACTGTGGCCAACTTCCAGCTCCATCATCAGACCCTGGATATCATCTAAGTCTGGAGTACTAGTCAAGACATTTCGAACGAGCCCTAACTCGATGGAGTTGCGCCATTTAATGTAATTA
The DNA here is from genome assembly GCA_948253155.1 of Leucoma salicis. Classification (NCBI taxonomy): domain Eukaryota; kingdom Metazoa; phylum Arthropoda; class Insecta; order Lepidoptera; family Erebidae; genus Leucoma; species Leucoma salicis. The sequence continues at coordinate 21,876,596 of OX411807.1, forward strand.
AGTTTCGTATGGCCACCTTCCAGTTCCATCATTAGACCCTGGATACCATCTAGAGACAAAGTACTCGTTAAGACAAATCATACGAGCCCAAACTCGATGGGGTTGCGCCGTTTCATTATGGGCCACCTTCCAGTTCCATCATCAGATCAGCTCCATGTCATCATAATATTGCATTTTTACGTGATATACATATGCGTGTAAAATTTCTGCTCAATCGGAAACCGGGAAGTGTGTCAAATTTAACTTGCAAGATTTGAAAATAAAATAAAAGCGTCGCCACGCTAACAGCCGATTTTACTCTCCCTCCGCATTAAATGTTTCACATCAAAAATATTTTGAGGCCTTCTTTCGAATCACTGGTCATGCATAATCAACACAAAGGGATATTTTTTGAAGTGAATACTTCTTAATCTTTGTGATTTGCAACTCAATGAAACAAAAATGCGTCACGATAAAGAAACAAACATATAAATGGAAACAGTCGTTGGAGAAATGTCAATAATAGTACATTGTTACCCTCGGGACGAAAGCAACGTCCCTCGAACTATTGGAGCCCTCGCTACGCTCGGGCGCTAAACCCCGTCTCGGCACTAAATAAGTCTTTATCCCGAGGTAAACACTGTGCTTTTCATTACGAATACGAGGAAACTAAAAATAAGAATCATGAATTAGCTAAAGAAAATATGGGAGATTTTAAAAAATTGAATTTGGAATCGCCGTTTTCCGCCGATTTTGTTTTTTTTCTGTGGCCTGTCAGTATAAATCTTCGTTATTTTAAAGATATAGTTGCAACTAAATTAAAATAAAATCATATAAAAAACAAATTAAATTCTTTAATAAATACTTTATGTTATTTCAATTTTACATCGCGCTGTAATTGACTGGCTGTACAGAAAATAGAACTGTATTTTTTTTATTTACTCAGCTGTCAGTTGAAAGTAATTTTCCCTAGGGCTGAAAAGTATTACTTTTAACCCGCTCCTCAGGCAACTTCCGGCCTACTTTCAGAGTATGAGTAATGAAAAAGTATTTTTCTCACCTACCTCCGAAGTGAATCATATAAGATAAGATAAGATAAGATAAGATTCTTTATTTGTCGAAACATGAGTAAAATACATAATACAAGAATATGCATTGATGTTATTCTATTTCATTGCGATATCCACATGTTCTGCCTAACTAGGCGTACAAAATTTTATAAAATATATTTGTTTTATAACGTAATTATATTTAGCTAATTCAGATACATAATTAAATTAAAAATGACTACGAGCATTACAATAATAATAAATTAAGATTAAATAATATTAAATTGTTTGATGTCAAATACTTAATTAAAAATGTACATTGTATAAATTAGGATATCAAAATAATTTAAAAAAGGCATTTGTCATCAATAAAATCATTTATACTATAATAACATTTATCCACTAATATTTGTTTTAGATTTTCTTTAAATTTATCAGATTTTTTGATACACTTAGGTATCTTATTATAAATTATGGGTGCCATACATAATAGACTTTTTGACATGAGGGCAGTCCCAGCTCTAGGTACAACTAAGCGATCTTTATCGCGCCTGTTGCGCTTTATTAAATCAGATATTCGCTGAAAATTGTTTGGGTTATTTCGAACAAACAAAGCCACTTCAAGGATATATAAAGACGGAAGGGTTAAAATCTTGTGTTTTTTGAAATATGGTTTGCAGCTTTCGGTATTGTTCAAGCTATACATGGATCTGATACAACGCTTTTGAACTTTGAAAGCTGTTATGGCATCAGTTGAGTTTCCCCAAAAGATAATTCCATACCTCATGACTGAAGCTGCCAAACCATGATAAGCTGTGAGCAAACTATCATCATTAACTATCGGCGCTAATTTAAATAGAGCATATGCACAGCTACTCAACCTTTTACATAATTGAACCATATGTGGTTTCCAATTTAATTGTTTGTCTATTATTATTCCTAAAAATTTTGTGGTGTTTACTTCACATATCTGGATCCCTTGGTAACTAACACTAGGGGTTTCTATTTGAGTTCTCTGACTAAAATGAGTAATGTTTGTCTTTGTTAGGTTAATTTTTAAGTTATTATTCGTTAGCCAAGTAATAACGGAATTAAGTGAATGATTGATATCGGTTTGGTAGACGTCGCAGGATTTGCATGAAACTGTTACAGTACTATCATCGGCAAATAGTGACATTGGATAATTAGTAAATCTTGGCAAATCGTTAATATATAATATAAACAAAAGAGGACCCAGAATGCTACCTTGTGGAACTCCATAGAGAACAGAGCGCGGTTTAGAAGAATATGACTCCTCTTGTTTAGTGTTAGCATTAATAATACTTTTGTTATTTATGTTGCTATGGTGAGGTTCTCAAAATCTTTTACCAAAGTTGTCCCATGAATTCCTACGGGATCCATTATATCGTTGCAGAAAACTAAATTCAAATGAATTTTAATGCTCCATCAATTTAATTAATGAGAGGTAATTTTAAGCTTCGTAAAAAATAATAAACCTTACATTTATCCTAATAGTCCTGATACTCTATATCCATCTCAATCTCTCGTAGGCTACTTTTCAGAAGTTTCACTTCTGCCGTTTGTGAATTGCACACATATGTTTTTTTTTTATTACAAACGATAGAAGGCAATAGAGCAGCCTATCGGATAGTAAGCTGCCACTGCACACAAGTTGAGCGGCGCCATCACCGTTCCACTACAATCAAAGTCCTAAAAGTAGACGGTGGTACCGACCCATTCGAACCCGATAAATAGTGAGTACAAACACATTGGTACGTAACTCGAGTTACGTAATACCCTTACGTAAACTGTAGTACCCTTTTTTTTCTCGGCGGACCACGATGCAATGAGTGATAACTGTTTTCTTTCTTCTTTCTTTCTTTCCTTTGACTTCTATTTCTAACTAACCCTTTTTTTTAAAGAGTGGTGTGTGCAACAACAAGGCAATATTTTCTTCACAGACCACAAACTTTGTAATACTGTGGCAAAGCTTAAAAACATCAATTGCTGTTCGTTAGTCTCGCTAAAACTCAAACGTGGCTTGACTACTTTGAATAAAATTGTTTTTTTTTGTGTTGTTCGCTTTGAGGGGTATAAAATTAAAAAACCAAACCCACGAGTATAAAAAATTAAAAATTCAATATTGATACGTATTTGGCTAACAGACGACAAAATTACAGCTACTGTCATTCTTATTATACATTGTTAGATAACATTGATTAGGATTGATAAATAGATAAAATAAATTGTAGGTAATACGAAGTTCACCGGGTCATCTAGTTTAGAATAATTTAACACAATATGATCTAGTGAAAACTATATAAGTTGTAATAAAGTTATTTTAAAACTATTATTATTTTGTAGTTGTAAGTGCATTTTACTTACGTTATGTCCAACATCCATCGGGGCTAGTAGAGGTAACTCACGTCTCTTCGGTTTTCTCCATAAGAGAACTACAGCAGCAAGCAAAAGCACAGTTCCTGCACCAACCACTGCTCCCAAAGCCGCACTCCAAGCGTTTCCATGTATATCCCAAGAATCCAATCTACTCATCCTTGCTTCAGGAACAATGGACTCTATAATTCTAGTCGTAGACTCTTTGTCTATGTGTTTTTCTATGTTGTTATCATAGCCCCATGGCGTGTTGTAACCCCACCTCTCTGCCCACTGCTTATCTGTTGATATCGAAATTAGCAATGTATAATAGTAACATCGATCGGAGCTTCGTTATTGTATACACTGTATACAGATTTTGTCAAGAGAAATTGCGTATATTTATTGAAATATAGATACGAATATTTATTGAACTTATAAGACATCATTTATTCACAAAAACAAACTTAACGTTAGTTTTGGCTAAATTCTAAATGATGTATTATCTGTAAACTATTGTATAGATAGATACGTAAGTACTTAGTCTTTCTCGAAAATAACTGCATAAAATGTATTCCCAAACAGTTTAGAATTTGCAAAATAAGAATAATATTATAGTAGAACTTTGTATATATTAGTTATTTTAAATGTTATAATTGTAAATCCATAACCGAAATCTCTTTATTCAAAAATATTTCATAACTAAAACTCGTAAAACTAGTTCTAGTATTTCTGATATGCAACGTGTTTTCCGAATGGAAATGATCCCATTACATTACGAAGATAGTAAACTACACGCGTCACTTGCGATTTAATTGACGGAAAACACCATAAAAGTTTGTCACCTATCGACAAAAAGGACCAGTTCTTTAATTAAAAAAATATAACAGCGCTTTTAGTATTTTTTAAATAAAGAATCGCAAAAAAAAAAGGGAAACATGTATGTAAATAAATCTTTCTTTTTTTAAACTGAGGCACTTCACAACTCATTTTTTTTACTTAGTTTTGGAAAAAATATTTAAACAGAGAATAGTACTTACCCATGAGGTAGAATGGGGCCTGTTTGTAGAGAAACCTGTACAATGTTCAACTGGTGAGACACGTGATTAGGGCGGGAGGGCGCGAGCGACTGGCCGGCGACGGTTGTTCTTATCATTAACGCCACTTGTTTACCCGACGCACGGGATGCCGTGATCTGTGTAGCGATGTAGACTTCATTGCCTATAGGTACCAAAAGACACAGTGTAACAACATTAAATGAACATAATACCTTCCATCCTTATATAAATTCAATATTAAACATACGCCAATATTATTACAGTTGAAATGTACCTGTCAAATTGTATCATGTCATAAAAATGAATGTAGGCCATGCGTTAAGACTGATACACATTATGACTGTCATTTTGCTTCAATGAAGATATATGGGTCGATATGGTGGCGAGTTTGTATATAAAGATACATATTACTTTATGTATTATAAAGTATTTATCTACGTCTCATCACGGGTATAAATGAACCTTCTTCCCTATAGATGTAAGCGAACACACTGCCGTTTTCAGTCATGAGTTCACGAGCCAGTCTATGTAGACCTTATATTTTGTGTTTTTGAGTTAATGAATTTGAAATTTGAGTGCAAAAATAATATTTATTATGCATTATACATTATTTTAACCCTCTTTTTGTTTCACTATTGGGCACGGATCTCCTCTCATGGTCAGAGGGATTAGGTCATAATCCACCACGCTGGCGAAGTGCAGGTTGGCGGAATTCACAAGCCGTCCAGAAAATCTCTCAGGCATGCAGATTTCCTCATGATGTTTTCCTTCACGGAGCAGTGATAAATTGTTAATAAATACACACATGGGTAATTTCTAAAAAAATTTAAAAGTCAGAGGTGTGTGTGAGAACTCTGTACCATGGACTGGTATTCGAACTTGATACCAATGTCTTTGCATTCCTTGGTTTTACCGCTAGGCTATCACTGCTACCACTGAAGGAATGTAATATAGTTCCGGTGGCCCGCCAATAAAGGCGGAGAGATGGCACACGGCGGGTTTCTTTAGTGGGTGAGGGCCCACACTACCCTGTTCGTTACCCCGAACGACGAGGTGTGCCATTAGGAACATGTGGGAAAACATGTCTGGGCCTTAATAAATTTTATGTGCAAATATGTCGTATTTATAAAGATACACACACTTGCGTTTTTATTTGCTACTTTGACTTTTAAGATAAGAAAAACAATTTTGAGTTTAACATAGCATCACGCCTGTATTCCCCGAAGGGGTAGGCAGAGGTGTATTACACACTCACGACTCACCAGCTATGTTTAAGTCCCATGTAATAGGGGGCGAGCCTATTGACGAAAAATCTCAATAGCACTGCCGACACGGGGATCGAACCCGAGACCTCATGATCAGCAGTCGCTTACACTACCGCTGCACCACAGAGGCAGTTTAAGCACCTTTTGAATTATAGCTATTTGAATAAAATTTATTCTAATAAAACGGGTAAGTGCCTTATGTAATAGGTAATAAATACGTAAACTTGCACATCTACGATAGCTTGACACTAATTCTATGGGTATAAAAGTCATAGAAATAGGGTAGGTGGGTTAATAAGATTTTAAATTTTTAATTTTTCATATATTTTTGTTGCCGCTGGAAAGCTAATCTAAACTTTTATTTTATCTGTTGAGACATTTTTGTCGATGCTACGGTCACAAAGTGCCTTCTTGGAGCCAGGTACCTTGTATGCCATACCTAATTACAGACAAAGAAATAATAGTTTTATAATTTAACTAGCCTTTGCACGCGGCTCCGCCGCAGCCAAAGTTAAGTTTTTAGGTTGTATCTCAGGTTTCCGATATAGTAGCGGGATAAAATGTAAATAAGTTTTTAAGTCTCATCAGGAGCTATCATAGCATCACGCCTGTATTCCCCGAAGGGGTAGGCAGAGGTGTATTATACACCTACGATTTGCCAGCTATGTTTAGGTCCCACGTAATAGGGGGCGAGCCTATTGCCGTCTACCGGGCACATTTCCAAACTCCAGGGTGCTACTGAGAACACAAAGTGAAAAATGTGAAATCGAAATCCTGCTCCTGACTGTTATTTTCGATTTCACATTTTTCACTTTGTGTTTAATGTATAGTGCTAAGCATGTCAAATGCTAAAAATATATATAAAAAATATCTAAATGCTACTGAGAATTTTTCTTTTACGAAAAAGTTTAATAACATTGTTTTGTTTTGTGTATGTGTATCGAGAGCTATTAAATAAAGTTATTTCTAAATACGTTCAGTAGATTTTGCGTGATGCGTGAACGAACAAACAGATAAACAGACAAAAATCTAAAAAACTTGTTTTGTGTTTAGAAACGCCTATATGGCTATTGTATTATTAAAAAATGACTGTAATAGGCTTATTACAGTAATTTTTTCTCAAATATCTGAAATATACAGACACAGCTCTGTTACAGCTTTATAATAGTATAGATGGAAAATATTTTTACAAGAAATAGTCATCTTCAACAGCAATTAATTAATTCAAGCTTCCGCTTATTGTTTTCAAGCGTATAAGATTAGGCTATTTCTCAAGAGAATACTCGTCTCCAGCATGAGATAGACGAAGAGTTATCTTTTATATACATAATTATATATACCTACTTATAGATCTTCAATTTTCAATTAGGGTTATAACGACTTTTTCTCCTTAAATCCATTAGGTATAGCCAGCAAATTGTTTGCTGCTTAGCTCGTATATTCTATGTTATAAATATTGAATATAACTAGCTGTTACCCGCGACTACGTCCGAATAAAGGAGAGGAAATTAACCAAAATGTTAGTTCTGTTTACAGAATTTAAAAAGTGGATAATATAGAACATTTAATACAGAATTATCATATTATCTTTCCTTGTAAAGAAATATACCCATGCTAAGTTTAATCGCATTCATTTTCTTTGAGAATCGATGCGTCATATTTTATACAGGGTCTGTCGTAAATAATGGATAACCCGTTAATAGGAGATAGCCCAGATGTCAAGCTACAAGAAAATCGACTTTTTATTTTAGGATTGCCATTGGTGTGAAAACGGTAGACAATTTTGTATTTTTTTTTTCTTAGATTATTCATTCGGTCACCATTTCAACAAAGTAACTTATTTTAATTTACTTTTTTTGTATCTGACTCCTGGATACTTGCGTTATTATATTAGATTACTATATTAGACATTACTAATGTAAAATACTGTAAAATTTTACATTTTAAGCACTTAGTAAGTAATTTTTTTTCTTTATGTCAAAATTTTAACTTTGACTGTGAAAAAAATATGTACTATGCTATAGCTGCCCATTATTTTAAAAACATGCCTAGCTTATGTAGATTCTAAAAAGGTATTAAACATGCGTACTTTATAAGCAATATTAGTTACACAAGCGAAATACCTTAGCAAGGTCATCATTTTGGTTTCAAGAAATGTGTCAAATCACGATGATTTAGGCTCCTAATATAATTGTATTCAATAAGAATTCGATATTTTATCACTAAATTGTCAATTTAACTTTTAACTGTACCACAGAACTGTTTTATTTTCATAGTCATAAATTGCATGCGACTAGCAAGTACTAGAAAATTATTTCAAAATTTTCAATCAAAACACTAGGTATTCCAAATTCAAAAGGATACAACATAATAATATAATAATGGACAAACACGATAATAAAGAGCCCTCATAGAATACAATATAAAAATGAACAAATACGACAACAAAGGGCCCTCATGTCAAAAGGACCATTTATGTTAGTTGTTACTTGGAAGAAGTACACTGTCCCTTTCACACTCCCCTAATATAAGAAAGACAGTTACACCTTTCGTATTTTTTTCGTTACAATGCATGTCTCTCTAGACCTGTGTGATTTTGGATGTCCCATGCGCTCTTTGTGCTTTTTTGGTTAATATTTTTTGATATCGGACTTTGTTTTGCTTTGTGATTTGGACTAGTTAACATGATACTTCTGACGACTTTGCTAATCTTTATCGTTTTTTTGTCATCGATTGCTAAGTTATGTCGCTTGTGTAACTAATATTGCTTATAAAGTACGCATGGCGAAAGACGTGTCGCGGTCAAATCATAAACGTGGGAAATCCCACTTTGCCAGCAACAGCCCGAGCCGAGGTCCTTACCCCACAGGGGGTGCCCTCGGGTAGCATTGCTTAAATGTCGGGTTGAGAGCCCTCTGCGCGCACCAATTGTCCGGGTAAGGTTGTCATAGCCATCTGAGGCTAACAACCAACGTCACAAAAAAAAAAACTTTTTTAGAATCTACATAAACTAGGCATGTTTTTAAGATAATGGACAGCTATAGCATAGTACATTTTTTTCACAGGTAATGTTAAAATTTTGACATAAAGAAAAAAAATTATTTACAAAGTGCTTAAAATGTAAAATTTGACATTAATAATGTCTAATACGACGTTGCCGTGTGGGGCCGGCATTAGAATTGTCCCACCCCTCTCCACCCATGGGAGTCGTAAGAGCCGACTGAGGGAATACCGGGGGAGTGGGCAGCAGCACTCCCTCGAGTATTAACAACATCCACTGCGATCGCCAACCCGCCTACCAAGCGTGGCGATTACGGCACTATCCCTCATTCTTGGGGAGGCCTATGTCCAGCAGTGGACGTTAAAATGCTGATGGATGGATGGATGGATGAATGTCTAATATAGTAATCTAATATAATAATTCAAGTATCTAGGAGTCAGAATACGAAAAAAAAGTATATTAAAATAAGTTAATAAGTTATTTTAATGGTGACCGAATGCATGAGCAAAGAAGGAAAATTAAAAAAAAATACAAAATTGTCTACCATTTTTACACCAATGGCAATCCTAAAATAAAAAGTCAATTTTCTTGTAGCCTGACATCAGGGCTATCTCCGATTAACGGGTTATCCATTATTTACGACAGACCCTGTATATATATATATTTTGTTCTTTTTTATCTTTATTCCTTTTGGTTTTTCGTATTAACTGTCTTTAAAAATCTTTTTGTATTACAATGTTTGGATTCCAATTTTCTTGGGCTAAACAACAACGCTATTAGCATCCTTCGCACGTGAACAGGCCACGTAAAGCAACCTTACTGGTTACCGTTGGAATACCGGGGGAGTGGGCAGCAGCACTCCCTCGAGTATTAACAACATCCACTGCGATCGCCAACCCGCTTGCCAAGCGTGGCGATTACGCCATTATCCCCCCTTTGGGGAGGCCTATGTCAAGCAGTGGACGTTAAAAGGCTGATGGATGGATGGATTGTTAAGATAAAAACAACAAGTAACACAGGAGATGTATTTTTTATTTTTTTATTTTTTGTCTCGCACTCGCCTCGGTGTACTTGCAACCCGGTACAAAATCGGATTCAAGACGCTCTAAGGTTTAATAACTTACGCATTAAATAAGAAACCCAACGCAATCCAATACAATTAAAATTAATATTTTGTGATGTCGCCTTTGCTTCAATTATGGCTTCTATGCGTCACATGTTGTTGAAGCTCAGTATTGTGATGCCCCTCTCTGATTAATATTTCAATTAACTTGCGTCGGGTGGTAATTGATTCTTCGACGATAGTCCGTTTGGCGACGTCCATAATATGTTTTTGGATGGGATTCATATGGTTCAGGCAGAACAATAATATTATAAGAACCTACTGGCCGGTGCGATCGCTCATGATGACGACGAACATATGATCTTGTTTTAATGTGGTGTTCTTTCAATGCTCTATCTCGCTAATATAGCGTAGTATAGCTACGCCAGCACGAAATCTATCGATATTTTTGTTTACATCATAAATTAGTTAATTAATAGCTTTCCGCTAACGGCTTTTTTATAAACACTTTCACTCCACAACTACCTTAATATATAGTTCAGAACCTAGAAAAGTACATAGGCTATGTTTTATCACCGCTATCGCAGACACCTAACGGCTACTCCAAATCTCAACTTCACATTTTTGTTTTAGATGTCTTTATGACTAAGGTACAAATTAAGAACTAAATATATTTGTTGTAAATAAATTCATCTGAAAGTGCATTTCTTAATATCTAGCAAATTAAATAAAACAAATATCTGTACTTCGTAAAGTATTTCTTATTGTTTATTAAATTTATATTATAGACCAGTTTCTGTTTTGTAATTTGGCTTCACGCAAAAACAACAGAACAGCATTTCATTTAATTAATTTTGTTTGATAGTTCTTGATTAGACTTTAAAACTGGTATATATACTTACATCGTATCTCGTTCCTATATCAGGAACCTGAGATATGACCTAAAATCTAACTTTTAGCTGCAGCGGAGCGTGGACAAAGGCTGGTAGTAGTTAGTGCATATGATTATAGTAATTTGAAGGAAAATATAAACAACCGTGTGTTCTTGTTTTCATTTCGCGACGGGACCATCCAGTTGGCCTAACAAAAACAAATTAACGCCTTTAGAAGCTCAGAACATCGGCTGAACTAATATTGACTAATAGATCTTGCGTCTCTATAGTAGTCTTCGATAAATGAGAATCGCGCCCGGAATCCCAAATAAACGGTAGATGATAAAAGAATTTGCATACTTTATAATTAAGCTGTCAATTTTAATATTCATGGAAATTGTAACGTATTTTTTGTTAAAAAAACTGCTATAACGAAGATTAAATATCTAAAAGTGAAAAAAAGTAATTTAAAATGACAAAAAATAATTTTGCCGATTGGGATGACTATATTTTACAAAACTAACTAACTTATCATCACGCCATTTCCCTTGCGGGGTAGGCAGAGAGAACAGAGTACCAAGAGGCTCTATTCTTGCATACATCTCTCGCTTCCTTAACATTCATAACTCTCTTCATACACGCTCGCCGGTTTCGGAGACTCCTGACTCCACCTTCCTTCAATACATGACCAATCTAGATGGTAAGTCTCGGTCTCCCCCTGACTATATTTTATTATGAAGTTTATGAATACTAGTCTTTTCCCGCGGCTCCGCCGCAGCCAAAATTTAGTTTTAGTTTATATCTCAGGTCTAATCAAGAGCTATCAAATTAAAAAGTTGCATCTAAATACGTTTAGTAGTTTTTACGGGATGCGCGAACGAACAAACAGATAAACATACAAAAGATCTAAAAATATTGTTTTGGTTTTAGACACGCCTATAGCCTAATACAGTATTTTTTGTCAAATATCTTAAATGTACAGACTCAGCTCTGTTACAGCTTTATAATAGTTAGGATTCTGACCGAAGAAAGTGAGACAACACCAAAACAAATATTAGGTATTTACCATAATAATGTGTCATAAACCAAGTATTTTATAATATGTCATAAAACAAGTATTTTAATATTTAAATTGAATCCAAAACATTATTATATTATCTAATATTTAGGTTTACAATTTCCCAGCAATATTGGTAGTGCCTACATTTAAAACGAGACTATCATATTTTGTGGCTAGTAATTCGATGTAGGGAACCTACGTCCTCTGAGATCTTGTTTACACAAACCCAAGGTTGAAAGAAGAAATGGTCGAAAACAAGATCTTAGATTAAGTGACGAGGGATTGTGCAAATAATCTAATAATGTATGTACTAACAACATTTTATTTTGAGAATTTCGAAGCTCAAGAGAGGATATTTGCAATTAATAATAGACGTAGTGTGCCTAAGAGAAGGAGAAGTCTGGAGAAGTCTAGAATAGGTATAAGTAGGTGCCAAATTTATTATTGACTAGCCTTTGCCCACGGCTTCGCCGCAGCCAAGCTTTAGAATTGTCCCACCCCTGTCTACCCACGGGAGTCATAAGAGCCGACTGAGGGAATACCGGAGGAGTGGGTAGCAGCACTCCTTCGAGTATTAACAACATCCACTGCGATCGTCAACCCACCTACCAAGCGTGGCGATTACGGCATTATCTCCCATGACGGTACCGCTCGTTGTGACATTCTCTTGGAGAGGACTATGTCCAGCAGTGGACGTTGAAAGGCTTATGGATGGATGGATGATATTTATACTATTATAAAGCTGTAATAGAGCTGTGTATGTATATCTAAGATATTTAAGAAAAAAATACTGTACTAGATCTATACTATTATAAAGCTGTAACAGAGCTGTGTCTGTACATCTAAGATATTTAAGAAAAAAATACTGTAATAGACTATATAGGCGTATCTAAACACATAACGATTATTTTTTTAGATTTTTTGTCTGTTTGTTTATTCGCGCTTCACGCAAAAACTACTGAACGGATTATGATGCAACTTTTTTTCTTTGATAGCTCTACATTTTATCCCGCTACTATATCGGGAACCTGAGATATAACCCTCAAAACTAGTTTTTGGCTGCAGCGGAGCCGCTGGCAAGGTGAGTGGCTGTATATTTAGGTAAGTACCTACACATATAATAATAATAAATAAACATTATTATAATAATAATATAATGTTTATTTCGGAAAATCTCCATAGTGTTAGTAACAATAATCCTATACTATGTTAGTTAATTTAATGTAACTAATAACTTATATCTAGTACTAGGTGGGCACATGTATATTCACCCAGTGTTTTAAAAACGGGTTTTCCATTATATTGATCAATGCGTTCAGGATATTTTTAGAACTCTCGCGCGTCCGACACAGGTTTGATGCAGTTCTCTTGCGTATTATGGCATAAAAGTCATCTACGTGGGCCTCGGCAAACATTAAGGATGCACTACAGAAGTGCGGAAGTCCCATCAGCATCCTGAACGCATTATTATACTGCACGCGTAGAGCGTTATAAGGCCCGCTGCGTATACTTTACCCACAGACTGCATGTGTAAAAACTTTGGCAGTATGCCTTAAAAAGTGAAATTTAAAGAGCACCGTGCAAATCTGCGGGCTATCATATTGCTCCGAATTGCCAACGCCCTACGCTCCCTTTCTATGTCTGCATCATTAGACAACTCCTCCGTGAATATATGCCCTAAGTATTTAAATGAAAAAACTCTTTTCAAAGGCCATTCAGTGTTACAGGAGGAACTTTGTCTAATGTGCTGTTTTTATATTTAAAATCTTCATATTATGAACAAGCAAGATCAAAAGTAGGATATTAAGTGGTAAATAAAGGATGAAGAAAAGATAGAGGCGCGTTTATTTGAACTTACCCTTAGTGCCTACATATCTTTCCAGGGGGGTTAGACGGAATGTCATATCTTACAATCGACATCTTGTCTCGTTTGTGATTGGTAGAGAAACCGGCGCGTGACGTCGCAATAATCCGTTGGCCAATCACGGTGATCTCTCATCCAACCACAGTGATCACGATATGATGTCGATTGTGAGATGAGATTTCGTCTAACCTCCCATCCATCTATCCATCCATCAGCCCTTCGACGTCCACTGCAGGACATAGACCTCCCCATAGAACTGAACTCATTATGGGGTATAATGCCGTAATCGCCACGCTTAGCAGGCGGGTTGGCGATCACAGTGGATGTTGTTAATACTCGTGGGAGTGCTGCTGCCTACTCCCTCGGTATTCCCTCAGTTGGCTCTTACGGCTCCCGTGGGTAGAGAGGGGTGGGACAACTCTAAAGCCGGCCCCACACGGCGACTACCTCTAACCTCCCATCCATCCATCCATCATCCTTTTAACGTCCACTGCTGGACATAGGCCTCCCCAAGAATGAGGAAAAGTGTCATAATCGCCACGCTTGGCAGGCGAGTTGGCGATCGCAGTCGATGTTGTTAATACTCGAAGGAGTGCTGCTGCCCATTCCCCCGGAATTCCCTCAGTCGGCTCTTACGACTCCCATGGGTGGAGAGGGGTGGGACAATTCTGAAGCCGGCCCCACACTCTAACCTCAAAAAACCTTAAATTATGAAAGGCAAGTACAGAACCAAAACAAAAATCAATACATATAATAAATTCAATGAAAAGCGTAACGCGTCTACGCAAAATAAAAAAGTAATCTGTCGTAAGTAAGTAATAAAAAAATTAATCGTACTGTTTGTACGAAAAAAGAAAATAATTTAGACAGAAATCAAGAAATGCATAGGTACAAAATGGTCAAGGTAGAGCCATGGTCGCATGTTTCGTAGCTTACACTGACTAAGCTTTTTTTACACGCTTTTTATTAGCTTAACCTGTATGTTTGTATTGTATATTTGTATGTTTGTATGTTTGTAACCGACTCCTTTGGACGCGATTTTGACCCACTGGCTTTGACCAACAGACAGATCTCTTGCGAACACTTTCGAGCCTTGGTTCCACTGTCGCCTGTTTAATATGGGTAGTATTAAATTGGCGAATATTGTGTCGCACAGCCTTGGAGATCTGTCTGTTTAACCGCCTCAGGTAGGACCAATCGGTTGAGGACTGGACTGTCATTTCTCGTCTCCTCTCTATGAGTTTGAGAGTATGGTCCGAGAGTTTACGAGTCCCAGTAACGCGACGGGCCTTGAAGTAGGTCGACCCGACCGCGTGGACAGTTTGCACGAACCTGCTGTTCATATCGCTCGTTGATTCACACTCATCTAGACATTGGAAGCGATTTTGTAGTTCGAGCTGAAGGCTCTCGGGGTTCTGGTATTGGGCAGGTGTTGGTCGGAGCGTAGACTTCATCGAGCGTGACCTCTGGACTTTCGTGCTAATATTCAAGATGCCACTGACTAGTCGGTGATCACTCCCAGTTTTAATCCTGCTGATCACTGAGACATCATTGAATATGTGTCGTTTGTCCGACAAGATGGAGTCAATCTCGTTTTTAACTGAACCATCAGGGCTTATCCAGGTCCATTTCCGCTGGGGCTGCTTCCTGAAGAAGGAATTCATCATGTAGAGGCCTTCCTTCTCCAGAAAATCAGCCAGCATCTGGCCCCTGTGATTCCTGTGCCCGAAACCATAGTGCCCCACTTTCAGCTCATCGTCTGTCCTTGTCCTGTCGTCTGGCCTAGTTTCGCGTTTAAGTCTCCCATAACCACCGTGAAGTAGGTTTTAGACGAGTGGATGGCCTTCGAGATATCCTCATATAGGGCCTCCACCTCGTCGTCAGAATATGTCGAGGTCGGTGCGTAAACCTGTATGACCTTCAACGAATACCGTTTGGTTATTCTGAGTATAAGGTACGCTACCCTACTAGAAATACTCTCAATCCTCTCCACGTTGCCTACGAGAGACCTGTGAACGATAAACCCGACACCTCCATGGGACTGGTGGTCGCCCTCCTGGTGGAAGAGCAAGTTCCCGGACTGAAGGATTGTTGTGCCCCACCCTCTTCTTCTCTCTTCGGACTTCTGACAACCCTATAATGTCACAGCGGATCTTGCTCAATTCCTCTTCCAGCTCGGTGATTCTCTCGTCGGTCCGAAGTGTCCGAACATTGTGCGTTACTAGGGCCAGAGGTCATTGTTTTTGGTAGCCTTTCCGCGACCGGAGATTCTTCGCACCCCCTGCTCCGCCGTTACCGTGCCCGCTACCGTTAGGCCACGGAATAGCGGAGCTGCCGTGACTGGGGGCCATTTGAAATAGAGAGCACACAGCTCGTCATGGGGGATAATGCCGTAATCGCCACGCTTGGTAGGCGGGTTGGCGATCGCAGTGGATGTTATTAATACTCGAAGGAGTGCTACTCCCCGGGTATTCCCTCAGTCGGTTTTTACGACTCCCATGGGTAGAGAGGGGTGGGACAATTCTAAAGCCGGCCCCACACGGCCAAGGATGATGGCCATTTTTGGGCCCAAGAAAATCAAAAATGAGCCTAAATAAATTACTTACCTAAATTCATACCATTTTTTTTATTATCAAGCAGTTAATATTTAAACTGTTCGTAGCGGACAAAAAAAAATATAATGAATAGTCACGAAATTGCTTATGTATATCCTATCTTAATTTCATATAAAATGTTGCCAGGAATTAATAATTTGTTACTATTAGAAAATATCAAATCGATTTCCATTCGATTCTAATTAAAAGGAAATAATTAACAAACAGCAAAGCTTAAAACATATAACTGTGTGGTAAAGTATGTGTTGAATGTATGATATCGTATATTCCGGGTACGATACAACAGGCAAAGATACGTATTTGTTTTTAGGAGAGTGCTAGTGCATAATAATATAACTAACAAATAACTATCAAACATCATATAGTTGTAATAAGTGGTTTAGTAACACACGTAGGTATGTAATATTTTTAATTACCTAGATGTTTTAATAATGACGCTTTTTATTTATTTTTATTATTCGATATCGATAATCGATTCCAAAGTCATTTTAATGTGGCAACAATAATTTAATACTTCACAGAGCTGTCATGTTATCTCATACATGTCTTCTTCTTGTTTAATGTCATACATGTCATCTGATCCATCACAAAATCACAACAATTGGACCATAGATAAATAACTATACTTGGAATAGATATGCCACTTTGGATTCAGTCTTGGAGATTTTATTCCGTGGTCACTAGATGGCTCTATGTACAATGTATGAAGCGCGGTGATACCGCCGCCGCTAGATGGCGCTTTAGTTAATATTTTTGTTTTTGAAATTGCGTGATCCGTAAGTAATAAATTGATCACACAATAACTGAGCTCACACTTGATTAGGGTTTTTGTAAACTGTTATCTAATTTTATAAAATTAATGCATTTTAAAGTATTTTTTGGTAATATTTAATGAAATAATGCGCCTCTATTGAGAAAAGCGCCATCCATATTCTTTTCTAGACACTAAACTGCTAAGTTAGTACTGTTCCTGCACCACCAGACGGCGCAAAATAGCACACTATTTTTTGGTAAGCCAATGTACGGCAGATGCACCCCCCTGAATTGGACCATCACATAAATTCAGCAAAATAATCAAGAGAACATTGTCATTGGCGGAATTATCAGGATCGCCACAAGTCAATACAAGAAGATGAGTTGAATTTATTCCTCCTTAGATACTTCCCAGTAGGTATAGTTATTTATTTATGTTAAATACTTTTCTTATACGCTATTTTTGTTTGTACCTTGAACCAGTAGCGACTACTTTGTGAAATATCCTACTATTTTACGTTGGTACCATTCGCTTTGAGACAATAATGTCTAGTTTCGCCCGTTATCGTACAAATCATCCATCATACCACTGATGTTCTCATGACAGGCATGATGCGATAGTGTATCTGAATATTACTCTCAAATATTTGACAGACTAGGTACATTCGTCAGAAAAATATTAACAGGCGACGTATTATTTTTCAAAACATAGACAGCAATGCTCCTCATCTGGATAATTTTTCCAGATTAAATATAAGTGATTTACAAAGTTAACACAAAGTGCGAAAATGTGAGAATATTTATCCGTGTGGTGACGGACTAAGAATACAAGTGTCACCAGCCCATTCTTTCCCACGGGTGTCGTACGAGGCAACTAAGGGAAATAAGCTTTTATCACCGATTGCATTACTGGTTGTAGGGCTGGGTACCAAGTGGGAATACTCACTTGCTGTCGGGCCCGAGCGGGTTGGTACCACCATCTCCTGTGAGAGGGGCCATCACATCGGTGTGTTTTGGTTGTAGCAGGAGATAGCCATTAATTCTTTCATTTCATATATGTGAAATCAAATGGTGAGCAGCGGCTTGACAATACTCTCGATATAGTTCAGCCCATGAGCGACGGTTACCATTCACCATCAGGTGCCCACCGCCCCACCGTGGCTCGTCTGCCACCATAAGCAATAAAAAAAAATGTGAAATCGAAAATAACAGTCACGAGCAGGATTTGAACCTGCCTCTCCTGGAATACCGTTCCAGATGCTTTGCCAAATTCGGCTATCGTGACAATGCTCGGGACTGCAAATTTCGATAACACATTCCTTCTTAATGTAATGTAATAAAACTTTTCAAAATAAGTTTTTGTTCATTATTTATTATCATATCCTAAACTTGAAATATTATTTTCTTCTTGTCTGTTCATTAGTGTGTTCATAACATGGTTGTTTTTTTTATTTATGGATAACTGCTGTGTTCTATATTTTGCTAACTAACTCACGCGGTTTAATCCGCGTTAACTTGGTTTACTTATCAATTTAGTCTATGTAACTTTCCTCAATAAATAGGCTCATATAATCAATAGGATCTTTTTGTTTTCAATCCTTTTTATGTGCCACTATTGGACACGGGTCTCCTCTCATGGTGAGAGAGATTAGGCCATAGTCCACCAAGCTGGTCCAGTGCGGGTTGGCAGACTTAACCAGCTATTAAAAAAACTGCCAGGCATGCAGGTTTCCTCACGATATTTTCCTTCACTGATTAGTGATAAATGGTAAAAAAATACACATATAATTTCGAAATGTCTCAAAATATCAGAGGTATGTAGTCTGTGAATAAATAGGTAAATAGGCTATCTAACGCACAAGGATTTGTTGAAATTGGACGGGTAGTTTTTGAGACTACTGCGTCTAAACATACAAACTCTTCAGCTTTAAATAGTACTATAAGAGGGCACAAACTGCAAACATGCACGCGGTTATCAGCGCGCTTATTCTGCTTAAAATGCAGCGAACGGTCTTTGATGACTAGGTACAGGTACCTAACATTATTCAGCACAAGGCTACTACAGGACTACCCCCAGTTTATTTAAGGCGCGAAAAAATATTCCCTCCCTGTTGTTTGGGGTAAAGAACAAGGAGGTAGTGTGGGGCTCCCACCCACTAAATAAACTTGTCATTTGACAGCCTGTATTGGCGGACCACTGGAACTGTATGCCATTACTTCAGTAGCCCGCCGGGGGCTTACCCCCAGGTACCCTCTCTTAGTAACGAATCTGCACACCTAAGTAGGTATGGCATCACTCTAACGATGCTCGGCAGCGAGAGGTCCCCCCCACTTACCACCGCGACGATCAATCGTGTGCTGCGCCGTGTCCTCGCCGCAGCGGCAATGGTGTCGGCACGGAGTTGCTTCCCTACTTGCGAGTATGTGCAGATATCTGCCATAGCATCCGTGCCTCGACTGCACCTGCACCAGTTGGAAAGTAACGACTCCGTGCTGTCACCTTGCCCACACCTTCAGCATCGGCTGAAGTGCCCCTATGGTCCACACTACAGGACTACCCCTACCCACATTGATAAATATTCTAGCCATTCTAACTAAGTATAGACTAGTTTTCAGGATAATAACTCTCTATAAAACATAGGTAAGTAGGGAAACAACTTAGGTACAAATACGCGTCGTGGTTTCAATCAGATTCCGACTGATGACTGAGAGTTTCCTGATTGAAATTATTGTTCTGAACAAATAAATCATAAATGTTAGATTTTTAAATAAATTCAATTTAAGGCATATTATAACCTCACTTTACAAAATGAAAAACACATGGTTATAGATTACGAAACTACATAATTTTTCCTATTAGATAGATGAGAAATCAAGAAGGCTCGGATTTTTGTACTGGGCCTAATCGCCTAACAAAATTGGCTTTCTCCTTTAACTTGCAAGATTTGAACGGGACAAAAATAAAGCGTCGCCACGCTAACAGCCGATTTTACCCTCCCTCCGCATTAGATGTTTCACATCAAAAGCAAAACATAGGTAAATCATAAAAAGATTTAATGTTATTTATATATGTACATATTGTTTTTGTTATTATATGAGCATATTACTTTTGGACTTGGCACCGACTTTTAACACGAAAATCCTATGTAAATACAAATTATTTTTTGCTTTTTAGTTTCTGAGGGTTTTCTGATGGCGGTTTTTTAAAATTATTTAATATACCTACCTACTTTTCCGCTTTAACACCTGATAAACATTATGATATTGTAAATGCATATCTTGTGAGCATTATGAGGGTACTAAGTTCGTCATAAATCCGTAGGTAAGGATTGGGTTTGCTCCAAATTATCAATTTCCAGAGTAACGATGGCATTTCGCCTCATTCTCTCTAGTTTATTGCAAATCCGTTTTAGTACATAGTACCTATACCTATTTGAAACGGAGGTCATAAAACGACGTTGCCCTCCGTGACAAGACAGGAGCAGCAATAAACATAAATTGCTTTAAACCTTTGCGCTAATGGAAGTGGTCTATAAAAATTTGTCATTTTTACCCACGACGGACGGAATGGTACGAAGGTGGTACCTAGGTACTAGGTATATATGCGTTTGAGGTTAGAGGAAGTTAGTAAGTGTGGACGAATCTCTGTTACCACTTTCCTTGATAAGTGCTGGCCCGATTTAGTAGTAGTTTTTGAAGTAAATACTTCTTTACGCACGCTTGACTTGGGGAGTAAGCTTGTGAATGACGTGAGCGTTACGAAAAGTGTGCTCGGGCGACGTGAGCGTTACGAAAAGTGTGATAGTGAAGATAGAAAAATACTTCTTTACGCACGCTTGATTTGGGGAGTAAGCTGGTGAATGCGTGATGTGAGCGTTACGAAAAGTGTGATCGGGTGACGTGAGTGTTACGAAAAGTGTGATAGTGAAGATAGAAAGAGATTTACGTTTCATACATTATTGTAGGGGCAAGAGAGAGATGTGCGAGCGCACATTTTCTTTCTCTCTTTCTCATTGTTTAATAGATATTTAACATTATTAACAATAATAGGTATATATTTATTATTAAGTTTTACTTCAGTCGTGTGGTCTAAAGCACACTTGTTTTTTTATTTTGCATTTAAAAGCTATCATTTCAGAGCAGGTTCTTAGGCATGTTTTATGGGATAGAACATTAGCGAGGGCTACAGGAGTGGGCTTAATATTTTTTTTTAATTTTGGGCTATGATCCATCCATCCATCCATCAGCCTTTTGACGTCCACTGCTGGACATAGGCCTCCCCAAGAGAACGCCACAACGAGCGGTCCTGTGCCGACGGCATCCAACGGCTCCCCGCGACTTTGACCAGTTCATCGGTCCATCAGGTGGGGGGCCGTCCTACCCTGCGCCGTCCGATACGTGGTCACCACTCGAGAACCAGGGTTATGATACCTAGCTTTATTATCTATTTACCTACACTCATTGACAAACAATATTTTTATTTTTGACGTTATTGGGGTAGGAATCTGGAATAGAGGATTTTTTTTATACTACTCGGGTGGCAAACAAGCTTACGGCCCACATGATGGTAAGTTACGATATCCTATACGTAGATATTAGCAACACCAGAGAAAACTCGCGCGTTGCCAATACCAGGGAAAGGGATAGGGGGTGGATAGGAAGGATAGTGAGGAGAGGATGAGGATGGGGTTTTGGCCTCTATCGCTGTCCATACGAAAAACTACAGCAGGGCTGCCATTTTTTTTTTGTTAAGGCGGAAAGAAATGTGTCTAACCACACACCCCGTCATTTGGGGCAACAAAGCCAGGAAACGAGTGGCCCGTCAATATAGGCGGAGAGACGATACACGGCGGGTTTATTTAATGGGTAAGGGTACACTACCCTGTTCGTTGCCCCGAACGACAAAAAAGGGTATACAAAATATAGAATAACTTATAGGTATTTAGGCACCTAATGCAAACTCGGTACCCGTATAGTAGGATGACACTAAATGGTCTGACGACCTGAGAAAGGCAGTGCGAATAGATTGTATACGGCGCATGGGGAATTGGATATTGTGGCGTAAACTGGTACAAGCCTATGTAAGCCCAGTATATACTGGTTTATGAAGTGGGTGATAGCGCTATCTAATGTACCATCATGTAACTTTTTTATTTCTAGACACATCCCTCCATATGATAGTTTGTGTAAAAGCTACTAGATGGCAGTTTCATAAAATCTTCCGTACAATTTCCGCCCTCCATAAAGTTCCAATTTCCAAAAGTACGTTCTTAGCGGATGGTTAAGTAGGTATCTAAACTACATTACACAACATTTTTACAAACAAGAAGTTGCTTCTGTAAGCACCCAGACTATCTTTTATGTACGTACGCCTAGTCTACAAATTATATGTAGTTAATAAACTTATAGGTAGGGGAGACTCGGGACACTTGATCCCCATTTTGGTTTTTCATTAATATCTCTAAGGTTATTAAAGTTTTACAGAATATTTTTATATCATTGCCTAGAAAATTTATCCTTATATTCTTTTGCATCATTTGATTATGAAATTTATCTGTGTTAACCTGATTTTTTGTCGTTTTCCCTTAAGACTACAAAAGGATCAAGTGTCCCACGTTCTGGGACACTTGATCATGGTATGGGGTAGACTTGATCATAAGGGAAAAAAGTGCATTTTAATGTATAATATGCATGATTAAAAGGTTTGTTTAGTAGGAAATTTGTAATTTATGTAACTTTATATTTATTACCTCATAGGTACCTAATAATTAAGTGAACCTCTAAAAACACATCTATGTAGGTAACCATTGCAGCAAACTGCTTGCTTAGCTACCAATGAGGCCGGCGCTCATTTCACGGGATGGCACGGCAAAGGCTTTTCGTTAGAGGAAATTAATTTGAATCTTATTATAATAATATTGGCACACAAATTTCGTTGATATCGTTACAAGCCGACTGAGCATACCGCGGGATGCCGTGGCATGCCACGGGACGTCACGCCATGTCGCGGTCTCTCGCGGGACACCACGGCAGTGCGGGTCAAGACGCCTCATATCTTAAATCATTGAACATGTTGCTAAATTCACCTTTTGTCCATCTTTGTCTCCATAGCTTATGTACCCAGATTTCTATCTTTTCATTTCAGCACGTATTTTTTTCTCTTCTTCTTCAGCGAGAACTGATATTCATCCATCCATCCGCCATCGCCGTCCACTGCTGGACATAGGCCTCCTCAAAATGAGGGATAGTGCCGTAATCGCCACGCTTGGAAGGCGGGTTGGCGATCGCAGTGGATGTTGCACACACACACTGCCCCGGTATTCCCTCAGTCAGCTCTTACGACTCCCATTACAATTCTAAAGCCGGCCTTCAATTCTAAAGTATAAAGGGTATATCATAAAAAAACTAAATATTAGTCTAAATAATAATTTAATAATCTTATTAATTATTTAAGGAATATTCACATTCACAAAATAAAACTAAAGCTTCATTAAACACAAAGTGAAAAATGTGAAATCGAAAATAACAGTCACGAGCAGGATCCTGCTCATGTATTTTCGATTTCACATTTTTCACTTTGTGTTTAATGTATAGTGCTATGCATGCCAAATGCTAAAAATATATATAAAAATATCTAAATACTAAAGCTTCACTCAACCTTTACCTCATTTTTTTTAATGTTGAGAGTGATCATCATAATTCAATATAATGCAACAACCAAAAAATTACAAGTTAATTCTACCTATGACTTTTCAGAAGTTTCAGTATAAATTATAAAAACCTATATTTAGTTTTTAGATTTGAAGTGTTCATTCTTATGGAATGGGAAAGTCTGCTTGTATCTCGCTACACCGAGGCAGATGAAGGCTGTAAATAAAATTAATTTAAACATTAAAAACTAAAACATTTTCTTTATTCACTTTTATTTTGATCGTTAATTTATGGTAATTAATAAATAAATAAATATTCACAGACATTTTCACACAAAGTCCTCTGGTCCCAAACTAAGATTAATGCTTGTGCTATGGGTACCAGACTACGCATTTAATACATATATTATCTTATTTTTGTAAATACATACATATAATAGAGAGAAAACACCCAGACGCAGTACAAATATCTGTGTTCATCACATAAATAGTTGTCCTGAGTGGGAATTAACAAAAATATAACACCATTAAATGTGGTGCCATTAGAAGGTTATTATTTAATTACTTAAACCTTGAAAGTAAAACCTAAACTTGGTGATGGCACCTAATTTATATTATTTTTTTATACTATATTTAAACATTTAATATATTTTGCCATATAAATGAACACATTAAGAAGGAATGTGTTATTGAAATTTACTGTCCCGAGCAATTGGCAAAGCACCTGGGACTGGTAAAACATTTTGCTTGGATAGTTACATTTATGTACTTATTTTATAAAAGCATTATAAAAAGCTCAATGATGTTCAACTTAACAATAATTGTAACAGTGGCATAACAATAGGGTGGCAGAGCGAGCAAATTGTCAGGGCCTTCCGGTGGGATCTCCGCTGGGGTCATGGTAAAAGGTAAAATTAATTCCATAGTTATCCTGTTTAAAGTTAAAGAAAAAAAAAGAATACGAACGAAATATACCTTAACAATACCTAATAGGCCGTGTGGGGCTGGCACTAAGAATAGCTCCACCCCGTCTCTTCCTATGGGAGTCGTAAAAGCCGACTAAGGGACTACCGGAGGACCGGGAAGCAGCGTTCCCCTGTGTACTAAAAACATTCACTGCGATCGCCAACCCGCATGCCAAGCGTGGCGATTATGGTAAAACTCCCATTTTGGGGAGGCCTATGTCCAGCAGTGTACGATGAAAGGCTGATGGATGGAATACCTAATATAGTTATAATACCAATACCATCTAATATCTATTGATGGAGGACCTTACAATAATATACTACGGTCCTTATGGTATAGTTACGCCACTGGTAGGAAGGACTTATAAGGCAAGAGAACTAGTAGAGTACCTATATAAGTAAATCATACCTACCAAAAGACAATACTGATAAGAAATATTTGCCAGCGGTTGATTTACTTTTGTTGGCATTGATACCTAGGTAACCACCGATGCCGACTAAGCCCACAGCGCCTACTGCTCTGCACGCAAAACAGTCGCGAGGCTTACTTTCTACGGCGGAAGACATTTCACTGTTATATAACTTCATAGATATTTAAGGATTTTTTGATTTTTCTGTATAGTTTATTTAGAAAGATCTTCTTGTTTATTGGCTCTTGTTGTGGCATTTAGAAAGATTTCAAAAAAAAAAAACCAATAGCCCAGTTATGTCTTCTTGTAATGGCTCTTGTTGTGGCAGTGTGAGCACAATTTCGCCATTATGTTATGTCATTGTGTTATCTGTCACTGTCACGTCCGTCACTAATTTGACATTGACAAAAAATAATGTTCAACAGTCGAAGATCGCTAATTACTATTAGTCTTTGCGCGCAATCACTTCAAATTTCTCGTCAATAATATATTATCTCTAATCTCTAAGTCTAATAAGAAAGATTAGTGATATTTTCTGCAATATTGTTCCACTTTGAGTTGTGTGGTTCTTCACGAAATAATTTTCATAGTTTTTGTATTTTTTTCTAACGAACACTGCAAAATTTTGTACTGTACGTTCTTCACGAAAAAAGAAGTAAGAAAATAATATATATTTTGTTATACTTGTTCATTCAAAATAAAAATAATAAATTAACATAATTTATCCGAAATATGTTAATGTTCCTAAAGATACTTACTTATCATCATGACATTTCCCTTGCGGGGTAGGCAGAGAGAAAAAAGTGCCAAGAGGCTCTATTCTTGCATACATCTCTCGCTTCTTCAACATTCATAACTCTCTTCATACACGCTCGCCAGTTTAGGAGACGCCTGACTCCACCTTCCTTCAATACATGACCGATTTGGTCTAGGTAGGTGAGTCTCGGTCTCCCCCTGTGCCTAAATCCTTCCACTTTCGCATTGTATATCTTCTTAACCAGTCGCTAGTCCAGCATTTTTCCACATGTCCGAACCATCGGAGCATTCCCTTTCGCATCTTTACACCAATACTCTCTTTCATACCTACTCGCTCTCTTACGTCGTTGTTACGAATGCGGTCAGTCAGCCTCACTCCACAGATTCTCCGCAGAGATCGCATTTCGACTGCATTAATTTTACTCTCATGCTCCTTTTTGCATACCCAACTCTCGCTTCCATATAATAACGTTGGGACAAGCACTGCGTTGTGTATTGCGACACGTGCCCTCTGGCTGAGGTGTTGACTGCCGAAAAGTTGTCCCAATGCTCCGTTCACTCTATTTCCCGCATTCGCTCTTCTCTCTACATCAGTGGTGTACCTTCCATCACGACTGAATCCACATCCAAGATATTTCACTTGTTCTAACACACCATTTCCTATTGCTACTCTAACATCTGTTCTGGCTTCTTCTCTTTCAAAAATCATTATTTTGGTTTTGCTCACATTCACACGTAGGCCCCTTTTCTTACAATCTTCTGCCATTACGTCGACTAGGGTTTGCAGTTCAGTCGCGGACTGCGCTAATAAAACCGCATCATCTGCATATAGCAGACAGTTAACCACTGAGTCGCAAATCTGAACTGAATGTGTGAAGAAATTAATGTGGTCATTTCTTTCAACCTTTGTAGACATTTATCCAGTCTGGCTGATAGAACGCAGCCCTGTTTAACGCCGATATTGACATCAAACCAGGGTAACATTCCATCAACCAGCCGCACACAAGCTCTGCAGTCCATGTAGTTGGACTGCACTGCTTGTAGCAGTCTACCGTTAATACCATACTCCGGCAAAATATCCCAAAGTTCCTTTCGTACCTCCGTGTAAAATGCTTTCTCCAAATCCACAAAACTGCAGAAAACCCTCTGGCCTACAGCCAGATGCTTCTCCACAATGTTGCGCAGAGAAAACACTTGATCCACGCATCCCCTTCCACACCTGAAACCTCCTTGTGCCTCACACAAAAATTCATCAGACACCATCCTCATTCTCCTTTCAATAGTCTTATCATACACTTTGGCTGCCAAACTAGTCAAGCTTATGGCTCTGTAGTTTGCATAGTCATAACGTGAACTCTTGTTTTTAAACAAGGGCACGATGATTGCACTTCTCCATTCCTTGAGAACTATTCCTGAGCTCCAACATAAATTAAGAAGCATCAGGAAGGATTCCCAGAGACATGAGCCTACAAGCTTGATCAGCTCAGCAGACACCATATCAATACCCGCTGCCTTATCATTTTTCAAACTTCTAATCGCCCATTCAACTTCATCCATACTAAAGTCATCAGATTATGACGCCATAAATCGCTGCCATTTTTATAGTGTGAGCACTGGCGTTTTTGAGGTAAGGTGCTCTGAGTGTCAGTGGTTTGATCACGTGATCAACAGCGTCCAGAAATTTAACAACTTGCACTATTGAAAAGTATTATGATTATTCAAAGATAACGAAACATGGAAAATTTAAAGAAATTGTATTTATTGCAGTGTGAAACCAATATGTATGAAATAAAAGTAATGACAGATCAGTATGCTGGACTGCGTTCCGTTTTAAACAGTAACCGGTATAGCTGACTATAAAGGAACAACATCGTATTAAACTAAATTGACGTCACACCTTACAGTGCTCGCAGTGTGTATCAGAACACACGCTATATTTCCGCCATGGACCTATCTTATACAACATTAGTTCCATGATTTCCGCAATTGACATGACATCAATATACATGTTACTTCCATGCATTAATTATCTTATCTTCTTGTTTAATGGCTCTTGTTGTGGCAGTGTGAGCACAATTTCGCCAATATCGAGTATTAATTTAAGGTAGACTGTCAAACGAAGGAAATTTGTTCGGTGAACATGCATTAATTCTAAGTTATGTTAGGCTGTGACACTAGCAGTGCGTTCCACTTGACGTTCACCACTACGATGATTCTCACGACCGCGATTTTTCCTAGCTTGTAATCGTTTCATTCGTAACCTCAAGTTGAATGGATTGTAGATCGCATAGTTAAGTACTGAATAAATTACAAATGTTACATTTGAAAATAAATTCGAGAGGAAGCAATGATATTTACACCTCTTTTTTAGAAATCAAAATCATTGATTCCTCTCAAAAAAGTTACGCTATAACTAGTACTTAAATAATAAATTCATTAGGTACTAATTATTTATTTATTATTTCAACTATGCAAATAAAATTGAAAGATCTATTATTATGGATCGTTTTGTACTCTTTGTGGAACGCGCCCTAAGTCATATTAGTCTGTGATTGACATACAGCTCAATGGTGATTGACAAATTGCAGTTATCAGCAGATCACTCAGACTAAGAACTAATGTACGGAGCCACGGCGTGGCCGCACTGGAAACAGCCATATTTTTTTAAATGTTGGCAGGTTGACAAATATTTAACCATATTTGGGCAAATAAAACGATAGTTAGAAGAGGTCTATAACTTGGTCGTAAATAAGAAACTATTCGTAACAAATATTTTATTGAAAATCACAACGTTTATCAAAATAATTATTTAAAAGTAAATCTACCACCCCTTCTATTCATCCAACCATCAGTATTAAACGTCTACTGCTGGACATTAGCCTCCCCAAGAGAGCGCCAGAACTAGCGGGCTTGTGTTGACTGCATCCAACGGCTCCCTGCAGCTGCTTTGACCATATATTTAGTCCATCTGGTGGGAGGCTATATTACGCCGCGCTGTCCGATACGTGGTCGCCACTCGAGAACCTTTTTCCCCAACGGATGTCAGTTCATCGAGCACTATGGCCTGCCCATTGCCACTTCAGCATGCAAACCCGGCAGGCTATGTCGGATATTCACATTCTACGGATCTCCGTAATAAGAATTCAATCACGTAGGGAAATACTAAGACTTTGAGCCTTGATGCAAGGTATTGTTGCTCCATAAATTGCCATTCTGTTCGATATCTCATCTGGTGAATAATAATAAGTTATATTTAATAAAATAATAGTACACAAGAATACACTTAAATTATCTTTTCTTTATTTTTTGGGTCAAATAAGTAAAGAATTATCATCCTTCCAGCGCTGATTTAATTAATTGAATAAGAATTAAGAGCAAATCAGTTTTTCTAAATTCTAGATTATGACTACAGCGGTAGTCATAATCTAGAATTGAGAGTAATTTACAAAGTTGAAGTTACAAAGACTTCTGAAGCTATACTTAGATAAAGATATTCACTGGCAATGATTTTGCTCCCAACGTTACTATTTTCATAATATTTATAATGAAACATCAACAAAATATCGTGAAAGATATTTTGGGTATTTCGTGGGTTGGCTCGTTTTCCCGTAGCATCAACCCATATCAATCTCGCATCGGGATTAGAGGAAAACCTAAAATGGTAACTTTTTATCATCATCTCATAAATTACATATAAATTTATTAGTAAAGTGAAAACTGGGCAAATTACATTCGCAATAAGGCAACACCAAAACAATTCTCAGTAATAGAAATTTAGTTAGAAAACGTGTTTTGCGAGTGTATCTTAGTAACAATTATTAATTACGAGTAAAAAGGCCCATTTTATATCATCATAAAGCCTTCAATCATTTAAATTATTTAATTTTCTACTACATACGAATGAAATGGTATACCAGTATTTTTTCGCTCGTTATAGCTTTTGTAGCCTAGTACACTATTTTACAAACACTATTATCACGTAGTCTTTGTCTCAATACACTGAATAACACGTAAATATCTGTAAAACCCGAATTTTTATACAAATGTTTGATTATGTCAGTTGAATCGTGACAGACAAAGCATTTTGACATCGTGACAAATACCAAAAACTGGCCACGACGACAAAGACAAAAATCTATGACTTACAAAGTCATGTCATGTTGTCAGTCGTGTTTTTTGCACCAGTAAATTGTATCTTATGTTCTCGCTCATACATGTCAAAGAATTTTCTTGACTCTGTCTAGATGTATTTAGTCTGAGGCAGATCATAATCTCACGTAGACAGTAACTCCCCCCACCCCAGCCTCTAAATTGTAATGATAGTGCAGTTAGTTTCGAGTAAGGTGCAGTTTTTCCACCGTGGAAAAAGTACGAAATCGAAGTATTTCAAGTGATATCGACGGTGTAGCATGTAGGTAGTATCTTTAATTATTTTTTACTCGTGAACTAGGAGGGTGCGGTTTTAATAATAAATAATTTTGGAAAGTGCTATTTAAAATACGTCTATTGGTATCTTTAATTTTTTTTATATCTCAAATTTACAGGCTGGGGTGGGGCCCTCGTAGACGGATGATCTTAGATAAAGTAGCTATAGATTAGCCATGATACATTAGGAAGTGCGGCAGTGAGAAGGGCATATACGAAATACCTAAGAAAATTGAGACAAAGTATCGTATCTTCTGTCTCCTCATATGACGTCCCGGTTTTTCAGACTTATAAGTATTTAGTGTGAGTGGCAAACTTTAAATAGTTCGCCATACAACTGCTATCACCATGACTACCAGGGTTGCCATTAAAATGAAAATTAGTTGCCGTGTTTTGGGGTGAAAATGCCGTGTTTTAGACACGGCATTTTACAAAACACGGCATTTTACAAACTTATTCATAAAGTAGACTTTCGCACCTAAATAAATATTGTTCATACAGTTACAGTGATTAAAAAGAAGGGTTCTGTACAAAATCTATAAAAGTATGTCAGATAACCAATCTTTATTTGAACTTCATTATATTCGTCGAAATCATCATCATCATCATATATAACTGTCTGATATCTACGCTCTACTACTGATGCAGGTCTAGAATTGTTAAAAAACATATTTAAAGCTTGGGAAGATTCGCACGATGCGTTAGGCGTATTTTGCGATTTGTCTAAGGCATTTGACTGTGTACATCATGAAACCCTCATTAAAAAGTTATACCATTACGGAATCAGGAACAGGGCTCTCGAGCTTTTGACTTCTTATTTGAGCAATAGAATTCAAAGGGTCGATGTTAATGGCACGTTATCACATGGGTCTGTGATGACAATGTGTGTGCCGCAGGGGTCCATGTTGGGGCCATTTATGTTCTTAGTCTATATTAACGACCTACCATACTACGTAGGAGATAATCGAAATATTGTGTTGTTCGCAGATGATACATCTTTATTATTTAAAATAAGAAGGCAACAACTTAATTATGACGATGTGAACAACACACTATCTAAAGTTGTTCATTGGTTCAATACTAATAACCTAGTTTTAAGTGAAAATAAAACTAAATGTATAAAATTTACTACACCCAATGTAAGGCATGTAGAAACCAATGTACAATTGAATGGCGTCGAACTGGACCTTGTGGAGTCCACGGTTTTCCTAGGTATCACTATAGATAACAAACTCCAATGGGGCCCCCATATTAAAAAATTGTCAGGTAGGCTTAGCTCAGCGGCATATGCGGTAAAAAAAATTAGATTATTGAGTGATGTTG
The DNA here is from genome assembly GCA_948253155.1 of Leucoma salicis. Classification (NCBI taxonomy): domain Eukaryota; kingdom Metazoa; phylum Arthropoda; class Insecta; order Lepidoptera; family Erebidae; genus Leucoma; species Leucoma salicis. The sequence goes on from OX411807.1 coordinate 21,908,077, forward strand.
AAACGGCTAGAATAGTTTATTTCAGTTACTTTCATAGTATTATGTCCTATGGCATACTGCTATGGGGATGCTCCGCCGATTTAAATTCTATATTTGTACTTCAGAAAAGGGCCGTTCGTGCAATCTATAATCTGGGCCCGAGAGTTTCCCTTAGACAGAAATTTAAAGAAATAAATATTCTAACTGTCGTGTCTCAATTTATATATGAAAATCTGTTGTATGTCAAGAAAAACATCAGAAGCTTTGATAAGTATAGCGACGTTCATCACATTAATAAAAGGAACAAAGGCAATCTTGTTGCTCACAATACTCGTCTCCACAGAATCAGTAGATCTTTCATGGGGCAATGTATATGCTTCTACAATAAAATTCCTGAAAATGTCCGAAACATGCCACTAAATAAGTTTAAGAAAGCCATAAAAATTAGACTTTGTAATCAAGGTTATTACACTGTTTCGGATTATCTTGAGGATAAAACTAAATGGGCTTGAGCTGCTCCTCATTCATTAATTTTCAAAATTGTTTTATAAGAAATAATGTAATGTTATAAAGATTATATTAAATTGTAATAAATTTGCAATTTAAAAAAGTGGCCCATGAGTTTCTTGCCGGGTTCTTCTCATGAAAGGCTTTACTACGGAATCCGGCCGCTTGTGGCGATTGCAATCGCCACTTTGTTATTGCGGTTGCACTCGCCTCAGGCGCTCGTGTTAATTATTTTAATTATTAGTGTATTATTGACGATTTTAAGTGCTACTTCATAGGCCTACGAAATAAAGATATTTTTGAATTTAAATTTGAATTTGAATATCACATAAATATTAAATTAATGGATATCACAGATACTTATTTCTTCTACTTATTACCTATTTCTTCTACTTCATAAGTCAAATCGTAATTTGGGCTATCTTTCATGTAATATAACACTTGTTTGGATGGTTTAAAATATAAGTGCCTAAGTACAATTCTAAGTCCGCCTGGATATTATTGTTTGCCAATATTAGGTAAGTTGTTGATGGTCGAATTTGTTTTGCACGAAGCGTTGAGGTGTGTTCTACTCCCGGTTTACACGGCACAACTGATTTTTCAAACTTAAAATGTCTCTATTTATCACTTACTTGTAAAATAATATCTACACACACATATAAAGTACAAACACTACTTATTTTTAACACTCATGATATTTTTGATGCCATTTTTGTTATTTAAACTAGTTAAAAAACTGTTTGAAAAAAATCTGGCTTGGACATCCGTGAGTTGTAGGTAATGTATGTTAACACGATAACGACCGGTGAACGGTGCATTGTTTTTTGTTAAAAGAAAGTTCTTACATTTGCTTGACGAACTGATGATGTTTGTCAAGTATAATAACTATTTTGTCCATAACAATAATTAAAAACACTAAACACACGTAAATAATAACACACCAACGTTATAAAACACGAAAAAAAAATATTTTACGTTCTACAATTTTTTTTGCGTGACGGTGTTTTCACTTAGAACAAAGTATAAAATTATAAGGCAAAGAGATGTGTAACTCAGGAGTGATTGATACAAAAGATGTATAATCCTTTCAAAATGCGTAATCAATCTTTAAATCTTTGGTTTCGAAAATACATCTTTAACTCACTAGCTCACTACGTTAGAATTGAATAGATGGAATGATGGACGTAGATTTAGAATGAGACAATAGATAAAGGATATTGTGAATTGAAGAGAGATTACATAAGTTGTAGGCACGCACAAACGCACTCTTGAAATACAATGACGATAGGTACACAGAAACTTAGACTCTCTGTCTTTTTAGTAAAAAGCTCAAAACCAGTTGCGACTTGAGGGAATGAGAGAATAACTACATAAATCAATAGATATTTGCATCACTTATGATCAACTGAATGAATAACGTCATTCGTAACCAAAGATTTAAAAGAGTTAAAGATTTAAAAGAGTGATTTAAATCTTTCGAAGAAAAAGATTTATAAATCCCTGATCTCATTGGTGATTTAGTTTGCGCATCTCTGAAGGCAACCAAGTTAGGAAGATAAATGGTTTAGAGATTTCTTGTTGAACTCATTGATTTTTAAATAAGTCGTTTAATTCTGTCCAAAGTTGCAATTTTCTATTGATAGATGTCGCTGTTTTAAAGTAAAAAAAGAGATATTGACAAATGCAGCCCTAGATGTCGCTAGTGGCAATAGGCTATTTGACAGTATGAAAAATAATTACTTCTTTATTGCCATCCGCGTAGATTATGGACTTTAAAAGCAATATGCAATAATATTTATATAAAATATTGAATATTTTATTACAAATTTAATTTATTTTACGTTAGAACCACATGATAGTGAACGGTTTTGATTGGCTAAATTTGTTCTGACGTCACACGTTTGTAAGTGCTTCTATCATTGTTTGCGTCCTGAGCCAGTTTTGAGCTCCTTTTTATTACTATTGCGATTTTGAACTAATAAATCAATACTATCTTATTTGTAATCATGGCGAGTAATTTTGTGAAAGCAGATGCCAAATTTACTGAAAGCTGATACATTTATAGTTTCTATAAAAACAACTCCGACTTTTTCGCACCCGTGCTTAAGAATGTGAAAACAGTTACGGAAATATCTTTATGTTTCTTAGCTTTTCACAAAAAATGAAATCATTATTAGGTACTACATAATAAAAATAATACTTTTGGATATTTACCGTTATAAAGACATCGTTTCATGACAATGTTCTTGCTCAATATGTAATAAGTTATGTGCCATTAATTTAAATCCATACGAATATTCTTATGTATTTAATAGAAATAAAATTATGAAGTTATGCAGTACAGAATCAATGGCTATTGGTGAACATGTAAAAATATTTAATCCAACCATCAGCCTTCTACCGTCCACTGCCGGACATAGGATTACGCAAGAGAGTGACTTAATTAACAGATGGTTCTCTGAAATAAGTAATTTTTTTCAATAAATTATTTAATAACAACAAAAAAGTTTACAGGATCATTTTAATGTAAGTACTTACATTACACCAAATTGCACCAAAATGTAAGTACTTACATTAAAATCCTGACAGAAAAAAAAGACTGAATTAATTTTTATTTCACTATGATGATCACGGCGAGTTTTAACCATGTCTTGCGCACTTTATGATTTGTTGGAATAGTAATAAACAGTTTTTCCGGTGCCTTAAATGTGGTATTTATGAACTCTGGCACAGGATACCTTTTATAACTTATTTTAAGTAGTAAATTACTGTTAACAATTATATTTAATTGCTAAATGTAGACACAACGAAAGAGGAATACAAACGTGTGACGTCACTTGACTGACGCGACGCCATATTGCCAGAGTAAGCATTTAGACAGTTTAAAAAATCAGATTAATTTGCAATGATGTTTTTAAATTAACTACTTAAAATAATTAAAAATAAACATTATTTGTAGGGTCCTCAAACACCGCTACATAATGTGATATGGTTTCCAGAAACTAGTCAAATAGCCTATTGTAGATGTCGATATCATTGTATTCAGTTGCTGTTATATATATATAGAGCCACAACATTGCTTTTTTTGTAAGAAAACTAGCGATGTCTTTTTGTTTTAGACCAATATAGAAGTACTTCTTAAAATTAGCGCTAGATGGCGTATAAGACATAAAACCCACATAAGTACTTTTTGAAATTAGCGCTATCTATCTATGTGATTTATTGAAAACTAATCAATTTTATTGTGAAAAATGAAGATTATGAGGCGTGCAGTTTTGGATTTTCCAAAGTATTTGGATTTTGTCTTGATTGCATTTACACTACACAAAGTGTGAAAATGTGAAATCGAACTTATCAGTCACAAGCAGGAATTAAATCTGCATCTCTTGGAATACCGTCCCAGATGCTTTGCCAATTCAGCCATCGTGACAATTGCTCAGGACTGCGGTCTCGTGTTCGATCCCCGGGTCGGGTGATGTTATTGAGCTTTTTCGTAATAAGAAAAATTCTCAGTAGCAGCCCGGAGTTTGGAAATGTGCCCGGTAGACTGCAATAGGCTGGCCCCCTATTACGTGACACTTAAACATAGTTGGCGAATCGTGGGTGTGTAATACACCTCTGCCTACCCCTTCGGGGAATACAAGCGTGATGCTATGTTTGAAACTCCCTGTTATCTAAGTACCTATATAGACATTATTGTCAATGTGACTAATGCAAGGGCTCGCAGTAGTCAGTAAAGAACGGGGAATATAATTTAATATGTAGATATTCATATGTATGATACCTATATTCATGAATCAGCCCCTTTTCTCTGAAGATATTAAAAATATCCGGTTAGAGGCAATACTAGTAGATTGATACGGGTTTGAATTGCCTATTGACAGCAACGTGGATGGATTTGGGTTGTCTATTGTTAGTCCTAATAAAATGGTTTGTACAAACATAGGTAGGTTCTTTTTGAATTTTTCAACAGTTAATTCCTTTCTTTGCTTTAATGAATCTACCTACTAAATTATGCTTATTTGTATAGATGGGCAGGCCACATCGCTCGGCCACTGATCTCATGTCATACAGTCCCGGTGGTCTGCTAGTACAGATGGCAGTAGAGACGGCACACCATACGCCGGGTTTATTTAGTGGGTGAGAGCCCTTTATTTTTTTGTTAAGGCGGGAAAAAATGTTCCTAACCGCACACCCCGTCGTTCGGGTAGTGTGGAGCCCTCACCCACTAAAGAAACCCGCCGTGTGCCGTCTCTCCGCCTTTATTGGCGGGCCACCGGAACCATATTACATTCCTTCAGTGGTAGTGGGTGAGAGCTCTACGCTGTGCGTTACCCTGAACCTCAGGGTGTACAGATAGGTAGATTTTTTTCTGCCCTAACAAAAAAAAAGGTCACATCGCTTGATGACCAGTTGGAGAAAAAGTTCCCATCGAGGAAGAAAGTGGCAATCTTATTTCGGTGTAGTATAGGATTGGCCCACCAGCTGAGCCGACGTCAAAACCACGGTGGGCCTTTGACTGCAAGCGGCATAAGATGCTCATTGCGGCACTCTATAATTGGTCTTATGATCAGTATTGGCCGAAAAAAAACTAATGGTTGTATAGATACATATTTGCCCCTGGGCTTAAAAGACCCGTGATCGGTGGTTACTACTTATATTAGTTGTTTATCTGCTACCGTTAGTAATGAAAAAACTTAGTATCATATATGAAATTATATGTTTCTGACTGGAAACGAAACGCTTCAATATCAAACGACGTATTTTTCTTCTTTTTACATGGGCTTACTTATTTATAACTTACAAATATTAGTTCATAGTAATATTCAGTTACATATTACAGATACACCACCACCTCAGACAGAGCCTATCTATTAAAATAAGTAAATACATAAATACTTCAAGCGCTCCCCGTACGCCATGCGCCACGTTGCGCACAATGCTGCCGTCTACCATACTGTGTAGGATTTTCAAAGCCCTATTTGACTAAAAAAATATAAAGCGAAACATAGAAAGTAAGAAACGACTTTACTGACTATACCATAATCAATATACTTACAGGCTAATAATTAAATTAAAACAAAAACATATTAGCAAAAATAGTTACATTAGAACAATAATATATTTATTAAAGTGATCCCCAGTGAGAAGTGATCAAAAGGATCACTCGTCGTGATGCATGCCATAGATTCTATCATTTAGCACGCCGTGCGCCACCACGACACTGATATTCTGCAGTATCCAGTACATATAGCGCTCGGCGCTTGTTCCTGCCTGCTACATACATATCTACATCTAATTGTACCTAATTTTGATATTACGGAATATAAATAGAAAAAATACCCTCCTTTTTTGTGTCGGTTAAAAAACCTGAGATACACGCGTCTCATAATTTTATATGAAGAGTAAAAAGTTTCACAAATTTTTCAACCCTCCATTTTACGCTTATAGATGGAAATTTGGAAAAACTCTTTCTTAGTGTATATGCCTATACTTCGCAAAGAACACACCCTACAAATTTCATTTCTTAAGAAGCGATTTAGGTTGTGAGTTGGGCAGTCAGTTAGTGAGTTAGTAAGAACTTTGAATTTCGTATCATCGATTCCAAATGCAGGTAATATCCAGTCAAAAGTCCCAAAGGAACGCACGTCTAGGTACCTACAACATGTATCTAAATAGTCTCTGAATATTTGAATATGTTCCGAGCTTAGCCCCCAGCTATTTTATAATTTAATCATATGGAACACACGAATAAGTCAGAGGTTTGTGGTTAAAGATGAATTGGAAGCTTCCATCTCGTGAAATTAAATTAATTCCATGACCCCACCGAATGTAGAAATGAATTTGTTTGCTCTTGCATACGTGTGTATATCTCATCGTAGCACTGCGTATAATGAGAATAATAATTTTCATTTATTCGTTTTGGGATAACGGAAGCTGAAGAGTAAATGCGGAAAATACAGTGAACGGAGTCTTAGGACAACTTCTCGGTAGCCTCAGCCAGAAAACACCGTGTCACAATACACAATACAGTGCTTGTCTCAACATTACTATATATGGAAGCGAGAGTTGAGTATGCAGAAAGGGGCATGAGAGTAAAATTAATACGATATCTGCGGAAAATCTGTGGAGTTAGGCTGACTGACCACATTCGTAAAGACGACGTAAGAGAGCGAGTAGGCCTGTGTATACTCTCTGTATTGGTGTAAAGATGGGAATGGGTTTGCTCCAATGGTTCGGACATGAGGAAAGAATTCCGGGCGAGCGATTGGTTAAGAAGATATACAATGCGATAGTGGAAGGATGTAGCTACAGGAGGAGACCAAGACTTATCTACTTGTCCGTGTGGTGTAGATTTTGGTGTGTTTTGGTTGAAGCGGTAGATTTCCGTCCCTATCCCATTCTCCATTCCTTGGTACGCAGTGGGTTGCGGTAGCGCTTAGAATGGACGGTGGTTGGATCGTGACTGGTGAGGTCGTGAGGGGCTGGTACGGGGTTCAGGGAGACCCGGTGGAAATGGTTCCGCCGGCCACCTGCCGGTCAGTAGGGGACCCGAACCCGGGAATATCCTACCTCGGGAGGCTGTCCCGCCAACCGGCGAAAATCTTGTACAGCAGCCGTTGTGCCGGAGCGGGAGACTGGAGTGGACCCGACGGTTGCTTGCAGGGGGGCACCGGGGGCCCTTCCGTGGTTTGTGTCAGCTCCTCACTAAGCCCACTACCTAGCACTGTACCAGGTACTACCGCTCCTTTTTGTTTCTGGGGTACTGTCGCTCCCCATTGCGTGCTCTCCCATACTCCCTAAACTCTTGAAAACCATAGCCAGAAAGTTAACAGTGGAATTTTGCAACATTAGGGGACTACCCAGTAATCTCAACGCCGTCCATCAACATCTTGAGACGGCGCGGCCTGCTCTGCTCTTTTTAACGGAGACGCAGATAAGCGCCTCGGACAAAATATCGTACCATAAATACCTTGGCTACGAACTGGAGCACTCGTTCCGTCGTAAAGCCGAGGTGTGCGTGTTCGTTCGGGGTGATGTCTGCTGTCACCGTCTTCGGGGCCTTGAACATGGTGACCTGTCTATTTTGTGGCTACGCGTAGAATATGGAGGGAGTACCCACATCTACGCGTGCCTGTACAGGTTCCATAGCAGTGATTCGGGGTCAACTCGTCTCTTTGAGAACGTTGAACGAGGGACGGACGAAATATTGGAGCAGTATCCATCTGTGGAGGCGGTGGTCTTAGGTGATTTCAATGCTCATCACAAAGAGTAGCTGGGGCCGCGGACCACTGACTTCCCGGGTCGGAACCTCTTCAATATGGTTTCGGCCTATGGTTTCTCACAACTGGTGACACAACCCACCCGTGTCCCAGATATTGAGAGCCATGAGCCTTCCTTGTTGGACCTTCTGCTGACTACAAATCCACGTGTATACCGGGTGGTGGTCGATGCTCCTTTGGGATCATCAGATCACTACCTGGTCCGCTGCACAGCCCCTGTTGCGAGGACCAATCGTTCTCCCGCGAATGGATCTCGCAGAGTCTGGCAGTATAAGTCAGCAGATTGGGATGGACTCCGCGAGTTTCTCGCGTCCTACCCTTGGAAGCAGCTATGCTTCTCCTCTAGGGATCCCGACATCTGTGCGGACTGCGTCACGGAAACGGTAACTATGGGAATGAAATTATTCATCCCCAACACCAAAGTACCGGTCGGCGGTTGCAGCCGTCCATGGTTTAATAAAGCCTGCAGGACGACTGCATGCCAGAAGCAGTCCGCATACCTAGCCTGGAATAGGGCCAGGAAAAGTTGGGATCCGAACGCCAAAGAGGAGAAGTGTAAATTTAATGCTGCTTCCAGGTCCAACAAGAGGGCTGTTGCCAAAGCCAAGGCAGAACACGTTGCCAGACTTGGCGGGCGGCTCGGAAGCTATCCCACCGGGAGTCGTGCTTTCTGGTCGCTCGCCAAGGCAGCACAGGGCAACTTCTGCCAGTCTAGTCTCCCACCACTGCTGAAACAGGATGGCAATTTAGCCCACAGTGCCAAGGAGAAGGCCGATCTTTTGGGCCAACTCCTTGCCTCTAACTCGACTTTGGACGCTGGAGCAGCCACACCGACTACCATCCCGCGGTGTAAAAGCTCCTTGCCTGAAATCCGCATTACGCAACGTGCGGTCAGGAGGGAGCTGCGGCTGCTGGACGTCCATAAGTCGAGCGGTCCGGATGGCATACCTGCAGTGGTTCTTCGAACGTGCGCCTCTGAGTTGACCCCCGTCCTAACGCGCCTGTACCATCTCTCACACAGTACCGGCAGGGTTCCTACTTCGTGGAAGGTAGCCCATGTTCACCCAATTCCCAAAAGGGGTGATCGGTCGGACCCGTCGAATTACAGGTCAATCGCGATGATCACATAAACATCTCTGCTCTCCAAGGTTCTTGAGAAAGTCATAAACCGCCGACTTTTGCAGTACCTAGAGGATCACCAGCTGATCAATGATCGCCAATACGGCTTTCGTCACGGTCGGTCTGCTGGTGATCTTCTCGTGTATCTTACCCACCGTTGGGTGGAGGCCTTGGAGGGTGGAGGTGAAGCTTTGACATTTAGCCTGGATATCGCGAAGGCGTTCGACAGGGTCTGGCATAGGGCCCTTCTATCGAAGTTACCATCTTATGGAATCCCCGAGGGACTGCAAATGGATCGCCAGCTTCCTAGATGGTCGGAGCATCAAAGTCGTTGTAGACGGCTGCTGCTCCGATACCATGGGGGTTAATGCTGGCGTAACACAAGGCTCGGTGCTGTCCCAAACACTGTTCATCCTGCATATCAATGACTTGCTCTCAATAGAGAATATACATTGCTATGCGGATGACAGTACGGGTGATGCGCGATATACCGGCCGTCAGAAAGCCCCTTGGGACATGCTGGAGGAGAGACGGACCGAACTTGTGTCTGAAGTCGAGCGCTCTCTTGGGCGGACCTCGGAATGGAGTGAAAAGGACATAGTTCAATTCAACCCAATGAAGACACAGGTTTGCGCGTTCACTGCAAAGAAGGACGCATTTGTCGTGGCGCCCCAGTTCCAAGGGGTAACTCTCCCGGTCTCCAAGAGTATTGGGATCCTTGGCATCGACATCTCTAGCAAAGTCCAGTTCGGGAGTCATTTGGAGGACAAAGCCAAATTGGCGAGTAAAAAACTAGGCGTCCTGAACTGAACCAAGCGGTACTTCACGCTGAGGCAACGACTTGTGCTATATAATACAGGTCCGCCCTCATATGGAGTACTGCCAACATTGCCCAGAGGGGCAGGTGCGCCTAAGTACCAACTCAACCCACTTGACTCCCTGCAAAGGCGTGCTATTCGAATGGTCGATGATCCCGATCTCACGGAGGGGTTTGCGCGTTCACTGCAAAGAAGGACGCATTTGTCGTGGCGCCCCAGTTCCAAGGGGTAACTCTCCCGGTCTCCAAGAGTATTGGGATCCTTGGCATCGACATCTCTAGCAAAGTCCAGTTCGGGAGTCATTTGGAGGACAAAGCCAAATTGGCGAGTAAAAAACTAGGCGTCCTGAACTGAACCAAGCGGTACTTCACGCTGAGGCAACGACTTGTGCTATATAAAGTACAGGTCCGCCCTCATATGGAGTACTGCCAACATTGCCCAGAGGGGCAGGTGCGCCTAAGTACCAACTCAACCCACTTGACTCCCTGCAAAGGCGTGCTATTCGAATGGTCGATGATCCCGATCTCACGGAGGGTCTGGAGCCGTTGGAGTGGCGGAGAGACTTCGGGTCCCTCTGTGTGCTCTATCGGCTCTACAATGGGGACTGCTCGGAGGAGCTGTTTGAGGTGGTACCAAAATCACCATTTTACCACCGAACCACGAGACGTCGCGGTAGAGTTCATCCACACCACCTGGAAACGATTTCGTCAAAGACAGTTCATTTTCAGCGTTCTTTTTTACCACGTACGTATGCGCTCTGGAATGAACTACCTGCTACGGTGTTTCCCCGGTGCTACGACATGTCCCTCTTTAAACGAGGTTTGAAAGGAGCACTTAAGTTAAATGTTAAATGTCTCTATTTATCATATATTGCACTTGTAAAATAATATCTACACACACATATAAAGAACAAACACTATTTTTAACACTCATGATATTTTTGATGCCATTATTTTTTGTTATTTTAACTAGTTAAAAAACTGTTTGAAAAAAGTCTGGCTTGGACGTCCGTGAGTTGTAGGTAATGTATGTTAACACGATAACGACCAAAATACTTTACTAATCGAGTCTTTTTTTTTCGTTTACGAATTTTTGTAAATACATGTCTTATCACCAAAAATAAACCAAAATATTTCTTGTCACCAAAATTTATATTTGTCATCAAGTTGTATCACCTAATAAATACATCTATCGAATTAAGGTTATGATAAGTTTTATGGATTCTGTTTTAAAAAAAATCTATACCATACAATATTTCCGTGTGGTGACCGTCTAGGAATACAAGTGTCACCACTCCATTCTTCCCTGCGGGTATCGTAGGTACTAGATGAATAAGGTAAGTAAGAAATTATCACTGCAAATAAGTATTATTATAATGTAGGCAGTTTTGCAAAATTACTGGTGGTAGGATTGGGTATCAAGTGGGATCACTCAAGTTATCGGAACCAAGCGGGTCGGTGGTATTACCCTACACTGACCGACCATAAAGCGGAGTGTGTTTTGGTTGTAACGGTGTGGGAAGGTATTTATGCTTATTTTGTCATCATTTAATTTTCAAGGTGGCGGCGGTTCAGGTCGGTGGAAGAATTTCTTTCCTGGCTCTCTCCACTGCTTTCTTCTGCACCTCCACCCAGGAGTTCTGGCTAAGACGTATGATCCTGAATGCCACAATTCTCTGTGGTCTCCAGAGAAGAACTAAAGTTAGCAACATAATGCCAGAGCCAATTGTCAAGGAGGTATCACCAGTGCACCACATTTTACGAAGCATTCTGTTAGGTGTACTAGTTTATGTCGAATTTCTGTTCGTTTGTGTAACTATATAATAAATATTGTTGCTTGATGATATACATCAAGTGCCTACGTTATTACCCACTCGTTTCAAATTATTAACTTTAAAGATAACTCCGATAGCAGTGATTGCCTAGTGGCAAATCCATAAATGCTACTATAATGGTATCGAGTTCGAGCCCCCTCGAAGAGCACACATACATGACTTTGCAATTTCTCTCAAAATAATGCGTAATTTACATAGGTACATTATAATAATGCGTAGTGACTGATTAACAAACAAACTGTTCAGTGAAGGAAAACGTCGTGAGGAAACCTGCATGCCTAAAGATTTTCTCGAAGACTTGTGAAGAATGCAAAATCGCACTGTACCAGTGGTGGACAACTACTTCTTACTCTGAGAGGAGACCCGTGCCCAATAGATAATGAATGGACTGTAATGAGTTAAAAAAAAGTAGATAGATAACTCTCTATCTACTTTTTTTGAAACCTTAAAAATAACATTAGTATCAAAGTTAAAGGCTTAACTGTATAAAGTGTTTCAATTGGCGGCAAAAGTAATGCATATTAATTGCGTGTAATGTTCAGCCACAAAAACAAGGAATTAATAAGAATAAAGAAATTTAAATATGTTGATGTATTTTATAATTATATGGTATGTTGTAGCAAAAACGAAATGTAATATTTGACAGTAACTGGATCTGCTGGATCGAATATGTATTATGATATAATATACAGCATGTTTGATGTAGAGTCAACAATTTGAGCGACGTTCGCTCTGGTAATTGGAAAGATAAATTCAACTGTCAGCTGTGAAACGTATTGAACTTTCTGTGTATTGCTTTTAAAATGTAATGGATTTGGCTTGATAGAATTTATTAATATATTTTGGCGTTGCGATTTCTGTAATCGGACGTAATCTTAAACTTTGTAAGTGTGAATGTTTATGTCAATTACACCTATTGGTATTTGGTATTGGTTCGGCGGCCTGTTCTCCGCAACTCCACGCCTGAGCGCGTATTTTGCGTGTGGGTGGGTGTGAATCCCTCACTCGATCCACCCCAGCTTCCGGAAGAACGTCAACAACCTCTTGGCGTTGCTGGTGATCTCCCGGAGAGAACTTGAGCTACCGAAGTATTAGGTCCTGTATGTGACGACCTCCGAGCAGTGCTGCAACACATGGACCGCCATCTCTTCTTGCAGGCACGCTCTGAAAAGTGGGCTGTCTGTGATTCCTAAGACAAATAAATGTTTGTTAAAGGATCCGTGACCAGTGATAGCTGCCGTGACTATCTGCAGTTGCTGCTTAGTTAGCTGAAGTAACTGTTTGGTGATTCGACTGTCTAACAGCGGTAATGCTTCCTTGGCCTGTCTACACTTACCGTGACTCGACTAATGGAGTTGATGATGGTTCCTAGTTCTTTTTCTTACCATTGTCCGAAGCTTGGCAAAGGGCAAAGCTATGATGGGTTCTGGTACGACAGAAGCTATGTCAGAACCTCTTCTAGCTATTTAGATATTTTTATATATATTATTAGCATTTGACATGCTTAGCCATATAAATCAACACAAAGTGTTAAAATGAGAAATCGGAAATAACAGTCACGAGCAGGACCTACTTGGTCGGTTTAATGTATGAAAATACTTCCGACAGATGGCGCAGGCGTCGCCCAAGACGTTAAGTATGAATGTGGTATCGAAATTAGCAGGCATGAGCAATTGTAACAATACAATGTTTCTTATCGTACCTATGTAATAATAATAATTTTTTTTCGAAACTTATTAACACAAACTGTGAAAATTTGAAATCGAGAACTTATCTTTATATATACAAATAAATAAAATACTTTGGAAAATCAAAAACTGCACGCCTCATAATCTTCATTTTTCACAATAAAATTGATTATTTGATCAGTAACTAATAATGTATTGGTCTTACTAAGTAGTTTTCAATAAATCACATAGATAGCGCTAATTTCAAAAAGTACTAATGTGGGTTTCATGTCTTATACGCCATCTAGCGCTAATTTTAAGAAGTACTTCTATATTGGTCTACCTCTCAGTTCCGGGCCAAACGCACGCCAAGGCCACGCAAAAAAAATTGTGGAATGTAAAATATATTTTATTCGTGTTTTATAACGTTGGTGTGTTATTATTTACGTGTGTTTAGTATTTTTAATTATTGTTATGGAGAAAATAGTTATTATACAAACATCATCAGTTCGTCAAGCAAAGGTAAAAACTTTCTTTTAACAAAAAACAATGTACCGGCCGGGCGAACGGCATTCTGTTGGCGATAGTAAAACCACCGGTGGATATGCGTACGTAAAAAGGTAGTTCTCATGAAAGACGCTGGTTTTGGTTTCGCGTCGAGCGTAAATATTCAGTATTTTTTGTTTATTTAATAACAATTAAACCACATCGAATCAGACCGTGAAAAGTAATAGGGCTCTATTCCTGATCATAATAATTCGTAAACGAAAAAATGAATATAAAAATAGGTTACCTAGGTATAACAAAATACCAATTTTTTTATGTTTTTGGGCTGTTTGTTCCAGCTAATCTCTGAAACGGCTGAACTGATTTGGATGGGAATTGGCACTTAGGTATAAGGAGTATCGGCTACTAGAATAATAATGTGAAAGTAGGTTTGTTTGTTACGCTTTCCCGGTATAACTACTCAACTGATTGGAAGTCCCAAACCTAAAAAGACATAAGTTACTTTTTATCCTATTCCTGTGGGATAGAAATTTTAGCACAGAGATCATTAGTGTGCCGTACAATGACGTATTTATATTCTAAAGTGCACGCGGATGAAGTCACGGGCATAAGCTAGTGTGTACTTATATAATTATATTAAATTATGATAACAATACCTATATTTTCTATTACCGCGTGGTCAATCAAAATAACAATAAAATTAAGAGGATGCTTTTTTTATTGCTAATATCGTCGACGAGCCATCGTCCACCTGATGGTAAATGGTAACCATCGCTCATGGACTCAACTATTCCGAGAGTATTGTCAAGCCGCTGTGCACCATTTCATTTCTTATCTTCTGCTACAGCCAAAACACACTGTCGTGCTTCATGACCGGTCAAATAAAGTGAGTACTCTCACTTTGTAACCAGCCCTACCACCAGTAATGCAATGGGTGATAATTGATTACTTCCGTTAGTCGCCTTGTACGACACTCGCGGGTGACACTTGTATTCTTTGTCCGTCACCACACTGGAGGTTTTTCCGGAAACAACGCCTATAATTAGCGATTACGCACGTATTTAACAAAATAAGAGCTCAGATGCAAAAGGCTCAGATAGCCTTTTGCATTTCATACTAATCCATTTGATATAAGGACATCGGTCAGCTCTTAATTTGACCATAAGCTGCCCCCATAGGCTGTTCGATGTAATATCAACATCATAAACATTGATGTATAAAAAAGAGTTAATATATCAATGATCATAAACTGTAAAAGCGCATGTAGCTATGGGCATCATAACAAAAATCTACTTACAAAATTGTCTCATAACAATTAATCTCCAACCTACTTTCACTTAGGGTATATTCGATTATTAAATTTAAATCGAGAATGCATGAAGTTATTTATGTCGACAATCATTTCTCACGTAATAGAAAGGCTCTATTTACTCTGTATTACATAAGTATCATTTACTAACATTATACAATTTCTATCACCATAAAGTATGCATACTCGCCTCCTTACTTGAACGAACGTTTACTATTATAGTATGGTAAGCGCGGCAGTCGCCGATTGACTGTTGCCCGTGGTACACTTCATGCTAAATGTTTCGGCTTAATCGTACACGATTAACTCGCGAGCGAATGTTTATGTTTACAAATATGGACTCATTTATACTGTGGCCATAAGTTAGGCTCTATTTTTTATTTAACTATGACATACGAAGATTGACTTTAGTAACGCCTACATAAAGTTTTTGGACGTGGCATTAAATACACTATGTTGTGTGTTTAATTGTTAAGATAACTTAACAATTAAACGGAGTTAAGTGACTGTACGGATGGTTACGATAAATGGTTTAATTCAGTGTACGTGTGAACTTTAAAAGGTTATTCTTAGTACTTCAGGTAAGTGTTTCAAATAAGTGTTTATCATGTAAAGGGTACCTATAGTATTTAACACTCAATTATTTTTTAAATGTACATGTACACCATTACTTACATTGATTTTTATTTGGTGAATGTTGTGTAACTAAGAACATATTTAATATTTAGCTACAGAAATATAGGTAATAAAATTTAATAAGTATGCTTGCAGTTAACTATCTAAATCATGTAATGCATTAATAAATAAACAATATATATAAAAAATAATAACAAGTATTAAGTTATATAGGTACATACACATTAAATAATTAAATATACAAAAAATAATTTAAAAAATTACTTCCACGTTATTATTCCATATATTATGACTAGTACTTATATATTTTTTAAGAATACTTTTATGTGATCTTTAGTAAAGGCTTCTTTTGTTTTTATTTATAACGAAACGGTTTCTCTCTTAAATTTAATTATTTTAATCATAGAGTTTACTTATAAGATTATTCTGTTCTTCTGAAATATTAAGCTCAGCTCTATCTTACTTACTTACTTATCATCACGCCATTTCCCTTGCGGGGTAGGCAGAGAGAACAGCAGCTCTATCTTCTTGAAGATATAATAATAAAAAGTAGTACCTAGTACTTTTCTGTGTGGTGATGGACTAAGAATACAAGTGTCACCACCCCATTCTTTCCCACGGGAGTCGTATGAGGCGACTAAGGGAAGTAAGCAATAATCATCCATTGCATGACTGGTGGTAGGGCTGGGTACCAAGTGGGAGTATTCACTTGGTATCGGGCCCGAGTGGGTTGGTACCGCCATCTCCCGTGTGATCGGCCATGAAGCACATCGTTGCGTTTCGGCTATTGCAGGAGATAGCCGTTTACAATGCTCTCGCGCTCTCGGTATAGTTGACTCCGTGAGCGACGGTTACTATTTACCATCAGATGGGCCGTGGCTCATCTGCCACTACATGTAATAAAAAAAAAAACGTGCGTGTTTTTCGTGTGTGCAGCTGGCGTTCATCGATTTATATGACGTTATTACTTAAAAAAACCTTAAGATAGTACCCACTTATCCTGACCGTAGTGTTGGGATTTCACGGTGGCTTTTCGATCGGCCTATTTGTAATATTGCTAAATCCACTTACCATCAATAGGGCAATATAAAAAGTATCTACTATTGTTTAGTTAGCAATTAATATTTGTAATCCTTCGTGTACAGTATGTACTTATAATCTCCGTGACGTCTAACAACAGATAATTACAGCGATTAGTACCAACCTACACTAGTAAGTAATGCAAGGGCACGTAACTCATTGTTATACATTTTATAGACACGATTACCTACATTTTTAGCCTCATTTACATTTTGGGTGACAGTTTTCAGGGTTGAAGTGTAATAAGTAGCGAAATTAGTTTTAATTATTAACACGCGACCCAGTTTTTCTTATAGTACATGGGTGGCGAACGAGCATACGGCCCACCTGATGGTAAGCGGTTACCGTAGCCTATAGACGCTAGCAACACCAGAGGTATCATTCGCGCGTCGCCATCTCCAAGGAAAGGGATAGAAGGTGAATAGGAGGATAGGGAGGGGGTTTAGGCCCCCGGCGCTCTCACTTACCATATGAAATACAATGGTAGGTATAACTATCGTTGTTACACGCTGATCTTTTGTGAGAGGGTGGTACTTCCCCGATCGAGCCGGCTCATTCGTGCTGGGATAAGCTAGGCTCTACCGTAGTGTAGTGGGTTTATAAGTTTAACTTGTACGTCTCTCGGTGGCATCATAACTTAAAAACGGCTTAACGTATTTTAATTTAGTTTTATTTCTGTGACAGAAAATTTGATCAAGTGTTCTTAGCTATGATTTAGGAAAATCTATTCAGCAGTTTAAAGACAGACTTTTGCAGTAAAGAAAGCAGCTTAATAGATAGAAATTTGTGTTCCTAGTGGTAGTAAACTAGTCACTACCCATTTTAAGGAGGTCATTACCATTCCTGGCCTCAGGAAAACCAGGAGCATAGCCAAGTTCAGATGGTTGAGCTGATAACGCTCTCCCATGCCGAGAATTGGGGCTTGATACCCATACACAACAATCCTTTATGTGACCCGCCGTATATAGTTGTGATAAGTCTGGGTGTATACTCCTAAGTAACAGAATATTGTCAAAAAAACAACTGCAATAAGGTGTTGGGGCAGCTTGGTACCCTGCTAATTCCCGGTGATGTTGCAGCATATTTCAAATTTTCTGTGGCATGACATAGCATCACGCCTGTATTCCCCGAAGAGGTAGGCAGAGGTGTATTACAACACCCACGACTCGCCAGCTATGTTTAAGTCCCACGTAATAGGGGGCGAGCCTATTGACGTCTACCGGGCACATTTCCAAACTCCGGGCTACTACTGAGAATTTTTAGATTTTTTTTTTACGAATGCATGTGAGATAATATCAACCACTACAATCAGTCGATTTAAATTCTTATACAGGAATAACATTATACTATAGAAAGTACTATTATATAGAGTATTTTTTTACTTGTAAAATGATCGTAAAATACTTTTTTTATGAGCGACACGATAGCATAACTTTAACAAATTTAAATGAAAACTCGTTTCAAAGTTATAAAGTTTTGCAATTTGTCGCATCTGTGGCCTTAGAATGTAAGTCACAAAATCGTATCGACATCGTATCGTCTCGTTTGTGATTGGTCTGGAAACTGACGCGTGATGTCGCTATAATCCCTCAGCCAATCACGATGACCTCTAAACCAATTACAATGATACGATGCGATGTCGATACGATTTAGCGAGATACATTTTAACCCCTCAGATGCCAGTATAGGTGAGCACTCTTTATATCATCAATTAGCTGACATTGGAGCCTTCTTCCGCTAATGGATTATAAAAACTTGGATTTGTTGAATACCTTAAGACGCAGCTTCGGCTTGATTTGGATTATGAATTACGATGATGTATATCCAAGGACTACAAAGTTAGCGGTGTCCAGTTTGATGCCTGGACTCTAGGTCGAGGCCTAGCAAGAGTAGCAAGGCACTCAGTTCAGTTTCTCCGAAATGATGACTAGTCATCACTGCCAGATGAAGGAAAATATCGTGAGGAAATCTGTATGTCTGAGAGATTTACTCGACGGCTTGTGAAGGCCACTTAACAGCACTGTCCCAGCGTGGTGGGCTCAGACTAAAATCCATTTCACTGTACACTGAAAAGCACTGGAACAGTAATAGGTTGTGAAAGCAATGGTAGGTGCTCCTACCGTTGTTTTTCGTATGGTGAGTGAGAGCGCCGGTGGCCCAGACCCCTTTCCTATGCTCCCCTTAATATCCGTCCTATCCAGCTCCTATACCTTTCCTTGAAAATGGCGTATACTTGCTAGCCATCCACGTGGTATTAAAAAAAACAATCAAGGCGATAAACGAGAATAATTGAAAAGTGATTATTAGTCATTATTTGTGAAATCTTTTAAATTATTTGTGAAATTGGGAATGTGAGCAGGATTCAAACCTGCGTCCAAACACCAATATCTACTTAATATTTGTTTTTAGATGTCTTTAAGACCCTCACTACCTATTGAATGTGTTGTGTGTGCTCAGTTATTAGATGGTGTGACTTTTTATATATTTTAGTACTTTACATGCTCAGCTGAACAAATTATTTCTGAAAGTGAAAAAAGAGATATCATTATGTATTTATCTACGCGGATCCAACTAGATCACTTGCACTTACCTATAATTTTGAGTATTTGTGCATCAAACATGCGGTCAGTGTTCCGAATAGTGATCGATTTTTAAGGCTAATGAATTATGCATGCCTCTTATATAGATCTCACTAACTGGTTTGCTTGACGCTTCAGTTTGAGAACATCTACAGGTATCCATTTTCCTGACATTATTGTCCTTGTCGGAATTAAGCTTTAAAATAATATAATATTATAGGTACATAAACATTTAGATATATTTTTAGCATTTGACATGCTTAGCCATATACCTAAAATATAAATCAATACAAAGTGTGAAAATGTGAAATCGGAAATAACTATACTACTACTAATACCGACCAGGTAAACTTAATTTTAGAATTAGCAGATACGAGCAATTGTCACGATGGCTGAATTGGCAAAGCATCTGGACGGTATCCAGGAGATGCAGGTTCAAATCCTGCTCGTGACTGTTATTTTCGATTTCACATTTTCACACTGTGTGTTGATTGATGTGAATTACCAGTTTTCGAATGACGCAAGTGCGGACCAAGTAACGTCTTGTTAGTTCGTAGATGCAAGCAATCTAAAAATATAAAGGATGTTCGTGAGTTGCTAATTTTCATATTTCAGCGAAAAAAAATTATTAACAAATCTATGATTTTGAATTGGAATGATTAAAATACGTAACAAGTGACGCTAATAGCGTAATTGGATTAACCCTTGCCCATTGTTCGTTTATCCGTTGATCTTAATGGATCTCATTCTGCAATGAAATACTTCCAAGGCCCACGTGGTCTTTGTCTGTGGACTGACTGCGTGTGTCTCGATAGCTTTGTTAATCTGTGACATATGTAACGCTATTGTAATCACAGAAAGTGGCCGTGATAGTTATTTATAGCGTAGGTATATTTTCCGACAGTGATCCGCTAGTACAGATGGAGACCGATACACGGTTTTTTTTTGAGTGAGGGCCCCACACTACAAACACGTTGTTGCCCCAAACGACGGGGTTTGCGGTTAGGCACATTTTTTCCCGCTTTAACAAAAACTAAGCTATATTATTCGAAATTTCTGTTCCTAAGCTTCCCATTTTATATGCTAAGAGAAGAACATGCAAAGATTTTGTTAAATCTACTTCAAGTCAGTGTTCGGTTGGAAACTCATACTGGGTAAATAGTAAAATACCGAGTGAGTAGTAAGAGTAGAGTTCTAATTTGAATTTTACGACACCATCAATGGTACTTGTATGTTGATGATGTGATCGCTACTACATGGTGTTACCTTTAAAGTTTGTCATGGCATCACCTATAACTGATATGACCCAATATAATAGGCACCAGTCCAAATAAACATTGTAGGTCGGTAGGTATTATAATATATGTTTCGGTAAGTGAGTAATTTGGTTTTTATATCGCTCGATCGGGGAAGTACCATTCTCTCACAGAAGATTAGCGATAAACAAAGGTCAACACTTTGTTGTATTTCATATGATGAGTACTGTTTTAAATAAGCACATACCCATTTTTTTTTTTCTTAATATTGTATGTTCTTACTTAGCACCTACATTAGTTAAGTACATTAATTTAAACACTGTAAGAAATTGGAGATTTAAAAAGTGGCTCATGAGCTTCTTGCCGGGTTTTTTCTCATGGAAATCAAATCAAATATTTTTGAATTAGAAATTGAATTTGAGTAAGAGCGCCGGTGGGCTAAAAACCCTATACCTTCCCTTGGAGCTGGCGACACGCGAGTGATACCTCTGGTGTTGCTAGCGTACATAGGCTACTTCTTCAATCTTTTTTTTTATTATTGCATGTAATGGCAGACGAGTTACGGCCCGTCTAATGATAAATGGTAACCGTCGCTGATGGACTCAACAATACCAAGAGTATTGTCAAGCCGCTGCTCACCTTTTCATTTCACCGATATGAAATGGTGAGCAGCGGCTTCATAATACTCTCAGCCAAAACGCAACGATGTGCTTAATGGCTGGTTACACGGGAGATGGTGGTACCAACCCGCTCGGGCCTGATACCAATTGAGTACTCCCACTTGGTACCCAGCCCTACCACCAGTCATACAATGGATGATGATTGCTTACTTCCTTTAGTCGCCTCATACGACACCCGCAGGAAAGGATGGGGTGGTGACACTTGTATTCTTAGTCCGTCACCATACGGACAGGTCCCACTATTCTGGTTAGGTCTCCCCTCATGTTCAGAGGGGTCAGGCTATAATTTACCATACTGGCCCTGTCGAGAAAATCTCTCAGGCATGCAGGTTTCCTCGCGATGTTTTCTTTCTAAATTGTAAACAAATACACAAATCATTTTACAAATCTCGAATGGCGTGGTGTGCCGCACGAGATCTGGACCTTGGACTGGGTATCGAACTCGATACCACTGTCTTTGCAGTCCTTGGTTTTACCGCCAGGCTACGGTAATCGCTTATCATTAGGTTGGTAGTACCTACCTATACAAAAAAGTATCTCGAATCCGTCTTGTCCTTCTAGTTGGGTGGTGGAGCTCAGGTAGGCAGTAGCTTTGGGTTAATACTGGGGATCGGCTCAAACTCAAAGAGGTTAGAAAGCCTAGGAAGATGACGATATTTGTTTATTCAAATAATCACAGAGTAGAGAGAGTTTGTAACCGATCAGTTGTGTAACTACGAGTAAGTAGGTACTTGTAGTAACCTCAACCTACA
The DNA here is from genome assembly GCA_948253155.1 of Leucoma salicis. Taxonomy (NCBI): domain Eukaryota; kingdom Metazoa; phylum Arthropoda; class Insecta; order Lepidoptera; family Erebidae; genus Leucoma; species Leucoma salicis. The sequence continues at coordinate 21,930,083 of OX411807.1, forward strand.
AGGAATGCATCGAATGTAGGAGCGAATAGAGCACGAATAAAAAATATTGCAATACGAACTCTATTAACAGTAGATAGTTAACAGCTACATATTGACACCTTATGAAATAAAACTACGTTTACGGAATCTTTTTTTTTTATTGCTTATCATGGCATACGAGCCACGGCCCACCTGATGGTAAGTGGTAACCATCGCTCATGGACTCGACTATACCGAAAGTATAGTCAAACCACTGTGCACCATTTCATTTCTCAGATGTGAAATGAAAGAATGAACAGCTATCTTCTGCTACAGCCAAAACACACTGATGTGCTTCATGACCGGTCACACAGGAGACGGTGGGTTCCCAGCCCTACCACCAGTAATGCAATGGCTGATAATTGCTTACATCTTACTCGCGATACGACAGCCGCAGGAAAGGATGGGGTGGTGACACTTGTATTCTTAGTCCTTCACCACACGAACCAAGTCTATCAAGTTTACTTAATTTTCTACTATCTCGAGCGACGTTTCGAATACTTTACAGCATTTATGATCACGGGTGGATATCCGTGTTGGACGTCCAATGGCTGATATATTGTTCGATGATTTTACAAAAGTTAGTTTTTTGTTTCAATTAATCCATCTAATATTCATTTAGAAATTATCTATTTTTAAATTTTATGAGTAGGTATGAGATTTTAAACTAGTATAAGTAATATAATTATATCAGAATAAAGAACACAGCTGATGTGAAGCACCGTCGCTATACAAAGTATGCATTTTGCTCACAAAATAACAGGACAAAACACACAGGACCACACCCGCCAATACATTAGGTTTGATAAACCTAAAATCCTAGCAAAAGAACATCGATATCGTCCCACACTGATACGTGAGGCTATTGAAATTAAAAAACATCTGCAAGCTGGAATCCTGTGATAAGCCTCACCAAACATAATGTTAATTTTGTTTCTAAACGAATATTAGTTGGTGTGTTAAAATAAAAAAAAAAAAACAACTTTTTATTACAGCATTATATTAGGTACTTATCACTGTGACCGTCAATTGCTAGTTTATTGGTTAATTATCAAGTTTTACTAGTCAGTTCGAATTCTGAATGCAGAAAATTTTCATGTTGCTATTTATTCTTGCATTATAATTGTAAGTTAAATTATTCATTAGAATGTAGCAGGTTAGATAAGTACCATAGCTCTGATGCATAATTTAATTAACCGAATTCAGCACTCGTGGCAAGAGACAGCAATACAATTAATTATGATCCTATCCTCTTCTAATATAGGTAATAAGTACTCCCTGATGTCATACAGTTGGAGTGGTCTACCAATACCGTTACTAGTTGTTGCTTACTATCAGGCGGGCCGTATGCTTGTTTGCCACCTTCTTGGCACTCTTCCGATATAGTAAAAAACATCCCACACTTTTTACAATAATTATTATTTGTACAAATAAATGCAATTGAAGTGTGAGTGACAGTTTTTTTACTAAATGCACATGAAAGTTTACCTGTAATAAAACAGCAATATTTAAAGTTTTATTCTCTCTGTTTGGCTGTTTGTTTCTACAAATCTTCGGAATGGCTGAACTGATTTGGACTAGCTGATGTTATAAGGAGTAACATAAGGTACTTTTGTTTTGGAAATTATGATGCCGAAAAAAAACAGACAGCTAAATTCCATGCGGATGAAGTGATGCGTAGCAACTAGGTACTTTATTTTAACGATATTTTCTACTTTTTAGTTACTAGCTATTAAAGCGTAATTTTTGTTTTTTAATAGATATATAATTTGTGTTGCCACTGTGGAAATGCTTTACTCACCCCTTCCGCCAGTGACAGACACCACAGGAAGTAGCACCATTCCCATCTTCTCCGCTTGAATACCCACTAAAACAACACAGGCCCTTCCACGCCTATTTTGGGTCGCCTTTTGGGCATGTGACTTGTAACGCTCCGGCTTCAAGCTCCGAGGAGAATCAAAATTGCAACAATTGTTTTATATACATAGAACAAATCAATCACACTATTATTCATATTTTAAATTATTTTTTAATTTTTATTAAATATAACACAATATGCGGCAATCATACAGTTAAATAAATGTATTACCCGTAGTCATGGACGTATAAGAAAAATATTTTTATATGTCCATGCCCGTAGTATATTAAAGTTTACAAAATTTGACGCATAAAATCCATCATACACATACATGTTACGGGCCTTGTGGAGTAGTCGGTAGTGTAACAAACCTCCGTGCATGAGGTCGTGGGTTCGATTCCCACTCAAGATAATTATTTGTGTGATGAACACAATCTTGTACTGCGTCTGGGTGTTTTCTATCTATTATATGTATGTATATACAAAAAAAGCAATATATGTATTATATCCATAATCTGGTAACATTAGCACAAACGTTAAGTTTAGTTTGGGACCAGAGGACGTTGTGTCAAATGTCTGTGAATATTTATAAGCAATAGTAGCAGGCCAGAGTTTGGAAATGTGCCCGGTAGACGTCAATAGGCTCGCCCCCTATTACGTGGGACTTAAACATAGCTGGCGAATCGTGTGTGTTTAATACACCTCTGCCTACCCCTTCGGGGAATACAGGCGTGATGCTATGTTATGTTATTATTAATTTATTTTTATATGTTCAGAAACATCATGGAATCATCATTCTTTAATATTATACTTTAAGGGAACAACCATATAACTAGTAATATTTGTGTTAAACAGTAGATTAGTATGTAATGCTAAGTATCATTGCACTTTGCAATTGTAGGTTTATTACAAGGGCAACAAGAGCTCTTTTAAACTGGGACATTGTTACGTAACTGTTGCAGTTTAACGTGAGTTTGACAACTTCGTGTTACGATAAAGGCGGAATATTCAAATATGAAATTGGTATGCAAGTTAAATAATAATGCATGGTGCTCGTTGAAAAAAAAGAACTAGTTATGTGTTAAAGAATACATTATTTGTGAAAGTGGAAAAAGAGAGCTTTACTGCGAGCGGGATTTGAACCTGCATCCCTTCCGGGGAAGTGCTCTTGACCGCTAAGCGAGATTAGAGTAGCCGACCGCTACACCCGATCTCCACATCACAATTGCTTTTTAGATTTCTTTAATTTAGAAATAAAGCCTACTTAGGCTCTATTTCGTTTAAATTGAAGTAATTTTGAGACTAAAAGGAAAATAAATTAAAGTTTAAAAACTATAAAAACACGGTTTAATAACTAGTCAAACTAAAAAGTCAAAAATAATATTACAATTAATAATTGTAATAAAGTGTGAGGTGCTTGAAATCAAACTATTTTACAAAAAGTTCATTGATATAGTACTCGTAAAAAACACCCTTATAATGCAAATAACATAAAATATTACAAATAGTTTATTGATATAGTAAAAAGCACTCTTATTAAGCCAAAGTAAATATGAATATAAGTTATACGAGTATTAACAAAAACAGGAACCAAACAAAGTAAAATAAACTAAATCGTAACATTTTAACAGAATATCAATGACGTATGTTTGAAAATGGATCGTAAAAAGTTTTCTTATTTACGACTCTTTGTAGTACATACTTAGTAGAAAATAAAGTTTACTTATTTACTTATCAACACGCCCTTTCCCTTGCGGGGTAGGCAGAGAGAACAGAGTGCCAAGAGGTTTTATTCTTGCATACATCTCTTGCTTTTTCAACATTCATAACTCTCTTCATACACGCTCGCCGGTTACGGAGACGCCTGACTCCACCTTCCTTCAATACATGTCCGATTTGATCTAGGTACTACTACAGGGGGAGACCGAGACTCACCTGTCTCGGTCTCCCCCTGTACCTACACATCCTTCCACTTTCGCATTGTATATCTTCTTAACCAGTCGCTCGTCTGGCATTCTTTCCACATGTCCGAACCATCGGAGCATTCCCTTTCGCGTCTTTACACCAATACTATCTTTCATACCTACTCGCTCTCTTACGTCGTCGTTACGAATGCACTCGCTCTCTTACGTCATCGTAATAAAGTTTAGGGTTAGGAATATTGAACCCAAAAGGGTAGGCTGACAGCGGACTACTGAAGTAATATCATACAGTTCAAGGGGTGCGCCAATACAGGCAGAGAGACGGCAAGTTTATTACGAATATCACAGTTTAGGGAAATATTTTTAATTGCGAATAAACCTTGAGTACTTGACTACATTTTACACAGTGTAAAAGTCAGCCTGTAATCTTTGTACTAAATTACCTTGTCGCCGTGTGGGGCCGGCTTTAGAATTGTCCCACCCCTCTCTACCCACGGGAGTCGTAAGAGCCGACTGAGGGAATACCGGGGGAGTGCGCAGCAGCACTCCCTCGAGTATTAACAACATTAACTGCGATTGCTAACCCACCTGCCAAGCGTGGTGATTACGGCATTATCCCCCATGACGGGACCGCTCGTTGTGGCGTTCTCTTGGGGAGGCCTAGTTATGTCCAGAAGTGGACGTTGAAAGACTGATGGATGACTTTAGACTTATCCCACAGGATTTCCTTATCAACATACATAGCATCACGCCTGTATCCCCGAAGGGGTAGGCAGAGGTGTGTTACACACCCACGGTTCGCCAACTATCTTTAGTAACAATAATAATTCATTTATTTAATCAAGTAACCATGACTCATTATTGTTAGTAATACATACAACTTAACCTATGTTAGTAGTGACACATATAAAAAACATAATAATTTATTTTATAATCACCTCACCATTCCGTGTGAGGTGGCGCAGCAGTGACTAACATACTCACAATCTAGCCTCTCTGCAATCATGGCCAGTATGCTGTTTGAGCTGGCCCGCACTCTGCGCACCAGGGATGCGCTCTGCGAACATCCCGGATTAAGTCCCACGTAATAGGGGATGAGCATATTGCCGTGCACAGGGCTCGTCCTGAGAATTTTTTTTTTACGAAAAGGCTCAATAGCACCACCCGCCCCGGGGATCAAACCCGAGACCTCATCAGCAGTTGCTCACACTACACACAGAGGCAGTTAATCAGCATGAAAATATTCTTTGCTTATCCAACTATAATTTATAATTATGTATGAACACTTGAACGTGCATCATCTACACCAACTTTCAAATTTATATTATTAGTAAGAAAGGATTTACAATGTTAGTGGAATTAGTAGGATTTAGGAGCACAAAAGCTATATAAATTCGAGCTCAGATCAGGAGTATAATATAGTTATGTGGTTGCAACTATATCACTTTATCTTAGACGTTTTCGTTGGGGAAGAAAGGTTCTCGAGTGGTGACCACGTATCGGACGGCGCAGCGTAGGACGGCCCCTCAGCCTTTCATCGTCCACTGCTGGACATAGGCCTCCCCAAGAGAACGCCACAGCGAACGGTCCTGTGCTGCCATCCAAAGACTGCCTGCGACTTTGACCAGGTCATCGGTCCACCTGGTGGGAGGCCGTCCTACACTGCGCCGTCCGTTACGCGGTCGCCACTCGAGAACCTTTCTTCCCCAACGGTTGTCGGTTCGTCCAGCGATGTGGCCTGCCCATTGCCACTTCAGCATGCTGATCCAGCGGGCTATGTCGGTCACTCCCGTTCTCCTACGGATTTCCGTATTACGGATCTTATCACGTAGCGAGATCCCAAGCATAGCCCGCTCCATAGCACGCTGAGCAACTTTAAGCCTTGATATAAAGCCAACATTCAAAGACCACGCCTCTGTGCCATAACTCATCACTGGTAACACACACTGGTCGTAGACCTTCGTCTTCAGACGCTGTGGAATATTGTTCAAGAAGATCTCTCTCAGCTTCCCTAACGCTGCCCAGCCGAGCTGAATTCGTCGATCGACCTCTTTCTCGAAGTTGTGTCTACCTAACTGGATAGTTTGTCCCAGGTATACATAGTGGTCGACAACTTCGAGAAGCGCACTCCCGACCAGGACCGGTGCTGAAATGACATGGACATTAGATATGACTTTCGTCTTGTCCATGTTCATTTTGAGACCCACTAGTCGGGAGACACGGCTGAGGTCGTTGAGGATGGTGCCAAGGTCCTCCAGCGATTCTGCCATGACAACGATATCATCTGCAAATCGAAGGTGAGTGATGTATTCGCCATTTATGTTGATGCCTAATCCGGTCCAGTCCAAGAGCTTGAAAACGTCTTCCAATGCAGTGGTGAAGAGTTTCGAGGACATGACGTCTCCCTGTCTAACACCTTTCTGCAGTTGGATCGGTTTTGTGCTCTTGTCCTGAACTCGGACAGACATAGTGGCGTTTCTATACAAACACTTCAACACTTCGATGTATCGATAGTCAATTTGGCACCGCTGAAGGGACTGCAGCACCGCCCAAGTTTCGATCGAATCGAAGGCTTTCTCTTAGTCCACAAACGCTAGACACAGAGGCCGATTATACTCCTCGGTCCTCTGGATAATCTGGCGCAGCGTATGTATGTGATCTACGGTACTATAGCCTTTTCGGAAACCGGCTTGTTCGGGAGACTGGAAGTCGTCAAGCCTGCGCGTGAGTCAATTTGTAATGACCCTCGAGAACAACTTATAGACATGGCTCAATAGTGAGATGGGTCTGTAATTCTTCAAGAGGGTTCTGTCCTCTTTCTTGAAGAACAGCACCACCACGCTCCTGGTCCACGACTCTGGAACGTCGCCCCCGAGAACGACAGAATTGAATAGCCTCTGGAGGGCTTTGAGGACCGGCTTTCCACCTGCCCTCAGAAGCTCTATAGTAATACCGTCGTCTCCCGGTGCCTTTCCGTCCTTTAGTTGTTTGAGAGCCATTCTGATCTCGCATAGGCTGACATCCGGGATATCTTCGGTATAGTGCCGAGTTAGCTTGGATCTGGGTTCATGGACCAAGCTTACAACAGGGTTCTGGGATCTGTATAACTGTCTATAGAACTCGTGGACCTCTCTTAATATCTCATCTTTGGATGAAACAACAGTGCCATCATTGGTCTTCAGCTTGGTCAGTTGGCTTTTCCCAACAGATAGATCTCTTGCGAACACTTTGGCGCCTTGCTTACGCCCTATCGCCTCTTTAATACGCAAGATATTAAATCGGCGAATGTCTCGTCGCATAGACTTGGAGATCTGCCTGTTTAGTCACCTCTGATTGGACCAATCAGCCGAAGATTGCACCATCATCTCTGTCCGTCTCGCCATGAGCTTAAGAGTTTGGTCCGAAAGCTTTTGAGTCCTATTGACGCGACTGGTCTTAAAAAAGGTCGACCCGACCGCTTGGACAGTTTCCACGAACCTGTTGTTCATATAGTTCACTGAATCGCACTCGTCTAGGCATTGAAAGCGATTTTGTAGTTCGAGCTGAAAGTTTTCGGGATTCTGATATTGAGCACGTGTTGGTCGGAGCGTAGACTTCATCAAGCGTGACCTCTCGACTTTCATATTTAAATTCAATATGCCTCTAACTAAGCGGTGATCACTCCCAGTTTTAATCCTGCTGATCACTGAGACATCATTGAATATGTGTCGTTTGTCCGTTAATATGAAGTCGATCTCAATTTTTACTGAACCATCAGGGCTAATCCATGTCCATTTTCGCTGGGGCTGTTTCCTGAAGAAGGAATTCATCATAAAGAGGCCTTCCTTCTCCAGAAAATCAGACAGCATCTGGCCCCTGTGGTTCCTCTGCCTAAATCCATATTGTCCCACCTTCAGCTCATCGTCTCTTCTTATGCCTAGTTTTGCGTTGAAATCTCCCATAACCACCGTGAAGTGATTTTTAGATGCGTGAATGGCTTTCGAGATGTCCTCGTAAAGGGCCTCCACTTCGTCGTCGGAATGTGTCGAGGTCGGTGCGTAAACCTGTATGACCTTCAGCGAATACCTTTTGGTTATTCTGAGTATAAGGTACGCTACCCTACTCGACACACTCTCAATCTTCTCCACGTTACCTATGAGAGACTTGCGAACGATAAACCCGACACCACCTTGGGACTGTTGGTCGCCCTCCCAGTGGAAGAGCAAGTTTTCGGACTGGAGGATTATTGTGCCCTCACCCTGTCTTCGCACTTCTGATAATCCTACAACGTCCCATCGGATCTTGCTCAGTTCCTCTTCCAGCGCGATGATCCTCTCGTCAGTCCTCAGTGTCCTGACGTTGTGCGTTACCAGGGCCAGAAGTCGTTTCTGGTAGCCGGATCGCGACTGGAGATTCTTAGCACCCCTGCTCCGCCGTTACCGGGCCCGCTACCGTTAGGCCACGGAATAGCGGAGCTGCCGTAACTGGGGGCCGATGTATGTGTGTGTGTGCACTCATATGGGGGGTATTACCATAATCGCCACGATTGGCAGGCGGGTTGGCGATCGCAGTGGATGTTTTTAGTACACAGGGGAACGCTGCTGCCCGGTCCCCCGGTAGTCCTTTAGTCGGCTTTTATGACTCCCATAGGAAGAGACGGGGTGGAGCTATTCTTAGTGCCGGCCCCACACGGCACGGATGATGATTACACGCTTGTTATTGCGTATAACCCATAGATATGTTTATAAGTTTGGACTTGCTCCTATTATGCAAATGAGGGTTTAAAAAAACCTTTCCCAATTAAAACGCCACATATGCAGTAAATTGATGTTCGGTCCTAGAACTAAAATATATCAAGGTTATGTTAATATTACCATTGCCTTATATATGATAAGCTGTTTGATATAAGTATCTATCATAAAAATATAATTATGTATTGGTACCTACTTCAGTTTTTCGAAGAGCAGTATGATGTTACAGTGCAAAATGATGGAAATCTATGAGGTTCTGTAGTAAATTGTTGTAACCTGCTACTTAACCCGGTTAAGTCATAATTTACAGACATTTGTTTTTTATTTATTATACAGTCATAGAGCTTTGACGTTTTTAAACATACACCTAACTAAGTAGGCTGTTTGTGTACGCACAAGGTACTCTACTAAACTCGTATTTCTAAATAAACATGATTGTGCTGCTACAATATTGAATTATTAATCATATCTAAGCACTTACAATTACATTTACTAGAATTATTAAACGAATTATAATATATTTATAGGGTCAGTTATAGTTTCTTCTGCTCCGGTTTACACTGTTAGACAAACAATCTGCATAATAATCACTAAATAAAAATCTGCCGTGTTGGGCCGGCTTTTGGAATTGTCCCACCCCTCTCCACCCATAGGAGTCGTAAGAGCCGACTGAGGGAATACCGGGGGAGTGGGCAGCAGCACTCCCTCGAGTATTTACAACATCTACTGCAATCGCCAACCCGCCTGCCAAGCGTGGCGATTACGGCACTATCCCCCATATGAGCGAAACATTTATGTTGTGGCGTTCTCTTGGGGAGGCCTATGTCCAGCAGTGGACTTCGAAAGACTGTTGGATGGAAGGATGGATGGATGCAATCGCTAAAAATCAGTCGGTAATTTAATTGAATAATAATATACCTGTTTATGTGTGTGTTTTATCACGAAATATCGTGACCGGGGGAAGAAAAATCGTGAGGAATATTTAAACTAAGTACTTGAGCGATTTTCTAGCATTTGAAAGATCTCGAAAAGTCAGAGTTGTGTGCTGTAAGAGGGGCCCTGCTTTTGCAGCCCTTAGTTTTACCGCTAGACTATCACGACATGACAGTGCAACAATAAATGATTGAATAAATTTTTTATGGTCCTGGTTTTGTGTGGTGGTAGTGAAATATTTCATCAGAAATCTTTAACAATTTTGTCATGGCATTATAACACGAGATCGTACGAAAGTAAATTCAATATAGATGCGGCGATAGGTAAGCTGCTTTCCTTTGAACTCTCGGCAAACTCAATCATAGCTCAAGTGACTAACCAAGCAAGTTTGTCGTCGTCCTTTCGAATATAAGTTCAGTTAATTCACTTGTAGATAGTGCAACATCATGTTGGCTCTGGTCCCCTTTTTATCTACTTAATCATTTCATTTTGGAATCTTTGCCTAGACCTGCAATAGTTTTGCATTCCTGACGAATTGATTTATAGGGTAGAACTTTAGCTTATAGTCTGTGGAAATTCGTGTTTGCTTTACTTTATTTGTTTAAAAGATCGTTGCTAAAATATCAAGTACTTACTTACTTACTTTAGAAAAATAGAAAAAGGAAGAAAGCAAAGTCCAAAAATTAATAAAAATACAAACCAAACAGAAATCGTACCTATAAAGAAGAAAAAACCTGAGAATAAACGTAAGTCACAAAGAGAGCTTAAAGAAAAAGGTTTATCCTACGAGACAATATCTGGTAACTTAAAGGAAGCCCGAAAGTTACAAGAAAATCCTTGCAAAGTGAATAAATGTAGCAGGAAATGTTATGAAATTCCTGAAGAAAGAAGGCAATCTATATTTGATTATTATTGGGGACTTAATGACTATAAAAAACGGGAGTGGATTGTGCAATGTTCTAAACCTATAAATGTAAAACGTCAGAAGACTAAAAATACAGCTAGCAGGCGTTCGTTAACTAATGAGTATTTTATAAACGAAGGTGATGGAGGCAAGTGTGCCAATAATTTATACTAAAGACTCTCCATATAAGTCAAACTTACATTTTGTATACTTTAGGTCATACAAAAGAAGGACTATCTTGTGATGATTCGCGAACACGTACAGCACCAAATAAATATGACGACCACAAAAAACAAGCAGCAAAGAAATACATTGAAACATTACCGGCTTTACCTTCTCACTACAGTAGAAGAAAGTCTACTAAATTGTATCTGCCTGAGCAATTTAGGAACTCGTCAAATTTGTAAAGGTTGTACATTAAGTATTGTTAAGAAAGTTCCGACAACTATTTGAGCGAAAAAATATTTACATCTATGTTTAAATAGTATAACTATGCATTTCACGTTCCTAAAAAAGATAAGTGTCTCTTATGTGCTAAAAACGAAAATAATCTGGATATGACGACTAATGAACAGTTATAAACTCATTTATTGGAAAAAGCAGCCACATATAAACGCTTTCATATTCATCAAAATCAAAAACGCGATAGTACGTTTCTTGTATCTAGTTTTGAAAAAAAAAAAAGTTTTAGCGACACCGTATGGTAAAAGTATGCAGTTGCATTATTCCAGAAAGTATGCTGTGTTCAATTTTACAGTATATGAGAGTATAACGCAGAACGGATACTGTTACTTATGGGGTGAGGCTGATGGTAAAAGAGGGAGTTGTGAAATAGCAACATGTCCGTATCAATACTTAAAAGAAGTTCATAATAGAGCAGTGAACACGTTATTATTATACTGTGATAACTGCACGGGGCAAAATAAAAATAAAGTAATTCTTTCAATGTTCAAATATTTTTTGGAACAATCTATAAATCTGAAAGTTATACAAATCCATTACCTTCTAGCTGGACATACATACATGCCAGTAGACAGCATGCATGCTGTTATTGAGAGGGAAGTAAGAAAATTAATTGTTTGGGCACCTTCGCAATGGCCAAGTTTCATAGAGACTGCTAGAAAACGGCCTCAACAATATAATGTGAATGTCTTAGAGCATACAGATTTCACTAACTTCCAGAATCTGGCGGATTTTTTATTCACTCAAGCTACTCTTAAAAATAAAGATCTACGTATGAAAAATATGAGCACGTGCACATTTAAAAAAAATGCCCCGACGAAAATTTAAGTTAAATATACAATGTTAGAGACTGGTGATACTTACGACATAGAACTCTCCAAAGAATTACCTCCAAAGAATTTGAACGCAAGAGGAAAGGGTCTTTACCCTTGATGGGAAAATAAGTGCTGTTGGAGGTAAAAAGACACAAAATATATACAACACAAATCAATCTGCAGCTGAAAGTACTAGTAATGAAATAAGTCAAAGGAACACAAACAATTTGCCCTCTTTATATAAAGAGAAGCTGCCAATTTCCATTCCAAAATACAATGACCTCAAAAACTTATGAGGCCGGTGTAATACCAAAAAGATTTCATGGTGAATATTTGAACCTTCCAAATAAATCGCCAATTAGAGATACCCTCAATGAAACCGACGACGATGAAGATGAAATTACAGATAATGATGATGACTAGATAAAACACCTACCAAATAGAAAAAGTTATTCCAATTATATTGATTTCACAATTAAATAGCCATAACAATTAATTAGTATTGTAATCGGTGCAACAATATTATTATAATTATATATTTCTTATATTAATATTCATAACATTTATATTTATAATTTATTGATCTTTCACACAATTCATGCCCGCCCCCTTATTCGATCTTCTTCCCTTATATCCATTTGTCCCTTCTATTCATCATTTCAACTTTGCTATCATACTAATCATTTTTCATATACTTTATATTCTTTTTTCATCGGGTCTTTCATTTTCAGTACATTCATTAAATTACTTAATAAATAAAACTGTTGATTAAGTTTGCGAAAATATTTTTATATTCAATTGGTGCTTATAATGATTGGAAAGCCAATTAAACATAATTGTTAAAAGAGTTTGTAAGACTGTTAATTATAAGAGGTCATAGTCAATTTAACATAATTATTTTTACATTGATAACTAGAAGGTTTGTAAGACTGTTAACTATAACACTGTTACTTTTTAGAACTTTTAAACTTAACAAAAAGTTTTATACTGTTTAGTGGTTGAATTTATAATAATTACCCACGCAGACATTCATAAGTCGAAAATAAATAAATAAACTTTGTTTTATTTTTGTATTCCTTTATTTAAATCTGTGATAGCTAAGCTATTGTAAAACCTGAACGTAACTTTTGCTTTGAATTATTAATATTGGTTCATACCAACATTATTCATGCAAAAAAAATATTTCCATGCTGTTAAAATACTACTTTATACTACTTACTATTTAATATAATCTATAGTTACTATACATCAAATTGCAACATTTTAAAAGTCCTTTACTGCAGAATTACATATAACTCGACGGTTTACGCATAAAATATTAGTAACGTAAGGCACAAGTAAACATATTTTTGTAATGTAAGGGACATGCTATATTCTAAATCTTGTGTTTATATCATGAAAGATGATGAAATTCTAAGAAACTTTGTTCTTGACACAATTAAAATTGGAGCAAACAGTAAAAAGTTATAGAAAGATTTAAAAAAATAAAATTGTTTTTTGGCTCTTCTGAAAAACCGTGGTTTGTCATTAATGTAAGGCATTAATTGATACTTCTTGTATCGATATTTGTACTGCGTCTGGGTGTTTTATATCTGTTATATGTATGTATTTACAAAAAAAGAAAGTAATATATGTATTATATCCGTAATCTGGTATCCATAGCACAAGCGTTAAGCTTAGTTTGGGACCAGAGGACGTTGTGTGAAAATGTCCTTTAATATTTATTATTATATGGAGGTTAATAACCAGCACAGAGGACTAAATATGAGTATAAATAAAATTACATATTTTTTATTTCGCAGACAGTGACAGCTCCGCTGAACCGTGATACTATTATCTCTTCATTATTCCACCAATTAATTCCATAAAACAAGGATCTTCAATCTTAATTATTAAGGAACACAGTCTTATAGGAGTCTGGTGATGTAATGGTCGTTATGATATTTTTTTCCATTTTACGTGTTCCAGTTAAGGCCTTCTAATTTAACATACCAACAAGTTTGTAGTGTAGTGCAGAGAATTACGACGTTATGGCACTTTACTTCTTATATAAGAAGGTACAATATCAAATGGTAAAGGGAATTGTTTATTCACTTATTCACGGTTCGCACGCAGATTACAAACTAGCCGACTATTACTTAAGTATTACACCTAAAGGTAAACTTTTTTATTTCCGTGGTTTATGCTGGTATGTATTTTGGTCCGGCAAACTCGAGTAGAATGCTAATAAAAACCTAGTTTTCTACAAGATGTCAATACTAAGTAATCGGTTTACGTTTTGCGGTACTTTACTAAATCGTATTACAAATTGATGTAGTTTCAAGAAAAATAACAAAACGCTGTTAAAATATATTATATTAATATTATCCTAAATAAATTTATATTTTTTTGTGTCCGTGTGGTGACGATTAAGAATACAAGTGTCACCACCCCATTCTTTACCACGGGTGTCGTATGAGGCGACTAAGGGAAGTAAGCAATTATCATCCATTGCATGACAGGTGGTAGGGCTGGCTACCAAGTGGGAGTACTCACTTGGTATCCGGCCCGAGCGGGTTGGTGATCGGCCATGAAGCACATCGTTGCGTTTTGGCTGTAGCAGGAGATAGCCGTTTTTATTTAATTTCATCTGTGAAATGAATTGGTGAGCAGCGGCTTGACAATACTCTCGGTATAGTCGAGTCCATGGGGGACGATTACCATTTACCATCAGATGGACCGTGGCTCATCTGCCACTACATGCAATAAAAATAAGAATATAAGAAAAAGTAGAATTATCTCTATGACGAGAACCGTAGCCGTCAAGACGTAACTAATACAAATGATATAGTGCTATACATCTGACTGATACAATCAGAACAGGTAACACAACGGTAGGTACTCCTCCTAGACTTAAGTTTCGTGCGGTGAGTGAGAGCGCTGGAGGTCCAAACTCTCTACCTATACAATCCCTATTATCCATTCTATCCTCTGCATCTCTTTAGAATTGTCCCAACCCTTTCTACCCACGGGAGTCGTAAGAGCCGACTGAGAGTGGGCAGCAGCACTTCCTCGAGTAATAACAACATCCACTGCGATCGCCAACCCGCCTGCCAAGCGTGGCGATTACGGCATTATCCCCCATGATGAGACCGCTCGTTGTGGCGTTCTCTTGGGGAGGCCTATGTCCAGCAGTGGACGATGAAAGGCTGATGGATGGATGAATGGATGGGCCGCGTATGGTTGTATGGCGCCCACGTAGTATAAAAAAAAAAACTTACTTTGTTGTTTTTTTGCTTTTGATGTCGTTGATTAGACATAAAAAAATTTGACGTCGTGGGACGTCTAGCAGATGTGAAAACATCGAAATGATTTTGTAGAAATAAAATGATCATAACTTGACAAAGTACTCCTCAAGACGAATCAAACGAGTATAAACTCGATAGGGTTGCGTAGTTTCATTACAGAGTTACTGTGGCCACCTTTCAGCTCCATCGTCAGATCCTGGATACTATCTAGAAACAAAGTACTCGTCAAGACAAATCATACGAGCCCAAACTCGATGGAGTTATGTCGTTTTATAACGGAGTTCCTATGGCCACCTTCTAGCTCCATCATCGGCCCCTGGATTCCATCTAGAGGCAAAGTACTCGTCAAGACGAATCATACAAGCCCAAACTCGATGGGGTTGCGCCGTTTCATTATAGAGTTCCTATGTCCACCTTCCAGCTCCATCATCAGATCAGCTTCATGTCATTATAATATTGCATTATCACGTGATATACACATGCGTGTAAAATTTCAGCTCAATCGGAAACCGGGAAGTGTGTCAAATTTAACTTGCAAGATTTGAACGGGACAAGTACTTCGATAAAAGCGTCGCCACGCCAACAGCCGATTTTACCCTCCCTCCGCATTAGATGTTTCACATCAAAAACTGGTATAAGTTTTATCCCGCTATTATATCGCAAACCTGAAACCGGCTTATTCCTCCGGGGGCAAAGCGGCTAGTGTTATAAAATGTGATCAT
The DNA here is from genome assembly GCA_948253155.1 of Leucoma salicis. Classification (NCBI taxonomy): domain Eukaryota; kingdom Metazoa; phylum Arthropoda; class Insecta; order Lepidoptera; family Erebidae; genus Leucoma; species Leucoma salicis. The sequence goes on from OX411807.1 coordinate 21,945,734, forward strand.
AGTTATGCCAAAATGTACTATCTGCATAAAATAGATTTCAAGAAAAAGCCTTTTTAGATTTAAGTTTTCTATACATAGTCAATAGATGTGGGTTGGTCCATACATGTAATCCATCCGTCCATCAGCCTTTTATCGTCCACTGCTGGACATAGGTCTCCCCTAAATGGGGGTTTTACCATAATCGCCTCGCTTGGCAGGCGGGTTGGCGATCGCAGTGGATGTTTTTAGTACACAGGGGAACGCTGCTGCCTAGTCCCCTGGTTATCCCTTAGTCGGCTTTTACGACTCCCATAGGAAGAGACGGAGCTATTCTTGGTGCCGGCCCCACACGGCAAACGATAATATGATTTTTAAAATTTCGAATATGATTAGATCTTTGGCTGTTTTTGCCACATACAACGTCCTGATTAATTTGGTGTCAACAACTCCTTTTAGACAGTACTGCATTAGTACCTATATTTTGCATAAATTAGTCCATGTATATCCTGAATTACTTATGCGAAACAAATATGAAATTCTATTACAATTGTATGTTACCACTACAACTAAGTAAACTATGAACTGACAGGACAGAGGTAACGATTTTAAGTGTTAACTTTGCAAGGCACGCATTTCAAACTTACGGCCTATGGTGTCTGCCAACCCATATTAAACTAAGTGATGAAATATGGCCTAAACCTTTTTAAAGTATAAATTATTTGTGAATAAGGAAAAAGAGATTTTTAGTACGGGAAACTAACCCGCGTCTTTTCCAATCCAGGGAAATGCTCTAAGCCACTGAGCTATCGTACTGACCTATTCGGTCATCCCAATCTCATCATCACATTTGCCTTTACGATAAAATTTAAAAATCTCTTTTTCCTTATTCACAAATAATTTGTACTTTAAAAAGTAGCGGAGCATGTCAAATTCTAAAAAAATATAGATCAAAAATGTCCTAAACCTCTTTCGTTCTGAAGGAAAAACAAGGCCCACCAATAGGACACTAATGTTTTGTGTTAAATAAACTATTTGATTTATTTAGTAAATATGCCGATAAATTACTTAGCACCCCGGGGATTTAAGTCGGTTGGCATATAATTTAAAGTTGTGCTCGAATGCATCGGGGTATAAAATATGAACCCTGCTCTATCTTGTCTATGAACATCATAAAGCAGTCTAGGAATGGAAACAGGCCATAGATTCATAGTTTATGAGACCGAGACCTACTTGTGCTTCTATTTGTACACATTCACGTTTTGCTTCTCGTTTCTAGTCGTATCCAATATTAAACAAGCCGACTGCTTTTACCGAATAAAGGTTATTTCCCGACAAGGTAGAATACGAACACATTTTTTTTAGGTTTTATTACGCAAATTATTATTAATTAAAATTATTAATTGACGTATGCTATGATAATAAAATAATACCGTAGCTATATTTATCATAGTCCTGTAATCTAGCAAGGAAATGTTTAAAAAAGTATTTCTTAAAGCTTAACACACGCGAAACAATTAACCAGACTTTATATAAAAAAAAACATTAATTTTAAGATAAATAGGTAGGTACTTATTTTTCTGTAAATTTATTATTTATTATCACACACAAAAACGTATCTTTAAATTTGCTTAAGTATTAAATATTAATTAAGATAGGCACTGTAATGTTATATGCCACAAAACATGTTTGAAAAATATTATATAGAGATGGAATACCTATATAAAATGAATTAATACAGTAAATATTTCTCAAATTCAATACAATCTACATTGAAAACTATTGAAGTAAAATAAAATTACACAGTGATAATAAAGCTAGTCTTGTAATCAAAATGGAATTTCACCAATTAAAAATTCCCTAACTAATTTTGTGCCTCACCGGCTTGGCTGATGAGGGGACCTAACTGCTGAATTAATACCGAATTACTGAAACTCAGGTAGCCTTTAAAGGGTAGGTACATTGAATGTCCATATTGTTTTGTAAACTAACCCGTTGTTGCCCGCCGTCTCCAAGGAAAGGGATCGGAGGTGGATAGGAAGGATACTAAGGATAGGTTAAGGAGAAGTAATTATAAAATAAATTGATAACAGTCGCTATAAAGCCATATTCAGGTCCCGGAAAAATGCATTCTATCTAGGTTATTAAAGTTAATCCAACGACAATTTATTTCCTTCACAAAGCAGTAGTTATGCTCTCTTTTATTCTCTCTCGTTAATATTATTTTGCATTCATAACCAATTTTTACTACACTCGTTGAATAAAGTGATGTATTGAATGTATTTAGAGATGTCATATGCTTTTCGTAATCACATGGATAATTAATAAAAATGACTGTAATTACGAAAAAAGTGAGTCGACTTGCTGGTGAAATACAGTCCAAACGTAGGGAATAAAAAAAGGTATTTTACCAGTAAATAGATAGACGTTAAGTCCCGCGTTTATAGCATTTAAAGTACTTAGTATTGAATACGATAGTTTAAAACCTTACATTAAAACCCATGTCAAATTCCTTTCATATGTGTATATGCTATGCTATAATAGATTAAAAAATACTGTCTGGTTAATAAAGGTATAAGCATCATCTCACTTGGGGGTAGGTAAAGAGAACAGGCTCTATTCTTGCATACATCTCTCGCTTCCTAGACATAAATAATTCTTTTCATACACGCTTGCCGGTTTCAGAGACTCCTGACTACACCTTCCCTCAACACATGACCGATTTGGTCTAGGTAACCGAGTCTCAGTCTACCCCTGTACCTACATCCTTCCACTTTCTAATTGTATATCATCTTAAAAAGTCGCTCGTCTGGCATTCCTTCCACATGTCTGAACCATTGGAGCATTCCTTTTCGATAAGTGGTTGGTAAGTGGTGGATTATGTACCTGTATATACTATAAGATCGCGTCAAACTCTTACTTCGGTTGAATGGAAACGTTTGCAATCGCACAAGGTAGATTGGTTTACCCATCTTTATTTCCTTGTCATTGAATTTATCCAACATGCATTTACAGCGACCTCTGTGATGGCTTTGAAATAATTTAATTTATTTATTTATCTCTGTAATTAATTACTCATTTATTTTGTTTGATTCTCTTCGAAATGACTGAAATTTATCTTTTTCTTAGCGGCATTGGTATTCGCACTAATTCGCTTAGTAAACTGCTGTTAACAAGAAAATGTAATGAAACAATTGTCGAATTTCTATACACATTCTTTCTTAATGTATTTGCATACATTATTCCGACAAGGTAAGCTTAATTATTACAATTAAGATTAGCATTTTGATCTGTATTTTAGCACTTAACTTGCTCAGCTATTAGGTACCTATATATTTTCACAAATTAAGATTAATTGACGACCAAATAATGACGCATCCCTAAAAATATATTTAATATTATAATTTATAGGACTTATCAATGAACACAGTGCGAAAATGTGAAATTTGCAGGCCCAAGCAATAGTCACGATGGCTGAATTGTTTAAGTGCCTGGAAAACCTTTCCAGATATAGGTTTAAATCCTGCTCATGGGTTTTTGATTTCACATTTTGAGTTTAATTATATGGCTAAGCATGTCAAATGCTTAAAAATATATAAAAATATATATATTTAGTGATTGATATAATTATATTTTTAGATATTTACGCGAATTAATATTTGCGTAATTAAATGAAACTACTTTTACAAAAGCTATCGCATTTACTTGAGTATTGTTAAATACTATCCCGACAATTCGAGTAATTTTAGAGCATATTTTATAGTTAAGGGTGGACTGACGTCCAATAAAAGTCTCAAAAAATGTTATGTGTAGACATAAAACAAAACATATAAACACTTGTAGAAGTAAAACAAAACATATAATTTCTTATATATATAACATAAACGTAATATTTCTCCGAAAGAACACGAAGAGCTTTATCTAGTTACTGTGGTGCTAATCGCATTAATTCATTATATCTGGCGAGAATTGACCTAATTCAGCTGCGGAGCATCTCTTTGTTGGAGTTTAAGAGGATTGTACACTGCTTAATCATCATTGTGCTTAATTAAACACAAAGTGAAAAATGTGAAATCGAAAATAAAAGTCAGGAGCAGGATTTGAACCTGCATCTCCTGGATACCGTCCAGATGCTTTACCAATTCAGCCATCCTGACAATTGCTCTTGACTGCTAATTTCGATAACACATTCATACTTAACGTTTCACTTTGTGTTTAATGTATAGTGCTAAGCATGTCAAATGCTAAAAATATATATAAATATTTATAGGGTTTGCGTCATTATTAGGTAAAATCTTAATTGTAAAATTAAGTTTACCTGGTCGGTATAATGTATGAAAATACTTCCGACAGATGGTGCAGGCGTCACCCAAAGACGTTAAGTATGAATGTGTTATCGAAATTAGCAGTCAGGAGCAATTGTCAGGATGGCTGAATTGGTAAAGCATCTGGACGGTATCCAGGAGATGCAGGTTCAAATCCTGCTCCTGACTGTTATTTTCGATTTCACATTTTTCACTTTGTGTTTAATGTATTGTGCTAAGCATGTCAAATGCTAAAAATATATATAAATATTGTGCTTAATGTGTTAAAAACTTACCTATTACATTTTTGTCACTGGATGGACTTGTGATTTTATTATCTTAGCAAAAATATATTCATCCTTGTTAAAAAGACAAAGCTTAGTTGGTAGAGAACTCAAATTGAGTTAATTATGTTCACCTTATTATGTATAGTTTGTTGAATTGATTATGTTATATTTATTTGTTCTTACTTACTTACTTATAATAACGCCTGCCTCCCTTGCGGGGTAGGCAGAGAGAACAGAGTGCCAAAAGGCTTGCATATAATCTCCCGCGTCCTCAACATTCATGAATCTCTTCATACACGTTCACCGGTTTCAGAGACCCCTGACTCCACTTTCATTAAAAAATGAAAGTATACATTAAATAATTTGGTTTATTTCGAATTATGCTTTTCTTGCAGTTTGTGTCACCCTACTTAGTTAATTTAGTTGCCTCATACGTCACCACACACATGAAATAATGGGGTAGTTATATACTGTAACCACAATCTGTTAAGGTTGTTGTTCTATATACTTATTCTACACTAGTTTCTGCGCGCCACCTCTGCAGCTTAACATTGGGTATGAAGAGAAATTAGAACAGAGAAAAAATTAAATAACTGCTGCCTGTTTGTCTTTACATAAAAAAAATAGTTTTCATTCTAACTAATCTACATCTCCACACATCATCAACCAAATTTCTTACGTATATATATCGCTATTACAGTAGCGCCGCTACCTATGTTCGGTAGCGAAGAGAACAGTTGTCATTGTAATAAATCCAATAATGTTTGCTACAGTACAGAGACCGTATAAATCTAATAACGTAGATAAATTAGATTTGCGTAATAAGGACCTTGATTAAGTAAATTTTGTAGATAAATATTTGTAAGAGTATTTCTGTGAAATGAATGGTTTATTCGTGGATCGGTCCATTACACAGTTATTTAAAAAAAAGACAACAACGTACTTTCAGAAAAAGTCCCTGTGATGGGAGACTTTACACACATATAATTTAACGGACATAAACGACATAGCCACTTTATTTTTCAAAGAATTGTCCTGCTTAGGAATCGAACCCACAAAACTCGGCACAGAAGTTCGATATCTAAACCACTCCTTTTTTTTTTTGTTATGGCGGGAAAAAATGTTCTTACCCGCACACTCCGTCGTTCGGGGCAACGAACAGGGTAGTGTGGGGCCTGCACCCACTAAAGAAACCCGCCGTGTGCCGTCTCTCCGCCTTTATTGGCGGGCCACTGGAACTGTGTTACATTCCTTCGGTTGTATGAATCAAAATATTAATGCCTTATAATGTAACGGTACCTATACAAAATTTCTCATTGTTCGAAAGTCCTTGTTATCTGGAAATTGATTCAGATACTTGACAACATCACTGTATTTTCCTTTCTCAAAGTAAACCACTCAAATTATCTGTTTCAAGTTTGTACAAGTGTACTTTAGATTTTTGAAGAGAGCTTTAGAAGCTTGCATACATCGACTTACAAAGTCGTTCAATAAATGTAGAATTTCTTGAAAATCTACTGAAAAAAAAAAAAACAATCAAAGCCTTTTGATGGGTATAATCTGTATTAAATTTATACTATTACTAGCCTTTGCCAGTGGCTTCGCCGAACAAACAAGCAGACAAACAGACAATCAGATAAACAGACAGACAGACAAAAATTCTAAAAAACATTGTTTTGTTTTTAGACACGCATATATAGTCTACAGTACTTTTTCTCAAATATCTTAAAGGTACAGACACAGCTCTGTTACAGTTTTATAATAGTACTAGCCTTTGCCAGCGGCTTTGCCGCAGCCAAAAGCTAGTTTTTCGGTTATATCTCAGGTTCCCGATATAGTAGAGGGACAAAATGTCTACCAGTTTTTAAGTCAAATCAAGGCCTTTCAAATAAAAAAAGTTGCATCAAAATCCATCTAGTAGTTCTTTTAAATAAATTCTAAAAAAAAATCTAGTTTAAATAATTTTCTAGCTTTTCGGTTATATCTCAGGTTTCCGATATAGTAGCGGGATAAAATGTATACCAGTTTTTAAGACTTATCAAGGCCTGTCAAATAGAAAAAGTTGTATCAAAATCCGTTCAGTAGTTTTTGTGTGATGCGCGAACAAACAAACAGACAAGCAGATAAACAGACCGACAAAAAATCTAAAAAATAATACTTTCTAACATTTACGCGAATTTCACACATTTTGAAATAAAACCACGTTTACGGAATCTATCGCGTTTACTTGATTTTTAGCATAAAAATGTACTAATACTCCTTTAAGTTTTAACTTAAAGGAGCATTATACTTATTTTAAGTTTTAACTACTCTAAGTTTTATGATTACAATGTATGAGATTTTAAGCTAGTATAATAAAATAAGTATAATACTCCTTTAAGTTAGAGTATATATTGTACTTTATTTAAATATTAAATATTGTAATCATTCAAATATCATGTAAATATTGTACTTCTTCAATTTGGGTATTTTTTATTCCATTCGATCGGATAATAATGTGAATAAGGATTAGAAAAAGAAGTAAATGAATAATTAAAACTGTTTCACACATTTATTGATAAAAAAAGGTCATAAAATTCTTAAAATTAAGCACCCGAGGTCTGACGGTATTGGGGCATACGTCGTCCTCGTCCATTGCGTCAAAAATATCATCGTTGATAACATTGAAAAAAAGTAAAATTTTTGCCTTTTGGAAGCAATAAATTGAAAAATATTGATGAAAAGAAAAAGCTTCACATAAAAAAGTTAGTAAATTTAATTTAGAAGAGAAAAGGTCTCTACAATTTTTTGCCTAACACTAACCGTTCTCGAGATATCGAATTAAACGCGTTTTCATCGAAATGACCTTGAGCTGACCTCGCCAGAATCCCTCAAATTGGAATATATGCTCAGAATACACCTCCTATCGATCCTTCATAATCCCCAAACTACATAATTTTATGTTTATTTATTTCCATAATTACACTGGACTATTATAACCTAAAAGGCTAGTAGTATAGACATAATTTTTACTAAGAATAAGAATTTGTTATTTATATTTATATCAATAAGAAATATAATAATTATATGTGCCGGCTTTAGAATTGTCACACCCCTTCTTCACCCATGGGAGTCGTAAGAGCTGACTGAGGGAATACCGGGGGAGTGGGCAGCAGCACTCCCTCGAGTATTAACAACATCCACTGCTATCACCAACCCGCCTGCCAAGTGTGGCGATTACGGCACTATCCCCCATATAAGCGAAACAGCACAGAACCGCTCGTTGTGGCGTTCTCTTAAGGAGGCTTATGTCTAGCAATGGACGTCGAAAGGCTGATGGATGGATGGAATATATATAAATATAAATAGCATAGTCTCCTGCCCAAAATTCTAATACAATTTCCTTCAACTTCGCCTCCAGAGCAACGAGTTTATAACTATATTATGTAGAGAATAACACACGTATGTAAACGGAAATTGAGAGATTACTGCAAGATCTCACTGAGATAAAACCATTATCAGCAATAAACAGTATCTCTACACTGTAGTACAAGCAAAACAATAGCCTGTTTAAATTACTTCTTGTCAACAGAACAATACAATATATTTGCATTTATAATTGGCATGAAAGTTTTTAGTTGCACATTATTTTTTTATTTATAATACGAGGGTGGCAAACAAGCATACAGCCCACTTGATGGTGGGACCTTTTTTCCGCCGGCGGCTTACCCTTTCGGTACCCTCTACAGAGCGACGCATCCGCACACGGAGCGTCATACCTTCGCGGGAGGCCTTGCGGGTGGCGGACGCTCCCCGGTCCATCAACCCGCAGTCTCAGCTAGGGTGGCATGAGGCGCAAGTACTCGCGCCTACGCCGTCCAGTTGCTGGCGGTCCAGAGACCGGCCCGGGGCGTCTCCAGCCGAACCCTCCAGCTGGCCATGGCAGCTCGGCGGGCGTCGCTCTGCCACCTGGCCACCTCGCTGGGCAGGAGACGACCGCCCCTAGCCCGCTTTTGCGACGCCCGCCAATTCACCTCGAGGAGCACCTCCACCTCCAAGCCCCGTGGAGGGGTTCCAGCCAACGTGCAAGCCGCCTCGATCGACACCGTGCGGTATCCGCGTTTGAGCCTGGACGCGATGACTCTTTGTGGTCCCCATAGAAGAGCCTGTAGCGACATCTATCTCGCCACATACGAACTGACACATGAAAACTGACGTTTCCCACATCGCGATATTAAAAGTTATCCGAGCGATGTACATACGAGTATATACAAGAACCCGACGAACAACCGTCGGGAAGTTAGCCCACCAGACACAACACCCGTCTGGTCGGAGGATCCTCCTTTTTCAATAGGGGATGAGGAACTTTACACCTTGTTCCCCTTACCCCCCAAACTGGTGACCCCGAGAATATGAACGTCAGCCAGCGCAGCCTTCGCAAAGCTACGTCATCGTGTCATCATCACTTCCTCAAGCTTTCAAGCAGCGAGTCACACAGCCAGCCAGCATCCACGGCTACTACGGGTATCCTGACCACAAGCATGCAGCAGACGCGCATTCCTGGTCATCACCCACAGCCTTATCAGCGACCTTGGCACAGCACACTGCACTTCAGCCGGTCAGCAAGCAGAGACGCACTTCTCTCCTGGTCGACGCAGCAGCCAACCACTACGCAGCACTGCACCACTCCGACTCACTGGAGCATTCGCAACATCACCCCGACTCACTGCGGCATCATCACCGACAGTTCCGACTCACCGTGAACTATGCGGCATCAGGTTACGACTCACTGGAACTTTACACTGGCTCAGCAAGCATCACAAGATGGACGACTCAACCTAATATCGACCTCCGGTCTCGGAGGGGAGTGATGTAGCGACATCTATCTCGCCACATACGAACTGACACATGAAAACTGACGTATCCTATATCGCGATATTAAAAGTTATCCGAGCGATGTACATATATATACAAGAACCCGACGAACAACTGTCAGGCAGTTAGCCCACCAGACACAAAACCCGTCTGGTTGGAGGATCCTCCCTTTTCAGTGGCGGATGAGGAAACTGTACACCCTGTTCCTCTCACCCCCCAAAAGCCCTATTCGACGCGTCCAGGAACTCCGCCCACACAAGTACGCCGTACAGCGCCATCGACAGAACCACCCCGCGTAAAGCCATCGGCACGCATTGTTGGGTCCGCCCATATTCGGCATGAGCCATGTAGCCCTTACACCGACGAGCCTCGGGGACAGTTGGCGGAAGTGCTAGCGAAAGCGCCGCCGCCCGCCCAGCACCAGACCCAGATACTTGATCTGGACGTTCACCCCAATTTGGACCCCATCCACCGTGATCGAGGCGCCAGCAGGTGATGGTTGGACCCTGAGTGGTTACTATAGATTATAGATGCTAGCAACACCAGAGGTATAGCTCACGAGTTGCCAACTCCATGAAAAATATAATAAGAGATATAAAAAATAGGAGGTGAAGAGGAAGCCAGAATTAGGAAAGAAGAGAGACGTTTTAGAATATTAATCAGTATTTTAGAAAATAATATTTTTTTGAATTATTTCTTTAGGCGCGTTAAGTACTTTTTGGGTGAACAAAAATCATAGAAGCGTCATCGTCACCGAACGCTCCGATAGAAGTAAAAACTAAGTAAATTGTGAATTGTATCGTCGAGCTATTAGATTATTATTATTGAATTATTTTTGGTTTGTAAGTTAGAAGTGTTTATGAATGATTAATTTATTTAGATATTTTAAACACAAAGTGAAAAATGTGAAAATCGAAAATAACAGTCAGGAGCAGGATTTGAACCTGCATCTTCTGGATACCGTCCAGATGCTTTACCAATTCAGCCATCCTGACAATTGTTATTTAGATATTTTTATATATATATTTAGCATTTGACATGCTTAGCACTTACATTAAACACAAAGTGAAAAAAATGCAATTGTCAGGATGGCTGAATTGGTAAAGCATCTGGATGGTATCCAGAAGATGCAGGTTCAAATCCTGCTCCTAACTGTTATTTTCGATTTCACATTTTTCACTTTGTGTTTAATGTATAGTGCTAAGCATGTCAAATGCTAAAAATATATATAAAAATATCAAAATATTTAAAGGGTTTGCGTCATTATTAGGTAAAATCTTAATTGTAAAATTAAGTTTACCTGGTCGGTATAATGTATGAAAATACTTCCGACAGATGGCGCAGGCGTCACCCAAAGACGTTAAGTATGATGTGTTATCGAAATTAGCAGTCAGGAGCAATTGTCAGGATGGCTGAATTGGTAAAGCATCTGGATGGTAACCAGAAGATGCAGGTTGAAATCCTGCTCCTGACTGTTATTTTCGATTTCACATTTTTCACTTTGTGTTTAATGATTAATTTGATGAGCCGTGGCTCGTCTGCCACTATATGCAATAAAAAAATACTTTGGAAAATCCAAAACTGCACGCCTCATAATCTTCATTTTTCACAATAAAATTGATTATTTGATTGTGTAATGTATTGGTCTTACTAAGTAGTTTTCAATAAATCACATAGATAGCGCTAATTTCAAAAAGTACTTATGTGGGTTTCATGTCTCATACGCCTTCTAGCGCAAATTTTAAGAAGTACTTCTATATTGGTCTACCTCTCAGTTCCGGGCTCGCGCACGCCAAAGCCACGCAAAAAAAATTGTGGAATGTAAAATATGTTTTTTTCGTGTTTTATAACGTTGGTGTGTTATTATTTACGTGTGTTTAGTGTTTTTAATTATGGTTATGGAGAAAATAGTTATTATACAAACATCATCAGTTCGTCAAGCAAAGAAGAAATAATGCCATTTAGAAGATTTTAATAATTCTTAGCTAGTACAATTTATCTATTTCTTTTATTTATCGTATGCGTATCATATTTACAAGTCATATAAACATCATATTCAATGCTTTACTGCTTACCTTACAGTTTTTTTTTGTTATATTTTATTTCTGTATCCAGGACACTTAAAATATGTCATTATTTGCGTCTCCCAGCTATATGTACGTATATAAACATCACCTAGAACCATTACTGAACTTATTACCACTTATTACATAAAAAACAATTCGTCTTTGCGAGATTTACCATTTCTGCATTTCAAATTACTTCAATCAAAGAGTACGTTAAAGTACGTTTTTTCAATGACGTGTCAACACGTGTATTTTAGGTTTAAATTTGTTTTTTTTTGTGTTTGGCTTCTTGCAGGCTTTAGTAGGACCATCAGCCTAACATTTATATAATACTCATAGATTAGATGATTTTTTTTTCTCTGTAGTAGCCATAGCACAGTCAAGTTTTGTTTAGGTTAGTTATCTAGGTTTGTTTGTTATTTTTTATTATAATTTTTTTGCATGTCAACGTCCGTGCCATCACTAAGACGCCCCAACGGAAGACCAGCGCAGGTCTTTTGACCTGCTTTTTTGCTGAGTTGGGGTCGTTTTGTAACGAATCTTAATTTTTTCTAAGTTTATTTATATGTATATTCTTTTAATAATCCGTTGCAATAAATATTTTCTTTCGTTCTTTCTTTCAAAGGTAAGAACTTTCTTTTAACAAAAAACAATGTACCGGCCGGGCGAACGGCGTTCTGTTGACGTGACGATAGTAAAACCACCGGTGGCTATGCGTACGTAAAAAGGTAGTTCTCACGATAGGCGCTGGTTTTAGTGTCGCGTCGAGCGTAAATGCCGTAAATATTCAGTATTTTTTTGTTTATTTAATAACAATTAAACCACATCAAATCAGACCGTGAAAAGTAATAGGGCTCCATTCCTAATCATAATAATTCGTAAACGAAAAAGAAAAGACTCGATTAGTAAAGTATTTTGGTCGTTATCGTGTTAACATACATTAACTACAACTCACGGACGTCCAAGCCAGATTTTTTCAAACAGTTTTTTAACTAGTTTAAATAACAAAAATGGCATCAAAAATATTATGAGTGTTAAAAATAGTCTTTGTTCTTTATATGTGTGTGTAGATATTATTTTACAAGTGCAATATATGATAAATAGAGACATTTTAATTTTGAAAAATCAGTTGTGCCGTGTAAACCGGGAGTCAAATTCAAATTCAAATTCAAAAATATCTTTATTTCATAGGCCTATTCAGTAGCACTTAAAATCGTCAATAATACACTAATAATTGAAATAATTAACACGAGCGCCTGAGGCGAGTGTAATCGCAATAACAAAGTGGCGATTGCAATCGCCACAAGCGGCCGGATTCCGTAGTAAAACCTTTCATGAGAAGAACCCGGCAAGAAACTCATGGGCCACTTTTTTAAATTGCCAATTTATTACAATTTAATATAATTTTTATAACTAAAATTACATTATATCTTATAAAACAATTTTGAAAATTAATGAATGAGGAGCAGCTCAAGCCCATTTAGTTTTATCCTCAAGATAATCCGAAACAGTGTAATAACCTTGATTACAAAGTCTAATTTGTATGGCTTTCTTAAACTTATTTAGTGGCATGTTTTGGACATTTTCAGGAATTTTAGTGTATAAGCATATACATTGCCCCATGAAAGATCTACTAATTCTGTGGAGACGAGTACTGTAAGCAACAAGATTGCCTTTGTTCCTTGTATTAATGTGATGAACGTCGCTATACTTATCAAAGCTTCTGATGTTTTTCTTGACATACAACAGATTTTCATATATAAATTGAGACACAACAGTTAGAATATTTATTTCTTTAAATTTCTGTCTAAGGGAAACTCTCGGGACCAGATTATAGATTGCACGAACGGCCCTTTTCTGAAGTACAAATATAGAATTTAAATCGGCGGAGCATCCCCATAGCAGTATGCCATAGGACAAAATACTATGAAAGTAACTGAAATAAACTATTCTAGCCGTTTCAACATCAGTCAATAATCTATTTTTTTTTTACCGCATATGACGCTGAGCTAACCCTACCTGACAATTTTTTAATATGGGGGCGCCATAGGAGGCGTGCAATAAATTAAAAAAAAGTGTGTAATTTTATAATAAATTATATTTAAAATAATATATATATATTTTGCCGCGTGTAGCCGGCTTTAGAATTGTCCCACCCCTCTCTACCCACGGGAGTCGTAAGAGCCGACTGAGGGAATACCGGGGGAATGGGCAGCAGGACTCCCTCGAGTATTAACAACATCCACTACGATCGCCAACCCGCCTGCCAAGCCTGGCGATTACGGCACTATCCTCCATATGAGTGAAACACATGTTGTGGCGTCCTCTTGGGGAGGCCTCTATGTCCAGCAGTGGACTTCGAAAGGTTGATGGATGGATGGATGGATGGAATTTTATAATGAAACAAAAGAAGCCGTAACTATTATATATGTATCTAAATAAATCTGCAAATTATATCCTAGATTAAAAATAAAAAGGTAACATTTTTGAAATTTCTAAATTATGCATCATAAAATACCTTCTCATCACTGACTACTGGCAATGTACCCAGAAAAGGCTGGCAGCATTCCTGCATTGAATAGGAATGCTAATCCTTTGTTCTAGGTCCAGGCAGACCAGTCTTCTGATCACGTGAAGCGTCAATTATAGCGCGAGCGTTTGGACACTAACTCAAGAGTTTCGACCTTAAATGGTGTAAAACAAAATATTAGACTGTTCTAATAGAATTTAGTGCAGTGTAGTTTATTGATGTTAAATATTTTATTTAAGTAAACACTTAGCAATGTCATAATATTTCTTTTTACATTCACGTAAATGCAAACATCGGTGCCAAGGCTAATTTTTGTCATTATCGTGCGCTTTGTGTACGTAAGGCTAGACTAGGTTTCTCTTAAGGTATTGTAGACAATTGTGTAGTACTTAATAGTACAAACATGACTAGGGTAATACTCTACATAACAATAAAAATTAGAATCGTTAATAGTTTAAAAATCAACCGACGAATATTTACATAAAATCTAAAATATGATATACTAACTCACATATTGGTGGGTTTATCACATTCAAAAATAAGGTAGGTACCTATTCTATGGTCAAGGATGTTCTGGACTATTCTTGGACTAAGAATGCACATCAGAACTCCCTAATAACAAAAGTGGAAATTAAGTTTTTATGTCCCACATGTCTACTGAAATAATGTAATAAAAATATTGTTTGAATGACTTCAACAATTACCTGCCAAGTATAACAATAACTAAATAATATCTATACAACTAATACACTGACCTTAACACGTCGTAAATAATTACACATTTATTTTTACTGTTTTTTAGTTTTGAAGACTTTTATTTAGTAGAAAAATACTTTCATATAGTCGACCATTAATTTGAATAACAATTACGGGTGCGTGTACAGACTTATTGTTCTTTAAAGCCTGACAACCATGTTTACGTAGAGTGGCAAAGTTATTTGTACAATGACTTCGAACGTCACAGTTTAAATTTAACTCGAGCTCGTGTAATTCCCCAATAGCTTGTCTCTCCGCTAGGAGTAGTAGTATTGTTCTGTGGCTTGTCTGGTCACGGCTGTACAATACACATGACTAATTTATTGAAGAGGATTCCCCTAAAGACTTCAAGCAATTATATATTTATGTGATAAATGTTTTAACATTTGAAATGCTATTTTACAAGAAACATTGTGACGTGAAAAAGAGATAGCACAATGTTTCTTGTAATTATATTTTTATCACAAAACTATCTTAATACTAGTAAAAAGAACTAAAATGTCGTAAAGTGCTGTTTCTATGTCTTGAAGTCAACGCAGTCGTCTGCGATTTCAGAATGTAGTAGGTTTATAATGAAGAGATCTACAGAACAATAATGCTATTTTAATAAAACTAAGCGTATTGCCTACACTAATTTAAATTGTATAATAGAAAGTGTCCATCTTGCTATGCGTGGAACATTATGGATTCTAGTCAGCTGGAACGAATCGTGATGAAAGCGAACGTGAGTGAGGAGCGAATGATGATAGACTGAATGGCCAATTATATAAAGTTAACACGATATCGAGGTTTGGTACCTACAGAAAAAAAAATATAATGTATTTTTATACAGCCAGTTACAAAGCATTAGGTACATCTATATTTATCCTGTTCTAGATGGTAATGTATTGAAAAACTTAAATATAAATAATCTAATAGTGATTTTTAGCATTTGAAATGATCAGCTAATAAATATTAGAAACAAATGTTTATGATGTGTGTATATTAAGAATAAAATGTTAGGTAGAAATTGGAAGTTGACTGCGCTAAAGATAAGGGAGTCAAAGTACAGTTTTTTTTCGCCGAGAATGGTGTGTTCGATCCTTACAAATCCTTATGTACATATTTATGTGTCACCCCACAAATAATTTTAATGAGTGCGTGCACTATGCCCTCCGAATACAAAGAGCGTTTCGGTAGCTGGATGATGCTTTAGAATTCGAGGAGTTCTGTTTACACTATAAATAGGTATATCTTTCTCATTATATTTAATCAAATAAAAGTCTTAGCATTGGAAAAGTCAAAAGTCACTCCATAAAAATAAGCCTCGTGTAAGTAATACAAAAGTCACATGCATAAGATTTCTAGAACTTATTTAAAACTACTCCGCATACTGCATCCATCCATCCATCAGCCTTTCATCGTCTACTGCTGGGCATAGGCCTCCCCAAGAGAATATCACAGCGAATGGTCCTGTGCCGACTGCTTCCAACGAATACCTGCGACTTTGGACCAGGTCATCGGTCCACCTAGTGGGAGGCCGTCCTACGCCGCATCCTTCATACCCTTCTTATTATCCTTCCTCTCCACCTCCTATCCCTTTCCTTGGATTTGGCGCCATGCGAGTAATGCCTCTGGTGTTGCTAGCGTCTATAGATTATGATAACTGCTTACCATCAGGTAGGCCGTATGCTTGTTTGCAACCCTCGTATAAAGAAAAAAAGTAAAGAATTACCCTTTGAGAATATTCATCTATTCGGGATAAAAAGCATCCAATGTATCAAAAAACAAAATGGCTTTATTTATTTTAATACTTTATGCAACAAATGGCTGACTTAACGCCTGAGACATTCTCTACCAGTCAACCATGGTTGATACAGAGATAATAAATGGTAGATGCATTTTCTAAAGATGCAGATAGTACATAGAAGTAGAAAATACCAAATTTTTGTATTTATAGGACCTAATAGTAGACATTTTTAATCAAGAGTACTGATTACAATGCGTTTACCTGTTGTAATAATTATAACATTGATCATTAATATTGTGACTGCAAATAAAACGATAAGCTTGTTGGCGGATTTGCATCACACCTCAATCACGAAAACAATTTTGATGTAAAATGATCATTCAGTTAGTTGGGTAGCGTAGCGAGTAGGGTCCGTGTTTTCAATGTATTGCATAAATCCAGCTTAGTACTGATCCTTATTCATCCCAAGATGTTATGACTACAATATCCTTTTTAGGGAAACCGTGAATTCACAGAGAATATGAAATGTGCTCGTTGAAGTACCGTGACGGGTTTTATGGTCAGCTTTTATTTAGTAACCTAATTTCATTTCATTTAGATTTCATGATACATAAAAGTTATCTATTTTGACTTGCTTTTTTGTACTAAAAAATATTCATATACTAGCTGATACCCGCTATGACTTCGTCAGCGTTAAAGTTTTACTTTCTAAATTCGACCCCTATTTTACCCGCAATTTTATAAAACTATTGAAATGTATGTGTATCCTATCTATTATATAAAATTCCAGTGTCACAATGTTTATCCGGGATGCACTTCAAAACTACTGAACCAATTTTAACTTTTATTTTTTTTAAATGTGTATTTTGTTCCAACTTAAGAGATAGGATACTTTATATCGCAATTTATAATTGCAATATTTATTAATGAAAAAATACATATATGGTGGTACGAAGTTCGCCGGGTCAGCTAGTATCAAATATAAAATGAAATTTAACATTCTTAATTCAAAAATGGTCAAATATGTGTGTCTATCTCCCAATTAGAAACCTACCAAACCACCCCCACATTTCCTTCTTATTATTTTACCTGACCACTTCCTCATCTCCTCTATATCATCATTCCTCTTCATGTCCTATAGCTTTTCTTGGGGTGAATTACTCGCGAAGGTTGCTTTTGGTCTTTAGGCTACCACGCCAACCCCTCATGGAGTGGCAAACTTACCGTCTTACTCACCATCGAGCCGTACAGCCTAGTATAATTATATGTTAGAAACATTGATTTATAAACAAAAAGGTAGCAACACGCCTGTATTCCCCAAAGGGGTAGGCAGAGGTGTATTACACGCCCACGATTCACCAGCTATGTTTAAGTCCCACGTAATAGGGGGCGAGTCTATTGACGTCTACCGGGCACATTTCCAAACTCCGGGCTGCTACTGAGAATTTTTCTTTTTAGGAAAAAGCTCAATAGCTTTGCCCAACCCGGGGATCGAACCCGAGACCTCATAATTAGCAGTCGCATACACTACCGCTACACCACCGAGGCAGTTGAAGTATAAAACAGAGAAAATCCAGAAGTAGGCACTAAAAGTGTACACTATAAATTAGTGCAGATTACGCTTTCCTGCACTCATTTCATTTAGTATTGTTTTCTGCAATGTATCAATATGCCTAATAATACCAAAATCTTTTCTTAAAAACTCTTTGACTGTCTAGCTCTTCTTTCCCTATCAGAAGTTAATTGCATATCTCTGTAGAACTGCTTTCATGTGCTCCTGCAGTTGCATTATTAACTCTCATAGAGTTTAAACGATGCGCTCTTTCCTCTGACGATTCCTGAGAACAAGCATCCTTCATTCTTTTGGCATTTCTCGAATTTCGAGATAAGGAAGACCGTTTTTTAGGTGGCATCGTAGGTGGAATAAAAAGAACCTATAATAAGATAAAAACACAAAAAGAAAAAATGTATACTTACTTAATTGAAATTTATACTTAACTTTACAACGTTTAACTTGACAACTATATTATATAAAGAAAAGAAGGAGAAACAAACAAAAACACTAAACAAACTAATTATATTATTATCTAATACCTACTTTAAACTTATATCTAAAAACTACGTACCTATGTATTTTTAAAATCTAAAACGCGCTTATTCCGAGAAGAGTCAATAACAACCACGTCCGTTCGCATTAAGAGTGACAATGTGAGCGAAGTCGGCGCGTTTTATTTTTTATCTTTTTGTGTTTGACGTTTGTTGTTAGCCTCAGATGGCTATGACAATCTTACCCGGACAATTGGTGAGCGCAGAGGGCTCTCAAACCAACATTTAGGCAACGCTACCCGAGGGCACCCCCTGTGGGGTAAGGACCTCGGCTCGGACTGTTGCTGGCAAAATGGGATTTCCCACGTTTATGATTTGAAGTCAGCGCGTGAGCGCCCTCGCCTTTTTAAAGATGTAGCGGATGGCCGTTTTGCACGTTAAACAAAAATCAACCGTATAGCCGTACCCATACTGGCGCGGCGAGATTTGGAAGTTTTATTTCATCTTTATCTTGTGTGTTTATAAACCGATTTCTATATTATTTTTTAAAAAATAGATATTAAAGTGTATTTTTTCAATATGGGAGTTTGATAAAAACATATCTATGTGAAATACAATACCTATATTTATGTATTTAATAATACACTGAAGAAATGCCTAACGATTAAATACGTTATTGTGGCTAATTTATAAAAGATATATATACTCGTATACTATTCAGGACTTTTTTGTAGATCTTTTGAAGACCATCATCTTTGTAATACATACTTTTGGTGTATGATCAACGTATGCGAGGATATGAGCTCGAAAGCGTATTTTCATGCGACTTGTTTCAAATTTATCGTCACTGCTCAGCTCCTATGTGTCTTAGCGTTATGTTATATAGCCTATAACCTGCCCAGGAGTATGGAATATAATCGTACCAAGTTTGGTTAAAATCCCTTTAGTAGTTTTTGACCCATGCGTGCATATACAGACAGACAGACAGACGGACAAAAAATTTACTGATTACATTTTTGGCATTAGTATCGATCACCATTCATCCTCCAATATTCATTTTGAATATATATTCAATGTACAGAATTGACCTCACTCTACAGTTTTTATTATAAGTATAGAAAAAGACTAGCCTTTGCCCGCGGCCTCGCCACAGCCAAAAGCTAGTTTTGAGGTTATATCTCAGGTTTCCGATATGGTAGCGGGATAAAATGTATACCAGTTTTGTAAGTCTAATCAAGAGCTACAAAAATAAAAAAATGCATCAATATCCGTTCAGTAGTTTTTGCGTAATGCGCGAACAAACAAGCAGACAAAAAAATCTAAAAAAAATCGCTTTGTGTTTAGGGCACTAATTTTTTCTCAAATATATTAAATGTACAGACACAGCTCTGGTACAGCTTAATAATAGTATAGATTATATTTTAGGAAAACCGTTCCTATAGAAAGAACCGTTAAATAGGACTTGGGATATTTAAAGATGATACACCTATTTATGGTCGCTACATCGACAGCACCATCTGATTATGTTTCTGTTGCTATTATAAATCTGTGACAGAGCTATGTCTGTATTTTTGAGAGATTTGAGAAAAATAATGTCTGTATTAAGGATATTTAGGCGTGTCCTGAACACGAAACAATTTTCTGTTTGAATTTTTTGTCTGTTTATCTATTAGTTTGTTCACACACCGTCCATCCATCCATCCATCCATCCATCACAGCCTTTTAACGTCCACTGCTGGACATAGGCCTCCCCAAGAATGGGGGATAGTGCCGTAATCGCCACGCTTGGCAGGCGCGTTGGCGATCGCAGTGGATGTTTTTAATAATCGAAGGAGTGCTGCTGCCCACTCCTCCGGTATTCCCTCAGTCGGCTCTTACGACTCCCATTGCAATTCTAAAGCCTGGCCCCACACGGCAAGTTTTGTTCACACACAACGCAAAACTAAATAGCTTTTAATTAAACTATATTGTTTGGTAGATCAGACTCAAAAACTGGTATATATATTTACATTCTTGGTATTACATATTCTTTGCCCGAGGCTTTGAATATATTTTTTTTCTCAAATATCTCAAATTACTGTAAAGTTACAGGTTTGTAATAAGATAGTATAAGATATCACAGAGAGCACTTTGGTAACTTTTTAGATCAGATTACAGGTCATTAAAATTGCTCCTCGGGCTAAGTGAAGAATCTTGGTGTGTTTGGGAAAACTAGCCAATCCTTTTTTTCTTATACTACAAAGTGGTGAACAAACATATGGCCCACTTGATGGTAAGCGGTTACCGTAGCCTATAGTCACTAGCAATACCAGATGTATCACTCGCGGGTCGCCATCTCCAAGGAAAGGGATAATAGGTGGATAGGAAGGATTATAAGAAGAGGATAGGTAGGATACTAAGGAGAGACCACAGAAGTAATGTAAACATAGTTCCAGTGGCCCGCCATTAAAGGCGGATAAGACGGCACATCGGCGGGTTTACTTAGTAGGTGAGAGCCCCCACACTACCCTGTTCTGTGGAATTTTTTTTTCCCGCCTTAACACAAAAAAAGGATACTAAGGAGAGGATAGAAAGGATAATAAGGAGAGGATAGGGAGGTGGTTTGGGCCTTTAGGCGTAAGTACCGTTGCTACACGCTGATCTTTTGTGAGAAGGTGGTACTTCCCCAATCGAGCTGGCCCATTCGTGCTGGGGGTAAGTAAGGCTGCCCTCCTTTTCTTCTCCTTTTCCCTCGCTCGAGAGTAGTGGTTAACATTCACAGTTGTTTGTTGTATCTAGAGTGGATTTTATTCTTTATTATGAAAATGTTAAAATACTTTCATTATATTTTATACAGTTTTGAAAAGAGACTGGCGGTTTTCGGCCTGAACTCCTACAGAAATAAAAAATCTACGAAAAAAAAGTACATTTTTTACTCGTAGCTATTTACTTCAGTAATATTTCCAGATAACTTGTCTTGAGTAGAGGAAAAATAATTTCTATTGTGATTATATTGAGAAAAATCGATACTTGCAATATTATATATACAAAACATTTTACTTTCATCACATGATTTGACCTTCATTGTACCTTAAGTTAGATTGTTTCCTTAATTATCTACATCCCAAGTGTACAAGGTAGGTATTTCCTAAGGCAATGAGGTATTTTATAGATTTTTATTTCAACAACAACAACATAGCATCACGCCTGTATTTCCCAAAGGGGTAGGGCAAGAGGGTGTATTATTTATATTACACACCCCCGACTCGCCAGCTATGTTTTAAGTCCCCACGTAATAGGGGGGCGAGCCTATTGACGTCTACCGGGCACATTTCCAAACTCCAGACTGTTACTGAGAATTTTTCTTTTTAGGGGAAAAGCTCAATAACATTGCCCCGACCCGGGGATCGAACCCGAGACCTCATGAATAGCAGTCGCATACACTACCGCTACACCACCGAGGCAGTTTTTTATTTCAATTTATAGGTTTTTTGTAATCGATTATTCACTCAGTATTTAACTACAGCTTTTGCTTTTTTAGGATAGCGACATAGGTACTTGCCACTCGTCAATCATTTAATTTCAGATATTCACGTTATGTTGTCGTTGTTGTCCCTGGTTCCTACGCCGGCGCTTCGTAGAGTTTTCTCATTGCTATCGATTATTATTTTTGACTTAGGAGGCACCCGTTGCTGGTCTAGTATGATATTCACTTCATACGAGTGAATATCATACTTCATTGTTAAAATATTTAAGAAGCTTTTACGCGTGATATTTTCAGACAAGTTTTTGGAAAAGTGACAACCATAGGTGGTTTTCTAATTAATAATTCTATCAGGCAACATTAAAATTACTTATATGTGCAGGTGGTCAAATGCTTCTAAGAAACCCGCCAGCCTCCTTTTCAGGAAATTTAGATCACAATTAATTGTGTTTGGTCAGCTGCCACAGGGAAAAAAAATATTTTATGTAAATATAATTAAAGAAAACTACAAATTGATAAGATTTACTTAGATTTTGTAACATAAAACACTCACTGCCTTACTAATAAACGTTGTATAACCTTTGAATAGTTACACAGTGTTTTGTCTTTGTCACTAATATGACAGTTTGACACTGTGTAACTATTCGGAGCTTATACAATGTTTATTAGTAAGGGGGTCAGTGTGCCTGGGAATCCGCCTAAGGCTGGTCCTAATTAACTATTCTTATAAATCTACCGCGAGGTAATTCAGTTATTTAAATTAGTACCTATTTTTTGGTAGAACATTAAAATAAGGTTTTTTGCTTAAATCAGGTTTGGTTTTAATTATAAAACTAATTTATACTTATGTATATTTAATTAAAGAGAGGTAAAATAAAATGAATATACAAAATGCCTTAGGCCTTAAGTCCGTCTTTGCAAATTAGTATTTTTCTTGAAGTATAAATAAAGCATCATATTAATTATAGGTGAAAACTTAAGTGCCACACTTACCACTTACCATCAGGTGAATTATAACTGAGTTGCACTTACCATTTACGACCAGGTGAGCAGTAACTTGATGCCATCACAAACAGTAAAAAAATAATTAGAAATAGGGACAAATCTGCGGCATAACAGCTAACAGTGTTGTAAATCTTCTTTTTTCTCTATATAGGTACTTGAAACATGCATTTTTATGATCTCGAAGTTTATTTTTAATTATTATCCATAATAGGCTCATTAAATTCAAACTCAAGTTGTTATCCGGCCTAAGCATTACGTTTATTTTGGTTAGAATTTCATATGCGGATTAGAATCGCACTGATATTAAAATCATAAATCGGAGTGATTGAAGTTAAGAACGCTCATACGCTCATCAAGCCAGGAGTTGAAAAGGTTACTTTCAAATAGGTAATTTTAGCATTGATAAGATAAATAAATGATGACCACAAGGATTAAGATCCAGCTGATAACAACAAGTTTAAACTCACGATTGGCTGGGTTTTCGACATATTATATAATGTAATTTTTAGGATAATACGTAATAGTGTTTCATGGTTCGAGTGTCAATCAAAAAAAAAATTTAAGTGATTGGTGCATAGACTACAGCGTTGTTTTATTTATGTATTCTTTTAACAACCTATAACTATAACACTCTTGCATGGGGTTACTCTCAGAGAAAGAAGGGTTAGGTTGTATGCCACCGCCGACCCACTCGAGAGCCCGATAACAAGTGAGTACTCCCGCATCGTAGCGGACCTTACTACCGTAATGCAATTGGTAGATAATTGCTTACTTTCCTTAGTTTAAATTTAAATCCAAATTCAAAATCCTTCTGGGCCGTTTCTATAACTTGGAATTGTGACATAGTGTATAGGTAATTCAAAATTATTTTAATTTTATAGGCCTATTATATAGCACTAAAAATCGTCAAAAATACACTAATAATTAAAACGAGTGCCTGAGGCGAGTGCATCCGCAACAACCCGTTTATACCCGCCGATTGCAATCACCACAAGTGGCCGGATTCCGCAGCCTAATGCCTTTCATGAGAAGAACCCGGCAAGAACTTCATGGGCCACTTTTTTAAATTGCAATTTATTACAGTTTTATATTCTTATAACTAAAATGACATAACATAAATCAGAACCAGCTCTAGACCATTTTGTTTTATCCTCAAGATAATCCGAAACTGTGTAATACACGTTCAAACTCACTTTTATTACAAAGTCTAATTTGTATGGCTTTCTTAAACTTATTTAATGACAAGTTTCTGACATTTTCAGGAGTTTTATTGTAGAAGCATATAGATTGTCCCATGAAAGATCTACTAATTCTGTGGTTCGAGTAGGTACTGTGTGCAATAAGATTGCCTCTGTTCCTAGTGTTAATTAATGTGATGAACGTCGCTATACTTACCAAAGCTTCTGATATTTTTCATGTCGTATAATAAATTTTCATATATAAATTGAGACATAACAGTTAGAATATTTATCTCTTTGAATTTCTATCTAAGAGAAACTCGGGCCCAGATTATAGATTGGAAGAACGGCCTTTTTCTGAAGTATAAATATAAAATTTAAATAAGCGGAGCATCCCCATAGCAGTATGCCATAGAACATAATACTACGAAAGTAATTGAAATAAACTACCTATTCTAGTTGTTTCAACATCAGTCAATAATCTAATATTTTTCACCGCATATGCCGCTGAGCTAAGCCTACCTGACAGTTTTTGAATATAGGGGTTAGTTAGTCGCTTAGCCTTGGAAGAAGAATGGGGTAGTGACTCTTGTATTCTTTAACAACCTATCAAGGCAAGCGTATACCAGGCCACCGGCCATTGAACTCTGATGTTGTTAGTGGCACATTAGACACCATTGCATGCCAACTGCTGACACATCCCGCAGCATACCGCTGGTCAGCGCAGGGAAGGATGTTTTGCCATGGCATGCCGGCAGCTATCGAGACATCTCGCAATAGATTTCGTGGTATCGATCTTCAGACATTGGAATTTATATTGTTATCACTACATATTATGTATGATTTTACGTTGGGTAAAGATGTTTTGTTGTGCTGTCCTCAGTGTGCGCAAGTCTTTAGTTCTGTGCCGACAGAACTTCGCTATCCTAAGGCTGTTCTTGCTGTTAATCTTATCACTATGCAATCACATGTACAGATGGTGGAGTGGTTTAGATACCGACCTCTGTCCCGCATGTTGTGGGTTCAAATCGTGGGATTCGAACCGGACAACTCTTTGTGTGATCCCAAAATGGTTGTTCTGGGTTGAGTGTACTTGTGTCCGTAACATTGTACGTTAGTAAAGTCCTTGCAGTATAAGAAATATTTCTTTAGTATAGGATGTTGCCTTAATAAAACAAAAACTGCTGTTACTGTTAAAAAAGTGTGAAAATATGAAAATTATAACTAGGAACAGCATTTGAACACATGTCAAGATGCTCTGACATTTGATCTATCGTAGCAATTACTCGGAGCTACCAGTATTATTATCATATTTTTTATACTGTCTTGGGTGATACTCCCGCCATATGTCCAACGTATTTGCAACGCATTGTTTCAACAGAGTAAACTTATCATACCAAATTATGACACAACCTGTGATTTGGCACTATTGTACCTGTACTATAATATTCATGGATTATGAAAAATTCAATTAAACCCAAAAGATGCTCGTAATAAAATACAGTTAAAATTAATTATCTAACCGCTGCTTTCTGTAAATACGAATTAATACCATTTCAAATGTAAATAAGTTTATTATTTCCTTTTTCCACTATGGGTACAAAATTAGGTTGTTTACTTAATTTATATGTGCAAGGTTATTATTTTAAACATTTTGATCTGTATTTTAGCACTTGACATGCTCAGCTACTTTAATCCGGAGAAGTACTCTAATCGCTAAGCAATCGCACTGATCAACGGCACTTCCCCGGATTGGAAGGGATGCAGGTTCGATTCCCGCTCGCACTACATAGCGTATCGCACTAAAGTTCTCTTTTCCACATTTTATAAATAATTTGTTCTTTAAAATGCGCAAGGTTAATTAGCTTATGTATTGATATTAATATTTTTTTTTGTTGGCAGGTTCGAGTCGTGATACAAGATGGCTCAAGAAAACAGCAATTCCACCATGGAGATGGGTACTAGTGACCAGGTTAGTCTTATCTATATGTATAAAATTGTTTGTCCTGACTAACGATCAACGTACAGTCGAAACTACCGGCTCTACAGATATTAAATTTGGAATATAGTCTTATTTTATAACGTAAGGGTCCGCTAAGAAAGGATATTTCGAAATTCCAACTTAATTAAAGGTGAGAAAATGATAGCAGAACGACCCCGGGAGGGCGGTGGTCTGTTTCGACGTAGATCCACTGTGCCAAGAGAGAGCTTTTATTGTTACCCGCCTCGTGATAGCGGACCGATAGGGAGGGACAGACGCGTTGAGGACACTGGAGCTGCTATAGCCGCGTTCCCGGTGTCCCTTACAAGGCGTCGTGAGGTAGATCATCGTGGTGGTTTTAGTTGGTAGGCCCTTCGGGGAGAGTCCATCATAACCTCTTCCGCATGCCCTTTGTGGAGAGGTATGCGTAACGTATTTCCCGACGTAAAAAATAGGGGAAACTTTGCAAGAAAGTCCTTGTCCTTTGTAGTTCTATCTACAAAGAACAAGGACATGGAAATTTAAAATACGGTTACTGCGTTTAAATAAATAATGAGGCACCCAGAGTTTTTAGTATATCCACATATTATGCAGGAAAATGTGCGGTTACATTTTGTATGGGAATATCGGTTTTATTATAGGTAAGTAGTACTTACCTTGAAAATTTGTTATTCTAGACATCTACTTATCAACAATAAATAATGACGTGTTTCAAGTTATTTGTATTTTTACATTTTAATGAAAGAATTTGATTGGAGAACGTTTCCTTTGAAGATAGAACATAGCATCATGCCTGTATTCCCCGAAGGGGTAGGCAGAGATATATTACACACCCACGATTCGCCAGCTATGTTTAAGTCCCACGTAATAGGGGGCGAGCCTATTGACGTCTACGGGGCACATTTCCAAACTCCGAGCTGCTACTGAGAATTTTTTCTTTTTTGATGTGAAACATTTAATGCGGAGGGAGGGTAAAATCGGCTGTTAGTGTGGCGACGCTTTTATTCTTATCTTGCAAGTTAAATTTGACACACTTCCCGGTTTCCGATTGAGCTGAAATTTTATACGCAAATGTATATCGCGTGACAATGCAATAATATGATGACATGAAGCTGATCTGATGATAGAGCTGGAAGGTGGACATAGGAGCTCTATAATGAAACGGCGCAACCCCATCCAGTTTGGGCTTGTATGATTCGTCTTGACGAGTACTTTGCCTCTAGATGGAATCCAGGGGCCGATGATGGAGCTAGAAGGTGGCCACAGGAACTCCAAGATAAAACGACATAATCCGATCGAGCTTGGACTCGTTTTATTCATCTTGATGAGTACTTTGTCTTCAGATGGTATCCATGGTCTGATGATGGAGCTGGATGGTGGCCATCAGAACTCTGTAATTAAATAGCACAATTCCATCGAGTTAGGGCTCGTCTGAATTGTCTTGACTAGTATTCTAGTCCTAGATGATATCTAGGGTCTGATGATGGAGCTGGAAGATGACCGTAGGACTCCGTTAAAAAATGACGTAACCCCATCGAGATTGGACTCGTATAATTCGTCTTGACGAGTACTTTGTCTCTTGATGATATCCACGGTCTGATGATGGAGCTGGAACGTGGCCACAGTAACTCTGTAAGGAAACGGTGCAACCCCTCGAGTTTGGAATCGTTTAATTCGTCTTGACGATTACTTTGTCTTTAAATGGTATGCAGGGACTGATGATGGAGCTAGTAGGTGGCCATAGCAACTCCGTTATGAAACGACATAACCCTATCGAGTTGGGGCTCGTATGATTCGTCTTGATGAGTACTTTATCTCTTGATGGTCTGACGATGAAGTTGGAAGGTGCCCATGGGTACGCGGTAATTAAATATCGCAACCCATTGGTTTAGGGCTATTTTGAGTTATCTTGTATAATACCATAGTCCGAGATGATATCCAGGGCCTGATGATGATTTATGTCCATTTCCCTTATTTTACATATGTCATCATTTAATACAAGCACACATTGAAAAAGTTATGATTACCATTATTTCTACAAAATAATTTCGATGTTTTCACATCTGGCAGACGTCCCGTGACGTCTGTTTTTTTTTATACCAAATATCTCAATAACACTGCCCGACCCGGGGATCGAATCTGAGACCATCATGATCAGCAGTCACTTACACTACCGCTGCACCACAGAGGCAGTCTTCAGTTTTGAAGATAGGATCTTGAAAATTAGAAATGTAAGAACAGTAGTAGTAATGTGTAGTATACCCTTCATAAATGACGTGGTACTGGGGTTTATCACTGCCTCTGGGGACTAAAATACTAACTAAACGAAGACATAAAGTAAATACCAACTCAAAATACGAGTAGATATTTATGGACTGTACAAATATTGGTCCAATGTGGAATTAGGGTTGAGTTTTTAGAGTTACAAACTTCCCTTATTGGGTAGCATGGAAAGTTAAATTACTAAAATTATTTTACAACAGCTAAAATAATCCTTGTTTTATCGTCAAAAAAAAAGTATAATTATAATTATCAAAGGGGTAAACCAATTCAAACGATTTCCACCCCCCGTAGAGATGACGGGTGACGAACTACGTCTCCGCCATTCGGATTATTTTTCGGTACCAAAGATACA
This sequence comes from Leucoma salicis, assembly GCA_948253155.1. Taxonomy (NCBI): domain Eukaryota; kingdom Metazoa; phylum Arthropoda; class Insecta; order Lepidoptera; family Erebidae; genus Leucoma; species Leucoma salicis. The sequence goes on from OX411807.1 coordinate 21,974,544, forward strand.
CTTGTATTCTTCTGAATTCCCTCTTCTCTGTACCTTGTAGCTTGTGAATTATATTTAATTGTAATACATATAAAATACTTGGCATAATAATCAATAATATCACCACCTATGCTAATAACAGGTGTGAGGTTGTAGCGTTTTTATTGGTTTAGCAACAAAATTACTTATTTTACAAACAATAGTAGACATACTTTTGCATTCGTAACGTTCGTCTGACGTTTTTTACACCACGCCGGTGACAAACAAGCAGGCGGCCCATCTAATGGTAAACTATAACAGTAGCCTATAGACCTTTTTTTTGTTTAGGCGGGAAAAAATGTACCTAGCCGCACACCCCGTCGTTTGGTGCAACGAACAGGGTAGTGTAGGTCCCTCACCCACTAATTAAACCCGCCGTGTGCCGTCTCTCTGCCTGTATTGGCGGCCCACTGGTACCATGTAGTAGCCTATAGACCTGGCAATACCAGAGGTACCACTCGCGCGTCGTATACTCCAAGGAAAGGAATCGGATGTGGAGAGGATTAATTACGATTATTAGAGGATACAGACGCTAGCAACACCATGCCTCTGGTGTTGCTAGCAATCGCATGTCGCCATCTCCAAGGAAAGGGAAAGGAGGTGGATCATCCATCAGCCTTTTAACGTCCACTGCTGGACATAGGCCTCCCCAAGAATGGGGGATAGTGCCGTAATCGACAGCTTGGCAGGCGGGTTGGCGATCGCAGTGGATGTTTTTAATACTCGAAGGAGTGCTGCTGCCCACTCCACCGGTATTCCCTCAGTCGGCTCTTACGACTCCCATGGGTGGAAAGGGGTGGGACAATTCTAAAGCCGGCCCCATACGGCAAAATATAATAAGAAGAGGATAGGTAGTATACTAAGGATAACAAACGCACTTTTTTTAGATTTGTTGTTTGTTTGTTTGTTTGTTTGTTCGCGCATCACGAAAAATCTACTGAACGGATTGGATTTAAAAACTGGTATACATTTTATCGCACTACTATGTCGGGAACCTAAGATATAACCTAAAAAAAAGCCTTTGGCGGAGCCGCGGGCAAAGGCTAGTAAAATAATATTCTGAATAATACTGTTTAGGTAAAGTGATATGTAGATAGTAATCCACTATTAATTGTTACCGAATTACTGACGGAGAGACTCGATAACCTTCCATAACCCTGTAAAGTAAAGGTGCGATCACACTGAGTGCAACTGCATTGCAGCGAATCTATGATATTAATATATTAAATAATGGATTATTAATTGCATTAAAACCTATTAAACCTTTTTGTTTAGGTGGGAAAAAATGTTGCTAACCACACACCCAGTCGTTCGGGGCAACAAACAGGTTAGTATGGGGCTCTCACCCAAAAAAAAACCGGAACCATATTAAATTCCTTCAGTGGTTTATTAACGATAGCCTACCAATACTTCCTGAATACTATTGGACAGTAGGACACGTTAGTGTTTTGAAACACGATAGAGATTAGGTGTTCACCAATAAGTATAAGATCTCCTCAATTCCTGATTCTGTAGCAAATTTTCCATCTATTCTGAACAGTGTACGAAGTTATTGTCTGTTTAAAATAAAGAATATTCACTTATCATTGTATAAGTTTTTTTTAATAATAAAATGATGAAGGTTGCTGAAGAAGACGAATGATAAGAATGTCCTGAATCCCTTTTATTTTGAACTGCTACTTCACGCCGTAATTGCTGAACCAATTATTATGAAACTTTGCATCCATATAGTTTGCAGCCCAGAATAGGTCATATGCTATTATTTGTCTCGGTATAATAATGGTTTCTATGGGAAAAGGGCCATACAGAGACGTATTTATATTCTGAAGTCCACTAACTTGAACTGCCTCTGTGGTACAGTGGTAGTGTGAGCGACTGCTGATCATGAGGTCTTCCAGGAATTCTCAGTAGCAGCCCGAAGTTTGGAAATGTACCCGATAGATGGAAATAATCTCGCCCCCTATTACGTGGGACTTAAACATAGCTGGCGAACTGTTGGTGTGTAACAGACCTCTGCCTACCCCTTGGAGGAATACAGGCATGATGCTATGTTAAGTCCACGCAGATGGAGTCGCAGGCAAAATCTATTTTATAACATGAATGACATGTGCATAAGACGTAGATTATAGTTATACCCTTTAATCGCAGCTTACCGCAATGATCTGCTGCAGTGCAGTGCTGTCCAGTGCGTTCTTACCTTTATTCGAGTAAAAAAACCTAATCAAGGCCTTCTCGTAGTTCAGTTCATTCCAGTTTTGTTTCGTGAGCTGAATAGTCGAGGCTTATTAAGAGCCAATCGATTTCTCGTGATCGGTTGTGCGTGTGTGTATTCTGTGAAAAAAATGTAGAGGAAGTTATTTTTTACAAATTGTGAGTTTTTTTTTTATAAATTCATGTATTTTGTGTGGTGTTATTGAGAGGTTATTACTTTCATATCTTAACTGTAGTTATATTTATGTATATTTTAAGCCCTTGACATTCTCGTCTATTTACTAGAACTTATTTTCTTATGTTACCAATAAACAGTGAAATTAAAGAATGTTAACTTATGAATCATGCACAATTCTATAGAATTTCAAAATGTTTTGCTTTAAAATAGATTATAGTATTACTGTCGTTTGTTTACATCATCTGTTATGTGTTGGAGGTATAACATTTGCAATATTTGTTATCAAACATTTCCATTAGGAGAAGCTGGTTCAAAACTAGGTACTTCAAAATTTGGAGGAGTACCGAATAAACAGAAGCTTAATTCAGCACTCCCATCGTCTCTGTACCATGGAAGCATCAAAATGACTATTTTTTTCTAATATTTCACCAACCATCACCTTATTATATATTTTCTATCTATTATATGTATGTATTTACAAAAAAAAGTAGTATATGTATATTATATCCGTAATCTGGTACCCATAGCATAAGACGTTGTGTGAAAAATGTCCGTGAATATTTATTTATTTAATTATGTTATCTTTTATAACGCGCACTGCAATGAAATAGATTTTCTAAGTCTGTGTATTCAGATTGGAGTTGAGCATTTTAATGCAAGACTGAACATGATCAGTGTACTACGCAAGGTTAAATCGCTCTTAGCGTGTTAGTATGGCAAAAAATAATTATACACTAGTTATTATTGAACTATAGAGGCAAAAATAATCAAAACAATACTGAAAGGGTTTTTTGTGTAAACAGTTTTGTATTTGTACTTGTTATTTATAAAAGTACAATAAATTATAAAACTTCAAGAACCAGAATGTATATAGTCATGTCGACATTGAAAATCAAAGTATTTATCTAAGAACACTACAAGGTACTTGGCACTACATAGGTATGTAAAACAATATAAAAATGGTCGAACAGGTCACATTTTCTACTATCCCGGCGATATGAATACTTTACCGCGTTCATGGTCACGGGTGGATTTGATAATGTGTAATATTCGCGTAAATGTCAGAAAGTATTAGATCGAACATGGCGTTAAAATTTGTTAAATGCCTCTTTCTTTATTTAATATGCATCTTTTGACAACATTATCTTACTTACGAGTACTTAAGTATATATCATCACACCATCTCCCTTGCAGGGTAGGCAGAGAGAACACATAAGGCTCTATTCTTGCATAATAATATCTGTCACTTCCTCAACATTCATTGTTCTCTTCATACACGCTCGTCGGTTTCGGATACTCCTTCCTTCAATACATGACCGATTTGATCTAGATAGGTGAGTCTCGGTCTCCCTCTGTACCTACATCCTTCCACTGTCGCATTGTATATCTTCTTTAACCAGTGGCCCGTCTGGCCTTTTTTCCACATGTCCGAACCATTGAAGCGTTCCCTTTCGCATCTTTACACCAATACTCAATTTCATACTCTCTTACGTTGTCTTTACGATTGCGATCAGTCAGCCTCACTCCACAGATTCTCCGCAGAGACCGCATTGATTTTACTCTCATGCTCCTTTTTGCATACACAACTCTCACTTCCATATAGTAACGTTGGGACAAGCACTGCGATATGTATTGCGAAACGCGCCTTCTGGCTAAGGTGGTGGCTGCTGAGATGTTGTCCCAATACTCCATTTACTCTATTTCCCGCATTTACTCTTCTCTTTATATCGGTGGTGTACCTTCCATTACGATTGACATTATCTTACTAAAAATATTTATCAATAAATACATATTATCTACTTATTCAATAAAAAACAAACATCCTAGTATTATCTGAATTTTAAACTTATCAAGATGATGTAACCAATACGAGATATATTTCCAGGTCTTGGTCGACACCAAACGTAAGAAAACATTGAAATACGTAATCGGAGGTGTCGCTATATTGACAGTAATCGGAGTGGTTATAGCCCTAGTTGTAACTCAAACTGGAGGCGATGGAAGTGTGGCAGAGTTTATTAAGGCTACGACCGAAGGCCCTACAGCTCCGATCTCAACTCCAACGACAGTAGAGCCCATGTCAACATCGCCTGGATCAACTGAACCACCTACTACTCAAACTGGATCACAACTCTCTCCGTTGGAATTAGAAGAAATTATAGACGGTGTCTTTTCACCGCCTTCATTTAATGCCACATGGACTTCAGGTATGCAAACATTTTCTGATTAGTTATTTTTTTTTTACTGGCATACCTGACGGTAAGCGGTATTCGCTACTTATGGACTCAACTATACTAAAAGTATTTTGTCAAGCCACGACTTCATTTAATTTCATATTAACATTCATATTCTCTCTCTATTCTATATTATTTAACTGCCTCGGTGGTGTAGCGGTAGTGTATGCGACTGCTAATCATGAGGTTTCGGGTTCGATCCCGGGTCGGGCAATGTTATTGAGCTTTTTCCTAAAAAGAAAAATATTTAGATATTTTTATATATATATTTTTAGAATTTGACATGCTTAGCAACATACATTAAACACAAAGTGAAAAATGTAAAATCGAAAATAACAGTCACGAGCAGAATTCGAACCTGCATCTCCTGGATACCGTCCAGATGCTTTGCCAATTCGGCCATCGTGACCCTTGCTCCTGACTGCTAATTTCGATAGCACATTCATACTTAACATCTTTGGGTGACGCCTGCACCATCTGTCGGAAGTATTTTCATACATTATACCGACCAGGTAAACTTAATTTTACAATCCTGCTCCTGACTGCTAATTTCGATAGCACATTCATACTTAACATCTTTGGGTGACGCCTGCACCATCTTTCGGAAGTATTTTCATACATTATACCGACCAGGTAAACTTAATTTTACAATTAAGATTTTACCTAATAATGACGCACACCCTATAAATATTTAGATATTTTTATATATATTTTTAGCATTTGACATGCTTAGCAACATACATTAAACACAAAGTGAAAAATGTGAAATCGAAAATAACAGTCACGAGCAGGATTCGAACCTGCATTTCCTGGATACCGTCCAGATGCTTTGCCAATTCGGCCATCGTGACCCTTGCTCCTGACTGCTAATTTCGATAGCACATTCATACTTAACATCTTTGGGTGACGCCTGCACCATCTGTCGGAAGTATTTTCATACATTATACCGACCAGGTAAACTTAATTTTACAATCCTGCTCCTGACTGTTATTTTCGATTTCACATTTTTCACTTTGTGTTTAATGTATAGTGCTAAGCATGTGAAATGCTAAAAATATATATAAAAATATCTAAATATTTATAGGGTTTGCGTCATTATTAGGTAAAAATCTTAATTGTTAAATTAAGTTAACCTGGTCGGTATACTGTATGAAAATACTTCCGACGGATGGCGCAGGCGTCACCCAAAGTCGTTAGGTGTGATGTGTTATCGAAATTAGCAGTCAGGAGCAATTGTCAGGATGGCTGAAATGGTAAAGCATCTGGACGGTATCCAGGAGATGCAGGTTCAAATCCTGCTCCTGACTGTTATTTTCGATTTCACATTTTTCACTTTGTGTTGAATGTATAGTGCTAAGCATGTCAAATGCTAAAAATATATATAAAAATATCTAAATATTATACCGACCAGGTAAACTTAATTTTACAATTAAGATTTTACCTAATAATGACGCAAACCCTATAAATATTTAGATATTTTTATATATATTTTTAGCATTTGACATGCTTTGCAACATACATTAAACACAAAGTGAAAAATGTGAAATCGAAAATAACAGTCACGAGCAGGATTCGAACCTGCATCTACTGGATACCGTCCAGATGCTTTGCCAATTCAGCCAAAGTGACCCTTGCTCTTGACTGCTAATTTCGTTATATAATTACATTATACCGACCAGGTAAACTTAATTTTACAATTAAGATTTTACCTAATAATGACGCAAACGACGAATGTGCTATCGAAATTAGCAGTTAGGAGCAAGGGTCACGATGGCTGAATTGGCAAAGCATCTGGACGGTATCCAGGAGATGCAGGTACAAATCCTGCTCGTAACTGTTATTTTCGATTTCACATTTTTCACTTTGTGTTTTATGTATGTTGCTAAGCATGTCAAATGCTAAAAATATATATAAAAATATCTAAATATTTATAGGGCTTGCGTCATTATTAGGTAAAAACTTAATTGTAAAATTAAGTTTACCTGGTCGGTATAATGTATGAAAATACTTCCGACAGATGGTGCAGGCGTCACCCAAAGACGTTAAGTATGAATGTGCTATCGAAATTAGCAGTCAGGAGCAAGGGTCACGATGGCTGAATTGGCAAAGCATCTGGACGGTATCCAGGAGATGCAGGTTCGAATCCTGCTCGTGACGGTTATTTTCGATATCACATTTTTCACTATGTGTTTAAAAAGAAAAATTCTCAGTAGCAGCCCGGAGTTTGGAAATGTGCCCGGTAGACGTCAATAGGTTCGCCCCCTATTACGTGGGACTTAAACATAGCTGGCGAGTCGTGGGTGTGTAATACACCTCTGCCTACCCTTTCAGGGAATACAGGCGTGATGCTATGCTATGTTTATATTCTCTCTCAGAACTCTGCCGTTGTCCGCGCATCACGGTAACACTACTGAACTGTGCCATTATTTTCTTAAAGTTTACCAGTCTCTGTTACTGTTAATCATCAGATTGGCCAATGTACCATAGATATAGTATATACTGACATACTGTATCTATGGTTCTAACGATAAACTGCTTAATTACAGGAAATGAAGTGCTTTTCAAGAATACATACGGTGACTTGATACGCTACGATGTCGATACGGATACCAGAACTGTTCTCGTAGGCAACTCCTCACAGGTATGTGCAAGGCTTGATACGTTTGTTCATGTAATATGATCTATAAGTAATTGTTGAAAATTAAAACAATTTTTACATAGGTTAATACGCAAAATAAATATAGTTTAAAAAAACTAAAAAAACACGCTTTTTATAGAAAACTAAACTAAAAAATAGAAAATAAATTTTAATAAATTTGAATTAATAATAGTGTAAAAATTTTTAATAAATATAAATTAATAATAGTGAAAATAAGGAAAAAATGTATTTTATTTTAAAAAAAGCGTGGGGTGCATGGTGTCAATCGTTATAAATATTTAGTTGACATCTGTCCATAGAATACTTATATCTATAAGTATAGAAGGATTATTATTTCGACAATATCTTAAAAAGCACCCCACGCTTTTTTTAAAATAAAATACATTTTTTCCTTATTTTCACTATTATTAATTTATATTTATTAAAAATTTTTACACTGAAAAATGTGAAATCGAAAATAACAGTCAGGAGCAGGATTTGAACCTGCATCTTCTGGATACCGTCCAGATGCTTTACCAATTCAGCCATCCTGACAATTGCTCCTGACTGCTAATCTCGATAACACATCATACTTAACGTCTTTGGGTGACGCCTGCGCCATCTGTTGGGAGTATTTTCATACATTATACCGACCAGGTAAACTTAATTTTACAATTAAGATTTTACCTAATAATGACGCAAACCCTTTAAATATTTAGATATTTTTATATATATTTTTAGCATTTGACATGCTTAACACTATACATTAAACACAAAGTGAAAAATGTGAAATCGAAAATAACAGTCAGGAGCAGGATTTGAACCTGCATCTTCTGGATACCGTCCAGATGCTTTACCAATTCAGCCATCCTGACAATTGCTCCTGACTGCTAATCTCGATAACACATCATACTTAACGTCTTTGGGTGACGCCTGCGCCATCTGTCGGGAGTATTTTCATACATTATACCGACCAGGTAAACTTAATTTTACAATTAAGATTTTACCTAATAATGACGCAAACCCTTTAAATATTTAGATATTTTTATATATATTTTTAGCATTTGACATGCTTAACACTATACATTAAACACAAAGTGAAAAATGTGAAATCGAAAATAACAGTCAGGAGCAGGATTTGAACCTGCATCTTCTGGATACCGTCCAGATGCTTTACCAATTCAGCCATCCTGACAATTGCTCCTGACTGCTAATCTCGATAACACATCATACTTAACGTCTTTGGGTGACGCCTGCGCCATCTGTCGGGAGTATTTTCATACATTATACCGACCAGATGGCGCAGGCGTCACCCAAAGACGTTAAGTATGATGTGTTATCGAGATTAGCAGTCAGGAGCAATTGTCAGGATGGCTGAATTGGTAAAGCATCTGGACGGTATCCAGAAGATGCAGGTTCAAATCCTGCTCCTGACTGTTATTTTCGATTTCACATTTTTCACTTTGTGTTTAATGTATAGTGTTAAGCATGTCAAATGCTAAAAATATATATAAAAATATCTAAATATTTAAAGGGTTTGCGTCATTATTAGGTAAAATCTTAATTGTAAAATTAAGTTTACCTGGTCGGTATAATGTATGAAAATACTCCCGACAGATGGCGCAGGCGTCACCCAAAGACGTTAAGTATGATGTGTTATCGAGATTAGCAGTCAGGAGCAATTGTCAGGATGGCTGAATTGGTAAAGCATCTGGACGGTATCCAGAAGATGCAGGTTCAAATCCTGCTCCTGACTGTTATTTTCGATTTCACATTTTTCACTTTGTGTTTAATGTATAGTGTTAAGCATGTCAAATGCTAAAAATATATATAAAAATATCTAAATAATTTTTACACTATTATTAATTCAAATTTATTAAAATTTATTTTCTATTTTTTAGTTTAGTTTTCTATAAAAAGCGTGTTTTTTTAGTTTTTTTAAACTATATTTATTTTTAACTTTTTAGTTTGATTTATTGTCTATAGATTTTTTTTTCCAGTTCTACTTAATAGTATTATTAATTTACCCACGGAGAGTTACATACTGACATACTGACATACTGACATACTGACATACAAGTGAAGCTAATAAAAAGCGTGTAAAAAGCGTGGGGTGCATGGTGTCAATCGTTATAAATATTTAGTTGACATCTGTCCATAGAATACTTATATCTATAAGTATAGAAGGATTATTATTTCGACAATATCTTAAAAAGCACCCCACGCTTTTTTTAAAATAAAATACATTTTTTCCTTATTTTCACTATTATTAATTTATATTTATTAAAAATTTTTACACTATTATTAATTCAAATTTATTAAAATTTATTTTCTATTTTTTAGTTTAGTTTTCTATAAAAAGCGTGTTTTTTTAGTTTTTTTAAACTATATTTATTTTTAACTTTTTAGTTTGATTTATTGTCTATAGATTTTTTTTTCCAGTTCTACTTAATAGTATTATTAATTTACCCACGGAGAGTTACATACTGACATACTGACATACTGACATACTGACATACTGACATACTGACATACAAGTGAAGCTAATATAAAAAGCGTGTAAAAACGGTGTAATTACACTGCTTTAAACACAACTTCCCATTATTTTGACCATTTAAAGTGAATATGAGCTGTAAAAAATTAATACATACTCGTACTACTCTGTCAAGAAAGTAAGGGAAGTACGGACAAAATGACAGGGTGTTTTGTTTTATAATCATATTTATTTATTTAATGGTATTATAATCAGTCTCAATCGTTTTGAGTAATCTTACATTCATTACCTATCAGTAACACAGCCTTTTAATTAAGTAGGAACTATAATGAAATATATATTAAGAAAAACGTAACTAATCACAAAAACCATTTTGTCCATATAGTACGGACAAAATGACATATAAGGTAAGGACATAATGACATACTCATTTTTAAGAACACAGTTCACAAACAAAGCGTTTGGTCTTCTTTGGGACATCAGCACATGATGCATGAGCCCAAAGGAAACTAGTCATACATTGTAACCAACCTTCGCCGGGCTTAGAACGGGAAAAGGATCAAACTATTTTTTTCAGCTAGTTCAAAGGCAAGCTCTTGGAGTGATGTAGCTACGCGTCAAACCAAAAAGTCGTGTTTCTAAAAAATTATGTGTTTAACTGACTCATGCTAAATTTCAGTTGAAAATGTTTGCTTGAATCTTTCTTATCCTTAAGAGGGAATTCAAGGTTTTGTTAATATTGAGTGCATGTCTTCTAAGCATCGCTTGAGGAACACCAATAATGTTTTTGCGGCTAATTCCCATTGCATTTTTTTTGCTTCCATGCTTCAATAGCCTTACTCATGGATTCTTGGCTCCAAGACTGCAGATTAGTTTTTCTTTCGTAGATTCGCGGCATATCACCTAAGCAAAATAATAAATGTTAATCATAAACTCTACGGACAAAATGACATATTATGTCGTTTTGTCCATTGTATATGTATGTCATTTTGTCCATAAGTAAACAAAAACAAATAAAATATCATAATTCCATTAAACAACTAATAATTGCAATAAACTTAATCGAAATCACTAGGTACTGGCATAGTTCATCGATTTTTATAGAAACAATTACAAATAACAATTAATAACTCACCAGAAAACAGGAGAAAATTATCTGTAAAATAAACTTTTGAAGGCGCGAAACACGTTTGAACTGGTTATTGCGCCGCGACTGTGACAATGGTGCTCAACATCTGACAGGATTGTAAATATGGCTGCCGTCACGTAATACAGTGGCGGAGAGGTAACTAAAATCCGCCAATTTTTAAATAAGGTGACTATGTCATTTTGTCCATACATGTCATTTTGTCCGTACTTGCCCTACCGGGAAAAGATCAATAATACACAAAATTTTTGTTATTCATCCAAATTTATTTTATTTCCTTCAGAAACGATTGACTTACGCTAACGAATAATCCAATCATTAAAACATTTTTTAAACGCTGTTTCCGGAATCGAGTTCAGTTCTCGCCGCGAATTCTCCTTTATGTTTTGCATGTCCTCAGCGACTCTCATGTGATTGAGTTTTTGGAGAAAATTCAGGTCTTTTGGGACTAGCCGAGAGGAAGCATGTTTCATACCCAAGTGATTATTTAAAATGGTACGGAAAAAAAACAGTTCGGCGGCTGTCTCTCTCAAAGTTGAATGAGGATTTTCAGTCACTTTTTCCTTCACTTTTGCAATGTTAACTTCAGTTGCAGACGTTGATGGCCTACCAGAGCGAGGCAAATCTTCCATCACATCTCGACCGCTTTTAAACGCTTTGTACCACTCATAAGTACGTGTTTTCGATAAAGTCGATTCACCGTAAGCCTCCTGTAACATTTTCAGTGACTCCGAACACGAAATTCCATTAGCGATGCAAAATTTAAGACAAACTCTTTGTTCGATGTTTTTGTCCATTATGAAATTCGCAATACACACTAGATATAATATAACTAAAAACAGAACTGTATTTAATATAAATAACAAAAGCAACTCAAACTCCGCGCCAAAATGGATAACAGTTGTGCCAATCTAACAACAACAAAAAAACAAAAATTTGAATTTGGAACCATAACAACAACATAAACAAATCATCCATTCCCAATACTTTCCTGACTGAATGTATATACCTTATTTTTTGTTTGTTAAGGCGGGGAAAAATGTTCCTAACCGCACACCCCGTCGTTCGGGGCAACGAACAGGGTGGGACCTTCACCCACTAAAGAAACCCGCCGTGTGCCGTCTCTCCACCTTCATTGGCGGGCCTCTGGAACTATGTTACATTCCTTCGGTGATCTAATACCTATAGGCAGGAAAAAATGTACCTAACTGCACACCACGTCGTTCGGAGCAACGAACAGGGTAGTGTGGGGCCCTCACCCACTAAAGAAACCCGCAGCCGTCTCTCCGCCTTTATTGGTGGGCCACCGGAACCATGTTACATTCCATCAGTGGTATACCTATATCCATCCATCCATCCATCAGCCTTTCAACGTCCACTGCTGGACATAGGCCTCCCCAAGAGAACGCCACAACGAGCGGTCCCGTCATGGGGGATAATGCCGTAATCGCCACGCTTGGCAGGCGGGTTGGCTATCGCAGTGGATGTTGTTAATACTCGAGGGAGTGCTGTTGCCCACTCCTCCGGTATTCCCTCAGTCAATGATTGTCCTAAGTGGGAATCGAACCCACGATCTCGTGCATGGAAGTCGGTTACACTACCGATTACGCCACGAGGCCCGCCATATATTACTTTGATACATACCTATCTACAAATATTCAGTTTATGAGGATAAAGTAGGCGAGCAACTGACATAACAAGCCATATGTGTAGTAAAATCGGTTTTTTAATTACTATTTCAATACTTTATTAAGGTCTATTTAGACGTTATAGAGTTACATACTGATTGCATAGGGTTTTTTTTTTAAAAAGACAACTCCCCGCGCTACAGGTTGTCCTGTGTGGGAATAGAACACACAACATTCGGGCGGGAACCCGGTATCTAAACCACTTCGCCATCGGTTTGGTTGTTATTCACATAACTTTATATTACTCCTCTTCTTCTTCTTGGTGAAGAAAAAAATCTTGAGGAAACTTGCAAGTCTGAGAGATTTTTTCAAAAGGTTGCGAAATCTGTCAACCTACACTAGTCCAGTACGGCGGATGTTAGCTTAATATCCCTCTCACTTTAAGAGGAGACTCATACGGAATAGTGGATCACTTATGGGTTGTGAAACAGACTTGTCTACCTTCATTTCAAATAATAAATGTACCATTTCAATGCGTTTATCGATTGTACATACGTATTTCTAACTGCGGCTGTACACATTCGTCGAGACACCCCGAGACAGGCCGAGGGCGAGTATGTACTTGGTAGCCTCGTCTCGTCTCGGGGCTCTCGCTGTCTCAGAAGAGTGTCAGTTTTTTGTGCTCGAGTCAAAGGGTTTCGGTGATTCTCGCGATAAAACGAGACCGCGCCTGTACCATTGATGTGATTTAATATATCAATGGCCTGTACACACTCGTTTGCTTAGTTGCCCGCCAACTGCGTTCGCGTAAAGACGTGCTTTCTGCGTCCGACAACGATGTGTTCTAACGCTTTTTAGAAGCCTACTAAAGGCGATCACTATTATGGAATCTTAAGAATGTCGGGCACAAGGATAAGCTACGATAACTATTACACGACGCTTGTTTGCGGATAAGCAACGATTTTGATTTAAAAAAAAAATATATTCCTGTTGAATAGTTAAAAAGTTCTTTTTCGCCATGGTTTAATATATTTTTTTTTATGGTAAACGACTAAAAAAATACAATAACAAATAAAAAAAATAAACGCCGCAATTGTTTCTTCCACGTCCATCGCGACGGGCATCCGAAGTTCAATTGATACAAAGAGCGTGTATATGGTGTATTATCATGTCGAGCTTCTACGAGACGAGAGTGGACGAGAGGTTCGCGAGACAAATAGACGAGTGTGTACAGCCGCCGTAAGTTAAGACAACGAATGACTTTGATACCAGTTGATAATTATGTACTAATGACAAAATCTTTTTTAAATACCAATGCTTTTCTTGTTGTTCTATATATTTATATATATTTTACTAAATTATCTATATTAATTATTATAAAGAGGAAAGCCGTATTGCCGTGTGGGGCCGGCACCAAGAATAGCTCCACCCCGTCTCTTCCTATGGTAGTCGTAAAAGCCGACTAAAGGATTACCGGGGGACGGGGCAGCAGCGTTCCCCTGTGTATTAAAAACATCCACTGCGATCGCCAACCCGCCTGCCAAGCGTGGCGATTATGGCAATATGAGTGCACACACACACACATCGGCCCCCAGTCACGGCAGCTCCGCTATTCCGTGGCCTAACGGTAGCGGGCCCGGTAACGGCGGAGCAGGGGGTGCTAAGAATCTCCGGTCGCGATCCGGCTACCAGAAACGACTTCTGGCCCTGGTAACACACAACGTCAGGACACTGAGGACTGACGAGAGGATCACCGCGCTGGAAGAGGAACTGAGCAAGATCCGATGGTACGTTGTAGCATTATCAGAAGTGCGAAGACAGGGTGAGGGCACGATAATCCTCCATTCCGGAAACTTGCTCTTCCACCGGGAGGGCGACCAACAGTCCCAGGGTGGTGTCGGGTTTATCGTTCACAAGTTTCTCATAGGTAACGTGGAGAAGATTGAGAGTGTGTCGAGTAGGGTAGCGTACCTTATACTCAGAATAACCAAAAGGTATTCGCTGAAGGTCATACAGGTTTACGCACCGACCTCGACACATTCCGACGACGAAGTGGAGGCCCTTTACGAGGACATCTCGAAAGCTATTCACGCGTCTAAAAGTCACTTCACGGTGGTTATGGGAGATTTCAGCGAAAACTAGGCATAAGGAGAGACGATGAGCTGAAGGTGGGGCAATATGGATTTGGGTAGAGGAACCACAGGGTCCAGATGCTGTCTGATTTTCTGGAGTATGAAGGCCTCTTTATGATGAATTCCTTCTTCAGGAAACAGCCCCAGCGAAAATGGACCTGGATTAGCCCTTATGGTTCAGTAAAAAATGGGATCGACTTCATCTTAACGGACAAACATATTCAATGACTTCTCAGTGATCAGCAGAATTAAAACTGGGAGTGATCACCGCTTAGTTAGAGGCATATTGAATCTAAATGTGAAAGTGAGAGGTCACGCTTGATGAGGTCTACGCTCCGACCAACACGTGCTCAATACCAGAACCCCGAAAACTTTCAGCTCGAACTACAAAATTGCTTTCAATGCCTAGACGAGTGCGATTCAGTGAACGATATGAACAACAGGTTCGTGGAAACTGTCCAAGCGGTCGGGTCGACCTTTTTTAACACCAGTCGCGTCAATAGGACTCAAAAGCTTTCGGACCAAACTCTTAAGCTCATAGCAACATGGACAGAAATGACGGTGCAGTCTTCGGCTGATTGGTCCAATCAGAGTCGACTTAACAGACAGATCTCTAAGTCTATGCGACGAGACATTCGCCGATTTAATACCTTGCGTATTAAAGAGGCGATAGAGCGCAACCAAGGTTCCAAAGTGTTCGCAAGAGATCTGTCTGTTGGGAAAAGCCAGTTGACCAAGCTGAAGACCAATGATGGCACTGTTGTTTCTTCCAAAGATGAGATATTAAGAGAGGTCCACGAGTTCTATGGACAGTTATACAGATCCCAGAACCCTGTTGTCAGCATGGTCCATGAGCCCAGATCCAAGCTAACTCGGCACTATACCGAAGATATCCCGGATGTCAGCCTGTACGAGATCAGAATGGCTGACGTTGTCCCCGAAACTCTTCACCACTGCATTGGAAGATGTTTTCAAGCTCTTGGACTGGACCGGATTAGGCATCAACATAAATGGCGAATACATCACTCACCTTCGATTTGAAGATGATATCGTGGTCATGGCAGAATTGCTGGAGGACCTTGGTACCATGCTCAACGACCTCAGCCATGTCTCCCGACTAGTGGGTCTAAAAATGAACATAGAAAAGACGAAAGTCATGTCTAATATCCATGTCATTTCAGCACCGGTTCTGGTCGGGAGCGCGCTTCTCGAAGTTGTCGACCACCATATATACCTGGGACAAACTGTCCAGTTAGGTAGACACAACTTCGAGAAAGAAGTCTATCGACGAATCCAGCTCGGCTGGGCAGCGTTCAGAAAGCTGAGGGAGATCTTCTTGTCCAATATTCCACAGTGTCTGAAGATGAAGGTCTACGATCAGTGTGTGTTACCAGTGATGACTTACGGTACAGAGGCGTGGTCTCTGAATGTTGGCCTTATGTCAAGGCTTAAAGTCGCTCAGCGTGCTATGGAGCGGGCTATGCTTGGGATCTCTCTACGTGATAAGATCCGTAATACGGAAATCCGTAAGAGAACGGGAGTGACCGACATAGCCCGCCGGGTCAGCATGCTGAAGTGGCAATGGGCAGGCCTTCTCTTGGGGAGGCCTATGTCCAGCAGTGGACGATGAAAGGCTGATGGATGGATGGAAAAAGGAAAGATTTGATTGTTTGTTTGCATTGAATAGGCTCCGAAACTACTGGACCGATTTGAAAAAAACGTTCAACATTAGAATCCTTTTTTTTATTTTATTTTAGGTGGGCATAAATGTCCTACCGCACACCCCGCTGCCCGGGGAGACAACGGGGTAGTGTGGGGCTCTCACCCACTAAAAACCCACCGTGCGCCCTCACCCGCCCTTGCTACGGTGGATCACGGGAACCGCGTCGTTTCACCGAGATCCGCAGGCGGCAGCCCCTTCGGGCACCTTGTCTCTTGTGCAACGCCCCGCGCACTTGGGCGTCACACCTACGCGGTAGGCTTCCGCGGACGGCAGGGTACTCCCCGACCCCACCGTCCGCAGCCTCGGCTAGGGCGGCATCAGGCGCAGGTAAGCGCGCGCTCGCAGACCCGCGCGCCGGCGGCTAATCGGGTCCGCGAAGGAGGACTCCTCCCGGACCCTCTCCGCCGCCTCCTTCCGCGAGATGACAGCCTCGCAGAAGGCAACGACCGCGGTCCAGGCCCTGTCACTGCCAACCATCGCTCGCGCAACGGCCGGCAGCGACAGGTCCACGCCTATGACTGCAGCGAGTTCCCTGCGCTGCACATCCCAGGCCGGGCACGACTCGAGCGTGTGCTGCGCCGAGTCCTCGCCACAGTCGCAGTGGTGACAGCCTGGGTTCGTCTCCCTCCTAGTGATCGTGTGCAGGTATTTGCCGAAGCAACCGTGCCCCGACAAAACCTGCACCAACCGGAAGGTGAGGACCCCATGCTGCCGCCCTGCCCATTCTTCCAAGATCGGCTGGAGCGCCCCCACGGTCCAGAGACCAGCCCGGGGCGTTTCCAGCCGAGATCTCCACTTTAGGACGGTGGCGCGGCGGGCATCTTCCCGCCACGCTGAGATTGCGCTTGGCGAGGGGTGGCTGCTCCCCGCCCGCGCTGTCGACGCCCGCCGATAAACGTCGGCGAGCACTTCCGCCTTCAGATCCCACGGGGGGGTTCCGGCCAACGCGCAGGCTGCATCACACGAGACCGTGCGGTACCCGCGTATTGCCCTGACCGCTACGACCCTCTGTGGACGCCACAGAAGGGCCCTATTGCGAGCGGCCAGAGACTCCGCCCACACGGGCGCGCCGTACAGTGTCATTGACCGTACTACCCCCGCGTAGAGTCGTCGACACGCGAGACTCGGTCCGCCCAAATTCGGCATCAGTCGCCCGAGGGCGGACGCCGTGCCGACGAGCTTTGGCGCAAGACGGCGGAAGTGCTCGTCAAAGTGCCACCGTCCATCCAATACCAGGCCTAGGTATTTGATGTGCGCCTGGATCGGAAAGCCCACACCGTTGACCGTTATCGAGGCACTGGCGGGTGGGCCACGTCGGGGCCCATGGAAGAGTAGGGCCTCCGACTTTTCAAGGGCCACCCTAAGCCCCAGCGCCTCGATCCGCCTGACCACCTGACCACCTAAAGGGTTTCATTCACTTCCACCGACCCTGTAAGCCATTAGCAGGTAAAAGGCACGTGAGTAACACACGTGAGAACACTGAGTGCGATTTCAAAACAATATGTACCTAATTACCTTCTTCCCCACGGAGAAGCACAGCAAATTTAATTTCATTTTGAAATTAATGCGAAGCTCCAAGTGCTTCGGTCCCCACAGAGCAGTCGGAAATAAGTTCAATATAAAGACTAACACACAGATGAATTCTTAACACAAAAGGAGGAGTTTTTCATTACGGCTGTATTTTTAGTTATGATATAGTTATATATTTATTTATAGAAATAAATACTCATAAATGGTATACTATGTATATTCATAATAATTTATTGGGAGACAATATCGGAAGCCATTTGATTTTAGTTATAAAGATACTTTTGTTCACTGTGGAGTAATTTTATCGATTATATCAATATGGTTTTTACTAGAATTCTTCTATTACCCTATTATTCAACTTTTCTATAGTGAAATATCTTTAATAACTTATTAAACTGAATTGAGGTACGTTTACGTCACATTTAGAAAGGTAAAAAAGTTAAACACAAGATTAGATTAATAAGGTACCTATTTTGCATTAAGAAATATAACTTACATAATTACGCTTATTATTTTAAGCAATTTACGTTATTATAATAAAAATGAGGCAATTTGGAAATGTACCACACATACCTACATTTTAGTTATTAATAAAATTATAAGTATTATTAATTTAGCCTTAGCTATATCCCCTGGATTAAAACTCCTCATATGACCATGTATCCCTGAAGTGCCTCAAGTTTTGATATAGAAAATAAATCATCCGTCAGACTTTCATCCAATGCGCTAGACACACCTCCCCAAGAGTGTCACTACGATCGGGCTTACGCCGCCTGTATCCAACGGCTCTCTACATTTACGAAAATAAGAATAACACGCTGAGTTCTCTATTACTATGCCATTAAAAAAACTAAAATTTTATAAAATGGACATATTAAAGAAAAAAAAAATGAAAAATTCTAAGCATTTTTAAGACTAAATTATAACATTTGCGTTCATTCCAGCCAAATTTGTATTTCATATGTTCCAGAATTTAATATAACTGCAATGAAATTGCTTCTGAAGTTAAAATAATGCCTAATCTATTTTAGATACTCCAACAATCATCGAGAGTGATGACAATGTCTCCAGACGGCAACCACATTGTGTTGGCATATAATGTTGCACCGGTAAGTTTTATGTCAAGGTTATATTGTTTTACCTAGTCATTGGTCTGACACTTTTACTTTCGTGATTTCGCGCGTTCACTGCTTCCTCCAGCGCACTTGTCGACGATAGAATCGGGAACATACTGGGTTCTAGTCTAGATTCAAGAAGCCACCGTCTGATTTGGAGCCTACACCGCTCAAAACGCTTGAAGCTCTAACTTCACGCGGATGTCCATGACAAGAGACGCTGTCATGCAGCGCAACTCTTACCGGGTATAAACTTACGGCTGGCTAGGTTGCTGATATTTTGTGAGTTCAAAATTGATTCGGGGCATTCCTCCTGCGATAAGGCTTCTTTTTAAAGTACAACAACGGAACAGAGCCATGGAATTCACCCACATGACCGTATAGGTCAACCCCAAAACGATCCCCTGTGACAACAGAATGCCACGAAGTACACTTCTCTGAGTTTATTTCACAAGTCACTGTCCGACCCGGGGATCGAACCCGAGACCTCGTGATCAGCAGTCGTTCATACTACCGCTGCACCAAAAAGGCAGTTTCATATTGTTGCTCCCAGTTTTTCTGTATACATAGCATCACGCCTGTATTCCCCGAAGGGGTAGGCAGAGGTGTATTACACACCCACGATTCGCCAGCTATGTTTAAGTCCCACGTAACAGGGGGCGAGCCTATTGACGTCTACCGGGCACATTCCCAAACTCCGGGCTGCTACTGAGAATTGTGGTTGCGGCGAAGCCGCAGGCAAAGGCTAGTAGGATATAAATTCTATTTAAATACTTTCCTTTTAAACGAATCTTCCTCAATAATTCCTATATATTTGTATCAACAACCCTGTAATAACATTCTCGATTATTATTATAAAGTACCTACGTAAAAAGAAATTGCTTGCTCATATAATTTTGGGTCTTGGGATAATAATATTTTTTACCAAATCCGCGCAGTCCTCGTTATACGACACAAATTGCTTTTCATATTGTGTAAACAAACACATGTAAACCAGTTATATGTTGACTGAACATGATTTTAAATAACTTATTAATTCATTGTATACCTATAATAATGATAGGCACTTTGTAATACAAACACTAAACTTACTTATGCCTAAAGTAAGCATGCTGTTCCATTATAATGACAGCTAGTCCCTGAAGAGTATTTTGGAAATTAGGTGTAGGTATTTAATTGATCACTAAGTTGTGTAGAAATCAATTATCATGCACAGGATTAGAAACATCTAGTAGAATTCCATTTTTCCAACACAACGCTCAATAATAGTTAAATAGTTGCAACTACATAAATTCTAAATGTTTTTAGGTTTACAGACACAGCTTTCTAGCACGATATAAAGTGGTGGATATCGTCACAGGAAACGAGGTTGACATTTTACCGTCAGGACTCGATGCAGACGCGGCGTTCCTGCAAAACTTTTTATGGGGCTCTAATGGAACTTCCCTTGCATTTGTATACTTGAACAATATCTATTACCAGGCCAATTTAAATGATAAACCAAGACAAATATCAACTAGTGGACAATTCAACGTTGTTTACAATGGGATTCCTGACTGGGTTTATGAAGGTAATTATTTTTTTATTGCATATTAGCAGATTAACCATGTTCCATCTTAAGATCAGCGGAATTCGATGCTCGTTAAGTTAGCAATTTAATTTTTTTTATTGCTAATTGTGGCAGACTAGCCACACCTGATGGTAAGTGGTAACCGTCGCTTATGTATTTTTTGTTTTTATTGCATGTAGTGGCGGACGAGCCACGGTCCATCTGATGGTAAACGGTAACCGTCGCCCATGGACTCGACTATACCGAGAGTATTGTCAAGCCGCTGCTCACCAATTCACTTCACATAATATATATGAAATGAAATATAAACGGCTATCTCCTGCTACAACCAAAACGCAACGATGTGCTTCATGGCCGGTCAAACGGGAGATGGTGGTACCAACCCGCTCGGGCCTGATACCAAGTGAATACTCCCACTTGGTACTCAGCCCTACCACCAGTCATGCAATGGATGATAATTGCTTACTTCCCTTAGTCGTCTTGTACGACACCCGCAGGGAAGGATGGAGTTGTGACACTTGTATTCTTAATCCGTCACCACAGGGACCAATTAATTTTAGCAATACTGAGAGTACTGCCAAGCCACTGCTCACCATTTTATTTCACTTACGGGTTATGGGGTATGAATGAATGGACGGCTGTCTCCCATTACAACCAAAACACATCAAAGTGTTTCACGGTCGGTTACTCGCAGAATGGTACTATTACTCAGGCCAGATGACACGTGAGTACTGGGAGTACCCAACCCTACCACCAATACAAGGGGTGACATGTCATGTGCTTTTGCATTTGCCAAGGCTTACTTTCTATAGACTCCTCTTACTACAACCTTGGAAAATAATGGGGTGGTGACAAATGATTTGTTGTTCTTCACCACATGGACAAACAAGTCGTTTTAAGGTTTCGCATCTTTATTACCAGGAGAAGTTTAGTTGCTATGTACAAGATCCGAGTGTTGTATATTTGATTTCATAACAGCGCGAATATAAATTGAGCAGGTTGGGTGTATATCCACAGAAGGAATGTAACATAGTTCCAGTGGCCCGCCAATAAAGGCGGAGAGACGGCACACGGCGGGTTTCTTTAGTGGGTGCGGGCCCCACACTACCCTGTTCGTTGCCCCGACAACATTTTTTCTTTTATATATGTGTGTGTATTATGAAGTTCTTTTTTACAAGGCAACACATCGTTACAGTTTAAGTGCCACCATCCTGGTATCTATCATTAACTGGAAGTACTTTTGTAGATATTGATTATTAACGATATTGCAGAGGAAGTGTTTGGTTCAAGCAACGCCATGTGGTTTTCTAACGATGGCAACAGGATGGCATACGTCACCTTCAATGACACTAACGTGCGCGTAATGAGAGTACCTCACTTCGGTGTCCCTGGAAATATCAACTACCAATATACGCAGCATCGTGAAATTCGTTATCCAAAGGTGAGCCCAAGGAATACAGCTAAAAAGTAGATGGAGGCTACAATTTTTTTTTATTTAGTAATACATAAGGAGTACATAGGCCGTGAGGGGACGGCTTTAGAATTGTCCCACCTCTCTCTACCCACGGGAGTCGTAAGAGCCGACTGAGGGAATACCGGGGGAGTGGGCAGCAGCACTCCCTCGAGTATTAACAACATCCACTGCGATCGCCAACCTGCCTGCCAAGCGTGGCGATTACGGCATTATTCCCTAGGACGGGACCGCTCGTTGTGGCGTTCTCTTGGGGAGGCCTATGTCGAGCAGTGGACGTTGAAAGGCTGATCGATGGATGGAGTAATACATACTTAGTTTTATTATAATTGTACGCAATATGTGTAAGTTTCAAAATATCCGCGAGAAATAGGATAATTTTAATTTAATATTCTATATTAGACAACTAGCGTTGTTAACCTATTAAAAAGCTGTAACAGAGCTGTCTGTTCATTTAAGATATTTGAGAAAAAATACTGTATTAAGCTATATAGGCGTGTCTGAATACAAAACATTTTTTTTTAGATTTTTTGGCTGTTTGTTTTGTTGTGCATTGCGCAAAAATACTGAACGGATTTTGATGCAACTTTTCGTTCTTTTCGTTTTTAACTTAGCTTTACTGTATCGTGAACATAAGATATAACCCAAAAACTAGCTTTTAGCTGCGGCGGAGTCGAGGGGAAAGGATTTATTTATAAACCTGCACTACTAAGAGTATTTTTTCTTGACTTATAAAGTCTACCAAACCACATTGGGTAAGCGTGCTAAACTAAAAAGTAAATCCCTGGTATTCCGAGGGAGACCCGTGCTCAATGTCAAAACAAAATTTGGATGTGAACAGAATAATCTGCAAGTAATATCGAAAATGATGTAGAGGTTTGTTTAATGATAATTTGGAACGTGACTACGATTAAATTGAACGCATTAGTTAGAAATTAGGTTAGATTATGTGTTAACATTTCCAATCCATACCGGAATTATTACGAAGATTTTGGTAAATTGCTTGATGGGTAAATTACTTTTGGAATTGTGGTTGCTGGTAATATGAAGCGCAGTATTATTGCTATTTATATAGAATAAGAAATTGCCAATTATCTCAGTCGAATTATTAAGAAAGGAAAAAATGTCCCTAACCGCACACTCCATCGTTCGGGGCAACGAACAGGGTAGTGTGGGGCCTGTGTTGTGTTGGCAGACCACTAAAATTTTGTTTGAGTGGTAACTTATAGGCTTACCTAGTCATTATTTTGAATACATTTATATATCGGAATTATATTATTTATTTATCTTCATGAGTGTCTATGTCCATCACTTATTTACGCTGTAAATGCTCAATTTAATTTCGACAAATTATTATTTTGTGAATCAAGAAAAAGAAAACTGTAGGGCGAGCGGGAATCGAACCTGCGTCCTTTCTATTCTGGGGAAGTGCTCCAATCCACTGAGCAACCGCATTACCTTTTGGCCATACCCAATCCCCTCATCACATTTATCTTAACGACCAACGCCACCTATCGGAACGCATTTACATGTATTAATCCAACATAGTTAGTTTAATTATGCAATTATAATTCATACTATTTAATGGCGTGTTTTTGTAAACATTTTGATCTGTATTTATATGGCCGAAAGGTAGTGCGGTAGCTCAGTGGATTGGAACACTTCCCCGGATTGGAAGGGACGCAGGTTCGATTCCCGCTCGCACAAAGTTCTCTTTTTCCTTATTCACAACATAATAATTTGTACTTTAAAGTAGCTGAGCATGTCAAGTCCTAAAAATACCGATCAACACGATTGATTTGGACAATTTGGAAATTAGATTATATTCTCGATTCACATACAGGCATATGATGTTTTATTAAAATATAATGATTATAATATTTATTGGGCGATTAGCTAAAACTCTTGTTAACTTAAGAAGACAGGCGATGATTAACTGTTTTATGAAGGAGACTTAATTTTACTGTCCATTTTACAGGTTGGTACCGTGAATCCAGTAGTGTCAGTGAATCTTTACGACCTAACTACGAATACCAACAATGTTTACGAAGCACCCGCCGACCTTGATCAGTGAGTATTAACCTCTTTTTCCGTACTCCGTGGTATTAACATTACATATTCATTAGAGTTTAACAATATCATTTTTCCACATTCACAAATAATTTGTAAAATATCATTTTTGTTTATAATTTGGTACTGATACTGTATGGGCCAGAAATCACTTCATTGCTCTTACACGATAAAATACTTTTTTAACATTACTATCAGTCAAGCCAACTGATGGTAAGCGGCTAGGATAACCTGTAGATGCTATCAGCATCAGAGGCATTACTCAAGCGTTACCAACTTTAGGGAAAGGGGTGGGATATAAGAAGTTAAGTCAAGAGAGGATGAGGAAAGGGTTTGAATCCCGGCGGCCAGTGTCAACAGACACTAATTAGAGGCCTCGGTCACGAACTCAGCGGGAGCGGGGCGGTGGCGGCGGCAGCGCGGGGAGTTACGCGGCGGCAACGCTCTGTACCCGGTCTCGAAGCCAGCGGGCAGAATGCACGGCGCTAGAGCGGCGTAGTGTTGTGTTACGAAAGATTAGTATCTTTGTTCGCGGACGAAATGTCTAAATAGCGATGACAACACCTTTTTGATACTAATTCGATTCTAAATTTTGATTTATTGTGGGCAAAAGAAGATATTTAATATACTACGTCACTACATCAATGCAGATGCGGGGGCGCCGCTAGATTGGTACTCACGGCTCGTACGCCACTGGCCGCCTGTTCCCCGCGCCGCTGCCTTCAAAGCCAGTTCCATTTAATGTATGCATTGGAACGCGCCGCTCTCCGCGCCGCTACCGCTACCACCCTGCTCCCGCTGAGTTCGTGACCGAGGCCTAACAACGCAGAAGATATTAGTGTGTGCGCAAACAAAAATGCACTTTCTGTTCCCCTACTCACACAGTCCGATGGGACGGCATTCAGAGAGATCAGATACAAGACCAACTGCTTTACGTGCTGTCGTACGCACAGAGGTGAAAACGTTACGGGTATACCGTTACTATACTCTGTGAGATGGTGGGGCATTCCCGACTAAGCTCATTAATGCTAGGATTATCAAGTCTCAACATATAATGTATACATATATATGTACCAATGTTGCAGACCCATCTTGAAAAATGTGCGATTTGTGAGCAACACCGCCATTGCCATGATGTGGACGAACCGAGTGCAGACTACTTTCAAAGTAGTATTATGTACAGCTGGCACCACAGCATGCACACAGGTAAACTTGTTTGGGTATTTTAATAATTTTTTTAGCATTTGACATGCTTAGCCATAAAAATTACGACAAAGTGTGAAAATGTGATGCAGGTTCGAATTCTGCTTGTATCTGTTATTTTCGATTTCACATTTTCACACCTTGTGTTAATTTGTTTAGAAATATTTACCCTATCAATTATATTACCGAGTTAATCTTAATTTATAGACTGCTAGATTTAGCCCGCAACTACGTCCGCATAGTACTGCAATACTATACGGCACACTAACAATGTCAATGTAAAAAATATCTATCCCGCGGGAACCATTAACTTTTCCAGGATAAAAAGTAAGCTATGTTCTTTTCTGCGCTTCAGACTATTATAGGTGTGGAAAATTTCATTTGTTTGGTTTTCTTGTTAAGTACAGCGTAAAACTGTAATAAACAAACAAACTCATTTTCTCATTTATAGTATTAGTAAACATGGTGATGGACTAAGAATAAAAGTCATTTACTTATTCTTTACCGCGGGTGCCGTACGAGGCGCTTAAGGGAAGCCGTTATCATTCATTGCATTATCTGCTGGTGCTCGGGTTGGATAACAAACCACGGAAGTAATGACTACTAGTTCCAGTGGTCCGCCAGAATCTACAGTAGGAGAGACGGCATACGGCGAGTTTATTTAGTGATTAGTGGGCGAAAGCCCCACGCTACCCTGTTCGTTGCCGCGAACGACAGGGTGTATGGCGAGGCACATTTTATCCCGCCATAACAAAAAGAAAATGGTTGGGTAACAAGTGAAAGTAAAACCTGGTACCTATTTAATCCATCCATCAGCCTTTTAACGTCCACTGCTGGACATAGGCCTCCCCAAGAATGGGGGATAGTGCCGTAATAGCCACGCTTGGCAGGCGGGTTGGCGATCGCAGTGGATGTTGTTAATACTCGAAGGAGTGCTGCTGCCCACTTCCCCGGAATTCCCTCAGTCGGCTCTTACGACTCCCATGAGTTGAGAGGGGTGGGACGATTCTAAAGCCGGCCCCACACGGCACGGTACCTATTTAATACTTCCTGGTATTTACGCGACTATTACATACCTATTATGAAATAAAACTACGTTTTCGAAGCGCCGGGATAGTAGAAAATCAAGTAAACGCGATAGATTCCGTAAACGTAGTTTTATTTAATAATCTGGTACTTATTTCATAATAAAATTTATTTTATGATTTCAGATTTACTCGTACACAGAAACCCATGGCTGGATCGACAACATTCCCCTTATGTTTAACGATGCGGGCTCTGCATTTATTACCATTTTACCACAAGTAAGTATTACTCAAAAATAGTAAGTAACTAGAATAGTATACATAGGTATATAAACTCGCTCTCTCTTTTTCTTTCTTAAAAGGAAGTATGTCCGATTTCATCAAGCATTCGAGTCTTTCGAAATTATTTATTACGAAAAATTCTGTAATGGTCGCTATTGATCAATTATTCAATTGTGCTATTAGTATTTAAAGAAAATATTAGGTAGGTAGATATTTCACGTATGCTTTTACGTGTAGAAGGTGTATGTCATATTTGATATAAAGAACAGAAATAAATCTTTGATATTTCTTTCAACTGTCGCCGTCAGTTGAAGCGCTTCGCTGATATTGGCTTACAAATACTGGACAATATAATTATTTTATAAATCACGCTCTTATAGCACTACATTTGCGTATTTGGGATCTCAAAATACTTTTCAATTGAAGTAAGAAATAGTTATACTAGTAAAGTATAACTAGCGCCATCTATTAAATTTTGCATAAACTTGTTAGAAACGAAGCCTAATTCGAAATAAGGATAGACTCAATATAGTTTGGGTAAGTGGTGCCTATAATGTTTGGTAAAAGTACCTATTTATTAAACCACGAGTGCTTACAGTTACAAGTAAGATTAGCATTAGAAATAAAATTATTACCTAGGTACTTTACTAAAACTGAGAGTTAAAATTTCAGGATGTGAGCGGAGTTTTATATAAGCAAATTGTGCAAGTGTCGCAAGGTGTCGCCACAGCCGCTTGGACCCTCAGCAACCGAATCAATACTGCTCACACTGTACTAGACATCTTGCTGTGGGCTCCAAATGATATCATGTAAGTAGTTGTAAAAGCTAAGAAATATGTTTTAAAATATTAAACCTTTAATTGAAGAATATATTATATAAACTAACTTAATCATATATGCAACAATAGTAAGCATTAGAGTGAATTCAGGGCTATCTTCTCATGTAAACTGATATAGCGTATCGCATTTTAAAGATAAATAAATAATAAACTAGGTAAAAAAGTCTATAATCACACGTCGAATACTTATACTATCTTTTGGGAGGCCATTTTAGACACTCCAGGCACTGATATAGGTAGGTATTTTTATATATTATAGCATTTGACATGCTAATCTATTTAAATAATAACAAATTTTATTAAAATGGAAAACATAACTACCATTCCGTCTTTGATGGAATCTTTTGTAGTCGTATTCTCATGTTATCAATTTAAATTTTTTTGATGTGAAACATCTAATGCGGAGGGAGGGTAAAATCGGATGTTAGCGTGGCGACGCTTTTATTTTACTTGTCCCGTTCAAATCTTGCAAGTTAAATTTGACACACTTCCCGGTTTCCGATTGCGCTGAAATTTTACACGCATATGTATATTGCGTGACAATGTAATATTATGATGACATGGAGCTGATCTGATGATGGAGCTGGAAGGTGGACATAGTAACTCTATAATGAAACAACGCAACCCCATCGAGTTTGGACATGTTTGATTCGTCTTGATGAGTACTTTGTCTTTAGATGGTATCCAGGGTCTGATGATGGACGTGGAAGGTGGCTACAGTAACTCTGTAATGAAACGAAGCAACCCCATCGAGTTTGGAATCGTTTGATTCATCTTGAGGAGTACTTTGTCAAGTTATGATCATTTTATTTCTACAAAATAATTTCGATGTTTTCACATCTGGTAGACGTCCCGTGATGTCTAGTTTTACTAACAGAGCAATATTATTTAGAGAGAAATATGAATATTCTAAGACAAAGTATGTCTTTAGATGGTATCCAGAGTCTGATGATGGAGCGAGAAGGCGGCCATAGGAACTCCGTTATAAAACGACATACCTAACTCCATCGGGTTTGGGCTCGAATGATTTGTCTTGACGAGTACTTTGTCTCTAGATGGTATCCAGGATTTGACGATGGAGTTGGAAGGTGGTCGCAGTAACTCTGTAATGAAACGACGCAACCGTATCGAGTTTATACTCGTTTGATTCGTTTCTCCACTTTGTCAAGTTATGATCATTTTATTTCTACAAAATAATTTCGATGTTTTCACATCTAGTAGACGTCCCGCGACGTCTAGTTTTACTAACAGAGCAATATTATTTGGAAAGAAATATAAATATTGTAATGTCATAGCACGTTCTGCTGTTAGAAAAGCCCTTTCTGCATAGTACAATGTTATTACAACCAGATTTAATTTTAATTTCAGTTGGTATAAAGCAACCAGCGAATCTGATTCAGCGGAACAGCACATTTATTCAGTAGGCGCCGACAGTGTGGTTGAATGCTTTACGTGCAACATAACCAGAGAAGATGGTCAAGAGTGTCTGTTTAATGGCGGTAGTATCAGCACTAGTGGTCAAAGGATCATTGTGAACTGTGCTGGACCTGGTGTACCACAAATCTTCGTTTATAATAGTGTGAGTAATTTTGGATAGGTACCTACTACATGACAGCTTTACTAGTAGTAAGTACCTCGCACTAATAATGAAATGATAATCGTTAAATATCTTACTTTAAATCAAAAATGCGAAAGTTTGTAAAGATTCGTCTGTGTATTGACGGACTAAGAATACAAGTGTCACTTCTCATTCTTTCCCACGGGGGTCGTATGAGGCGACTAAGGGAAGTATGCAATTATCATCCATTGCATGACTGGTGGTAGGGCCGGGTACTAAGTGGAAGTACTCAATTGATATCGGGCCCGAGCGGGTTGGTACCACCATCTCCCGTGTGACCGGTTATGAAGCACATCGTTGCGTTTTGGCTGTAGCAGGAGGTAGCCGTTTATTCTTTCATTTCATATTTTGTGAAATGAAATGGTGAGTAGCGGCTTGACAATACTCTCGGTATGGTCGGAGTCCATAGGTGACGGTTACCATTTGCAATCAGATGAGCCGTGGCTCGCCTGCCACAAGATACAATAAAAAAGAAAATGGATATTTGTCCGCCAATGACGAATAACTTACATAACAGATTTTGGTAAAATTTGATAGGTAGATAGTTATGTAGATGAGACCTGGATTTTTCACTTCCTTAAAGGCCTAATTTAGATAGAAAATAAAATAATGTTAAAAAATATAGAAGACATAATACTGACCAAAACTATTCACCAAATTGCGAGCCTGCTAATGATAACGATTAGTTGCTTATTTCGTATTGTCGCATTATTGATCGTTTATGTTAAGTAATTTTTGCGTCAACTCGACGTGCTGACCAGACACAGAACAACCACAGATGTAGTGGTAACATGGACCAATCGATTATAATACTTTTGTTTCACGTTAATTTTCAGAACGGGTCTCGAGTTCGGGTTTGGGACAGCGGCAATGACTTGAGCGAGAGCTTAAACAACCGTAATCTCCCTGTTACCATCCGTATGGCTGTACCCATTACTAGTACTTTTAGTGCTGACGTCCAGATCCATGCGCCGGCAGATTATGCGAGCCGTACTAACGTACCATTATTAGTCTTTGTGTAAGTAGACTTTGAAGTGAATTTTATAATTGTTATAATAATTTCGCATTTCGCGATCTCTGCGGAGAATCCGTGGAGTAAGGCGAACTGACTGCATTCGTAACGACGACGTAAGAGAGCGAGTAGGTATGAAAGATAGTATTGGTGTAAAAATGCGAAAGGGAATACTATAATGGTTCGGACATTTAAAGTACAAATCATAATTTGTGAATAAGGAAAAAGAGTATCTTAGTACAGGCGAGAATCGAACCTGCGTTCCTTCCTATCCGGGGAAGTGCTCTAATCCACTGAGCTACAGTACTATCATTACTATATTGGATGCATGTAAATGCGTTCCGATAGAGGGCGTTGGTCGTTAAGACAAATGTGATAAGGAGATTGGATATGTCTAAAAGATAGTACTGTAGCTCAGTGGATTAGAGCACTTCCCCGGATAGGAAGGGACGCAGGTTCGATTCCCGCCTGTACTAAGATACTCTTTTTCCTTATTCACAAATTATGATTTGTACTTTAAGAGTAGCGGAGCATGTCAAGTGCTAAAATATAGATCAAAATGGTTCGGACATGTGGAAAGAATGCTGGAGTCAGAAGTCTCTGAAACCGGCGAGCGTGTATAAGTTATAATAGCAATCTGCACGTTGCTGGTTTGCAGTTTGGTAAAAATAAACTTGCTATATCGCAAGTCAAAGCTTACACACGTTACAGACCTTTTAAGTACCTACTAGTGTTTGTCACTAGCAGTGCAAGCAACAATAATTATTTCATTACTCATACTCTGAAAGTAGGCCTGAAGTTGCCTGAGAAGCGGGTTGAAAGTAATACTTTTCAGCCCTAGGGAGAATTACTTTCAACTGACAGCTGAGTAATTATAAAAAATAAAACAGTTCTATTTTCTGTACAGCCAGTCAATTACAGCGCGATGTAAAATTGAAATAACATAAAGTTAAGTATTTATTAAAGAATTTGTTTTTTATATGTCTTTATTTTAATATAGTTGCAACTAAATATCTTTAAAATAACGAAG
Source organism: Leucoma salicis (assembly GCA_948253155.1). Taxonomy (NCBI): domain Eukaryota; kingdom Metazoa; phylum Arthropoda; class Insecta; order Lepidoptera; family Erebidae; genus Leucoma; species Leucoma salicis. Next base: position 22,005,712 of record OX411807.1, read on the forward strand.
ATTTATATTTTTTCAATGATTAAAATGAAAAATAATGGCTGAATAGCTGACAGGCCACAGAAAAAAAAACAAAATCGGCGGGAAAACGGCGATTCCAAATTACATTTTTTAAAGTCTCCCATTTTTTCTTTAGCTAATTCATGATTTTTATTTTTAGTCTCCTCGTATTCGTAATGAAAAGCACAGTGTTTACCTCGGGATAAAGACTTATTTAGTCCCTCGAACTATTGGAGCCCTTGCTTTCATCCCTAGGTTAACAATGTACTATTTAGCCCTGCGTTAACAGTACGCTCAGAGTTATATACATTAACTCTGGAACGCGCAAGTGGGCTTTAGAGTTCTAAAATCTACATTGCTTATGTTATTGATTTAGATATGGTGGTCCTGACACAGCTCTCGTTACAAAACAATGGAATTTGGATTGGGATGCTTCCTTGGTCAGTAGATGGGGCGTCGCTGTTGCAAACATCGATGGACGTGGTTCCGGTCTTCGAGATGTTAATAATTTGTTCGCGCTCAATAGAAGACTAGGAACATTTGAAGTTGATGATCAAATATCTGCTGTTAGGTAAGACTTGCAATAAATTTTGATACAATGATGTTTGATAATGTGTTGGAATTTAACTCTTAACTGTACTTAACAACTTACTCTTAACTACACTACATAATGATAAATAGTAATAATAATTTATTAAGCCAATAAATAATACAAACAATATCAATAAACTTTAGACAGTACGAGTTTCCTGCAGTGTTATAAGGTCAGTAGGGCTCCTGACTCCCAAACTAGGAAGAAATCCTGTCTTTCAGGAAATAGGGGTCCTTCAATTCTTTAAAAAAATCTTAAAAGTAATATAAGTATCATATTTTTTTCCAGAACAAAATTTTATTAAAGTTACTAAAGAAGAATTTTCTATAAGCAGGACTCAAGTAAATTTCCCGATGCAAGGAAATGCTCGAGACCTCGTATATAGAAACTTATTTACAACTCCTAATCTATACACATTATTACATATTGTCTTATAAGACAAAATTATGCTGAGCATGTCAAAGGCTAAAATCACGGTGTACAGAAAAATAGAAAAACGGATCAAAATGTTTAAAAAATCGTGCCATTAAATAGTGTGAATTTTAATTGCAAAATTAAACTTACTATATTGGATTAATAAAATTATTTCGAGATTCGCGCTATCATTCAGATAAAAATTGTGAGGCGAAGAATGGGAGTTGCAAATAGGTTTCAACAATAGCTTAACGGTTCGAATACTGCTCGTAAAAAAATCTTCTCTATTTCCACTTTCACAAAAAATAAGTTTCTGAATTTTTGAACAAAAGGAACATTAAGGTTGTACAGTTTTTTATTATACTCAATTAAGTAATTAAAAAGATAAAAAATCGTATTAACTTAGTATATTAAACACAAAGTGAAAAATGTGAAATCGAAAATAACAGTCAGGAGCAGGATTTGAACCTGCATCTTCTGGATACCGTCCAGATGCTTTACCAATTCAGCCATCCTGACAATTGCTCCTGACTGCTAATTTCGACAACACATCATACTTAACGTCTTTGGGTGACGCCTGCGCCATCTGTCGGACGTATTTTCATACATTATACCGACCAGGTAAACTTAATTTTACAATTAAGATTTTACCTAATAATGACGCAAACCCTTTAAATATTTTTATATATATTTTTAGCATTTGACATGCTTAGCACTATACATTAAACACAAAGTGAAAACGACGAAAGACGTTAAGTATGATGTGTTATCGAAATTAACAGTCAGGAGCAATTGTCAGGATGGCTGAATTGGTAAAGCATCTGGACGGTATCCAGAAGATGCAGGTTCAAATCCTGCTCCTGACTGTTATTTTCGATTTCACATTTTTCACTTTGTGTTTAATATATAGTGCTAAGCATGTCAAATGCTAAAAATATATATAAAAATATCTAAATATTTAAAGGGTTTGCGTCATTATTAGGTAAAATCTTAATTGTAAAATTAAGTTTACCTGGTCGGTATAATGTATGAAAATACGTCCGACAGATGGCGCAGGCGTCACCCAAAGACGTTAAGTATGATGTGTTATCGAAATTAGCAGTCAGGAGCAATTGTCAGGATGGCTGAATTGGTAAAGCATCTGGACGGTATCCAGAAGATGTAGGTTCAAATCCTGCTCCTGACTGTTATTTTCGATTTCATATTTTTCACTTTGTGTTTAATGTATAGTGCTAAGCATGTCAAATGCTAAAAATATATATAAAAATATCTAAATATTTAAAGGGTTTGCGTCATTATTAGGTAAAATCTTAATTGTAAAATTAAGTTTACCTGGTCGGTATAATGTATGAAAATACGTCCGACAGATGGCGCAGGCGTCACCCAAAGACGTTAAGTATGATGTGTTATCGAAATTAGCAGTCGGGAGCAATTGTTAGGATGGCTGAATTGGTAAAGCATCTGGACGGTATCCAGAAGATGCAGGTTCAAATCCTGCTCCTGACTGTTATTTTCGATTTCACATTTTTCACTTTGTGTTTAATGTATAGTGCTAAGCATGTCAAATGCTAAAAATATATATAAAAATATTTAAATATTTAAAGGGTTTGCGTCATTATTAGGTAAAATCTTAATTGTAAAATTAAGTTTACCTGGTCGGTATAATGTATGAAAATACGTCCGACAGATGGCGCAGGCGTCACCCAAAGACGTTAAGTATGAATGTGCTATCGAAATTAGCAGTCAGGAGCAATTGTCAGGATGGCTGAATTGGTAAAGCATCTGGACGGTATCCAGAAGATGCAGGTTCAAATCCTGCTCCTGACTGTTATTTTCGATTTCACATTTTTCACTTTGTGTTTAATGTATAGTGCTAAGCATGTCAAATGCTAAAAATATATGTAAAAATATCTAAATAACTTAGTATACATAAGCATTTATAAACTTTCAGGTACCTTCATGAGAATTTATCATGGTTGGACTCCAACCGCACGTGTATATGGGGCTGGTCGTACGGTGGTTACGCCGCCACTAAGGCTCTTGCCGAAGGCGGTGACGTGTTCCGTTGCGCCGCTGCTGTTGCACCAGTTGTTGACTGGAAGTACTATGGTATGTCGCTACACTGTATACCTTGGCTTTTACGAACTTCCAGTTTATGCTCGCGGCTACGATGCGAAAAGAAAGCTAACGGTAGTATATCGGTTAAGGGTTCTCAGTCCAGTGAGCGAGATTAAAAATTATAACAACAAGTTATTACGTATTTATTCTCTTTTCTGTACTCCGTGGTATTCATTGTTATTTTTGGCGGGACGTCACGGGGATGTCCTGCAGTGCAAGCTCCACCTAATTTAGGATTATATAAAGTATAATAGAGAAGTATCTTTTTGATGAATATAGTAGTAGATAAGAAATAAACTCTCTTCTGTGCCGTGTGGGGCCGGCTTTAGAATAGTCCCACCCCTCTCCACCCATGGGAGTCGTAGGAGCCGACTGAGGGAATACCGGGGGAGTGGGCAGCAGCACTTCCTCGAGTATTAATAACATCCACTGCGATCGCCAACCCGACTGCCAAGCGTGGCGATTACGACATTATCCCCCATATGAGCGAAACACATGTTGTGGCGTTCTCTTAGGGAGGCCTATGTCCAGCAGTGGACTTCGAAAGGCTGATGGATGGATGGATGGAAGAAATAAATTTGCTGGAGATACAACAACAACTTGTATTTATTTCGTTTGCAGATTCAATCTACACCGAACGTTATATGGACCTTCCAGCTAACAACCCTGAGGGATATACAGCGTCATCATTGCTTACCGATGAGGTTGTAAGTGTACCTTGTTTATTATTATTAATTGAATTTAAATAAATCAATCAGCGAGCGATATGAACAGCAGGTTCGTACAAACTGTCCACGCGGTTGGGTCGGCTTACTTCAAGACCCGTCGCGTCAGTAGGACCCGTAAACTCTCGGACCATACTCTCAAAATCATGGAGAGGAGAAAAGAAATGATAGTCCAGTCCTCAGCCGATTGGCCCTGCCTAAGGCGGTTAAACAGACAGATCTCCAAGGCTGTGCGGCACGATATTCGCCAATTTAATACTACCCGTATTAAAGAGGCGATAGAGTGGAACCAAGGCTCGAAAGTGTTCGCAAGAGATCTGTCTGTTGGCCATAGTCAGTTGACTAAACTAAGGACCAACAACGGAACTGTCATTTCTTCTCGAGATGAGATCTTGGGAGAGGTCCAGCAGTTCTATGGACAGTTGTACAGATCCCAGAGCCCTGCTGTTGGCTTGGTCCAAGACCCCAGATCCAAGCTAACTCGGCACTTTACCGAAGATATCCCGGACGTCAGCCTGTACGAGATCAAAATGGCTCTCAAACAACTAAAGAACGGAAAGGCATCGGGAGACGACGAAATCACCACAGAGCTTCTGAGAGCAGGTGGAAAGAAAGCTCTTCAGAGACTGTTCAATTCCGTCGTTCTCGGGGGCGACGTTCCAGAGTCGTGGACCAGAAGCGTGGTGGTGCTTTTCGTCAAGAAAGGTGACAGAACCCTCTTGAAGAACTATAGACCCATCTCGCTCTTGAGCCACGTCTATAAGTTGTTTTCGAGGGTCATTACAAATCGACTCACGCGCGGGCTTGACGACTTCCAGCCTCCCGAACAAGCCGGTTTCCGAAAAGGCTATAGTACCATAGACCACATCCACACGCTACGCCAGATTATACAGAAAACCGAGGAACACAATCGGCCTCTGTGTTGTGGACTATGAGAAAGCCATCGATTCAATCGAAACTTGGGCGGTGCTGCAGTCCCTTCAGCGGTGCCAAATTGACAATCGGTACATCGAAGGGCTGAAGTGCTTCGTTGGATGCGGCCGGCACAGGACCGCTCGTTGTGGCGTTCTCTTGGGGAGGCCTATGTCCAGCAGTGGACGTTGAAAGGCTGATGGATGGATGGATGGATGAATTTAAATAAGAATCACTTATAAAATAGTAAAATCATAATTCAAATAAAAACTACATAGCTATATTCGACAGAGCTAAATTACTCAGGCGTAATAATTGGAAGGCCAGGTGCACTCCGTACTTTTGGTATAAAGCTACCAGTACCGGCTTGCCCGTCTTGACGGGCCTATTTACTGGGATGGACTGCCGCGCGTCGACTGAGTCGCACGTTCCTCACGATACTCACTCACGCGCCGCGTCAAAAATTAAAAAAGTTAAGGCTAAATCATATTGCATCGCATTGGGCTCCTTATATAATAATAACGATCTGAACCTCAAGTTTTTTACACTTCCAACGGATATCGAAAGGTATCGCAATAAATGCACGCCTATTTAATAATTAGTTCATGTTTGGTCCGTAGCAGCTCCGGCAAAGAGTATGGGCCCCCTTCTACCCTTGGATGTCGGTAGAGGCAACTAAAGGTTTGACTATCTTGTTCGCGTCGTACACATTCCAGATTTCATACGCGTATACCTACCACGGAGCAAATACAAAGATATCTACCGACTTAAACACCTAAAAGAGATATTTAGTTTCATAGACCATATTACTATCTTCATATTATGTTTAAATAATAGGTTAACCTACGATTGCCGTGTGGGGCCGGCGCCAAGAATATCTCCACCCCGTCTCTTCCTATGGGAGTCGTTAAAGCCGACTAAGGGATTACCGGGGGACCGGGCAGCAGCGTTCCCCTCTGTACTTAAAATATCCACTGCGATCGCCAACCAAGCGTGGCGATTATGGTAAAACCTCCATTTTGGAGAGGCCTATGTCCAGCAGTGGACGATGAAAGGCTGATGGATGGATGGATGGATGGATAACCTACGAAGATATAGGCGCAGTTCCGCGAAATTGTCCTGATGGTGGAATCGGAAAAGCAATGGTCGTGATTGTTATTTTCGAGTTTACGTTTTCGCACTTTGTGTTCGCCGTCAAAGGAGATAAATGTTAGGCGATAGAAAGAGAGGTACTTTTAGGTAAATATATGTATTAGGTACTGCAAAGTAGGCCGTGTGGGGCCGGCTTTAGAATTGTCCCACCTCTCTCTACCCACGGGAGTCGTAAGAGCCGACTGAGGGAATACCGGAAGAGTGGGCAGCAGCACTCTCTCGAGTATTAACATCTGTTGCGATCGCCAACCCACCTGCCAAACGTGGCGATTACGGCATTATCCCCCATGACGGGACCGCTCGTTGTGGCGTTCTCTCGGGGAGGCCTATGTCCAGCAGTGGACGTTGAAAGGCTGATGGATGGATGGACTGCAAGTTATTAGCACTGTGCGACCTAAATTGCAATTTATTGTGTCGGTATAAGACTCGATATTTATTTAAGTCATTTGCGGAGTGAATCTTCTACTTTTATGATGTATTCTGTGGTTCATAGGGTTCCTTAAATTTTTTTATATTGATTCAGTATTTTTTAAAGTTTCTACCTAGCAGACCTAAGACAAACCCAAAAAATCTAATAACTTATATATTTTTTTATCTTTATTGATGCTGAGCTGCTGCTAAGAGGAATAATACCTAGTGAAAATGTATCAAATGCTTTTATTAATTTAAACATTTTATTTGTAGGCTGAGGCATTCCGTAATAAGAGTTACTTCCTAATCCATGGAACAGCAGACGATAACGTACACTTCCAACACGCTATGTTGTTCTCTCGGCTGCTGCAACGCCGTGACGTCTACTTTACCCAAATGGTGAGTCAAAAAATGACCAAAAGTGATTAAAATTAGCTTGTGATAAATAAGCAAATTAATTTGCTTCACTACCCAAGTAGCAAAAATGTTATATTAAATTAGATTATACAAACTAACAGACATATGAGGGCCTTATAACTGTTTTGCAGCAACTAAACAGTTGTAAAATGGTACTTAATACAACACATTAGTTATATATAATTAAGTCATATTAATGTGTTTGATAAACGTCTTTTTTTAATCTTTTTTTTATGACTATAATATAACGTCTCTGCCATAACGTTTACACGACCGGGGTTTAAGCCGAGTTAATGTTTCAGTTTGATAATAGTCATGAGCCGACATTTTTGTCTAAATTAGAACCTTTTATACAACATCTACAAAACAAACTGTCCTATAATGATTTTCTAATTAACTTTTATAAAACAGTCGTATTAAGTCGTGTACCACCTTTATGTAACTTTGAGGTTATAACATTATTGTAATATAACTTTTATAAATCATTTGATTATTTTAACGTTAATTGGTGACTTTTGTATAACTCAATTACCATTTTTGAATTAATATATAACAAATTTTTTTTTTTAAATAAAACTACGTTTACGGAATCTATCGCGTTTACTTGATTTTACTACTATCCCGACGTTTCGAATACTTTACAACATTCATAATCACGGGTGGACTTAGTTGATAGACGTCCAAGGCTGATATGTTATTTCAACGGTTTCATCTACCCACAGTATATAAAACGTAAACGTAGTTTTATTTCAAAATGTGTAACATTCGCGTAAATATCAGAAAGTATAATATATAACAATGTTATTGTTAGATCGCGTCATAGTGATACATCTATTTTGGATAAAATTCTTTCTTATGATTCACCAGTCTACACAGTATCAAAGAAACCTATAATTATGTAAATGTTGACGGCCCTAGCTCCAGGAGTTTGGACTGTTCATTGAAATGTCAGTCAGTTATTCTTTTATATATATATATACTTGTACATTACCCGCGGCTTCGCTTGCGTCTGATATTGATATCGTTAAAAAATCCATTTTGGTAACAATTCGCGAAAACTGAAATTCGTAGTCCTAAGCAGATGCCAGGGTAGCTGAATTGAAAAAAAAAACACCAGGAACATTTCACTTATACCTACATAAAAATATTATGTAACTTTAACTATTTCAAAAGCAAACGCTGTGTGTACTCAAATAGGTGCAGTGGTTCTGGAGGTTACTCTCGTGCTTTAGACCAAACGACAGAAGTAAAACTTAACAATAAATTTATATATATATTATTAATAATGTTAATATCTAACAACAAGTGAATATAGTTATGTAAAAAACTATTTAATATACAATTATATATAGTATCTACTTCCGAGTACATACGCAAACGTCCTCTACTACATCAGACTGTTATAATAATATGTATATTTCAGTGTAATATTTGTGTTTTATTGTTTTTTTTTCAGAGTTACACAGACGAAGACCATAGCTTGCTTGGTGTGAGACCACATCTGTACCACGCATTAGAGAAGTTCTTACAAGAGCATATGCTGTAATATTAATCAACTAAGAATATGATATTATATCGAGTATAATATCTTCTTTTTGACCACTCGAATGAAACACTAGAAAAAAATCCGCATAATTTAAAATTCCTCTATAAGTCACTAAGTAGTAGTAAGTAACGTCTGCGCCATCAGTCGGATGTGTTTGCATACACGATACGAGTAGGTAAGGCTAAAATTATTATAATTAAGATTCATGTAATCTATGTTCATACCAAATAATGGCACAGCGTTATAAATATTTTTATATAGATATATGGCGTCACTGAATACATTAAGAAGGAATGTGTTATCGAAATTGATAGCGCCGAGCGGATGTCTCGATGGCTAAATTGGTAAAGCAGGTTTAAATCCTACTCGAGACTAGCTTTTTGGTTTTTACATTTTCGCACTTTATGTTTATGATTTTTCATTTTTCAGTTAAGTGATTTAAAATTATAAGCCTCAAGTATTTTTTAGGTAATCTGAAGTTACATAATAATAATAGCGTTAAAAAGTGTTTTCTGTCGATGTTGTAAATATATGGAGTACTTACTTATGTAAAATAGTAGAATATTAAGGTTAAATATTGAAACTTATAGACCGATATAAAAAATATGTTATTCCTAAGATGTTTAAACGTATAGTATATAATTAATAATTAACTTATAATTCAATTAAATACGAATTATATGTTACCGTTTATCATAGAGCAAAAACATGAACTACTTAGCATAAAATCTTCTAAGAGAATCTGAGTTTTTTTTTGTATACCGACTACTCTAAAGCTTTCGACAAAGTCAAATTTAACGTCTTAATTTACAATTGTTTAGTTTTGATATTCAAGGAGGTTTGCTGTAGTGGCTTGATTCTAATCTTAAGAATCGCAGTCAGGCTGTTACAGTAAAAGGCTTTTCTTCTACTTTTATCCTTGTTCTATCCAGTGTTCCTCAGGGACCTCATCTGGCCCCTTCGCGTTTTAATATATATTTATAATATAAACTAATAACCAAGATTGTCTTCTTACTGGTAGTAATTGGAAGTTTGTGGTAGAATTTTTGAGCACTAAATAAAAACAAAAAATTTTACAATTCAAAGAGGAGTATTATACTCATTTTAATATACTAACTTAAAGTCTCATACATTGTAAGCATAAACATTTGAAGTAGATATTTTCACTGTGTTTCTAAACCAATATTAGGTGGGTTAAAATAAATAAACCAAAAATTTTGTAAAATCATATACTGTGGGTAGATGAAACCGTTGAAATAACATATCAGTCTTGGACGTCTATCATCTAAGTCCACCCGTGATCATGAATGCTGTAAAGTATTCGAAACGTCGGGATAGTAGTAAAATCAAGTAAACGCGATAGATTCCGTAAACGTAGTTTTATTTCAAAATATACGTATATTGTCAGTGAAACTTGCTGTCCCTCAACATTATTAGAATGTATTGTTATATATATTGAACTTAAAAAATAACATTATATACTTGTATGATTATAAATTAAATGATCATATCTTAGTAAATAAATAAAAAAAGCTAAAAAAGCGTATGTTTCATACTGAGATTGAATGACTCTAACTCTTATAATATTATTGTTTTGTAAGATCAAAGAAGCGTAGTAGTTGAAGACACTTCTTTGGTCTGGAACCCACAGTATAATATTTATGTTAAAGAGATAATTCTAGAAATCGACTTCAACCACCACAATTAATGTCTGTTGCCACCTTAGGTCGTTGAGGGATCGAATGTTTCCCTATAATTTAAATTCTAATACATTTTTTATGTTTAATTACCTTTTGAAAAAATCTCTTAAACGTCCCCGTATTTCTGCTTCGTACAACACCAATTAGCCATGGATCTAGCCTCGTTCTTCCCATAATTATAATACTAAGTTCTCCGACATTGATATATTCTATTTACTTACTTACTTATCATCACGCCATTTCCCTTGCGGGGTAGGCAGTGAGAACAGAGTACCAAGAGGCTCTATTCTTGCATACATCTCTCGCTTCCTCAACATTCATAACTCTCTTCATACACGCTCGCCCGTTTCGGAGAATCCTGACTCCGTCTTCCTTCAATAAATGACCAATTTGGTCTAGGTAGGTAAGTCTCGGTCTCCCCCTGTACCTACATCCTTCCACTTTCGCATTGTATATCTTCTTAGCCAGTCACTCGTCCGGCATTCTTTCCACATGTCCGAACCCTCGGAGCATTCCCTTTCGCATCTTTACACCAATACTCTCTTTCATACCTAATCGCTCTCTTACGTCATTGTTACGAATGTAGTCAGTCAGCCTCACTCCGCAGATTCTCCGTAGAAATTGCATTTCGACCGCATTGATTTTACTCTCATGCTCCTTTTTACATACCCAACTCTCGTTTCCATATAATAACGTTGGGACAACCACTGCGTTGTATATTGCGACACGTGCCTTCTGGCTGAGGTGGTGGCTGCCGAGAAGTTGTCCCAATGCTCCGTTCACTCTATTTCCCGCATTCACTCTTCTCTCTACATCAGTGGTGTACCTTCCATCCCGACTGAATCCACATCCAAGATATACAAATTCATCCACTTGTTCTAGCATACCATTTCCTATTGCTGCTCTAACATCTGCTCTGGCTTCTTCTCTTTCAAAAACCATTATTTTGGTTTTGCTCACATTCACACGTAGGCCCCTTTTCTTACAATCTTCTGCCATTACGTCGACTAGGGTTTGCAGGTCAGTCGCAGACTGCGCTAATAGGACCGCATTGTCTGCATATAACAGAGAGTTAACCACTGTGTCGCCCATCTGAACTCCCACATTCATTTCATTCAACCTTTGTAGACATTTATCCAGATATATGATTAACAGTCTGACTGATAGAACGCAGCCCTGTTTAACGCTGATATTGACATCAAACTAGGGTGACATTCCATCATCCAGCCGCACACAAGCTCTGCAGTCCATGTAGTTGGACTGCACCGCTTGTAGCAGTCTACCGTTAATACCATACTCCGGCAAAATGTCCCAAAGTTCCTTTCGTACAACAGTGTCAAATGCTTTCTCCAAATCCACAAAACTGCAGAAAATCCTCTGGCCTACAGCCAGCTGCTTCTCCACAATGTTGCGCAGAGAAAACACTTAATCCATGCATCCTCTTCCACACCTGAAACCTCCTTGTGCCTCACACAAAAATTCATCAGACACCATCCTCATTATCCTTTCGATAATCTTACCATTCACTTTGGCTGCCAAACTAGTCAAGCTTATGGCTCTGTAGTTTGCACAGTCATAACGTGACCCCTTGTTTTTAAACAAGGGCACGATGACTGCCCTTCTCCAGTTCTTGGGAACCATTCCTGAGCTCCAACATAAATTGAGAAGCATCAGGAAGGATTCCCAGACACACGAGCCTCCAAGCTTGATCATCTCAGCAGACACCATATCAATACCCGCTGCCTTACCATTTTTCAAACTTCTAATCGCCCATTCAATTTCATCCGTACTAATGTCATCAGAGGATGCCGGTACCGAATGCTGATCTGTTAGACCACATGTGGCACCAGCATCACCCTGAACATCCGCATACATATCTCCAAAATATTCTCCATTTATCTCCTCTTAATTCAATAACTCTCCCATTCCCTCAATAATTTTGGGAATGCACTTGTAAAATCTTAAGTCTGATCTAGATTGTATCTTTTTTTATCTATGATTTAGCAAGTGATTTATAGTCCAATTTTTTGTTAAATATTTTGAATATTTGCACTTTTAAATTTGTGAGTCTGCTGATCATGAGGTCTCGGGTTCGATCACCGGGTTGGCCAGTGCTACTGAGCTTTTTCGTAAAATAGAAAAATTTTCAGTAGCAGCCCGGAGTTTGGAAATGTGCCCGATAGATGGCAATAGGGTTGCCCCCTATTATCTGGGTCTTAAATATAGTTAGCGAACCATGGGTGTGTACCCATACACCTTTTTTTTTGTTAAGGCGGGAAAATAATATACCTAACCGCACACCCCGTCGTTCGGGGCAACGAACAAGGTAGTGTGGGGCCCTCGCCCACTAAATAAACCCGCCATGTGCCGTCTCTCCGCCTACATTGGCGAGCCACTGGAACTATGTTACATTGCTTCAGTGGTCCGCCGGCGACTTACTCTTTTGTGTAAGTACCCTCTACTGAGCGACGCATAAATTTGGAAGACCAATATAAAATTTTATCTTTTATAATTTTATCTGTTTTTGTATATGACAGCATACGAATAATAGTCTAGTTTTATATTAATCTCCTGCTTTTAGATTTTTGTAAATTTACTTTTTGTTATGTTTTTGTTCTTCACTTGCTTTTCTTTGTTTTAGTGTGGAATCATTACTGGATCATGTACAATGTACTTGTTGTAAATTATAATTGTTATAGCTCTGTTTGTTTCCCAAATAAAGTTAAAATAAAAATATATGTTTTACAGTATTTAATTGATTGCAATGTTTCAAAATAAATAATCTAATAAAAGCGGCTTTGTTGTAAATATTATAAGTACCTACTATAAGTACAATTAACGAATTAAATTTGTTTTTTTCTACATTGTTTTTTTTTAAACCTCGTAAACATCGTCTGTGAATAGATATAGAAACAATAAATGGTTCTAAAATGTTTGTGTTATGAACAAAAGGAAGAAAACTTGCGAACCTCCTTTATTGAGACCTGACCTAAAAGTATCTAAATAGTATTTTATGTAAGAAGGACTTCTGAAGGTCTCAGAACACATTTCGAGATTGATAGAAGGTATGGAATGGGTCTACACTTCTCTATACTAATCTAGTACAGAGAAATCCATGACGTTCATCGATTAATGCCCATAACTAAACGTGATATATATTTGTATTATATAGTCGGTTTGCGCTGCCTCATTAGTTTAATGTTGTAAATGTTAACCGTGAGGTCTAGGATTCTGAACTAATACAACATAGTTCCAGCGGCCCGCCAACACAGGCGGAGAGACGGCACACGGCAGGTTTATTTAGTGGGTGTGGCCCCTAACTACCCTGTTCGTTGCCCCGAACGACGGGGTGTGCGGTTAGGTACATGTTTTCCCGCCTTAATAAAAAAAAATGTGGTCGGAATCCTAAATAGTGCAAAAAAAAAAATGCCATTAATATTTTCTGCCCGATTTGTTTTAATAGACAGTGTCAATCTTGTTGTGCGTTTAACACTATGGATTCAAGTCAGCTTGAACGAATTGTGATGAAAGTAAACGTGACTGAAGAGTGAATGATAATATAATTAATGGCCGATCGTAAAAAGTTAACATGATATCGAGATTTCACAACTCGGGAAAATATTAAATATAAATATTCACGGACATTTCGCACAACGTCCTCTGGTCCCAAACTAAGCTTAACGCTTATGCTATGGTTACCAGATTACGGATATAATACATATATTACTTATTTTTTTAATAAATTCATATAATAGATAGAAAACATCCAGACGCAGTACAAATATCACACAAATAATTGTCCTGAATGGAATCGAACGCACGACCTCGTGCACGAAAGTCGGTTACACTACCGACTACACCACGAGGCCCGTCAAACAGCCTTCACATATAATTTTTTTTTAAATAATTACAGGTTTTAGTTCTACGTTTTAGAATAAGATGGACCATCATAAATATATAAGCTATGGGATAGAAGACATATACATAGATAAATTTCCCTAAGCTCGGATTACAAACAGTCATTAAAATTGCGCTAACATCTCATCTCATCATCGCACTGACCAGCGGTCATTCCCAATCTCCTCCACATTACATTTGTCTTTACATTTCACAATTAATTTGTTCTTTAAAGTAGCTGAGCATGCCAAGCGCTAAAAATACCTAATTCAAAATTGCACTAATATGTTTTTACGAAGAAAGAATCCTCAAAACAATATTGCACTATTGAAGGATGATATTGGAGATTGACACACCTGATGGTAAATGGTAACCGCCGGCCATAGACCTAACTATACAGAGAGTATTGTCCAGCCGCTGGTCACCATTTCATTTCACAGATATGAAATGAAAGAATAAACGGCTATCTCATAATACAATCAAAACCAAATGGTGGTACCAACCCGCTCGGGCCCCATAAGAATGAGTACTCCCACTTAGTACCCAATCCTACCAATAGTAATGCAATGGGTGATAATTGCTTACTTCCCTTAGGGCGGATTCGACCAAACAAGAATACATTTTATTCCTAGAATAAATCTCTACTTACTCGAGAATAAATAAATTTTACATTTTACCAACAACAATTCGAAGAATGGCGAGCCTATTTGGGAATAGTCACTATACCACCGATAAGCATCGAATAAGGAGTTAATCCAAGAATAAAAAAATGGCGTCATCTTTTTTGTGCTGTAATTTTTTTAAACCAATATCGGTTTCAGGCGCGTTACAGCTACTTTCTCACGCTATAATACGACAATTAAGAGTTGAGATGAGTTAAGCTATACACTGTCCCGTTTGTAGAAAAAAATATTTTGCTGGGTATTACATTCACTTAGCTATTCGCGCCTTTGGGCGTGGGGTCATACACGTCCATTAACCCGGCCCCTGGAGGAGTAGAGTCACCTTCTATACTCTTCACTTGGGCAGTTCCTGTCTGGCGCGTCCTCGCCGCGGGGGTGTACATCTTACACTCTAGTAGGCCAGAGTGTCAAGATGGCGAAGTTCAGCAGGGACCCAGTTCTGCGGGGTATAACGCGGATCCCGTGCCCAGGGTTACGGGTGAAGACCTCAACGGTAGGGAAGGGCGGAGACAACAGTTGTCGGTACGGCCAAACCAGCGGAGGAGGCGAGCCACAGGGGCGTTGTACCTGGATCCTGATGGAGGGCAGCGGTAGCCATCAGTACTGTGGTGAAGCGCAAGGAAGTTAGTCTAGATCGGTTCACTAACAGATTTCTACGGACACTGAGTCAGTAGTACCGCGATGTAGAAAGCAACGGGATACTACTACATTATGCATTCCCACGAGAGTTACATGATGAAAGTGCGATATAATTCAAGAGTACGTTTGCCAAGCGACCCGTGTAGCGACCGGCGCTCTGAGTTTTCTGGGACTCAAAGTGTTAAATGGGCTACCGGCCGAGGAAATGTAGGCAACCAGGCATCCCTCGGAAAGCATGCGACTGGAAGATCACAAATCCAATTACGCAAGAACATCCGCATTGGCACATGGAATGTACGTGGACTCCTCAATGAGGCCAAATTACACATCTTGGATCATGAGCTCCTGCGATGCGACACCATTATTACCGGTTTAAGCGAGACACATTTGAAAGGTAGTGGCCACCGTGACCTAAATAAACATACCATCTACTATTCGGGGGATGATACTAGCAGCTACGCCGGAGTGGCGATTGCAATCCCTAAACATTGGACTAGAGCAGTTCTAGGATATAATCCTGTCAGCAACAGAATTATAACAATGAATCTCGATGCAACGCCTACTCCTTTGAACATTATACAGGTGTATGCACCTACCAGCGCGGCGAAAGATGAAGACGTAGAAAAATTCTACATTGACATTGAATCATCAATCGCAACAATGCCTAATAGAGAATTACTTGTAATACTTGGCGATTTCAATGCTAAAGTGGGTGATACAAGAATGGACGCAGGCTTGCGACATATTGTGGGCAACTATGGTCTTGGCCAAAGAAATCTTCGAGGGGAGAGATTACTCCAGTTCGCAGCTGACAACAGTCTCACCATTATGAACACCGTATTCCAGCAGCATCGTAGACGGTTATATACCTGGACTTCCCCTGATGGAAAACATAGAAACCAGATTGACTACATTCTTGTAAGATCTAGATGGCGAAGTTCAATTGTGAACGCACACACACTGCCCGGAGCTGACTGTCAGTCTGACCATCAACTCCTCGTATGCAATCTCCAAATTAAGTTGCGGAACTCCATCCCTCGTAAACCCAATAATAAACTTAAAATAATGGATAAAAAGGCTTTTATAAACAAGCTTCCAACCGACCACAGCATATGGAGGAATACAGCACGGGGTGATGACCCTGACTCGCTCTGGCAATCTGTAAAGGAACATCTTAGAGAGGCTTTACACACCTCACAACCTATTGTAACCAAAGGTAAACATCAACATTGGATGTCAGACGAGACCTGGCGACTAGTGGAACGACGTAGAGAGATGAAAGCCAAGGGGGCAAATGCGCGTGATCTAAATTTGATGGGTGCGCAGATTCAATCTTCTTCTCGCAGAGATCGTAACAACCATCTCAATAACATCTGTCTAGAGCTGGAAAAAAATGCCGACCGCCACGAATCGAAAGATCTTTTTAAAAAAATTTGTTGTATAACCCGCCAGTTTAAACCTAAGACCTGGGCTGTCGAGAATTCAAGTGGAGTGATGGTAACGGAAATAAGAGATATTGTGGGCGTTTGGAAGGATTATTGCGGGAAACTCTTTGCTGATAGCGGCACAACGCAGTCGCGTAATAGTGGCCCACACACAGGAATGGCGCATAACACCAAGGAACCATGTATACTGAAGAGCGAAGTTCGAGCCGCAATAAACCATATAAAGAGCAACAAGGCTGTAGGAGCTGACAACATCCCAATAGAGATATTTAAAGCGGCGGGTGAATGCGGAGTTGAGATGCTGCACGCTATTTGCAGTCGTATCTGGGAGACTGAAAGGTGGCCTCGGGACTGGGCTCACTCCGTGTTCATACCGCTCCACAAGAAGGGATCCACAAAGAAATGTAGCAACTACAGACTCATAGCCTTGATTTCACACGCCAGCAAAGTACTCCTCCATATCATCAACACCAGACTGCAGGCTTTCTTAAATCCTGAAATAGCTGTAGAGCAGGCAGGATTCGTTAAAGGTCGTGGAACAAGGAAACAGATTTTAATTCTTCGACAAATAATCGAAAAGTCTAGAGAGTTCAACAGCCCACTCTATATCTGCTTTGTCGACTTTCGGAAGGCGTTTGACACCGTAAAATGGCATAAACTATGGGACGTACTAATTCATATGGGAATTCCTTACCATCTAGTGCGTCTCATTCGCGGCCTGTACGAGGACGGAACTGCGGCTATCCGAGTAGATAACGTCGATTCGGAATGTTTCCACACGCATGCTGGTGTTCGCCAGGGGTGTATTCTTTCTCCACTCCTGTTTAACATCTACACGGAGTGCATAATGAGAATTGTATTGGAGCAATGGGACAAGGGAGTTTCAGTGGGAGGCCGAAAGACATCCAACTTACGTTACGCCGACGACACAACCCTTCTTGCCCAATCAGAGGAGGACATGGAGCAGCTGTTGACATGCCTAGAGACAACAAGCCTCTCCTTCGGACTCGAAATCAACATGGATAAAACCAAGATGATGATCGTGGACCGAGCCGAACAAAATAGACCTGATATCAGCATGATTGGCAACTGTGAAGTTGTCCAAAGCTACGTGTACCTCGGCTCCACGATCACAAACACTGGAGGATGTGAGGAAGAGATTCGAAGGAGATGTGCTATTACAAGATCTGCCGTGGATAAGCTGAAAAGAATCTGGAGCAACCGCAACATCACCAAAGCCACGAAAGTCCACCTGATGAGAAGTTTAGTCTTCCCCATATTTCTATATGGCGCAGAAACGTGGACGGTTTGCTTGAAAGACCGACGCAAAATCGACGCTCTCGAAATGTGGTGCTGGCGACGACTACTAAAGATCCCTTGGACGGCGTTTCGAACCAATATCTCAATCTTGGAGGAACTCAAAAAACTCAAAATCGTCGACTGTGCAACTACGAATCATCAAATACTTTGGACACATTGTTCGAAACCAGAACTCCATGGAACGACTCGTTGTCCAGGGACAAGTGGAAGGAAAACGGCCCAGAGGTCGATCACCCACGCGTTGGACAGATTCAATAAAAGCTGCCACACAAACTACTAGTATAGTCCAGTGTTCCCGAAACGCTGAAGACCGCAACGAGTGGAGGCGCATCGCGAGGGCTATCCAAAGACACCATCATGAAACCACGACCACTCTGACAAGAGTGAACGACTGAGGAGGAGCTATTCGCGAATAGCTATTCCAAGTATAAGCGATACGTCAGATGGCGTGGAAAAACGACTGTAGATTATCTAAGAGAATAAAATCCTGGAATAGATTATTCTCGGTATAGTTATTCTTGTATATATTCGAGTTTGGTCGAATCCACTCTTAGTCACCATACGTCACCCGTTGTAAAGTATAGAGTGGTGATACTTATATTCTTAGTCTGTCACCACACGGTGTTTTGGTTGTTGGTGAAATTACCCATACACTCGCTCGAGCATTGTGGTTCATATTTGTGTCGAGACACTGTGTTGCCAGACCTATGACTAGCAGTTACCATTAGGTGGATTATGATAAAATATACCTTTATCAACATCACATTTATTACTTAATTATCTTGCTTCATTACTGATTATTGCTGTTGTTATCTTTAAAAATTGATAGATTTACTCCTATTTTCTTACGTAAAACATTCAGTGTGCCGGGGAATCGGCCTAAGGCCGGTACAAATAAACTGTTCTTATTAATTTACAGTGAGGTGAGTTAGTCATTTAAATGCCTATTTTTCGGTAGAATAATTCATTGCTGGAATATTCAATTAAGGATTGTATAAGCCGGGATTGTTCTGTTATAACTAATAAATTTAAACGTATGTATACTTATATTTATAGAGTGGTTAAATATCGACCTCTCGCGCTGAGTGTTGTGGGTTCAACACCCCATTTTCCAATTAGCAAGTGGTTGTCCTGATACTGAGTGTAATTTGTGTCCGTTTAATCGTATGTAGGGATTGGTTCCTTGTGCACATTTATAAAAAAAAATTGAATATATTAAAAATTTTTGCCGCCTTTCCAAATGATGTAATTTTGTATAAAGAAGATGTAAATAAAGAAATTTATTATGAGAGAGTGGCTTACCACTTACCATCAGGTGTGCCATCAGGCAGTGGCTCGACTGCCACCATAAAACAACTGACTTAGACATAGTTGCTAACTGTGCTGTAAATCTTATTCCTTCCTACTCTACTTGTATATAGATAATTCTGTATTTAAACATGCATTCTTTATGGTCTTGAAGTTTATTTCAAAGATTTTTGTAGACAGATCCTTTATAGGCTCATCGAATTCAAACTCAAGTTATTATTCAGCCTTAGCATTACATTTATTTTGTTGGCATTTTCATTATGCAGCATAAAATCGCATTGATAATAAATTCATAAACGAGAGTGACTAAAGTTAAGAACGCTCATAAGGTCATCGAGCTACTCGTAGGAGTTGAATGGGTCACTTGAATGTATATTTTAAATAGATAATTAAATTTACAGAAACTATTTTATCAATTTGAAATTCAAGCCTAGATAAGATAAATAAATGATGATCACAAGGATTAAGATACAGCCGATAACGACAAGTATTGAAATAACGATTAGCCGCGTTTTTGACATATATTATGTATTTTTAATTTTAGGACAACACTTAATAGTATGTATTCTTCAGTTCACGTGTCATGTGATACACGATTCCAGAGAATCCAGAGATTATTAAACATACAACTGGATTAAAATAACAACCTATCTTTATAAAACTTTTGCATGAGTCTCCTCTTAGAGTGACAGACTTAGGCTATATGCTATGTTGGCAAAGAATAAATTATTTGTGAAAGTAGAAAAAGAGAGTTTTACTGTGAGCAGGATTCGAACCTGCGTCACATCCAATCCGGGGAAGTGTGAGAGAACCCCCAATCTCCACTTCACATTTGTTTTAGATGTCTTAAAAACACTTTTTTGTGAAAGTGGGTACTTTCACAAATAATTTGTTCTTTAAACTAGCTGAGAATTTCAAAAATATGGATCAAAATACGTTTTGGTAAACTTGCCATAGAGAATTTTTTTCAGGTATGCTTAGGCTTCCTCGTGATGTCCTTGTAATAATATTTGTGATTTAAAAATAGAGCAGAGGTGTGATATGCCTTGCTAAGCCTTGACCTGAGTCTGACGACTGAGCCTTGACGAGTTTGTTTATGATATAACACGAGCCATATCCTACCGGACGGTATGTGGTAACCGTCGCTTTTGGACTCAATTATACTAAAAGTAGGTACTAGGGTAATTCTCACCATTTAATTTCACCTATGGCTATCTTCCGCTACAACCAAAATTCACCGAGGTGCCTCATGGTTAGTTGCACGGGAAACGGTGGTACCGACCCACATGGACCCGGTAACGAGTAAGTACACCCACTTCGTACCCAACCCTACCAATAATGCAATTATTGATGGATATTTGCTTACCTACTTCCCTCGGAGCAACGAACAGGTTAGTTTGGGGCCCTCACCCACTAAAGGAACCCGTCATGTGCCGTCTGTTCCCCTGTGTTGATGGAGCACTGGTACTGTGTTGGATTACTTCAGGCACCCTGTATGACAACCTGGGAAAATAATAGTGTGGTGGCACTCGTATTGTTAATCCGACACTACACGGGCAAACCTTCACTACCTGCAGTTCTTCATCTTAACACTGCGCTACTACCTATTATTAAAAAAGTGTGAAAATAGAAAATGATAACTATGAGCAGAGATTGAATCGGCATTCTTTCGAACACTGGTATATGCTTAGGTATTTGAGCTATAATATGGTTCCGGTGGCCCGCCAATAAAGGCGGAGAGACGGCACATGGCGGGTTTCTTTAGTGGGTGAGGGCCCCACACTACCCTGTTCGTTGCCATGAATGACGGGGTGTGCAGTTAGGTACATTTATTCCCGCCTTAACGAACAAAAAAAAAACCGAAAGGTATTTGAGCTATCGTAGCAGTTGCTTAGTACTACTGCTGGGCCTCCGGTGCTATCACTCACCATACATAACACAACGGTAGGCGTAACTACCGCGGTAGGCGTAACTACCGTTGTTACACGCTGATCTTTTGTGAGAAGGTGGTACTTCCCCGATCGAGCTGGCCTATTCGTGCTGGGGTAAGCAAGGCTCTACCACTTTTTACTAAATACAAGAGCTTTTTACTAAATAAAAGTAAGTAAGTAGCAATTAAATTATATAGCTAGGTTAGTAAAGGACAAATTAGTAATTTTTAAAGTTTAAATGAACTATAGTTTAAAAAACTAAAATAACACGCTTTAAATAGCTAGTTGAACTAAAAAGTAGTAAATAATATTACAATAAATAATGATAAAGTACAAATTATTTGTGAATAAGGAAAAAGAGATTTTTTGTACGAGCGGGAATCGAACCCGCGTCTTTTCCAATCCGGGGAAGTGCTCTAAGCTACTGAGCTATCGTACAGATCTTTCGATCATCCCAATCTCCTTATCACATTTGTCTTAACGACCAACGCCATCTATCGTAATGCATTTACATGCATTAAACGGGCGTGAGGTCGGTATCCAAACCACTCCGCCGTCTGTCCGCCATCAAGTTTTTCCTATCTGTTTGTGGTAATTTCCGAAACAGACTGATTATCTCGATCTGGACGGGACTTTCATTCACAGATAGCTGTTATTATAAAAAGTCACTTAGGCTACTTTTAATAGCTAATTAGGATTTCATACAAAAAATTAAATAACTAAATTCCACGCGGACGAAGTCGCGGATAGCAGCTATTATTAATTGTAAATGAGATAGCTTCTATTAAACACAAAGTGAAAAAAAGTGAAATCGAAAATAACAGTCACGAGCAGGATTCGAACCTGCATCTCCTGGATACCGTCCAGATGCTTTGCCAATTCAGCCATCGTGACCCTTGCTCCCGACTGCTAATCTCGACAACACATTCATACTTAACGTCTTTGGGTGACGCCTGCACCATCTGTCGGAAGTATTTTCATACATTATACCGACCAGGTAAACTTAATTTTACAATTAAGATTTTACCTAATAATGACGCAAACCCTATAAATATTTAGATATTTTTATATATATTTTTAGCATTTGACATGCTTAGCAACATACATTAAACACAAAGTGAAAAATGTGAAATCGAAAATAACAGTCACGAGCAGGATTCGAACCTGCATCTCCTGGATACCGTCCAGATGCTTTGCCAATTCAGCCATCGTGACCCCTGCTCCTGACTGCTAATTTCGACAACACTTTCATACTTAACGTCTTTGGATGACGCCTGCACCATCTGTCGGAAGTATTTTCATACATTATACCGACCAGGTAAACTTAATTTTACAATTAAGATTTTACCTAATAATGACGCAAACCCTATAAATATTTAGATATTTTTATATATATTTTTAGCATTTGACATGCTTAGCAACATACATTAAACACAAAGTGAAAAAGCATGTCAAATGCTAAAAATATATATAAAAATATCTAAATAGATAGCTTCTAGTGCTAGATCATTGCTTATCCCAGCACGAGTGGACCAATAATGGAAGCACCACCCTCTCACATAAGATCAGCGTGTAACAACGGTAGTTTTTTCTACCGTTGTGTTTCATATGGTAAGTGTGTGGCCCACACCCCCTCTCTATCCTCTCCTTGTTATCTTTCCTATCCTCTCCTTAGTTTCCTACCTATCCTCTCCTTATTATTCTTCCTATCCACCTCCTATCCCTTTCCTTAGAGATGGCGACGCGCGAGTGATGCCTCTAGTGTTGCTAGCGTCTATAGGCTACGGTGGCCGCTTACCATCAAGTTTTGCTTGTTCGCCACCCATGTAGTTTAAAAAATTTATATATTTTTCCTTTTTTCAAATTCTACACGCTTTGGTGGCGTACTAGCTATGGCTTGCCATATAATATGCAGTTTTGTAGATATTTTCTTTTACAGTTTAGAATAATTGATTAATATTGTTGCCAGGTTCGAGTCCTGAAACAAGATGGCGCAAGACAACGGAAATTCCACCATGGATATGGGTACCAGTGACCAGGTTAGTTTTATATGATCTATAGTGCGTATTTATCTATCTATACTATTATAAAGCTGTAACAGAGCTGTGTCTGTACATTTAAGATATCTGAGAAAAAAATAATACTGTATTAGACTATATAGGCGTGTTTGAACACAAATATTTTTTTTTAGATTTATTATCTGTTTATCTGTTTGTTTGTTAGCAAATCATGCAAAAACTAGTAAAGGGATTTTGATACAACTATCTTATTTGACAGCTCTCGATTAGACTTAAAAACTGGTATATATTTTATCCCGCTGGCATATTGGGAACCTAACATATAACCTTAAAACTAGCTTTTGGTTGTGGCGGAGCCCCACGGCTCCGCCTCCGATGTAATGGCTAGTTACATATATTACTATTTGTGTGCAAAATTTTATCATGATTAGTTCAGTAGCTAAGGAGTGAAAGCCTACCTAATAAACCATCAAATAAATGTGTTTATAATATTACTAAGTATGTAGGTACTTCAAAATATCAATGCAATTGTTACTTGTCAACTTAATTTTAATAGCCTTTATGCTTGAAGGGTGTAGGTAGAGATGCAACATATATGTAGAATATAGTATTTGTAACCATCCATCCATCAGCCTTTCGATGTCCACTGCTGGACATAGGCCTCCCCAAGAGAACTGTGTGCCCATTATGGGGGATAATGCCGTAATCGCCACGCTTGGCAAGCGGGTTGGCGATCGCAGTGGATGTTGTTAATTTGTAACCATAGTTTCATAAAAAATCAAGAACCAAAATGTATAATTAATTATGTTGGCACTGAAAGTTAGAGTAAGAATTAATTTTAAATTTTACCTTATAGTGCTGCAAAGTACTACATATGTGATACAGCTAGAGAAGTAATGGAACAGACTGTAACAATTTGTTTAAATTCAATTGCTTTTTAATTTTACATGCAAAGTCATCTTACAAACCAAATTTATCAATAATTGCATACTTATTCAATAGAAAACAAACATGCTAGTCTTATTACCCTTATTAAGATGCTGTAACCAACATGGGATATATTTCCAGGTCTTGGTCGACACCAAACGTAAAAAAACAATGAAATACGTAATCGGAGGTGTCGCTATGTTGGCAGTAATCGCAGTAATTATAGCACTAGTCGTAATTCTAACTGGAGGCGATGAAGGTGTCGTCGGGCCTGTTGATTCCACAACTGAAGGTCCTACATCTCCAATCACAACTACAACGACCACAGAACCCACGTCAACTTCTCCTGGAATAACTGAACCACCTACAACTGGACCAGAACTCTCTCCGTTGGATTTAGAAGAAATTGTTGGCGGTGCATTTTCGCCACCTTCATTTAATGCCACATGGACTTCAGGTACGCAAACATTTTGATTAGCCATTATTTTTATCGCTTAGCACACAAGCCACAACCCACTTGATGGTAAGTGGTACTGGCTACTTATAGGCTTAACAACACTAAAAGTACTGTGAAGCCACTGCTCTTAATTTAATTTCATAGATATTAAATAGAGTGAGTACTCTGATTAGGTACCCAACCCTCCGACTTAGTACCCAACCCAAAACTGGCGAGAACCAGTAACACAATTTCTAAATCTTTCAAAAAATTTGGTGTCTGGTATAATCATAGTTTATCATACGAAAATTATAGTTGTTTTTGAAGTAGACTTACTAGAGTTTTCGAGTGAAATCACATTATGCTTTTTTCAAGGGATTTTTTTTAGTTTAAATCAGATTCAAAAATATATTTATTTACACGAATCCACTAATCACTAACAGAAGCGTCTCAATCAGTTGCGCTAAACAACAATATGGGGATTGCAATAAGCGGCCGGATTTTATAGAAAAATCTTATACGAGAAGAACCTGGCAAGACTCTCGTGAGTCATGAGGATTTTTAAATCACCAATTTACAGTTATAGTTTCATACGGTTTCTTATGACTAGAATAACACGAAAGCCGCTACAACTAATATAACATACTGTATATGAATGAATGATACTATGCGAACTTTTGATGACACCATGAAAAATTAAAAAATATATATGACTAATCTATTTAGCCTATAGTAGTAAATTTTATATTGAACATTATGCTCCGAAGATTATTTCGAATGGAGATATGCATTACTTTAACTTAGAAACACAATGCTACGCGGTTGATATCGAATATACAAAATTGCACCATCTATTTTCTATAGGCATCATAAGATTCAGTCACCCATAAAGGCAGAAACAGACTGCTAAGAAAAATAATTCTCGCTACAAAACGACACTTGCACCAAGGGCAAGAGGCAATTATTCTCGGACCCGAACGATTACGTACCACTATGTTTTCCATTTGAACTAGCCCTGAAGTATCTCTGTGTTGTAGGTAAAAAAACAGGTTCATCACACATATCTGAATATAAAAGAGCTAATATTTTTTATATTGTAAGTGTGACAAACAAGTATAATTATGTTAGATCGTTACAGAAGCTCACAGATCCTATGATCAATCACTAGATATGGATATCAGGTGAACAGAAAGACAAGGAGACGAAGAAGAAGTAGGTGAATATGTAGTATGATATGGGGTTTGAGCCTCCAGTGCTCTAACTCACTTTAAGAAGTCTCAATTGAAATAATTATGGTAGTTCTACTACCAGAGATATTCGGTAAATGGTGCCTTGATTGTCTTGGTACTGTTAATCTATGATGAGGGTGATTACTAGTCTAGCAGTCAATCAATTGTCAGTTTCCCCATAATGTGGTTAGCCCGTGCTCTAACAATAAACTATCTAATTACAGGAAACGAAGTGCTGTTCAAGAGTGCATACGGCGACTTGATACACTATGATGTCGATACGGATACCAGAACTGTTCTCATAAGAAACTCGTCACAGGTTTTTTTTTATTTAATTCTTTATTTACCAAAAGGAAGGGTTTGATCACTGAGTGATCATGCCACCCTTCATCACAGGTTTGCTTGTGTAATTTGAGCAATAAGTTATTGTTACAACTCAATTTTCCACCTGTATCGACCGGCTCTCTACAACATTCACCAGCTCTAAAAATTACTATACATACAATAAAATTGCTTATAAAGTCAAAATAATATTTAATCTGTTTATCTGTTTTAGATACTCCAACAATCATCGCGAGTGATGACGATCTCACCGGACGGCAGCCAAATTGTATTGGCATACAATGTCACACCGGTGAGTTTCATGTCAAGATTCTTTTGTATTGATCCTATAGCTGAGACTGCACCTTGCTGCTTTTATATTTTTGTGAATTCTCGCAGTCACCGGTACCACCAGCGTAGTTGTCGACGAGAACCTCCTGGGTTCTAAATTCAGCTCACTATCTCATTTGTTCAAAAAGCTTGCCTTTGGGGTTCACGTAAAGGTTGATCAAGCATATCACCGAACACCAACTAAATCATTTAGTATCCATTTGTAATGAACCGGGATCTGCTTTTCACTGAGCCTCCTGAAGGAATGCAATGGCCACCCTCCACCCGAAGAGCCCCGTTAGCGTGCCTATGTTTTACGACACAAAGTGGATCCTCCAAAAAACCTGTTTTTTGTTGTTGTGTAATGGAAAACGATTATCATTGAGAAGATAACATCTTTGGATATACACTTTTCCAACATAATACCGCAATACCCGCAAGTATATATCAAACGACATAATTTATTACGATGAATTATATACCTCGTAGTTATACAAATCTGGTTGTTTGATGGTTCAGGAAGGTTATTTGGTATATACCTACATGCTCTTGTTTATGTTGACTCAAAAAGTATTTGTTCGAGTTTAGCCTTAAGAAGTTGCGACTACACATTCTAAATCTTTCTAGGTTTACAGCTTTACTTTCCTAGCACGTTATACAGTGGTGGACATTGTCACAGGCAACGAAGTTGACATTCTACCGTCAGGACTCAATGCAGACGAGGGTTTGCTGCAAAACTTTATATGGGGTCCTAGCGGAACTTCCTTAGCATTCGTCTATTTGAACAATATCTATTACCAGGCCAATTTGAATGATCAACCAAGACAAATTACTACCACTGGACAACTCAATGTTATATACAATGGGATTCCTGACTGGCTTTATCAAGGTATAAATTTTTTTACTGAGAGCAGACAAACCATGGTGTACCGATGGTCAGTGATAACCACCGCTCGCGAACTTAGCAATACTAAGAATACTGCCAAGGCGCTCTTTACAATTTTATTTCAATTATGGAATTTGAATGAACGGACTGCTACCTTCGATGTAACCAAAACACATCGAGGTGTTTCACAGTCAATCGCACGGATAGTGGTGGACTGCTCGAACAAGATAACAAGTCACTACTCTCACTTGGTACTCAACCTTACCACCAGTAATGCAATGGGCAATAATTGTTTACTTCCCCTAGACTCCTCGTATACAACCTCGGAAAAGAATGTGGTGACACTAGCATTGGTAGCAGATTTTGTTTTCTTAGTCCGTCACCACATGAATGAACACAATAAATTTTATGTTGTGTTTGTCCGTGTTATCAAAGGTATATAGAGCTTCAGTATAAACAAATCTCCTATTTACCCAATTAATTCCTGCGTAGCAGACCATAGTCCAGCACGCTGGCTGAGTGCGGCTGGCTGACTTTGCAAGCTATCGAAAAAGCTCTCATGCCTGAAGTGCATGGTTTCTTCACAATATTTCCTTCACACTTAAGGGCGAAATTTTATTGTTAGGTACCTACCGTATCCAAGTGTTGTTGTTTTCTTATAGCGCGAAATTAAATTGCGCAGGTAAAATTAATTAATAAATTAATTTATATTTTGAAATCCTTTTACATAAAGCAACAGTAATTCTGACAGTTTAAGTGCCAACATCTAGTTAACTGTTATTCACTGCAACTATTTTTGTAACGATATTGCAGAGGAAGTGTTTGGTTCGAACAATGCTATGTGGTTTTCCAACGATGGCAACAGGATGGCATACGCCACCTTCAATGACGCTAATGTTCGCACTATGAGGGTGCCTCACTTCGGTGTTCCTGGAAATATCAGCTACCAATATACGCAGCATAGTGAAGTCCGTTATCCAAAGGTGAGACCAAGAAATTGTCTCTTTATCAAGATTATTTCTTAGTACAGATTTTTTAGTACCTTTCCTACTTGCTAATTTGTGTCCATCCATCCCAGCAGTTGTAGTGTATGGATATGCATACAGGGTATGGCATCGTACCGATAATTGACACCATGGGTTCAGTACTCGATTCTGAATCCACAGGGGCTGGAAATTTGGATTGGTCTTTTCATGAAATTGCAATTTTTTTTACTATCAAATTTAGGTAATAAATCCATTACCCACCGATTTACTCTAAAACCTACAGTCCCTGATGACCTTAGTCATGTTTTTAGTCGCGTTGATAATTACGAGCGGTAATGATTGATATCATTATATTGAGTATTAGCCAATTTATTTTAAGTCAAATTATGACACCACAGAACTCTATAGGGTGATTAGTTTCAACTTTTTTTTTATTGTTACCTTAAGTAAGCACGCGAATATTCACATATGCATGAAGTAACCACAGTAACCCCACGAATTCAGCAATAAAATGGTACAGTTAAAACATCGCTCACCGCAAATATTTGATACTTCTTACCTCGTTTCTTTTTTTATGAAGGAGACTCATTCTTTTTTGTTCTTTTTGCAGGTTGGTACCGTGAATCCTACAGTGTCAGTGACCCTTTATGACCTAACTACGAATACGAACAATGTTTACGTAGCACCCACCGACCTTGATCAGTGAGTATAAACATTAAATATGTTTAGTTGGTAAGTTGGTATATGTATGTACTACTGAATTAGCCAGAAATCACAAGTGATTTTAGTATGCTAAATGTACTTTTTTATATTACAAGGATGGCCAACAAGCATACGGCCTGACTAAGCTAGCACAAACCTATAGACGTCAGCAGCATCAGAGGTATTACTCATGCGTTACTGACCCTAGTAAAGGAGTGGAAGATGGAGTGGAAGTAAAGAGAAGATGAGGAAAGATTCTGGCCTCCGTAACCAAACGATATACAACAGTAGAAATATTTAACGTTACTATGAAAAATACAAATAATCTACGGAACGATTTCAGTCATGATGGCCAGTGTAAATGTATACCCAACTACGTATAAAATATTATAGTGCAAAGAGTGTTTGCGAAAACACATAAGCATTCTTTGTTTCCTTACTGCATAGTTGGATGGGGCGTCATTCCGATGTAGCTGGAGAGAGATTCGGCGCAGGACCAATGGTTTTTTTCCAAAACACAGGAGTAAAACATTGCCAATTTCTAAACTCTAAGCTGCTATTGACAATTTTTTGTTAAGAAAAACCCAATTGGACCGACCTGGTATTTGCAACCGAGACCTTATGATCCGCAGTCACATACACTATCCATAGACCGTCAATATATTTTGTAAAAAGCTGGGATGCCGCTCAAGCTGGATTATTCCTGCTAAGATCAAAAATACTTAACCATTCTACACTATAAATATCTATATGCCAATGTTGCAGAGCCATCTTGAAAAATGTGCGATTTGTGAGTAACACCGCTATTGCCCTTATGTGGACGAATCGAGTGCAGAACACTTTCAGAATAGTATTATGCACAGCTGGCACCGCAGCTTGCACACAGGTAAACTTATTTCGAGACTCGTATACATTATCAATCTATAAGGTTGTGGTGACACCCATTGCATTGTCTACTGGAGGTAGAACTTGATACAAAGTAGGTATAATTCCTGGTACCTATATAATAATTGGCTTAATGATTTCAGATTTACTCGTACACAGAAGCCGATGGCTGGATCGACAACATTCCCCTAATATTTAATGATGCAGGCACCGCATTTATTACTATTTTACCACAAGTAAGTATAACGCAAGAACGTAATTAATGAAATGGAACGGTAATTAATAAGTAAGAGATTCTATTTGATTTTAAATTAGATCCGTTAAAATCAAATAGAGTCTCTTAGGATTTTCTTGACAGTACTGATATCGGCCTCCTGCTGGGTGCTCGATCACGGTGGACGGGGTCTAAATCGGAGTCTGGGTACCGGATGCTTGTCGCCAAGGCTCGTCAGTGCGGCGTCTGCCCTCGCATTACTCATGTCGAGTAAGGGCAGCCCCAATAATGCGCGCCAATGGCATTACATAGGGGTGGTCCAGTCGATGCTAATGTACGGCAGATCTGTGCGGGCAAGGCTCTCTTGTAGATACCATAAAGAAGCAGCCTGTGCTTTGGCCGGAGCCGTAGCCCTCGTGCAGTTTGGAGGTGGAGATGCTCGCCGAGGTGTATCGGTAGGCATTGGAGGAACGAGCGGCAGACCCGCCTCCTCTCGAAATAAAACGTTACATTTCAGGCCGTGAGCGGAATCTTGTATAAACAAATCGTGCAAGTGTCACAAGGTATTGGCACAGCCGCTTGGACCCTCAGCAACCGAATCAATACTGCTCACACTGTACTAGACATCTTGCTGTGGGCTCCAAATGATATCATGTAAGTAGTTTGAAGTCCTACTATCATATAATTTTTGGCCATATGTACTTTAAAAGCACAAGTTCTTTTGCAACTAATAGCAAAAATACTATATCATATACTCTTAAATACGGTGTTGTTGACGATGTTCTGCATTTATTGATATAATGTGCCTAGAACCAGGGTGAACGTGAGTTAGTCATGGATAGTCTTAACATTAATCGTTTAGATGTTGGCATTGTTCAAACTATCTTGGCCAACCCAACATCGGACGCTGCAAAGCGATTATGTGACTTGGCTATTCTTCATGTTTCTTAGTCGTAAATAGTATTCAGTTAAAATAAATTTAGGTTACGCCCTAACATAAAAATTCCCAATGTATAAAAGTCCTAAAAAAAAATAAAGAGAAAAGACAAAAATTCTCTGGAGATGTATCACGACTATCCAATGAAACAAAAAATGAATATTACTTTGATTTACGCACGATATTTGAATATAAAAGGAATCAACTTTGATTTCCTACTTCTTACGTTTTTCGTGCACAACCAAAAAACAGATAATAATTCCAAAACATTTAAAGTAGTTTCTGTTGAATACCCTGAACCAAGACTAATAATTTTGATATTTTTATGTACTGAAACGCCTAGTCTACAAATGCATTAGATGTATAGATAGTCAATTTTATAAAAATGGAAAACATAACTGGGAATAGAATTTGGAATCACGACTCTTTGCATCTTTGACGCGTTTCTGACTGCAGTTCGCAGATATTACCCGGAATGATTAATTTTCATTTCACATTTTTTGTAGTCTTATTGTAAGTGTGATCAATTTCAACATTTTTTCTTGAGAAAGTTATTTGTGGAGGGGAATGAAATTTGTAAGGTTCTAGCACATTCTGCTATTGGAAAAGCTCTTTCTGCATGGTATACCTAATGTTATTACAACTAGAATTCATTTCAATTTCAGTTGGTATAAAGCAACCAGCGAAACCGATTCAGCGGAACAGCACATTTATTCGGTAGGAGCCGATGGTGTAGTAAACTGCTTCACCTGCAACATAACTAGAGAAGATGGTCAAGAATGTCTATTTAACGACGGTAGTATCAGCACAAATGGTCAAAGGGTTATTGTGAACTGTGCTGGACCCGGTGTACCACAAGTCTTCGTTTATAATAGTGTGAGTGATAGTATTTAGTACGAATTGTTGCGATATATGGCGTTGTACTTATATTCTGAACATAGATATAGCATATACTCACGTATACGTATACGTCAGTATATATTACATTTATGAATCTGAATAAGTCTACCTCTGTTAAGAATTTCGCACGCACAATATGTCGGCGACGCTAACTCATAAGATTTTACCCACTTAAATTGCGCCAATCGTACCCATAAGAGTTTCCACCTCAAATTGATAATCGTACTAGCATTAATAAAAACTGATAAATTGTAAGTTTGTCCATCAATCACGCCTAAATGTCTGAATAAATTTGGATTTAATTTGGTAGATAAATAGTTATGTAGATGAGATACTACGTATACTCTATTTAGTAAGCCAACGTGTAAATTAACCATAAAAGGATATTTTTATATTTGAAAATATATAATGAATAGGTACCTATATTAGCAAGTTTACTAACAGTAAAAATAGTGAAAATATCACGGTCGTCGTCACTTTTCAATTATATTTGTATTATTTGTACTCTATAATTTGGTAGCATTTAAATGCATTCTAATTTTGAGAATTTTGTCTTATTCTTTTTTTTTGCATGTAGTGGCAGACGAGCCACGCTCCATCTGATGGTAAATGGTAACCATCGCCCATGGCCTCGACTATACCGAGATATTGTCAAGCCGCTGCTCACCAATTCATTTCACAGATATAAAATAGAATATAAACGGCTATCTCCTGCTACAGCCAAAACATAACGATGTGCTTCATGGCCGGTCACACGGGAGATGGTGGTAACAACCCGCTCGGGCCCGATACCTAGAGAGTACTCCCACTTGGTACCCAGCCCTACCATCAGTCATGCAATGGATGATAATTGCTTACTTGCCTTAGTCGCCTCATATGACACCCGTGGGGAAGAAAGGGGTGGTGACACTTGTATTCTTAGTCCTTCACCACACGGTTCAAGTTTACTTATCAATTATATTAATATCATTTAGGTATATAATTTTAATGTAAATGAATAAATTTACTATAGACATTATATACATGACGTTCAAATGCAAATTAAAATGATTGATTACAATAAATTTTCTCATGTTAATTTTTAGGACGGATCCCGAGTTCGTATTTGGGACGGTGGCAGTGAATTAAGCGAGAGCTTAAACAACCGTGATATCCCCGATACCATCCGTATGGCTGTACCGATTACTAACACTTTTAGTGCTGACGTCGAGATCCAAGTACCAGCAGACTATGCAAGTCGCACTAATGTGCCACTGCTAGTCTTTGTGTAAGTACTCTTTGAAGATTTGTATAGATAGCTATAATTTATTACTACGCGACATTTTGTAAAATTGTAATTAAGGTTTTTTACGTCGCTGGTTTGCAGTTTGATAAGGAATACCTTGTTATTCTGCAAGTCAAAGCACGTTGATACACACGTTTGTACTGTGCTGATTACAGATGGTAGGGTTGGATATCAAACTACTTAAGTAATGTCACATAGTTCCAGTGTTCTTCCAATATTAGGGGAGAGATGGCACACGGCTGGATTATTTAGTGGATGAGGGCCCCACACTACCCGGTTTATTGCACCGAACGATAGGCTGTGCGGTTATATTTTATCTCATTTAAAAAAAGGTTTGGATACCAAGTGAGAAATACTCAATTGTTATCCTGCCGAGCAGGTCGACACCACCGTCATCTGTGTGATGGACCGTGAAGAACCTCATTGTGTTAGGAAATAGCCGCTAATTCATTCATTTTTCTAATCCTTCAAATTAAATGGTGAGCAGCAGCTTGGCAGTTCTTAATATTGTAGAGTTCATGACCGGTGGTTACCACTTACCATCAGGTGGGTCGTGGTTCGTCGGCTACTATAAGCAATAATAAAAAAAACCTAATGTTTGTCTCCCAAAGTATTAAAATCTACATTGTTTATGATGCTATTTGTGTTCTAGATATGGCGGTCCCGATACAGCTCTTGTTACAAAACAATGGAATGTGGACTGGCATGATTCCTTGGTCAGTAGATGGGGTATCGCTGTTGCAAGAATCGATGGACGTGGGTCTGGTCTTCGAGGTGTTTCTAATTTGTTTGCGCTAAATAGGAGGCTGGGATCACTTGAAGTTGAAGATCAAATAACTGCTGTTAGGTAAGACTTGCAATAAACTTTAATACAATGGATTTAAAACTGTGTTGGAATTTATCTTTTAACTATACCTATATTTATTAAAAGCATGCCATCTAATGGATGTATTTCCATACATTTTGTTCCGACATAGTACCTATGCTTAATTATTACAATTAAATATTCACGGACATTTTCACACAACGTCCTCTGGTCCCAAACTAAGCTTAACGCTTGTGCTATGGGTACCAGATTACGGATATAATACATATACTACTTTTTTTTTTGTAAATACATACATATCATAGATAGAAAACACCCAGACGCAGTACAATTATCTGTGTTCATCACACAAATAATTGTCCTGAGTGGGAATCGAACCCACGACCTCTTGCACGGAAGTCGGTTACACTACCGACCACGCCACGAGGCCCGTCATAAGAATAAAGATACAATTAAGAATCATATTAAGAAATGGTGCGATTAACAAAACAATGTTATTATGATTTTTAGCATTTGATATAAAACTTTGACTCAAAAATGTGAAATCGAAAATATGAAACATGAGCAGCTTTTGAAGTAGCATCTTCTGGAAAGGAGAGCGTATCAAGTATTAAAAATATACATAATAATAATTAATATATTTATATGGCTGCGTCATTATTTGAATCATAATGTTACCAGCTTACCTGGACAGAATAATGTATACAAATACACCCGACAGATGGCGCAGGTGTCACCCAAGACATTAGTAATGAATGTGTTATTGAGATTCATAGTCGCGGGCAGATGTCGTGATTGCTGAATTGGTAAAGTATCTGGAACTTTTCTCAAGAGAAGCAGGTTGAAATCCTGCTGGGGTGGCGCAGGCGCTAGTACCTGCGCCTGATGCCACCCTAGCTGATGTTGCGGGTGGATAGACCGGGGAACTTTCACCACCCGCAAGGCCTCCCGCGAACGTATAACGCTCCGTGTGCGATAGCGTCACTCAGTAGAGGGTACCCGAAAGGGCAAGCCCCCAGCGGACTACTGAAGTAACGTCACAAAGTTCTAGTGGTCTGCCAATATAGGCGGAGAAACGGCACACGGTAGGTGTGTTTGTATTTAGTGGGTGAAGGCCCCACGCTACCCTGTTTGTTGCCCCGAACGACAGGGTGTACATTTTTTCCCACCTTAACAAAGAAAAAAGTTTCAAAGCCTGCTTAGTGACCTTGTATTTCCCATCCGCGAAATGGTGAACAGAGGTAATTTAACATTTATAGGAATATTCTGAGCTTCAAAATTCAGTATAAGAAATAGATAATACTACATTTACATTTATAAACTTACAGGAATATTCTGAGCTTCAAAATTCAGTATAAGAAATAGATAATACTACATTTACATTTATAAACTTACAGGTACCTTCATGAGAATTTACCATGGGTGGATTCCAACCGCACGTGTATATGGGGCTGGTCGTACGGTGGTTACGCCGCCACTAAGGCTCTCGCAGAAGGCGGTGACGTGTTCCGTTGTGGCGCTGCTATTGCACCAGTTGTGGACTGGAAGTACTATGGTATGTTATTACATTTTCGACGACAATTCAAACAGCGTTGTAAAAAAGCCCACCTTTAAACTACCTGCAAAACGTCCTGTGATTCTTTAATATAATGCATGGTAGTATCCTTTAATCATCCATCCACCCATCCATCAGCCTTTCATCGTCCACTGCTGTATAGGCCTCCCCAAAATGGGGGGTTTTACCATAATAGCCACGCTTGGTAGGCGGGTTGGCGATCGCAGTTGAACTTTATAGTACACAGGGGAATGCTGCTGCCCGGTCCCCCGGTAATCCCTTAGTCAGCTTTTACGACTCCCATAAGGAAGGGACGGGGTGGAGGTATTGTTGGTGCCGGCCCCACACGGCAACTATCATTTAATATAATGGGAGTATCCTTATTTAGTGGTATGTCCATTTTGTCATAGGTATCGTAAATAGTAGCTAATTGTAAAAATCATAGTTGACACTAAGCAAGAAAAATATTTAAGCACGTGGAACATAGACAAAACTTGAAAAAGATATCGTGACTCATCAGGCTAGCGGGCACAGTTAATAGTTTGAATAATGGATGAAGCTCGTGTAGAAGGAAAGAAAACAAAGAAGAGAAAGGGATAAGTGAGTCAGAAACCTCTCAGAAGTATGAAGAAGAATCTGTGTGATAATATGAATGAGATTTCCTTTGGTTGTAATAGTTTTGGAAATAAACAAATTTTCCTGTATGGTAGTGTTTTTGGCGGGAAGTCACGGGACTGATTGAAGTCCTGTCACGAACTACAATAAATTTAGAAATTATAAAATACATATAATAAAGTATTTCTCTGACGTACGTAGCTTCCACGGTGAAGAAAGAAATTTGCTATAGATAAAACATCCAATTGTATTTCTTTCGTTGCAGACACAATATACACGGAACGTTATATGGACCTTCCAGCTAACAATCCTGAGGGATATGCAGCGTCATCCTTGCTTACCGATGAAGTTGTAAGTACTTTATTTTATTACATTTTTGCAGCAAAATGTCTTTATAAAATTCTATACAGTCTGTAATCTTAAGTGAAACATATTTTAACTGATATAAATTTACTTATAAAAATAGTAAAATCATAATAATCTTCCATAATTAATTAAAATAAAATTGATTGTAGTTCCATGGGCTAAATTACTCATCCATAATGGTTTGCTTTTTGATTCAGTCTATTTATAAAGTTATCAAGGCAGAGGATGAACTCCACCTACTTTTTGTGTCCTAATGATTGTGCTACCACAGACTACAATTTGCTGTATTTCAAATAATTGATATTTTATATATTTATTAATTCTTTGCGGAATTAGTCCCTCAAATTTTATATTTGCGTTTTTGTAAAGGAGATGTACCAAATGCCCATACATTCTCGGCCTGGAAAGGACATACATAAAAAAATATGTTTTTTGAAGATAAATAACTACCCTATTGCCCTGTGTATTTCTTTTGACACTAAAACTTTTGGATGATGAGATAAAAGACATCTAAGGTGGATATAATTTTGAAATTGAAATACCTCAAAATCTAATATTTGATCAAAAATAACACCATAATAATAAATAAATAAAATAATATCTACATATATATACAAATAATGAGGCTTAAAATCACTAAATATATAACTTACACTCATAAAATCACAATACAATATTTAAGATATACAATACACAATAACAACAGTAGATGACACAGATCACTAAATATGTACTGGTAGATGAGAAGAATGACATGACATGACAGATGTAAAATGTTTTGCCAATATTTTAAATCATAATTGCTACTCTTGATTAGAAATAATATCAGTTTTCACCAAATAATTATAAAAAATATTTTCTTAAATAGTCATATCACTGTTCTCACGAAATTATTTAAGAAATAACTACGTAATATTGTTTTGTAATATAATAGTACCAAAGTTTTTAATATTGTCAATTCAGCGTAGTTGCAATATCCTATTTGATTGTCAACAGATAACAATAATTCACCAATAGCCATTACGATAAAGTACAAATTAAAAATAATAGCTTTTTAAACTATAATCTTTTTCTGAAGTTATATCAAGAAAAGAAAACCACTGACGGATTTTATAAATTATTAGTTTAATTTTAAATATTGAAAACATTATGGCCGCCACAGGCCGTAAATAGTACATGTCCTTTTATAAAATACTTTTATTTACTTAAGCGTTTTTATTTGCCAGGTTGAGGCGTTCCGTAATAAGAGTTACTTCTTACTCCACGGAACAGAAGATGATAGCGTACACTTCCAACACGCTATGTTGTTCTCTCGACTGCTGCAACGCCGTGACGTCTACTTCACACAAATGGTGAGTAAAAGAACGATTAATAATGATTAAAATTAGCTTATGATAAATAACAAATTTAAAAAAGGAATTGAGTTCGATCCGAACTCTGAGAAGTGTTCCAGACGCTCACATTGTATATAGGGATGCGACTACATCTCTATCTTGACCATTTTTGTTCCTATGCATTTCTTGATTTTCGTCTTAATTATTACATGTTATTTTTTTAAATAATTTTATAATTTACCGTTTTAACACTTGATAAACGTAACAACCCACCACCTCCTCCCATGCCCATACTGACTATCCTGTCATACTGGGCGAATTGCGTTGGGAGGTGCGCGTGGTACTTGCTCTCACGCGCATTTTTCCTTTTTGACTCCCGACAAATTGTTGGTTCTTTAGAGGTTTCCTTGTCTGTCCCATCGTCGCTCTCCCCTCTTCTAGGGGATAACAACACACCTACAGTGTGACTGTCCCGCCCTAGTACGAAATAGGCAGATCTAGTTTTAATTTTGCTTTGTGCCACTGGTGTTCAAACCTCTTTAGCCTTTGAAAGTTATCCATTGAGGACACCAAATCTGCGTAGTAGACGGGAATCCGGGTTTTTGAAATAGAATTACACAGCCGCGCCCTACGTAGCACCGTCTAACATAGTCTTCTTTGTTTGAGGTTAAAAATTTTAATAGTACAGCCGCGCCCTACGTAGCACCGTCGGTCGGTTCCCAGGTCGGGCAGAGTTTTGAGCATTTTCGTAAAAAGAAAAATTCTTTGTAGCAGCCCGGAGTTTGGAAATGTGCCCGGTAGACGGCAGTAGGCTCGCCCTCTATTACGTGGGACTTAAACATAGCTGGCGAATCGTGGGTGTGTAATACACCTTTGCCTACCCCTTCGAGGAATACAGGCGTGATGCTAAACATTCTATGCTTATTATTCTTTAAAGTATCTAGGCATGTTAAGTGTAATTAAAATACAGATCAAGAATGTTTCAAAAATTGCGCCATCAAATAGTATGAATTTTAATTGCAAAATTAGACTTGCTATATTGTATTAATACATGTAAATGCATTCAATAGGCGGCGTGGGTTGTAAAAACAAATGTAATGTGGAGATTGGGAATGGCCGTTGGTCAGTGCGATGGCTTAGCGGTTAGAGCACTTCCCCGGATTGGACAGGTTCGATACCCGCTCGCACTAACTCTCTCTTTTTACATTTCACAAATAGTTTGTTCTTTAAACACTGAATTTGTTATATAAAGTCAATTAATCAGGAGCAACGCAAAGACAAACTTTGTAATATATTTTTAGACACTGAAGAAGAAAGTGTAATAATTTCTCAGAGTTCTAACAATAAAATAGTTTGATTTAGCACCCTGTAGACAACGTTCTATAAAAACACACCTGAACGACAATTCCCAGAAGTTTAGACACTTGAGATCGAGAATGTCCGTAGAAATACCCTCTCGTTCATATAAATAATGTCTGTTAGAACATTGGCTGGCTCAGCGGATCATGCCCTTGGGACAATCGGTCCAATGTAAAGACCGTTTGATATACTGCAGGTACAGAATTCAGGTTATAGGTTTATGTACACTTAAATTTATCCTCTATTTCATATAAAACGATTCAATATTTTAGTGATTTTAACAAAACTGTGTTTATAAATAATGGGCAATTTTATATCTCAGCTTCCCGATGTACCTAATAGCGGGATAAAACGAATACATACCAGTTTTTAAGTCTAATCAGGATCTATCAAACAAAGAAGTTACACTATCTAGTTTGTTTGCTACGTAGTTTCTTTGTCCATCCTTGTATTGCGGGCGGTCAAATGATTACTCCTTAGTGGAGGGTGCTGTCTATTACTAAGTATAAAAATTTAATTATACCGTCGGGGTTCATTTTTGTTGCATATTTACATAATTATCACTGAATGGAGGCATACTAAATATGGGAGCTTTTAATAAAATTAAAAATTGACGGGGTTTAGGGTTTTTTTTATGAAAGGAATATGAGTGGTGAAAGTTAATGTAGTGTTTTTCCTTAAATATTTATGTGGCCCAAATCTTTTTTCGTCGGCTAGATACTCATGCCAGCGAAGCTGCTGGCACTAGATGAT
Organism: Leucoma salicis; assembly: GCA_948253155.1. Taxonomy (NCBI): domain Eukaryota; kingdom Metazoa; phylum Arthropoda; class Insecta; order Lepidoptera; family Erebidae; genus Leucoma; species Leucoma salicis. Next base: position 22,045,783 of record OX411807.1, read on the forward strand.
AGCTGATAGATAAATTAATATCATCAAATTACGTTATTTTTTTGTGAAATAAAGCATTATTTTTAATCAAAATTTGATACATAAAAGTGGTTACTGTGAGTTAACTTTTGAAGATAGATATATTGTCTAGTATTTATTTTTAATTTTTTTTAAGAGGAACATTCAACCGTATATTATTTTTGATCTATATTTTAGCACTTGACATGCTCAACTACTCAAAGTACAAATTATAATTTGCGAATAAGGAAAAAGAGTATTTTAGTACGAGCGGGAATCGAACCTGCGTCCCTTCCTTTCCGGGGAAGTGCTCTAATCCATTGAGCTATCGTACCATTTCTAGAAATACCGAATTTCCTTATCACATTTGTCTTAATGACCAACGCCATCTATCGGCAACGCATTTACATGCATTCATCCAATGTAGTAAGTTTAATTTTGCAAATAAAATTCATACTATTTGATGGCGTGATTTTTCAAACATTTTTGATCTATATTTTAGCACTTGACATGCTCAACTACTCTTAAAGTACAAATTATAATTTGTGAATAAGGAAAAAGAGTATTTTAGTACGAGCGGGAATCAAACCTGCGTCCCTTCCTTTCCGAGGAAGTGCTCTAATCCATTGAGCTATCGTACCATTTCTAGAAATACCGAATTTCCTTATCACATTTGTCTTAATGGCCAACGCCATCTATCGGCAATGCATTTACATGCATTCATCCAATGTAGTAAGTTTAATTTTGCAAATAAAATTCATACTATTTGATGGCGTGATTTTTCAAACATTTTTGATCTATATTTTAGCACTTGACATGCTCAACTACTCTTAAAGTACAAATTATAATTTGTGAATAAGGAAAAAGAGTATTTTAGTACGAGCGGGAATCAAACCTGCGTCCCTTCCTTTCCGAGGAAGTGCTCTAATCCATTGAGCTATCGTACCATTTCTAGAAATACCGAATTTCCTTATCACATTTGTCTTAATGGCCAACGCCATCTATCGGCAATGCATTTACATGCATTCATCCAATGTAGTAAGTTTAATTTTGCAATTAAAATTCATACCATTTGATGGCGTGATTTTTCAAAAATTTTTGATCTATATTTTAGCACTTGACATGCTCAACTACTCTTAAAGTACAAATTATAATTTGTGAATAAGGAAAAAGAGTATTTTAGTACGAACGGGAATCGAAACTGCGTCCCTTCCTTTCCGGGGAAGTGCTCTAATCCATTGAGCTATCGTACCACTTCTAGAAATACCGAATTTCCTTATCACATTTGTCTTAATGACCAACGCCATCTATCGGCAATGCATTTTCACGTATATTATTTTTCATATCAAACGTTATGAAAGCTCTCAAGCGGTTGGACCTTTTTAGACTTATGTTATGAAATTGATTGTAACTTTGGTTAATATATACAATATATGTAGTCGGTATACCTAAATAATATATAGCCTATAGCAATGTGAAACCATGCCTTTCAGTTTTTGAGAGAATTTCAAATAGAGATACATATCAGCAATATAAGTATAGAGTATCTATAAATTTATGCCACAATATTTGTATGTAGGTTTTATTCATTTATAAGAAGAATATTGAATTGGAAGATTTTAATTAATTGTAATTTTCAGTGTTTAGTTACAAACTCGTATAGTAATTAATGTAAATATTATATGGACGACGATTGCGTACCTTTATTGTAAGCACGGGTACGCAAACGTCTGTCGCACTACTGCAATCGGTTATGAAATGTAATATGTATATTTTTTTTATTTTACAGAGTTACATAGACGCAGGCCATACCTTGGCTAATGTTTTACCACATCTGTACCAGGCGTTAGAGAAGTTCTTGCAAGAGCATATGCTGTAATATTAATCAAGTAGGAATATGGCATCACATCAGTAAACATCAAATATAATGTCACTATTTGTACGAAGAAAAATCAAAGTATTGTAGTCAATAATTTATTTAGTTTTATGTAGATGCCTGTATACTAACGTGATGACTATCCAAAAATATATATTTTTAATTATATCACAATTTTGAGACTTATTCGTTCCTTCTACTGTTTTATAATTCAACTCGAGCTTCGTACAAAATCTTGTGGATTTGGTGCGTTAGTGCTACAAACTTAGGTATTAATTTTAATACATTTTAGTTAGTGAGCGGTGATTTATAAATGAGGAAAGCTGGTTACCAATAGCATGCCTCTTTCTCCAATGTCTCAAATAGAAGAAAAGTTAGATCATAATTATGACTTGGTTTTTCGCTATTTCTAGATTAAACATTAGTCGTCATACAAGAATGTTATTGTTATATGTTAGTATAATTTAATATGTAAATTATAATTAAGCTATAGCTGTTTTTCAATTTGTATTTTCAAAACGATTTAACTTATTTGAGTTAAATACTTTGACTTGTGAAAGACGCAAGTGTTTATGGGTAATATGAAGTTGCTTTAAAGCTCCTAATAATAATAACATGAAAAAGTGTTTTCAAACGAATTGTAAATACATGGAGTAGGTACTTATTTATGTAAAGCAGTCGAGTGTTTGACAGTTTTATTTAATTCATTGCCATGTTTCAATTGAATAAATAATGCATTAAATGCGGTTTTTTGTAAATATATTAAGTACTTTGACTACAAGTAATGAATTAAATTTGTTTTTTTATAGTGTGTTTTTTGCCTAGTTAACATATAGGCCGTATTTAGATATTTTTATATATATTTTTAGCATTTGACATGCTTAGCACTATACATTAAACACAAAGTGAAAAATGTGAAAACGAAAATAACAGTCAGGAGCATGATTTGAACCTGCATCTTCTGGATACCGTCCAGATTCGATTTCACATTTTTCACTTTGTGTTTAATGTATAGTGCTAAGCATGTCAAATGCTAAAAATATATATAAAAATATCTAAATAATTATAGGGTTTGCGTCATTTTTAGGTAAAAACCTTAATTGTAAAATTAGGTTTACCTGGTCGGTATAATGTATGAAAATACGTCCGACAGATGGCGCAGGCGTCACCCAAAGACGTTAAGTATGATGTGTTATCGAAATTAGCAGTCAGGAGCAATTGTCAGGATGGCTGAATTGGTAAAGCATCTGGACGGTATCCAGAAGATGCAGGTTCAAATCCTGCTCCTGACTGTTATTTTCGATTTCACATTTTTCACTTTGTGTTTAATATATAGGCCGTAAATAGATATGGACTTACAATGACGGGTTCTAAATGTTTGTGCTTTAAACAAGAGGAAGTAAACTCGCGAATTGCCTCATCTACTGAGGTCTGGTCTAAACGTACTTACTAAGCGAATCATCATTGTCTAGATTGATAGGAGTTCTAGGAGATTTTCTTCTTCATTCTTCCTCACAAATTTTGCAGATATCTATTAAGGGAAAAGGTAAGTAACATACAAACAGCCAGTTTGAGTAACAAAGTCTATAAGATTGCTCTGTGCTATAGTGTAGTCTTAGTTATGTAGTTTACCGTTTGTCCGTGCGGTGACGGACTAAGAATACAAGTGCTACCACTCCATTCTTTCCCACGGGTATCGTATGAGGCGACTAAGGGAAGTAAGCAATTATCATCCATTGCATGACTGGTGGTAGGGCTGGGTAACAAGTGGGAGAACTCACTTGGTGTCGGGCCCAAGCGGGTTGGTACCACCATCTACCGTGTGACCAGTCATGAAGCACAATGTTGCGTTCTGGCTGTAGCAGGAGATAGCCGTTTATTCTTTAATTTTTATATCTGTGAAATGAAATGGTGAGCAGCGGCTTGACAATACTCTCGGTATAGTTGAGTCCATAAGTGACGTTACCATTTACCATCAGATATCAGATGGGCCGTGACTTGTCTGCCACTATATGCAATAAAAAATAACCTAATATGCATACCTTCCCTCAAACAAAATTAAAAAGGTACAGTTTTAATGCGTTAAAGCGTTAAAACTGTACTTCAGCAGCCGAATAAATCGTAATAAGATACAATGCGAAAGTGGAAGGATGTAGGTATAGAGGGAGACCGAGACTCACATACCGAGACCAAATCGGTTATGCATTAAAGGAAAGTGGAGTCAGGAGTCTCCGAAATCGGCGAGCGTGTATGAAGAGAATTATGAATGTTGAGGAAGAATATATGCAAGAATAGAGACTTATGGCACTCTGTTCTCTCTGCCTATCCCGCAAGGGAAATGGCGTGATGATAAGTAGTAGAAGTAGTACTAAATCGTAGTAGCTAAATATTCTCAAGTTTCGTCTTTATGACAGATTATAAATAAATATTTGCATTAGCACATACACGATTTTGTGCGAAGTAGTTTAGTAATCGGCCACTTGCCCTAGTATTGTGGGTTCGATTCCCACACAGGACAATTATTTGTGTGATCCACAATGGTTGTTCTGAGTCTGGGTATAATTTGTTTGTAAAGTCCCCCGCGAAACAAGGATTATTCCATAGTGCAGGGTGTTGTATAAAGTGGGCAGGCCGACGGCACGGAGTGCTTACCTTCCGACAGGTGCAGGTGCTGTCGGAGCACGGTTGATCCGGCAGATATCTGCACATAGTCGCAAGGAGGGAAGCGACACTGGGCTGTCACTACAGCGGCTGCAATGAAGACACGGAGCGGCATACGTTCGAGTCGTACCGGGCTTGAGCCGAGCAGCGCCGTGAACTCGTCGCAGCAATAGGGGGGGACCTCTCGCTGCCGAGCGTCGTCAGAGTGATGATTGACCATGAAACCCCTCGGTGTGCTGTGGTTGTAGTGGGAGATAGTTGTTTATCCTTCAATTTAATATCTACGAAATGAATTTGTCAGGAGCGGCTTGACAACACTCTTAGTAAAAATTGAGTCCATGAGCGATGGTTACTACTTACCATCAGGTGGGCATTTGCTGATCTAGCATTATAAAAGCAAAAATACATTACATTTAACTGTATATATTTTTTAAATTAAAATATGTATCTTCTTCTATAGAACTAAAAATACTTTGGAAAATCCAAAACTGCACGCCTCATAATCTTCATTTTTCACAATAAAATTGATTATTTGATAAATAACTAATAATGTCTTGGTCTTACTAAGTAGTTTTCAATAAATCACATAGATAGCGCTAGCGCTAATTTCAAAAGTGCTTGTGTGGGTTTCATGTCTTATACGCCATCTAGCGCTAATTTTAAGAAGTACTTCTATATTGGTCTACCTCTCAGTTATTTTGCAAGGCGCCATCTGGCAATTAGTAAGAACAACAATCCATGGGTTTACATATATACCTGCATAAGTGCATATATTATATATAAACATGTTAAATTGAATAATTTATTAAACTGTAAACAAAAACAATTTAAGAAAACAACAAGACATCGCTAGTTTACTTACAAAAAAAGCAATATTTTGGCTCTATATATAAAACAGCAACTGAATACAATGATATCGACATCTAAAATTGCCACTAGCGACATCTAGGGCTGCATTTGTCAATATCTCTTTTACTTTAAAACAGCGACATCTATCAATAGAAAAATGCAACTTTGGACAATATTATACGACTTATTTAAAAATCAATAAGTTCAACAAGAAATCTATAAACCATTTATCATCCTAACTTGGTTGCCTTATAATTTTATAATTTGTTCTAAGTGAAAACACCGTGACGCCAAGGCCACACAAAAAAATTGTGTAATGTAAAATATGTTTTTTTCGTGTTTTATAACGTTGGTGTGTTATTATTTACGTGTGTTTAGTGTTTTTAATTATTGTTATGGATAAAATAGTTATTATACTTGACAAATATCATTAGTTCGTCAAGCAAAGGTAAGAACTTTCTTTTAACAAAAAACAATGTACCGGCCGGGCGAACGGCGTTCTGTTGACGTGACGATAGTAAAACCACCGGTGGCAAGGCGTACGTAAAAAGGTAGTTCTCATGAAAGGCGCTGGTTTTAGTGTCGCGTCGAGCGTAAATGCCGTTAATATTCAGTATTTTTTTTTTTATTTAATAACAATTAAACCACATCGAATCAGAACGTGAAAAGTAATAGGGCTCTATTCCTAGTCATAATAATTCGTAAACGAAAAAAAAAAACTCGAATAGTAAAGTATTTTGGTCGTTATCGTGTTAACATACATTACCTATAACTCACGCACGTCCAAGCCAGATTTTTTTAAAACAGTTTTTTTTAAATAACAAAAATGGCATCAAGAATATCATGAGTGTTAAAAATAGTGTTTGCTCTTTATATGTGTGTGTAGATATTATTTTACAAGTGCAATATATGATAAATAGAGACATTTTAAGTTTGAAAATGCAGTTGTTCCGTGTAAACCGGGAGTAGAACACACCTCAACGCTTCGCTTATGAGGCGTGCAATAACTGACTGACTGATATATCAACGTATAACCCAAACTCCTGTGGCTAAGACTGAGAAAATTTACATATGGGTTTCTTTGATAATGTAGGAAAACACTAAGAAAAGATATTATTATAGAATGGATATTTTAGGAGGAGAGCCGAACGGAATGTCAATCCTGGTTATTTTTGGACACACACAAAATAACCTAACATTGCCAATCTCAACTCTCACAGATAGAGGAGTAGCATGCGGCATATTCCGCAAAAATCCAAACACAAATTCGACACGTGTTTCGCCCCTACACGAGGCATCTTCAGGACCGCTCGGCAATAAATGAGATCAACAATCGGCAACAGATAAGATGATACGAAATATCCATTATAATAACACTATAATAACAACAATGGACACCGCCAAGCAACGCCTCATTCAATCAATTAAACTAAGAAAATACTGTGGAAAATCCAAAATTGCACGCATAATCTTTATTTTTCACAATAAAATTGATTATTTGATAAGTAACTAATAATGTATTGGTCTTACTAAGTAGTTTTTAATAAATCACATAGATAGCACTAAATTCAAAAACTACTGTGGTTTTCATGTCTTATAACGCCATCTAACGCTAATTTTAAGAAGTAATTCTATATTGGTCTATAGAAATTGTTCTCACGAAATAAGGAAAGCAATGGTTTTAGTGTCGCGTCGAGCGTAAATATTTACTATTTTTTGTTTATTTAATAACAATTAAACCACATAAAATCAGACCGTGAAAAGTGATAGGGCTCTATTCGTAGTTGTACTGTATCATAAAAGAAAAAAAAATACTCGATTAGTAAGTATTTCGGTTGTAAAGGTTAGTAAGTATTTCGGTTGTTATCGTGTTAACATACATTACCTACAACAAACGGATGTCCAAGACAGAACCTTTTTACAGTTTTTTAACTAGTTTAAATAACAAAAATGGCATCAAAAATATCATGAGTGTTAAAAATAGTGTTTTTTCTTGATATGTTTGTGTATATATTATTTTACAAGTGCAATATATGATAAATAGAGACATTTTAAATTTGAAAAATCAGTTGTTCTGTGTGAAACGAGAGTAATACACACCTCAACGCTCAAGGCGTGCAATATTTTACGCAAATCATATCGAATATGGATTTTTCATTTATCATCACCAAGACATCACTATGACGCCAGTCAACCCACTCGTATTACCACCCATGTATTTTATAATAGAATTTGGTTTGAGTTAGTCAATATTATTAAGGTACGAATAAAAACTACAATCAGACGAAACCTTACAATCATATTTTATTTTACTATTATATAACATTTCTTATGATTCTTTGAAGGTAAATAATAAAAAGTATTTATAAATAAATTGAGCCCAAAAAGTAATCCATTCGTGATAATATGTTATTCTATACGTAGGAGTACCCATCAACGTTAAATGTGACGTTAAAGCCGTCAGAAAAATTTGATCTTCCTTTGACAAAAAGGGATGTCCTTTGTGAACCGATCCTATTATATCTTATCTAGAGAACACATCGATAGAAATACTCGAGGCAGTTATGAGACTGTAAGACTTCAGACTAAACATAATATTTTCATTGTTATATGATTTAATTTGAGTGATTGAATAAGGCGACGCTAAAAGTAAATTCTATTGTTAGTTTCAAATCTATATTTCTTATTGTATTCTGATTGGCAATCTTAGTTGTTATATAGAATACAATAGCTGGGTTTTACCTTGAGTTTAGAACTGTACGTTCTACAAATAATACATCCACAGTGAAGAAAGCATTTGAAACCTGTATGGCTGAAAGGTTTTTTGACGGCTTATAAAATCAGACCCGAGTAGTCGGACTAAATCTTAATCTGAGAGTTAAATTCCAACAATGGGGTAACTTTGTAAAATGTTTTTTTTTTGTACTACGAGGGTGCTTTACGAGTATAAATACTGCCCGCCTTATGGTAAACATTTACCGTAGCCTATAGACTATACAAAGAAATCCCTCTCTGGAGTCGTAAGAGCCGACTGAGGGAATACCGCGGTTACACGGTGCTTACTACAACTAAAGGAATGAAAAGAAGTTGGATAGGAAAAAGTGGGAAACAGAGGAAATGAAGAGGTGGACAGCTGCATAATAGGGAAGGGATGAGGAAGCGCTTTGGGCTTCCGGCACTCTCATCTTACAGTACACAACATAAGTAGCGAGTAGGAAGGCTTCTCACCGACCTTCTGTGAGAGAGTGGCACCAGTTGAGCGTGGGAGAAGGAAGGCTCAAACACAGCGACTGTTTAAGATTTAGACAAATTAAAACTTAGTGAGAGTAAAATATAGCTTACTAGCTGCGACTTCGTACCGCCATTTTATTTTCATGAATATTTTAAAAATAATTTATAAAAAATACGTGATGAAAACTATCCTATCTTAGGCACGCCAGCGAAACACACATTAAAAAAACGGAGTTCATCGTGAGCAACAACGTGACACGAGAATTATATTATTATACATATAATAGATAGACTGTTTTATTTATTTTTATTTTACTTTATTTGGGAAAATAAACGTTATTACATTGTATAATATATGCTTAAACAATGATATGCTTTTATATAATGTTAGTAAATGCAATAACCAACGCCAATAACTGTTGAAATAGACCAACGCCATTCTTCTATACTTTGAGCGCTTACGGAATCATACAATATATTTCAAATGTGCTCATTAAAAGCCTTTTCATTTGATACCCATTGATTTTCGAGAGGTCTTCTATATCTCTCAAAAATACTCGTAGCTTTATCTCTTCAACAGGGCGCACAATTTAGAATTACGTCATTATAACCTGTAACTAGCGAATAATTGATCTGCTTATAGCGATACCTTATTTGACTAGCTCTGATAAGTACTTCTTTGTTCTTCTTTAATCTTTAGAGGTTGAAGCACAGTACTGTAGTTCTCTATCTGGTAGTCTATACACTTTTGGAGCACTTTAGAAGTATCACTATAAAAAATTCTCTATATCCATTCTATCACTAAGGAAAAGTCTTTCGCACTCGCATCGCGGGGACTTTACAAACATATAATTTCACGTACACAAAGTACTATTTGTGGATCACACAAAGAGTTGTTCTATGTGGGAATCGAATCCACAACACTCGGACAGGAGGCTGGTATCTAAACCACTCGGCCATCTGTGCAGTGCTTTTAATTCCAATTCAACAAACTAATGATAAAAAGAACTGAGTAATGTTACCAGAAAGTAAATTCTATATTGCTACATTAAGTTAGTGTGTTACATACACATTAATTTCCATACGTAAAGAGGAACATTATGTTAATACAACGTCAACATATTTTACATCATTATGATTGCATGATGCATGTGACGTCTTTTAATTTCGTTTCACATTTTCTAGAGCTCAAGGTCCATTTTCGCTTGTCAGCCTCCATTATCGACAGAAAAACTCACTTATCCATCGTTTCTTAGGATATACACACAATATGTGAATTTATCTTTTAACACTTTGATCTTATTTGTTCCTGCATGTGCTCACAGCCTTTTTGAATTGAGAGGATTAATTTAAGCGTGTGCGTGCGGTTTTATATAAATTTAAGCTTAAGTATCCGTTCTTATTTTACTGTCCTTTTTATTTCTAAGCTTCGTCTTTTTAAATAATATTTTTATATTACACCGTTAAATGTTACTTAAATGTAAATCAAAATACTTTGGAAAATCCAAAAGTGCACGCCTCATAATCTTAATTTTTCACAATAAAATTGATTATTAGTTACTTATCAGTAACTAATAATGTATTGGTCATACTAAGTAGTTTTCAATAAATCACACAAATAGCGCTAATTACAAAAATTACCTACTAATGTGGTTCTCATGTCTTATACGCCATCTAGCGCTAATTTTAAGAAGTATTACTATATTGGTCTATAGAAGTAGTTCTCACGAAATAGGGTATAGCGCTGGTTTTAGTGTCGAGTCGAGCGTAAATATTCACTATTTTTTTGTTTATTTAATAACAATTAAACTACAACGAATCAGACCGTGAAAAGTGATAGGATTCTATTCGTAATTATACTGAATCGTAAAAAAAAAAAGACTCGGTTAGTAAAGTATTTTGGTCGTTATCGTGATAACATACTTTACCTACAACACACGGACGTCCAAGACAGAACTTTTTTAAACAGTTTTTTAACTAGTTTAAATAACAAAAATGGCATCAAAAATATCATGAGTGTTAAAGATTGTGTTTTTTCTTGATATGTGTGTATATATATTATTTTACAAGTGCAATATATGATAAATAGAGACATTTTAAGTTTGAAAAATCAGATGTTCTGCATGAAACGAGAGTAGTATCCACCTCAACGCTTCGCTTATGAGGCGTGCAACAAGATTAAATTACTCATATATATAGTGTAATTTTTCAAAACAGTGATAGCTTAGTGATGAGATTGTGACTGTTTACAGACGTGCCGGGTTTGCATTTAATTTGATGTTTTGACTCCAGTGGGTGTTGTAGCGTAACGGTGAAACCGTCACGTCACAATTTTTAAGTAGGTACCTACCTAAAAAAAAATAAAAGATATAATTGCGTATTATATGTATGTACAATTTTTTTATAAATACCTTTAAGCACTACGACAGGTAGGCATATCAAGAGTCTAGAAAGATTCAAGTTGATCACAGAATAAGGTTCAGTAACATCATACCTCGAGGTTGTTTACTACTGACGGCTGCACTTCACCAGTAGTAGGATGATCGTTTTATTAGCAAGATCTTCAGACTCAGTGGTGTGGTTTCAGATCGTCTTTATGTATTTGGCTCGTAGTCTCAGATAGTAGAATAAGTATCAGAGTCTTTACTTACAGATATACAAGTCTCGGTTATAGGCTCAGACTAACTCAAAACTTAATAGGATCAAGAATGATAACCACAACACCAGAATGAGGAATGATAATCCACACAGCTCCGGGTATTTATACCCAGCTCTCGGGACTTGACTGTTCGAGATTCGAGAGATTTCAAATCTATACTATTATAAAGCTGTAACAGAGCTGTCTGTACATTTAAGATATTTGAGAAAAAAATATTGTAATAGGCTATATAGGCGTGTCTAAACACAAAAAGTTTTTTTTTGTCTGTTTGTTTGTTCGCGCTTCACACAAAAACTACTACACGGATTTTGATGCAACTTTTATTGTTTGAGAGCACTTGATTAGACTTAACAACTGGTATACATTTTATCCCGCTACTATATCGGGAATCTGAGATATAACCTAAAAACTAGCTTTTGGCTGCGGCGGAGCTGCGGCAAAAAAATTTTTTTAAACCTTTATTAAAAGGAGGATTACGTAATATTATTACAGTGTCGTCCACATTTTTTAACACGCTTTAGGTATATTAGTTTCATGCGAAACTAATATACCTAAAGCGTGTCTTCTATATTATATCTATATCATAAACTTAGAATATAATAAGTAGACGTAAAATGTGTGCAAATGAGAAAATAAACATAATGGCGATTTACTTACTGGGTAGTAAGTAAGAAAAAGAAAACAAACAAAAGCCCATTGAAACATTGGATTACTCACTTAAAAACACAACACACACTTAAAAACATGGGATTAAATTGAAACTTTTCACACTTATCAAGGACCTATGACAATAAATTAATTTTAGAATTTTAACGGTTCTGTTATTTTTTAAAACGAATCATCACACGTACGAATAAAGAATGGGGCCTTTCAAATATTAATTTTGATCATTAAATTTGATTGACTAAAAAGTAGAAAATAAGTTGTAGTTTGAAAAACTAAAAAAACGCGCTTTAACAGCTAGTGGAACTAAAAAGTAAAACATAGCATTATAGTTAACTAGCCTTTGCTTGCGGCTAGAAATATCAACACAAAGTGAAAAATGTGAAATCGAAAATAACAGTCACGAGCAAGGATTCGAACCTGCATCTCCTGGACCGTCCAGATGCTTTGCCAATTTAGCCATCGTGACAATTGCTCCTGACTGCTAATTTCAATAACACATTCATACTTAACGTCTTTGGGTGACGCCTGCGCCATCTGTCGGCAGTATTTTCATACATTATACCGACCAGGTTTTTTCGCAAATACATTTTATAGCTGTGCTACAACTTTATAAATAAAAATAAATTATCATTTAGTATTAAAGTAAGCTTTGATATATTATACTGATCAACTGTAAGCACGGTAATATCCGGTGGCATGATAGCCTCGTTCACGCATGAAAGGTATGCCAGTGCATTCCTTTGATCAAAACATTTACGAGGCTGAGTATATTGTGAGTTCCAATGGAAGTCAATATTATCGAGCTATTTGCTCGTATTATTAGTCGTGAATATAACAATATAGTACAAATAGCTGTTGCCGTCGTTCTTGTAGAATTAGTTTACATGATATCTTTAAATGAGAGATTTTCTGATATCCGATTTAAATGATGCGGAAAATGCAACTAAATCTTTTGGATGATTTCAGACACAAATATGTGACAACGAAATTCAGAAAAAAACTTAAATTATTGTTTTTATGTTCTTTTTCCCCTCTTTCTCAGCGTCCCGTCTCCATTTTTTATATATTGATAACTCAGACTAACTAGACGGAGTCACGGTGTGGCTGCACTTGAAACAGCAATATTTTCTTAAATGTTGCCAGGTTGACAAATATTTAACCATATTTGGGCAAAATAAACGATAGTTAGAATGAGGTCTGTAACTTGATCGTAAATAAGAAACTCTCCGTAACAAATATTTAATTGAAAATCACAGCGTTTATCAAAATAATTATTTAAAATTACATCTACCACCCCTTCTATTCATCCAACCATTAGTCTTTAAACGTCCACTGTTGGACATTGGCCTCCCCAAGAGAGTACCAGAACAAGTGGGCTTGTGCTAACTGTATCCAACGGCTCCCTGCAGCTTCGACCATATATTTGGTCCATCTGGTGGGAGGCCATAATACGCTGCGCTGTCCGATACGTGGTCGCAACTCGAAAACCTTTTTCCCCAACGGTTGTCACCTCATCGAGCGATATGGCCTGCCCATTGCCACAAATCTGGCAGGCTATGCCGGATATTCACGTTCTACGGATATCCGTAATAAGAATTCGATCACGTAGGGAAATACCAATAATTTGAGCCTTGATGCAAGGTAAGTATTGCTGCTACATAAATTGCCGTTCTGTTCGTTATCTCATCTGTTAAATAATAATAAGTTATATTTAATAAAATAATAGTACACAAGAATATAATTAAATTATCTTTTCTTTCTTTTCTGGGTCAAATAAGAAAATAATTATCTTCCTTCCAACGCTGATTTAACTAATTGAATAAGAACTTAGAGCAAATCAGTTTCTCTGAATTCTAGATTATGACTACAGCGGTAGTCATAATCTTGAATTGAGATTTACTTACAAAGATGAAATTACAACTGCATCTGTGGTGCAGTGGTAGTGTAAGCGACTGCTGAGGTCTCGGGTTCGACCCCCGGGTCGGGCAGTGTTATTGAGATAATTCAAATCAAAAAAAAATTCTCAGTAGCAGCCCGGAGTTTGTAAATGTGCCCGGTATACATAGCTGGCGAGTTGTGGGTGTGTAATACACCTCTGCCTACCCCTTCGGGGAATACAGGCGTGATGCTATGTTTTTTGAAGTAACAAAGACTTTAAAAGCTATACATTAAACACAAAGTGAAAAATGTGAAATCGAAAATAACAGTCAGGAGCAGGATTTGAACCTGCATCTTCTGGATACCGTCCAGATGCTTTACCAATTCAGCCATCCTGACAATTGCTACTGACTGCTAATTTCGATAACACATCATACTTAATGTCTTTGGGTGACGCCTGCGCCATCTGTCAGGAGTATTTTCATACATTATACCGACCAGGTAAACTTAATTTTACAATTAAGTAAATTCAAAAACTACTGTGGTTTTCATGTCTTATAACGCCATCTAACGTTAATTTTAAGAAGTAATTCTATATTGGTCTATAGAAATTGTTCTCACGAAATAAGGAAAGCAATGGTTTTAGTGTCGCGTCGAGCGTAAATATTTACTATTTTTTGTTTATTTAATAACAATTAAACCACATAAAATCAGACCGTGAAAAGTGATAGGGCTCTATTCGTAGTTGTACTGTATCATAAAAGAAAAAAAATACTCGATTAGTAAAGTATTAGTAAGTATTTCGGTTGTAAAGGTTAGTAAGTATTTCGGTTGTTATCGTGTTAACATACATTACCTACAACAAACGGATGTCCAAGACAGAACCTTTTTACAGTTTTTTAACTAGTTTAAATAACAAAAATGGCATCAAAAATATTATGAGTGTTAAAAATAGTGTTTTTTCTTGATATGTTTGTGTATATATTATTTTACAAGTGCAATATATGATAAATAGAGACATTTTAAATTTGGAAAATCAGTTATTCTGTGTGAAACGAGAGTAATACACACCTCAACGCTTCGCTTATGAGGCGTGCAATATTTTACGCAAATCATATCGAATATGGATTTTTCATTTATCATCACCAAGACATCACTATGACGCCAGTCAACCCACTCGTATTACCACCCATGTATTTTATAATAGAATTTGGTTTGAGTTAGTCAATATTATTAAGGTACGAATAAAAACTACAATCAGACGAAACCTTACAATCATATTTTATTTTACTATTATATAACATTTCTTATGATTCTTTGAAGGTAAATAATAAAAAGTATTTATAAATAAATTGAGCCCAAAAAGTAATCCATTCGTGATAATATGTTATTCTATACGTAGGAGTACCCATCAACGTTAAATGTGACGTTAAAGCCGTCAGAAAAATTTGATCTTCCTTTGACAAAAAGGGATGTCCTTTGTGAACCGATCCTATTATATCTTATCTAGAGAACACATCGATAGAAATACTCGAGGCAGTTATGAGACTGTAAGACTTCAGACTAAACATAATATTTTCATTGTTATATGATTTAATTTGAGTGATTGAATAAGGCGACGCTAAAAGTAAATTCTATTGTTAGTTTCAAATCTATATTTCTTATTGTATTCTGATTGGCAATCTTAGTTGTTATATAGAATACAATAGCTGGGTTTTACCTTGAGTTTAGAACTGTACGTTCTACAAATAATACATCCACAGTGAAGAAAGCATTTGAAACCTGTATGGCTGAAAGGTTTTTTGACGGCTTATAAAATCAGACCCGAGTAGTCGGACTAAATCTTAATCTGAGAGTTAAATTCCAACAATGGGGTAACTTTGTAAAATGTTTTTTTTTTGTACTACGAGGGTGCTTTACGAGTATAAATACTGCCCGCCTTATGGTAAACATTTACCGTAGCCTATAGACTATACAAAGAAATCCCTCTCTGGAGTCGTAAGAGCCGACTGAGGGAATACCGCGGTTACACGGTGCTTACTACAACTAAAGGAATGAAAAGAAGTTGGATAGGAAAAAGTGGGAAACAGAGGAAATGAAGAAGTGGACAGCTGCATAATAGGGAAGGGATGAGGAAGCGCTTTGGGCTCCCGGCACTCTCATCTTACAGTACACAACATAAGTAGCGAGTAGGAAGGCTTCTCACCGACCTTCTGTGAGAGAGTGGCACCAGTTGAGCGTGGGAGAAGGAAGGCTCAAACACAGCGACTCTTTAAGATTTAGACAAATTAAAACTTAGTGAGAGTAAAATATAGCTTACTAGCTGCGACTTCGTACCGCCATTTTATTTTCATGAATATTTTAAAAATAATTTATAAAAAATACGTGATGAAAACTATCCTATCTTAGGCACGCCAGCGAAACACACATTAAAAAAACGGAGTTCATCGTGAGCAACAACGTGACACGAGAATTATATTATTATACATATAATAGATAGACTGTTTTATTTATTTTTATTTTACTTTATTTGGGAAAATAAACGTTATTACATTGTATAATATATGCTTAAACAATGATATGCTTTTATATAATGTTAGTAAATGCAATAACCAACGCCAATAACTGTTGAAATAGACCAACGCCATTCTTCTATACTTTGAGCGCTCACGGAATCATACAATATATTTCAAATGTGCTCATTAAAAGCCTTTTCATTTGATACCCATTGATTTTCGAGAGGTCTTCTATATCTCTCAAAAATACTCGTAGCTTTATCTCTTCAACAGGGCGCACAATTTAGAATTACGTCATTATAACCTGTAACTAGCGAATAATTGATCTGCTTATAGCGATACCTTATTTGACTAGCTCTGATAAGTACTTCTTTGTTCTTCTTTAATCTTTAGAGGTTGAAGCACAGTACTGTAGTTCTCTATCTGGTAGTCTATACACTTTTGGAGCACTTTAGAAGTATCACTATAAAAAATTCTCTATATCCATTCTATCACTAAGGAAAAGTCTTTCGCACTCGCATCGCGGGGACTTTACAAACATATAATTTCACGTACACAAAGTACTATTTGTGGATCACACAAAGAGTTGTTCTATGTGGGAATCGAATCCACAACACTCGGACAGGAGGCTGGTATCTAAACCACTCGGCCATCTGTGCAGTGCTTTTAATTCTAATTCAACAAACTAATGATAAAAAGAACTGAGTAATGTTACCAGAAAGTAAATTCTATATTGCTACATTAAGTTAGTGTGTTACATACACATTAATTTCCATACGTAAAGAGGAACATTATGTTAATACAACGTCAACATATTTTACATCATTATGATTGCATGATGCATGTGACGTCTTTTAATTTCGTTTCACATTTTCTAGAGCTCAAGGTCCATTTTCGCTTGTCAGCCTCCATTATCGACAGAAAAACTCACTTATCCATCGTTTCTTAGGATATACACACAATATGTGAATTTATCTTTTAACACTTTGATCTTATTTGTTCCTGCATGTGCTCACAGCCTTTTTGAATTGAGAGGATTAATTTAAGCGTGTGCGTGCGGTTTTATATAAATTTAAGCTTAAGTATCCGTTCTTATTTTACTGTCCTTTTTATTTCTAAGCTTCGTCTTTTTAAATAATATTTTTATATTACACCGTTAAATGTTACTTAAATGTAAATCAAAATACTTTGGAAAATCCAAAAGTGCACGCCTCATAATCTTAATTTTTCACAATAAAATTGATTATTAGTTACTTATCAGTAACTAATAATGTATTGGTCATACTAAGTAGTTTTCAATAAATCACACAAATAGCGCTAATTACAAAAATTACCTACTAATGTGGTTCTCATGTCTTATACGCCATCTAGCGCTAATTTTAAGAAGTATTACTATATTGGTCTATAGAAGTAGTTCTCACGAAATAGGGTATAGCGCTGGTTTTAGTGTCGAGTCGAGCGTAAATATTCACTATTTTTTTGTTTATTTAATAACAATTAAACTACAACGAATCAGACCGTGAAAAGTGATAGGATTCTATTCGTAATTATACTGAATCGTAAAAAAAAAAGACTCGGTTAGTAAAGTATTTTGGTCGTTATCGTGATAACATACTTTACCTACAACACACGGACGTCCAAGACAGAACTTTTTTAAACAGTTTTTTAACTAGTTTAAATAACAAAAATGGCATCAAAAATATCATGAGTGTTAAAGATTGTGTTTTTTCTTGATATGTGTGTATATATATTATTTTACAAGTGCAATATATGATAAATAGAGACATTTTAAGTTTGAAAAATCAGACATGCTTCTAGATGCTTAAAAGCAGGACGGTCCAGGAGATGCAGGTTCAAATCCTGCTCGTGAGTGTTATTTTCGATTTCACATTTTTCACTTTGTGTTTGATGTATAGTGCTAAGCATGTCAAATGCTAAAAATATATATAAAAATATCTAAATAATTATAGGGTTTGCGTCATTTTTAGGTAAAAACCTTAATTGTAAAATTAGGTTTACCTGGTCGGTATAATGTATGAAAATACTGCCGACAGATGGCGCAGGCGTCACCCAAAGACGTTAAGTATGAATGTGTTATTGAAATTAGCAGTCAGGAGCAATTGTCACGATGGCTAAATTGGCAAAGCATCTGGACGGTCCAGGAGATGCAGGTTCGAATCCTTGCTCGTGACTGTTATTTTCGATTTCACATTTTTCACTTTGTGTTGATATTTCTAGCCGCAAGCAAAGGCTAGTTAACTATAATGCTATGTTTTACTTTTTAGTTCCACTAGCTGTTAAAGCGCGTTTTTTTAGTTTTTCAAACTACAACTTATTTTCTACTTTTTAGTCAATCAAATTTAATGATCAAAATTAATATTTGAAAGGCCCCATTCTTTATTCGTACGTGTGATGATTCGTTTTAAAAAATAACAGAACCGTTAAAAT
Source organism: Leucoma salicis (assembly GCA_948253155.1). NCBI lineage: Eukaryota > Metazoa > Arthropoda > Insecta > Lepidoptera > Erebidae > Leucoma > Leucoma salicis. The sequence continues at coordinate 22,064,564 of OX411807.1, forward strand.
TCTAAAATTAATTTATTGTCATAGGTCCTTGATAAGTGTGAAAAGTTTCAATTTAATCCCATGTTTTTAAGTGTGTGTTGTGTTTTTAAGTGAGTAATCCAATGTTTCAATGGGCTTTTGTTTGTTTTCTTTTTCTTACTTACTACCCAGTAAGTAAATCGCCATTATGTTTATTTTCTCATTTGCACACATTTTACGTCTACTTATTATATTCTAAGTTTATGATATAGATATAATATAGAAGACACGCTTTAGGTATATTAGTTTCGCATGAAACTAATATACCTAAAGCGTGTTAAAAAATGTGGACGACACTGTAATAATATTACGTAATCCTCCTTTTAATAAAGGTTTAAAAAAATTTTTTTGCCGCAGCTCCGCCGCAGCCAAAAGCTAGTTTTTAGGTTATATCTCAGATTCCCGATATAGTAGCGGGATAAAATGTATACCAGTTGTTAAGTCTAATCAAGTGCTCTCAAACAATAAAAGTTGCATCAAAATCCGTGTAGTAGTTTTTGTGTGAAGCGCGAACAAACAAACAGACAAAAAAAAACTTTTTGTGTTTAGACACGCCTATATAGCCTATTACAATATTTTTTTCTCAAATATCTTAAATGTACAGACAGCTCTGTTACAGCTTTATAATAGTATAGATTTGAAATCTCTCGAATCTCGAACAGTCAAGTCCCGAGAGCTGGGTATAAATACCCGGAGCTGTGTGGATTATCATTCCTCATTCTGGTGTTGTGGTTATCATTCTTGATCCTATTAAGTTTTGAGTTAGTCTGAGCCTATAACCGAGACTTGTATATCTGTAAGTAAAGACTCTGATACTTATTCTACTATCTGAGACTACGAGCCAAATACATAAAGACGATCTGAAACCACACCACTGAGTCTGAAGATCTTGCTAATAAAACGATCATCCTACTACTGGTGAAGTGCAGCCGTCAGTAGTAAACAACCTCGAGGTATGATGTTACTGAACCTTATTCTGTGATCAACTTGAATCTTTCTAGACTCTTGATATGCCTACCTGTCGTAGTGCTTAAAGGTATTTATAAAAAAATTGTACATACATATAATACGCAATTATATCTTTTATTTTTTTTTAGGTAGGTACCTACTTAAAAATTGTGACGTGACGGTTTCACCGTTACGCTACAACACCCACTGGAGTCAAAACATCAAATTAAATGCAAACCCGGCACGTCTGTAAACAGTCACAATCTCATCACTAAGCTATCACTGTTTTGAAAAATTACACTATATATATGAGTAATTTAATCTTGTTGCACGCCTCATAAGCGAAGCGTTGAGGTGGATACTACTCTCGTTTCATGCAGAACATCTGATTTTTCAAACTTAAAATGTCTCTATTTATCATATATTGCACTTGTAAAATAATATATATACACACATATCAAGAAAAAACACAATCTTTAACACTCATGATATTTTTGATGCCATTTTTGTTATTTAAACTAGTTAAAAAACTGTTTAAAAAAGTTCTGTCTTGGACGTCCGTGTGTTGTAGGTAAAGTATGTTATCACGATAACGACCAAAATACTTTACTAACCGAGTCTTTTTTTTTTTACGATTCAGTATAATTACGAATAGAATCCTATCACTTTTCACGGTCTGATTCGTTGTAGTTTAATTGTTATTAAATAAACAAAAAAATAGTGAATATTTACGCTCGACTCGACACTAAAACCAGCGCTATACCCTATTTCGTGAGAACTACTTCTATAGACCAATATAGTAATACTTCTTAAAATTAGCGCTAGATGGCGTATAAGACATGAGAACCACATTAGTAGGTAATTTTTGTAATTAGCGCTATTTGTGTGATTTATTGAAAACTACTTAGTATGACCAATACATTATTAGTTACTGATAAGTAACTAATAATCAATTTTATTGTGAAAAATTAAGATTATGAGGCGTGCACTTTTGGATTTTCCAAAGTATTTTGATTTACATTTAAGTAACATTTAACGGTGTAATATAAAAATATTATTTAAAAAGACGAAGCTTAGAAATAAAAAGGACAGTAAAATAAGAACGGATACTTAAGCTTAAATTTATATAAAACCGCACGCACACGCTTAAATTAATCCTCTCAATTCAAAAAGGCTGTGAGCACATGCAGGAACAAATAAGATCAAAGTGTTAAAAGATAAATTCACATATTGTGTGTATATCCTAAGAAACGATGGATAAGTGAGTTTTTCTGTCGATAATGGAGGCTGACAAGCGAAAATGGACCTTGAGCTCTAGAAAATGTGAAACGAAATTAAAAGACGTCACATGCATCATGCAATCATAATGATGTAAAATATGTTGACGTTGTATTAACATAATGTTCCTCTTTACGTATGGAAATTAATGTGTATGTAACACACTAACTTAATGTAGCAATATAGAATTTACTTTCTGGTAACATTACTCAGTTCTTTTTATCATTAGTTTGTTGAATTGGAATTAAAAGCACTGCACAGATGGCCGAGTGGTTTAGATACCAGCCTCCTGTCCGAGTGTTGTGGATTCGATTCCCACATAGAACAACTCTTTGTGTGATCCACAAATAGTACTTTGTGTACGTGAAATTATATGTTTGTAAAGTCCCCGCGATGCGAGTGCGAAAGACTTTTCCTTAGTGATAGAATGGATATAGAGAATTTTTTATAGTGATACTTCTAAAGTGCTCCAAAAGTGTATAGACTACCAGATAGAGAACTACAGTACTGTGCTTCAACCTCTAAAGATTAAAGAAGAACAAAGAAGTACTTATCAGAGCTAGTCAAATAAGGTATCGCTATAAGCAGATCAATTATTCGCTAGTTACAGGTTATAATGACGTAATTCTAAATTGTGCGCCCTGTTGAAGAGATAAAGCTACGAGTATTTTTGAGAGATATAGAAGACCTCTCGAAAATCAATGGGTATCAAATGAAAAGGCTTTTAATGAGCACATTTGAAATATATTGTATGATTCCGTAAGCGCTCAAAGTATAGAAGAATGGCGTTGGTCTATTTCAACAGTTATTGGCGTTGGTTATTGCATTTACTAACATTATATAAAAGCATATCATTGTTTAAGCATATATTATACAATGTAATAACGTTTATTTTCCCAAATAAAGTAAAATAAAAATAAATAAAACAGTCTATCTATTATATGTATAATAATATAATTCTCGTGTCACGTTGTTGCTCACGATGAACTCCGTTTTTTTAATGTGTGTTTCGCTGGCGTGCCTAAGATAGGATAGTTTTCATCACGTATTTTTTATAAATTATTTTTAAAATATTCATGAAAATAAAATGGCGGTACGAAGTCGCAGCTAGTAAGCTATATTTTACTCTCACTAAGTTTTAATTTGTCTAAATCTTAAACAGTCGCTGTGTTTGAGCCTTCCTTCTCCCACGCTCAACTGGTGCCACTCTCTCACAGAAGGTCGGTGAGAAGCCTTCCTACTCGCTACTTATGTTGTGTACTGTAAGATGAGAGTGCCGGAAGCCCAAAGCGCTTCCTCATCCCTTCCCTATTATGCAGCTGTCCACCTCTTCATTTCCTCTGTTTCCCACTTTTTCCTATCCAACTTCTTTTCATTCCTTTAGTTGTAGTAAGCACCGTGTAACCGCGGTATTCCCTCAGTCGGCTCTTACGACTCCAGAGAGGGATTTCTTTGTATAGTCTATAGGCTACGGTAAATGTTTACCATAAGGCGGGCAGTATTTATACTCGTAAAGCACCCTCGTAGTACAAAAAAAAAACATTTTACAAAGTTACCCCATTGTTGGAATTTAACTCTCAGATTAAGATTTAGTCCGACTACTCGGGTCTGATTTTATAAGCCGTCAAAAAACCTTTCAGCCATACAGGTTTCAAATGCTTTCTTCACTGTGGATGTATTATTTGTAGAACGTACAGTTCTAAACTCAAGGTAAAACCCAGCTATTGTATTCTATATAACAACTAAGATTGCCAATCAGAATACAATAAGAAATATAGATTTGAAACTAACAATAGAATTTACTTTTAGCGTCGCCTTATTCAATCACTCAAATTAAATCATATAACAATGAAAATATTATGTTTAGTCTGAAGTCTTACAGTCTCATAACTGCCTCGAGTATTTCTATCGATGTGTTCTCTAGATAAGATATAATAGGATCGGTTCACAAAGGACATCCCTTTTTGTCAAAGGAAGATCAAATTTTTCTGACGGCTTTAACGTCACATTTAACGTTGATGGGTACTCCTACGTATAGAATAACATATTATCACGAATGGATTACTTTTTGGGCTCAATTTATTTATAAATACTTTTTATTATTTACCTTCAAAGAATCATAAGAAATGTTATATAATAGTAAAATAAAATATGATTGTAAGGTTTCGTCTGATTGTAGTTTTTATTCGTACCTTAATAATATTGACTAACTCAAACCAAATTCTATTATAAAATACATGGGTGGTAATACGAGTGGGTTGACTGGCGTCATAGTGATGTCTTGGTGATGATAAATGAAAAATCCATATTCGATATGATTTGCGTAAAATATTGCACGCCTCATAAGCGAAGCGTTGAGGTGTGTATTACTCTCGTTTCACACAGAATAACTGATTTTCCAAATTTAAAATGTCTCTATTTATCATATATTGCACTTGTAAAATAATATATACACAAACATATCAAGAAAAAACACTATTTTTAACACTCATAATATTTTTGATGCCATTTTTGTTATTTAAACTAGTTAAAAAACTGTAAAAAGGTTCTGTCTTGGACATCCGTTTGTTGTAGGTAATGTATGTTAACACGATAACAACCGAAATACTTACTAACCTTTACAACCGAAATACTTACTAATACTTTACTAATCGAGTATTTTTTTTCTTTTATGATACAGTACAACTACGAATAGAGCCCTATCACTTTTCACGGTCTGATTTTATGTGGTTTAATTGTTATTAAATAAACAAAAAATAGTAAATATTTACGCTCGACGCGACACTAAAACCATTGCTTTCCTTATTTCGTGAGAACAATTTCTATAGACCAATATAGAATTACTTCTTAAAATTAACGTTAGATGGCGTTATAAGACATGAAAACCACAGTAGTTTTTGAATTTACTTAATTGTAAAATTAAGTTTACCTGGTCGGTATAATGTATGAAAATACTCCTGACAGATGGCGCAGGCGTCACCCAAAGACATTAAGTATGATGTGTTATCGAAATTAGCAGTCAGTAGCAATTGTCAGGATGGCTGAATTGGTAAAGCATCTGGACGGTATCCAGAAGATGCAGGTTCAAATCCTGCTCCTGACTGTTATTTTCGATTTCACATTTTTCACTTTGTGTTTAATGTATAGCTTTTAAAGTCTTTGTTACTTCAAAAAACATAGCATCACGCCTGTATTCCCCGAAGGGGTAGGCAGAGGTGTATTACACACCCACAACTCGCCAGCTATGTATACCGGGCACATTTACAAACTCCGGGCTGCTACTGAGAATTTTTTTTTGATTTGAATTATCTCAATAACACTGCCCGACCCGGGGGTCGAACCCGAGACCTCAGCAGTCGCTTACACTACCACTGCACCACAGATGCAGTTGTAATTTCATCTTTGTAAGTAAATCTCAATTCAAGATTATGACTACCGCTGTAGTCATAATCTAGAATTCAGAGAAACTGATTTGCTCTAAGTTCTTATTCAATTAGTTAAATCAGCGTTGGAAGGAAGATAATTATTTTCTTATTTGACCCAGAAAAGAAAGAAAAGATAATTTAATTATATTCTTGTGTACTATTATTTTATTAAATATAACTTATTATTATTTAACAGATGAGATAACGAACAGAACGGCAATTTATGTAGCAGCAATACTTACCTTGCATCAAGGCTCAAATTATTGGTATTTCCCTACGTGATCGAATTCTTATTACGGATATCCGTAGAACGTGAATATCCGGCATAGCCTGCCAGATTTGTGGCAATGGGCAGGCCATATCGCTCGATGAGGTGACAACCGTTGGGGAAAAAGGTTTTCGAGTTGCGACCACGTATCGGACAGCGCAGCGTATTATGGCCTCCCACCAGATGGACCAAATATATGGTCGAAGCTGCAGGGAGCCGTTGGATACAGTTAGCACAAGCCCACTTGTTCTGGTACTCTCTTGGGGAGGCCAATGTCCAACAGTGGACGTTTAAAGACTAATGGTTGGATGAATAGAAGGGGTGGTAGATGTAATTTTAAATAATTATTTTGATAAACGCTGTGATTTTCAATTAAATATTTGTTACGGAGAGTTTCTTATTTACGATCAAGTTACAGACCTCATTCTAACTATCGTTTATTTTGCCCAAATATGGTTAAATATTTGTCAACCTGGCAACATTTAAAAAAATATTGCTGTTTCAAGTGCAGCCACACCGTGACTCCGTCTAGTTAGTCTGAGTTATCAATATATAAAAAATGGAGACGGGACGCTGAGAAAGAGGGGAAAAAGAACATAAAAACAATAATTTAAGTTTTTTTCTGAATTTCGTTGTCACATATTTGTGTCTGAAATCATCCAAAAGATTTAGTTGCATTTTCCGCATCATTTAAATCGGATATCAGAAAATCTCTCATTTAAAGATATCATGTAAACTAATTCTACAAGAACGACGGCAACAGCTATTTGTACTATATTGTTATATTCACGACTAATAATACGAGCAAATAGCTCGATAATATTGACTTCCATTGGAACTCACAATATACTCAGCCTCGTAAATGTTTTGATCAAAGGAATGCACTGGCATACCTTTCATGCGTGAACGAGGCTATCATGCCACCGGATATTACCGTGCTTACAGTTGATCAGTATAATATATCAAAGCTTACTTTAATACTAAATGATAATTTATTTTTATTTATAAAGTTGTAGCACAGCTATAAAATGTATTTGCGAAAAAACCTGGTCGGTATAATGTATGAAAATACTGCCGACAGATGGCGCAGGCGTCACCCAAAGACGTTAAGTATGAATGTGTTATTGAAATTAGCAGTCAGGAGCAATTGTCACGATGGCTAAATTGGCAAAGCATCTGGACGGTCCAGGAGATGCAGGTTCGAATCCTTGCTCGTGACTGTTATTTTCGATTTCACATTTTTCACTTTGTGTTGATATTTCTAGCCGCAAGCAAAGGCTAGTTAACTATAATGCTATGTTTTACTTTTTAGTTCCACTAGCTGTTAAAGCGCGTTTTTTTAGTTTTTCAAACTACAACTTATTTTCTACTTTTTAGTCAATCAAATTTAATGATCAAAATTAATATTTGAAAGGCCCCATTCTTTATTCGTACGTGTGATGATTCGTTTTAAAAAATAACAGAACCGTTAAAATTCTAAAATTAATTTATTGTCATAGGTCCTTGATAAGTGTGAAAAGTTTCAATTTAATCCCATGTTTTTAAGTGTGTGTTGTGTTTTTAAGTGAGTAATCCAATGTTTCAATGGGCTTTTGTTTGTTTTCTTTTTCTTACTTACTACCCAGTAAGTAAATCGCCATTATGTTTATTTTCTCATTTGCACACATTTTACGTCTACTTATTATATTCTAAGTTTATGATATAGATATAATATAGAAGACACGCTTTAGGTATATTAGTTTCGCATGAAACTAATATACCTAAAGCGTGTTAAAAAATGTGGACGACACTGTAATAATATTACGTAATCCTCCTTTTAATAAAGGTTTAAAAAAATTTTTTTGCCGCAGCTCCGCCGCAGCCAAAAGCTAGTTTTTAGGTTATATCTCAGATTCCCGATATAGTAGCGGGATAAAATGTATACCAGTTGTTAAGTCTAATCAAGTGCTCTCAAACAATAAAAGTTGCATCAAAATCCGTGTAGTAGTTTTTGTGTGAAGCGCGAACAAACAAACAGACAAAAAAAAACTTTTTGTGTTTAGACACGCCTATATAGCCTATTACAATATTTTTTTCTCAAATATCTTAAATGTACAGACAGCTCTGTTACAGCTTTATAATAGTATAGATTTGAAATCTCTCGAATCTCGAACAGTCAAGTCCCGAGAGCTGGGTATAAATACCCGGAGCTGTGTGGATTATCATTCCTCATTCTGGTGTTGTGGTTATCATTCTTGATCCTATTAAGTTTTGAGTTAGTCTGAGCCTATAACCGAGACTTGTATATCTGTAAGTAAAGACTCTGATACTTATTCTACTATCTGAGACTACGAGCCAAATACATAAAGACGATCTGAAACCACACCACTGAGTCTGAAGATCTTGCTAATAAAACGATCATCCTACTACTGGTGAAGTGCAGCCGTCAGTAGTAAACAACCTCGAGGTATGATGTTACTGAACCTTATTCTGTGATCAACTTGAATCTTTCTAGACTCTTGATATGCCTACCTGTCGTAGTGCTTAAAGGTATTTATAAAAAAATTGTACATACATATAATACGCAATTATATCTTTTATTTTTTTTTAGGTAGGTACCTACTTAAAAATTGTGACGTGACGGTTTCACCGTTACGCTACAACACCCACTGGAGTCAAAACATCAAATTAAATGCAAACCCGGCACGTCTGTAAACAGTCACAATCTCATCACTAAGCTATCACTGTTTTGAAAAATTACACTATATATATGAGTAATTTAATCTTGTTGCACGCCTCATAAGCGAAGCGTTGAGGTGGATACTACTCTCGTTTCATGCAGAACATCTGATTTTTCAAACTTAAAATGTCTCTATTTATCATATATTGCACTTGTAAAATAATATATATACACACATATCAAGAAAAAACACAATCTTTAACACTCATGATATTTTTGATGCCATTTTTGTTATTTAAACTAGTTAAAAAACTGTTTAAAAAAGTTCTGTCTTGGACGTCCGTGTGTTGTAGGTAAAGTATGTTATCACGATAACGACCAAAATACTTTACTAACCGAGTCTTTTTTTTTTTACGATTCAGTATAATTACGAATAGAATCCTATCACTTTTCACGGTCTGATTCGTTGTAGTTTAATTGTTATTAAATAAACAAAAAAATAGTGAATATTTACGCTCGACTCGACACTAAAACCAGCGCTATACCCTATTTCGTGAGAACTACTTCTATAGACCAATATAGTAATACTTCTTAAAATTAGCGCTAGATGGCGTATAAGACATGAGAACCACATTAGTAGGTAATTTTTGTAATTAGCGCTATTTGTGTGATTTATTGAAAACTACTTAGTATGACCAATACATTATTAGTTATTGATAAGTAACTATCAATTTTATTGTGAAAAATTAAGATTATGAGGCGTGCACTTTTGGATTTTCCAAAGTATTTTGATTTACATTTAAGTAACATTTAACGGTGTAATATAAAAATATTATTTAAAAAGACGAAGCTTAGAAATAAAAAGGACAGTAAAATAAGAACGGATACTTAAGCTTAAATTTATATAAAACCGCACGCACACGCTTAAATTAATCCTCTCAATTCAAAAAGGCTGTGAGCACATGCAGGAACAAATAAGATCAAAGTGTTAAAAGATAAATTCACATATTGTGTGTATATCCTAAGAAACGATGGATAAGTGAGTTTTTCTGTCGATAATGGAGGCTGACAAGCGAAAATGGACCTTGAGCTCTAGAAAATGTGAAACGAAATTAAAAGACGTCACATGCATCATGCAATCATAATGATGTAAAATATGTTGACGTTGTATTAACATAATGTTCCTCTTTACGTATGGAAATTAATGTGTATGTAACACACTAACTTAATGTAGCAATATAGAATTTACTTTCTGGTAACATTACTCAGTTCTTTTTATCATTAGTTTGTTGAATTGGAATTAAAAGCACTGCACAGATGGCCGAGTGGTTTAGATACCAGCCTCCTGTCCGAGTGTTGTGGATTCGATTCCCACATAGAACAACTCTTTGTGTGATCCACAAATAGTACTTTGTGTACGTGAAATTATATGTTTGTAAAGTCCCCGCGATGCGAGTGCGAAAGACTTTTCCTTAGTGATAGAATGGATATAGAGAATTTTTTATAGTGATACTTCTAAAGTGCTCCAAAAGTGTATAGACTACCGGATAGAGAACTACAGTACTGTGCTTCAACCTCTAAAGATTAAAGAAGAACAAAGAAGTACTTATCAGAGCTAGTCAAATAAGGTATCGCTATAAGCAGATCAATTATTCGCTAGTTACAGGTTATAATGACGTAATTCTAAATTGTGCGCCCTGTTGAAGAGATAAAGCTACGAGTATTTTTGAGAGATATAGAAGACCTCTCGAAAATCAATGGGTATCAAATGAAAAGGCTTTTAATGAGCACATTTGAAATATATTGTATGATTCCGTAAGCGCTCAAAGTATAGAAGAATGGCGTTGGTCTATTTCAACAGTTATTGGCGTTGGTTATTGCATTTACTAACATTATATAAAAGCATATCATTGTTTAAGCATATATTATACAATGTAATAACGTTTATTTTCCCAAATAAAGTAAAATAAAAATAAATAAAATAGTCTATCTATTATATGTATAATAATATAATTCTCGTGTCACGTTGTTGCTCACGATGAACTCCGTTTTTTTAATGTGTGTTTCGCTGGCGTGCCTAAGATAGGATAGTTTTCATCACGTATTTTTTATAAATTATTTTTAAAATATTCATGAAAATAAAATGGCGGTACGAAGTCGCAGCTAGTAAGCTATATTTTACTCTCACTAAGTTTTAATTTGTCTAAATCTTAAACAGTCGCTGTGTTTGAGCCTTCCTTCTCCCACGCTCAACTGGTGCCACTCTCTCACAGAAGGTCGGTGAGAAGCCTTCCTACTCGCTACTTATGTTGTGTACTGTAAGATGAGAGTGCCGGAAGCCCAAAGCGCTTCCTCATCCCTTCCCTATTATGCAGCTGTCCACCTCTTCATTTCCTCTGTTTCCCACTTTTTCCTATCCAACTTCTTTTCATTCCTTTAGTTGTAGTAAGCACCGTGTAACCGCGGTATTCCCTCAGTCGGCTCTTACGACTCCAGAGAGGGATTTCTTTGTATAGTCTATAGGCTACGGTAAATGTTTACCATAAGGCGGGCAGTATTTATACTCGTAAAGCACCCTCGTAGTACAAAAAAAAAACATTTTACAAAGTTACCCATTGTTGGAATTTAACTCTCAGATTAAGATTTAGTCCGACTACTCGGGTCTGATTTTATAAGCCGTCAAAAAACCTTTCAGCCATACAGGTTTCAAATGCTTTCTTCACTGTGGATGTATTATTTGTAGAACGTACAGTTCTAAACTCAAGGTAAAACCCAGCTATTGTATTCTATATAACAACTAAGATTGCCAATCAGAATACAATAAGAAATATAGATTTGAAACTAACAATAGAATTTACTTTTAGCGTCGCCTTATTCAATCACTCAAATTAAATCATATAACAATGAAAATATTATGTTTAGTCTGAAGTCTTACAGTCTCATAACTGCCTCGAGTATTTCTATCGATGTGTTCTCTAGATAAGATATAATAGGATCGGTTCACAAAGGACATCCCTTTTTGTCAAAGGAAGATCAAATTTTTCTGACGGCTTTAACGTCACATTTAACGTTGATGGGTACTCCTACGTATAGAATAACATATTATCACGAATGGATTACTTTTTGGGCTCAATTTATTTATAAATACTTTTTATTATTTACCTTCAAAGAATCATAAGAAATGTTATATAATAGTAAAATAAAATATGATTGTAAGGTTTCGTCTGATTGTAGTTTTTATTCGTACCTTAATAATATTGACTAACTCAAACCAAATTCTATTATAAAATACATGGGTGGTAATACGAGTGGGTTGACTGGCGTCATAGTGATGTCTTGGTGATGATAAATGAAAAATCCATATTCGATATGATTTGCGTAAAATATTGCACGCCTCATAAGCGAAGCGTTGAGGTGTGTATTACTCTCGTTTCACACAGAATAACTGATTTTCCAAATTTAAAATGTCTCTATTTATCATATATTGCACTTGTAAAATAATATATACACAAACATATCAAGAAAAAACACTATTTTTAACACTCATAATATTTTTGATGCCATTTTTGTTATTTAAACTAGTTAAAAAACTGTAAAAAGGTTCTGTCTTGGACATCCGTTTGTTGTAGGTAATGTATGTTAACACGATAACAACCGAAATACTTACTAACCTTTACAACCGAAATACTTACTAATACTTTACTAATCGAGTATTTTTTTTCTTTTATGATACAGTACAACTACGAATAGAGCCCTATCACTTTTCACGGTCTGATTTTATGTGGTTTAATTGTTATTAAATAAACAAAAAATAGTAAATATTTACGCTCGACGCGACACTAAAACCATTGCTTTCCTTATTTCGTGAGAACAATTTCTATAGACCAATATAGAATTACTTCTTAAAATTAACGTTAGATGGCGTTATAAGACATGAAAACCACAGTAGTTTTTGAATTTACTTAATTGTAAAATTAAGTTTACCTGGTCGGTATAATGTATGAAAATACTCCTGACAGATGGCGCAGGCGTCACCCAAAGACATTAAGTATGATGTGTTATCGAAATTAGCAGTCAGTAGCAATTGTCAGGATGGCTGAATTGGTAAAGCATCTGGACGGTATCCAGAAGATGCAGGTTCAAATCCTGCTCCTGACTGTTATTTTCGATTTCACATTTTTCACTTTGTGTTTAATGTATAGCTTTTAAAGTCTTTGTTACTTCAAAAAACATAGCATCACGCCTGTATTCCCCGAAGGGGTAGGCAGAGGTGTATTACACACCCACAACTCGCCAGCTATGTATACCGGGCACATTTACAAACTCCGGGCTGCTACTGAGAATTTTTTTTTGATTTGAATTATCTCAATAACACTGCCTGACCCGGGGGTCGAACCCGAGACCTCAGCAGTCGCTTACACTACCACTGCACCACAGATGCAGTTGTAATTTCATCTTTGTAAGTAAATCTCAATTCAAGATTATGACTACCGCTGTAGTCATAATCTAGAATTCAGAGAAACTGATTTGCTCTAAGTTCTTATTCAATTAGTTAAATCAGCGTTGGAAGGAAGATAATTATTTTCTTATTTGACCCAGAAAAGAAAGAAAAGATAATTTAATTATATTCTTGTGTACTATTATTTTATTAAATATAACTTATTATTATTTAACAGATGAGATAACGAACAGAACGGCAATTTATGTAGCAGCAATACTTACCTTGCATCAAGGCTCAAATTATTGGTATTTCCCTACGTGATCGAATTCTTATTACGGATATCCGTAGAACGTGAATATCCGGCATAGCCTGCCAGATTTGTGGCAATGGGCAGGCCATATCGCTCGATGAGGTGACAACCGTTGGGGAAAAAGGTTTTCGAGTTGCGACCACGTATCGGACAGCGCAGCGTATTATGGCCTCCCACCAGATGGACCAAATATATGGTCGAAGCTGCAGGGAGCCGTTGGATACAGTTAGCACAAGCCCACTTGTTCTGGTACTCTCTTGGGGAGGCCAATGTCCAACAGTGGACGTTTAAAGACTAATGGTTGGATGAATAGAAGGGGTGGTAGATGTAATTTTAAATAATTATTTTGATAAACGCTGTGATTTTCAATTAAATATTTGTTACGGAGAGTTTCTTATTTACGATCAAGTTACAGACCTCATTCTAACTATCGTTTATTTTGCCCAAATATGGTTAAATATTTGTCAACCTGGCAACATTTAAAAAAATATTGCTGTTTCAAGTGCAGCCACACCGTGACTCCGTCTAGTTAGTCTGAGTTATCAATATATAAAAAATGGAGACGGGACGCTGAGAAAGAGGGGAAAAAGAACATAAAAACAATAATTTAAGTTTTTTTCTGAATTTCGTTGTCACATATTTGTGTCTGAAATCATCCAAAAGATTTAGTTGCATTTTCCGCATCATTTAAATCGGATATCAGAAAATCTCTCATTTAAAGATATCATGTAAACTAATTCTACAAGAACGACGGCAACAGCTATTTGTACTATATTGTTATATTCACGACTAATAATACGAGCAAATAGCTCGATAATATTGACTTCCATTGGAACTCACAATATACTCAGCCTCGTAAATGTTTTGATCAAAGGAATGCACTGGCATACCTTTCATGCGTGAACGAGGCTATCATGCCACCGGATATTACCGTGCTTACAGTTGATCAGTATAATATATCAAAGCTTACTTTAATACTAAATGATAATTTATTCGTTTAAACTCAAACAGCATATCGGTTGGGATCATCGGGATCCCCGGAATGAGAACTTCCTCACCTTCGAATTTTCTTTTGAGTATCGTGGCGTAAATCACACTGTTCATCAATTTACTTACCACCAAAAGCGTTCCGTTGCACAGTTTCGGTTGGTTTATGTTTCGAAGCATGATATCTACGGAGCTAACCTTTAGTCGTAAATTGTACGGTGGTAAGCCAGGCACATCCAAGGAGTTTAATTCAATTGGATAGTTGGTGGCTTCATATTTATTTGTTACACAGTCAATAGATTTGAATGAATGCAGTGTACCAATGATTTAATTCTGAATTATGTAGTTTCGTTAGTTTAGTCATCTACATATTTATACTTAGCCGCTAAAATTGCTTGCTCACTCAACCATTCATTATTTTTGTGGTTAGTAATGATGTTTGGGAATACTTTGTTGATGAGTTCGTCTTTCAATGAGACAAAGTTACAGAAATTTGGAGGAAATAAAATCAATCCGCTCGATGCGTCGACAGGTACTCGACCATTACCGATAGTCAGCTATTGCTCAGAGAAATCGTCAGCAGATGTATCGTTCAGCAATGAAACTCTCATATTTGTTGTCAGCTGAAGTTTTTTCACATAGCGCAATTGATTCGATGATTTAAAAAGCAAGCATTTATTTCGTCGGCAGCAGTTGATGTTGGAATTACTGGCAGTGTTCGACGAAAATCGCCAAACAGTAAAATCATTGCGCCTCCAAAACATCTCCAGTCATTGCGTAGATCTTTCAATGTTCGGTTAAGTGCTTCCAATGCACGTTTATGCGCCATTGTGCATTCGTCCCAGATGATGATTTTCGATGCTGATAAAACTTTGGCCATTGCGTAGTGTTTTGCAATATTACATGTTGGTTCTTCAATTGTTTGAAGATTTAACGGTAATTTTAATGCTGAATTAAGCCGTACGGCATCCTCCTAACAATGTGGCTGTTATTCCAGAAGAAACAACTGCAACTGCAATGTTGGATCTCGCACGATCAGTGGCTAAAACTACTGATATGAGCGATGTCTTACCAGTTCCACCAGGGGAATACAGAAAATATAAACCACCATATCCATCATCAATTTCCTTCATATTGTTTATTAAATGATTACAACTATTAAATACAATGGTTGTTTGTTCCGTGAGTGCCTATGATGTAAATCATGCAAACAATCCTGATAATTGCATGTTTCACAGTTAAGTTCTCAGGATGTTATCACAACTTAAATTTCAAACCACAAAAAATTTCCTTCATTAATGTATCTTAAACTTCCTTTTGTTGGAGATTCAACAGGGGTACATTCGTTTGAGTTACTAGAACTACTTCCTGATGATCATTTTCATGTTCCCGTTCCAATTCTCGATTAAATGCGACATTCATTTCACTATTTGGCGCTGGCATTCCTAACCTGACTAATAACACATGTATTCGATCAAGAACAAAGCCCGATTATGTATTTCCTCATTCATCTTAAGATCGGGATTTCTTGAACTGACACGAATTTGAATATGTCTTCTGACATATATTATTATCCTTGTATTCGTGCCACAGGTTAGATGGGTTTGATGGAAAGCATATCGAAATGATGATAAAAAATAATGTGCGTAACTGACTTGGTGATGCAGAGATAATTGCTTCAACGATTGTCGTATCCCAGTGGGTGTCGTCTTCTAGTAAATTGAGTTCTTCACATGCAGCATGTTGGGAATATTATACTATTAACAGTCCGTAGTGACTCAAATGACGTTGGCCCACGCACATGTCAGTTGCGTTTTGTTATAATACGTTTAATGTCACGTTCCACGGGAACAGGATAAAAAAAAAGTATCGTATGTCCGTCTCCTGGTTCTAAGCTACCAAAGGCCTGGTCCTGCAAAAATAGATGGTTCATATGAGAATGCCGTCTCATACAGATTATTAATGTGCGAAGGAGAATATTAATGTGTCGGTCGTATTACACGATTTATTATTAAATTTTATTACTGGACAGGTTTAGACACCAGCTATTTTTTTATACTACATGGGTGGCAAACCAGCAAACGGTCCTCCCTGATGGTAAGATCACAACGAACACATTCCAGCAACAGATGATGTTGGTCTGGCCACAATTAGAAAATTTTATGAACGCGTCTTTTACGTCAAATAGTTAAAGTGGATGGGGGCGGATCTTGTGAGCAGTACAAACATAGCATAGCATCACGCCTGTATTCCCCGAAGGCCACCCACGACTCGCCAGCTATGTTTAAGCGAGCAGTAACTATTATCTTTCTATTTAAATAAGAATTTATCCACCAGGGGACACGAAGAGGCTCACACTGTATACTTTGTTTTAATTAAATTAGCAGATAAGGCTAGACGTACATAAATATTTCACATTCATTATACGGACATCTGATACATAACACATACGAGAGACTGCACATTTATATTACTCATAAAGCTTCGTAGAACAAACATAAATTGTATTAAGCCAATGTTATGTTTAAATAAGCGGAACACAGAGTTGGAGAAAGCTCATGGCTTACTATAAATGTTCGTTTAAATCCTTAGATTTATTACATAACTAAAAGTAGTGAGTTTTAGTAGATAAATATCCAGTTTAAAATAAATTGCCCACCGCCTTAAGCGTTTGGCTACTGCATTAGAGATAAGGCTCTTGACTAATGGATCACCCGCGACCTGTGGACCTTTCTTTGACAAGATTTGTGGTTTAACCCAATTATTACGCTTATATGAAATAATCGCTTATTAGAAAAATCTGATAGAGATTGTGCTTAAGATGTCATACAGAGGAACAGAAAACAACAACATCCTAACTTCTATGTAGCTGTGTGTCTGTACATTTAAGATATTTGAGAAAAAAAATATTGTATTGGGCTATTTAGGCGTGTCTAAACACAAAACATTTTTTGCGCGCCTCATAAGCGAAGCGTTGAGGTGTGTGTTACTCTCGTTTCATGCAGAACAAATTATTTTTCAAACTTAAAATGTCTCTATTTATCATATATTGCGCCTGCAAAATAATATATACACAAACATATTAAGAAAAAAACACTATTTTAACACTCATGATATTTTTAATGCCATTTTTGTTATTTAAACTAGTTATAAAACTATATTATATATTTGAAATGGCAGAAGACTGTAAGAAAAGGGGCATACGTGTGAATGTGAGCAAAACCAAAATAATGGTTTTTGAAAGAGAAGAAGCCAGAACAGATGTTAGAGTAGCAATAGGAAATGGTGTGCCAGAACAAGTGGACGAATTTGTATATCTTGGATGTGGATTCAGTCGGGATGGAAGGTACACCACTGATGTAGAGAGAAGAGTGAATGCGGGAAATAGAGTGAACGGAGCATTGGGACAATTTCTCAGCAGTCATCACATCAGCCAGAAGGCACGTGTCGCAATACACAACGCAGTGCTTGTCCCAACGTTATTGTATGGAAACGAGAGTTGGGTATGCAAAAAGGAGCATGAGAGTAAAATCAATGCGGTCGAAATGGGATCTCTGCGGAGAATCTGTGGAGTGAGGCTGACTGACCGCATTCATAACGACGAAATAAGAGAGCGAGTAGGTATGAAAGAGAGTATTGGTGTAAAGATGCGAAAGGGAATGCTCCGATGGTTCGGACTTGTGGAAAGAATGCCATACGAGCGACTGGTTAAGAAGATATACAATGCGAAAGTGGAAGGATGTAGGTACAGGGGGAGACCAAGACTCACCTACCTAGACCAAATCGGTCATGTATTGAAGGAAGGTGGAGTCAGGAGTCTCCGAAACCGGTGAGCGTGTATGAAGAGAGTTATGAATGTTGAGGAAGCGAGAGATGTATGCAAGAATAGAACCTCTTGGCACTCTGTTCTCTCTGCCTACCCCGCAAGGGAAATGGCGTGATGATAAGTCAGTAAGTAAGTATAAAACTGTTTAAAAAGTTCTGTCTTGGACGTCCGTTTGTTGTAGGTAATGTATGTTAACACGATAACAACCGAAATACTTTACTATTCGAGTATTTTTTTTCTTTTACAATTCAGTATAACTACGAATAATCACTTTTCACGGTCTAATTCGATGTGGTTTAATCGTTATTTTAAATAAACAAAAAAATAGTGAATATTTACGCTCGATTCGATACTAAAATAAACGCTAGATGGCGTATAAGACATGACAACTATTATGTACTTTTTGAAATTAGCGCTATCTATGTGATTTATTGAAAACTACTTAGTAAGACCAATACATTATTAGTTACTTACTAATACATTATTAGTTACTTATCAAGGTCTGTGGCGTTATAACGCTATGGAGTTATGTGATGCAGCGTTCCAAAAAAACTTTCGCCTATCGAAGGAACTGACGGATGAACTAATAGACATAGTGGAACCAGTCTTATGTCATAGGACACGACGCTTTTTTTTTTGTTAAGGCGGGAAAAAATGTTCCTAACCGCACACCCAATATCGATTAAGCGATAAAAATGTTTTAAAATATGTTTTAGGTGTTTATATATACATATACCACCGAAGGAATGTAACATAGTTCCAGTGGCCCACCAATAAGGCGGAGAGACGGCACACGGCGGGTTTCTTTAGTGGGTGCAGGCCCCACACTATTGCTAACTGCATTTTTTAATTATTCTATACTTAGAAACACAAATTAACAAACAAACGACACTGATAAATATAATACTATATTGTAGGATTTTTACTTTTTATCGTTTTGGTAAAACATTTCGTATAATGCAAGTAGTCTTTCTACAATTCTTTGTTATACTATAATATATAGTTATATTAATATTGCACTAGGAGATCTTCTAACTGTGCAGTAATGAATAGAATTATAATATTAAATTGACGCTACATATATATAAACACCTTTTTTTTTTAAGGCGGGAAAAAATGTTCCTAACCGCACACCCGATATCGATTAAGCGATAAAAATGTTTTAAAATATGTTTTAGGTGTTTATATATACATATACCACCGAAGGAATGTAACATAGTTCCAGTGGCCCACCAATAAGGCGGAGAGACGGCACACGGCGGGTTTCTTTAGTGGGTGCAGGCCCCACACTACCCCTGGACCCCGATTCTCGTTTTGTAGAGATAATGTCTAATTAGAGATAATCTCTAATTTTAAAATCTCTACGGAAAATGTCGCCAAAATGTCTACAGTATCAGAAAATTGTATTCTCGGTCACAATAGAGATTCTTGTCTTCGACTTTTCTATAGACATATAAAAATGACGTTCCGTTTTCTCGATTATTTTATAAAAGTATCGATTGTGTTGGGAAAAATATCGATTAAGCGATAAAATTGTTTTAAAATATGTTTTAGGTGTTTATATATACATATACCACCGAAGGAATGTAACATAGTTCCAGTGGCCCGCTAGTAACGGCGGAGAGATGGCACACGGCGGGTTTCTTTAGTGGGTGAGGGCCCGCACTACCCTGTTCGTTGCCCCCAACGACGGGGTGTGCGGTTAGGAACATTTTTTCCCGCCTTAAAAAAAAAGAAGGTGTTTATATATATGTAACGTCAATTTGATATTATAATTCTGTTCATTACTGCACAGTTAGAAGATCTCCTAGTGCAATATTAATATATGTATTATAGTATAACAAAAAATTGTAGAAAGACTACTTGCATTATACGAAATGTTTTACCAAAAACGATAAAAAGTAAAAATCCTACAATATAGTATTATATTTATCAGTGTCGTTTGTTTGTTAATTTGTGTTACTAAGTATAGAATAATTAAAAAATGCAGGGTCGTGTCCTATACCACCGAAGGAATGTAACATAGTTCCAGTGCCCCACCAATAAAGGCGGAGAGACGGCACACGGCGTGTTTCTTTAGTGGGTGCAGGCTCCACACTACCCCTGGTCGTTGCCCCGAACGGCGGGGTGTGCGGTTAGAAACATCTTTTCCCGCCAAAAAAAAAAAAAAAAGTCTTGTCCTATGACATAAGGCTGGTTCCACTATGTCTATTAGTTCATCCGTCAGTTCCTTCAATAGGCGAAAGTTTTTATGGAACGCTGCATCACTTAACTTCATAGCGTTATTACGCCACAGACCTTGCCGACGTGGAATACCCGGTGCCGCATCTTCTGTAGCCTCCACCAGATTATTAATAAATGCGACAATTAGCTCATCACCCATTTTCTTGACTTCCACTTGATATCAAGGATTGGGTTGGAACAAAATTTAAGTTTACAAGACATTTCACAACCACAAGTCCACAACTATTCACAACAAAAACAAAGTGACGTTCGAGTTATCATTCGACTTTGCATTCGACACATGATGTCGATTGCTATAGACTACTCGTTGCATGTCGTGCGCTAAGTGGTAGACATATCTCTAACGTGACATTCCGAGAATACGAAAATTGGTTTTTACTCGACATTCGCAATTTTTTTCGACATATGTCGAGTTCGAGATATAAGTCTAATGCACGAGAATCGGGGTCCTGGTCGTTGCCCCGAACGGCGGGGTGTGCGGTAGTTCATCCGTCAGTTCCTTCGACAGGCGAAAGTTTTTTTGGAACGCTGCATCACTTTACTTCATAGCGTTATAACGCCACAGACCTTGCCGACGTGGAATACCCAGTGCCGCATCTTCTGTAGCCTCCACCAGATTATTAATAAATGCGACAATTAGCTCATCACCCATTTTCTTGACTTCCACTTGATATCAAGGATTGGGTTGGAACAAAATGTAAGTTTACAAGACGTTTCACAACCACAAGCCCACAACTATTCACAACAAAAACAAAGTGACGTTCGAATTATCATTCGACTTTGCATTCGACATATGATGTCGATTGTTATAGACTACTCGTTGCATGTCATGCGCTGAGTGGTAGACATATCTCTAACGTGACATTCCGAGAATACGAAAATTGGTTTTTACTCGACATTCTCCATTTTTTTCGACATATGTCGAGTTCGAGATAAAAGTCTAATGCACGAGAATCGGGGTCCTGAGCTGTACCTTTAAGATATTTGAGAAAAAATACGGTGTTAGGCTATATAGGCGTGTTTGCACACAAAACAATTTTTATTTGATTTTTGTCTATTTATGTTTGTCTGTTGGTTTTTTCGCGCATTACTTCAAAACTACTAAACGGATTGTGATGTGATTTTCGGGGGTAGATGGAACATAGCTTGGAGTAAAATAGACTTTATTTAATTTAAATTGGATGTCAGTTCCACGCAGTCGAAATCGCGAGTAACAGCTACCTACTATTTAGTATTTTTTATTCTTTGAAGTAAGCTAAATATTCAAAAGTTATTCAAAAGTTATATGAAGCTAAGATTTTTACTTTAATTTTACTCGTATGTTAAAAATTACCAAAAAGCATACCTTAAAAATTATATTTAAACGATCTTCATTTGGCGATAACGTATGACATTAAAAATACGAAATTGATTAGACCATACCTTGTTAGGTAGGGTGTTCCCTAAAAGCATAATA
The DNA here is from genome assembly GCA_948253155.1 of Leucoma salicis. Taxonomy (NCBI): domain Eukaryota; kingdom Metazoa; phylum Arthropoda; class Insecta; order Lepidoptera; family Erebidae; genus Leucoma; species Leucoma salicis. Next base: position 22,086,424 of record OX411807.1, read on the forward strand.
CCTGACCATTTTGAAAATAGATAAATCTTTTCTGGTAAAAATTACAATAACTTACTTCATCTTTGCAGTTATATCGTCTTTATATTTTTAGTTCCACCAATGAAGTGAGTTTGACGGAAAACAATATTGGCAAAAAATAATAGCATAAGGCCCGATTTACACTTCAATAAGTACAGTAGTGAGTTACGAAATCAGTCAGTTAAGTATCAAGTAGTAAGTAATAAGTAGCATTCAAACGTAGGCAAGTCAGTAATCATAAGTTGCCGCTCAGAGAGGAAGACTAGTTGCGTTGTCTTTGGTTGTTTTACTCGATATATAGGGATCTGATCCTCCGAAACAGTTATTTTAATTTAGAAAATGGTCGTTGAAAATGAATAATACATTGAAAATGAAATATGAATAGAAATGTATAGACCCAAACGCACATGGAAACGAAAGTGGATTGCTAGATGAAATGAACGTGGTGCCAGCAATAACCTTGTACCCATACTGAAGTACCGAAAATAAGAAATCCCATATTTTTGCAATTGCTTAATTGGCAATGCATCTGGGTATTCCATGAGATGCAGGTTTAAAACCTGCTCGTTGTTGTTATTTTCAATTTCCATTTTCGCACATTGTGTTAATTTGTATGGTTAAGTATGTCAAGTGCTTAAAAATGTATAAAAATATTTATAGGGCTGCGTCATTATTTGGTATAAATCTTAATTGTAATAATTAGGGATACCTGGTCCCTATGCAAATACATCTGACAGATGGCACACGTGTCAACCAAGACGTTTAGAAGATGCAGGTTCAAATCCTGCACGTGACTTATTTTCGATTTCACATATTCGCACTTTTTTTTAATAACCGCATGAAAATCCGTTCCGTAGTTTTTGTGATTTTCCGATTCAGACAGACGCAGCGGGGTGACAAATTTTATAATACGAATAGTTAAATAGGTAGATATACATATCAAACGACAACCATGACATGACATACCACACCGAGATTGGCGGTATTCAAATTCAATTCCGAGATACAACAATGAACGGGATTCGTTGCCATTTTTATTGAATTCACTACGATTTCAATGTAATCCGGTTTGATCCTTTATCACAGTCCCTGTAGCCACGTTTTATGGTTTCATTTTTTGTGGTATTGTCATCGATTAGTCTAGCAAACAACTTCCATATCTATATATATATATACATCCATTGCTGTTCGTTAGTCTCGCTAAAACACAAAACTGTGGGTCTAGCCAAGTTGCATTCTATGATCGCTAACGCTAATAGTAAACTATGTAAATGTATGGAAATTTGACATCTCTAACGTTAAGTCATGTGACTTAGGGTAGATTGAACGAAAACTCCAGTTATAGTTATCGTGAAAGTTAACTATAACAATGACGAACATTCCTAACTATTACTTTTACCAAAACGCGTTGCACCAGTGAAAACATCGTCAACGTTAAAGTTAAAAGAGTTGCTAGTGTAATGAAGTATTTTGATCATAAAGTTAACGGGGAAAAAGTTTTATCGTGTGGTAATACTGTATTTAAACTATCAACAGATGTCAAGAATTAAAACGTCACTCGCTGTCAAATCGATTTGTTTGCTTTAGTGATTTTATTAATTATTAATGGCAATGGATAACTTAAAAACAAATAGTACAAATCTATTAGAAAACTTTTACGCCAAGTAAGTAGACACGTTTATTATCATTTCACTTTTCTATAAGCGTCCGCCTTGGTCCGGCGTTTAATGAATTATATGGCTAGATACATTAATTTCACATTATCCGGACAGAATTCAATATGTATAAGTCATTTATTATCAAAGTAATGATGAAATTAATCCTTAGTAGATTCCCATTTGTGTTTCAGATAAAGAAGTACAAATTTTAGCAAAAATGAGGTTGGTACACGCAATCCCTTGTAGGAAAACAGAGCGCAAGAAGACAGATGGCACCAGCACTAAACAAGTGGATTATGCCTGGAACAGCAATGAAAGAGTTTAATGCTAATGGAGAAACTCCACGTTCAATAAAAAGCAACTTAAGTACAAATTTGATAACATGAAAATGGCTGCATAAAAAGTAGATACAAATTTGCTTATTGATCAATTACCTAGTAATATGCTTTGTTTCTCTCCCGGTATTCCCTCAGTCGGCTCTTACGACTCCCATGGGTAGAGAGGGGGGGGGGGCAATTCTAAAGCCGGCCCCACGTGACGTTACTTACATGAGCAAAGGAGTTACTTACATGAGCAAAATTAAAACATAGGAAAGATAAACACCGGATGGAAATGCTCAAATTACAATTAGAAGTGGAGATATTGCAGTATAAAAAAGAGATTTAAATAAGAGATTAAATATTTGTTACATGTGTATTTTTCTTCACCTGAGCTCTCCTCACTCAGTTATTAGTTTACGCAGAGGAGTCATCAAATAGAAGTTTAGGGTACAGCCTTTGTCTTCAAGTAAGCAGTAGTCTGCAAATTCGCCATCTTCTAGTTGGACTGAACTATACCGAGAGTATTGTCAAGCTGCTGCTTACCATTTCATTTCACAGATTCATATGAAATAAAAGAATTAACGGCTATCTCCTGCTACAACCAAAACACACCGATGTGCTTCATGGCCCGTCACACAGGAGAAGGTAGTACCAACCTGCTCGGGCCCGATAGCACTTGACTACTCCCACTTGGTTCCCAGCCCTAACACCAGTAATGCGAAGGGTGATAATTTATTACTTTAACCTAACCCTTAGTCGGCTCGTATGACACCTATGGGAAAGAATGGGTTGGTGACATTAATATTCTTAGTTCGTCACCACACGGAAAATAGGTATCCTAATACATAAATTAATCTAGCCTGAGAGTCATTCAAGATTAGTTACAGATATAAAGCTGAATGATATGTAGCTCTACATCCTACAACAACCTACTAGAATAGTTATTATAATAGTACTAGCCTCTGCCTGCGGCTCCGCCGCAAATAAATGCTAGTTTTTAGGTTCTATCTCAAGTTCCCGATATAGTAGCGGAATAAAATGTATACTATATGTTGAACTGCCTCGGTGGTGTAGCGGTAGTGTATGCGACTGCTAATCATGAGATCTCGGGTTCGATCCCCGGGTCAGGCAATGTTATTGAGTTTATTCCTAAAAAGAAAAATTCTCAGTAGCAGCCCGGAGTTTGGAAATGTGGCCGGTAGACGTCAATAGGCTCACCCCCTATTACGTGGGACTTAAACATAGCTGGCGAGTCGTGGGTATGTAATACACATCTGCCTACCCCTTCAGGGAATACAGGCGTGACGTGTGATGTGTGTGTGTTTTATGTAAAATGTATACCAGTTGTTCGGTTTATGCAAACCCAATAAATAACATGTTCCTACGGGTCAGCGTTTCTACGTCATGACGTGATTTCTAACCAATCAAACGAATGGCAGTCAGTCGCTGAAACATTATTTAACAGACTACTCGTCCCGCATAGGGCTGTCGACACAACAAGCTTCGCCTAATAACTTTTCACGCCACGTCGTAATCTCGTGTTAACTCTAATTGAGATTTATCAAATAGAAAAAGTTGTATCCAAATCCGTCCAGTAGTTTTTGCGTGATGCGCGAACAAACAAACAGATAAACACAAAAAATCGTTTTGAGTTTAGACACGCCTATATAGCCTAAATCAGTCATTTTTTCTCAAATATCTTAAATGTACGGACAGCTCTGTTACAGCTTTATAATAGTATAGATAACTGCTAATGTTTGTATAGTATGCATGTAGGAAAATATTCCTAATACCAATCAGCGCTGAAACGGCTGAACTGCTTTGCTAACTCTAAAAGTTATTCAGGATTCACTTTATTAATTTACACCAGCAGTATCTATCTGGAATACATCTCTGAAACGAGTCACGGGCATAGTACTCTAATGTAATCAGCACTTGCTGCGTCGGAGTTATAGCAAAATTACGGAAATAAAAAGAATAATAATTGAGCTGGACGTTGGTAGTTTGTTAAAAAAGGCATTTCTTTCATAAATGTATACCTAATTACAATTGTATGTAGTTGATCATACGGGACTTACTTACTTAATTTTTCTTTAGGATACCTGGCTTTTAGCAGAAGGGGGCTCGGGCTCGATTTCCGGTACGGGAAACTCTTTAACTACCTCCGTGGTGCAGCGGTAGTGTAAACGACTGCTGATCAATGAGGACTCGGGTTCGATCCCCGGGTCGGGCAGTGTTATTGAGCTTTTTTGTAAATAGAAAAATTGCTTGCCCGGAGCTTGGAAATGTGCCCGGTAGACGGCAATATGCTTGCCCCCTATTACGTGGGACTTAAACATAGCTGGCATACCGTGGGTGTGTAATGTACCTCTGCCTACCCCTTCAGGGAATACAGGCGTGATGCTATTTTTTTTTATTGCATGTAGGGGCAGGCGAGCTGCAGCCCATCTGATGGTAAATGGTAAACGTTGCTCATGAACTCAACTATAACGAGAGTATTGTCAAGCCGCTGCTCACCATTTCATTTCGCCCGGGCCCGATACCAAGTGAATACTCCCACTTGGTACCCAGTCCTACCATCAGTCATGCAATGGATGATAATTGTTTACTTCCCTTAGTTGCCTCAAACGACACTCGTGGGAAAGAATGGGGTGGTTACATTTGTATTCTAAGTCCGTTACTACACGGAAAATGCTATGATTGTTGTTTTATCTAGTTGATCAACTAACCTACATCATCGTTCGCGTTTTATCAATGGTTCCAAATGTATTAAGTTATCGCACGCACTAGATTTTTAATAACACGAAATCTTGCCAAGGACGATTTTTCCTCCCATTTATTGAACCTAACGATTCTAGGAACATAAACTTTTCTTTTTCTACGACGTATGTTATTTAAATACTCCTCTTCAGTTTCGTCGTCGGTAGAAATAATTTTCCACTGGATTTCTATTAATAGAACCATTATTAATATAATATTATATGCGACACAATCAATACCTACTTAAACCTTATCTAAAAAAAGAAAGATTTAAGCACTTTTCAAAGCATCAGAGAACAATATTCGTAATCGTATCGTTATGATTGAATTATGTTGATGATATACTACTATTTAACTTTAGCTTTAACGAGTCGGTAATGGGCGGTAATAGTTAACGTCAAATAATGACGTCATTTTAACTATAGTTAAATGGTGCATCCCGTTTGTAGCAAAACCGTTGAATTGACAGTAACTTTAACGATAACGTTGGATCGTGCAATCCACCCTTAGTGTTATAAATATCATTAAAGATGTCAAATTCCCATACATTTTAATAGTTTTCTATAGCGTTAGCGATCAAAGAATGCAACTTGACAAGGCCCATTGGTTTGACCGATTTAAATTACTGTTTTTTGGTTTTGTCCGCTCTTATAAAGGGGTGGCTTGAAAGAGAAAAAAGGGAGAGTCCAATAAAAAAAGTTGAAAACTTGAAAGATTCGATATTGGTAACTTTCTACGGGGAATTGGGTAAAAGACGACAAAGTGACAGCTACTATAATAATAATATCACTTATACATTTCTTCCAAATCCAAATTTTAGATGATGCAGATTGATTGGGATTGATAATCGTTGATAAATTAAATTGTAGGTGATACGAAGTTAATCCGGTCATCTAGTCTATAGTAAAATAGATAAAAATAATAACATATATGTTTTTGCATTGCTATCTGTGCCAGGCAGATAAAGGTTGTATGTGACTTGACAATAATCATGACCTCAGATAGACCACGGTCACAAAGGCCCGTGTCAACGAACATTGGCTAAATAGGCAGGAGATTATAGTGTAGGAGTGTGCGTAAACGCAAGTGTACTATTCTTTCACTCTTATACTCAGATGGGACGGAAACCCATTTAGGTTTAGGCTGGAAAGAGAACAGGCGGAGGACAAAGCGCTTCACTTGCTTTCCAAGACATGTGAACCTCGCCAGCTGCTTACTAGCTTCTAGCTGCTATTGAGAGTCGGTAGACTTAATAACAGAATTTCAGCTAATCTTTTCTTGAAGTAGGACTCCTTGATTGAAATGATCCACTATTAAACTCATTCCCACACAGGACAAAAAAATATAGTTAGTAGTAAAAAAATGCTGTCCAGTTAATAATTTTTATGACGTATTTATTTCTCTAATTGTTATCTATCTCTCTGGTAAGATTTATAAACAACTGCCTTGAAGATACCAAATATCGGTATTGCTGCATTTGTGGCTGATGTAATTATGTTATATAACACCAAAATGAAATCATTTGTAAATACAAACAAATACACCTAGAGCCTCACCCCCACCCTCCACACAGGCCTGTGCCCAACGATGGGTAACCACCAGCGGAGCGACCATGATGAAAGCCATATTGGCGATCACTAATAATCTGGTGATCTTCAAGGTATTGTAGAAGCCGGTGGTTAATATCCTTCTTCAAGACCTTGGAAAGTAGGAGTGTCATCGCGATCGTCCTATAATTCGCCGGGTCCGACCAGTCATCTCTTTTGTAACATAGCATCACGCCTGTATTCCCCGAAGTGGTAGGCGAAGGTGTCCACGGTTTGCCAGCTATGTTTAAGTTCCACGTAATAGGGGGTGAGCCTATTGCTGTCTACCGGGCACATTTCCAAACTCCGGGCTGCTACTGACGATTTTTCTTTTTACAAAAAAGCTCAATAATACTGCCTGTCCTAGGGATCGAACCCTAGACCACCGAAGGAATGTAACATAGTTCCAGTGGCCCGCCAATAAAGGCGGAGAGACAGCACACGGTGGATTTCTTTAGTGGCTGCAGGCACCACACTACCCTGGTCGTTGCCCCGAACGATAGGGTGTGCGGTTAGGAACATTATTTCCCGCCTTAACAAGAAAAAAAGAAGTGATCGAACCCGAGACCTCATGATCATTAGTCGCTTACACTACCGCTGTACCACAGAGGCTCTTTTGTAAATCGAGTGAAACCTGCCGGTATTGTATAAAGACGTGGGTCAACTCAAGGGCGCAAGAAAAAACAACATTCAGTCGAATTAAGAACTTCCTCCTTTTGACATCGGTTGAAAATACAATCACAACGAGTTTTTAAAGCATATGATCATTTGATACAATTATATTTCAATATGAAATTATAGGTTGTGCACTGAGCTACCGAAGTCGTTACGTGAGTTCTTGATAATGCGTGAACTTCGTCATAGAGCTAACTCGCCGCGTGATTGTGGCAGATGGCATTCAACTAACTTTGTCAGAATATTACTAGAACTTTCAGAAATTCATATTAGATGTCGAACACGAAAATGTTCTCTGTGATATAAGAAATATATGTGGGTCAAAACAGTTATAATAAGTTTGGGTTTTGCTGGTACGTTTGAATTTCTTCATCACCATCTTCTTTAACAACCTTATCTAAAATAAGATTAGTCGCAATAAAAACATTGAATGTCATGTCAATGTTGGTATTATCGGCTTTAAATACTCACAAGAGTCAACGCACAGTTTGACCCTTGTGGGTATGATTTTCTTTCTTAACAAAACTATATTTAATACATACCTACTACATACATAAAGAACAAATTATTTGTGAATGTGGAAAAAGAGAAGTTTAGTGCGAGTGGGATCCGGCTTGAAAGTAGCTGAGTATGTCAAGTACTAAAATACACATCAAAACATACATATATAGCATCACGCCTGTATCCCCGAAGGGGTAGGCAGAGGTGTATTTAATTGCACACCCACGGTTTGTCAGCTATGTTTAAGTCCCACGTAATAGAGGGCGAGTCTATTGCCGTCTACCAGCACATTTCCAAACTCCGGGCTGCTACTAAGAATTTTTCTTTTTACGAAAAATCTCAATAAATAAAACTAAAAAACACGCTTTTATAACTAGTTTAACTAAAAAGTAGGAAATAATGTATAATTATATATATAAAAACCCCCTGTCAGCGTTTGTATGCGATTTCCTTGTAAATTGCTTATCCGAACTTAACGTTTTTATTTTAAAATGTGTGATTTGTTTTAATTTAGCAGATATGCTCTATCCCAAATATTTATTTTTGATGTGAAACATCTAATGCGGCACGAGGGTGAAATGGGCTATAGCGTGGCGACGCTTTTATTTTTGTTTTAAACGCCATCTGTTGACAACAGCGTGTACTTACATGGTTTTGTGCTAGTGGAAGCATAATGGATAATCAATAAACTAATAACGGTTTTAATTCGTCTATGGATAGGAACGAAAGGGCGCTATTCGATGTGGTTTAATTGTTATAATAAACAAAACAAAATATTGAATATTTACGGCATTTACGCTCGACGCGACACTAAAGAAAGCGCCTTTCATGATAACCACCTTTTACGTCCGCATAGCCACCGGTGCTTTTACTATCGTCAACAGAACGCCGTTCGCCCGGCCGGTACATTGTTTTTTTGTTAAAAGAAAGTTCTTACCTTTGCTTGACGAACTCTATCTGGTACCCATAGCACAAGCGTTAAACTTAGTTTGGGACGAGATGACGTTATGTGAAAACGTCCGTGAATGTTTATTTATTAAATAAGGCTAAAATCAAGCTAACTAGATATAACCACAAAGTTGCTGAAACACACTGCAGTCCCTCCAAACAAAACCATTATACCTTCGATCATGAATACTACCAAGATACAGTGTCATGAACATAATTAAGCTAAAAACTGTCCATGTATATGAATATATACTTACTTAAACAGCTACATCTGTTAACTAACGAACTGAGACAAAGGTTTTGAAACAGTTTTAAGTTCAACCTCATTATAATCATGGCACTTAGTAATAAAGTCACAAATCTTTAAAATATTATCTTACATTTACGATCATTCGTCACAAAAAACGATCAAAGCAATAATTTACTACTGTCACATAAAAGTGAAAAGACGAATAACATTTTAGATCTATTTCTTTTAGCAATTGACATGCTCCGCTACTTTTTAAAGTACAAATTAATTGTGAATAAAGAAAAAGATATTTTTAGTAGGGGCGGGAATCGAACCACGCATCTTTTCCAATCCGGGGAAGTGATCTAAGCCACTGAGCTACCCTACTGACCCTTCGATCATCCCAAATTCTTAATCACATTTGTCTTACGACTAACGCCATCTACCGGCAAGCATTACATGCATCCAATATAGTAAGTTTAATTTTGCAAAAATTCATACTATTTGATCGCGTGATTTTTTCAAACATTTTAGATCTATTTCTTTTAGCAATTGACATGCTCCGCTACTTTTTAAAGTACAAATTATTTGTGAATAAAGAAAAATAGATTTTTAGTAGGGGCGGGAATCGAACCACGCATCTTTTCCAATCCGGGGAAGTGCTCTAAGCCACTGAGCTACCCTACTGATCGAAGGATCATCCCAAATTCTTAATCACATTTGTCTTACGGCTACATTTACTATGAAATTAAGCTTAAATAGGAACAAATAAAGTACATATTGAACTAAACAAAACAAGAGCTCACTTCTCAAGTGCGCTGTTATTTACCGAAACGATTTTTTGTGTCGCTGCGATATCTATTGCATTGTTGATCGAAGCATTAAACGCACAGTGTTTATTTTTTTATTTTTGGTAAAGGGATCAGAGTATTTAAGACTAAGGCTATGCAGATTTTTTTTTACAAAGTTAAACAATTATTTAAACGAACAGGGTAGTGTGAGGCTCTCACCCACTAAATGATCCCGCCATGTATCATCTCGGTGGACCACTGAAACTGTGTGACAATATGGTTAATTACAAAGCTTGACGCTTCCCATAACCATAGCATGCAAAAATAAAAACCGTCCAAAACCACAATGTTTATAAAAAAGAATAAGAAGTACAAACACTAAACAATGAATAAATAAATTATTATTATAACTTAATGACCTCAACTTTATCGAAACGAACTATCAAAAGCAGGAAAGTAGGTACCTAACTCTTTGTCTTCTCCGATAATGTACCTACATATTTAATTTACTCATATTACTCTGTCACCGGCTCTGTCGCTCGCGTTCGTTTCGTTAGGAATGATGAACGATAGAGCTAATAGACCGATTAACAGTTAGCGTTCGGAAACGTTTCTTTTAGTACAGTGCATAGATACGTTTCCTAATCGGTCATCGTTCGCGAACTACACAAGACTACCGTACTAGAATGATGTACCTTGGTATTGGTAACAGTCCACCAAAGTATGCTTGTTCGATACATATCCAAACATATACATATATACTTAAACGAATAATGATAAATGCATGTACTTAGTATAAATAATAACGTGTTTGTGACTAAACTACTTAGGTATAGGTTACAATAAAATATGTTTAAGTGATAATTTCGAAGTGAATGGGAGCAGCTTGCAAAGAAAGCTAAGAAGTCACACTAATGACACACTATCAAGTAATTCAAGTCAAAAGTAAGATACTTACCTATTTTTTTATAATTTAAAGTGTGCATTTATGTGTATACAAATTACGTGTATCAAGCAAGAGTATATAGGTAGTACCTAGGTAGGTATATAGTCTGTTTCAATAGTCTGTAAATGTAAACTAGTAAGTCTAAAAACTAAAGTGTAGGTAAGGCTTTTCTTAGCAAATGCACGTTCTGAATCATCGAGGCAAAACATAGCATCACGCCTGTATTCCCAAAGGGGTAGGCAGAGGTGTATTACACACCCACGACTCGCCAGCTATGTTTAAGTCCCACGTAATAAGGGGCGAGTCTATTGACGTCTACCGGGCACTTTTCCAAACTCCGGGCTGCTGCTATCATCGAGTCAAATAGGTAGGTCGGTAAGTACTATGTACTAGCAATGATGGTTAAATACAAAAAAAGAGTAGACATCGCAAAACGCACTAGCGCGCGTTAGGTACCTACCTACGTAATTGTTGCGCACGAATTTAGGCAATTGGTGAATTTGTTTTAGTCGATGAATAGCAGCGAGAGGTATGCATATATTATGCAATGATTCCCTAAAGTTGGTAGGTATTTCTTGTACATATTATAATATAGGTAGGTACAAATATCTATTTCTGTATCATGCGTTCCGTAGGTAATAATTATCTATCACGAAATCTATGCATTATACATCTATAAATTAGTAGGTAGGTAGGTAGGTACGTCGTCATAATGCCACAATATTGGTACCTACACCTACGCCTTTTAGTATGAACGTAACTCATCTTTACATACCTATTTAAAATATCATTGTATACTACTAGTAGGTATAGTACCTATTTACTAGTTACCTACCTATGTTATGATATCGACAACCCGCCTGCCAAGCGTGGCGATTACGGCACTATCCCCCATATGAGCGAAACACATGTTGTGGCGTTGTCTTGGGGAGGCCTATGTCCAGCAGTGGATATCGAAAGGCTGATGGATGATGTTATGATGTACTAGAGTACCTACGACACCGCGAAGCAAGTTGTTGACTGTTGCTGAGCTTATGCAATACCTACCTATGTGTAGTGCGTATAGGTAGGTACCTAATTAAAGTTGTGAAAATGCCTTATTATGTAGGTACTGAAGGGCTGTCTTAGTAGCTCTAGAAAATCGAAAAAATGCCAAGGTTACTTTTCATAGCTAAGTAACGAACTAGGTACCATATAAATGTATATTATTATATTAAATTAATATTAAATAAACAATCAGCTTTTTCTTTTATATTTATAATGAAATAAATATAAAAATCGGAATATTACATTTATAATATAATAAATATATTAATATTGAGATATTTTTATATATATTTTTAGCATTTGACATGCTTAGCAACATACAACACAAAGCGAAAAATGTGAAATCGAAAATAACAGTCACGAGCAGGATTCGAACCTGCATCTCCTGGATACCGTCCAGATGCTTTGCCAATACAGCCATCGTGACCCTTGCTCCTGACTGCTAATCTCGATAACACATTCATACTTAACGTCTTTGGGTGATGCCTGCACCATCTGTCGGAAGTATTTTCATACATTATACCGACCAGGTAAACTTAATATTACAATTAAGATTTTACCTAATAATGACGCAAACCCTACAAATATTTAGATATTTTTATATATATTTTTAGCATTTGACATGCTTAGCAACATACATTAAACACAAAGTGAAAAATGTGAAATCGAAAATAACAGTCACGAGCAGGATTCGAACCTGCATCTCCTGGATACCGTCCAGATGCTTTGCCAATTCTTTCTAAAAAGAAAAATTCTCAGTAGTAGAGCTTTTTCCTAAAAAGAAAAATTCTCAGTAGCAGCCCGGAGTTTGGAAATGTGCCCGGTAGACGTCAATAGGCTCGCCCCCTATTTCGTGGGACTTAAACATAGCTGGCGAGTCGTGGGTGTGTAATACAGCTCTGCCTACCCCTTCGGGGAATACAGGCGTGATGCTATGTTTTTCTATGTTTGTATAAAAATATCTAAATATTTAAAGGGCTGCGTCATTATTAGGTAATAATCTTAATTGCTTCTTCAGCTTCATACAATTTCCATTAACCCTAGAAGCCCAATCTACGTCATTTTGACCCACACCCAAACATATATTCGCGATTTCTTTCGTACGCATTGACTGATCGCGGTGATCACTCGAACCAACTCTGTGGCTGCCAAAAGCTATCAGGAAACAGCATCATCCCTTTGGTAAGTCCCTCAATTTTGTAGATATCGCCATGTTGTAGGTTATTTTTACGTATGTTTGGGCTTTGTGTAAGTTTTTCACCGGTTTCACGTTTATGCAGTAGGCATTTGTAATAGCATTTAACTTTGTTTTTTCTTTTCTTTCTAACGCTAGTCATTATTTTTAGTAGATAACAATAAGATGACTGTCCTTGTGGTGACGGATTAATAATACAAGTGTAACCACTCCGTTCCTTCCCACGGGTGTCGTATGAGGCGACTAAGGGAAGTAAGCAATTATCATCCTTTGCATGACTGGTGGTAGGGCTGGGTACCAAGTGGGAGTACTCACTTGGTATCGGGCCCGAGCGGGTTTGTACCACCATCTCCCGTGTGACCGGCCATGAAGCACATCGTTGCGTTTTGGCTGTAGCAGGACATAGCCGTTTATATTTCATTTCATATCTGTGAAATGAATTGGTGAGCAGCGGCTTGACAATACTCTCGGTATTGTTGAGTCTATGAGCAACGGTTACCATTTATCATCAGATGGGCCGTGGCTCGTCTGCCACTACATGCAATAAAAAAATACAGTGTGAGTTTTTGTAACTGCTCGATCTATGGAATTAGGTCAGTGACATCGCTAGATATGTTTGAAAAACATAATTTGTGAGTGCGAGCTTATTTAAATAAAAAACCTGTTGAATGTGAACATCGAGAACATAGTAAGCATAAAAACGAGCGTGAACCTCGTTTATAGAGTATATTAAGAATATGAGTGTGAGTCGCAAAATATGTAAATTTTGACGATTTGACACTGAGCTAGGAAACAGAAGGAGTAGAAATAACTACAAATTTATCGTGCCATTTCTAAGTCAGAGCTAAAAATGGCGAACATTGCTAGGGTAGCGTGTAAAAAATATTGATATCGATACTCAGTCCTTCAAGCGATCAATACATTTTTAGCCGGACAAAGGTTTTTCTTAATTGCGTAAATCTTTATCTAACTGCATAAATATACCTATGTGTGTCGAATTGCAACCAAACCCATTCAGTAATATGGGTTAAACATTGATAGATCAATTAGGCATGCCTTCTATTTAGACAGAAAAAAATAACGGTATAGTGATCTATTGAACAGATTTGGGTTGTAAAAAGCATAAAGAAATAAATGTAATCCTAGGTATAGACGTTCATTCTAAGTTCAAATATACCTATATAAGTTTGATGTGATGACATTACGAGAAAAAGATTTGAAAATGAGGTATTACGATAAATAAAAACAAGTATATAATAATATTTTATTCCATCCATCAGTCATTCGACGTCCACTGCTGTACATAATAGGTCTCCCTAAGAGAACGCCACAACGAGCGTTCCTTTTTTTGTTAACACGGTCCAAATTGCAAGCTTATGCACGTCACTGGGGTACCAAAAGGATCCAGGGGGAGTTTCAGGATCGATATCATAGAGGCTCGACTCTTGTCTCGAGTTCATGAGCCACAATACCGACTAAAACATGATCGCGACGCCTTCTTCCGTCATAATGGAGAGTCATAGGATCATCTACAGATATTCCACTCCAGCACTCCAGCGACTACATCCAAGGGCTTGCGGTTTTGACCAGGTCGTCAGTCCATTGGAGGGAGACCGCCCTATGCTGTGTCCGCCGATACGTCAATAATAATATAGACACAGAGGCCAATTATTGATGTGAAACATCTAATGCGGAGGGAGGATAAAATCGGGTGTTAGCGTGGCGACGCTTTTATTTTACTTATCCCGTTCAAATCTTGCAAGCTAAATTTATAATACTTCCCAGTTTCCGATTGACCTGAAATTTTACACACATATATGTATATCACGTGACAATGCAATATTATGATATTTTTATTTTTTATTTTTCTTTCAGATAATTTTATTTAATAATGAAGATTTTTTGTAAAACATCGATACGTGATATATCGATAGTTTTTGATTCTTCCGCCATCCCTAATTGACAGCCGGACATACAACAGATAAAGGCTGTGTTCCGATATACACTGCGAGCACTGCCCAGTGCTCATACTGGAGAAAAAATCTTCCGTTATAGACTGACAGTATACTGCCGCAGTATTCTTTAAATATATAACGTCATAAATTGTTGCCAACTTTGTACTGTGAGCACTGGCGTTTTCGACGTAAGGCTCCGCTAGGAGTAGGTAGTATTGTTTTGTGGGTAAGGTGTTCTCAACGGTTTGATCATGTGATCAACAGCGATCAGAAATATGAAAGAAGAAATAAAGAAAACTAAGTTTTATTGTCACAATTAGAATAATATTATATACATATTAGGTAAAGATAAACAAAACATAATTACATGATAATATGGTGCCCATTCAGCAATATTGCTGCAGTGTAACGTAAATTACACTGCAACGCTGATTTTCAATGGGAGCCTAAGTGACGAAACGGATGAACAAAATAGTTATTACATATCAGGTATGATATCATATATATATATATATATATAACATATTTGAAAAGACTTTAAAAAGGTACATACAAGACAGTTGACAGTAGTTACAATATTTGTAACATACTTGCAAAACAGTAGATTAAAACCAAACAAAAACATATGCAACTAAACATGGAAAAATATAATAAGACAGATTAAAAAATTGTAACGGTACCATGCTCGGTTAGGGTAAGCCAACGGCCATACTAGTGACAGTAAAGAGTGAAATGTGCAATGACAGACTGTTGTGTGCCAGCCGAGCGTGCGGATGCCTTAAAATAGTGTGTGAGGTAGATGGAAATTAAAGTTAAGTTAATAAAAAGGTTCGGTGTTAAGTACCTAATTAGCTGCAGGATTCCTTTTCTTGGACTAAAAGAAAATGCTTAAATTTATTTTTTAAGCTTTTAACTGTCTTTATCTTATGGAGTGGAGGAGGTAGATCATTCCAACAACGTGAAGCAGCAAATTTGAGACTGCCGCGGAAGGCAGCAGTTCTATGTTTAGGTGTGAGAAGTAAGTATTTGGAAGCTCTAGTGTTAAATTTATTATAATCCCTCGACCACGTAAACTTATGATAAAGATAATTTGGTTCTTTTGAGGTAATTATATTAAAAAGAAGTGTTGCTAAATGAAGCTTCCTACGTGTCGACATTTTCATAAGATTGCCTTGATTTAAAAAAGGAGTTACGTGTGACCTAGGAGGAATATGATAACAATATCTGGCACATGCATTCTGAACACGTTGTATTAACTTTTCAGTTCTGCCAAGAATGCAAGACGCATAGACTGTATCAGCATAATTAAGCTTAGATAGGATCAAGGACACATAGCATGATCCGCATGTCTATACTCAAATATGGACGAATATGGTACAATAATTTAAGTCGATAGAAGCAGTTACGTACAGCTTCCATCACATGGATTTCGAAATGTAACTGACCGTCAAATAAGACTCCTAAATTACGTGCTTCTTGAACTTGCGTTATAGGACAACCATTGACCAATATTTTAATATTTTTACATTTAGTTAACATAATTCGAGAACTCATAATAATAAATTTTGATTTAGCAGGATTCAGTACCAGACTATTTCTATGGGACCATTTTGAGATTCTTTGGAGGTCATGATTGATTTTATTAACAGTTTCTTCAGAGCTTTGGGGACGAAAGGAAAGATACAAGTGAAAATCATATGCGTATAAGTGAAACTTTGAGTGAATTATGCAATTAGAGATATTAGCCGTATAGAGGATGAAAAGAAGCGGCCCAAGAACAGAACCCTGGGGAACAGTTACCTGTCTTAAAGAGGAAGATGCAATGCTACCATTGTTGGTTTTAATTTGTACATGCTGAAATCGATTAGATAAGTAGCTATGGAACCAATTTATGACCTCGGTAGCATATCCATAGTATGCGAGTTTTGAAAGGAGTAAAGAAATGTCAATAGAATCAAAAGCCCGGGAGTAATCTAGCAAAACAAGAATAGTAGCCATCCCTTGGTCTCTGTCTTGAAGTATATTGTCTACCACATCAAGAAGGGCCGTAGCCGTACTGTGCTTCTGCCGGAAACCAGATTGGTTAGATGGTAGGATATTATTTTTCTCAAGATATGTGCTGAGCTGTTTATATATAATCTTTTCCAAAATTTTGGAAAGACAACATAGTAAACTAATAGGACGTAGGTCTTTTGGCTCGACAAGATTAGAAGTCTTTGGTATTGGTTTTATAACTGCTGTTTTCCACAAACTGGGAAAAGTAGCAGTTACGAGGGTTTGGTTAATAATTGAGGTTATTGCGGTAAGTGAGTGAGGTAAAGTCATAGTTAGCATATCCAAAGATATGTCATCAATACCCGTTGCATTAGAAGTTAGACTCCCTATGACATTTAAGACATCTGTTTCAGTTACTTTTTGAAACTGAAAAATATTTGTACCAAAGCGGTTGAATTCGAAATAAGTAAGGTGAGACAATGATATCTGTCCATCACCGGGAATGTCAAGAAAGTGCGAGTTAAGCGTATTAGGGTCATTGCAACCAACGGGCAGTTCATGTACTGTTTTTTTATTAGTAGTTACTAATGCTTTTAATTGACGCCATAATTGTTTTGGACGATTAATATTTTTATTTATATTAGTTTTAAAAAATGCACGTTTTTCAGATTCAATGGCCGCTCGCACAAGATACTTAAGGTTTTTATAGGAGGCATGATAATGTTCGCATTTAGTTGACTTGAATTTAGCAAGTGTTTTATCGCGTAACTTAATCATTAATTTAACTGTATCGGTGATCCAAGGTAGTGATTTTTTATTGATTAAAACTATTTTATAAGGTGCGTGTAAATTAAATAAATGTATCATATGCATAGTGAAAAAAGTGACCATAGAGTCAACATCCTTATACATCTCAATGTATTCCCAATGAATATTGTTGAGGTCATGATTAAAGAGGTCGATTAGGATTTCTTTTAAAGGTCTAAAGGTAACCCAGAGTGGCATAGGGTTTCCATTTTTAAATTCAATTCAACTGATACAATAGCATGGTGCCCCAATGCCGGAATGTGTGATGCATTCACTGAACAGACTTTAGCATTAGTACACACAATGTCGATCAATGTTTCGCTGTGGTCGTGGAAATGAGTAGGCTGATTAATTATTTGTTTAAGATCACTGTAATCTAGAAAATTATTGAGTAGCTTCGTTTTGTTATTGGAAGGGTCGAACACATTTATGTTAAATTCTCCAAGAAGAATAACCTTATCGGCATTAGGGAAAGATGTGATAGACTCCGTAATCGCGTCAATGAAGTTATTTACGTCCATCCACGGTGGCCGATATGCAGTACCAATAAGGAGCGTGTACGCGTTGACCTTAAGACGGGGCCACATTTGCTCAACAAGAGGTGCGTGGGGGTGCTGCACATCGCGCGCGCGGGGTACATGTCGCAGCTGATAGTCGGCAAGAGCAGGCGCGCAGCCCTCCTGGCCTTCTCTGAGCCACGTCTCATTAATCGCCATTATGTCGACGTTAATATTTTCTACAGCTACTATGAATTCCTCATGGTTCGTACCGAGCGACCCGGCATTGAATAACCCAATTTTTAAAGTACAAAGTATAATTTGTGAATAAGGAAAAATAGTATTTTAGTACAGGCGGGAATCGAACCTGCGTCCTTTCCTATCCGGGGAAGTGCTCTAATCCACTGAGCTACAGTACTATCTTTTAGATATACCAAATCTCCTTATCACGTTTGTCTTAACGACCAACGCCCTCCATCGGAACGCATTTACATGCATTAATCCATTATAGTAAGTTTAATTTTGCAATTAAAATTCATACTATTTGATGGCGTGATTTTTTGATCTATATTTTAGCACTTGACATGCTCAGCTACTCTTAAAGTACAAATTATAATTTGTGAATAAGGAAAAAGAGTATTTTAGTACAGTCGGGAATCGAACCTGCGTCCCTTCTTATCCGGGGAAGTGCTCTAATCCACTGAGATACAGTACTATCTTTTAGACATACCCAATCTCCTTATCACATTTGTCTTAATCACCAACGCCCTCCATCGGAACGCATTTGCATGCATTAATCCATTATAGTAAGTTGAAGAAGAGAGACATAGTGTTCGCGCAACGGCTGGCTGTCCGCGTCGAGTGTGAGGAGGGAGATGAGTAAATAAATGATAAGTGTTGTGGCGCATTTTTTAAATAGTGAGTTTGAAGTGAAAATTTTACTATGATAATATTTGTAAAAACAACTAAAAAATAGAGTAGGATGCAATAGAAACAATATATACTATTAGAGTAAAATAACTGCAATAGTATATGTTTGTAAAATTTGTCATCTCCCTCCTCACACTCGACGCGGACAGCCAGCCGTTGCGCGAACACTATGTCTCGCTCTTCAAGGGTCACACCGAGCTTTGCCGCGACCAGCCCGATGGTATGGATGACGTTCTCGCCAGGGATCTCAGGAAGGTTGGATATCTCCAGATCAGAAGTGAGTGTCTCTTGATCTCTATGGTTTAACTCCTGCTGTAATTGCAATATGGTGTGCTGAAGATAAGTTATAATAGGATTGTCTGTAAATGCGGCTGATTGTTTGCGCTCGAGTACTTCAATCTTAGCCTCTAAGCCATCGACTCGAAGAGTGCAATTGCCGAATGATGTCTTGAGCTCGGCTACCTCATGACGAAATTCACGCAGTTCTGTCCTTACCTCCCGTAGTTCAGATCTGAAGAGGCTTAACTCCTCTTTTAGAGAAAGGGGCAAAAGGATTGTCGGGTACCCGCCTGTATCTGAGGAATAATATAATAACTTGCTCTATGGAAAATTCTTATTATTATTGAATATTGTTAATTAAAGATACCGAAACATGAAAAATGTAAAGAAATTGTGTTTATTGCAGTGTAAAACCAATACTTTGTATGAAATAAAAGTAATGACACATCAGTATACTGGACTGCATTCCGTTATAAACAGTAACTTATATGAAGATTATGACGTCTCCTTCTGTTTCCTAGCTCAGTGAAATTTGATAGAATTCATTCCTTTTTTAGATTATTCTACTCTTTGGAATACATCATAGGATCACCGTTCCTATGTGACTACGAATGGGGTCTTTCACCTATTTTTTATTGTTTAATTTATTATATGAAAATAAAACTTGTGTTCACGAATATCTGGGAATACTCAGATATTCGTGAACATTTTGTATTAAACGTTGTACCAAATACCAATAATCCAAATAACATTCCCACGAATTTCTTTAGCCCAAAGACCGGTACAATAATACGAAATGCCATAGGTTTTCAGAGGCATTGTTTCGGTACATTCCACAGACTAGTAATACTTTTATTCTGAGACAAAAGATATTACAGTTGACATTAAAATGGAGCTAGAAAAATATGGCTCGAATATACCTATCTAATATTCACCTACCATGAAGCATATCGGTGTGTTTTGGTTGTGGCAGAAGGTTTCATTCATTTCATAACTGTGAAATTAAATGGTGAGCAGTGGCTTGACAATACTCGTGGTATAGTTGAGTCCATGAGAGATGGTTACCATTTACCATCAGGTGGGCCATGGTTTGTCTGCCACCATATGCAATAAATAAATTGCTGCTTGCCAGAAATATGTGTGCAAGGAAAATATTTTTTTTCTATTGCACATAGTCGCAAGGAGGGAAGCGAATTCGAGCTGTCACCACTGCACACAGTTGCAGCGAGGACACGGCGTGGCACAAGCTCGATTCGTGCCTGGCTTGGACCGAGCAGCGCCGTGAACTCGTGGCGGCAATAGGTGGGGACCTCTCGCTGCCGAGCGTCGTCAGAGTGATGCTTGGCAGCGACAGGACTTGGGCCGCGGTCGCTGCCTTCTGCGAGGAGGTCATCTTGCAGAAGGAAGCTGTAGATAGGGCCAGGGAGGCCGATCCTTCCGCTGACCCGAACCGCCGCCAGCGACTGGGGCGGCGCAGGTGTGAATACTCGCACCTGATGCCACCCTAGCTGACGCTGCAGGTGGATGGACTGGGGAACGTCCACCAACTGCAAGGCCTTTCGCGAACCTGAAGATGAAGGAGCGACGCTCCGTATGCTTAGCGTCGCTCCTTCATATTGTAGTGTAGGTACTAGATTAATTATAGAATAATAGTCAGTGGGTAGGATTTTAGCAATTAAGTGCGGTCCGACGTAAATAGTGTCACCGTACGCATGCGTTTCATTGTGCTCCCAGTAAGAACACAACAGTGGCGACGAGTCGGATTAAATAATAAGCGTCTTAGGCGTGTTTACAGTTACGTGCTTAATAATAAATAATAACAATATCGATCGGCCGTGTGAGTGAGTTCGATGTGAAATCGGGACAGTGGTCGTCGTATAACGCCTGGAAATGTATTTTAAAGTAAATAAGGTAACAGTAAATTTAAAATTACCTACTTTAATTGCGACTATGGGAGACGAAGCATACGAGCTGCTAGTCAACCTCGCTAGTCCAAAGAAGCCCTCGGAATTGACGTTTGAGGAAGCGGACAATTTCATGCGTCATCACCTTCAGCCGACGCCATCGTCGTTAGCGGAGCGTTATCGGTTTAGACAAAAACGGCAAGGAGCAGAAGAAGATGTGGCCGCGTATGTGGCGGAATTGAAAAAATTTGCTCGTAATTGTAAATTTGCAGCTAACTTAAACGAAAAACGAAACGCTGCTAAGGTGGAAGTCGCTTCAGCTGGTGCAAGTGAGGGGAACAATGCGTATGCGGTACACGCACTTCCGGTGATAGCGGGCCGCAGCGCGGCAGGCCCCGGGAGACGGAGGCGCGGTCGGGGGAGCAATAGTAGGCACGACCGAGCAGGCACAACAAGCGTGGGGGCTCGTGCGCCAGCGAGGCCTACACCGCAGTACTGTTGAGCGTGCGGAGCCACCAACCAGCAGCTGCCGTTTCAAGGCGTACATGTGCAGTCGCTGCCAGCATACGGGGCATTTGCGTCGAGTGTGCCCGGAGAATGGGGGCCGGGGACGGTCTACCCGACGTTACAGAGGGCCGCGGGAAGGTGTATACTTTGGAGACGCCGGCACCACCAGCAGTCAATCTAGCGAAGGCGGGGAGAAAGACTACGAGCAGAGCTTAAATTTAATGGGACTCAATAATTATAAGCCAGTGAGTCTACCAATATTGGAAAAATAAAAATAAATATAGAGGCAGACACGGGAACAGCTATTTCGTGTCAAATAACGATACCTACGATAAATATTTTTCCCATTTATTTATAGAGAAGGATGACATGATTTTAAAATTTTACGATTGTACAAAAATTAAACCGATAGGTATTATACGGCCACGGGTTTGATACCTGGGTCAAGAAAAATTACTGGAATTGTTTGTTATAAAAAACGGTGCCACATCTTTAATTGGAAGACAGTGGTTAACGGATTTGCAAATAAATATTCCTAAATTTACTAAGGGCATATTAAATTGTGATGTAAATTACGTAGGCAATAACGAAGGAATTAAAATTCTCCTCAGGTATAAGGAGCTGTTCGGTGGCGGTCTAGGGCGATATACGGGGCGGTAAGGCAACATTGCAAGTGCAGGAGGGCGCGGCGCCGGTGTTCCACCGCGCGCGGCCCGTGCCGTACGCGCTGCGCGAGCGCATCGACGCAGAGCTGGACGCGATGCTGCGCGCCGGCGTCATCGAGCCCGTTGACGGCTCCGACTGGGCCTCACCTTTGGTGCCAGTCACTAAGGCAGACCTTGATTGACCTGTCACAGGCGTACAATCAAATTGAGTTAGATGAGTATAAAAAGTTCACAGTTGTCAATACACACCGAGGTCTATTTCGGTACAACAGGTTTTTGTATGCGTAAGTTTCACCAGTACATTTATGGAAGGAAGTTCATTTTACGCACAGATCACAAGCCGTTAGTGTAAATTTTTGGTCCACATAAGGGTATACCTACGATGACCGCGAGCAGAATCCAACGTTGGGCCTTAATATTATCTGCATATAATAATGACATAGAATTTATTAGAACAAATGAAAACTGTGCAGACGGGTTATTAAGGTTACCCGAGAACAACAACGTGCAAAATAAAGTAGAACAATCGATTCCCAAACAGACATACCTCCATTTTGCTCAAGACGGTTTGTTGTTAGAATATAGCGAGATTAAAAGGGAAAGTGAAAGGGATTCGATTATGTGTAGGGTTTTAAATTATATACGGGTTGGATGGCCGGTGGAATGTGATATAGTGAATTTACAACCGTACTTTAATAGAAAGACAGAATTGTACGAGGAGACAGGCTGTGTCATGTGGGGACACAGGATGGTCGTACCTGGAAGTTGCCGGGAAAAGGAATACACGCTCGCTGGTTTCGGAGCTTAAAGGAAGCTGGAGTCAGGCTCCACCTTCCTTTAATACATGGCCTATTTGGCCATGTCCGAACCATCGGAGTCATCATCCCTTTCGCATCTCTACACCAATACTCTCTTTCACTCGCTGTAGGCTACTAGATGAGCCGTATTCGAGTTTGCCACCCGCATATGAAAAAAAATTAGGAAGGTAGTCACGAGGACTGCCGGCAAAACTTAAAAGTTGTTATGTATCTAAATAGATCTCATATGTACGAGATATTATGTAAATTAACTTATAAATTGGAATTGCGGACAGATGATGCACGAAACGTTTCGATAGATGGCGTTGTTCATATATTCTATAGGGCGGCGTTAAGAATTTTGTGCGCACAGCATGTCTGTGATGCGAACTCTTAAGATATTCCATCCATCCATTCCAGCTTTTTATCGTCCACTGCTGGACATAGGCCTCCCCAAAATGGGGGTTTTACCATAATGCCCACGCTTGGCAGGCGGGTTGGCGATCGCAGTTGATGTTTTTAGTCCACAGGGGAACGCTGCTGCCCGATCCACCGGTAATCCCTTAGTCGGCTTTTACGACTCCCATAGGAGGAGACGGGGTGGACCTATTCTGGGTGCAGGCCCCACACGGCATGCAGCATTAAGATTGACTGTATGAATGATTGTATGAATGTGTTATCGAAATTAGCAGTCAGGAGCAAGGGTCACTATGGCTGAATTGGCAAAGCATCTGGACGGTATCCAGAAGATGCAGGTTCGAATCCTGCTCGTGACTGTTATTTTCGATTTCACATTTTTCACTTTGTGTTTAATGTATGTTGCTAAGCAAACAAAAAGATCCAATAGTATCATTTTGATCTTTTAAATCAGGTTCGCGAAAGTATATATGAGTTGTGGAAAACGGCATTTTGTCAAAGCTCAAGGTATTATAGTTAGGGAGCCGCCTCGTGTCCCGTGGTTTTCCACATGTAAGTTGAATAGAAAAGAGCTGGTCCTTTGTATGAGGATTCGTTCTGGACACGTTCCCTTGGGTGCATTTAGATTTCTAATGCGTTTACAAGATAATCCAAACTGTGCCACATGCCACGGTGCCAAAGAGGACCTCTACCACCGACTAATGGAATGTGTACAGAACGAGCCGGATAGAGTAGAACTGTTGCAAGATACGGGTCATATTAGGTATGAATTGTTCTTTTTTCTACATAAGGTTTTTGTATCAGGTTTTAAATGTGATAATAGCGCCAGAGTTATGAGTTTTTTAGTTCGTTCTTTCTTGAAAGACGTAAATTAAGCGCATTATCTTTAGTTTTTGTTTAGTTTTATGTTTAACTTGTATTCAATTATATTATGTTTTTTTGCTTATAGCTGACTTAACCTAAATGGTGTATGGCTCTACTAAAGCATTAAAAAAAAAAATTGTGGACAGATTGATGCCAAAGAAAAATCAATCTCTAAATCGGTAATGCAAATACACTAGCCTAAATCCTTAGAATAATAACGCTTATTCTAAGCCTAAATCCTTAGATTATTGATATATCCAGATGGAGCCTCAGCGTCGTAAACGCGTCAAAAAAAATTGGGATGAACTTTTCATCCCAATGTTGTTCTATGGCTGTTAGTGTCAATCGTGACGTCACTTGACAAGGTCGTATCCAGGAGCATTAGAGTGTCATTTAAAATGTGAATGTGTGTAATTAAAGTGTGCCGAAACTACGAAAATCGGAAAATGAGCACTAAAGATATCTCTTATCATCGGTTAGTAACATTATTTCATACATTAACTGGTTAAATAAGTCATTTAAATATATTAATTTTAGTTCGTATTTTTTATGGGATACCAGTTTATGAACTTAAATTCCCCGCGTAATCTTGCAAAGTTGATGATATTTTAACAATAGAGAGTAATAGAAATATTACCTAACATAATGATTAGCGCTTTTAATGGATTCATAAAGCTGCACAGTCGTCATTTTCGGAATTAGTTACAATATTATTATTTGTAATATTATTAGTTATTTAGATATTTTTATATATATTTTTAGCATTTGACATACTTAGCAACATACTTTAAACACAAAGTGAAAAATGTGAAATCGAAAATAACAGTCACGAGCAGGATTCGAACCTGCATCTCCTGGATACCGTCCAGATGCTTTGCCAATTCAGCCATAGTGACCCTTGCTCCTGACTGCTAATTTCGATAACACATTGATACAATCATTCATACAGTCAATCTCAATGCTGCATGCCGTGTGAGGCCGGCACCAAGAATAGCTCCACCCTGTCTCCTCCTATGGGAGTCGTAAAAGCCGACTAAGGGATTACCGGGGTCCGGGCAGCAGCGTTCCCCTGTGGACTAAAAACATCAACTGCGATCGCCAACCCGCCTGCCAAGCGTGGGCATTATGGTAAAACCCCCATTTTGGGGAGGCCTATGTCCAGCAGTGGACGATGAAAGGCTGGGATGGATGGATGGAATATTTTAAGAGTTCACGTCACAGACATGCTGTGCGCACAAAATTCTTAACGCCGCCCTATAGAATATATGAACAACGCCATCTATCGAAACGTTTCGTGCATCATCTGTCCGCAATTCCAATTTATAAGTTAATTTACATAATATCTCGTACATATGAGATCTATTTAGATACATAACAACTTTTAAGTTTTGCCGGCAGTCCTCGTGACTACCTTCCTAATTTTTTTTCATATGCGGGTGGAAAACTCGAATACGGCTCATCTAGTAGCCTACAGCGAGTAGGTATGAAAGAGAGTATTGGTGTAAAGATGCGAAAGGGATGATGACTCCGATGGTTCGGACATGGCCAAATCAGCCATGTATTAAAGGAAGGTGGAGCCTGACTCCACCTTCCTTTAAGCTCCGAAACTGGCGAGCGTGTATGAGGAGAATTATGAATATTGAGGAAGTGAGAGATGTATGCAAGAATAGGACCTCTTGGCATTCTCTTCTCTTAGCCTACCCCGCAAGGGAAATGGCATGATGATAACTTAGTTAGCTAGCTTACAGACGCTTGCAACACCAGAGGCATTACTCGCGTGTCGCCAACTCTAAGGAAAGGAATAGGAGGTGCAGAGGTAAGGTAATAAGGAGAGGATGCAGGACGTTTGAGACTCTGGGGTTCTTATCACAATACAAAACACAACTGCAGTAGGGGTACCTATAATTGCTCCACACTACTGTTCGTTGCCCCGAACGGGGTGTGCGGTTAGGAATATATTTTCCCGCCTTAACAAAAAAAAGGTACCTACAGTTGTTAGTTGTGTTACGCTGATTCTCTGTGGGAGGTTGATACTTCCCTGATCGAGCCTTTAAATGATGGGACAAACAAATTTAAGTACGTCATTAAATAAGTAGGTAGGTACTCTTGTTATGAGTAATCCAATTAGAGTATGCTCCAATTTCTTTTTTAACTCAGTAACATGATGACTTGAACCTATTATTTAAAAAAAGATAACCCCCATTTTGATAATATTTATCAAATTGAATCGTAAAATAAATAGTGTTTTACACTTGTTTTCAAATGATTAGTTTGTCAATGCGTTTGCTTTAGTAAGGATCTCCATTAGCATGGCACAGTTAGGTACGCATACAATATACTTTTAAATTTTTTTAAAAACCGGGAACTCCGACATCAGACAGAATCGTTCTACTCGTAATAAGTACCATAATTTCATTTCTTTTATTATTATATCGTGGATACATTTGCAGTGCGGCACCAAGTCAGAATTTTCACTGTATCCATGCTCGTTTTAACCAGCCATTTCATTGTTGGAACAAAGGGTGATCTATCTTCTTTTAAAACTGTGAAGATGTAACGACTACCAGTATGTTATTTGTCACTGTTTAATGTGCTTTCCAATGTGAAGGAGGTGTGTCTAAATAGATGTCGCTTTTCGATCAGCCATCTGATTGTCAGCCGGGCGAAAGTTGCTCAAATATTCGAACTAGGCGACCTTCTTGTAGAGTCAAGCATAGATGTATTAAACATTAAAATGCATAATGATAGTGGTGATCTTCTGTTAATTTTAGTTTTGTTTGTGCAGTCATCGAGCGAGTGAGTGCTGAGGACAGAAGTCTTGAAGTACACCTTGAAAATGGAAGGTGCATGAAGTTTGAAGATTGTTGGTTGAGAGATAACTGCAGGTATTGAAATCTTGTGATGTAATTTTTTTTCACCCCCGCGTCCACGCCCTAACCCGCACTGCGGTACGCATTCAAGCCGGATTGCAGCCTGTGCTAGGCTGGCAGGGATCGCGACGAGCACGCTACGGACTATGACCCCATCTTTCAAGATGTGGCTACACATTTTAGTTGATAATGCGGTGTCTTAATTTTTTAGTTAGTCTTAGCTTCTTTTATGTAAATTAAATATTGTTTAAGGTGTTCATCCTGCTATGATGCTCCAACATGCCAGAGAATTAATCATATTTTAAATATACCTGATGCCACAATTAAGGACATCTGGCATGACAAGACACAGGTTTTTATCACATGTAAGGTTTTATTATATGCAACTAGTATAGTATTTTGTATTGTTATCAATTAGATTTTCTTATTCTGACGATGAAGCTTGTACCTATGGCCCATTAGATGGTATATGCAGCTCTTGATTTTGTAATATAAAGGACACACCTAAACCGCTGCTTCAAAGTGCATTACTACGCGCAGGAGAGGAATATAAATAGAATCAGTTATTTCCGTATTTTTTTTGGGCGGGAAAAATGTTCCTAGCCGCACATCCCGTCGTTTGGGGCAACGAACAGGATAGTGTGGGGCCCTCAACTACTAAATATAACCACCGTGTGCCGTTTCTCCACCTTTATTGGCGAGCCACTGGAACTATGTTGCATTGCTTCAGTGGTCCGCCGGCGGCTTACCCTTTCGGGTACCCTCTACTGAGCAACGCATTTGCATACAGAGCGTCGCTACATACATTCATACCATACCTTCGCGGGAAGCTTTGCAAACCAGCCTGACACTTTAGCTGAGCTGGAAACTTCTTTAGCATAGGCGTGAGATATACATTGCTTACAATTATTGTTCTGCTGCCGTGTGATAAAAATATAACCACAAATTATGTATTTGTATCTATCAGGGTCTGACAACCACGAATCAACTTATTCTAGTACATTTTTGTTAAAATTCGACTACAAAGAGTGGAGGGAGCAGCGCCGCCGTAAACCTTTTCTTTGGCATGGCAACATTAGTAATAAAGTACAGAGAGTTCACGTGGATGAATTTCTGCAGAGTATTGATGGTGCAAAAAGGGTATTTCAGTCAATACTCGACTATGGTGTTGCGTTCATTGAAGGGGTAAGTAGCAAGTTTATAAATAGTCATTGTTTTCCGCTAGTTATGTTTACGTTAGTTCAAAATTTAGCTTCACAACATATAATATGTAGTTTCTACTAAAACCCTATTTTATTTTTTATTAAATTGAAATTATTTTCAATAAATAAAATAATAGAGCACGGCGAAGTTAGTTAATTACATGTAATTTTCACGATACTTATGGTCGAAGGTATGTTTTTTTGTTTTTTTTATTGCGTGTGGTGGCAGACGAACTACGGCCCATCTGATGGTAAATGGTAACAGTCGCTCATGGACTCAACTATATAGAGAGTATTGTCAAGGCGCTGCTCACCATTTAATTTCATAGATATGAAATGAAAGAATAAACGGCTACAAACAAAACGCAACGATGTGCTTCATGGTCGGTCACACGGGAGATGGTGGTACCAACCCGCTCGGGCCCGATAGCAAGTGTGTACTCCCACTTGGTACCCAGTCCTACCACCAGTAATGCAATGGGTGATCATTGCTTACTTCCCTTAGTCGCTTCATATGACACCCGTGCGAAAGAATGGAGTAGTGACACTTGTATTCTTAGTCAATCACCACACGGACCTCTCCTAAGATTGTTTTTTTTATTTATAGGTCGGTGTATCCCTTGAAGATACAGAAGTGGTTTGCAAGGCGCTTGGTGGTGTTCAACACACATTCTACGGAGGTATGTGGGAAATCACAGCAAAAGAAAATCCCGATGATTATGCTTATACAAACCTGGCTCTTCCATCACATAATGATAACACATATTTTACTGAAGCTGCTGGGTAAGAAGGTGCTCCAATTATTATTTAGAAAGTACAAAACCTTATTCAAATTAAATATTTTTATCTATGGTGTCACAGGGTAGTCAAAACACAACTATAAATGCGATCGATACGATCATAGAATCTTAGACTTAATCTTAGAATTAGACTTAGATAAATAACCTATATTTATCTAAGGACTTAGATAAACTTAGACAAAGGATATTATAAATAGACAAGCTATCAGCGTAAGCAGTGTCGAGAGCAATAGTTTGACATATGATAGCCGGAATAATTTTAAAAGATAACTATGATTATATCTTTATTGACTAAAAATGTACCTGTTTTAGCCGGATACATATGGAATGACAGGACAAAAGAAATTGCTGTTATGCTTATATTTTGCTTAAAATGTATTAGAACATGTAATTTTAGCGTATATAACGTGATTAATGAAGGTTTTTTTACGTCAATACAAAAACAAGCTTACATACCAATGATGGGGATGTTTGGCCACCTTATTGTTTGGACCCAGTTGATTGGGTCCAAATACAAATAACGCATACGCAAAAAGGATAAATATACTTATACATGTGCAATAAACAAAAAGGGAAAAATGTGAAATGGAAAATAACAGTCACGAGCAGGATTCGAACCTGCATCTCCTGGATACCGTCCAGATGCTTTGCCAATTCATTTTTATATTTTTTTATTTCTTTTACTATTAGAAACTTGCCGTGTGGGGCCGGCTTTAGAATTGTCCCATCCCTCTCCACCCATGGGAGTCGTAAGAGCCGACTGAGGGAATACCGAGGAAGTGGGCAGCAGCACTCCTCCGAGTATTAACAACATCCACTGCGATCGCCAACCCGCCTGCCAAGCGTGGCGATTACGACACTATCCCCCATTCTCGGGGAGGCCTATGTCCAGCAGTGGACTAAAAGGCTGATGTATGGATGGATGGATTAGAAACTTGGATTATCACAAAATAACACAGGCTATGTAATATCATGCTATGGATTTAAAGAGTTGGAGTATTGATGTCAACGTGGATGAAAACACAACTAAACTTGAATTAAAAAAATAAAATTAACTAAGTTAAAACAAATTAAACCCATAAATACTAGAACCTGTTGACCTGAGAGTTAGTTTGAAAAAGCTTGAAATCTGGTGGTTGAAAATGGTTCATCCCACTATAGTATTTTATTATCATTTTGTGATCCTTCACGTACCTATGTATCACTATACAATACTAAAATTATATTTTTATTTTACAAGACTTCAAGTCTTTCACTGCGTGGAACACAAAAACGGTTCTGGTGGAGAAAGTACTCTCGTTGATGGATTTTACGGTGCCTATCAATTAAAAAAAGATTTCCTAGAAGAATACGATTTGCTGACGAAGTTTAACGTAGAATCACAGTATATAGAAGAAGGACATCACTTCGCTTATAGTGCTCCTATTATAAAAGTTGATAACGAGACAGGAGATCTGGTGCAAATCAGGTCTGTATTTTAATTTAGAGGCATTGATTGCTTCATTTTGACATGAACAAATTCTGTGAAATCTGAAAAAGATATCTGTGAACAAGTATCATACCCATGACTTGTGGATTGCTGATCATGATTTCGTATAAATCCTAAATGTAAAAATAGATATGCCTGATTAGGTGATTCCGATTGGAATGTATGTAAAAATCTGATGTATACCTATCTATCTATCTACCTAGCTTGAGATATCCTAATGCCTTATTGCCTTATTATAAGAACCATTTGATATCGAAATTGGTCTCTATAGGTCTAGGTCTATCACCTATCATTAGCTCGTTTATAGAAGGATATATCGTAGTAGAAATCGTAGAAATACTGCAGTAAAAAGTTTATTCCTGTGCCTACATCTACGTCGTAGTAAAGAACGCTGTTTCCAGGTGACATGAAAGATTCTACTTTCATATATCCTGGCTAAATGGATACAATGACAAAAAGGTAAAGTTGTTACGATCCCATTTAATTACTCATACAGAGCACCTGTGTAGAGATCCAAGGAACAAAGTCTCCCCAACGCTTTAATGAGTCCGTCCTTGAGATTGGGATCATCGATAAATTGAATAGAACGCTATAGCGAGCAGTCAACTGGGTAGGGCTGATACTTGGGCGCACTTGCTCAGAGATATGAGGACTACTCTTTTGAATAGCATAAGTCATTACCTTGGTGTGGTGTACTGCTCGATTCTGTTAGGGAAACACCCAGTTTTTAGTTTTCTATGGACTATGTCCTCCATATAAATCCAGAACTGAAAGCTGGAAATACTTTTACTGAGTACCCAATAATCTAAGAGACTAGGGCAGTTACTACTTGAACTGAGTGTTGATGACAAATGACGGCTTCTTAGCACCTGTCCGTGTGGTGGCGGACTAAGAATACAATTGTCACCACCCCATTCTTTTCCACGGGTGTCGTATGAGGCGACTAAGGGAAGTAAGCAATTATCATCCATTGCATGACTAGTGGTAGGGCTGGGTACCAAGTGGGAGTACTCACTTGGTATCGGGCCCGAGCGGGTTGGTACCACCATCTCCCGTGCGACCGGCCATGAAGCACATCGTTGCGTTTCGGTTGTAGCAGGAGATAGCCGTTTATTCTTTCCTTTCATACCTGTGAAATGAAATGGTGAGCAGCGGCTTAACAATACTCTCGGTATAGTTGAGTCCATGAGCGACGGTTACCATTTACCATCAGATGGGCCGTGGCCCGTCTGCCACTACATGCAATAAAAAAAAAACCTTTTTCGATTTTCACAACATTTGTTTTGATTGATATTAAGCCTAGTATCTTTCTCAATACGTAATAGCTAGGCTTGGGAGTCACTCCTTTTAAATAGATACTGGTGTAAAAATTATTTGTGAATAAGGAAAAAGAGATTTTTAGTACGAGCGGGAAACGAGCCCGCGTCTTTTCCAATCCGGGGAAGTGCTCTAAGCCACTGAGCTATCGTACCATTCTTTCGATCATCCCAATCTCCTTATCACATTTGTCTTTACGACCGAAAAAAGAAAAATCTCTTTTTCCTTATTCACAAATAATTTGTACTTAAAAAGTAGCGGCGCATGCCATATGCAAAAAAAAAATATAGATTAAAAATGTTTAAAAAATCGCGCCATTAAATGTATGAATTTGAATTACAAAATTAAACTTACTATATTGGTTTAATGCATGTAAATGCATTCCGATAGATGGCGTTGGTCGTAAAGACAAATGTGATACGGAGATTGGGATGATCGAAAGAATGGTACCATAGCTCAGTGGCTTAGAGCACTTCCTCGGATTGGAAAAGACGCGGGTTTGTTTCCCGCTCGTACTAAAAATAACTTTTTCCTTATTCACAAATAATTTGTACTTTAAAAGTAGCGGAGCATGTCAAATGCTAAAAAAAAAATGTAAATTAAAAATAGATACTGGTGATTAGACAAAAGCGAATATTATTGGAAGCCAATACCAAAAAACTTTGGAGTAAGGCTACGAAGATGATAATAATGTGTTTTCAGGTTTAATGTATTCGATCGAACTCCCATGGCATTCCCCAGTGCTAAGGTATGCCGTTTGTATTATCGTTCTTTACGAAACTTGGCAAGATACTACGAAAATCCTAGCAATCAGTGGAAGTTTAAGTTGCACGCAGGTGAGAGAGTTGGATTACTGCTTTTATATTTTCGTTTAGAAATTATACATTTTGTTGGGTTATTTTAATATTAGTAGATGCCAAGGTATGCTGTGTAATTAAACTTTACAAACATACAATAAATGTACCCTTAGTATAGCTTTTTTTATAGGCGGGAAAAAATGTACCTAACCGCACACCCCGTCGTTCGGGGCAACGAAAAGGGTAGTGTAGGGCCCGCACCTACTAAAGAAACCCACCGTGTGCCGTCTCTCCGCCTGTGTTGACGTACCACTGGTACTGTGTTGGATTACTTCAGTGGCCCGCCGGCGGCTTACCCTTTCGGGTACCCTCTACTGAGCAACGCATCCGCACACGGAGCGTCACACCTTCGCGGGAGGCCTTGTGTGTGGTGGACGTTCACACTTAGTGTACCTACACACTAAGTGTGAACAATTAAAGTGAAATTGAAACTGTAATTATCGCACAAAGAATTGTTGCCATGTAGGTAAGTAAATCACTACGCCTTCGTGAACGTGGTAATTGAATGATAAAAATCGAATAATTCTAATTGATACTTGCCTAAAAATTAAACAGATGAAGAGCTCCTAGAAACGCAGATCACCTAATTGAACTTGAATAGCCTTGATTCATCTCACACAGAATTAACTGTAAAGTGCATTATTTAGTTAGTCACTTTGCTATCGATGATGGCCGTAATTGAGTTGTCGGTAATTTGCAAAGAATTAAATCGTATCTATTGCAACTTGTAATCTATAATTTATAAAGCTGTAACAGAGCTGTCACTGTACATTTAAGATTTTTTGTCTGTTTGTCTCTTTGTTTGTTAGCGCATCACGCACAAACTACTGATTTTGATGCAACTTTTTCTTTATTTAAGAGCTCTTGGTTAGACTTAAAAACTGGTACTTATAGAAAATGTACCCCGCTACTATATCGGGGACGTGAGAACCTAAATATTGGCTGCGGCGGAGCCGCGGGCAAAGGCTAGTTATAAATATATTTTGTGCAATTTTAGTCATTTACATATCATTTTTCCATTTAGTTTTAACAGTATTGTGATCTGTATCTTAGCACTTGACATGCTCAGTTTCTTAGAACAAATTATTTGTGAAAGTGGAAAAAGGGAACTTTACTGCAAGCAGGATTCGAACCTGCGTCCTATCCAATCCGGGGTAGTGGATTGGATTCAGACATAGTTTTAAGATATCAAATTAAAGTGTATTTTTTATTATTATAGGCACTGTTATGGCAATAGACAACTTTAGGCTGTTACACGGTAGGACTGCGTTCACCGGTAGCCGAATTCTCGCTGGCAGCTACGTTTCACGTTCTGATTGGTTGGATAGAGCCCGAGTTTTAAACCTTATTGTGTAAGTGTGACTAGTAAGAACATATATAGAATCATAATCTTGAATATCAATCAATCTGTTTTAATAAAATGTACTTGTATGTATGTTAAAGGTATGTTTCAGAAACGGTTTTTAGCGCAATGTTCTGAAATTACTGACCAGTTGCACGCAATGCAGTTTTCAGATTAATAAAAAATGGTAATATTAATTTTAGATTAGAAAAGATTGGATGTCTATTAAAAGTTACCTGTTTTCTTTTAAAATATTAAAATTATCGTGCACATGTTAAATTTCTCGAATATTTATATGCAATATTAATCTTGTATAAGTCAGGAAAGCTTTACGCCAAAGTATCCAAATTAAAATAAGATTTCAATAATTTATTATTTTGCGATTATTTTTATGCTTAAGGTAGTAAGTGATACCTACTTCTTTAAATATTAAAACGTTTGTTATTATATATTTGTTATCGTAAAAACCCGAATATTGGTTAATCTTAGGGTTTACCAGTAAATCTTAGGATTTACCAACACGAGTCAGTAAATATAAGATTATATAAAAAAAAAGTGTGTGTGTACTTATGTACACGCGCTAGACGTTATACTTCTTTGGCGTCGCCTTATTCTACTCGTAGGTTCGTAAAAAAAAACGACACTAACAATAGAAAAAATGTATTTAATACATTGAAAGTTTTATTATAAAGCATTATCTAGTTTTTAAATATCACAAAAAAAAACAAAAATATTGACTATAGCTAACTTTAGGGGGTCGGTTTTTCGAGACGGTGTGCGCGCGCGTCGTAAAAATTTACTCTCATAATTTTTCCTTAACGCGCCAAAAGAAGTATAACTTCAAAAGGAACGCGATTATCAATATGTACTTGTTGTAGTGCTAAGTAGGTATCCAAATTCATACAGGCTAGGGTATTTTTAATCTCCTTAATACGCTCCCCATGTTAGTACCACCTGAGTAGTTGATCATAGGACGGTTCGGACTTTTACCACTTGTTGGTAAATCTTAGGATTTACCTTAGTTCGGGTTTTTACAGTAACATATGTATGAAATCTATCAAACAAACACAAAATAGAAATAACATACATTCACATTTATATACACTCACAGCTGTTACCCAGAGGGGTAGATAGATGTTTCCCAGAGGGGTAGATAGATGTTTCCCAGAGGGGTAGATAGATGTTTCCCAGAGGGGTAGATACAAACCACGGATTGACATCATGAAGCGCCTTCCGGTGCCCACCTTATGACTCCGTGGGGACGAGACGGGTGCACACTACATCGCCGCCATTCTGATGATTGTTACTGAAAATCTCCATTGCATTCCCACGGGTTTAGTATCAAGAAAGTTGAGCATTCAGGATGTAGATAAATATTTTGTAGAAGTCCAACGTATTATATGCGCAGTTCTTAGGAAATCTGATAAGTACTTGAATTTGAGCGATGTGAAGCTGATAAATGACCGTTGTGACGTCTCCTTGTTTTCTTTATCAATATTATAAAACTATATGATTGGTAAGGATGTCAAGTGATTTTTATTATTTTCAGTTTGTTTTTATTTTATATCCACTATAATTATACCTAAATATATAATTTATGTAGATGTTTTTACTAATGTTATTAGATAGGTACTATAAATTTTAATAATATCTAAAGAATTATTTTGAACTTTAAAGTCGAACAATGTAGATCGAATCAAAGATAATTTACACAATAACATCAACTTTGTGAAAAAGCTTAGTAACAAGTTCAAAAATATTTAGATATTTTTATATATATTTTTAGCACTTGACATGCTTAGCACTATACATTAAACACAAAGTGAAAAATGTGAAATCGAAAATAACCTGCTCGTGACTGTTATTTTCGATAACACATTTTTCACTTTGTGTTTAAAATTAAAAAATACTATGGCTTAGTGGAAAAGATCTATTTCCCTTACACTGGAACTAGATAAACACTGGATAAGGAATGAATAAATTTAACGAGTCTTTTAAATTTGTTTACACTAACTCATACTCCAGAATGAAATCCATTAAACGTTTCGCCCCTATAAATTTATGTCCATACCAATTACTGAGAATTAATTAAATTGTAGCAAGTATAGCTGAAAAGAAAGTCACTGCATTTATGCATGCAATTGCAGTTATGAAATATATAATAAATAGAAAAGAAACCGACTTTAAATTATCTCTGGAACCCATCATGAGATATCAACAACAATTACACTACCAATATATAGGAGATCGTGGTACCAACCCACTCGGGCCCGATACCAAGTGAATACTCTCACTTGGTACCCAGCCCTACCACGAGTCATTCAATGGATGATAATTGCTTACTTACCTTACTCGCCTCATACGACACCCGTGGGAAAGAATGGGGTGTTAATACTTGTATTCTTAGTTCGTCATCATACGGAAAAAATAGGTATAAGTACTATATCATATTAATTATATATAAGCTTTCAATAAAAAATAAAAAAGATTTTTCTCTTAACTTCCGTCCGTCGCATGGGGTCATTGAAAGCCTAGGTGATACAAAAATGTAAAATTAATACATTTAAAACTATCCATGAGTTTTAGTATTTTAGGTACCCTCCCAGATTGAATTATAGTTGGTGCGAAGCGCCGCTTACTTCAGTTTACATGCCAGTGCAATGAGATTCACACATGTTTTGTGGACATATTCCGCGAAAGACCCCACGCTATGAACCGCGTAAGTACAAATGAATTAAAAGTATACGTTTGATTTCTTTAATTAAGCCTATTGCCGTCTACCGGGCATATTTTCAAACTCTGGGATGTTACTGAGAATTATTGAACATTGCCCGACCCGTGAATCGAACTCGACACCTCATGATCAGCAGTCGCACGCACTACCGCTACACCACCGAGGCAGTTATAGTTTATTTTTATACTTTACAAAGTTATTACAGCTATAACAATTTGGTACAAATAAATAGATCCTCTCATTTGAAAACAGTTGTAATTGAAGAAATAACTCAGACGTTCCAATTAAAGAAGTAGTCCCATAAATCAAAGCCGAACATTTTCTCGTAGACCTTATTTTTTTTACAATTAATTGCCTGTTCCCTTGTAGATTTATAAGGGTAAGGTTTACATTCATATTCCAATGATTATTCGAAAATGAATCTATTAATAAAAGTAATAAATTAATATATGTACTCAGCATATGCTATAATAGCGTTACCAATTAAATTTTGAACATCCATACATAGCCTTTACCTTTCCGTACGTAAAGCAATTTTGCTATCGACGTCTTTGTCTCTGAATTACGCAACGGATTTTAATTATATTTTCTTTAGGAAAAGAATGAAAATATTTTGTAATATACATAATGAATGATAGATAGACTAAATTGTATGTAAAACGTCTACTAAGGATGCAATGGGTGATAATTGCTTATTTCTCTGTGTCTTCTCTCACGATATCTTTTAGAAAGAATGAGGTGGTG
This sequence comes from Leucoma salicis, assembly GCA_948253155.1. NCBI lineage: Eukaryota > Metazoa > Arthropoda > Insecta > Lepidoptera > Erebidae > Leucoma > Leucoma salicis. The sequence continues at coordinate 22,124,070 of OX411807.1, forward strand.
ACATTTGTATTCTTAGTCTGTCACGACAAGGACAAAAGACTGGAGTAGAAACCGCGAACTTGCAATTGTAGTATAGAAAGTCTTAAAATTGGTGGAGCTATGACATATGTAAGCCAGCCGGTTGTTGGAGACGAGAAGCTCAGGATAGCGTAGAGTGGCGTGCCTTGGGAGAGTTCTACGTCCAATAGTGGACTAGCATTTGCTGATGATTTCTGTATTTCATTAAGACAAGAGCACTTGTCAAGGTCAATCAAATAAGCCCAAATTTTAAAGCATTACGTCATTTTGTTACATAATATTTTCTAGGTCCTTTAGCAGATCATTGAAGTAATGTAACGCAGTTCCGATAGTCCGCCAATACAGGCGGACGGCACACAGTGGATTTATTTAGTGGGTTAGGGTGCCTCGATGATGGGGTGTGCGGTTAGGTACATTTTTTCCCGCCTTAACAAAAAAAAAGATCCTTTACCAATCTGGCTTATTACCATACCATTTATTCAGTTATTTAACATGCAATAAATGAGTTTACTATGTCCGGCAGTGGATTTGCCATGTGGTGCCGGCTTTAGAATTGTTCCACCCTCTCCACTCATGGGAGACGTAAGAGCCGACTGAGGGAAGGGAGTGGGCAGCAGCACTCCCTCGAGTATTAACAACATCCACTGCGATCGCGAACCCGCCTGCCAAGCGGGGCGATTACGGCACTATACCCCCAAATATGAGCACACAGCAATAAATGGCCCCCAGTCACGGCAGCTCCGCTATTCCGTGGCCTAACGGTAGCGGGCCCGGTAACGGCGGAGCAGGGGGTGCGAAGAATCTCCGGTCGCGGCACGACTACCACAAACAACGACCTCTGGCCCTGGTAACTCACAACGTTCGGACACTTCGGACCGACGAGAGAATCACCGAGCTGGAAGAGGAATTGAGCAAGATCCCCTGGGACATTATAGGGTTGTCAAAAGTCCGAAGAGAGGGTGAGGGCACGACAATCCTCTAGTCCTGGAACTTGCTTTTCCACCGACCACCGGGAGGGCGACCACCAGTCCCAAGGGGGTGTCGGGTTTATAGTCCGCAGGTCTCTCTTAGGCAACGTGGAGAGGATTGAAAGTGTGTCGACTAGGGTAGCGTACCTTATACTAAGAATAACCAAACGGTATTCGTTGAAGGTCATAAAGGTTTACGCACCGATCTCGACACACTCCAATGACAAGGTAGAGACCCTATATGAGGACATCTCGAAGGCCATCCACTCGTGTAATACCTACTCTCACGATGGTTATGGGAGACTATAACGAAACTAGGCAAAAGGACAGACGATGAGCTGAAAGTGGGGCACTATGGATTTGGGCAGATTAACCACAGGGGCTAGATGCTGGCTGATTTTCTAGAAAAGGAAGGCCTCTACATGATGAATTTCGTTTTCAGGAAGCAGCCCCAACGGAAATGGACCTGGATTAGCCCTGATGGTTCAGTAAAAAACGAGACTGACTTCATCTTGTCGGACAAACGACATAATATATATTCAATGATGTCTTAGTGATCAGCAGGATTAAAACTGGGAGTGATCACCGACTAGGGGCATCTTAAATATTAGCACGAAAGTCGAGAGGTCACGCTTGATGAAGTCTACGCTCTGACCAACACCTGCCCAAGCCACCCAGAACCCCGAGAGCTTTCAGCTCGAACTACAAAATGACTTCCAATGTCTAGATGAGTGCGAATCAGTGAGTGATATGAACAGCAGGTTCGTGTAAACTGTCCACGCGGTCGTGTTGACCTACTTTAAGGCCTGTCGCGTCAGTAGAACTCATGAACTCTCGGACCATACTTTGAAACTCATGGAAAGGAGAAAAGAAATACCAGTCCAGTCCTCAGCCGATTGGCCCTGCCTAAGGCGGTTAAACAGACAGATCTCCAAGGCTGTGCGACACGATATTCGCCAATTTAATACTACCCATATAAAAGATGAGAGGATTAGGAGGATATTCGCAAGAGACATCTCTGTCGGCCACAGCCAGTAGACTTAACTGAGGACCAACGATGGCACTGTCATTTCATCCCGAGATGAGATCTTGCTCAAGCAGTTCTATGGACAGTTTTACAGATCCCAGAGTCCTGGTGTTGGCTTGATCCAAGATCCCAGATCCAAGCTAACTCGGCACTTTACCGAAGATATCCTGGACGTCAGCCTGTACGAGATCAGAATGGCTCTCAAACTGCTAAAGAACGGAAAGGCGCAGGGAGACGACGGAATCACCACAGAGAAAGCTCTTCAGAGGCTGTTCAATTCCGTTGTTTTCGGGGGCGACGTTCCAGAGTCGTCGACCAGAAGTATGGTGGTACTGTTCTTCGAGAAAGGTGACAAAACCCTCTTGAAGAATTATAGATCCACCATCTCGCTCTTGAGCCACGTCTATGAGTTGTTTTCGAGGGTCATTACAAATCGACTCACGCGCAGACTTGACGACTTCCAGCCTCCCGAACAAGCCGGTTTCCGAAAAGGCTATAGTACTATAGACCACATCCACACGCTACGCCAGATTATACAGAAAACCGAGGAATATAATCGGCCTCTGTGTCTGTCGTTTGTGAAATATGAGAAAGCCTTCGATTCGATCGAAACATGGGCGGAGCTGCAGTAATTTCAGCGGTGCCAAATTGACTATCGGTACATCGAAGTGCTGAAATGCTTGAATAGAAACGCTACCATGTCGGTCCGTGTTCAGGAAAGAGTACGAAACTGATCTAACTGCAGAGAGGTGTTAGACAGGGAGATGTATGTTATGTCCCCGAAACTCTTCACCGCTTCATTGGAAGATCTCTTCAAGCTCTTGGACGGGACCGGATTCGGCATCAACATCAATGGCGAATACACCACTCACCTTCAATATGCCGACGACATAGTAGTCATGGCAAAATCGCTGGAGGACCTTGGCACCATGCGGAGGCAGCTCAGCAGGGTTTCCCGACTAGTGGGTCTCAAAATAAACATGGATAAGACGAAATTCATGTCTAATGTCCATGTAATTTCAGCACCGGTCCTAGTCGGGAGTGCGCTTCTCGAAATTGTTGACCACTATGTCTACCTGGGACAAACAGTCCAGTTAGGTAGGAGACAAAGGTCAATCGACGAATCCAACTCGGCTGGGCAGCGTTTGAAAAAAAAAAAATCCAAACCCGCGGGGAGCCGTTGGATGAGGTCAGACAATACCGCTCATTGTGGCGTTTTCTTGGGGAGGTTTATGTCTAGCAGTCAAAAGGCTGGTGGATGGATGGATGGAAGATAGCATCACGCTTGTATTCACCGAAGGGGTCGGACGAGGTGTTATACACACCCACGGTTTGCCAGCTATGTTAAGTCCCACGTAATAGGGGGTGAGCCTATTGCCCTTTACCGGGTCAAGTTCCAAACTCTGATCTGCTACTAAGAATTTTTATTTTTACTAAAAAGCGCAATAACAATGGTCGACCCGGGGATCGAACCCAAGACCTCACGATCAGCAATCGCTCACGCTATCGCTGCATCAAAGTGGCAGTTAAAATTACAATTATTAATACGTTATTTTGCAAATGTTGAGGCAATAATATAAAGACAAACCTTAATTAGTTTTGGATGACGATAAAATTTAATTAAAACAACTATCTTACTTGTTTAGATTATTCACAGGGAATGTGATTGTAGAAGCAATAAAATAGACACTCAATTATTAACGACGACAGCTGAAATAGTAATTGTGTTCAGATAATATTATTTAGTGGCACTACCCGGTTTAAATCAAACTAGTTTAATTTTAGTAAATAATAATGATTAATTAGCAGACGATGAACTCAAAAGGTTGCCACAAGCAGGCTGACACGACGCAACCATTTCGAGTTCCAACAGGTTTATGGTGACAGGCGAGCCACGGCCCACCTGATGTTATGTTGTGTGTGATAATAGCCGCTCATGGACTCAACTGCACTAAGAGTACTGTCTATCTGCTCAAGATTTCATTCAGCAGATGGAAAATGTATTAATGAGCGGCTATTTCTCGCTACCAAAACATAACGCGGTACTCCACGGTCAGTCACATTATATACTTAAAATACATTGTTCACGCACCCAATTTATGCATCGCGCCATCTATCAGCGAGTAACGGAACCAATCTGAACTTCTCAACTACATTGAATCTATGAACGGATGAATTATCTATGGAGTGAACTTCGGCGCAGACACTGTTCTATTTTTCATTTCACTCACCTATTTTATATTACTATTCGCTAATCGCTATCCATGTCGGTACGGAACACTGAGCTCTGTATAAATTTGAACCAAATATACGTTATATGTAAAATTTTAAAATATACAAGTCATTGAAGAGTCCCGAGAACCAATATACGCACACAATACACGCTAGAAACCCGAACATGTGGTCCTCCAGAGTCGATCAACGAGGTAGAACCAGCGATCGAAGCTACGGGGGAATTGAAGTCAGGAAATCAAGCTAATCCGCAGTCCAAACGATCAGGTCGTATTTTCCTTTCTCATTCCGTATCCCTTTCCGTGTTAATAACGTGTTTTATACTTGCAGTTGCGCTTCGACTTTGCCAGGTCACCGGGTCACGTGGTGTTTAACTGTGAGTACTCCCGTCTTTTATATTCTCCAAAATGAGTGATGATGAGGCGTATCAGGTACCTGCCGAAAATGTTACAACCAGGGATAAGTCAAAATATCTAGAGGCCGAAATCGCCTCGCTTAGCCAGCACTTTAAATTCGAATCGTCTCGTTGATTTAAAAAAACAACAAGGCACTCTTAAAGGCAGGTTAAAATTATTCGAAAAGTTTCTTAATAAATTACAAAACTTAGATATCAGTTCAAATCAGAAACTTGATTTAGAGTTACGCACACAGGCGGCAACTCTTATTTTCCAAAATTTTAATGACGTTCAAAGTGAAATAGAACAATTAGTAAACGAGGAAGATTGTACTGCTCAATTAGAGTATAGAGAATCATTTGAAGAACATTATTATTCTAATATGGCTGCCGCGAAGTGCTTATTAAACGATAACTTAGTTTTTCATTCTACAACACCTTCTGTACCTATAAAGTTGCCGCAAATTAAATTACCAGTCTTTGATGGGACATATGACCGATGGTTAGAGTTTAGGAACTCGTATCTCACCATGATTCATAACCGTCAAGATTTAAATAGCATACAAAAATTCCAGTATCTAAAATCATCTCTCAGTGGTTCTGCTTTGCAAGTTATAAGTGCATTCGAATTTACTGCAACCAACTATACTCACGCATGGGAATTGCTTGAGAAAAGGTTCCATAATAACCGTCTTCTAGTGCAAAATCATGTTAAATCGTTGTTTACTATACCACAACTCAAAACCGAATCTCCAGTGCAGTTACGTAGACTTATAGATACGACATTACGCAATTTACGTGCACTGAAGTCTCTAAACGAGCCTACTGATACGTGGGACACGTTGGTACTTTACTTAGTAGTATCTAAACTTTTTTTTTTTTTGTTAACGCTGTGGAAATGCATTTACGCATCCCCCCCGCCAGTGACAGACGGTGGGGTATGTAGGGCTCGCCGGGCGCCAAGATCTTGGTTGCGCCCGGAACACCCACTAAAACCACAACGACCCCTTCCACGCCTATTAGCGGGACGCCGGAGGGTCGTCTTTCGACATTCTACTCCGACGCCCCAGGCGGATGGCCTACTGGCCACTCCCTGTCGTCATCAAGGTGGTGGGAGGAGGTGGGCGTAGCGACGCCTTCTCCCACCTGGCCTCCTCCGGCGGAGTGAGTCTGCGTGAGCTGACGCCTCGCGTTCCCGCTCCGCGCCTCCTTCAGTGCAATTACAGTCTCACAGAAGGAGGCCATGGATGACCAGCACCTGTCACCGCCAAGCATCTGAGAGATTACTCTTGGCAGCGAGAGGTCTCTTCCAATTACCTCCGACAGGGCGTGGCGCTGGGGCCTCCAGGCGGGGCATTCCTCCAGCGTGTGACGCGCGTCGTCAACTAGCGCGCCGCACTCGTGGCATCCAGGGGCCCCTTCTCTCCTAATACGATGCAGGTACTTACCGAAGCACCCATGTCCGGTAAGCACCTGCGTCAGCCTGAAACTCTGGTTGCCGTGCCGTCGATTTAACCAGCGATGGAGGTGCGGCGCAACTGCCTCAACAGTTCCCCGTCCTACTCCGGGGGACTCCAACTCTTCCCTCCATCGCCGGATCATCGCCCTTCGGGCCGCTTCGTGAGCTCTGCCCAGGTTCCGCCCCTGGCCCGCACAGCAGCACGAAACCAGTAGGCCTCCGCTAGCGCCTCGGCCTGGAGATACCAAGGCGGGTCGCCCGCCAGCAGCGTCGCCGCGGCCCATGACACGGTACGGTACCCCCTTATGACCCTCACCACTATGGCCCTCTGCGGACGTCGCAATAGGGCCTTATTGGAAGCGGTGAGGGCATCCGCCCAAATTGGGGCACCATATAGCGCCATAGACTGCAGTATACCACTGTAGAGGCGGCGGCAGGACGACTCCGGACCTCCAATATTTGGCAGAAGCCTACCCAGTGCCGCTGCAGAATTGATGAGCCTAGGGGCGAGCTGGGCAAAGTGCGGCCCGAATCCCCACTTACTATACCTCCTCCGGGACCTCGGCGAGGGCCGTGAAAAAGGAGGGCCTCGGTTTTAGTCAATGAGACTCTCAGGCCCAACATGCCGATCCGGTCGACGACGAGTGCGACTCCGACCTCCGCCGATAGGGCGGCTTCCCGGAAGCCGGCCTTGCTCACGAACGATCTAAATATAGGTGAACATTCACAGTCAAACCTTTAGGGTTAGGTTGGTCTACCCAGAGTGACGAATTACATTTCATAAGTAAATTATCTTTAAGCAAATCAGTTATCACTAAACGCTTAATACTGTCGGTTATTTCACAAATATATGATCCGCTAGGTTTATTAGCTCCTGCTGTCATCACGGCAAAGGTACTACAGACTTGCCGGAATTGAAAGTCAACACGATCACGGCAACGAATTAACACGTAATAAATTCTGAAGAGTTTAAATCAATTCACTTCGAAAGATTTTCATCATTTATCCGTTTACAAAGGGCCGGTGCATATTGTTTACGTTTCATTCATAATTCGCGAGCGACTGCGCGCAAGCAGGATCACAAAACCGGTTTCTTATTAGCGGACGAACTTCAGTCTTCGTTATTAATGCTCACTCGCATAGCACAAATACAATCGTTCCCTAGTGAATATTAATTATAACCTTAAAAATAATTTACCGGTGAAAGTGAAAGGTAATAAATCTATCAATCAAATATCGGGTTTAAACATTTTTATGGATAGTGATATTATTATTCGTGTTGGTGGGAGATTGTGTAATGCTACAGAATTTACTTATGACAAAAAACATCCAATGTTTTTATCTGGTAAGCATCGTTTTGCATTATTATTGTGCGCTTACGAACATAAGCGATTACTGCATTGTGGACCTCAACTCATGGTATACACCATGCGTGAGAGATGGTGGGTATTGCGAGCTCGAGATTTAGCTAAACAAGTAGTTCATAAATGTGTCACATGTACTCGCATGAAAGGTCAAACTTTAAGGCCCATCATGGGTAGCTTGCCAGCAGAGCGACTAGAAAAAAGTTTTCCGTTTATGTATACTGGTGTTGATTATGCAGGTCCGATGTTTGTTTTGAACCGCAAAGGCAGAGGTGCAAAACTTATTAAAAATTATATTTGTTTATTCGTTTGTTTCGTAACTCGTTGCATTCATCTTGAATTAGCAGGCAGTTTGACAACTCAAGATTATTTGTTAGCGTTAAAACGTTTTATATCACGTCGTGGCAAGCCATATCAGATATTTTCAGACAATGGTACAAACTTCGTTGGTGCTCAGAAAGAAATTTCAATGATCTTTGAAAATCCAAAGGATATTTTTGACTTCGCTGGTAACAATGGCATTCGTTTTACATTTATGCCACCATACACCCTTCATTTTGGTGGATTGTGGGAGGCAGGAGACAAATCATGTAAACACCACTTGAGGCGGTTATTAGGTAATGCTAATCTGACGTACGAGGAATTTAGCACGGTCCTAACACAAATTGAGGTCGTCCTGAATTCCCGTCCACTATCCCCTCTGTCTGACATACGCAACAGAGACGTGGTCTCTGAATGTTGACCTCGTTTCAAGGCTCAAAGTTGCTCAGCGGGCCATGGAGCGGGCTATGCTTGGTATTTCCCTACGTGATCGAATCCGTAATACGGAGATCCGTAGGAGAACGAGAGTGACCGACATAGCCCGCCGGGCTGCCATGCTGAAGTGGCAATGGGCAGGCCACATCGCTCAACGAACCGACAACCGTTGGGGAAGAAAGGTTCTCGAGTGGCGACCACGTATCGGACGGCGCAGCGTAGGACGGCCCCCCACAAGGTGGACCGACGATCTGGTCAAAGCCGCGGGGAGCCGTTGGATGCGGTCAGCACAGGACCGCTCGTTGTGGCGTTCTCTTGGGGAGGCCTATGTCCAGCAGTGGACGTTGAATGGCTGATGGATGGATGGATGGATGGATCCCCTCTGTCCACAGACCAAAATGATTATCTTCCTTTAACACCGGCACATTTCCTGATTGGCTGACCTTTGACTGCACCAGCCTGCGCAGACTTGACGATGACCACCCCTGCACGCTTGGGGCGTTACGACCGAGTGGAGCAGTTGAGGCAGCACTTCTGGCATCGCAAAGGAATACATGTCGGAGCTTCAGAGAAGAACGAAGTGGAAACACGACAGTGAAGACATCACACAAGACAGCTTAGTTTTGATCAAAGAAGATAATCTCGCTCCATTTAAATGGAGAATGGGCAGGGTTATTCGGTTGTTCCCAGGAGCTGATTTCGTATCAAGAGTCGCTGAGATCCGTACGGTGGCTGGCACTATTAGGCGGGCATGCTCTAAGATTTGCCCGCTTCCTGTGCCTACATGCGACCAAGGATTCCCCGCGTCGAGTCTTCCATTGGAAGCCTCAGGCTTCCAAGGCGGCCGGCATGTTCACGCACCCAATTCGTGCATCGCGATAGATGAATCAGCGAGTAACGGAACCAATCTGAACTTATCAACTACATTGAATCTATGAATGGAGGAATTATCTATGGAGTGAACTTCGGCGCAGACACTGTTCTGTTTTTCATTTCACTCACCTATTTTATATTACTATTCGCTATTCGCTATCCATGTCGGTACGGAACACTGAGCTCTGTATAAATTTGAACCAAATATACGTTATATGTAAAATTTTAAAATATACAAGTCATTGAAGAGTCCCGAGAACCAATATACGCACACAATATACACTAGAAACCCGAACATGCATACTTAAATACAAGTTTTTAAGTTATTAAAAAGGAAATAAAAGTTAACACAAAGAGCGAAAATGTGAAATCGAAATAACAGTCACGAACAGGATTTGAATCTGCATCTCCTGGAATACCTTCTCAGATGCTTTGCTAGAATATCAAAATAAATAAAAGTTAAATTAAACATCGTGAATTAAACTATGTTACATTTTACAGCAGGATAGAAAGTATTTTAAGCTCTTATGATACTCTATGTTAGATTTAATATACTTTTAATAGATAGGTATAGTTTTTGCATAAAGTATTGGTCTGAGTACTTTCTGTAACCCTTATTGAATCGATGCTTGTTCGGTTATACTATAAGAACATTCCATCCATCCTTTAGCCTTTAGACGTCCATAGTTGGACATATACCTCCCAAATCGGTCCTGTGCATATTGCAACCGATGACTCCCCGTGGGTTTGACCAGACTATTGGTCCACGTTACTCGTTGCTTGGTGGTAAGTCTTCCTACGTTGCGCTGTCGTGTACGTGGTTGCTACTAGAGAACCTTCTTCCCTAACGGTTATTGGTTCGTAGAGCCAATTCCCACTTCAGCGTGCCAACCCGATGGAATACGTCAGTCACTCCTGCTCTCGATCACGTAGGGAAAATCTGAATGGATCAAGCGTAGCCCGCTTCATGGATGCTCAGGGAATTTGAGTTTTGATACAAAGTCAACATGTAAAGACCACCCCACTCTGATTTGTATGTAAATTGACATGAAACGATGCAGCATCACATTGAAATTACAAAATATCAGTTTCATTTTTATTCTTGATTGAAGTATTTACTGTTGTACAGTTTGTTCTTTGCTCGTGAACAAACATGTTTGATATAATTTGGGAAAATATTGCACAAGTTGAGAAAGACTTCAAAATTAGATGTGAGTAAATACAACATACATACATAGACTCAAACATGTTTCCCAGAGGATATGCAGAGACATCGGATTTCCACTTGCTATTTACTTACCTCTTTCGCCTCTATCACTCTCATTACATTCTTCAAGAAGCACGTCGATTAAGGCTACTCCTGACCTGGTTTTTTTGTCACCTTTCTCTTATTGATGTGAAACATCTAATGTGGAGGGAGGGTAAAACCGGCTGTTAGCGTGGCGACGCTTTTGTTTTACTTGTCCCGTTCAAATCTTGCAAGTGAAATTTGACACACTTCCCGGTTTCCGATTGAGCTAAAATTTTACACGCATAGGTATGTATATTGCGTGACAATGCAATATTATGATGAGAAGAGGAGCTGATCTGATGATGGAGCTGGAAGGTGGACATAGGAACTCTATAATGCAACGGCGCAACCCTATCGAGTTTGGACTCGTTTGATTCGTCTTGACAAGTACCTTGTCTTTAGATAGTAATCAGGGTCTGATGATGGAGCTAGAAGATGGCTATAGGAACTCCAATATAAAACGACATAACTCCATCGTGTTTGTCCTCGTATGATTCATCTTTAGATGGTATCTAGGGTCTAATGATGGAGCTGGAAGGTGGCCACAGTAACTTTGTAATCGAGTTTATACTGGTTTGATTCGTATTGACGAGTATTTTGTCTCTATAGATAGTATCCAGATGGAGCTGAAAGGTGGTCATGGGTACTGGGCACTACTGGGTAATTAAATGTCGCAACCCATCGATTTAGGGCTAGTTTGAGTTATCTTGAATAGTACCATAATCCTAGATGATATTCAGGGTCTGATGATGGAGCCGGATGGCTATGGGCACTATGCTATAAAACGCCGCAATCCCATCAACTATGGAATCGTATAATTCGTTTTGACAAGTACTTCGATCCTAAATGATATCCAGGGTCTGATGATGATGATTTGTCCATTTCTGTTATTTTACACATGTTATAATTTTATACAAGCATATATTGAAAAAGTTAGGATCATTTTATTTCTACTCATTATTTTTACAAAATAATTTCGATGTTTTCACATCTGGTAGACGTCCCGCGACGTCTATTTTTTTTTCATCCTCTCTACGTGCCCAAACCATCTTAATATTCCTCTAGTACCCCATTCACCTGATTACCTGCATTCACTCATGTCATAATCATACTTCCCACCCATCTTAAGTACACAACGTTTCCAGATACACAAAATGAAGAAAAGAAATCATCCAGATTGTAATACCAAAATATAATCATATAACCCATTTTTATTAAACTATATGTGTTTCTACTCCTTCAATTATATTTTATACGGCGATTTTTAGAATTTGACATGATCAGTCATTTTAATAGATCCAATTTTTTTGAAAATGGAAATCTAGAAATCGTTTTTATAGTAAATTTTTCTTTTTCCACTTTCACTAAAATTTGTCCTTAAATAATGTTGATGTCAAATAAGAAATGACTGGTACATCTGGACTTAATCCAATACATGCAACGAGCATAAAAAAAAAACAAACAGCATGTGCACAAACACCCGATGAGTACCTTATATTACACCCGAAACTATCTATCGTTTTCGTGCTCCCAAAGAGGGCTAATCTAAAATCCCCAGTCAAAACAGAGGGAAAGTTTGTGACTGAAAGTCAACCTTAATTAACCAGCCGTAAATAAACTAATTTACGGCGCTCCCTATTCACTGCGAGGTTTCTACTGTATAAATTATTACGATCACGTAGGCAAAACATGACGTAGCAGCATTAAACTGAAGATGTAGATTTATTACAATTCTAATGTTTTATATTTTGAATTGGTTTGGGTGGTTGTCTGTCCGATTTTGTGATAACATTTTAATATTTTATAAACACAAAGTGTGAAAATGTGAAATCGAAAATAACAGTCACGAGCGGGATTTGAACCCGCATCTTCTGGATACCGTCCAGATGCTTTGCCAATTCAGCCATCGTGACAATTGCTCTATTTCGATAACACATTCATTCTTAACGTCTTTGGGTGACGCCGACGGTGTCGAGCATCTGGACGGTATCCAGGAGATGCAGGTTCAAATCCTGCTCGTTACTGTTATTTTCGATTTCACATTTTCATACTTTGTTTTTATTTATATGGCTAAAGCATGTCAAATGCTAAAAAGCATATAAAATATCGAAATATAAAATATTTTGTTTAAATATTATGTATATCGAGTCTTTAAGAGATACCTATGGCATAGGTAAGATTGTAAAGCATAAGGAGTTATATATAACATACATTGTATTGATGGTAAGAAAGCATTTGCTATGGAAATTGACTGCTCCATGAAACTGATACAATAGCTCAGGTGGCACAGCGAGGTCACTGTTACAAATTCAATGAACACAATTCCGTTACGAAATCACGCGTGTAGCTACCTACTAATTAATTTATCAGTTGTAATAATGATTTCTTTTAAGATAACACAGATAATAAATAAGGAAATTAATTCTTGTATCGCGGGAACTTGCACAAACATACTTACAAAATTAACTAGCATAAAGTACACTAAAATCCGAAGAATGCAACAACTTGTGTGTTTTGTCATAAGAATTTTACTTGCGTTGGAATCGAATCCACAGCACTCGGCATGAGAAGTCTGAATAAACAGCTTTTGTAACTGCAAGGTAACATAAGTTAATTTCTATAAACAGTTGCGCTTAGAAAGAAATCTGATATTTATTATTCATAAACGGATTGCGGTACTTTTTTAGGTCCGTTGATAATTTACACAGCGCAGTCCAGTTTTAATTTTGTGACGTCAGATGGTAGTTATTGGCTTTTGATTGTATTTTGTTTGCCTGGGTAGTGGCATTATGTTAAACGGCCTTCCTTAAAAACAAAATTGTACTATGGAATGCAAAAAGATTTATTCAAATACATTATATACATTTGCAGCGATCAGCCCGTTATAAACAATTTCTTCAACTTTTAACATTAGTATAGATTACAATTAATAAGTTATTTTTAATCAATTTCATAATAACTAGCTCACCCGGCGAACTTCTTACCGCCATATTTTTTTTCGTGAATATTTTGCAATGAAAATTGTAATGTACTAATATAATATAAATAGGGCTTGGCATTAGAAGTGTGAAAATTTAGGGTTGTATGTATTTTTTAATTCCGATCATAAAAAAAATTAAATGTTTTTCCACAAAATCTCATAGAGGGGTATGATTTGAATTATCACATAGAGGGGTATGAAAAGTAGTTTACATCCTATTCTCACACCTATGAATATACACACAAAATTTCATAAGGATCAGTCAAGCCTTTTCTGAGGAGAATGGTGACAAACACTGTGACACGAGAATTGTATATATTAGATATTAAAATGTTTTTATCAACCTTAACGATGATTCTTTAAATAAATTTGATAATAAATAAAATCAATCTGTCTCTCGGTAGCAGTTTTATAAATAAAGAGGGTGTATAAGACAGGCAAAGCTTGTCACTAGCAATTATCTGGGTCGCTGAGCTTTTAGTAAACTAATATTACTTTATGTTAATATTTATATTGTACTAGCTTCCATCTATGAGTTCGTTTTCGTAATCTTCAGAACTATACCAATTTATATACATAATACAAGTAGACTATTCTACAGTAGATATCTACATGAACTATGCAAAAACAGCTATCCCATTGAAACAGACCACTTTTCTGTGATAAAGTTTAAATATGAACTTTTATGGGCTCCGGAATATTCTTGACACAAAAAAACTTACTTTCACGTTTGAAATATTAGTAAGGATAAAATTAGTAGTCGATATATTTGAGATGAATAAATACGGACTGCATAGATCCTGTAATAGTCGAGATTTGACCATGCCTAGTATCGTGGGCGTTGGAATCTACACAGGAATTTCAGTAGGTACATACATATGTTCCACTAATCTATGTTATTATTCAGAGTAATTGTATAGCTGATAAATGAATGACAATATACCTTCTAAGTAAACATTTTAGAAGTCATGTAAACATTTAACTAATTGTACCTAATATTCAAATGAGGTAACATTTGTTACTTGGTTTTGACGTGATAACGTCTTATAAATCGATGAACGCCAGCTGCACGCACAAAAAAGTGTTACGTTCCAAAAAATGTATGGCGACCAATGCATTGTTTGTGAAACTTTCAAAAAACTTATATAACGTTACCGTAACGTAACGTCTACTTCACGTATAATTATCGTCCGTAAACTGACTTTACAGACAACCATATATTTTTTGAAGCGGATTTTATGAATAGGATTCATCAGTGATTATGTCATTGAAATATAGAGTTAATTCATTAGATTGTGGTGAGTTACATTCATTTAATTTAAGCCAATTCCAATTATATATTTTTTTTTATTTTTTTTTATTGCATGTAGTGGCAGGCAGGCCACGGTCCATCTGATGGTAAATGGTAACCGTCGCCCATGGACTCGACTATACCGAGAGTATTGTCAAGCCGCTGCTCACCAATTCATTTCACAGATGAAATGAAATATAAACGACTATCTCCTGCTACAGCCAAAACGCAACGATGTGCTTCATGGCCGGCCACACGGGAGATGGTGGTACCAACCCGCACGGGCCGGATATCACATCGGAGTATATCATATATATGTATATCGGAGTACTCCCACTTGGTACCTAGCCCTACCACCAGTCATGCAATGGATGATAATTGCATACTTCCCTTAGTCGCCTCATACGACACCCGTGGGCAAGAATGGGGTGGTGACACTTGTATTCTTAAACCGTCACCACACGGACAAGAGGACTGCTTATTAAATAAAGGTAATTGTTGTTGGATATGTGGTACTGACAAATTGGTGATGAGAAAGGGGTCAACTTTTTCTGGGCCCATTAGAAAACGTTGCGTTTAATTATGGCATTATACTCTAAAATAATAGCTCGTTTATTAATGTGTTTTCCCAAAAGTTGAAGTATAAATGAAACCGGAATATGAAATCTATAAAAAATTGTAATAGTATTGATTTTAAATAAACTAATCATGGACCTACATGTTACTTCCATGAAACTAATCTTCCATATAAAAGGTTACACGCATAAATAATTAGTGTAAAGGAAAATCGGGGTAGTTCAAATTGAAAAAAATCGTATTCAAATACGCATGTAGTAAATAAATAATATTGCCATTAAAGATTATTTAATATTATATATTAATTAAACTGAATTTAACTGTATTTAAAATATTTGAATTACATTTTTGAGAATGTTTTTGTTATGTTAATAAATGTAATGATCACAGTAGAATGGAACGCAAATCCTATTGACACAGATAGCAATGAATGTTTCTTTCAAAAAAATCTTTGAAATCAGCTCCTTTTTCAGTAAATCGTTGTGTGAATTGTCTTTCAACGCAATGTATAAAGACAATTACTTTCTGAATCAACTGAAAATGTGTGCCAACTTGTTTGCGAGTTTTAAAGCTTGAAACTAATATTGCAACCCTATTATATACTACATATTTTTTAAATGTACCTGCTTTAATTTAAGCTAAATCCTCAAGAGGCAATTATAAAAAGTGCTTAGTAATATTACACAGTACATAAACTTCTCAGACAACAAGAAGATTCGGATACCGGAATATCTGCATTTCATGTGGTTCTCCGTTATAAGACCACAAAAAAAACAATGTTTCTGATATATCTGCAGAAAGAAACATCATTTTGTAGTGGATACCGCCACATCACGTAAAAAAGTACTAATATTAGTATGTTTATATTTCCTTTTTTTTATATAGACAACAACCTGCATTAAGAGATAATCCTTCTATCGTGGGGACTTTACAAACATACAATTTCACGGACACAAAATATACCCAGTCTCGGAACAAACATTTGTGGTTCACACGAAGAGTTGTCCTATGTGGGAATCGAACCCACAACACTCTGGTGGGAGGCCGGTATCCAAACCACTACACCATCTGTACAGTCATATACAATGCAATGGCGATAATAAATCATATTTTTTGAAATTAGTTTAAGTAGCCTGCATGAATTATATATTATGACAATCAACTATTATAATTTTTATATTTAAATAGGTGGAACGCTTAGAACAAGTTTGTATGGCTTGCAGGTGGAAAGCCCGTCGCGCTGCGCAGCAGATACAGACTGCAAGATGATACTCCTAATAGACCTGAAGTGCCAGTGCAACTACTAGAGATTGCAGACAGCAGTAACATCCCACAACCATTGTCTGTGCCTGCACCCGTTCAGCCCCCTATTTCTAGAACAGTGCCATACATTACTTTGTTTAATTACAAGCGTGCTGCTTCTACTTCACGTCACTGTATTTTTAGATTATGTGATAATACATCTCGATTTTTGGTACCTACACTGTTAAAAGAAAGATTACCGATTGATTATTCATTTTATGTCCTCCGGTGTGCACGTGTTTGTGAATACCACTTAAATGAACCACACAAACTGCTTATGTTAGGACTGCACTTACTTTTACCACCGAAGGAATGTAACATAGTTCCAGTGGCCCGCCAACAAAGGCGGAGAGACGGCACACGGCGGGTTTATTTAGTGGGTGAGGGCCCCACACTACCCTGTTCGTTGCCCCGAACGACGGGGTGTGCGGTTAGGAACATTTTTCCCGCCTTAACAAAAAAAAAAAAAGACTGCACTTGCTGGATATTGTTGTATTTGTTTGGGGTAGGAAGATACACTGTTGGTTGCTGTGCACACGTTATGTCCATTGTGTGGTTTTTATCTTGGGTTCACCATCAGGATAATATCGAACCATCTGCATCTTTCTTAGATGAGGTATTATTATTGAGAGACGATTTCGCAAATTAAGATTATTAATATAATAAAAGCTTTTGTTAATTGGACTACGCGTATTTGTTTATCCTTCCATGATTCCAATAATAATTAATAAAATAAATATTTATTGTCGTATAATAATAATATTATATTATTGAGAGGGGTAGACCACGTCGAACGTTCTCTGACCCAATCAGAGAAGTTCTCGAGAAAGGTCAGGTCAGAAGTACCCTTAACCGACGTGCATGTATGACGAATATAATGACAGTGAATGAGGGAAAAAGATGAGCAAAGAATCGTGACAAGTGGAAATCGTGGTCTCTGCCTACCCCTCTGGAAAAAAGGAGTGAATCTATGTTTGTAAATATTAGGATAACATAGATTCTCTAGTAGACCGGGCAATCTCTATTTAGAATAATACGAATTTTCAATGCTTAAAAAAATATTTATCACTTGTACAGTAAAGCACATTACTGTTAGGTGACATTTTTTAAGTGTAATATAATCGTATTCGGTTCGATTCCTAACTAAATAAAAATCTCCTTTAGGATTATAATTTTTAATTATGGCAACAAAATTCATGGAATAATTAATGTTAATAGATGAACAACGATTTCCTGTGTATTTAGTATGATCCATTATTACAATTTTATTACTGTTATCATACTACATACACAGATAATCATTTTTAGGTACTAGCTAGCCATTTATTACATCACCCTCTCGCAAAAAAAAAAAAACTACATAACAATATTCATCCCAGAGGCATCCTCCATTTTTCTGGGATAAACACTAACATAATATGTATTAGTATGTCCTTTTCTGTACTCTGGAATAAACATATGCCAAACTCGTGATCGGTTATGTAGTTATGGCGTCAAAAGGTAACAAACAAACGAACTCACATGTAAAATGTAAGGAAGGATTAAGAAAACAATTAATTTTCTTTCATTATTTATGTTTTACAGATTATTGAATTAGGTTTAAAACTCTGGCTCTATCTAACCAGTCAGAACGGGAAACATAACTGCCAGCGAGGATTCGGTTACCGGTGAATGCAGTCCTGCCATGTAATACTCTGAAGTTGTCCATCGCCATGACAGTTCCTGTTGACAATAATCAAACCCTTGACAAATAAATTATTAAATCTATAACTTATAAATTTAAAGATAAAAAAGATAATAGACGAAAATCTTTGTATTATTCAATCAGGTGGAAAGGAGTTAAAAAATAGTGATGTCTCAAATTATAGAGATTAGATTGGTAGTAATTTTAGTATCCTCTTGTTCTGCGATGTTGGCACTTAGGCCTCGGTCACGAACTTAGCGGGAGCGGGACCGCAGCGGCAGCGGCGCGTGGAGCCACGCGTTCCAATGCATAGGTACATTTATATGGAACTGGCCTCGAAGGCAGCAGCGCGGGGAGAGGGCGGCGAGTGGCGTATGAGAAAAAAAAATGGAAAATCTAACGGCACCCGCGCATTCGCATTGACGTAGTGACGTAGTAGAATTTACATCTTATTTTGCCCACAATAAATCAAACTTTAGGAAGGAATTAGTATCAAAAATATGTTGTCGTCGCTGTTTAGACATTTCGTCCGTGAAGAAACATACTAATCTCTTGTAACACAACACTACGCCGCTCTAGTGTCGTCGTGCGATCTGCCCGCTGGCTTCGAGGTCGGGTACAGCGTTGCCGCACCGCCGCCGCCATCGCCCCGCTCCCGCTGAGTTCGTAACCGAGGCCTTAGAGATACTAGGATTTAAGTTTATAATATTTATATTATATTTTCTACTACATACAGCTCCAAGTCCAGACGTAAGTCCGACCGCTCTCGTGTCCGTCCAAAGACTAACTGATCTGACAGTTGCCCCCTCTATTGGTGAGCATTAGGTATAATGTATAGTTTTATATGTATATTAGATACAAACGCTACAAGTAACGTCTGCCATATACTGTTACAATGAAAGTCATTATTTATTTGTAATATTTATCGCTTTGCCTCTGGTGCTGTTAGCGTTGATAGGTCACGGAGCCTCCTTCAGGTCTGCCATATGTTTCTATGCCATCCTCGTAGTATAACAAGAACGCTCAAAAATCTTTTATAAATATTACATACAAAAAGTTATTCACCTGGATTCAATTTGAATTTCCATTGATTGTTGGGATTTTCATAGTATTTCGCCAAGTTTCGAAGTGAACGGTAGTATGATCGACAGGTTTCAGTATCGGCAAATGCCATGGGGGCACGATCGTACACATTAAATCTGCAACGATCAAATTTATGAACAGCGTAACTTTTAGAATTCTGTTTTAGATAAGTGAAAAAAATCACAATAATCAAGACAACTTAATATGATCCTTTAAACATAAACCTATTTTATGACAGCTCGCTACCATGCGCCAACAGAGCGATGCTTGATAGGAAGAGAGAAATTGGGCTGATGCCATACAATTAAACTCCGCGCTATGGAAGCCACGTTTGGTAGTGGGTTCCTAGCTGTCAAATAACATCCTGGCAGAGGTCACCAGTTGTCCCCTTAGTTGGGTCGTGGAAATAACATAGAAAGTTGCTCCGTCTATATACCGGTAGATCAGCTAAAACCGAACAAGTCTGAAGCCGACCCCAACAACAGTTTGGGATAACGTCAGGGAGGTCATGATGACATTTAAACTATTTATATACTCTACGAATTGTGCTCCTACTGAATATCTCTTCATTCCATCAGGTACACAATCATGATGTGTATGTCATGAAAAAACATACCTAATCTGCACCAAGTCATCAGTATCTTTGTCGACTTTTATAACAGGAGCAGAGTAGGTATGGTGATGTCCTTCTTCTATGTACTCCGCTTCTATATGATATTTTGTTAGAAAACCGAAGTCCTCTGGAGCTTCGTTCTTTAAATTTTGAGCACCGTAGAACCCATCCACAAGAACGGTTTCACCACCAGTACCATTCTTGTGCTCCAAACAGTGAAGAATTTGTAATCTAAAAATATAATTCATATTTAAATTAAAAAATCTTTATATCATAGGCCTATTATTTACAGTTAAAATCGTCAAGAATCTACTAATAACTAATACAAGCGCCTGCGGCAAAAGCAGCCACAAAGCAACAATAAGGCGATGGCAATCGCCACAAACAGCCGGATTCCGTAGTAAAGCCTTTTTTAAATTGCCATAATATGATTTCTTATAACTAAAATGATACGAAAAACGCTGCAACCAATACATCGCATGCCATTTATTATAATTATTATGTGCCCCATAAATAGTAAAGGCGTCAGTAACCAGAATACAGTAGTAAAATAATAGAAAATAATGAAATAAAAAAGAAACTAGACGTCGCGGGACGTCTAGCAGATGTGAAAACATCGAAATTATTTTGTAGAAATAAAATGATCATTACTTGACAAAGTACTCCTCAAGACGAATCAAACGAGTATAAACTCGATAGTGTTGCGTAGTTTCATTATAGAGTTGCTATGTCCACCTTCCAGCTCCATCAGATCAGATCAGCTCCATGTCGTCATAATATTGCATTGTCACGTGATATACACATGTGTGTAAAATTTCAGCTCAATCAGGAACCAAAGAAAATGTGTCAAATTTAACTTGCAAGATTTGAACGGGACAAGTAGGTACAATAAAAGCGTCGCCACGCTAATAGCCGATTTTACCCTCCCTCCGCGTTAGATGTTTTACATCAAAAGAAAAGCAAGTAGGCACAGATCGAACGCCACCATATATGCCCTAAATAATAGTCTCGAGCAGATGTCATGATATCTTGTTGGGAAAGCATCTGGTACGACTACCCAGGGGACACAGGTTCAAATCACGATGATTCATCTTTGGTGTAGTAGTAAAAAAATCGTACTCGTGACAATCATTTTCGATTTCACAATTTCGCACTTTGTGTTCTTATAAAACATCTATAAATATATTTCCGTGTCATTTTAACACACAAATGATAGTAACATTAAATTGGAATAAACAGATGCATTTAAGTTGGAATAGTTATTGATAGACGTATAGAAAAGCTTACGTAATTAGAAGAAGGGGGAGGGGGTGTCATAGTGATAAATAAGTGTTCAAACTAGTTTTACGTAGCTGAAGATAGGTTGGCGATCGTGACGGATATGTGGTGCCGTAATATTCTGATTATAATTTTTAACGTACAAACTCTACTAATAAAAAAAAGTAATGACAGACAACTAACATCAAAAACAGATCAAAACATTATAATTTTGTTGGGGTGAGAAAAAAAGTACCAAACCACACACCCTGTCTTTCGGGGCAAAGAACAAGGTAGTATGGGGCCCTATCCCACCGTGTGCCATCTCTTCGCCTGTACTGGCAGACCACTGGAACTGGTAGACACTACTTCAGTGGTGAGCTAGGACTACCATAATCATAAAACAATACAGTCAGGCCCTTATACACAATGTTTGTTCTTGTAAGGCCTCTACAAATGGGGTAACGAATACAGGATTAGCATTTGTGTCACCACATACGAAAAATATAGGTACGTCGACTCTTGATTTATATTCAATAATTTCAAAAGGTATAAAAATTCTCTAAAAAAAGTATGTCTTTGATGAAAAAGAAAGTCAAGGATCTCCACAAATGAAACGATGTGTGAAGGGACCGGTAACGTATTCGGGGCGATCTTTCACGTTTGCACAATTGAAACAAGCGTTTTCGGCAAAAGGCAGCCATTACTCAGATTCCGTATACCGTTGGGATAACGAAAGCTGAATACTTGAGAGGCCGTGGCGGAATTACTTGAAAAACCTCAAAGGCCTCCAAAGCGAGATATTCTATTAGAGCTGAAAATTTACGACGCGTGAAATGATGTTTGAATCAGAAGCAGATATCAACATAATGAATTTATGTTTAAATTTAAGTTTTACTTAATTTAAACAAATTTTATATACCTACTATTCTGCTATTTACAAATAATGAATTCACAGTAAAATAGTTACATTACATTTTTTCTTTTCATGCCTTGCGGTTTCATTACTAAAAGCTAAATAAAAAGTTTCTTATCTACTCCTATGAAATAGTTGTTCTTTGAATTTTCAGTGTATCTATTTAAACTTCGGAATTATATCATAGCGAGGGGGCGGGGGAGTGGGCAGCAGTACTCCTTCGAGTATTAACAATATCCACTACGATCGCCAACCCACCTGCCAAGCGTGGCGATTACGGCACTATCCCCCATTCTTGGGGAGGCCTATGTCCAGCAGTGGACGTTAAAAGGTTGATGGATGGATGGATGGATAGAGCGGGCAAAGTTATAGTGTCAATAAAGAATATTATTGTTATAGTAATTGCACAAATATATAAATAACACAGATTATGGTTTTAGTAATAAAAGTACCAACTATTTATTACCCAGCAGCTTCAGTGAAATATGTGTTGTCATTGTGAGTAGCTAGAGGTAGATTAGTGTACGCAGTGTCAGCGTGATCGGCTCTCGTAGTAAACTGCCACATGCCTCCAAAAAGCGTTAGTTGAACACCCCCAAGAGCCTTGCAAACTACCTCCGTATCTTCTAAAGTTGCTCCAACCTGAAATAGTACTAAATTTAAATACGTAATTTTATTACTTTCTGTATTTTGTTCTACAAATATCATATAAGCTAATAGAAGCAAAATTAGGTGCACTATTATTTTGCTGTAGTAGTCAAATAAAACGAAGCTCTATGTAATATCTAACCAGTTTGGTATAGTAAGACAACGCTCTCAAAGTGAAAAAAATTGTGTTCAATAGTGGGTCGTATATAAACTTTAATGCAAAAATAATAAACTAAAAGTTTAATGTAATACTTATTTTTATTTTATTTGGGAAATACTAACATATACGAGCTATATTTAACACTAGCTGATACCCGCGAATTCGTCAGCGTTAAAGTTTTACTTTCTAAATTCGACCCCTATTTTACCCGCGATTTTATAAAACCATTGAAATGTATGTGTATCCTATCTATTATATATAATTCCAGTGTCACGATGTTTGTCCGGGATGAACTTCGAAACTACTGAACCGATTTAAACTTTTCTTGTTTTAAAATGTGTGTTTTGTTCCAACTTAAGAGATAGGATACTTTATATCTCAATTTAAAATTGCAATATTTATTCATAAAAATACATATATAAAAAAAAACATAGCATCACGCCTGTATTCCCCGAAGGGGTAGGCAGAGTTGTATTACACACCCACGGCTCGCCAGCTATGTTTAAGTCCTACGTAATAGGGGGCGAGCCTATTGACGTCTACCGTCATAGGCTAATACATATGTGGTGGTACGAAGTCCGCCGGGTCAGTTAGTATCAAATAAAAAAATTTAACATTCTTAATTCAAAAAAGGTCAAATATGTGTGTTTCTATCTCCCAATTAGAAACCTACCAAACCACCCCCACATTTCCTTCTTATTATTTTACCTGACCACTTCCTCATCTGCTCTATATCATCATTCCTCTTCATGTCCTATAGCAGAGGTGTATTACACACCCACGATTCACCAGCTATGTTTAAGTCCCATGTTATAGGGGGCGAGCCTATTGGCGTCTACCAGGCACATTTACAAACTCCGGGCGGCTACTGAGAATTTTTCTATTTACGATAAAGCTCAATAACACTGCCCGAATCGGGAATCGAACCCGAGATTATGATCAGCAGTCACTTACACTACCTCTGCACTACAGAGGCAGTTGAAGTATAAAACAGAGAAAATCCACAATTTGGCACTAAAAGTGTACACTATAAATTAGTGCAGATTACGCTTTCCTGCACTCATTTCATTTAGTATGCCTAATAATACCAAAATCTCTTCTTAAAAACTCATTGACTGTCTAGCTCTTCTTTCCCTATCAGAAGTTAATCGCATCTCTCTCTCAGAACTGCTTTCATGTGCTCGTGCAGTTGCATTATTAACTCTCATAGAGGTTAAACGATGCGCTCTTTCCTCTGACGATTCCTGAGAACGCGCATCTCTCATTCTTTTGGCATTTCTCGAATTTCAAGATAAGAAAGACCATTTTTAGGTGGCATCGTAGGTGGAATAAAAAGAACCTAATAAGATAAATACACAAAAAGAATAAAACATTTTTTGATAAAAAAAGAAAACATAGCCTGGGTGCACTTGAAAGCTCAAGTACACCCAGGAACTAAAAAGCAATAAATAATTGGTATTTAGATACGATTTCCGTGCTAGACACCCACTGATGTGTTTGAAACCGGTGCCAAAAATGTTCTTAATGTTTTCTAAGTAGGTATTTATTATGAATTGTTTTTGATACTTTTGGACTTGGCACCGGCTTCAAACACATCAGTAGGTGTCTAGCACGGAAAACGTATCTAAATACCAATTATTTATTGCTTTTTATTTCCTGGGTGCACTTGAAGGCGGTTTTCTTTTTTTATCAAAAAATGTTTTTTTTGTGCTTTTAGTGATTTTTTATGAAATAGGTTAGAGTAGGTCTTACATGAAAGGGAGGCCTCCCTAAACGAAAAAAATCAGACAACGAAAAAATATCATCGATATATACATTTTTTTAGATTTTTGTTGATATTATAAAAACTACTGGACCGATTTCGACAAAATTTAAATGGGAGCATTTCGGAATAAACCCCTTTCAAACAAAAAAATAATTTTGCAAATCCGTCAACATATGACGGAGTTATGCCTGAACATACATAAAAAAAAATATAAACATCTGAATTGATAACCTCCTCCTTTTTTTGAAGTCGGTTAATATATCTACGGAATAAAAAGAACCTAATAAGATAAAAACACAAAAAGAAAAAATGTATACTTACTTAATTGAAATTTATACTTAACTTTACAACGTTTAACTTGACAACTATATTATATAAAGAAAAGAAGGAGAAACAAACAAAAACACTAAACAAACTAATTATATTATTATCTAATACCTACTTTAAACTTATCTAAAAACTACGTACCTAACTATGTATTTTTAAAATCTAGAACGCGCTTATTCCGAGAAGAGTCAATAAGAACCACGTCCGTTCGCATTAAGAGTGACAATGTGAGTGAAGTGAGCGCGTTTTTTTTTTTGTGTGTGGCGTTTTTTGTTAGCCTCAGATGGCTATGGTAACTTTACCCGGATAATTGGTGAGCGCAGAAGGCTCTCTAACCAACATTTAGGCAACGCTACCCGAGGGCACCCCCTGTGGGGTAAGGACCTCGGCTCGGGCTGTTGTTGGCAAAGTGGGATTTCCCACGTTTATGATTTGAAGTCGGCGCATGAGCGCCCTCGCCTTTTTATAGATGCAGCGGATGGCCATTTCGCGCGTTAAACAAAAATCAACCGTATAGCCGTACTCATACTGGCGCGGCGAGATTTGGAAGTTTTATTTCATCTATATCTTGTGTGTTTATAAACCGATTTCTATATTTTTTTTTTATAAAATACATATTAAAGTAGTACTTTTTGAATATGGGAGTTTGATAAAGATATATCTATGTGAAATACAATACATTTATGTATTTAATAATACACTGAAGAAATGCCTAATGATTAAACACGTTATTGTGGCTAATTTATAATAGATAGATATATACTATTTAGCACTTTTTTGTAGATCTTTTGAAGAACATTATCTTTGTAATACATACTTTTGGTGTATGATCAACGTATGCGAGGATAAGAGCTCGAAAGCGCATTTTCATCCGACTTGTTTCAAATTTATCGTCACTGCTCAGCTCCTATGTGTCTTAGCGTTATGTTTTATAGCCTATAACCTGCCTAGTTTGGTTAAAATCCCTTCAGTAGTTTTTGACCCATGCGTGCATATACAGACAGACAGACAGACAAAAAAATTACTGATTACATTTTTGGCATCAGTATCGATCACCATTCATCCTCCAATATTAATTTTGAATATATATTCAATGTACAGAATTGACCTCTCTACAGTTTTATTATAAGTATAGATAATATAAAATATAAGATAAGTAGTATTAAATGATCAACACTGACAAATGTCGAATTAAAATTTTAAAATATAGTAATGTGCGTAATTTATACAAGTTTAGATATTATAGTCATCACAATTTTATCTAATGCTATTATTATATTATTTGCATGTAGGAAATAAATATCAATATCCACAAAGTGTGTGTTATAAGGTTATACGTCTAGGACAGAACGCAGAGAAGCCCGTGCACCGGCTATAGAATAGACACATCAAAAAAAGTTTGAAATTACTAGCAAAAAATGCTGTATTTTTTAATTTCACCCTATAAAAAACGTGCTTACGTGATATCTTTTTTAGAAAGACAAAGAGAAAATCTTTATTGAAACTAAAATATTAACAATTTTTAATTATTTTAAAAATACATATTTGATTTAAACATTTTAATGCAATTGTGACTAAGAAATAAATGAAAGAAACCGACGAAATAAGAAACATTATTAAGAATTTATTACGGAATTGATTTTATTTAGTACAAAATAACTCCAGGCACGGACACGTCGGTTGTCTGGATGAGTGCTTATTCTTGTTTCGTCAACGAAAAAACAATTTTGCCAAATGTTTTCCTCGTCATGATCTTCATTTTGGCGGAGATTAGCCCACTGCAATCTGCGTTGCCGTGAGTTCAGAGGTGCTCGCCAGGATTGCCTTGCTCGTAATCCAGCCTGGTCTAAGCAATTCTTGATGGTCTGAGTGCTTACTTCTAGTCCAATAGTAGCCCGCCACTCAGCTCTTATTTTAGTGGCATTGATTGTTGGGTCGCGGGCAGTCAGCAGTCTGACGTAACGTTTCTGGGCAGCAGTAAGAACAGTTGGGCGACCACTGCAAGGTTGATCAGCAAAGTTATCCATAACGCGATACCTCCGCAATGTGTTCACGACACAGGATTGGGATACAGCAACGCGGCGAGCTATTTTTCTCATACAATATCCTGCTTATCCTTCTTCCCCCAAAGTAACAAATCTTGCTCGTAAAGCTTCAGGCAATTAAATTATCGTGTCTCATTTAAAAATGGATCTGCATCAAGAACATTTTCATGCGATGATTTTCTACGATTTTAAATGTGGCCTAAAAACTGATGAGTGATTTGATCGACTTCAAATGACTTTTATGGATGAAGGACCTTCAAAAGCAACCATCTACCGTTGGCATAGCGAGTTCAAATGCGATTGCCTTACTTTGAGTAATGAACAACGGAGTGGTCGTCCTACGACGGCTGTCACGGCAGAAAGTGTGCTGGCAGTAAAAAAATAATTCAAGAAAACAGGCGAATTACATACGAAGAGATTCAGCATACACTGCAGATTGGTTCAGGAAGCTTTCACATCATTCTACACGAGCACCTTCGGGTGAGGAGGATAGTTTCGCGCTGGGTGTCGCACAACTACACTGAAGCAGGCCCGTGTGGAGTGGTGCCGTGATATGATCCAAAAATTAGAAGCAGGCTCGTCTCAGCGCGTTTACGATATTGTGACAGGCGAAGAATTCTGGACTTATTAATACGATCCAGAAACAAAGCGTCAGTCAACAGTTTGGCTGTTTCAAAACGAACCAACGCCTATGAAAGTGCAGCGATCGAGAAGCGCAGAGAAAATTTTGATCGCTAGTTTCTTCACTTTGACGGGGTATCTGGTTTCAATTCTATTATTTGACCAAAGCAGCATCAACGCCAAATGGTTTGCCACAAAATGCCTGCCAGAAATTTTGTCTGCAATGAGCAACAAGCGACTGAACACCGGGCTCCGCGGGGTACTGCTTCACCATGACAACGTGCCCACGCACTCAGCGCTCAAAACGAGGGACTTCCTGGACACTACACCGGTTAGAGTCTTGGGTCACCCTCCTTACAGTCCTGATCTAGCACCGTGTGATTCTTTCTATTCCCTAAAATAAAAAATAAGCTGAAAGGGATACAGTTTTCATCGCCGGAAGACACGCTAGCAGAGTTCGAGAAGGCCGTGGAAGAGGTGTGTGCAGAGGACTGGAAAAAATGTTTCGAAAATTGGTTCAAAAGCATGAAACTTTGTATAGAAGCTGTTGGAGATTTCTTTGAAAAGATTTAATTAAAATATTTTATCCACAGAAGTTAGTTTTTTAGTTTCTCAAAACTTTCTGAGTATCCCACGTAGATCCTTGAGGCACTCCAGACTAAACAATAATTTTAATGGAATTGACCCAATCGTTAATGACGTCTTTTCGAATCCTGTTATATATATAGGCTGAGAATTACTGGAGAAGGCTACCTGGAATGCTGTAAGTAATTTATGATACAGCCTGTCGAACGCCTTTAGAAAGTCCATATACACAGCATCAACTTAAGCACGTTCATCCATGTTACCAACTAAGTAATTAGAGAAAGACATGAGGTAAGTTGTTGTTGATAATCATTTGATAAAACCATGCTGTTCTCGTGTAATAAGGTGATGATTACCTATATGCGTATAATTCACTGCGACTGACTTCTAAAAAGCTTCAATCGAGTAGATAATTTAGAAATGGGGCGGTAATTCTGAATATTATTGCAGTCACCGCTTTTACTCAATGAAGATAATGTAAAATGGCATAGCCATATTTGTATTGAGCTTGTTGTTTAAAATTGAACATTGTAATAACAATTAAACAGCATAATATTACACCTAAGTTTTCAAAAGACCATCCTGCGCTAGGAAATGAACTTTATATTTTAGGACAATTAATATGGTATTTATGACACAAATTACATAAATATCCACAACAATAATTTGTAGATTATACAAGGATGTATGAAAATTATTACTTTGCACGACATATCAGTTTTTAAACCACTACAATATCAGTTTCTTGTAGAATTTTCAGTTAAAACATAAATGAAAAAAACAAAACTTATAAAAAACAAAGTGAGAAAGTGGGTAGTGAAAGACAGTTTTACGTCACTGCCTACACATCTGAAAAGCAGGCCTGAATCTGATGAATTTGTTCCTGAATTATGTATAATTATGTATGTATGTAATTATGTATGTATGCCGTGTGGGGCCGGCTTTAGATTTGTCCCATCCCTCTCTACCCATGGGAGTCGTAAGAGCCGACTGAAGGAATACCGGGGGAGTGGGCAGCAGCACTCCCTCGAATATTAACAACATCTACTGGGATCGCCAACCTGTCTGCCAAGCGTGGCGATTACGGCACTATCCCCCATGACGGGACCGCTCGTTGTGGCGTTCTCTTGGGGAGGCCTATGTCCAACAGTGGACGTTGAAAGGTTGATGGATGGATGGACGGATGTATGTATGTAAAAATAATAATGAATATACAATATTAGTTAATTACCCCTTCAATCAATGCAACACCATAGTCGAGCAATGACTGAAAAACCCTTTTCGCACCACTAATGGATTGTAGAAACTCATCAACGTGGATTTTCGTGATTTTATTGCCAATATCACCTTGCCAAATTATGGGTTTAAGTCTCCGACTTTCCTTCCATACTTTGTAATCGAACTTAGAGAGGAAATCTGTAGTATACTTTGATTCATGATTATCACTCCCTGAAAAAAAAAACATATGATGAATAGCAGAAAGGGCGTTAGGTACATATTTTTACGCAGAACTAATTCTATATTTTTTTTTTGTTTTTTGCTACTCAGCTATCTGATCTTTGTGATCAATATTCCTTCTGATAGCATTTTTTGCTATCTGATATTAGCAGAGCTTCTCACTTAGTTTGGAATGCTACTTATGTCTTTTTAGTCTTTTGAATAGGATGCTTGTTTCCCTTTCCTGCAGGTGTAGCAGTGAGGTCATTTTCATGTCTTTTCAAACTTATTTCGTATTTTTTACTGTAGTTTTGTATTTCTTGTCTTGATGTCTATATGCATTTAATATTATATATGCGAAAATTTGTTTAGATGTTTGTATATCTGGATGTTTGCCCATCAATCATTCCTAAATAACTAAAGGAATTCGGATGTAATTAGGTACGGACCTCATATGTAGATATGGATTAACTTATAGGGTACTTTTTATTTTTTGTACACACAATATAGACCCAAGGAAAAAAAATATTACAGCTTGTTGACGGAAACCATCGTGATCAAACCTGCATGCCTGAGAGATTTCAACGACGGCTTATTAACCGGACCCATGCATAACATTGGGACAGTGATTGTTTGAACAAAAATCACCTAACCTCTAAATAGAAAACAGTCACACGCCTGTATTCCCGAAGGTAGGCAGAGGTTCGCCGAATATCTTTAAAGTCCCACGTAACACAGGCAAGCCCATTGCCGTCTATCAGGCAAATTAGCAAACTAGGGACAGCATTTTTTTTTACGAAAAAGCCCAATAATTCTGCCTGACACGGGGATCGAACCCGAGACCTCATGATCAGCAGTCACCTAAATATATTTGATCGAAATTTGAAATAAACATAAATGAGTTCAAGTTCGGTAAATTACTTGATATACAAATTATTTGTTAATAAAGAAAAAGAGATTTTTAGTAGGAGCGGGAATCAAACCACGCATCTTTTCCAATCCGGTGAAGTGCTCTAAACCACTAAGCTATCCTACTGATCTTTCGATCATCCCAAATTCTTAAACACATTTGTCTTACGACTAACGCCATCTACCGGCAAGCATTACATGCATCCAATATAGTAAGTTTAATTTTGCAATTAAAATTCATACTATTTGATGGTGCGATTTTTTTAACCATTTTAAATCTAATTCTTTTAGCAATAGACATGCTCCGCTACTTTTCAAAGTACAAATTATTTGTGGATAAAGAAAAAATAGATTTTTAGTAGGAGCGGAAATCGAACCACGCATCTTTTCCAATCCGGGGAAGTGCTCTAAACCACTAAGCTATCCTACTGATCTTTCGATCATCCCAAATTCTTAATCACATTTGTCTTACGATTAACGCCATCTATCGGCAAGCATTACATGCATCCAATATAGTAGGTTTAATTTTGCAATTAAAATTCATACTATTTGATGGTGCAATTTTTTTAAACATTTTAGATCTATTTCTTTTAGCAATTGACATGCTCCGCTACTTTCCAACGTACACATTATTTGTGATTAAAGAAAAAGAGATTTTTAGTAGGAGTGGGAATCGAACCACACATCTTTTCCAATGGCGAGGACCCCGTGCTGCCGCCCTGCCCATTCTCCCAAGATCAGCTGGAGCGCCCCCACGGTCCAGAGACCAGCCCGGAGCGTCTCCAGCCGAGACTTCCACTTTAGGACGCTGGCGCGGCGGCCATCTTCCCGCCACGATGAGATTGCGCTTGGCGAGGGACGGCTGCCCCCCGCCCGCGCCGTCGACGCCCGCTGATAGACGTCGACGAGCACTTCCACCTCCAGGTCCCACGGGGGGGGGTTCCGGCCAACGCGCAGGCTGCATTGGTCAAGACCGTGCAGTACCCTCGTATTGCCCTGACCACTACGACCCTCTGTGAATGCCACAGAAGGGCAGGGCAAGCGGCCAGGGACTCCGCTCACACGGGCGCGCTGTACAGTGCCATTGATCGTACTACCCCCGCGTAGAGTCGTCGACACGCGAGACTCGGTCCACCCAGATTCGGCATCAAACGCCCGAGGGCGGACGCCGTGCCGACGAGTCTTGGCGCAAGACGGCGAAAGTGCTCGTCGAAGTGCCACCGTCCATCCAATACCAGGCCCAGATATTTAATATGGGCCTGAATCGGAACACCCACACCATTAACCATTATCGAGGCGCTGGCAGGTGGGCCACGTCGAGGCCCATGAAAAAGCAGGGCCTCCGACTTTTCAAGGTCCACCCTAAGCCTCAGCGCCTCGATCCACCTGACCACCTCCGCGGTACCTAAGGTGGCCAGCGTTGCCGCCTCCTCGAGTGTCCTGCCCCGGGCTGTAACGAGCGTGTCGTCGGCGTAGCAAATTACGCCAAGCCCGAGGGGGAGCCGGCCACGGAGGTCCCAGTCGTAGCCGATGTCCCACAGGAGCAGCCCAAGAACCGAATCCTGCGGGACGCCGCACGACATAGCCCTCCTGACAACGTCCCCTTCCCGGTCCACGAAGAGGACGCTGCGGCCATCGAGGTAGTCTGGCACCAGCCGCCTTAGGTAGAGGGCCACTCCATGGTACCGGAGTGCCTCCTTGATGCAGCCGAATGGCAGACTATTGAAGGCGTTGGCAATGTCAAGCGACACCGCCAACAGCACTTCCCCCGAGGTGACGGCCTCCGCAGCCGCGGCCCTCAAGTGCAAAATGGCGTCGACCGTAGACCGACCCGCCTGAAATCCGAGCTGGGCATCGGACAGGTCGGGGCCGACCGCACCTAAGTGCCAGACGATTCGGGCAGCGACTACCAGCTCGAGAAGTTTGCCCTTCCGTCCAGCAACATGATGGGCCTGAAGGCCGCGACTGTATTCGGAGACCATCCCGGCTTCGGCAGGAGTACGAGCTTTCCCTCCTTCCAGCAGTCAGGGAACCGCCCAGACACCAGGCAAGCGTCGAACAGTCCCCTGAGGCGGGGCTCAAGGTGGTCGAGGACCAAGCCCAGCACTCGGGCGGGAACCCCGTCCGGCCCTGGGGCGGCGCTTCTCCGCATACGCGCTGCCGCCGCCACCATTTCCGTCGTCGTCACGGGCGGTACCCCCCCGTCGTTGGCCTCCCGGTCGTCATCTGGCGGAGCCATGACCGGAGGCAGGAAGGTCACCCTCTCACAGAATATCAGCATGTAATAACGATAGTTACAGTTACCATTATGTTGTTCTTATTATCATTATGTTGTTCATATTTCTCGCCACCTCCTATCCTTTTCTTCAGAATGGGCAACGCGCGAGTCTTGACTCTTGTATCTATTGCTAGCGTCTATAGGCTACTGTAATCACTTACCATCAAGTGGGAGGTATGCTAACTTGCCACCCTCGTAGTATAAAAACTGGAATATATAATACGTAACTTACACTTGACAAACAATTGCGATTTTTCGTGATGAGCGCTCTCAATAGTGACATCAGGTATGTTTAATATGTGATTAGCTCTTTGATAGGTCTCAGGGTTATAGCAAGATGAACACCTAAAACAATTTAACTGTAATTGAGTAGGTAATTTAACCCTCTGTAAATTAGGTTACATTTATCAACACTCAACCATGGACGTATTTTCTTTTTATTAAGTCCATGCACTCAACCAACTTTTCGATACTACGTTACCGTATTACTGAATAAGTCTTATATGTTAATTAGAAAAGTTATCTGGGACATTGTAATCCTTGGATGTTTTCTTTATGTGATGAATTGTGACATGCTGGACGGTGGGTTTTAGGAAAACGTCACGTTTGCGGCTAGCTTCAATTTTTTTAAACGCTTTGATATCAATCTCAGGATAAAATAAAATTATACTTAGTTTAAAAAACTAAACTTACTTAAAGTACAAATTATAATTCGAGAATGTTTTAGTACGAGCGGGAAATGAACCTGCGTCCCTTCCTATCCGGGGAAGTGCTCTAATCCACTGAGCTACCGTACTATTTGTTAGAAATACCCAATCTTCTTACCACATTTGTCTTAACGACCAACGCCACCTATCGGAAGCATTTACATGCATTAATCCAATATAGTAAGTTTAATTTTGCAATTAAACTTCATACTTGTTGGCGTGATTAAATTAATTGCAAAATTAATTTTACTATATTGGATTAATGCATGTAAATGCTTCCGATAGGTGGCGTTGGTCGTTAAGAAAAATGTGGTAAGGAGATTGGGTATTTCTAACAAATAGAATGGTAGCTCAGTGGATTAGAGCACTTCCCTGGATAGGAAGGGACGCAGGTTCGATTCCCGCTCGTATTAAAATACTCTTTTTTCTTATTTACAAATTATAATTTGTACTTTAAAAGTAGCTGAGCATGTCAAGTGCTAAAATATAGATCAAAATTACTAAAGTTACTTACTCACGAGTATTTTTTTGTTTTTGAAGTTTTAATTATTATTGTTTAGTCTCACAGCATTAAATATATTTCTATTCAAAATACCCTATTTCTTTTTTACCTTAGATGACGCTAGTACAGATTTGTAATGCAAAAAACAACATAAAGGATAATCTTTTCAAGTCATTGTATTGTCATTGCTCCTTGATAAGCGTGTGTTTCAATTTCATCTAACATTTTGCAATGGGTCAAAATCACGTTCAAAGTTTACATACATATTTATATAAATACAGGCGAAACTAAAGAATAAAAAGCGCTATAAAAAAGGTGGGGATCTAGCTTTCGTGGTTTTTGGGCAGTCCCAAAAATTTTGTCGTAGTATGACGATAGGGAATCTAAGAAAAGGGTCTAAAAGAGCGTAATATAATTTAGTGTCATAATTTATGAACGGCGCTTTTAAGCAATTGACAGTTCATGATCAAGCATAAATTTATGAAAAACTAGCCTTTGCCCGCGGCTCCGCCGTAGTCAAAACCTAGTTTTAGGTAATATATCAGGTTCCCGATATAGTAGTGGGATAAAATGTATGTACCAGTTGTTAAATCTAATCAACAGCTATCAAACAAAAAAAGTTGCATCAAAATCCGTTCAGTAGTTTTTGCGTGATGCGCGAACAAACAAACAGACCAACAGACAAAAATCTAAAAAAAATCGTTTTGTGTTTAGACACGCATATATAGCATAATTCAGTAATTTTTTCTCAAATATCTTCGATGTACGGACACAGCTCTGTTACAGCTTTATAACAGTATAGATAGATATAAGGTTCAAGATGTAAATTTTGAACTTAAGGACTTTTAGAAAAAACACATACAAGAAAAGTATTAGTACTTACCTGCAATGATCCCTGAGCCAACAGTCCTCAAACTTGATGGACTTTCCATTTACCAATTGTACGTTGAGCGCGCGGTCCACTACACTCACTCGCTCAATGGCTAAATAAACAAAGCGTGATTAAATCTAATTAGAGTTAAGAAAGATTTTAATTCGTATAAACAATGTTGCCTGTTATGCTTAGCTTAGCATTAAAACTATTAAGTATTCGTCTTTGTTGTCCGTAAAAATGTTATAGTTAGGGATTTATTCTAAGCAATGATTGACTAGCGGTAAAACCAAGGACTGCAAAACAGCGGTATCAAGTTCGATCCCCAGACTACGATCCAGATTTCATATGACACATACAAAATAGTCTTAAATAATAATTTTATTACGCTTGTTAATATGAATTAATCTTTCAATTCACGATTGATGCACTCACACTTTCTCGATTAGCAATTATGCTAAAACTATACGGTAATATTTTGTATAAATATTAACTATACTACACTTCATTAAAATATACTTACTTGTTTCCATTATATTGTTTAATATTGACTTTGTTCGAGTAAAAGTGACGAGTAACGCAACAACACCAATTAATGGAGTGTGTGAGAAGATATTGCGTGGAGCGTACTCCTACGAACACCGTTATCTCAACGGTCAAAGTTGAAACTTTTGTGGTTATCGCATACCTAATATAGCATAATATTCTATGTTATTTATACATAAAAAAAAATGATTACATTATATACAAACATACCATTGTTATCTGTAGCTTTTTATAAGTATACTATAATAAAACTGTAACAGAGATATGTCTGTACATAAGATATTTAAGTTAGGAGTCTCTGAATAAACCACATTTTTTTTAGAATTTTTATCTGTTTGTCTGCACATCACACAAAAACTTATATACTCATTTTCAAGCAACTATTTTGTTTGGTAGCTCTCGATTAGACTTAAAAACTGATATACTCTTTATATTATCAGGAATTTGAGATATAACCTAAGAACTGGCTAATATTATTATGTGCGAAAGCGCGTTTGTCTGTTATACCTTCACGTCATAATTACTCAAAAATTTAAAATAAGAATAGGTAGATTAGTATGAAATTTAGCTTGTCGTACATATAGTCCAGAACTCGGAAAAGGATATAGGGCAGAATCTGGAAAAGGACATAGGCCAGAAACCGGAAAAGGACATAGGCCAAAATCCGGAAAAGGATATAGGCCAGAACCCGGAAAATGACATAGGCATGAACCCGGAAAATGACATAGGCATGAACCCGGAAAATGACATAGGCATGAACCCGGAAAAGGAAGAGGCATTTTTGTTCTAAGAAAAATGGTAATTGTGGGATAGACATTTTTGAATTAAAATCATGAGTTGCCGTAGCACTCTATGGCCTCATGAAGGTAGGTAATTATAATCTGAAATACACGCGAATGATGTCGTGGCCAGATCTAGCGTTTAGTAATTAATAAACTAGGACGACATGATTAATGTATTTGTTTATTATTGCAGTTACTTCAAACAAGGATTGGATCAAGAGTCAAGATCTATCATGTATAATTATACAAAAAAAAAACAACAAACATTATGACGAATATTATAACTTCGCCTTCCACCTCAACTTTTTGAAATTATATGTGCCAACTCTTCCACACACACACTCACTTATCTACTTCAGCCCTTTCATTATTATTTTCTAAACGTAGAGGAACTTATACTAAACAAATTGCTTTTTCAAAGGGATTGCAAAGTCGCAGACCAGGCTGGTTAATAAATTTTCTATTAAATTTTCCTACGGTATTGTGACTCATAAAAGTGATACGCAACTTTCATGTGTGGTTGATACGCTTATGATGCCCGCCAAAACTTTCGCTCTGTTATATCCCACTTATATTAGAGATAATGCAATACTCACCCCTACACTTAATCAGCCCTAACGCCTGGTAACTCCTTTGCGGACTCGGTATTATGTAAACATATAAAACCATGTCAAAGCCGCGAGACAGTTTGCGCTGACAATTCATACGTTTTATGTCTAGCAGTTAACTTGTGGTTTACATACGAGTAAGTCTAGTCTTATATCTTTATTTTTTGATTGAAGCGCAAATGTTTTAAAGGTTTGTCTAACTTCACTTGATGTGTAGAAAATAATATTTAGTTTCCTCACGATGTTTTCTTCATTGTACAGTAATAAAACATGAGATTAAGAATGGAAATAATTTAAATATGTCAATGACTCATTAGTCAAATTTCACCTTTAAATCTGCGGTAGCTGTAGTGACTCTTATTACAGTAGTTGTGCCCTGAAATTTACTATTTTCAGAAGCTGTGAAGAAAAGCTAAAGCCTTCAAAATAAGTATTTTTATCGACCATCTCGATTGGAAACAGATCACGTAAATACATTTCTGGTTATTCAAAATACATACTGCTGAAACCAAGTGCCAACATCACGTACGTTATAAATTCCGATGTTTAAAGGACATGGCAAAACGGCTGCTCTAAACATGTAAAGAAATTTCTCACTAGCTTGTCAAATCAAAAAATATTCCTTTGTTAATTATTACGGTTTTACTATACGCCTCGAACTTGTGTGGACAAACAATTAAAAGTTGTTTCCATATAATTTATTGAATGAGGGGACACTTGGCAGAAGTCGGATGTTATTATTATAGAGTGGAAATTTTAGGAGGAGAGCCCACAGTAGGTTTATTGGCCAATCTTCGTGAATAGAACGCCATTTTGCCTTATGTATTCCTTGTTGAACAAAAGCATGAAAACAACAATTATTATTAAAGAATGGAAATTTTAGGAGGAGAGCCCGCAATACACCCACGGATAGTCAACCCTGGTTATCTTGGGGTACACACAAAATAACCTAAGATTGCCAATCCACACTTCTCATATATAGAGGAGAATGTGGTAATAGCAAAGTGGCATGCACGATAATGAAAAAAACTCACCAATGCAATGAAATATGTGTGTGTGTGTGTGTATGTGTATGTATATGTATGTATATGTATGTGTGTGAGAATATATATATATACATAATGTATATATATATATATATATATTAATTGTTATTTATAATTGACTACTTATTTATGTATTGTATTTATTTTATCTCTTAATGCAAAATTTTATTTATTTAATTATCATTGGGTACTGCTGAAAATCAGTGCTGTTATGCTTATTGCGTTTGCCGTGTGGGGCTGGCTTTAGAATTGTCCCACCCCTCTCCACCTATGGGAGTCGTAGGAGACGATTGAGGGAATACCGAGGGAGTGGGCAGTAGCACTCCCTCAAGTATTAATAACATCCACTGCGATCGCCAACCCACCTGCCAAGCGTGGCGATTACGGCACTATGGCCCCCATATGAGCGAAACACACGTTGTGGCGTTGTCTTGGGGAGGCCTATGTCCAGCAGTGGACGTCGAAAGGCTGATGGATGATGGATGGATGCTTATTGCGTAGCAGCAATAAGCTGAGCATTATCCATTTTTGGAAGGGTTTTGTGACACCCACAGGGTAGACCTAAGTTTTTGGGAGGAGATGGAGTAATTTTAATGTTTTTTTCCTTTTGTTTTTTCATTTATAAAACCATCAATGTATGTTTTATTTTTTACCCTCATTTATTTTTTTCATATATGTGCATGCTTGTCCGAAATAAAACCTTTTCCTTTCTTTCTTTATTTCTTTCAACTCATGCGATACGGCAGGCATCTCAGAACCAAGACGTGTATATATTCCACAAAACTCCGAAAACAAATTTGACACGTGTTTTGCCTCTACACGAGGCATCCTCAAGATCACTCGGCAACAAATGAGATCATTGGTTGCCGAGCCGAGATTCCTGCGTATCGCATGGTTGTATCGCATTGGTGAGATTTTTCATTATCGTGCATGCTATAATACATGAATAAATGGCATTGTTGTTATTTTATTTCAATACTAGCGGCCCGTCCCGGCTTCGCAAGGTTAGACATTTATTTTTAAACATTTTGGGATAAATGTAGAGTAAACGTGTCTTTATGCAAGATATCTATTTATAGCAATAAATATAGCCTATGTCATTTGTATACCTGTCTTTCCTCGTTATAATATTAGTTTGTACCGGCGTAACTATTGCATATTTTAACATGAAAAAGTAGTCATTGTGACATAACTGTTATAGTTAGATGTATAGTATTATTACATTTTTTGTATATATTGATATCCTCTATAAAACTGTAGTACACCACTTTGCCCTATTGTCAATAATTTCCGCAGCGTACACGATAAAAGGATTTTTTTTTGGTATTTTTTCCACACATTGAATTACATTATCGAAGTTTTCATACGGATCCCTAACTTTTTGAAAATGTTCTATCGCCTATGTTCGTCAAGAATAATATAGAATTCTAACGGTAAAACAATTTTTCAAATCGGTCCAGAAGTTTCGGAGCCTATTCAATGCAAACAAACAATCAAAACTTTTCTCTTTATAATATTTTATTTCAATACCACCTGTGCCTCGTGGTTTCATCCACGTATAATTTAATAATAATACTTAAATTTACTCATAAAAATGCTTTGTTTTACAGGTTTGTATATGTATTGACGTAGGAGTTTCTACGATATTATTTTAAGTATTGTAACGATGTGAAAAGTTCCTAAAACCTTTTTCATACGAAATATTCAGCTATTAGCATTATATATTATATTACTAGGTAAAATGTCTATTCCCCCATATTTTATTTAGCCATGTCCTTTTTAATTGTGACGATTCATTCAAAAGAATAAATTACTTAATTATAATAATTAGATAATTAATATTAAGATGATATACATAATTAATTCGGACTTAGACTATTTTTTGCTTATGCTTTTATAACTTATATAAACATTACAAAAAATAATTTATAACTTTAATATTATATATTATTCAGAATATGTTTTTTTTGAAATTCCCGCTACATCGCTAGCTCTCGTCATAAACCGCTATTGATTTTTTACATCTATACACCAGGGGGCCTAGCCAAGTTGCATTCTATGATCGCTAACGCTAATAGAAAACTATTTAAATGTATGGGAATTTGACATCTTTAACGGTAGGTAAAGAATCTATATTTATCTAAGTCTTTAACATTATCTATAACGCTAAGTCACGTGACTTAACGTTAGAGATGTCAACTTTCCATACATTTTAATAGTTTTCTATTAGCGTTAGCGATCATAGAATGCAACTTGGCTAGACCCACAGATTACTAAGAAATAATATAAAGAGGTACCAACTCTAGTATTTTGTTTGTTGTATTCTATATCATTTATAGAGATAGTTGGTTTAATTAGTTGTAGTTTCTACCTAAACTGAATGGTGAAGATATACGATATGTTCGCTTATACGGCTAAGCATGTCAAATGCTTAAAAATTATATAAAACATATCAAAATATTACAGATATGTGTAACAGATAAACGGACATATTAATTTTCTGAGTATAAGATGAAAAAATGCGTTCAGTTATTTGTATAGTTTAACTAGTTAGCAGTATTACTATAAGCACTACGCTTAGTGAGTAAGTGAACATTAATTATGGATGTACTTTTGCGACAAAATTAAACAGTGCACTTGCGAATGAGTTCTAGCAACAATGAATGATTTTATTTTATCTGTGTTATATACACTACGGAATGATCCTTGTATCGCGGGGGACTTTACAAACATACAATTTCATGGATACAAAGTACACCCAGACAGAACAACCGTTTGTGGATCACACAAAGAATTGTCCTGTGTGGGAATCGATCCCACAACACTCATACGTAAGGCGGATATCTAAACCAATCCGCCATCTGTACAATGTTTATAAACTTGCCAGCGTTTCCGTGACAATATAAGAGAGAGGTGAGAAGCTTCAGTTGATTTTTCATAAGACATGTTTTATATTTAACTTGTTCGTATGTCACACAAACCATTCCGCTTGTTGTAGGGCCGGAAATATGATAGCGCTTTTCAATTATCTGGCACTATTTTCTCGTCTCTCTACTCTTTATACTTGCTTCCTTATGTGCGTTGAGTCACGTTTGGTAATATTATATA
Source organism: Leucoma salicis (assembly GCA_948253155.1). NCBI lineage: Eukaryota > Metazoa > Arthropoda > Insecta > Lepidoptera > Erebidae > Leucoma > Leucoma salicis. The sequence continues at coordinate 22,165,099 of OX411807.1, forward strand.
TCGAGCAACCATATGTGATGATTCGATTCTGTAGCTAAAGCATATTTTCATTCTAGCTGTATTTTTTAAGCATTTGACATGTTTAGCTATATAAAGTAAAACAAAGTAGGGTAAACTATAGTATTGCTGGCATCCCCTTAGTCATTGGCACTTTGGATTTTAAATGCAAATATTAAGATCTGGTATAGCAAAAAAAAATCTGTTCTACTTTTTTCATAATCTGCAATAGTAGGTAACATTGCTTGCAGAAAAAAGTAGGTTTTATAATATTATAGCTGGCAGCACTTACGAAAATAAATATATACCGGCACCATGCAGAACTGTTAAAACATCACTTTTTAATAAGAGTTATCAATTAACGACTGTAACATAGATTATTTATTATTATGCTTAGTTTTTAGGTAAATAATGGCGACGAGTGCAATCCATCAAAGCACAAGACATTCAAAGGGCACGAGCACGAGCACAGGCGTGTGAACGGTCTACCCGTGGCTGCCCGGCTGCTACTTTGAATGGCGATCTGCGCGCCGAGCTGCTTTCCAAGCTGCTTGCCGGGATGCGCGGCGCGCATGTAAACGCGCCATGTAATTTCAAATATTTAGTTTTATTTTGTTTTTCTATTAAAAATCTCTAATTAGATTGATTAGTGCATTTTCAGTTGAAAATATACAGAACCAGAGAACCCTATATCAATGTTTGCTGACTTTTTAAACACCTATCAATTTAAAATATATATATATATATATCAATCTTAAATATGCTTAGAGTGCCAATCTTTATACAGTTTACCCTACCACAATGTGAACTATTTAGATATTTTTATATATATTCTAGCATTTGACATGCTTAGCAATATACATTAAACACAAAGTGAAAAATGTGAAGTCGAAAATAATCCTGCTCGTGACTGTTATTTTAGATTTCACATTTTTCACTTTGTGTACAATGTGAACTCTAAAATAACAGCCAAGAGCAGCATGTATACTTGCATCTGCTGGGATACCGTCCCAGATGTCTTGCCAATTCAGCCGTCGTGACAATTGCTTGGGACTGCGAATTTTGATTACACATTCCATCTTAATGTCTTGGGTGACACCTGAGTCATCTGCTCCGACCAGGTAAGTTTAATAATAATTAAAATTAAGATTAGATATTATGTTAATATAAATTTTTAAAGCATTTGACGTCCTAAGCCATATAAATTAACACAAAGTGCGAAAATGTGTAATCGAAAATAACACAGTCACAGTTCCACATAAAGCATGTGCCAATTCAACCAATAACTGTCACAGCGGGTGAGGTCATATATTACCGCATGTCGACGGGAAACTCATATTATGGAGATGTTAAGTTTTTCATTATATAGATGGATGTTGTTTTGTAATTTATTTGTGATTATGTTTACTATTTCAAATAAATTAGAAGAACTTAACAATAAGTCAATTAAAAAAAGAGTATAATTTTATTTTACACTATTGTAACAGTGAGTAAATATTAGCTTTACAAATTTCTAAAAAAAATATTTCAGTGCAGGTGCAAATATATTCAGTGTCTAAGTTAATTCAAATACCTTGTCCAACACAGTGACTGAAGACGAAGTCTACGACCAGTGTGTGACCGGTGATGACTTACGGATCAGAGGCGTTATTTAAATGTTAACCTTATATCAAAGCTCAAACCAAGTAAATGGATCCACCGGGTCATCATGCTGAAGTAGAAATGGGCAGGTCACATTGCTCGACGAACCCACAATAGTTGGGGAAGAAAGGTTACAGAGTTGCGATCACATATCAGACAGACGTACAGTAGATAACCTGGTCAAAGCCGCAGACAGTCGTCTGATGCAGATGGTATATGACCGTTCGTTGTGGCGTTCCCTTAGAGAAGCCTATGTCCAGGAGTAGCTGAAGGATGGATGGACAAAATTACTAGACAAAAATTTATAGCACTTTTAAAGTTGCACTTGTGAATAATATTTTTTGGTATTTGAAGAACACGAAGCTCCAATATGATACACACACGATAAAATGCAATAGCACAGCCTCCTGGTGAAACAGCACAACCATGGCACTCACTATTGATCATTATCATTACCCAAAACCACACTGATAACTTTACACTCTGGACAAATTTCGCAATTATCTGTACACAAGCTCAAAGAAGTAGCACATAGCATACAGCATCGTCTATACAAAATTTGCTTTGCAAATATCTAAAATAAAATAAATCAGTTTGTGTAATAAACGACCAAAGTATTGAACTTAAATTTTAATATATATTTTTCAATAAAAATTTTTTGACAATAATTCACAAAATGTTTGCCAATCATTTACTATTGTTTTTTTGTATATATTCTGTTATTTATAATTGACTGAACAAAACATTATTGACTTATTATTTACATGTAAACTCTACATTTGTGTATTCAGTAGAACAGCAGTTTATTGTGAAGAAAATTGCCACTGAAAAACAATACATTTTTAGCAAACTAGGAGACCCTGGATTGTCTCAACAAAGACCCCTGGGATTACCCGTACCATTAATCATAATAAGTTGCGCTAGCAGTCCCCCTCCCCCTGATAGAGACCCTTCAGCCCAGGCTACTCACCAGGGAGGTGGAGAGCCTTTACCCACGATAGGTGGAGCTGGTCATGGCACCGCCATGCCAGGTCATGACTGGAAGGCTGATGTTAGTGTACCACCCGTCACTGCGTCCAAAATAGAAGAGGCTGTTGTGTGTTGGCCGAGGCGGTGTTCTTGGAATGAATCCTTCCAAGAACACCGCCCCGGCCTAGACTGTATATCTGCCCAGGCGCTGACCCTGGCTTTGGACCACCTGGGGCCTGCCTCAGGGGACTGTTCGACACGTGTCTGGCGTCCAGACGGTTCTCCGACTGCTGGAAAGAGGGAGCTGGTACTCTTGCCGAAGCCGGGATAAAAGCCGGTCGGAGCCTTCGAACCCACCATGCTGCTGGATGAAGCGGGTAAGCTGCTGGAGATAATCCTGGCTGCTCGCATCATCCAGTATCAGCGCAATGTTGGACCCAAATTGTAGGACACCCAGTTCTGTTTTCAAGCTGCCACCTTAAGAACCTCGGAGGTCATGAGGATAGAGGCACTTGGGCTTAGGATGTTCTTGGATAAGTCGTGGCCTCTACTATTCCATGGGCCCTGACGTCGGTCATCTGCTGGAATGAGGTCCAAATCGAGATCCCTGCCCAGATCAAGAATTAGGTCCTGGTATTGGACGTGTACTATCGCTTTGGTAATCACTTCTGCCAGCTGTCACCAAGACACGCTGTCTGCTCTCGAAAGGTTCATGTCAAATACGGGGCAGACCCAATAAGGCGTGCTTGTGCGTGGCTTTATGCGGGGCTGACCCTGTCACTAAGTGACGTCTTATATTCAGTACAATACAGTAGAAGCAAACAAAACAAAGAATTATGTAGATATAATCATAATAGGTACAAGAATTTTATAATATTAATACTTCGTCTTTGTACTTACAGTCCAGGTAGCAATATAAATATGAGACCCTCTATGATACTGAATTTTCTTAAGTGTTTTGATATTAGAACGAACTAAATATTACATTTTCGTTTCGATTTTCACAACAAATAACAATTTATTATTATGTTAAGGCCGAATCACTTGAGATACGTGATACGAGGTGGGCTTGAAGCGTTTACTCTCGTCTCAAGATTTGTGTTACATCTTCAAGTATCAGACATAACTTCTGTTGTTATCTTAACATAGTTTTAGTTGTAGTAAAGGATCATAATATTATCCTCCTTTATTCACGCAGGTAACAAATGAGACAACTAAAAGATATATAGAGAAATTTTATTGTAAGATTTATTATAGTCCACTATTGGGCACGGGTTTCTTCTCAGAGAAGCGATAGTTCACCACGTCAGTCCTGTGAGAGTTGGCAGATTTCACATATCGTTGTGAAAATCTTGTCAAGCATGCGGGCTACCTCACGATGCTTTCCTTTCATCCATCCATCCATCAGCCTTTCAACGTCCACTGCTGGACATAGGCTTCCCCAAAAGAACGCCACAACGAGCGGTCCTGTGCCAACTACATCCAACGGCTCCCCGCGGCTTTGACTAGATCGTCGGTCCATCTGGTGGGGGCCGTCCTACGCTGAACCGTCTTCCTTAGCTTCCCGAACGCTGCCCAGTCCAGTTGGATTTGTCGATTGACCGCTTTCCTTTACCTAGAACAAATACCTACACATCCATCCATCCATCAGCCTTTCATCGTCCACTGCTGGACATAGACCTCCCCAAAATGGGGGGGTTTTACCATAATCGCCACGTTGGCAGGCGGGTTGGCGATCGCAGTGGATGTTTTTAGTACACAGGAGAACGCTGCTGCCCGGTCCCCCGGTAATCCATTAGTCTGCTTTTACGACTTCCATAGGAAGAGACGAGGTGGAGCTATTCTTGGTGCCGGCCCCACATGGCAAAAAATACCTACACACTTGTTGTCAAAAAATCTCGAAAAGTTGTGTCGTGACCTTGGACTGGGGATCAAATTCGATACCATTGTCTTTGCAGTCCTTGGTAGCCACTAGGCTATCACTGCTTTATTTATGCTGACTTATGCTTATTAGGGGCTCGAAACAGCTTCCGATTTGTTTGGTTTCAGCTGATTACTTGTACTTACATGGAGATGGAGGACTGCCTGTCTGACCCAATTAGAAGTACAACTGGCAACCGTAAAACAAAATAAGATTAACTTTTTTTATTCAGCACTGACAAGTTACAACGGCTGCCAGGATGTTATTTGACAGACGAAATACGGAAGATAAAATATGGACATGATTGTTTACTATTAAATTAAGGTCGACTGTACGTAATAGTAAAGAAACGCGTGGTACCCTTGAATTGTATTAAATCCTATAAAACTAATAGTTTTTGCTTTAGTTGCATATTACGTACATACGTTTTTGTTATCTAAGTAATGATTTTTCGTAACAAAATATTATAATGACTCGTAATATGAATTGCTCTAGAGCAAGGAATATAAGAGGTTACATATTATACACATTTTATTTTTGGGGATACCTGTTCTTACGTGGTTTTCGGAACATCCCATTTTTCGTCAAGACATAAATCTGACATAAGCACAGCTTTTGAAGATTTATTGCATAAACACGTTCATGCGGAATATAAATGTGACTAAAGATGTCACTTTTAGGTGTAAAATGTGTGACCAATTTTATTATTACATATTTGCATAACTGAAACTGTTATTTGAAGCAATAACTGTTCAAAACGGTTATGTTAATAATATAAATTATATAGGGTAACAAAAATAAAATTCCATAGTATTCTGTAAAGTTGTTTTATGGGTACAAAAAGAAAAATATATAGGTATTTCGATCTAAGACCAAGAAAAAATATAGACTCTCACGCAGAAAACTATAGGATCATTACAAATAATCCAGTGAAGCCGTATAAAACGTTTGTGCGTAGTCTGAGATTTCGATATCGTAATTTAGATAATATATAAAAGATTTTATTCTTAGAATGATTTTTGACTGGTGTTGTCGTTGCGACGCTAAATAAATAACATACTACTCTGTCAAGAAAGTACCGGGAAAAGATCAATATCAATAATAATCCACAAAATTTTTGTTATTTATCCAAATTTATTTTATCACCTTCAAAGTATGCTCCTGCAGAAACGATAGACTTACGCCAACGAATAATCCAATCATCAAAACATTTTTTAAACGCTGTTTCCGGAATTGAGTTCAGTTTTTGCCGCGAATTTTCCTTTATGTCTTCTACCGATTGAAAACGGGTGCCACGAAGTGGTAATTTGAGTTTTGGAAAAAGAAAGAAGTTGGCTGGAGCCGTATCTGGTGAACATGGTGATTGCCCGATGGTATTTGTTGAGTGTTTGGAAAAAAATTCATTCACAATGATGGCCTTGTGCGAAGGTGCATTATCGTGGTGCAAAATCCAAGAATTTTCTTTCCACAAATCTGGCCTTTTTCGTCGAATTTGCTCTCTTAAATCGCATAACGCTCAAATAATATTCTTTATTTACTGCTTGACCTTCTGGCAAGAATTCCGAGTGCACAACACCGCGATACTCAAAGAAAACAGTCAACATGACTTTGACTTTTGTTCGATTTTGGCGTGGTTTTTTCGGTTTCGGTTCAGTTGGATGTCGCCACTCCGAAGCTTGTTGATTAGTTTGCATGTCAAACTCGTAAACTCACGTCTGGTCACCAGTAACAATGCGTTTCATGAATGTTGGGTCGGAATTGACTCGTTCTAGCAAGTCCTCAGCGACTCTCATGCGATTGAGTTTTGGGAGAAAATTCAGGTCTTTTGGGACTAGTCGAGTGGAAACATGTTTCATACCCAATTGATTATTTAAAATGGTACGGATCGACTTGTGAGACACAGAAAGTTCGGCGGCTATCTCTCTCAAAGTTGATTGCGGATTTTCAGTCACTATATCCTTCACTTTTGCAATGTTAACTTCAGTTGCAGACGTTGATGGCCTACTGAGCGAGGCAAATCTTCCATCACATCCCGACCACTTTTAAACGCTTTGTACCACTCATAAGCACGTGTTTTTGATAAAGTCAATTCACCGTAAGCCTTTTGTAAAATTTTCAGTGACTTCAAACACGAAATTCAGGCTCATTGCGGATGTATGTATGGAGAGAAATCTTATTGTTTCAAACACATATTTTCAACATAAGGACATTCATATGTATACATGGAGAAGGAATGAACAGAGAAGTATGATAGATTTAATTCTGGTAGACAGTCGCCTCCGAAGTAAAATTCTGGATACAAGATTCTACAGGGGTCCCACTATCTCGTTATTGCGAAATTTAGTGGTCTGTTCAGAAAGTGGAGACACTGGCTAGACCGTGTTCACTTCGGAGGGATTGAAAGAATAAAGATTGAAATGTTGCAAGAAGAGAGTGTAAGAGCAAAGTATGCAGAGTCACCCTGGTTTGATGTCAATATCAGCGTGAAACAGGGCTGTGTTCTATCAGCTAGACTGTTTATCATATATCTGGATAAATATTTACAAAGGTTGAATGAAATAAATGTGGGAGTTCAGATGGGCGACTCAGTGGTTAACTCTCTGCTATATGGAGACAATGCGGTTCTATTAGCGCAGTCTGCGACTGACCTGCAAACCCTAGTCGACGTAATGGCAGAAGATTGTAAGAAAAGGGGCCTACGTGTGAATGTGAGCAAAACCAAAATAATGGTTTTTGAAAGAGAAGAAGCCAGAACAGATGTTAGAGTAGCAATAGGAAATGGTGTGCTAGAACAAGTGGGTGAATTTGTATATCTTGTATGTGGATTCAGTCGGGATGGAAGGTACACCACTGATGTAGAGAGAAGAGTGAATGCGGGAAATAGAGTGATTGGAGCATTGGGACAACTTCCTCAGCCACAGAGCACGTGTCGCAATACACAACGCAGTGCTTGTCCCAACGTTATTGTATGGAAGCGAGAGTTGGGTATGCAAAAAGGAGCATGAGAGTAAAATCAATGCGGTTGAAATGCGATCTCTGCGGAGAATCTGTGGAGTGAGGCTGACTGACCGCATTCGTAACGACGACGTAAGAGAGCGAGTAGGTATGAAAGAGAGTATTGGTGTAAAGATGCGAAAGGGAATGCTCCGATGGTTCGGACATGTGGAAAGAATGTCGGACGAGTGACTGGTTAAGAAGATATACAATGCGAAAGTGGAAGGATGTAGGTACAGGGAGAGACCGAGACTCACCTACCTAGACCAAATCGGTTATGTATTGAAGGAAGGTGTAGTCAGGAGTCACCGAAATCGGCGAGAGAGTTATGAATGTTGAGGAAGTGAGAAATGTATGCAAGAATAGAGCCTCTTGGCACTCTGTTCTCTCTGCCTACCCCATACTTTCTTGACTGAATGTAATTTAAATTACTTGATATTATGCGAATGTTAACCAAATAAATAGGTACTTCATTTCTTATTATGTATCAAAATTGTATCAAAATTAAATAATAATATTGTAATTTTCATAAAATAAATAAACCAACCTAGGATATACTTTTTACAAAGTACCTACAAATTTTCTATACATCTACATTAAATATCTGTACCTATTAATTTAATGGGTACAAATAAATTTTGCTTAGAATATAATAAACATTACAGCACATCTTTACAAAATTGTGGTAAAACACAAACTGTGTTGGTACTTAATGGTGCTTTTGGCAAAATGTTATTTTGAGGCTGTATTTTAAATTGCGGCTGCAGTCACAGTTTGGCCGTAATGGCTAAAGGCGCGCTTATCAAAATTAATGATATTTTAGCTCAAAAACGTTTTACAAATCTGCTACACATTCATTATAATTATTAATGTACCTATAACGTAATAAATAGTAATTATAATGAGTTCCCAGAATTTATTAAAGCAGATTGCGTTTATTGCTATAAATATTAATTTGTATTCGTAAAATTTTTGGTGTAATAAGTAAAAAACTTTCTCGCAGTTCCCCTTTATGTACCTACTAAATCTTCAGAATGTATCGAATTTCTTCGTTTGATTCACTCATTTTGGCGAACAGTTAACAATAGAAAAATGGCGGAAATAGTGCATTGTTCGCCAAGGGAAGAAAGTGACTGATTAACCTCGAGGGTAAACTTTGTAATCCATTATACACCCAAGTAGGGAATCCACTTTCTGCCGAGGGAAGTATAGTTCTTTAAACTAACACCTATTATTAAAGTTAATAAGTAAACTAAGTAATTACCATTATTAAAACTCACCCACTAACTGGTCATCGTAACAGAAACAGAGTAAATTTGTATACACGGAGCAATGTTTTCCTGTAGGTTATACTTATATTCTAAATCATCCATCCATCCATCAGCCTTTTATCGTCCACTGCTAGACATAGGCCTCCCCAAAATGGGGGTTTTACCATAATCGCCACGCTTGGCAGGCGGGTTGGCGATCGCAGTGGATGTTTTTAGTACACAGGGGAACGCTGCTGCCCGGTGCCTCAGTAATCCCTTAGTCGGCTTTTACGACTCCCATAGGAAGAGACGGGGTGGAGCTATTCTTGGTGTCGGCCCCACACGGCTTAATATATATATTATAATTCTAAACCACCTGTGTAGAAATTATAAGACAAATAATATAATAAAAGTTTATAACAAACTCATTTATTAAATATTATCGAACACTCACAAAGAAATATAGAATTTCAAACTTTCATGGTCACTTCTAATTCTACACGTTTTTACGGGATTTATACCATGTAAATTTTTACTTACGAGTTTCCGATATTTCGGCACTGTTGCAAGCGCTATGATCACGGAGCAGCCGAAATATCGGAAACTCGTAAGTAAAAATTTACATGGTATAAATCCCGTAAAAACGTTTAGAACTCACAGAGAACGTTTGTTTGCAGTAATACCTTCTGACCGAGGAGGTTTAAGTATTCTCCACGTCCAGTTAGGACTGGTATAGGTAACAGTGCTATTTTATTTCATCAATAATAATATTTAGGCAATGCAATCCGTCCATTCATCCATCCATCAGCCTTTCAACGTCCACTGCTGGACATAGGCCCCTGTTCCATATGTCATCACTGGTAGCACACACTGGTCGTAGACCTTCGTTTTCAGACACTGCGGAATATTGGACGAGAAGATCTTCCTTAGCTTCCTGAACGCTGCCCAGCCGAGTTGGATTCGTCGATTGACCTCTTTCTCGAAGTTGTGCCTACCTAACTGGACTATTTGTCCCAGGCAGACATAGTGGTCGACAACTTTGAGAAGCGCGCTCCCGACAGGAAATTTAAATGGTAGTTAAAACATTTTTGATCTGTATTTTAGCACTTGACATGTTCAGCTACTTTAAACTACAAATTATTTGTGCGAGCGGGAAAGCCCGCCGCACTAAAGTTCTGTTTTTCCTTATTCATAAATAATTGGAAGTTAAAACTTTTTATCTATTGTCATTATCTAAAAAAACAAGGTTTGTAAATATTTCAGGTGTTTTGATTAGGCTGATGACTCTGCTCAAGCTTTTATCAAACTAACGAAGTCAAATTATATAAAAAAATACTACGTGCATAATGGATTTTCATACAGTACCTATTTCCTCCCGCTCGAGAGTCGCGAGTTAGATATGGATTTTCATACTACTTTTCCCTCCGCATAACCGTGGGACCGAAATGACGTAATTTCTGAAAACGAATACGGGTCAATAAAGAATAACGTATTTTCTGAGCAGGAGTAGTTTAAAACTATTTTTACCTCTTAATTGTTTTTAAAATGTCATCTATTTAATGGTATCAAAACCAGGCAGATACGAACAGTACAACCAAATAGATTTTCTCGCAACTTTTTACTCATGAAATACGATAAAAACTTTTTCCCTGACCTATTTTCGGTATTTCAATTATTGTTGTTACTTGAGAAAGGAATCAAAAATCTTATATTTTTTTTTGTATGTAGTTGCAGATGAGCCACGGCCCATCTGATGGTAAATGGTAACCGTCGCTCATGGACTCAACTATACCGAGAGTATTCTCAAGCTGCTGCTCACCATTTCATTTCACCGATATGAAATGAAAGAATAAACGGCTATCTCCTGCTACAGCCAAAACGCAACGATGCGCTTCATGGCCAGTCATACGGGAGATGGTGGTATCAACCCGCTCGGGCTCGATACCAAATGAGTACTCTCACTTGGTACCCAGCCCTACCACCAGTCATGCAATGGATGATAATTGCTTACTTCCCTTAACCGCCTCATATGACACCCGTGGGAAATAATGGGGTGGTGACACTTGTATTCTTAGTCCGTCACCACACGGTTAATTTAAGTAGATGCCTTTTTATTCGTAACCAAGTGATGGAATCTGTGTCTTCAGTGTATCATACAAGAATCAAAAAAGAAGATGAAAGATGTAATGTTGTGTATAAATTACAACTACACTTACCTTTTCAAAACGTGTAAGAAATATTACGCTCGAAACCTTTGTAGTAGAGTAGGATCTTAGCGAGTACATGCAAGTGAACTGGGTACTTTCCGCCACTCAATGACTACAAAGTGTCTTATAAAAACATTTTAGGGTTTTACTCCTTAACAATATGCCTAGTTGTCGACTAGTAACAACTTTAGGTCCTTGTTTTATCTTTCTAAATACCCTTCCTCTGGCACTTAGATGAATATATTATGCAGGAATTGTATGAATATTTCGTGCGTTTGTTTGTATAATCGATTAAAACCAACAATGCTTTTTCTAACTACCTCAGATCAAACATGAGACATCCTTGCAAATTTAGCCATCAGCCAAACTACACATGAAGAACTTCATATAATAATATATTTTTTTATATTATATAATATTCATGAAATATTTGACCTCGTGGCGTTGTCGGTAATGTAACCGACTTCCGTGCACGAGGTCGTGGGTTCAATTCCCACTCAGGACAATTATTTGTGTGATGAACACAGATATTTGTACTGCGTCTGGGTGTTTCCTAACTATTATATGTATGTATTTACAAAAAAAAAAGTAATATATATGTATTATATCCGTAAGCTGGTACCCATAGCACAAGCGTTAAGCTTAGTTTGGGACCAGAGGACGTTGTGTGAAATGTCCGTGAATATTTATTTATTTATGTATAGTTTGTACATTTGAGTTTGTGGGGACGTATTAAGAATAGAATACCACTATTGTTTTCAATCCGTGGGTATCGTAAACTGTCAGAGATAACGATACCCATGGAAGATAAATAAGGAAAATAGTATCGAAAGAATAGCCTTGAAAGAAAACACTATAATGTCCCCCAGGCCTATTTGACGCAGTAGTCAATTTATATTGTAAAGGAGTCTCACACCAACGATAAAACGTATGTGACTGAAGAAAAAAGTAGAAAGGTTCAAATAAAAATCTCGAGAGCTATACAATATTTGAACGGTGGCTGCTAAGAGTTCTTTCATCGTTAATGGCGTCTGACGTACTAGGGCAAGCTTACTTATGAAGATGTGAAACGTGACTGCAAATACGTTATACAGGATAAGATTAGAATTTTTGGAAGAAGCAAATTGCGTTCAAGAGATATTTAGATATTCTCTACTTGAATGAAACTAGCATCTTTAATTATGTAATAAGCTACATAGTACATTAGTCATAGAAACCACAGAATAATAAAAACGACTAGTCAGTTATAGCCTGGAATATAATTATCTAACTACGATTATCTATAAAATTTATCAAATTTGCTAGAGTATGTCATAGTTATTTTAGTTAAGACTAGTCTTTGCTCGCAACTAAAAGCTAGTTTTAAGTTAATTCTCAGGTACCCGATATATTAGTGCAATATAATGTACTTAAACATAGTTGGCAAATCTTGGGTGTGTAATACACCTCTGCCTACCCCTTCGAGGATACAGACGTGATGCTATGTTATATTTTTTTTATAAGCAATAAAATGCTATCCTACGGCAACAATATTTTTTTTTTGAGACAACGTAACCTGTATGCTAATCCAGTATTATATCTATCTACGTACAAACAATAAAAATTGTTGATTTATGTTCTTTTTATTATCTGTCTCTCATCCTCGCTTCCTCATTTTTGATACACACTTTTAATGTACAGACATACCAGCTTCTACTATTTTATTCATGTAAAAAATCATATTTATGAGTTCATGATATTTTCCTGTTTCATTAAAACATCCTCTTCGGAACGATAACATAAATCAGAATTGCCACATGATTATGTAACATCAATCATGTTGATTTTGGTTATATAAAATGTAGCCTGTGTAACTCGGACTACAATAACGAATAGACTGACCCCTCATCTATCAAAATATGGAGACAATTACTCTAGGCGCTGTAGTGGCACGTAAATAATATAAAGGTATTCATTTTCCATTAGCAAATTTAGTTGAATGCCCATGGAATGCCCGTGCATTCAACTAAATTCCTAGCTATACTTATGTCATTTTCAGTTCAAACTGTCCGATTGTGGAATACATTGCCTTTAATATTCATCCATCCATCCATCAGCCTTTCAAATTTCCACTGCTGGACATAGGCCTCTCCAAGAGAACGCCACAACGAGCGGTCCCGTCATGGGGGATAATGCCGTAATCGCCACGCTTGGCAGGCGGGTTGGCAATCGCAGTGGATGTTGTTAATACACGAGGGAGTGCTGCTGCCCACTCCCCCGGTATTCCCTCAGTCGGCTCTTACGACTCCCGTAGGTAGAGAGGGGTGGGACAATTCTAAAGCCGGCCCCACACGGCTTTAATGTTAGACGTGCTAAATCACTTCATGTATTTAAAAGCTTAGTCAAGAAACATTCATTCATCTTACCAATTATCAACTTTAATTTTTAATGTTATGGTACATTATGTGATGTGTATTATATATGTACAGGGTTTTTCAACAAGAACTTTGTTTCTTAAATCAAAATAAAACCATAAATTTAGAAGATAATGATTAAAATTTTCATTGTATTACAAGAAATAAGGTTTAGCAATTATGAATGACAAATAATATCTGATAAATGTTCACCACGACCACGGTTACAAATGTCGATTCTTTCATCAGTTTTTAATTACTTTTTGACAAAACGGTGGGTTTATTTCGTTAATCTTAACTCGGTGTTGTAGCGGCAGTGTATGCGACTGCTAATCATGAGTTCTCGGGTTCGATCCCCGGGTCGGGCAATGTTATTGAGCTTTTTCCTAAAAAGAAAAATTCTCAGTAGCATCCTGGAGTTTGGAAATGTGCCCGGTAGACGTCAATAGGCTCGCCCCCTATTACATGGGACTTAAACAATCATAGCTGGCGAATCGTGGGTGTGTAATACACCTCTGCCTACCAGCACCTATCTGCCTACTCTGAATACAGGCATGATGCTATGTTATGTTATGTATTTCGTTAATCACTTCACGTATTTTGAGTTTTAAGGCTGCAATTGATTCAATTGGCTTCGTATAGACTCTGCTTTTAACATAACCCCACAAAAAATAATCCAGCAGTGTTAAATCACATGTTCGAGCTGGCCACTTAAGATTTGAATTTCGTGAAATTATGCGATCGGCAAATTTAGTTTGCAATAAATTCATTGTTTCGGTGGCTGTAACCGTGGTCCAGGTGGACATTTATCAGATATTATTTGTCATTCATAATTGCCAAACCTTACTTATTGTAATACAATAAAATTTGAATCATTATCATCTAAATGTATTGTTTTATTATGATTTAAAAAACAAAGTTCTTGTTGACAAACCCTAAATAAGTAGTATTTATAACAACCTAAATAATATATAATCATAATTATTTTGTACCCCTTAAAGTATTATTAATTCCAATAATATTTTTCTTTTCCATCCAGTGGTTGTCCGGAGGAGTTTGCCTTGTGCGATAGGACCGCCAATTGTACTTAATAAATTCCTACTTATGCATTTTCTTTTCTTTTTTGGTGTACATTAAATAAATAAATATAGATGAGGAGCGATTCGGTAGTTTTAGTATTGTTGTGTTCATGACTGGCAGTTACCAGCAAATGGGCCCTGGTTCCTCTGCCAACAAAAGCACTAAAATAAAAAAAAATCGTAAATATTTTTTCCCACGTTTACAAATAATTTGCTCTGATAAAATAGTAGAGCATGTCAAGTGCTAAAATAAAAATTAGTAACAAAAAAGATTTTGTAATAATTTAGTTTACTAAGTTTATACTTAATTAAGAATAAAAATATATGCAAATATATCTTATAGGTGGAGTGGGTCTTAAAATAAATCTAAAAACAAATGTAAAGTGGAGGTTAGGTATCACCATTAGTTCACTACGATAGCTTACCGGCCTAGAGTACTTCCGCGGAATGGAAGGGTGGCAGGTTCGAATGCTGGTCGCAGCAAACCTTTTTCTATGTCCACTTTCACAAATAGTTTGTTCTTTAGACCATCCCGCATCCGATTTTGTACCGCAGTAGTGAGCACATCATATGACACTCAAGAAGTAAAATATAAATTGGTTAATTTTTATCGAATGTTCTACTTAGTCATTATCCTTCATTCTAGGTCAATAAAAACAGTAATTCTTAACTCAAAGTTTCCGAGGTTAAATTATCCTAAATATACGCTAACGAGTCTTTTTTGTAAGACGAAAGAAAGAAAATTAATTTTATTTTACAGTGTCGACGTACAAAAAATCGTAAATAAAAAAAAAATATAAAAAAAAAAGTATATTCGGTAAATAATATAAATCCAAAAAGTAGCTTCCAGTCAAAGATTATTAGCAGTCAAACGATGTAGAGGACTGGCACCAGTGATTATGGCTTTTTTTTCCTTTGTACAAATTAGGGACTTACAAAAACACACCAAAGTCACCGACCGGTTTCAGATCTCGTATAAATTAAAAGCATTGTCGGCGGCACGAAAATGGAACACGGAACTTCTTCGGCAGTCACTCGACTGAATCTACAACCAAAGTCGCAAATACAGCGCTTTGTTGTCGGCGGGTTAGTCAGTTGCTTCACATCTTTTACAAGTAAGACATGATGATATGATTGTCGAAAATAATGCCCTTGACACCAGCCCTAAGGGCTGTGCGATTGACTTTTATGTGGAGATTCCAATAAATACATGCCGACGATATATCAAGTCGCTGACGTGATTTGTAAATAATGCCTCCGACACTTGCCCGTCGGGCAGGGTTACTAGGTACTTTGGTGTGTAGACTACCTAAAATAAGGTACCACTTAAGTTACCGTGAAGGTATAGCTAAACACAAGTTAAAAGCGAACAAAAATGAAAGCCTCTCCATTGAAGCTTGAAATTTTAATGATTTCAGTGAAAGTAGGTAGCTCTTTATGTTAATAATTTCCACAATATTTTCTTTTAACATAAAAATTGTGGTTATCGAACATCAATTGCTTTTCAAAATATTTAAAAAAAACGAGCGTGCTTTAGGCCACACGACTGAAATAAAACTTAAATATATATTATTAATAATGTTAATATCATTAACAAGTGAATCCAGTTATGTGAAAAGAACTATTTCGTTAATTTTATTTAAATTTGTGTGACAATCAACGTACGACCAATGAAAAGTCGCAATTTACTTATCGTTTCCGAACATGAATTAACTAAACCCCACATTTGAAATACAGTATTAATGATTTGTTGGTCTTAGGGCATAAACATCTGGCTTCACTTCACTAACATAAAGATCGATCCCGAGTTGCGCCAGTTGACTTCTTAAGAAATATTTATTTTGAGAAATATTTAATCAACATTGAATGCAATATTTTTTCGTCAAAATTATATATTGAAAGCATAAAAAAAAATATATATAACAAATAATGAGAAAGAGAGAAAGAAAATGTGTGCTCGCACCTCTCCCTCTTTCCACAACAGTAATATACGAAACGTAACTCTCTCTGTTTCTATCTTCACTAACTTATATCTCCCTCTCAATTTCCGTTCGCCTCGCCCGATCAGCACTTTTCGTAACGCATTCACCAGCTATTATCAAGCGTGCATAAAGAAGTATTTACTTCAATAAAACCCGTATTTGCGCTAAGTTAAAAATTTGTTATAATAAAATTCATTTGCACCAATTATAATAGATTTCAATTAATTGAAATGAACCGAACCTCAATTGTAAATGGATTTAACATCATCTAATTCTAGAGGACCGGACAGTGCAAACAAATTTATAGTAGGTACTCAGTAAATTAATTCAGCTAATCCTAATTTAGTACGGAGAGATCTTGTGTATTCAGCCGTATAATTTAAATGTATTTTACACTTTTAATCTTGTGACTTCTGATACTTTATATCACTGTTAATATTTTACTTAAAACCTTGGATATTTATTCAAAATACAAGCTGGATAATGTGATTTTTTCTAACCTATTGCATAAGCCTACAATTTTTAATTTTTAATTAGGTTTACAACTATAACTAATAGCGCGTTCTCACAGTGGTTGACTTTCTCTATTTATTCAATATTTTGTTGTTTTAAGACATTTGTGATTATCTATTCAAAAAAAGAGGATATTTATTTTTCGCGCATTTAGAATGCTGAGCAAACTATCGATTTGTGAAATAGGAAGAGGTCACTACGAATGGCGACGTTTTTAATTTAACGTTGAATCTGGACAGTTAAGGCTTTTTAGTCTCAAACTCCCAAATACTTTATATAAATAAAATTGTTTCTTATAAACGTAACAGTGAATGCTTTTAGACCCAATTACTTGATTATGTTGTTTATTGTACTAAGAGAAGTAAGTTAATGAATTTGAAAATGATACTCTATATCTATGCTATTATAAAGCTGTAACGGAAGCTATGACTATTTGTTTATTCGGACATAACGCTGAACGCTTTGAAGCATTTTTTAGGCATTCATTTAGACCTTGCACTTAAAAAATATACGACGGTACTCCTCAAATAAAATAGGAAATATATCTCGATTAAATAATGGAAAATGAAATGAGGTAACTGTCATTCATGGGAAATACTAAAACCAGCAGCCGTTGCTCGCCGAGAACATTAACCATTAGGTACGCTCGAGAGGAGTAAGATTATAAGATCAGCTATCTTCCTCTACTTCACCTCTATTAACCGATTGGTATACTGGTGAATTAAAACTCGATAGTCTAGCTCAAATGGCCGATAAAATAATAGAAAATACCAGACCACCAGAATTAACCGCGTTACCCAAGCTAGTCCGAGCACAAACCAAGGATCTCGCTACAATATAATGAGTGATATCAATCAAATTAAATCAAATATATCTGCACTAAATCACAAAATTAATCACTTGAATAATCATCAAAATCACAAGTCGCGAGACCTATATCGTTATGGCCAAGGTACGTCTCGATTACGTTCAAAAAGCCACGAAAATATAACAAAAAATAGGATAAATTATCCTAAAAAAACACAAAAACCAGGTGACATAGGTTACAAGTGCTTTTACCACTTCACCTATGGCTCCAGCGCACGAAAATGCGGTGATATAATTAATTGTAAACCGAACTCGGGAAAACTAACCGAGACACCGTGTCGAAAAGTCCTATCGTTTATGTATAACAGATATTTCTTCCGGTGTGCAATTTCTAATCGACACTGGCGCTGAGGTGTCCATTCTAGCCACTAAGAAGCAAAATTGATCCACGTCCGATTATATATTATATGCAGCTAACGGCACAAAAATAAAAAAATATGGCGAAAAAACCATTATAGTTAATTTAGGGTTACGCCGTACATTCAGATGGAAATTTATATTAGAGGACGTTCAACGTTCAATCGTAGGTGCTGACTTCCTCGCTGCGAATAAACTAATGATAGATTTACACGGTAGGAAATTAATAGATAAAATAACATTATTATCGCGCCCCACTAGCTTAATTCAGTCTAACGAGGCAAATATTCGGTCAATCGATGTAAACAACGAATACCATCTCATTTTACAAAAATTTCCCGATATAACCAAATTACAAAACTTCAAAGCACATCCTAAACACGACGTACAACATCATATTTACACCACTGGTCCTCCAGTTCACGAAAGAGTACGTCCTCTCAACCCGGAGAAATACAAAAGCCAAGGCAGAATTCGAAAGAATGATGCAGTTAGGCATTTGTAGACCTTCCAATAGCCCTTGGGCTAACCCATTCGTATGTGTTAAGAAAAAAGATGGTGAGATAAGACCTTGTGGTGACTATCGTCGGCTCAACGCACAAACAATCCCCGACCGTTACCCATTACCAAGGCTACTCGATTTTACATAATATATTAAAAGGAAAAATTATATTTTAAAAAATTGAGGTACGGAAAGCCTATCACAATATAACAATGGCTCCCGAGGACATTCCAAAGACTGCAGTCTTAACTCCGTTCGGTTTATTCGATTTCACACGAATGAACTTTGGATTACGTAACGTAGCACAAGACTTTCAAAGATTTGTAAATAATGCATTAAAAAATCTAGATTTCGCATTTGCATATATAGATGATATTATTTTAGCCTCAGAATCAAAAGAAATGCACATAAACCACATAAAAATCGTCTTAGAACGTTTAAAGGATTACGGTTTAACAATCAACACAGATAAATGCGAATTCGGTAAATCAGAACTTCACTTCCCCGGTTATCACATCAGCTCAGAGGGAGTGAAACCAACTACCGAGAAAACACAACTTATACATGACTATCCGCAACCAAACACAATCGAGGAACTACGACGATTTCTCGGCATGATGAATTTCTACAGACAAAGTATACCAAAAGCTGCAGAAATTCAAGCCCCATTGAACGCGTACCTACTTACATAATTCTAAAAAGCGCGACAAAACTCTAATTAGAGGGACTGAAAGTGCGTTAAAAGCATTCAGCGAATGTAAACAAATTATTAGTAACACAGTCATGTTATCACACCCAGATCCATCCGCACCCTTAGTTTTAATGACGGATGCTTCTGGCAACTGCGTAAGTGCAGCCTTACTTCAATTAGTCAACAAAAATCTTCAACCACTAGGAATTTTTTCTAAAAAACTCACTGACACTCAATTAAGGTACAGCACTTACGATAGGGAACTACTAGCGATTTACATGTCAATTAAACATTTTCGCTATATGGTAGAAGGTAGACAACTCACAGTACTTACAGATCATAAACCATTAACCTTCGCCTTATCAAAAAAAGTTTCACCCTCAGATTCACCTAGGCGCTTGAGACAATTAGATTTTATTTCTCAATTTTGCGATAAGATAAACTACATAGAGGGGGATGAAAACACAGTCGCCGATGCCCTATCCAGAATTAACGAGATTATACTTCCATGTTTATTTGATTATCAAAAACACGCAGAACTACAAAATAACGAAAAAGAGTTACAAAATCTATACAAACGTGATAATCTCCGACTTAAATTAATAACAATGCCTAATAGCAATGTAAAAATAACTTGCGAAACTTCTACAAACAATATTAGACCTTATCTACCTATACAGTTCAGAGAGCTTGCTATTAAAAACATACATAACATAAGTCATACGGGTATAGCAGCCACTAAACGCTTAGTTAAAAATATATATTTTTGGTCAAGCATGAATACCGACATAAAAAACTACGTAAAAAATTGTATCCCGTGTCAAAAAAGCAAAGTACAACGTCACACGATAACACCCTTGGGAGAATTCAACGATACAGAACAACGTTTTGAAAACGTTCACATAGATATTATACCACCTTCTGAGGATTATAAATATTGTCTTACCACTATCGATAGGGTAACAAAATGACCTGAAGTTATATATCCGTAAAAGACATTTCAGCCGAAACGGTTGCTAGAGTGTTCTTAGAACAATGGATCGCATGTTTCGGTTGCCCAGTCAGTATAACCTCCGACCAGGGTCGTCAATTCGAATCCGACCTATTTAAACAACTTTTAAAAAAACTAGGTATCTAAAGTATCCCAACAACGGCATACAATCCAAAGGCGAAGGCATGGTCGAACGGCTACATCGAAAACGTCTGCATATTTAGAACAAATAATTTCAATAGAATTCTTTTCTTCGTCGTTTAAA
Source organism: Leucoma salicis (assembly GCA_948253155.1). NCBI lineage: Eukaryota > Metazoa > Arthropoda > Insecta > Lepidoptera > Erebidae > Leucoma > Leucoma salicis. The sequence goes on from OX411807.1 coordinate 22,185,718, forward strand.
TGATTTAATTCTAGCAGTGATAGTAATGTTTCAGCTCTACTTACATTAGCTTTTGATTTTACAAGAGAAAAAGCATTATAATCATTTAAAAAGTTAATTTCTGGCACAAAGTTGTTTAAAATAACTTCTTCTTCTCTCACATTCAGTATCCTTACAGGTATTCTACCACACTTTGGCCTCACTATAGTTCCAGCTATAAAAACATCTTTTACTATCTCTTTCGCGCTAACAACACAGTCGTCATTCACACTAGGACTTATATAAATATAATGAATAGTTTCACTACGTGCCGGTAGTACGAAATTATTACTAAAATCCAGTTTATCCAAAGGAGGTAGTTAAGCTATGTTACTATCATAATTATTTTTTAAAATATTGGTGAGTAAATCAATGTTACCTAAATCAATGTACAAGCCGGTTTCCGAAAAGGCTATAGTACCATAGACCACATACATATGCTGCGCCAGATTATACAGAAGACCGAGGAGTATAATCGGCCTCTGTGTCTGGCGTTTGTGGACTATGAGAAAGCCTTCGAGTCGATCGAAACTTGGGCGGTACAGCACCGTCCCTTCAGCGGTGCCAAATTGACTATCGCTACATCGAAGTGTAGAAGTGTTTGTATAGAAACGCCACTATGTCTGTCCGAGTTCAGGACAAGAGCACAAAACCTATCCAACTGCAGAAAGGCGTAAGACAGGGAGACGTCATATCCCCGAAACTCTTCACCACTGCATTGAAAGATATTTTCAAGCTCTTGGACTGGACTGGATTCGGCATCAACATAAATGGCGAATACATCACTCACCTTCGATTTGCAGATGATATCGTGGTCATGGCAGAATCGCTGGAGAACCTTGGTACCATGCTCAATGACCTCAACAGTGTCTCCCGACTAGTGGGTCTAAAAATGAACATGGACAAGACGAAAGTCATGCACAATAACCATGTCATTTCAGCACCGGTCCTAGTCGGGAACGCAGATCTCGAAGTTGTCGATCACTATGTATACCTGGGACAAACAGTCCAGTTAGGTAGGCACAACTTCGAGAAAGAGGTCAATCGACGAATCCAGCTCGGCTGGCCAGCGTTCGGGAAGCTGAGGAAGATCTTCTTGTCCAATATTCCACAGTGTCTGAAGACGAAGGTCTACGACCAGTTTGTGTTACCGGTGATGACTTACGGAACAGAGGCGTGGTCTCTAAATGTTGGCCTTATATCAAGGCACAAAGTCGCTCAGCGTGCCATGGAGCGAGCTGTGCTTGGGATCCCTCTACGTGATAAGATCCGTAATACGGAAATCCGTAGGAGAACGGGAGTAACCGACATAGCCCGCCGGGTCAGCATGCTGAAGTGGCAACGGGCAGGCCACATCGCTCGACGAACCGACAACCGTTGGGGAAGAAAGGTTCTCGAGTGGCGACCGCGTATTGGACGGCGCAGTGTAGGACGGCCTCCCACCAGGTGGACCGATGACCGGGTCAAAGTCGTAGGCATTCGTTGGATGCAGGCGGCACAGGATCGTTCGCTGTGGCGTTCCCTTGGGGAGGCCTATGTCCAGCAGTGGACGATGAAAGGCTGATGGATGAGAAATTAATGTTACAATTGTATGTAGATAGAAAATCTAATCCTATAATTCCACTCAACCTTCAAAGGTAACTTTGCAAAAAACATGTAATTTATGAAGTAACGTATCACCATTTTCTAACGTGAGTTTAAGAGTTACCTGTCCTGAAGAAAAAATTTGTCCTCCTATGCCGTTAATTACAGTATCATCGCTAGATATCCAGATAGAGTCAGGTAAGTCATCTCGTTTTATTATTGACACTGACGCTCCAGTATCTACCAAAATATACACTTCCTTTTATTGAAACAAAATGATACGAATTTACTTTGTCCGTTGCATGCTAGAACATAGTCTTTAAGCTCGAAAAAAACTGATTTGTCATATTGCGAGAGGTCTCAATAGGTGTTTGAATTTTCTGTATTATTTTCGGTTTGTTGAGCCGAATAAATATTATTAGTGCGAGTATTACCATGCCAATTACCACGACGGTAATATGTACTACCATTAGATCTCCCACGATTAAAATTTTGATGGGGTTTACGAAAACCATGAGGACGGAAATTGTTATTATTAACATAGCTTCGCCCGCATTGAAATTGTGCTCTCGGCCCAGTGGAAGCTCTGTACGTACCTCGGAGTCTGCGTGAGTACTGCATGACATCTGACCTGGTAGAGGTGGATGGCGCTGACAACTCTTCGTCTTTAGCTGTTTGTATTGCATCCTTTAGGCTGCTGTAGTTTCGGGCGGCCACGATGGTACTAAGCCTCGCATCCTTCAAACCATCTGAAAATTTCTTTATAGCCATTTTTTCGTTAATGGGTTTCCAAATTGAAAATTTCGACGAATCCTCATCTGCCTGCGACAATGTTAGGTCTGTGAAAAGCTTTTCTAAATCACATCCATATTCGTCGAAGGACCTTCAGCCCTGGTTTGTACGTTGGAGTCGGGACTGAATGGCTGTAAAAGATTTAGATGTAAGTAGGTGTTTCTTCAAATCCTGTATTAAATCATTAACCGTGTTATAATTATCTAACAAACGTAATTTCGCGCTTTTGGAAAGTCTACCTTTCAGAACTAATTTTATCACGTGGTTATTCCCTGTAGTATCTAACATCTCTGCATACATGGATACAGCATCAATCAATCGTTTTGTTGTGTCCTCTTTACCATCCATAAGGGGAATTAAACTACACGCCGTTCGTATATCATAAAAAAATATCTAAAAATAATCGTTTAATATTATTATAAGTAGTAGTCAAGGATGTGGACTTTTGGTTTCTCATCACGGCTCAATTTGGATAATAATAATTGGGAGTTATTATATAAAATTTTACTTTCATTCAATTTATTCAAAGCAATTGAACCTTTAAATCGACTTTGTCCTTTTTTAATTAAATATTTATGGATTAAAACTAATTCCTCATATATGTTTAAAAATTCATCAGTCATAATATATAATAAAACAAAGAAAAGGTTTCGTCATTATAGCCTCCTAATTCTTATGAAGATGCCAAATAAGGAAAACTATTCTAAACTATTTGTTATTGGGCTATCATGTTGGGCAAGTTGAAGTGCATGGTTTATATATTGTTTACAAATATATGTACTTAATACATACAACTTTATATTATTTAATACTTTATACTAGTTAACATAAAAGTATAAGTATGATATATAAAATATAGTTTAAACATAAGTAAACACGAAAAGTTATAACTCTTATCTCTTACATTTAAAAGTCACTATATTGCTTTGTAATATTACTACTCAATTTAATAATTATATTGTTGCTTCGACACTGGATGTAAAATGATAGCGTAGATATATACACATACGCTAATACCTACACAACACGTAACGACTGTTGGTACAGTACCTATTTTGCAAACGCACTTTTATACGCACTTTTATATGCTTTTTAATATGCACTTATATACGCACCTTTATACGCACTATTATACGCACTTTTATACGCACTATTATTCGCACAAGGGTTTTTAACGTAGGTTAGCTTATTATACTTCTTCGTCAGCTTGGCCTTTCTTAAAGTGCACGGATGCCTCTCTACGACGTAAAGATCGACGGTCCATTTGCCTGTCCATCCATTTTATATGAATTTTCTTGTAGTACAAGCAAAATACGTAAACAGCGGCTGCCAAAAGTACCACGGTGATGACAGTAAGCAATAAATTTGTAGTGCTCACGCTAGAATAGCCCGTCTCTGCTACTACGTCATTTCTGCCAGCTCCCGATGCATTTTGCGCAATGATGGTCTCTTCCTTAGTCTGACTCGATCCCATATTTATATGTTTACAGCATATTATTCTTTCCAAAACAACTACTGTTAAATAAGAATATCGCAGAAAAAGAAACAAAAAAAAAATACTACTTTAGAGTTCATAGCCCGTTCAATTATGTATTATACATAATTGAACGGGCTATGATCTCTTGTGCACTCGCGACTAAATATGGCACGGGTCGCCATGTGATATCGGGTGTTGGTAACATGAGTGAAACGCGTCAAGTTCGATATAAAACTGTCTTTATTTAATGACAACATAATAGTTATAGGTAATATACTTAGATACTAATCTGCTACACCACTACAAACTACCAACATTTACTTATACAGATGGCGGAGTGGTGTAAATACCGACCTCCCGCCCGAGTGTTTTGGGTTCGATTTCCACACAGGACAACTCTTTGTCTGATCTACAAATGGTTGTTCTGGGTCTGGGTGTACTTCGTGTCCGTGAAATTGTATATTTGTAAAGTCCCCGCCAATACAAGGATTATTCCTTAGCGCAGTGTTATCATCTTATTTAAAAAAAAAGTACTTAGATTTGATTCACCGTACTTATATGAAGGCTGCATTATACTAGTTTTATACATGCGAAAGTATTTAAAGTTGTTTCGATTCATACATTTATATATATAAGATTTGATAGTTAGATGAGGTACATTTTTTCCTCGTCGAGAGATAAGCCTATACGCCTATACGTTACGCTGAGTGCCTAGGATACTCTTTTCTTTTTTCGACTATTTTTGACTTTTTGCTTATTAATTTCATCTCCTCCCCTTATATAAAATTAGAATATCGAGATAAACCATCTCCCAGGCAGAGCGACGTCTACCGGGTAGCGGCCAGGTCCTATCAAGTACTAGCGAGTAATTGATATTATGACTATTGCATAACTGACTGATTCAATACGTCTCAATTTTTTACAGTCTTCTGTAAAAAAATCTTACCTTTTATGAATGTCTAAGGCCGCTTATTTTTTCCTGAGTTAAGCGAGAAAGGTACTTTCATTAAGGCCGTCAGTCTAGTGATGGTTTTTTTTTTTGAAATGAAGATAGATGGTCGCTCTCTAACAAGATCTGACGTAAAACCTTAAAGATAAATTCACGAAGTTTTCTTTTGCATCTTGGTAATGTTTTTGTTTGTTATTTGGGATGGAACCTTTTAAGCTGCTAAGGTTTTTGAAAACAGCTGCTGTTAGTTTTGCTGAAAGCAAGTGACCTTGTTGTTTTGATAGTATTTGATTACAGCGATATCGGGTCTTAGATTTGGGTGTTTTTGGAACAATATCCCTTGTTTATTTTGTGTTTTCTTTTTACTTAATATTCATACATATTGTTTGGACTTAATATATTCCATTCTAAACCCTTACTATCGGTTCCAATTTGAAGTCGTTCTTCAAAATGAAATTGTAAGCCGCTCTTCCATATTGGCAGAATCTCACGCTCATCAAATGAGATGTAAACAAAAATTAACACAATATACTGTGATGGATCATCTGACACCTCATTCGCCTGTTTTGGACGTCCAGACTTTCCTTAATTTAATATAGTGGCGCTACGTTACCTTACTTTTTTGCCTACATTATGTTTTATTTTATTTTAGAGACTTTCTTTATGATAAAGTATTATATATGTTTGCATTCATTATCACACATATATCCAACCATCCATCCATCAGCCTTTTAAAGTCCACTGTTGGACATAGGCCTCCCCATGAATGGGGGATACTGCCGTAATCGCCACGCTTGGCAGGCGGGTTGGCGATCGCAGTGGATGTTGTTAATACTCGAAGGAGTGCTGCTGCCCACTCTCCCCATCATATAATTATTACTCCTTTATACTTTCAATAGCTAATATTGCACGCCTCATAAGCGAAGCGTTGAGGTGTGTTCTACTCCCGGTTGACATAGCACAGCTGGTTTTTCAAACTTAAAATGTCTCTATTTATCATATATTGCACTTGTAAAATAATATCTACACACACATATAAAGAACAAACACTATTTTAACACTCATGATATTTTTGATGACCAACCAAAAAAATGAAACCAGTTAAAAAACTGTTTGAAAAAAATCTGGCTTGGACGCCCATGATTTGTAGGTAATGTAAGTTAACACGATAACGACTAAAATACTTAATTAATCGAGTCTTTTTTTTTCGTTTACGAATTATTATGACTAGGAATAGAGCCCTATTACTTTTCACGTTCTGATTCGATGTGGTTTAATTGTTATTAAATAAACAAAAAAATACTGAATATTTACGGCATTTACGCTCGACGCGACCCTAAAACCAGTGCCTTTCATGAGAACTTTTTACGTACGCATAGCCAGAGCCACCGGTGGTTTTACTATCGTCAACAGAACGCCGTCCGCCCGGCCGGTACATTGTTTTTTGTTAAAAAAAAGTTTTTACCTTTGCTTGACGAACTGATGATATTTGTCAAGTATAATAACTATTTTATCCATAACAATAATTAAAAACACTAAACACACGTAAATAATAACACACCAACGTTATAAAACACGAAAAAAACATATTTTACATTCCACAATTTTTTTTGCGTGGCCTTGGCGTCACGGTGTTTTCACTTAGAACAAAGTATAAAACTATAAGGCAACCAAGTTAGGAAGATAAATGGTTTAGAGATTTCTTGTTAAACTCATTGATTTTTAAATAAGTCGTATAATATTGTCCAAAGTTGCAATTTTCTATTGATAGATGTCACTGTTTTAAAGTAAAAGAGATATTGACAAATGCAGCTCTAGATGTCGCAAGCGGCAATTTTAGATGTATTCAGTTGCTGTTGTATATATAGAACCACAATATTGCTTTTTTTGTAAGGAAACTAGCGATGTCTTTTTGTTTTCTTAAATTGTTTTTGTTTACAGTTTAATAAATTATTCAATTTTACATGTTTATATATATTATATGCACTCATGCAGGTATTTATGTAAACTCAAGGATTGTTGTTCTTACTAATTGGCAGATGGCGCCTTGTAAAATGACAGAGGTAGATCAATATAGAAGTACTTCTTAAAATTAGCGCTAGATGGCGTATAAGACATGAAACCCACATTAGTACTTTTTGAAATTAGCGCTATGTGATTTATTGAAAACTACTTAGTAAAACCAATACATTATTAGTTACTTATCAAATAATCAATTTTATTGTGAAAAATGAAGATTATGAGGCGTGCAGTTTTGTATTTTCCAAAGTATTTCTTATTTTTACCCCATTTTCAACCGTAAAAAAATGTACAAATTATTTATGAATGTGGAAAAAGAGAACTTTGTGCGATAGCTCAGCGGCTTAGAGCCCTTCCCCGGATCGGAAGGGACACTGGTTTGATTCCCGCTCGCACAAAAGTTCTCTTTTTCCTCATTCAAAAATAATAATTTGTACTTTAAAGTATCGCGGGTGAAGAGAAGAAGCCCATTAGTGCAAGGGTCATACAGTGTCCATTAAATACCTAGTGTGTGGGTGTGTGAGTGTGTGCGCGTTCGTGTATATGAAGTAAAGTTTTTGTGTTTATTCCATCCATCCATCAGCCTTTCAACGTCCACTGCTGGACATAGGCCTCCCCAAGAGAACGCCACAACGAGCGGTCCCGTCATGGGGGATAATGCCGTAATCGCCACGCTTGGCAGGTGGGTTGGCGATCGCAGTGGATGTTGTTTATTAAAATAAACTAAATCTTAAAAACTAAATATATGACATAGATTAGTAAAATATAGCTGTCTTGTATTATTTACGATAAAACGAACATACCTTTTTACAGACCAAATAAAAAGTACATTTGAAACATAAAAAAATAATGTTTCAAAGGGCAAATCATTGTATAGTTTATGCCACAACCTAGTTGTTTTATGATTCATAAAACAATATCAGTTACTATAAACTCATAAAAGTTAGTACTACACACCTCGAAACTTGAAACATTATTCACATGTAAATGGCGTATAATACGTATGAAGGCTCCTAAAATTTAATAGTATCTACATATACACATTATGCATAATATTATCGAAGCATTGTCTCACCAGAAAACGACATCTATCGAGACGTTAGTCCACCATACTGGTCGAATGTGGGTTGGAAGAGTTCCCAAATCGTCGAGAAAATGCATGAAGGTTTTATTTTGAAGAAATGATAATTCTTTTGTAAACTAATATGTACAAATATTATTTCCAATAAATATTCAAAAGTGTCCTGCAAACTATGAAGCTCGTCAATCATGCCTCTATCCAAGCAATATTTTTCATTGTATTAGCTGTGGTCACATAACAATGGACGATAAATCTTAGCGAAAACGTTGAAATTCGTCAAAATAAAACACCAGTGTGACTGCACAAACGGGGGAGTGGTTTAGATACCGACCTCCCGCGCTGGATGTTATGATTTCCATTCCCACACAGGATAATTTTTTGTTTGATTCACATAGGTATGGATATTCTGAGTCTGGGTGTACTTTGTGTCCGTTAATTATATGTTTGTAAAGTACTCTACAATACCAGGACTATTTCTTAGTGCAGATTATTTGTCTTTAAAAAAAATCTATATAAATAAATATAATAAAATATTCACGGACTTTCTCACACAACGTCCTCTGGTCCCAAATTAAGCTTAACGCTTGTGCTATGGGTACCAGATCACGGATATAATACATATACTACTTTTTTTTGTAAATACATACATACAATAGATAGAAAACACCCAGACGCAGTACAAATATTGTGTTCATCACACAAATAATTGTCCTGAGTGGGAATCGAACCCACGACCTCGTGCACGGAAGTCGTTTACACTACCGGCTACGCCACGAGGCCCGTCAATACGTATATAAATTAAAATAAATCGCTAAATGCGTTGCTAAGCGCAAAGACTGGGTCAATTTTGCTGATTTTTTTTAATTATCTTTCTGTAGGATAAACGTGAAAACCATTATTTTTCCATTCAAATAGTTCCTGACAATTCAAACATTTCAATCAAATTTTGTCGTTATAAACGTCAATCATAAATAGTGTGTGGCAATGAATTAGTGTTGGAAATTCATTGGTTTGAGGATCTAATCTACTGATTAACAAATGGAAAATAATTTCAAAATAAAAACTTATACAGGTGTGGTATCAACCAGCAATAATGCTTCTGACATATTTACTGCGGCGATTGCAACAAAAAGGTCATTCCTCTTACCATACGATTAGTAAGATTAAGGACTTATGAAACTTAGGATATAGGCTATCATTGTTTAATAAATAATACCTATAACAAATTACGAATAACTTCATACCATGATTCCACGAGATACAACCTGATTTCAAAGACAATGTTTACTTTTACGCTTAGTGCAATACTCGTATTTAATTTAAATTAACATACACGCTTCTCATAATATTATTATGTAATTTAAGGAAACGGAGACATGTCATTTTAACATAAAATATTTTAAGCGAGATTTCCCTACAAATGTTTTTGTGTTGAGACGAAGTTCAAATAGCTTGACTTGGTTACGTGACTAACATAGTGTAAGTCGTCCCTGAGTTGTTTTGCGAGCACAGTTAATTAGTTTCGTTATTGTTAAGTAATTTCGGCTGACTGACTCTGCTTATTTAGTGACTGATTTTACCTGAGTATATAAAATTAATTTGTCTATTATATTTTATTTTCAAAAATTGCTGTAATTAATCAAATGGTTGTGTGTAAAAGCGAGGAAAAAGAGGGAGGCAGCTGATTGTATAACTGTAGGCAAGCACACGCTTGAGTATACTACTCCAATACTAGATTCCGTGGTACCGAACTCCGACTCAATCCGGCTCATAGAAAGTGTTTACATCTATTAATTATATAGGGAAACTTCAAACTGCTAAATAGATTTTTTTATAGCTAAAACAGTCTCAAATAACTATCTATTGAAACAAAAAAACCATCCATCAGCCTTTCAATGTCCACTGCTGGACATAGGCCTCCCCAAGAGAACGCCACAACGAGCCGTCCTGTCATGGGGGATAATGCCGTAATCGCCACGCTTGGCAGGCGGGTTGGCGATCGCAGTGGATGTTGTTAATACTCGAGGGAGTGCTGCTGCCCACTCCCCCGGTATTCCCTCAGTCGGCTCTTACGAGTCCCGTTGGTAGAGAGGGGTGGAACAATTCTAAAGCCGGCCCCACACGGCCTACAAAAAAAGTAGTTAACGTAAGAATAAGTACATTGAATCAAAATCTAATTAGACCACAGACAGACATACATACACCCGTTAAACATTATATACTGGCCAAACATGGAGTGTAAATAACATCATACCGATAACTCCGCACAAAGAGGTCCCCAAGTTACTGTAATAATACCTATGCCCCTTTCCATTTTCGTCTATAAATACGTATATAATATTTATTATATTAATTATTATTGGAATCATGGAAGGATAAACAAATACGCGTAGTCCAATTAACAAAAGCTTTTATTATATTAATAATCTTCATTTGCGAAATCGTCTCTCAATAATAATACCTCATCTAAGAAAGATGCAGATGGTTCGATATTATCCTGGTGGCGAGGCCATGATAAAATCCACACAATGGACATAACGTGTGCACATCAACCAACAGTGTATCTTCCTACCAAACAAATACAACAATATCCAACAAGTACAGTCCTAACATAAGCAGTTTGTGTGGTTTATTTAAATGGTATTCACAAACACGTGCACACTGGAGGACATAAAATGAATAATCAATCTGTAATCTTTCTTTTAACAGTGTAGGTACCAAAATTCGAGATGTATTTTCACATAATCTAAAAATACAGTAACGTGAAGTAGAAGCAGCACGCTTGTAATTAAACAAAGTAATGTTTCGCATTGTTCTAGAAATAGGGGGCTGAACGGGTGCAGGCACAGGCGGTGGTTGTGGGATGTTACTGCTGTCTGCAATCTCAAGTAGTTGAACTGGCACTTTTGTTGTTACTGCTAGGGTAGTGCTTTTGACCGACATGGCGGCCGGTGGCCGTACAAAGGCCAGGTTTAAGAGTATCATCTTGTAGTCTGTGTCTGCTGTGCAGCGCGAAGAGCTTTCAACCAGCGAGCCATACAAACTTGTTCTAAGCGTTCCACCTGTTTAAATATAAAAAATATAATAGTTGATTGTCATAATATATAATTCATGCAGGCTACTTAAACCAATTTTAAAGTTTATAACAATAATTAAAAAAATATGATTTATCGCCATTGCATTGTATATGACTGCACATATGGTGTAGTGGTTTAGATACCGGCCTCCCACCCGAGTGTTGTGGGTTCGATTCCCACATAGGACAACTCTTTGTGTGAACCACAAATATTTGTTCAGAGTCTGGGTATATTTTGTATCCGAGAAATTGTATGTTTGTAAAGTCCCCACGATAAAAAGATTATTTTTTAATGCAGGTTGTTGTCTATATAAAAAAAAGGAAATATAAACATACTAATATTAGTACTTTTTTACCTGATATGGTGGTATCCACTACAAAATGAAGTTTCTTTCTGCAGAGACCCCAGAAACATTGTTTTTTTTTGTGCTCTTAAAAACGAAGAACCACATGAATTGTGGATATTACGGTACCCGAATCTTCTTGTTGTCTGAGAAGTTTGTGTACTGTGTAATATTACTAAGCACTTTTTACAAATTGCCTCTTGTGGATTTAGCTGAAATTAAAGCAGGTACATCAATGATATTGTATATAAAAAGGTACATTTAAAAAATATGTAATATATAATAGGTTTGCAATATTGGTTTCAAGCTTTAAAACTCACCTCGCTATAAATCCACTCGCAAACAAGTTGGCACATATTTTTAGTTGATTCAGAATGTAATTGTCTTTGTTATTTTGTACATTGCGTCGAAACGCAATTCACACAACGATTTACTGGAAAAGGAGCTGATTTCACAGATTTTTTTAAAAGAAACAGTCATTGCTGTCAGTGTCATTCTACTGTGACCATTATATTTATTATCAAAAAAAAAAAACATTCTCTAAAATGTAATTCAAATATTTTAGATACAGTTAAATTCAGTTTAATTAATTTATAATATTAAATAATCTTTTATGGCAATATTAAGTATTTATTTACTACATGCGTATTTGAATATGATTTTTTCAATTTGAACTACCCCGATTTTCCTTTACACTAATTATTTATGCGTACTTTTATATGGAAGATTAGTTTATTTCATAGATTTAATATTAAAATCAATACTATTACATTTTTTATAGATTTCATATTTCGGTTTCATTTATACTTCAACTTTTGGGAAAATACATTAAAAAACGAGCTATTATTTTAGGGTATAATGCCATCATTAAACGCAACGTTTTCTAATGGGCCCAGAAAAAATTGACCCCTTTCTCGTCAATAATATATTATCTCTAAATAATAATAAGAAAGCTTACTGATATTTTCTGCAATATTGTTCCACTTTGAGTTATGTGGTTCTTCACGAAATAATTGTCATTACTTTTGTATTCTATTAACGAACACTGCAAAATTTAGTACTACTACGTTCTTCACGAAAAAATAAGTAAGAAAATAATATATATTTTGTTATACTTGTTTATTCAAGATAAAAATAATAAATTTAACATAATTTATCCGAAATATGTGTTAATGTTCCTTAAACATAAAGCTAAAAAGTGTATAACTCAAAGCAAGATGAAGTTACTTTTGACTATAGCCGCCTTACATAATATTGGTTATGTAGGGTCGGTACCAGTGTTATTGAGGCTCGCCCCCTATTACGCGGAACTTAAACATAGCTGGTGAACCGTGGGTGGGTAATACACATCTGCCTACTCCTTTGAGGAATACAGGCGTGATGCTATGTTATGTTATGTTCGTTACATAATATAAGGTATCTAGTATCTAAGGTAAGATTTGTTTTGAGTCCACCGAAAGAGCAAGCTGACTATGTACCTAATATTATGTAGGTATATTATTATAATTTTAATGAAACAGCTACCACCTCAACATCCAATCAATCAAAGAAATGTTTTATTCCATCTCCCCTTAAGATAACATTGAAAATTTGGATTTATCTAAAGCCCGTGAAGACTTAAGATGGTAGTGTAAGCCGTGTAAGGGATCCAGATTATAGAATTTCTAATATTTCCTTTTTAATAGGATTCAAAATTAGACTTATGTATTTGTTATTACGATAATTGCCGCCGCCAGCAAAATAATCGATACGTAATGGCACCGCTTTTTTGAAAATCTTCGTTACTTTAAACTACTGTAACTAAAAAGGACTGATTACGTGGTAGTGGAAAATTATATTTAAGGAGAATAATAGAGATTAAGTTTACTAGTATTTATATGTTTATAACGGTTCCTAATACTTAATTGTTACCTATATTCCTTTGTAATTGCTTTATACTTGCTTACTTACCACCACGCCGTCTCCCTTGCGGAGTAGCCAGAGAAAACAGAGCGCCAAAATGCTCCACTCTTGCTTACATCTGTCACATCCACAACATTCATAAATCACTTTTTGTTTCGGAGACTCCTGAACCCACCTTCTTTCAATACATGACTAATTTGATCTTGGTAGGTGAGTCGCGGTCCTCCTGTACCTACATCCTTCCGCTTTAGCGTTGTACATCTTCTTAACCAGTCGCACGGCATTCTTTCCACATGTCCGAACCATAGGAGCATTCCCTTTCTCATCTTTACACCAATACTCTCTTTCATACCTACTCACTGTCTTAAGTCGTCATTATGCGGTCAGTCAGCCTCACTCTACAGATTCTCCGCAGATATCGCGTTTTGACCGCATTGATTCTACTCTAATGCTCCTTTTTGCACCCAACTCTCGCTTCCATATAATAATGTTGGGACAAGCACTGATTTGTGTATTGTGACACATGCCTTCTGGCTGAGGTGGTGGCTGTCGAGAAGTTGTCCCAATGCTCCGTTCACTCTTATTTCCCACATTTACTCTTCTCTCTATATCAGTAGTGTACCTTTCATCCCGAGTGAATCCACATCCAAGATTCACGTTTCATGTACTTGTTATAGCACACCATTGCCTATTGTTTAACATCGGTTCTGGCTTCTTCTCCTTTTCTAAGACCATTATTTTAGTTTTGCTCACATTCACATTATTGATTATTTTAATAAACTTAGATATATTATATGGGTGTGCATGTTGTGAATTGTTACAATGTGATCTTTCTTAATATTACTATTAGTTATTTTCTTAAATATTTTGTATGACAGCAATTTTTTGTGTAAATCGTTCCCATAGGTCTTATTTTCCCAGATTTTAACGTTAATTAGCATAAATTACCAATATTATAACCTAAAATGTGTTATTCTTCACATATCTTTTTTGCAATTTACTAAAATATTTTTCATCAATATTGTCTTTATCTTAATTGTGTCACTATTTCGGAAAATCTTTCATATATTGTAGATTATATTACCAGTTGAGCCATTTTAAATAAAAAAATATATAACTACATCAGTGTAACATTTTGATTTAAACACTTATTCATGATAATATAGCAAAACTAAGTTTGTCATAAGTCGAACAGCATGTAGTTTCTATTAAATAATTGTAGTATTCGAAGCTAAGCAGCTAAATATTTATACTTCGATGAAACCTTAGTTAATGGCCTTTTGATTTAAATATGACATATTTATATACCTTCAATATTTGAAAAGTTATGACTATAAATATTTTGCTAAATTTTCAAATGGCGATCCTGTAAAAATTGCTTTTTTGGATTGTATGGTTCTTCATGCAAAGCAGCGATATACAGAACAATATAACTATTTAATCTCGCATGTAATTCAGAATCGAATATTGAGTCTATGGTATCAATTATCGACACGGTGTCATTTACACCCTATAGACATACTTTTTTAAGTTTTGTATTTGAATGTAGTGGATGATAAAATTTCTTAGACGATCCATCACAATGTGTAAGTATATGTATATGAGATACATTATAATCGACTTGTACACTCTTTGTACCCTAATTTGTGTATGAATACCTACATACTTTTTAAATAAAATTTTCGAATTCAAATAAAGTTACATGTGCTCTGTACAATCAACAAATACAAAATTAATACAGACCTAAAATAAACACTGGGGATACGGATTGAGCATTGGGATGTAAACAAACCTCGGTGCATCAATGTTCCGCAATTAAAATCAATATCTCACATTTTTTCCTAACAAAAATTATTATTACTTTCCCTGTAACCAATTATTCTCGTTATACTCATTCTTGTTTAAGGAGTAGATATACATTTTCAGCTTTATTTCGGCCCAATTATGATTCTGAGTACCTTTCCATGTCAAAGACACCTTCTTCGGATGACAAAATTCATTAATTTACGCTATGACTTCATTATTCATCATAATAACCACGTGAATTAAGGATGTTAGTCTTCTTTAGCGTAATATTACAGTACCTTTGTAAATTATAATTAAAAATGGTATCCTTATTAATTAGACGTTCATTTGTTTCTTGTTTGTTTGTTAATTCTTGATACCGTAATTATTTAGTCGATCATATTGAAAATTGACATACATTTAGTTCAAAGAAGAGAAGACCTAAGGTACTTTTTATCCCATAAAATTGAGGGTTCCATTGCGATGGATGGCTATTTTTATATACAGAGATAATTTGTGTATTGGATGGTGAATTCAAGATAGATTTTGTGGGCGTAAGCTAGTATTGTCATAAAGAAATATTTGTGATCATAAAAATCAATTTTACCAGATCATTTTACTTTAAGTTTAACAGGTAGGCTTAATAGCAAATATGTTATTACTATTATTATTTCTGATACTAATCTTTTATTTCAGGCCACGAGGCCCATTAATAAATAGGTACCATACAGAATTTTGATAAGTATTATTATTAAAACAAAGATTTTTGTTAAAAATTACGTCAGTAGATACTTTTAGGTCTAACTTCAATTAATTGGCATAAGTGCCACATAATGTTGTAAAATATCTTCGGACCAGTTTTAGTAAAACACAGCTTTAGTTATACTATAATTTTCTTTAACAAAACTCAATACTAACCTATAAAATAACAACTAAATATTTTAAAATCTTTGCTTCATTCCTCTTCAGTATTTCGTTGTCTATGCCCTTTTTCTCGTTAGGTATTGGAAACTAGAGAACAACCTCGTTAGTCACAGTTCGTTTAATCTTTAAATCTATACGGAGGAGCGAATCACAATTTACTTATACCTATATACCAGTACATACTAAGAGTAACTAGATCGTTACTTTTACTTGTGGAAAAAATAAATAGAATAGATACTGTCGATGGAAGCTTCGTCGCTAAAAGTATCTAAAACTGTTTTGAGAATGATACTTCGTAGGTAGATTAAAATCTCATCTACTTATTGTGATTTGTTTCTACATCAGAATATTCATTCCAAAGTTTAATAGTTAACTAGAACACATAGTGCGAAAATGCGAATTATTAAAAGCCATGAGCAGGACTCAATGTGCATAAGCTTTCATTCCAATATTTTCTTTTCTAAATCATTCAATTGTTTTATCGATGACACTAAAAATCGTAAAAATAATTTGGCTACAGAAGGGAAAACTGTTTTATCTTTACCTGTGGTATTTAATTATGTATTTATAGAAATTATTACACATCGTTCGAGGAGACAATCCCTATTTCTTGGGAGACTTCATAAATATACAATAGAGAATAAATATTATCCAGTTTCAGAACAACTATTTATATTCGTGAAATAGACACACTCGGTATCGCAGGTTGACAACTGAACCATCTGTACCTACAGCCGGGCCTAGAAGTGACATAAGATCCAAATGCTCTTCGACCTAAATATTCGTATGTTGTTTTTGTTCGTTGACAACTTGGAATGTAGCCCCGCTCATGCTGATGTAGGTAAGCTCAAGAATTGGTGTCATGGTCCAAACACTTTGCTGATATATACGAAATATCTTAGCTTTCTTTTCGTTTTATTGCTTACTAGCTGCTATCCGCGAGTTCATCCGCGTGTAATTTATATGTTTATATCCATTGAGTAAAAAGCTGTTAAACAAAACCAACAGATGAAGATGATGGCAGGCGAGTCACGGCCTACCTGATGTTGAGTGGTAACCGCGGATACAAAGAATACTGCCAATGAATTAATGGACGCCTCTCTCCTACTACATTCAAAATACAACGAGCTGCTTCACGATCAGTCACACACAGCTTTTTTTATTGCGTATGGTGGCAGACGAGCCACGGCCCACTGGATGGTAAAACTGGATAACTGTCCCTCATAGACTCAACTATACAGAAATTATTGTCAAGCCACTGCTCATCATTTCATTTCACACATTTAAAATGAAAGAATAGAATAAACGGCTGCCTCCTGCTACAACCAAAACACACCGATGAGCTTTATGGGCTGTCAAACGGGAGATGGTGGTACCAACCCACTCGGCCCCGATAGCAAGTGAGTACTCCCACTTGGTACCCAGCCCTACCACCCGAAATGCAATGGCTGGGAATTGCTTACTTTTCTTAGTCGCCTCGTATGACACCCGAAAGAATGTAGTGGTGACACTTGTATTCTTAGTCCGTCAGCACAAGGACATCATTACGTAACATCTCGGGTAGAATCCTAGAGTGAGGCAAGCTAAACATTATTGGGATTCTTCGTCGAGAAATTCTCAAGTGTAGCCCGGAGTTAGGAAGTTGGTGGTGTTTTAACCTCGTGCCTCGGAAAACACTTAAAGCCGTTGCCACCTGAGTTCTTCCGGTCGTGTCCGAATGCTGTTCCATCGGACTATGAGAGTGAGAGAACAGAGAGAGCTTCTGTTTGCGTACACACTTGTGCACTATAATATCTCCTGCGTACATGAGTAGTGTCTGTTGACATTGGACACTAGCTTTTGTTCTAGGTATTTATTTACCAACCACTGAAGTAATGTAACATAGTTCCAGTGGCCCGCCAATAAAGCCGGAGAGATGGCCCACGGCGGGTTTATTTAGTGGGAGAGGGCCACACACTACTCTTCGTTGCCCTGAACGATGGGGTGTGCGGTTATAAACATTTTTTCCCGCCTTAACAAAAAAAAAAGATACTTATTTACCAATTTTATCAAAATTTACTATTATTTGGAAACACCTGCCAAACGTACATGGGTGCAATGTAAACCAAATTACTTGTCTCTAGCTGTGAAGAAAAGGCAATATTTTATAGTGAAACTACTTAGAAGAGATTTCATCAAGTTAACTCCAATATTGCACGCCTCATAAGCGAAGCGTTGAGGTGGGTTCTACTCCCGTTTTTCACGGAACAACTGATTTTTCAAACTTAAAATGTCTCTATTTATCATATATTGCACTTGTAAAATAATATCTACACACACATATAACGAACTAACACTATTTTTAACACTCATGATATTTTTGATGCCATTTTTGTTATTTAAACTAGTTAAAAAACTGTTTGAAAAAATCTGGCTTGGACTCCGTGAGTTGTATGTAATGTATGTTAACACGATAACGACCAAAATACTTTACTAATCGAGTCTTTTTTTTTTGTTTACGAATTATTATGATTAGGAATAGAGCCCTATTACTTTGCACGGTCTGATTCGATGTGGTTTAATTGTTATTAAATAAACAAAAAAATACTGAATATTTACGCTCGACGCGACACTAAAACCAGCGCCTTTCATGAGAACTACCTTTTTACGTACGCAATATAGCCACCGGTGGTTTTACTGTCGTCAACAGAACGCCGTTCGCCCAGCCGGTACATTGTTTTTTCTTAAAAGAAAGTTCTTACCTTTGCTTGATGAACTGGTGATATTTGTCAAGTATAATAAATATTTTATCCATAACAATAATTAAAAATACTAAACACACGTAAATAATAACACACCAACGTTATAAAACACGAAAAAAAGCATATTTTACATTCCACAATTTTTACGACACTGAAATGTCAACCTTGACGTAATGACGTTTCGGTTCATTTTGACGGCCGGGCGCAAGCGATTTTACAACTTGTTTTTACAACGATACAGTTTATATTGGCTTGAGTAATTTTAACTATAGCCTAAAATACAGACTAATAAAATTTTCAAAAATATTGACCTCTAACAAAATTTTAAGCGGGCATATTTTAAGCAGCGCGGGGGCCCATTTTTTGCGTGGCCTTGGCGTGCGTGCGGCCCGGAACTGAGAGGTAGACCAATATATAAGTATTCTTAAAATTAGCGCTATCTATGTGGTTTATTGAAAACTACTTAGTAAGACCAATACATTATTAGTTACTTATCAAATAATAAATTTTATTGTGAAAAATGAAGATTATGAGGCGTGCAATATTGGATTTTCCAAAGTACTTTCTAATCAATTCACACAAATATAGTTTTATTTATTATGTAAAACAATAAAAATTTTCATATTCAGTAAATTATAATCAATAACATAGTAGAAATACGTTATACCTTACCTCGTCGTTAGGAGATTAAGGTTACTATAAATGAAAAAAATATAGCCATGTATAATATAATTCGCAGCTTTGAAGTATTTTTTTTTATTTAAAATTCTCCTAAAATTCTTGCTGAGTTGAATATAAATACAATATTTCTATTAAAGAGTTATATGCCAAAAATATTTTTGCATAAGCAAATCAGCAGTCGAGCGAATCTAGTTTCCGTATTCCATTTAGTTTTCTGACCAAAATGTTTGAATATGAAATATTACCGCAATTTATTTCGTGGTCCTCCTTCGCAGGGTTACGCTAGGAATTTTACACACTAGAATATAATATATTCCAATTTTTTCTAAAATAAACTTATTTTTAATACACATTTGATTTTTGAATACAAAACATTTTTGTAAAGACTACTTACTGCCTTCAATGGGGTATAATATATACATGTATCACGGAGGATCTTATACAATTAAGGTACACGAATTTTTCTCAATACTTTTATTCAATGTAGCGTAATTATGATTTATTCACCTATGTAATGTCATTAATCCATTTCGTTTTACAATTGAATGAAAAAGTGTTATATAACATTTATATCGATGACAAGCTTAGATGTATTTTTACGAAAATTCTGATGTTTCAAAGTTTATATTAACATTTGCAAAATGAATTCAAATTCATTGTATTTGCAACCTAAGTTATAGTTTATCCTAATTGAGCATCACGCGTTAGACAGTCATACATTTATGTTTGGTGTGGTAACAGTCTATGAAAGTGTCACTACGCGGGGTAAATTGGCTAAGGCAAAGAAGCACTTATCACCCATTGCATTACTGATGGTAGACTTGGGTACCAAGTGGGAGTACTCACTTGCTATCAGAACCGAATGGGTCGATACCACCGACTGGTCGGTGTGTTTTGGTTGCAGTATCATAGCGGAAGATAGCCATTCATTCTTTCAATTTACATCTGTGAAATAAAACGGTGAGCGGTAGCTTGACACCACTCTTAGTAACCATAGTTGAGTCCATGAGCGGCGGTTGCAACTTACCATTAAGTGGCTCGTCTGCTACTAAAAACAGTACAGAGCACTGAAATTAAAAACTACGTAAACATTATCCACATATAATATGTATGCATCCGTTTAATATTTGTGTTTATCCTAAACTGGTTTTGTGGTTATATCTTTGGTTCCCAATATAGAAGTGAGATAAGATATATATAACTAATAGTATGTAAGTCTAATGAAGAGCTATGAAATGAAAATAAGTTTCATCAAAGTCGGTCTAATACTTTTTGCGTAATCCGCGAAAAAATAACAAATACTAGTGTAGTAAAGGAATTATTTTTGATTTAAAGAACAAACACAGCTCTGTCTTATTTTTATAATAGTTGTATAATTATAATACAATGTATAAGCTTCCTTTGTAACTGCCTAAGATTCATTCATTTATGTAACGATCCCCATGGCGCCCAAATCTGGGTGGCGATGACGTCGGTTATGTCTGGCCCAATATTTGCCATATCACGTTCAACAAAGTAATTTCCATAGAATACTCAAAGATACTATATTATGCAGTATAGAAATTAAACAGAATAATTTATAATGTGTTAATCGTACATAGTTAGAATCCTTGTTAACTTGCAGCTTATATAACACTGGCAAGACTTCCCATTAAGAAACATATTTTATTTTGAAATGTAATAAAATATTATTTTGAAGTGTAATAAATAATACATTTGTATTTTGAGATAATACCGATAGCCCCAAAACAATAATAATAATAGGTCTTTGCCTATGAAACTTTTTTTAAATCACCTCTGGCGGCAAACGACCCTTGAACCGGATGCTAAGTGGTAATAACCGCTCGTGGACTCAATACAAAGAGTAAAATTAAACCTCTGCTCACAGTTTCATTTTGCTAATGAGAAATTAATGTATATGTGTTTCACGGTTGCTCATATGGAGGAAGATGATACCAACCCACTTAGGCTTTATAATAAGGGAGTAATATTAGTTCTCAACCTAGGTTTTTTTATTTTTTTGTTAGTACGTGAAGAAGTGTTCGTAACCGCACACCCCGTCGTTCGGGGCAACGAACAGGGTAGTGTGGGGCCCTCGCCCACTAACGAAACCCGCCGTGTGCCGTCTCCCCACCTTTATTGGCAGGCCACTGGAACTATGTTACATTGCTTCAGTGGTGGTTCTCAACCCTACCACTCTTACTACAATAATTTATGAACCAGAATTTGTACGTCTCTGGGTCAAAGTTACATCCACAAAAAAAAAATATAGAGATTTCCGCAAACAACCTATAAATAAGCTGAAATACTGTCAACATAATTATAGCCGGCAATAAATAATAATAGTGTGTCCGAAATGGCTGTTCTAATATAAAAAGGTTCGATATTAGCTTTCGAGCCTCGTACCTTAGCTGTGATTTATCATTACACACGTTGCCAATAGTTTCTGAGACTAGCGATAATATGGTTGAACAAAACCTATTTTATTTCCAGCAAGGACCACTCCTACTGAAGCCGCGGAAAGTAAATGGTACACAATGCCTGCTAAAATGCTTAATTACTTTAAAGGCGCTATTGTAATAATTTACGGTCTAATAATTTTAATGTCATTGTATCTAGAGTTCGGCTGACGTCGTGTAATTTAATTAAGAGCATTGGCGAGCCTGAGGATCAAACAATGGAGTCTACTATTGTTGGAAAATTAAAGATCTTATCATAGTGAAGACTCGTGAAGACATAGAATAAAACCCACGATATTCATCAAAGTAGCAAATATGTAAATAAATGAACGAATGAATTTTAGTATTACATACTGTTAAAATGCTCTGTATGTTTTACTTTATGGTGCACATAAATCTAGGCGTTGTGCCATATTTTTTTATTGCATATGTTGGTAGACTGTAGCCACTGCCCACCTAATGGTAAATGGTAACCGTCGCTCATGGACTCAACTATACCGAGAGTATTTTCAAGCCGCTGCTCACCATTTCATTTCACAGATATAAAATGAAAGATATAAAATGAAAGAATCAACGGCTGTCTCCTGCTACAACCAAAATTACACTGATATGCTTCATGGCCGGTCATACGGGATATTGCAGTACCAATCCGCTTGGGCCCGATAGCAAGTGAGTACTTCCACTTGGTATCCAACCCTACCAACAGTAATGCAATCGGTGGTAATTGCTTATTTCCCTTAGTAGCCTCGTACGACACCCGCGGGAAAGAATGGGGTGGTGACACTTGTATTCTTAATGCACTTCATCCTTAACGCGATATAAACTAGTATTATATGTGATCCAATTGATAGATCCTTGCTAATACCAGAAGTCTCTCACAGGCGATAGCGTGAAAAAACGAAAGATACTTCTACCATTGTATTTTGTTTAACGTGTGAGAGCGCCGGAGGCCCAAGCCCCTTTCCTATCCTCTACTTGTTATCTTTTTTATCTTCTATCCTCCCCTTAATACCGTTCCTATTCACTCCTTATTATCTTTCTTCTTCATCCCATTGGAGATGTCGAAAGATGCCTCTAGTGCTGCTATTGTCTATAGGCTACGGTAACTATTTACCGTCATCTTATTTGCTGCTCACGTAGTATAAAAAAAAAGTCTCAAAATAATTAAAAATGCTAAAGTTCATAGAAATAGTATCTAAAATCCTTTTCTGTGCATTGTTGCTGTTCATACAAGTATAACGTACATATGTTTTATATAATTCCGAATTTGTCTTCATCGACACGTCAAGATGATAAAAAATGTAAGTACACACATTTAATTTACAATTTTACATTGGAGGAATTGCTTTAGGCGTCGGCTGGGTAAATAAAATACAGTTACCCACACAGCCTTATACAGCCCGACCTATTTCGCGGAAAGTACATACAGTAACAAGGTTTACCTTCGCGTTCAAACAAGTTGTTAGTAAATAGAAAACTCTAAATCACACTCTTTTGTTCCAACGTAAATTCAATTCTGCGTCAATAGCGATGTAAATAGTGACACAATCAGGGCTAGTCAATGTTTATTCTGTTCGAATAGTGTATAGGCAGGAAATGACAAATCATTTGGGAATCAAGTAAATGAGACTAATGAGATATTACAATGTTTGTTGGAGTATTATCATAGCTAATATAAAATTATGAAGTGAGTTAGGTTCTTATACAGAACAAAATCCTATTTGAAAATCTCGGAATAAAAGTAAAAATGGGTTATAGGATACAACGTTACAAATCAGTAACTGAAAGCAACATTTAAAAAGTTTTGATAATTTATTATTATAAATTGGTAGGTACCTACTACTGCAGTCTGTCATGTGATTAGTCACTTCACGGTTAGCCGGTTAGTAAGTAAGAAATCGCTATTACTATAGTATTTTTAGAAATAACTGCCTCTGTGGTGCAATAGTAGTGTGAGCAACTGCTGATTATGAGGTCTTCGGGTTCGATCCCCGGGTTGGGCAGTGAAATTGAGTTTTGGGTTCGATCTCCGGGTTGGGCAGTGTTATTGGGTTTTTTCGTAAAAATAAAAATTTTCAGCAGCAGCCCGGTGTTTGGAGATGTTTCCGGTAGACGACAATAGGCTCGCCGCCTACTAACGTGGCACTTAAACATAGCTGGTGAATTGTGGGTGTGTAATACACCTCTGCCTACCCCTTTGGGGAATACAAGCGTGATGCTATGTTTTTAGAAATAATAAACTTCGTTCTTTGAAATGTGAGGTTTTTAAAAAAATACACGAAAGGTATATTACAGAAGTAAAATAAAAATCTATTAAACAGGTATTATAAACCCTTCAACAACAGGCGAAACACTTGTATGAATAAATCTTTTAAATTACCAAAATATTACAAACTTTCATTTAAACTCTATATAAAGCTGGAATAACTTTTGAAACTTATTTTCAAAAGATTTCGCAAGATTATTTTTATTGAAACAAAAACTTCGAACTTGTTGAGAACTAATGAGGCTTGTATTTTGAAGTTTACAGATTAGCGGGTGCTGGAAGCAAGAGTTAAGATTTATGTTTTCATAATGATGAAATGTTACGTTAGAAGTTTATGGTTTGTTCTTTATTAACTTGTTTACAACGTCGTAAAAAAGCCAATTTTGATTTATACAGGTACGTATTATTACTTTTACAGGCACTTTGTGTTCTATTAACTTAGTTGACAACATTAATACACTAACTTATAAATATTAATTTCTTAGTTGTTGTACGAAATCGTAAGGTTTTTCAGTGATCCTAAAGTTATTTTTTCTTTAATAATATCTTTAGTACGTTGGAATTTATAAAATGCAATCAAATATGTTTTTAAAAGTAAAACCATAACTGGACAACCCGTTTTATACGATTGAATCAGAAAATGATGTATAAAGTAATTTTGTTTTAAAGAAAATACGATCATTTCTAATATAATTATGTAATTTAGATGATATTACAAGTAGTTTCTTAGAAATAATCTTAACTGTACCATCAAATGAGTCAGAATTAGAGTTAAAACGATAAGATATTATTGTAATCCATACAAAATATATGTATCTTAAGTATCAAATGTCCATCAGACGTATGAAGCTAGAGATATGTTAGAGAACCAGCTGTCATTGACGATAAGATATCTATATGATACCAAAAGTTGAGTAATTTATTGAAACATCTTAGTATGTCGAATACACTAGAGGAAAAATGATTCCATTTCGTGTTGTGTTGGTTACTTTGTTAATTATTGTTTCATGTGAAGGCAATAATCTCAATAAAGTTCCCGATGCATGTCAAGAGATATTAGGGGATGAACTGATTAAAGAAATATGGTCTTATGAGAATACAAAAAATCATATTTTAGATTATGTTTTGAATGGAGAATTTAAACACAAAACATATGATGAGTAAATTATAATTATGTATTCGCTTATAGCTTGAATAATTATTATTTAACTTGCATTTATTTCATTAAAAAATTAACGTTATTCCAGATTGGCAAAATTTGTAGACAAATTTGGAGCGCGGCCGTCTGGAACTGAGAATCTCGAAAATTCTATTGATTACATGGTGCAATTGTCTCAAGAGGAAGGATTTATTGACATAGTAACTCAAAACGTTGAGGTGAGAATACCTGTCTGTTTGTAGTATTTAAATAATAGCTTTTTACTAAATGCAGAGTAGTAGTTCTGGCTACTTTTATTTTAGTTTCATATATATTTGTTGTATTTAGCTCTAAAAATAAAGAGATATGGTAAGTCTCTCTCTCTAGTGGTAGAGCCTTGGTTATCCCAGCACGAATGGGCCAGCACGAATGGGCCAGCCCGATCGGAGACGTACCACCCTCTCACAAAAGATCAGCGTGTAACAACGGTGGTGTATGGTGAGTGAGAGCGCCGGAGGCCCAAACTCACTCCATATCCTTTACTTATTATCCTTTCTATCCTCTCTTTAGTATCCTACCTATCCTCTCCTTGTTATCTATGCTATCCACCTCCTATCCCTTTCCTTGGATATAGCGACGCGCGAGTATTGCTAGCGTCGGCTAAAGGCTACAGTAACCGCTTACCATCAGGTGAGCCGTATGCTTGTTTGCCACCCACTTAGTAAAATAAACATGAATCATTGCAAATTTATTAATGGAATTTAGTGAGTCATCAATCATGCAAAATATACAATAATATTAATAAAAGAGTATTAAGATAGACTGATAACTTTTGAAATAATAATATTTAGATATAATAATATGAGATTGCCACGCCTGTAACCACCTCTTTAGTTTAATTGACCCTTTAGGTCGATAAGAAATTACTATCTAGCCGTATTTAATGAGTATTCCAAGTGCAAGTAACTTATATATTTATCAATGAAATTCCAGGTTCCTCACTGGAAAAGAGGAAAAGAATTGTTGACTATGATCGCACCAAGAATAAAAAATATTGAAATTTTAGGTCTTGGTTATAGTATCAGTACCCCTTCTGAAGGAATTACAGCAGAAGTGATCGTCGTCAATAGTTTCCATTTATTAGATACTACTACTGAAGACAAAATCAAGGGAAAAATTGTTCTCTATGATCCAAAATTCACAACATATAGTGAAACTGTCAAATATAGATCAGAAGGTGCTACTAAAGCATCCGCAAAAGGTGCAGTTGCCTCTCTTGTTAGATCTATCACGCCATTTTCAATTAATTCACCTCATACTGGTTCGCAATATTATAGCGATGATATAGAAAAAATACCAACAGCAGCTATTAGCTTGGAAGATGCAGATCTAATTAGAAGATTGTATGATAGGGGTGAAAAAATTGTACTTAATCTTAAAATGTTTTCGACTTTTGATTACCAGACTTCAAGAAATACACTGATCGAACTGAAAGGTACTGATAATCCTGAAAAATTAGTTATAGTTTCCGGACATATTGATAGTTGGGACATTGGTCAAGGTGCTATGGATGATGGGGGTGGAATTTTCATTAGTTGGGCCGCTCCAGTTATTTTAAAACGATTGAATTTATTACCTAAGCGTACTGTAAGAGCTATTTTCTGGACTGCTGAAGAGCTCGGATTAGTTGGTGCTTATGCCTATGAAGAAGCACATAAGGATGAGCTTGATAATATAAATTTCATAATGGAATCTGATGAGGGTACATTTGCACCACTGGGTCTAGCTGTGGGTGGAAATGACAAAACACGTTGCATTGTAGGAGAAATTTTAAAAATGTTTGAATCTATCAATGCTACTACGCTAGTTGAGTCCGATAGCCCTGGCTCAGATATCGCTATTTTTACTGGAAAAGGTATTCCTGGAGCTAGTCTTTATAATGACAATGAAAAATACTTTTGGTTTCATCATACCGAAGGCGATGCAATGAATGTGGAGGATCCTGATGAACTTGATCTAGGAGCTGCGTTTTGGACAGCAGTAGCATATATTATTGCTGACTTATCTATTGATATCCCACGGTAACATGGAAAAGAGTTGTGCTGATTTAAGTTGTATATGGTAGTTCTATTAGATAAAAATTTTTTGTAATCTTGTACAATGCACTAAACACAAAGTGAAAAATGTGAAATCGAAAATAACAGTCAGGAGCAGGATCCTGATCCTGCACCTGACTGTTATTTTCGATTTCACATGCTGGGCATGTCAAATGCTAAAAAAATATATAAAAATATCTAAATATCTTGTACAATGCTCTGTAGTACGCATTGGTGCCATATAATAAAGAAAATACAATATAACCCGTTTAACAGGCTTCGTTTCTTCTGTACCTATGTAACGGAATCTTTGAACGTGATTTTCACCCACTTCAAAATGTTGGACTAAACGAGCGAACGACTATAGTATTTTATATATAGTAAAAAAAAACATTATTTTTATTGTTATGAAATAAAACTACTGCTATTTTCCATTATCCCGACGTTAAGAATACTCTCTAATCTCTTTGTATCCACCGTCCGCTGAAATGCAATAAATTCCATTCGAAATGTAACTTTATTTCATAACTAGCAGTTGCCCGTAACTTAGTCCGCGATAGTTCTTTTAGGTTTTAAATTCAATACCCTATTTGATGCCCTTGAGATACGATTTTTTAAATCACTGAAACACATTTGTTCTAAGCTAACGATATAATAAAATGTTCCTATGCCTAAAAGCTTACACACAATTTGATCGCTCAGTTTAACTCCTCCAATTTCTATTTAATGTAATAATAATAATATTCACGGACTCTATGCTTCGGTGGTGGGCGGTAGTGTATGCGACTGCTAATCATGAGGTCTCGGGTTCGATCCCCGGGTCGGGCAATGTTATTGAGCTTTTTCCTAAAAAGAAAAATTCTCAGTAGCAGCCCGGAGTTTGGAAATGTGCCCGGTAGACGTCAATAGGCTCGCCCCCTATTACGTGGGACTCGAACATAGCTGGCGAGTCGTGGGTGTGTAATACACCTCTGCCTACCCCTTCGGGGAATACAGGCGTGATGTTATGTTTTCACGGACATTTCACACAACGTCCTCTGGTCCCAAACTAAGCTTAACGCTTGTACTGTGGGTACCATATTACGGATATAATACTTAAATTACTTTTTTTTTTGTAAATACATACATACATATAATAGATAGAAAACACCCAGACGCAGTACAAATATCTGTGTTCATCACACAAATAATTGTCATGAGTGGGAATCGAACCCACGACCTCGTGCACGGAAGCCGGTTACCAACTACGCCACGAGGCCCGTCAAAAAATATTATATTTGAATATTATGTACTTGTCCTTCCTCAGAAAATATCTCTAGGTATTGAAAAAAAATATCGATATCTATTCAGTAAAAAGGTAGGTAACATACAAACAGCCACTCTGAGTAACAAAGTCTATGTCTATGATATAGTGTCTTACACCCATATTCTAAAACGGTTCCTCAACCTTTGCTCGACTCAAACTCAACTGAAGATACCTCAAGGAATATCCTCGTAATTCGTATTCTTAGTTGAATACTCGAACAAAGCTCGAGGAACCTCGAATGCGGTTGAGTCGAGGTAATACGTCATTAATTACGTCGTTGTATTGTAGATAAATACCTACAACATTGTTTTGGCCAAAAATGCTTTGATTATATCTGTGGTCCAGATGTTTGTCATTTGACATGTTTAAATAGGTACAAGGATCGCCACAAGGAGTAAAAGTCAGGTACATACAATGATATTGTTAAAATATCATTGGGTACATAGCAAAAAGTAATACGTAGATACCTATATCGTATAACCAGAAAGTACCTACATAGCGTCGTCGCGTCGACATTGTTTTTTGCTGGGTGTGTTTTTGTTGCTATGGTGAGGTTCACAAGATCTTTTACCAAAGTTGTCCCATGAATTCCTACGGGATAGTTTTATCTTCAAGATCGTTGCTGTGTGGTGATTGTTTTGATGAATAGTTATATTTCAATAATTTACTTAAAGTAAGATGATATGTTTTTTGGGGGTAGGTGTCGAAAACGTGTACATTATCAAATTTTACAAAAATCATTTAAAATTGCTAACTAGATATTTAAAGTATTAAAAGTTACATTTTATAGTCATAGGTTGGCTAAATAACAACCACATACGTTTGCATTTATATGTAAATATTATTATATTAGTACACCACCTGCCTTTTTTTTTTTTATTTTAGGTGGGCAAAAATGTCCTACCGCACACCCCGCTGCCCGGGGAGACAACGGGGTGAATGGGGCTCTCACCCACTAAAAACCCACCGTGCGCCTACACCCGCCCTTGCTACGGCGGATCACGGGTACCGCGTCGTTACGACCGCGATCCGCAGGCGGCAGCCCCTACGGGCACCCTCTCTTGAGCGACGCCTCGCGCACTTGGGCGTCGCACCTTCGCGGTAGGCTTCCGCGGACGGCAGGGTACTCCCCGACCCCACCATCCGCAGCCTCGGCTAGGGCGGCATAAGGCGCAAGTAAGCGCGCGCACGCCGCCCCTCGCGCCGGCGGCGAATCGGGTCCGCGAAGGAGGATTCCTCACGGGCCCTCTCCGCCACCTCCTTCCGCGAGATGACAGCCTCGCAGAAGGCGGCGACCGCGGTCCAGGCCCTGTCACCGCCAACCATCGCTCGCGCAACGGCCGGCAGCGACAGGTCCACGCCTATGACTGCAACGAGTTCCCGGCGCTGCACATCCCAGGCCGGGCACGACTCGAGCGTGTGCTGCGCCGAGTCCTCGTCGCAGTCGCAGTGGTGACAGCCTGGGGTCGTCTCCCTCCTTGCGATCGTGTGCAGGTATTTGCCGAAGCAACCATGCCCCGACAAAACCTGCACCAACCGGAAGGTGAGGACCCCGTGCTGCCGCCCTGCCCATTCTTCCAAGATCGGCCGGAGCGCCCCAACGGTCCAGAGACCGGCCCGGGGCGTCTCCAGCCGAGACTTCCACTTTAGGACAGTGGCGCGGCAGGCATCTTCCCGCCACGATGACATTGCGCTCGGCGAGGGGCGGCTGCCCCCCGCCCGCGCCGTCGACGCCCGCCGATAGACGTCGGCGAGCACCTCCGCCTCCAGATCCCACGGGGGGGTTCCGGCCAACGCGCAGGCTGCATCGGTCGAGACCGTGCGGTACCCGCGTATTGCCCTGACCGCTACGACCCTCTGTGGACGCCACAGAAGGGCCCTATTGCGAGCAGCCAGGGACTCCGCCCACACGGGCGCGCCGTACAGTGCCATCGACCGTACTACCCCCGCGTAGAGTCGTCGACACGCAAGACTCGGTCCGCCCAAATTCGGCATAAGTCGCCCGAGGGCGGACGCCGTGTTGACGAGCCTTGGCGCAAGACGGCGGAAGTGCTCGTCAAAGTGCCACCGTCCATCCAATACCAGGCCCAGATATTTGATGTGGGCCTGGATTGGGAAGCCCACACCATTGACCGTTATCGAGGCGCTGGCGGGCGGGCCCCGTCGGCGCCCATGGAAGAGTAGGGCCTCCGACTTTTCAAGGGCCACCCTAAGCCCCAGCGCCTCGATCCGCCTGACCACCTCCGCGGTACCTGAGGTGGCCAGCGTTGCCGCCTCCTCGAGGGTCCTGCCCCGGGCTGTGACGAGCGTATCGTCTGCGTAGCAAATTACGCCCAGCCCGGGGGGGAGCCGGCCACGGAGGACCCAGTCGTAGCCGATGTCCCACAGGAGCGGCCCAAGAACCGAACCCTGCGGGACGCCGCACGACATAGCCCTCCTTACAACGTCCCCTTCCCGGTCCACGAAGAGGACGCTGCGGCCGTCCAGGTAGTCTGCCACCAGCCGCCTTAGGTAGAGGGGCACTCCATGGTACCAGAGTGCCTCCTTGATGCAGCCGAATGGCAGACTATTGAAGGCGTTGGCGACGTCGAGCGACACCGCCAACAGCACTTCCCTCGAGGTGACGGCCTCCGCAGCCGCGGCCTTCAGGCGCAGAATGGCGTCGACCGTAGACCGACCCGCCCGATATCCAAACTGGGCGTCGGACAGGTCGGGGCCAACCGCTCCTAGGTGCCGGACGATGCGGGCAGCGACTACCCGCTCGAGGAGTTTGCCCACCTCGTCCAGCAACACGATGGGCCTGAAGGCCGAGACCGTATTCGGAGGCCGTCCCGGCTTCGGCAGGAGCACGAGCTTCCCCTCCTTCCAGCAGTCAGGGAACCGTCCGGACACCAGGCAAGCGCCGAACAGCTCCCCGAGGCGGGGCTCAAGGTGGTCGAGGACCAGGGCCAGCACTCGGGCGGGAACCCCGTCCGGCCCGGGGGTGGCGCCTCTCCGCATACGCGCAGCCGCCGCCCCCATTTCCGTCGTCGTCACGGGCGGTACCTCCCCGTCGTCGGCCTCCCGGTCACCATCTGGCGGAGCCATGACCGGGGGCGTGTGCACCGCCCGTGAGGGGAAAAGTCCCTCGACCACCTCAGAGAGGAAGCCCGGCTGGAGGGTCTCCGTAAGGGGGGGGCCCTGGGCGCGGAGCTTGTTAAGCGCCGCGCGGTACGGGCGTCCCCAGGGGTCACGCTCGAGACCCTCCAGCATCTCCTGCCTTTTTGCGTCTTTGGCGCGACAGATGGCCAGCTTTAACGCGGCGCGCGCACTGCTATACGCCGCATACAGCTGGTCCTCCCGCTCTTCGTCGCGGATTCGGCGACGTCTGCTGCGGGTGTAGGACCTCCGGGCACGAATACAGGCCGCACGGAGGTACGCCAGCTCCGGGGACCACCAGTAAACCCCCTTCCGTCGAGTCGGGCGCCGCACGCGGGGCAT
Source organism: Leucoma salicis (assembly GCA_948253155.1). NCBI lineage: Eukaryota > Metazoa > Arthropoda > Insecta > Lepidoptera > Erebidae > Leucoma > Leucoma salicis. Next base: position 22,217,836 of record OX411807.1, read on the forward strand.
GGCCGCATCGCAGATCTGCGTAAGCATGCCGCGAATGCGGCCAGCCTCGGCGCCCACGTCTTCCGTCAGGGGGGGAGGCAGCCAAGATTGAAAAATGGCCGCCTCCACTAGCAGGTCCCGGTCGAGCCTACCCACAGCCCATCGCGGAAAAGCGGGAGTTCTGTCCGCCGCGTGACCCCTGCTGGCGCCCTGAAGGGTCCGGGAGACCTCTATCTGAATGTATCTGTGGTCAGATAGGGTCTCGACCTCCTCCAGGACTCGCCAGCTCCTTACGCGTGCGGCGACACCGGGGCTAGCGAACGAAAGGTCCACTATCGACCCGCCCCCGCGCCGCACGCACGTTAGGGCGGACCCTCGGTTTAGCAACACGAGGTCCGCCGCTGCCGCCCACTCTTCGACCGCCGCACCTCGGGCGTCCGTCCTGGGGGACCCCCACGCCGTTGATTTGGCGTTGAAGTCCCCCAGCACGAGCACAGGGCTCGGTGCTATACGCCGTATCGAGGTCTCCAGATTGTGCAGGAGGACCTCGAAAGCCGCCAGACTACGACTAGGGGAGAAGTACACGCCATACAGCGTGACCCCTCCCCATTCAGCCGCCACATATCCCGTGCCCTGGTCTTTGAGTGACAAGGGCGGGGAATGCGGCGCCGCCGAACCGACGACCGCCACGGAGCCATCCCCGCTACCCGCCCAATTGGGGCGATCCGGGACTATGTAGGGCTCCGCGGCTACGGCAACACCGATCGACCGCTCCGCCATGGATTGCAGGAAGAGGTCCTGCGCCCTGGCGGAACGGCCGAGATTCCCTTGGAGGAGGATAGCGTCGTGATCCGTTATTGGACCACGATATCCTCCTCCATGCGCTGCGGCGGTCCAGCCGCGCCGGGTTGGGCAGCCGGGGCCGATTGGCTGCCCACCCCCCTCTTAGGGCCTGACTTGGCCGGAGGCCTGCACCCCACTCGCCCCATACAGTGGTTGGCGGGGCGATTGCCCGCCGCGCACGCGGGGCAGTGTGGGGTGGCAGAACAGGCAGCCGCCTGGTGCCCTGCCTGACCGCAGCGGAAACAGAGCCCGCTGCAGTCGAAGCAGTTAGTGCACAGCGGCCGGGTGTGACCGACCGCCATGCACTTATAGCACCTGGCAGGCCGGGGCTCCAGCGCGATTACCCGCGCGGCGCTCCAGCCCACCAGAAGTCTACCGGCGACGACCAAATCCTTGGCCGCCGCGACAGGGCACGAGACCCAGACGGCACCCACACCACCTGGACCTGGGCGAATGGTGCCCACCCGGACGGCGCTGCTGGGAGACCCGGTTTTCGAGACGATCGCCTCCCGGATCTCTTCCGCCGTCACGGAATCGTCCAGCCCGGAAATGCGCAGTTCGGCGCACTTCACGGGTCTGGCGACCCGGACACCACTCTCTTCTGGGAACAGGCCCAGTAGCCTCGCGGCCATTGCGTCGGCCGTCTTGGCGCCCTCTGGCCCCAGGTACTCGAAGATTCGAGCACCTGTCCGGGCTTGGCGGGATCGAGCGGAAACGTCTCCGAGGTCTGAGACGTTTATATCCCGCCGGGCACGCTTCAAGACGGCCTCGTAAGTCAGGCCCTTTTCCTTGGCCTCGGGCAGCAGGGTGATGACCACCGCTGCTGCCTTCGGCACTTTGAGCTTGCGCGACCTTTTTCTTTTAGGCGCCTTTGGGGTCTCCCCCGTTTGCGCCCCTCTTAGCGACATTGGCGCCTCTTCGCGTTCCGCGGCAGCACCATGACCCTTGGCCCGGGATCGCCGGGGCCCCACCACTTGCCAGCCCCCGTCTGAGGACTTTGGAGCATCCTGGGGCGTAACCACCGCAGCTCGCGAGGCTGTGGTCTTTTGTGGCGGTTTAGCAGCACGTGGAGGTGCTGCGGCACTTGGCAGGGGCGGGAACTCCTCCCGGGGCCGGCCCCTCGAGGCTTGTCCCACCTGGCCCTTTTTCGCGCCCTTTTTCGTCATTTGCGCCTCCGCTGGCGGCGCACTCTTCCGGCTCGGTGCTTTGGCCGCCTTAGCAGCAAAGGACACTTGACCATCCTGGCACGGCAGGGGTGTCGGTGCCGAGGACGATGCGGCACTTCTCTTATCAGCCGCAAGCGGCGGCCGAAGTCGGGGCTCCGGCGGCAATCTTGCGGCTAGGGCCTCAAACCGCGGGCCAAAGACCGCATCCATGCGGTCGATAACCGCACGGAGCATTCCGTCGTCAAGCCCAGTGACAGGGCCCGACTGAGCGGCAGACGGAGCCGAGGCGGTCGCCGAGGTGGGGCGGAGGCGCGGCGGCTGCGGCGAGGCAGTCGCGGGGAGAGCAGGCTCGACCCGCACTACGGAAGCCGATGCACTTGGGGTGGCCTCAGGGAGCCCAAGCTCGACCCTCATACTGGCCATCCCTCGGTGCAGCTCCTCGACCGTTGCCTCCAGGCGCTGGTTACGCGCTCCGAGGTCGGCCACCTCCGCCACAAGCCGCTCCACCACGTTGGACAGTTCCGTGGCGGCGATTTTGAGGCCCCGGACGAAGCTACCTTTCAGGTTCTTCGAGCCCATGGCCACCGTCGTGATTATGGCCACGCTGTCCGCGGCTCTTTCTGCGAATTTGGCCGCAGTGGGCGGCCCGCCGCTGTCGATGGGGAGACGGAGCTTCTCAGACAGGAGCGTCAAGCGCTCCTCTGAGTGTTGCACCGTCTCAACCCTCTTCAGGCATCGCGTCTCAGCCGCTGAGGCGGCACGCGGGATCGGTGTCCCGGGTCGGCCGATGCCTCGACCCCTAACCGCTGCGGGTATTTTTGGGGGAGGCATCTCAGCCGAGCTCAGGTCAGAGTCCGAGGCAGCGCCCCCCTGAGATAGGGTGCGCTTGCGCCAGAACCGCGACTCCGACACCACCTCTGCCGACCGCGATGGCTGACTCTCGGCAGCCTCAGTCAGGCCACCCTCTTCAGCGGCGGACATCTCGGCGGCTGAAGTGCCGGCCGAGCTGCTCGTTATCGAGCCGTCCCTTGACGACTGGGACGCTCCCTTGGTCGTCTTCTTATTGCCCTTGCGGGACTTCTTGCCGCCGCGCGTTTTACGCGCAGCTGCACTAGTAGGGGCCGCATTTACAGCCGGACCCCTTACGGCTGAGGCGTCAGGTGCCTTACCCGACTCCGTCGAAGTGGTTGGTTTTAAATTTGACAAATCCATATGATTCCCACGAGTGTGGGAGAAAAGAGGTCCGCCCGGGCAGAGCTCCCATTACCCGGGTAAGCGTACATTTGTGACCCAACACAGGGGGTCCGCAGGTACCCTGGCTGGGGCCGCGCTCGAGACTGAACTACCCATCAGCCATGCATCTCCTCGCCACGCGCCAGAGCTTGAGATTCGGGGTAATTTTTTATAGAGGTTGTCTTCCTCGCGGTCCGGGCGATTAAGCCAAGACCCTCGTTCCTGTATGCCCGCGAGACGTAACCACAGGCACGCGCTCAGGTTTACGATTTGGGACGGGGGGGGCCGCTGTAGCCCCACTGTCCCCCCTCTCCAGAGCCCGGTGAGCCAGTCTGGCCCCACCGACTCCGACGCCTGGTCTATCCGCTGTGCCCTCTGCTGATTCAGAGGGACACGCGGAGACCCGTCCTGTCCGGAATTTTAGCCGCCGGCGACTGCCGACGTTGCCCGGGGTGCACCACTAGGAGGTAAACCGGACAAATTAGCACCCCGTACACCACCTGCCAGCACATATCACTTTTCTGGATTTAATTTTTGCAAATAAAACATCATGTCACAGTTAGAAGATATCAAACTTGCTCAGGACAATCTTGAAGAATGTTTCTCTAAGAGGATGGCTGAACTTGAGTCCCAATTGTCAGCTGGTGGATCTGCCAAAGACACGGTGGCAAAAGTAGCAGAGGAGTTTCGCACTTTTCGTGAGTTAGTGTTGACTATGCTTAAACTACTCAGAAAGCAAATTAATGAATGCACTCAATTGGTAGACAGCATGGAGACTAGGCATCGCAGAAAGTGCCTTGTTTTCTTGGGCGTTCCCGAATCTGCTAAGGAGGATTGTCATGCTACTATACTGGATGTCATTGGCAAGATGGGACTGAATGATCAAAAATAAGCTCATGTTACAGGATCGGCTCACCATCTAAAGAACACCACCGACCATTATTAGTTAGGTTTTCTTCTATGGAGCCAAGGTCTACATTGTGGAGGGCCAAGGGCAAATTGAAGGGAACCTCAATACCGGTGCGGGAATTTCTGACTAAGCAGAGGCAGCTTGTCTTCAGTAAGGCGCGTCAGCATTTTGGGATGCGTGCTTGCTGGACCCAGGATGACACTATTGTAATGAAGATCGCTGATAGCACGCGTCACAAAATCACAACCATCGACGAACTTAAATTGCTGACTCAGAAATACCCCATGATGTCATCTGGTGGCCAGGCAGAAGATCGAAAGGAAGCAACACACGCGGGTAACTCAAAGCTTCGCAAATAACAATTAGAACATAACAATTATCGGTGTCAGTTCTCATGATAATTTCTATGACTGTTATCAAAGTATTTTAGTTTTAAATATTCATCATGTTATTTTTTTTTGTCGCAAGCTACACTTTTCAGTTTGCATTTATCCATTTGAAATCACAGACTGATTGCGATTAGAGTGTATGAATAATTGTTCTGTGGTAATGTTTAATTAGTTTAACTTTTCTTCTTGTATAATAGCTTTTTTGTGGCAATGTTAGCACTAACACTAATTTCGATTTTCGCAATTGTTTTGTTTATTTGGTTGACATCTGCTCTGTCAAACAAACGTCACTTTTTTTTTACCGCATACCTCACTAATCTCGTATGTCTGTGATTTATGATTCAAATAGTGTTCAGAACTTTAATACTTTTTTTTTGATGTTCACTTTCTTTGCAAATAGTTAGATTTTGCATTGTAATCCTTTCAATATCATTTGTATCCAGAATATTTTGTTTGTCGGCTGGCGTACAGAGACTTGCACCATTTTAGTCTTTTATTTTCCTTATTATGTATTGCAAAATTATTTAAAAAATCTATATATAGATATTTTTTTTTAATATTATTATTTTATATACCTTATTTATAAAATGTTATTCAGTGATGATTCATTCCATTCAGCAAATAAGTCTAAGTTGAAAACCACGAAATAAGTCAAATTTTACATGCAAAATTTGGTAACAGCCAAACACCATGTTACAGAGAGTTACAATAGTGTAATGTTGTTTACCTAGTCAATGGTATGGAACCCTTCGTGCGCGAGTCCGACTCGCACTTGGCCGGTTTTTATTATTAAATACACATACGTTATAAAACATTTATTAAATTAACCGACCTTGTTTTCTTTTCGAACATTGCTATATTGAATGAAGTATAATAGTAGGTACTATCCATTTTTTTTCATTGTATGGTCATACTACCCTGTCTATTTTCATAGGTTTAAAAAAAGAATATTATCTCAGTTAAGAGGTACGAAATGCACATTTTTATATACGTATTATTTAGTAGAGTATTTTTGCTAAAAGTTAAGTACACTAGACTTTCTGATAGTTCTCTCATCTACTAGCTAGCAATGCATATACGAGTATGTCAGTGGAGGTGAGGATTGAGGGACCAGTTTTAAAACTCGCTATCTTCGAATTGAGTCGATATTTTTTGTCCATTTCTGTTTTACAAAATGTTTTAAGACTCTTACTAAAACATTATGTAGGAAAAAAAAAGATTTTATTTGTTTGATTTGGTAATATTCACTACAATATTTATCTTTATTGTGTGGAATAAGGGACCAGTTTAGTCGTTATGTATTTTTTATCTTTGATTCTTTGTGGTCTATAATTCGGTAATTATCTTTACAATTTCTTTACCAAATGTCTGTAATCACAAAACCTTAATATTTCGGATACTTTGCGAGATCTGGCTGATGGTCTGTGAGGACTGAGGGACCACACATTAAATGAGCTTCCGTAAATTGTTTATAGAACAAAAACTTCCTTGAGTATTCCTTAATACGAGTATTGGTCCCGACTCCCGACGTACCTTGAGATTGACAGTTGTTTCCTCACCTCGAGTGAGGAAAGGCGTCGCGTGGAGGAGATTTTTTGCAACAAGAATACCAATGTCTTTGAGTGCGCTTGAGTGGAGTCGAGAAATTTTCGAGGAACCGTCTTAGAATATGGGTGTTAGTTATGTACTTTGAACGTATGCATGCCTTTTTCCAAACGCCAGTGTAAGCAGCCAGTAAAATCATAGTTGCCAAGTAAACGCAAGTTGGGTCTTTATGATTGATTGGGTAGCTACGAAAAGTATTGAAACACTTGCATTAGCACATACACTAATTAATTAATCTTTAGTAATATTACCTTATTACCAATTACTAAAAGTTTTAACAATATTCTGTGAAACATGATTCAAATCAGTAAGGACTAAGAAAAATGAGTAAAGTTTTACGCAACATTTTAAATCCGATACCTAGAAATTTCTAGGTATCGGATTTATATAGTATATAGGAAATTTCTAGGTATATTATAAGGTACGCTAACCTAGGGCGATAGCCAATTGGCTATCGCCCTAGTTTAGCCAATTGGCTATCGCCCTAGGTTAGCCAATTGGCTATCGCCCCAGGTTAGCGTACATTTATATATCACTACCCAATCCCAAAAAACTTTAACTCAGTTAAAAAAGTAAGTTCTCGTGACCTTTTACCTTGTGGCATTAAATATTTATTTATATCATATATCCGATGACTGATACTGATTTTTATTGCGATTGGTCCAGCCGTTTTCGAGTTAGTTAGTTAGACAGACAAAAAATTTTAAAATAGCAGAATTGGGGTCAGTAAGTTTTAAAATGACTACTATCATAAGCTTTGAGAAAAAATAAAGCAAATATAGACAGCTCACAGATGTATATAGCTGTTTCTATAGATATGTGAAACATTCACGTAAATATCAGAAAGTATAATATTATTTCATAATAATAGAATGTCGTATTTGTCTTATTTTATTTACAGTACTAACAACTGCTACATAAAAGTAACATTTATTTACATTACTAATATTATATTTATTTCTATCTATTTTTATACTTATCTATATATATTGTTATAAAATGTTTATCAAAATAACGAATGAGATAAAATCTTTTCGTTACCATAGAAACCGTAATAAAGAAAAACCATTAATCCACAACTGCAAAAGAAAGTTTTAAAATGCAGTCATAATAAGGTGCTACTAGCTATAATTTTTCATTAAATATGAATTTATGATGATTTATATTTTTATTTTCATTTACTGTTTTTTTCTTCTTAGTGTGTTATCTACACAGTAGGATTAGTACCGCTTACGTCCTGGAAGATGATTATTTTTTATCAGGTATCAACTGCCATCAAAAGAAAATATTAATAGGTACTAGTTAACATGCTTAAAAAATAAATAACACTCAAATTAATCTTGCACCTAATTCAAATGTAACACAAATGAAAAATTTTGAACTTTCGTAGATGTATGTAAAGGTATAATCACAATGGTAAAATCTATAAACCTGTTTATTCACTTAGAAGAAAAACATTTTCATATACATGACTGATGACATCTTGACTGCCTCGGTAGTGCAGCGGTAGTGTAAACAACTGCTGATGATGAGGTCTCGAGTTCGATCCCCGGGTTGGGCAGTGTTATTGAGCTTTTTCCTAAAATGAAAAATTCTCAGTAGCAGCCCGGAGTTTGGAAATGTGCCCGGTAGACGTATTACGTGGGACTCAAACATAGCTGGCGAATTGTGGATGTGTAATATACCTCTGCCTACCCCTTCGGGGAATACAGACGTGATGCTACGTATGTATATTAGACATGTAAATTTTTTGCAAATAAAGTTATAGACAAAGGAGATGGTGTTAGATAGTTTTATATTGCATATCTAAGATAAAATCATTTATGTGTACAAACTGTCTGAAATCAGTAAAGCCTGAACCTTTTCTTTCATAGGAGCGGTAAATAAAATAGATTATATTATGAAGATATTTTATATAGTCGGCGAGAAAAGAATTTTTCTTGGCAAAGCGATCCACCTTTCGATAAAAGTCTTAAATTATGTTATCGTATCTCAGCCGTTGTAATAAAAATAAAACAAGTCAGCTTTCCGATACAGCGTCTCTTAGAACACGTAAGCTCAAATAGATTTTTTATACTGATATTTTCTTTTTCGCGTAATAAGGTCAAAAAATGTATTTGGCGAAATGAATCTCTACTACACATAATTATATGTATAATACTGCGAAAGTGCTTTTGTTTGTTAATTTGATTGCTACGCTTACACGTCGTAAATCATTATAAAATTTAACTAAGAACCCAGACAAGCCTTTTTATTCTGGAAAAACGAACTATTCATATAGGATAGAAATTTTTTCATAGACATACTTAACGTGCCGTAGAGAGACGTAAGTACTCCTATTAACCCTTTTTATCTAAATATAACAATGCGCAACATAATCACATGTTTACAGATTTTTGTTTAACAGCTTATGTAAGTGCCATAAAACATAAGTAGTACATTCTCCGCGGCTTTGCATCATAGTATTGTCGATGAAAAATCAATTTCGAATAGAATTCCTATTATTAGGTATAAGCGTCGCCACGCTAACAGCCGGTTTTACCCTCTCTCCGCATTAGATGTTTCACATGAAAAATATAGGTTTCGGATAAGTAATCATTAACATATTATATACTTAAACCTTCTCCGAAGCACGCTGCATCTTATGGTATAAGTATTACTCCGATCGGTTCTGTAGTTTTCGCAGTATAACCGAACAAAAAACTGACTCTTCATTAATTAGTATAGATATATGATCTGGTAAAATATCGAATCATTAATAACATAAACCATTATATTATTTACTAGCTGACCCGTGCCCACTTCGTTGGGCGGTAAACATTTGAAAAAAACCCTCTAATACAAATATCACTCAATAGACTACGACACGGTCGCGGTTTCATACCAATATTAGTATTCTCTTTAACCATTCGTCCAAATTATATGCAGTAAAAGAGAAAAGTCTTTTGTTTTAAACACTTAAGACGATAAATTTACTTATTTTGATAAGAGTTCATAATTGTTGATAATATACATTGGTGGCCATGTGGGGCCGGTTTTAGAATTGTCCAACCCTTCTCTACCGACGGGAGTCGTAAGAGCCGACTGAGGGAATACCGGGGAGTGGGCAGCAGCACTCCCTCGAGTATTAACAACATCCACTGCGATCGGCAACCCACCTGCCAAGCGTGGCGATTACGGCATTATCCCCCATTACGGGACCGCTCGTTATGGCGTTCTCTTGGGGAGGCCTATGTCCAGCAGTGGACGTTGAAAGGCTGATGGATGGATGGATAATATACATAATAAACATGACGTAAGGATTTAATTTATTATAAAAAACTACTTTTGTGACTTAAATATAAGTGAGGCATATACTGTCGTGTACTTTTTTGTAGGCATTATTAAGCTCTACAACTTTTCTATAGAACTCAATCATATACCGCTCATCTTTAAGGCAGCGTTCGTAAGAAACCTTTCGTTGGACCGTTTTTTCTCCGACATAGGTATTTTGCAAATCTTACTACCACGAATAAGACATTTTTTCGGATTAATATATAGCCTATGACACTCACAAATAACGTAGCTTTCTATAGGTAAAAAAAAAAACTAGAAGTCGCGGGACGTCTAGCAGATGTGAAAGAATCAAAATTATTTTGTAGAAATAAAATGATCATAACTTGATAAAGTACTCGTCAAGACGAATCAAACGTGTCCATACTCGACGGGGTTGCGTCATTTCTTTATAGAGTTACTGTGGCCACCTTCCAGCTTCATCATCAGCCCCTGGATACCATCTAGACACAAAGTACTCGGCAAGACGAATCATACGAGCCCAAACTCGATGGGGTTGCGCCGTTTCATTATAGTTCCTATGTCCACCTTCCAGCTCCATCATAAGATCAGCTCCATGTCATCATAATATTACATTGTCACGTGATATACACATGCATGTAAAATTTCAGCTCAATCAGAAACCGGGAAGTGTGTCAAATTTTACTTGCAAGATTTGAACGGGACAAGTACAATAAAAGCGTCGCCACGCTAACAGCCGATTTTATCCTCCCTCCGCATTAGATGTTTCACATCAAAATCAAAATATGTTCAGTAGATCCAGAGATTACCCCCAACAACCTCACAAACTTTACCTCTTTATAATATTATAGGTAGTATAGGTTAACATTTTAAACTAAATCCACACATTTTAATTACTTAGGTATTTCAACTTGTACTTACGTAGTGTTTGTTGTTGTTAAGTATATTAATTCACACAACTCTAGAGTTCATGTAGAAGTTCTGGCAAAACTTAGTTTTATCTAATATAAGAAACATCGAAGATATCTTCGAGAACTTGATCGTAATTACTTACCTTAAACTTATAATGACTCATTACTAGGGATATATCTTACATTATTTACGTTTAAACTGTTGTTTCTTAACTTACATAAATATGATATTATAAAGTTTGATAATTGTCTTTTCATGTTTGTTACAAAAGTGTGAGAATTCAACAGATTCTATCGATTTTAATAATAATTTATTTTGTCAGATATAAGTAAACTAACTGTATACAGCAACATACGATCATGTATTAAGAAAATTTGAAGTGTCTCTTATTCTTTTCGAATAGTGATTTTCGTTAATTTAGTATAAGTAGATTTTCGTTAATTAAAATTATTTTTAACCTCATGTGATAATATTTATTAATGATGGTAATTGTTGGCGCATCATCTGATATTTAATTTTAATAAACTTGCTATATTCGCATCTTAATCAAAATATGAGCATTGATATTTCATTCGACCTATAATAGCTTATGTAAAAAACAAAAAAAAACCTCATTTTATTAAGTTTTCTGAAACAGCAAAGACTTCTTGAGCGGCCATATAATAGCTAACAATGAATTTATGTTTTTTCTTCAAATTGTTTCCATTATTTAACTTGGCTTTCATTAGAATTGCTTAAAAGATTGTTGTGCGTAAACAAGGTGAACTTGGGACAAAAGCAAACCTCTGGCAAACGTTTTACCTGGCAATTTTTAGCGAACAATAAAAAGTGTAATTATAACTAAAAACAACTCTCATTCAATGAAATGAAGGATAAAAGGACTCGAAGAAAGAAACCACTTGTTCCATATTGGTTTTTGTATTGCTTTGTTATCACGCACTTTTATGTAATAACAAACAATGAGATTTATTCAAGTACATCTGTTATTAGCTAATATTTAGTCTAAAATGAAAAAAATATATGAGACGTAAAATGTAGACCTTAAATTTCTACAGTTCAAGAATAAACTGCTTGTGTTTCAGTTGGTTATTATTTAAAGTCATCGTCAATATTACTGAAATAAAAGAGAGCTTGATAACTATATTATAGATAGATTCATTATTTAGTAAAATTCTATATTTTAAATATAATAAAAGTTTTAGTTACGTTATTATTTTTTGTCTAATTTAAGAAATATATTACATCTTTTTCTTTTTTGTTAAGGCGGGAAACCGGGAATAAATGTTTTTTTTTACCCGGGGAAATCCTTTATGGACCCGTACAACCGGGAAAAATATACCTAACCGCACTCCCCATCGTTCAGGGCAACGAACAGAGTAGTGTGTCGTCACCCACTAAATAAACCCGTCGTGTGCCGTCTCTCCGTCTCTACTGGCGGACCACTGGAACTTAGTGACTTCAGTGGTAACATTTGTAAATCCTACACATACAAACCTTCTGCAATATTACACAATGCAAACCTCTTTGAATTTGAATAGTTTAGAAAAGGTTTACCCTGTGGTAAACAAGCCCCTATCCATTGCGAGATTTAGAAGATGTTTTTGGAGATACAGACAGTTTAGTTAATATATTATATAGGTACAAGCTAGTAGATAAAGTACACTAGAGAAGTAATTTAATCGTTACTAATAATAAAAATGCGAAGGTGAGTTTGTTTGTTTCTTTGTTACGCTTTCACGTCGTAACTACTGAACCAATCATCATGCATACATGTAGTCTGGAGTCCAGAAAAGAAGTTAGGCTACTTTTTATCTTGGAAAAATTATTAGTTCCCGTAGGATAGCTATTTTTATAATTACATAGAGATAATCAATGTACTGCAAAGACGAGTAAATATAAGATATTAGAGAAAAAATGACTGTATTAGGCTATATAGGCGTGTCTGAAAACAAAACATTATTTTTAGTTTTTTTTTGTCTGTTTGTTTCTTCGGGCTTCACGCAAAAGCTGCTGAACGAATTTTGATGCAACTTTTTTTATTTGACAGCTTTTGATTAGACTTAATAACTGGTATAAATTTTATCTCGCTATTATATTAGGAACCTGAGATGTAACCTAGAAACTTTTGGCTGCGGTGGCGCCGCGGGCAAAGGCTAATATATACATCCCATCCATCCATCCATCAGCCTTTTAACGTCCACTGCTGGACATAGGCCTCCCCAAGAAATGGGGGATAATGCCGTAATCGCCACGCTTGGCAGGTGAGTTGGCGATCGCAGTGGATGTTGTTAATACTCGAGGGAGTGCTGCTGCCCACTACCCCGGTATTCCGTCAGTCGGCTCTTACGACTCCCGTGAGTAGAAAGGGGTGGAACAATTCTAAAGCCGGCCCCACACGGCACAGCCGGCCCCACAAGGCACAGTATATACATACAATCTTTGATTCTATCTATCTTCTAGACTGTGATGTGTGTCCTTTCAGTATTCTATCGTAGTTTCGAATGCCGTGTGTACTAAAACTGTTAAATTCCTTATCGTGCTGTAGCCTGATTAGCAATTCATTTTCAAATTTTACTGCGATATTTTGATTAATTAAAACTATTTAGTTATAAAAGGTTGTTATAAAATATGAGAGAGTATTATGTTGTTATGCTACATTTTATTTGAATTAATACCATTATAGATGATGTATCTTTTAAAATTAAAACTATTAAGTGGGATCGTGATTGAAGTCGAATCTTCTTACGATTATAGAAAACACCCAGGCTATGCTCTAAATAGATTACATCTTTTACCGAAGATACGCTGATAAGTTACGCAAGTATAAAACCCTGTGTAAGATCATGTGATTGTCTTAGTCTAGATTTGCTGTTGACTGACATATCAACGCATAGCCCTAACTCCTGGGTCTAGGACCGTGAAAATGACATATGGGTTTCTTTGATAATGTAAGAGAGCGTTAAGAAAGGATTTTACGCAAATCCTATCGAAATGGATTTTTTTTTGATGAAAGTCGATGAACGTTTAACGTTTGGTTTGGTGGTATTAGGTATAAAGAAAAAATGGTACATAAAAACACATAATAGGGAATCACAATGATGCGAGAGATGCTACGGATAATGCTCTAATTTAAAATAAAGCTCAAGCTAGCTAGGTAGCTCAAGTTTTCACATTTGTTTAGTAAAATGGAGTGAAATAAACAACATTGTCTTTACGTCCTATATATGGAATATCTAATATCTTTCATTCACAATTACATCAGACTATAAGTTTGGATTGTGGCGTTAATCTATTATATATAATTTGTCACGTTGTTGCTCACGATGAACTCCGAAACTAACCGATTCTCACGTTTTTATTTTAAACTAGCTGACCAGGCAAACTTCGTACTACCATATTTATTTTTCCGAAATTCTATCCTGGCGCCACCTACCGGGTCCAAATGTGAATCTAAGCCATCCCGATACTTACAATAATTTAAAGAAAAAATCCTGAAATTCTATCGTGGCGCCACCTACCGGGTCCAGATGTGAATCTCTTAACCATCTCCCGGTACTTACACAAACATACACAAAAAATTTCGCCAAGATCGGTCCAGCCGTTTAGGAAGAGTTCAGTGACATACTTACGTACAGTAGAGTTATATATATAAAGATGTGTGTTTTGCTAGCGTGCCTAAGATAGGATAATTTTTATCACGTATTTTTTTAATAATTAATTGCAAAATATTCATGAAAACGAAATATGGCGGTAAGAAGTTCGCCGGGACAGCTAGTATTTTATAAAAACCTATTTAGTTTCTAACCTTCTAATTAGCTGAATTACAACTCCATTATCAAACTGAAATTGGAACGAACACTCTGACTAAGCTATTCCTCCTATTTGTCTTTTATTACTAATACTGAAGACTGCTCGCAATTTGAGTTAGTGACTTAGGATATGCCTATATAAACCTTCTAGACTAAATAAATATAAATAGGAGCTTGTTTACTAATTTGCGGACTACTATAGAAATATAACCAGATCAGGATTTCTGAAGGAAATACGGCCAGGCCTTTTCCCTCCAGTAGAATGACATTGACTAATACAATTAATTATACTATTATATTATAACTAGCGTTCGCATAATTATAAAAAAGAAACAATAATTTAAGATACCTTAAAAAGGTTAAATACGACTACTTTTTTATAGCTCTGAGAAGCAAATTAAATATTATATAATTCAAAAGAAATTCCAAATGACAAGTTAAAACCATCTAGTTTGGATTAGCAAAAATAATTATAGGGATAATTTCATTTTGCCCCGGAGTAAAAACACAAAGGAATTGAAAAATAATAATTACTTCGAGGCTCAGTGTCGACGTTGCAAATTTATGCCTTAAGCTGAAACAAAATATATATCTGTTTTGTGCCCTAGATTACTGTAAATGGAAACTGATGTGCTAAATAATGTAATCAATTGAAACAAATATTTACGCGTATGTATCTTCGAGAAATAAAAAGTTCAAAAAAATATATTATTACTCTGACGATGTTATAGATTGACCCCTTTACTAATAAACATTGTATAAGCTCCGAATAGTTATTCAGTGTTTTGTTCCGTTCTTTTAACATCAAACTGTCATATTAGTGACAAAGACAAAACAATGTGTAACTATTCAAAGGTTATACAACGTTTATTAGTAAGGCAGTGAGAGTTTTACAAAAGTTATATTAACTATAAACACCATAAAGCTCTAACCAAATACAATTAATTATCTCTTTCTATATAATAGTATACGCTTGCAGATATTTTAGTAGATAGATAGATAGATAGATATCTCTTTATTTGTACACCAAAAAAAAATTGAAAAAACTTAAAACAAACAACTTACGTACATGATAAAGGGCTACTACTTCTGTTTTAGATATAATGTTACATAAACACAACTATTATACATATTGGCCGTGTGGGGCCGGCTTTAGAATTGTCCCACCGCTCTCCACCCATGGGAGTCGTAAGAGCCGACTGAGGGAATACCGGGGG
Source organism: Leucoma salicis (assembly GCA_948253155.1). Classification (NCBI taxonomy): domain Eukaryota; kingdom Metazoa; phylum Arthropoda; class Insecta; order Lepidoptera; family Erebidae; genus Leucoma; species Leucoma salicis. Next base: position 22,233,193 of record OX411807.1, read on the forward strand.
AGTGGGCAGCAGCACTCCCTCGAGTATTAATTAACATCCACTGCAATCGCCGCCCACCTGCCCAGCGTGGCGATTACGGCACTATTCCCTTAATGAGCGAAACACAACATGTTGGGGCATTCTCTTGGGGAGGCCTATGTGCAGCAGTGGACGTCGAAAGGCTGATGGATGGATGGATGGATGCAAACACAACTATATCACATTTCAATTTGTTGTATTGGATACGACTTGTGGTGTACAGATAAAACATACCCTATATCATTTTCTAGTTCTAAACTGTACGTTAAAATTTCATGATCACCAGTTAAGTAGTAAATACTTAACTGGTGATTAAATTAAGCAGTAATATTATGTAATCCTAGCTTGTAGCATACTGGTAGTATGTTATATTATGTAATCCTATTGCATGAGAATGATACGTAGTAAGATTTCACTTTTTCAAACCACCAAATACCACAAAATAATAACGATATAACTAGTCTTTAGTGTTACAGCTCCAGAATTCTCAGCGTCTTTGCTGTATCAAGACGAACTCTAGAATTGAATAATGATGCTCCTCACAGTTCCAAGGGGTATTTATACTCGGCGAGAGCACAGTTCTCGGGACTTGACGTTCCATATTCAAAAGGTTTAAAATTTTTAAATATATATTTTATTTTGTTAAGAGCTTGCTTTTTATACCTATTTTTAAAAATATACTTTGGAAAATCCAAAACTGCACGCCTCATAATCTTCATTTGTCACAATAAAATTGATTATTTGATAAGTAACTAATAATGTATTGGTCTTACTAAGTAGTTTTCAATAAATCACATAGATAGCGCTAATTTCAAAGTACTAATGTGGGTTTCATGTCTTATACGCCATCTAGCGCTAATTTTAAGAAGTACTTCTATATTGGTCTACCTCTCAGTTCTGTTCCGGACCGCGCGCACGCTAAGGCCACGCAAAAAAAAGGGCCCTCGCGCCGCTAAAAATATTCCATTGGTGTGTTATTATTAACGTGTGTTTAGTGTTTTTAGTTATTGTTATGGATAAAATAGTTATTATACTTGACAAATATCATCAGTTCGTCAAGCAAAGGTAAGAACTTTCTTTTAACAAAAAACAATGTACCGGCCGGGCGATCGGCGTTCTGTTGACAGTAAAACCACCGGTGGCTATGCATACGTAAAAAGGTAGTTCTCATGAAAGGCGCTGGTTTTAGTGTCGCGTCGGGCGTAAATATTCAGTATTTTTTTGTTTATTTAATAACAATTAAACCACATCTATTCAGACCATGAAAAGTAATAGGGCTCTATTCCTAATCATAATAATTCGTAAACGAAAAAAAAAGACTCGATTAGTAAAGTATTTTGGTCGTCATCGTGTTAACATACATTACCTACAACTCACGGACGTCCAAGCCAGATTTTTTTCAAACAGTTTTTTAACTAGTTTAAATAACAAAAATGGCATCAAAAATACCATGAGTGTTAAAAATAGTGTTAGTTCTTTATATGTGTGTGTAGATATTATTTTACAAGTGCAATATATGATAAATAGAGACATTTTAAGTTTGAAAAATCAGTTGTTCCGTGCAAAGCGGGAGTAGAACCCACCTCAACGCTTCGCTTATGAGGCATGCAATAGGATTACATAATATAACATACTACCAGTATGCTACAAGCTAGGATTACATAATATTACTGCTTAATTTAAGTTTACATTTACCTATACTTATATTATAAAGAGGAAAGATTTTTTTGTTTACGCTTTCACAACACAAAATTTCATGATCACCAGTTAAGTAGTTACTACTTAACTGGTGATCATGAAATTTTGTGTTTTACGTTATTGTGTTATTTTAAAATTGTGATTAAATGTAAAGAAGATTTGTGCTATCAACTGGCAGTATTATTTTTAAATTACGGCCACGATGTGTGACCCCTATCAAGAGAGAATGGAACAGTCTCCATCCAGGAGATTTCAGCCGCTCGTCTATCCGAGATATGTAATTATGTATATATGGCCTCGAGATATGATAAATACATATTAGTTACCACACATGATCGTCCTATGCTCTCTCGCTCAACTTGCAACTGGACTTTATTTTGGACCCTCTTAAGATATTGTAGAGTTTATATTAAAAAAAAACATTGTATAATAACTTATTAAAAATTCATTATTGTATCATATTAGTGTCTTTTTTCTCACTATCTTTGATTAATTTAGGCAGGTTCAAGGAATATAGTTATTTCATTTTGGTTTCGTAAATCTTTTATTAATTGGAATGTGTGACAGCTTCACCGTTACCTTACGTGTTTTAAATTATCCACAAAAATAAGTCCCCATTTATTACTTTTTAAATTACCCCTACTACTATCCTTGTATATCCAAAAGCACATAACATTTTTAAACAGATGAATACTACTACTTACGGCACTTGTGAATCGGAAAATTAGAGCTTATAACTGTTCCAGGTAATGAACATTAAATTGTCAAGGCGGGAGGAAATGCTCCTAACCGCACACCCTGTCGTTCGGGGCAACGAACAGAGTAGTGTGGGGCCCTAATGAACATTACCCCTGAAGTAATGTTACACAGTTCCAGTGGTCCGCCAATACAGGCGGAGAGATGGCACACGGTGGGTTTATTTAGTGGATGTGGGTCCTACACTACGCTGTTCATTGCCCCAAGCAAAGGGGCGTGCGGTTAGGTAAAAAAAAAGTAATCAAAATTATTTGTGTCATTCAGTGCTTTAACACGCTTGTTGCGGTATAATTATAATAGTTGCGTAAAAAAAAATTACATTCAGTTAAGATTGAATTTTAAATTATTATCGCCCGCATTCAGTAGAAACTACTACTAGATGCTATCCGTGACTTCGTCCGCATGGAATTTAGTTATTTTATATTTTTAAGCGGAACCCTGATTACTTTTTATAATAAAAGTAACCTAAGTTACTCTTCTGGCAGCAAAAGATTCATTCAAATCGGTCTAGCCGTTTTGGGGATTAGACAGAACAAAAAGAGAGACAGACTGAAAAATCTTAAAAATAGATGTTTTGTTACAGATAACGTATAAAAACATTATTGATATGCATCTACTAACAAGCTATTATTTAGACATTATAAATAGACACTTCAGTTATATTTATTTGTATAGATATTAACCTACACGAAATACTAGCTGCTGCCCGTAACTTTGTGTGCGTGGACCTCGAATTGCCCCATGTTGTATTCTTAGTCCGTGTGGTGACGGACTAAGAATACAAGTGTCACCGCCCCATTCTTTCCCACGGGTTTCGTATGAGGCGACTAAGGGAAGTAAGCACTTATCATCCATTTCATGACTGGTGGTAGGGCTGAGTACCTAGTGGGAGTACTCACTTGGTATCGGGCCCGAGCGGGTTGGTACCACCATCTCCCGTGTGACCGGCCATGAAGCACATCGTTGCGTTTTGGCTGTAGCAGGAGACAGCCGTTTATATTTTATTTCATATCTGTGAAATGAATTGGTGAGCAGCGGCTTGACAATATTCTCGGTATAGTCGAGTCCATGGGCGACGGTTACCATTTATCATCAGATGGACCATGGCTCGTCTGCACACATGTGTGGTGCTCCTTGTGGGGATGATAATGAAACATCGGTGAGCACTGGTTATATTCGTATATTACTTTACATAGCGTTCTGTGGCCGAATGACCTCCTTACATACTAGCCTCTATATATATACATATGTGATTGCGACATTATAATATACAATTCGCATACTCGTGGTGAGTATGCATGCAATAAAAAAAAATTTAATAAATAAGTAGGGATCTACTGCACTCTATAGTACATTAATTATATACATGTAAAAAATAGCTGTCTTACAGGAGACTAACATTTTCCGAGATGAACATGCACGCAACATGTTCAGGTAATACTCGTATACTCTTTGATTACTTATCTACAAAAGGTTCTTCTAAGTCTAAATGTACTTCATGTGTTTTTTGATCTATATTTTAGCACTTGACATGCTCATCTACCTTAAAGAACAAATTATTTGTGAATGTGGAAAAAGAGAATTGGCTTAGCGGTCTAGAGCATTTCCCCGAATGGAAGGGACACAGGTTCGAATCCCGCTTGCAGTAAAATTATTTTTTCCACATTCACAAATAATTTGTACTTTACGTCTGTTAATTGTTTATAAAATCCGAAACGATACAGACTATTTATAAACGAGTGCAGCGTGTTATTTAAAAAAAATATTTTATAACAACATTACCTATATTATTAATTAAGATATGACTACTCGAAAATAAATAATATTTATTTACCTAATACTCGTAGCCATCATCTCTTTAACCTTGAGACAATATTTCCTAAACCTTTATTAACTCCAATACTTTCGTAATACTTTAAAAAGTAATTATATAAAAAGGGTCTTCGTTTAAAAAATTAGAATCGCATCGTTTATCTTAACTAAGAAAGTTTTAATTATTCAATTTATAATTACGTTTTTTTCGTCGTTACTTGAAATTCTTGGGCCCAAAAATTGTTAAAAATACGCATCGATTACGAGGATATTTTCTTATAAACGTTACGTCACTTAATTGTTTATATACCTTGTAATATTATCTCTGAAATAGTACAATGGATAATTTTAATCTTATTTGTAGAGTCTAGGATCACAGCACAGACCACAGCTTTTCCCGAAGGGTTTAAATGGTCTTCTTATTAGATTACAGATAAATGTATAGATGACGAGGGTAAATACTTTAATTAGATAAATATATTACTAGCTACAAAAAAGAAAACGAGTATGCCGACCACACGACTGAAGTAAAACTTAACAATAAATATATATATATATATATATATATATATATATATATATATATATATATATATATATATATATATATATATATATATATATATATTATTAATAATGTTAATATCTATTACATATTATTAATAGATAGAGAAAGAGAGAAAGAAAATGCCTGCAAAGAGGTGCGTACCTCTCTTTCTTGCCCCTACAGTAATATACGAAACACAACTCTCTCCCTTTCTATCTTCACTATCACGCTTTTCGTAACGCTCACGTCGCCCGATCACACTTTTCGTAACGCTCACGTCACGCATTCACGAGCTTACTCCCCAAGTCAAGCGTGCATAAAGAAATATTTACTTCAAAAATCATTACGTAACTGCAATTTCATACATTAACTCCTAATAGGATTCATTATTCATTTTGTATACAGTGGCATAAGTCTTAGCCCGTCGCCACAAAATCTGACTGACTATCCTTACTAATATTATAAATGCGAAAGTAAGTTTGTTTGTTACGATATCACGCTGTAATTACCTACTGTTCTAGTTATCCTATGCATAATATAGTCAGGAGTCCAATAAAGGATGCAATCTTATTTATATTCAGAAAAAAATAATGGTTCCTCTGTGATAACAATTTTGACATAGATATAATTAATGTTAATTAATGTGCTGTAGAGTGACCTATTTATATTTCCAGACGATGTCGCGGGCAGAATCTACTTAAAATATCTCTCCTAATATACCTAATACTTAATTTTAAACATTTTTAATAATCATGTAACATTCGCATGTATCAAAATAAAAACTAGACGTCGCGGGACGTCTACCAGATGTGAAACCATTGAAATTATTTTGTAGAAATAAACTGATCTTAACTTGACAAAGAATTCCTTAAGACAAATCAAACTATTATAAACTCGAGGGGTTTGGGTCATTTCATTAGAGTTATTATGTCCACCTTCCAGCTCCATCATCAGACCCTGGATACCATCTAGAGACAAAGTACTCGTCAAGACGAATCATACAAGCCCAAACTCGATGGAGTTATGTCGTTTTATAACGGAGTTCCTATTGCCACCTTCTGGCTGGAGCCATCCATAGAGGTATCCAGGGTCTGATGATGGATCATCAGTCCCTGGATACCATCTAAAGACAAAGTACTCGTCAAGACGAATCAAACGATTCCAAACTCGACGGGGTTGCGTCGTTTCATTATAGAGTTACTGTGGCCACCTTCCAGCTTCATCATCAGACCCTGGATACCATCTAGAGACCCCCCCCCCCACGAACTGTCATCCAATTTTGACGTGTTTTTGTGTGCTGCGCTAAAAAATTAAATCAAATCATCTTACTCAAATAGTTTATGTCTATAAATAGTGCTCGTGTAGTGAAAGTGACCAACATACCACCTCAACAGTGCATATATATATTACGGGAAGTGAAATTTGAATGGTTATTTGCCTAATTACTAAGTCTTCCATAAATTTGCATCGTTGAATAATATTACAACTTACCCACTTTTAATATTATTATTGTGACGCCTGCGGAAATCAAATAGCAGCAACTTAAAAGCGTATTTTATCCACCAAACCAATATCTACGTTAAGCGCCTGACAAAATTACCATAGCATTTACTTGCAAGAACATATTAAGATAAATAACAACCAAATTTTATTTACTAAGCTTTCATATTATTTTATCTGTTTTTATCTGAAAATCATGTCTGTTAAAAGGTCACCACCTAAGTTATCAATCGCCAAACCTTACCCGGACTCTGACACGGCCTCAGATAAAATAATGTCAGACTCTAATCATAGTAGCTCAATGCAATTAACAAGGAGGAATAAAAGAAAGCATGAAGAAGTTGCTAACTCAGAACTAAAAGAGCTTTTGTGTGGCATGCAGATTAAACAAGATGCTCAATACTCTAAACTTGAGCAGGATATGAACACCATAAAGCAACAGAATAGTGAAACGCAAGCTAGCCTTGACTTTCTATCCCAGAAATATGATGACTTGTTACTTAAGTTGGATAAAGTTGAAAAGGAAAGCTCTGGTTACAAAACTCATATTAAAAACTTAGAAGCTAAGATTGAACAACTAGAAAGGAACTCTAAATCATCCTCTATTGAAATTCGCAACATCCCAGTCTCTACAACTGAAAATAAGTTAAGCATGTGCAAATATATTATCAACTTGAGTGAGTCACTTAACCAGCCTATTCAGGAATCTCAAATTCGGGATATCTATCGCATTAAATCGCAGTCCCAAAAGCCAGGCCCAATAATTGTCGACTTTAACACAACAACACTAAAAGAAAATGTTATGAAATCAGTCATCGCCTTTAATAAAAATAAGGATAAATATTTAAAGCTTAATACCACTCATCTGAAGTTGCAAGGTGAACGCCAACCAGTTTTTGTTACTGAAAATCTCTCTAATTCAACAAGACACCTTTACTACTTGGCAAGAGAATTTACTAAGAAGGTGAACTATGCAAGCTGCTGGACTTCATATGGTAAAATATACCTAAGACAGAAAGATGGAACCCCAGCTATTCGTATTGATTCTGAAACTGATATTTTGAAACTAAGCAAGTTGTGACTACTGTTTAATAATAATTGCTTCATAAATGTTACTCTTAAAAATAACTTACCTAACCTAATTTTATACCTACTTCTAAAAATAATAAAACAAATAATCTACACACATACTCCTCAAACAGCACTAACAATCAACATTTACACTTACAACACAATCCAATATCTAATACATCACTACAACTACACACATGAAACACTCAAACATATATTTACTAAAAATAGCACTTTGAACTTTCATACTTTTATTTTATATTCTACAATAAAAGTATGCTCCCCTCCTCACAACTATGTATACTCAAGTTTTGCAATTAATTATAATTTGTATACAAATGTTCGATAACCACTGTTGTTCTTCTATAATTAGCAATGACTTGGATGATTTGAACCTAAGCGACTGTCACACCGGTAGTATAGAGGAAGGTGTATCTTTATTAAAAAAATCTATCAGCAAATTGTCTCTAAAAATAATTATCCAAAATATCAGAAGCCTAAAGGGTAACATTTCGCAACTTCAAATCATGCTCAAAAGAACTGAAATCGACTGGGATTTAATAATCCTAACGGAATGTTGGATTCATAATAATAAATATATACCAACTCTTCAAGGGTATAGACACTTTCTCACATCTAGCACAAAAACCCAAAATGAAGGAGTTGTAGTTTACTACAAATCTTTATTCAACTTTACTTTTTCTGAATTAAATATTGTAGACTCAAATAGTTTACTAATACAAGTGAATAATACGACAGTAATCCTAGCTATTTGTCGCCCGCCAGCTATTAGAAATATTGCAAGTTTTTTGGAATCACTTAATGATACTCTCAATGGTCTATCGTCCTATAGTAATATTATTTTAACTGGAGATATCAATATAGATATCTCTGATAATACAAATGATGCCAGATCTAATAATTATCTTGATCTACTTGCCTTTCACGGATTGCTACCAGCGTTTAACTTCCCAACCCACTCACTTGCTTGTTTGGACCATGTAATTGTCAAATCAACAGTTTTGTTGAAGTGTTTCGTGGGACATACTACAATAACTGACCATTACAGCGTGCTTGTAGGCCTGGAACAATTATCTAAATCTTCTAAAGCCCCCACCACTTTAAAAAAGTTTAACTACAAGGCGCTTGACCAGGCTATACCCAAACTTAATTTTGAATCAGTTTTTGAACAGACCAACGTTAATATAGCTGTAGATTGTTTCATTACCTCTTTGAAGGGTTGCCTTCAAAGTAACAGTAATACTTTAAAAGTCCCAAGACGGAAACGTTATTTTAAGCCTTGGATCACACCAGGTCTAATGAAGTGTATGAGAAATCGTGACAATCTACATTTGAAGTCTAAAAAAGATCCTAATAACCAAGTCCTACGTATTACATATACCCGTTACAGAAACTACTGTAATGAATTATTAAAAAATGTAAAGCGGGAATATGACAAAGCCGAAATTAATATCTCCCAACATAGTAGCAAAAAACTTTGGAAAGTTATTAAGACAATTACTTATACTAATAAGCCTCAAATTCAAGCCAGCGAATTAATTTCTAATAATAATCCCATTGAATCTTTAAATTTAATTAATGCAACTTTTGTGAATGTTAGTAGATCATTGGCTGAATCAATTGCAAACAATAATACAGCACGTATCGATACATCTGACACAAAGACCCAATTGCAGTCATTTGGACTACTATCAACTGACCCTGCTGAAGTGCTATCAGTCATTTCCTCGCTTAAAAATGATTCTGCAACTGGCGACGATGGTATCTCAGGATATATTATTAAGCGTTACAAGAACTTTTTGGTTGGACCCATTACGTACATATGTAATCTTGCATTCACGTCTGGCATTTTCCCTTCCGCTTTCAAGCGAGCCTTAATTCATCCAGTGCACAAATCAGGGGATAGATGCTCTGTAAACAATTATCGCCCCATCTCAGTCCTACCTGCTTTATCAAAACTTCTAGAAAAACTAGTGAATAAACGACTAATTAATTACCTTAATACACATAAAATTCTATCTGATTCTCAATTTGGATTCCGTGCCGGCAAATCAACAAATGATGCGGTACATGAGCTTACAGATTTTATAGTTAGAAATATGGACAAAAAGCAAAAAGTTATGGGCATTTTCCTAGATACATCAAAAGCATTTGACACAATCTCTGTCCCACTGCTTTTATGCAAATTGTATAGGCTAGGCATTCGCGGAAACCAGCAAAACTTTTTTGCTAGCTATCTCACCGGGCGATCGCAGTGTGTCAAAATAGAAAATATGATAAGTGACGCTCTAACTGTCTCGCACGGGGTCCCACAAGGAAGCATTTTAGGCCCAACGCTGTTTCTTGTCTACATAAACGACTTGTGCCAACTAAGACTCACAAATGCAAAAATTGTAACATTTGCTGACTATGCTATTTCACGGTCACTTATGGGATGAAGTCCACTGCCTTGCTCAAAATGGCTTTAATATTATTAACCAGTGGCTTGCTGACAACCTTTTGAGTCTTAACGTGGACAAGACTAAATATGTTCAATTTGCTCCTGCAAACATTTCTCATTCTCTGCCACCTTTACAAGCCCACTCATGTGCGTCTTTATGCAATTGCTCCTGCCGTAACCTCCAAGTTGTAGATAATGTTAAGTATCTAGGTATCATAATTGACAAAAGACTTGACTTTCATAATCACATTGATTCGCTTGTAATAAGAACCCGTAAGCTGCTTTATATTTTTAAAAACCTCCGTTCTATTGCTGACGAAAAACTTATAAAATCAGTTTACTATGCACTGTGTAGATCTGTTTTGACTTACTGCATATCGTCCTGGGGTGGCGCTAGTAAGACATACATGCTTAAACTTGAACGTGCCCAGAGGGCTGTCCTCAAAGTCTGTTTCTTTCTACCTTTCTTCCATCCCACTACAGCTCTCTATCAGTCATGTAAAATGCTCACGGTACGCCAACTATTCATTCTTCAAATTACAAATATGCAACACAAACTTTTAGATTATAACCCTTTACATAATGCAAACAAGCGTCGGAAAAACTGTATTTGCGCAACCTCATCTACAAAAATGGCTTTTTCAAGTAAATTCTTTTGTTATTTAGGCCCATATCTTTACAACAAGCTCAATAATTCCTTGTCCATTTACAATATTTCTATGTATCAATGTAAACAAAGAGTCACATCATGGCTTCTTACCCAAACTTATAATGATACTGAAAACTTACTCAGGCCCATTAGTTAAAACCTTAAACTATAATATTTCTTAAATATAAACTTTAATAAAGTAGGATTTACTCCATTGGTCTATAAATTAAGGATACTCAATAGTGTTTATAAATCGTGGCAACAGGTGTATGTAATAATCTTACTTAAATGTATAGCATTCATTTCGATTGTATTTTTATATAATACTCGTAGTAACAACTTCTAACCGCGTGTGTGAGTGTAATGACACAATTCAGAAAGAACAAGACATAAAGAGACAGTAAATGTATTAAAGACTTGTATTATAAGGCGTTGCGGGCCTAGCGGTATATTCACGTTTACACACACACACACACACACACACACACACACACACACACACACACACACACACACACACACACACACACATATATTTACAATCTACTAACTCTAATATGTTTTAAATTTTAATATGTTTAAATTTTTATTTATAATCTAATATGTTTTAACTTTTAATATTTATACATAAATTGTCCCCTAAACAGCTCTTGCAATGTGTCGCTTAAATTATGTTTAAAAATGTAACTACTGGGGGAGGGCCTGGTAATCTGTATGACAGGGGAAACCCTAGTTCAGATACCAGTCTCTCCCAAATGAAACCATTATGTATTGATTTTAATGATGCAAATTTGTGTAAAATCCTTTGTGAGAAATAAAATAAAACAATTTATTACTATTATTATTATTATAAAGTACTCGTAAAGAAGAATCATATGAGCCCAAACTCGATGGGGTTGCGTGGTACATGTCATCATAATATTGTATTGTCATGTGATATATATATGCGTGTAAGATTTCAGCTCAATCGGAAACTGGGAAGTGTGTTAAATTGCAAGATTTGAACGGGACAAGTAAAATAAAAGCGCCGCCACGCTAACAGCCGATTTTAGCCTCCCTCCGCATTAGATGTTTCACATCAAAAGTATTAATATTAACCAGTATGCACTGGAAAGCGCAGATAAAATATCGCAATTGGAATTACACCTCTAAGCTAAATTAAACCTTTAACATATTTGTTGTTTGAAGTACAAATATACTGAAAATATTCATTCCATCCATCCATCAGTCTTTCAACGTTCACTGCTGGACATAGGCCTGCCCGCCACGCTTGGCAGGCGGGTTGGCGATCACAGTGGACTTTGTTAATACTCGAGGAAGTGCTGCTGCCCCCTCCCCCGGTATTCCCTCAGTCAGCTCTTACGACTCCCGTGGGTAGAGAGGGGTGGGACAATTCTAAAGCCGGCCCCACACGGCGACTGAAAATATAACAACTTTATTTTATAGAACAGAGGAAATATTAATTAGTACAACGTCAGTATCATAGAGTATGGAACCCTACATTCACAAAAAGTAATAAAATACAGCCGTGCCGTGTGGGGCCGGGTTTAGAATTGTCCCACCCCTCTCTACCCACGGGAGTCGTAATAGCCGACTGAGGTAATACCGGGGGAGTGGGTAGCAGCACTCCCTCGAGTAATAACAACATCCACTGCGATCGCCAACCCGCCTGCCAAGCGTGGCGATTACGGCATTATCCCCCATGACGGGACCGCTCGATGTGGCGTTCTCTTGGGGAGGCCTATGTCCAGCAGTGGACTTTGAAAGGCTGATGGATGGATGGATGGAATAAAATACAAATTACAAGGCGCACAAATCAAACATTATATTTAACAACTATCTGCTACCCGCAACTTCATTCGCCCACGCGAATTTAGTTTTTTTTTTATGTGTAAAATCGTAATTAGTTTTTCAAAATAAAAGAAGTGATCCCCGTCCCTTGAGTCCCGTCAAAATCGGTCCAGCCATTCAGAAGATTATTCATGGATGTATATTCAATGTATATAATTATCTATTTGAATCGGCTATCTGCTAGTGAAAATCTCGTCCAAATCGGACCAGCCAAAAACTTTTGCCAGAACGAACAGACCGACAGGCATAAACTTTAAAAGTTAGTAATTTGTTATAGGTAGCGCATATACTCTCGTATACATTTTTATTAAAAAGTTGTTATTTAGACATTACAAAACAGACACTTCAGTTTTATTTATTTGTATAGATATTGATATACAGTACTCGTAAATCATGTTTTGCTTGGTTAAAAGTATCTATCTAATACACAACTTTGTCTGCGTTAAGAAATTTGTAATGATCAGAGGCAACACCAAATTGCAACTTAGTTCATCACATCTGTCTTCAAAGTAGGTCGTAAAATCTAATCTACAACACCACGGACGGAAACTTAAGTTGAGTGCTGAATTTGTGTGCCTGACTCTTCCTTACGAATTTTCTTTGGAGAAAATTTTATTACAAGAGCTATAAAACTGGCGTGCGGCTTTGGCAACCTTCTGTCCCCAAAGTTTCTGTTCTTTATCAAGAGTATCCATACAATTGATTAAAAAAAAAAAGTAAGCGATTTTTCTTATGTGTGGCAAACAATTATACAGCCCAACTGATGGTAAGCGGTCCTATAGACGATAACAAAACCAGAGGCATCACTCGCGTGTCGCCTTCTCCAAAGAAAGGGATATGAGGTGAATTGGAAGAATAATAAGGAGATGATAGGTAGAATACTAAGGAGAGAATAGGAAGGATAATAAGGAGAGGATAGCGAGGGGGATTGGGCCTCCGGCGCTCTCACTCACCATACGAAACAGAACGGTAGGAAAAACTACCGTTGTTACACGCTGATCTTATGTGAGAGGGTGGTACTTCCCCGATCGAGCCGGTCGATTCGTGCTGGGATAAGCAACTACCACTAGATTACTTGTCAGAGTAGTTCTTGTTTTCTATGGGCAAAGTAGCATGCATTAGTTGAGCACTGTGTATCATAGATACAACCTAAACGGAGAATAAAGCAAAAATAACTCTGAATAATTTCCTGAGTCAACATATTATAATATAACAAAGCTAGTTTTTGCGTTATATCTCAGTTTGCCGATAAAGTAGCGCGATTAAATGTATACCAGTTTTTAAGTCTAATCAAGAGCTATCAAATAAAAAACGTTGCATCAAAATCCGTTCAGTAGTTTTTGCGTGATGCGCGAACAAACAAACAGATAAACAGACAAACAGTAAAAAATTCTAAAAAAATAGTTTTTTGTTAAGACACGCCTATATAGCCTATTACAATATTTTTTTCTCAAATATCTTAAATATACAGACACAGCTCTGTTACAGTTTTATAATAGTATAGCCTTTGCTTGCGGCTCTTCGGGTTATATCTCAGATTCACGATATAGTTGCGGAATAAAATGTATACCAGTTCTTAAGGCTAATCGAGATCTATCAAATAAAAAAAGTTGCATCAAAATCTGTTCAGTAGTTTTTGCGTGATGCGCGAACAAACAAACAAATAAACAGACAAACAGACAAAAAATCTAAAAAAAATTGTTTTGTGTTTAGATACGCCTATATATCCTATTGCAGTATATTTTTTTCAAATATCTTAAATGTACAGACATAACTCTGTTACAGTTCAATAATAGTATAGATAGATTAATTTTATGGAGAGTGAAGCCTTGTGGCACAATAGTGTATACAAATAATGCAACTGTAGGAGTCTGCAGACGAGAACATTGCCATTACATTTATCGACGCTGCAGCGAAAGACATCTGGATTTAATGGTGCTTCAGCAGCAAGCCGCATTGCAACATTGCGTTAAAATTATCCACAATATTGCCAATGTTTTAACAAAGCTTTTGTAAGCATTCTACGTAGTTATAAACGTAACCCACTTATTTGCTCAGATGTCATGCGGAACGACTAAGGGAAGTAATTTAATTGGTAATTAACTATCAAGAGAATGGCAAATAAAACGGAATCGTACTGGCAATTTTCGTTATTACCGCAACAACTGAAACACAATGAGGTGCTTTACGGTCAGACGAGCAAGTGGTAGTACCGACACACTCAGGCCTGATAACAAGTGAGCATTCCCACCCACCGTGCGCCTCCACCCGCCCTTGCTACGGCGGATCACGGGTACCGCGTCGTTACGACCGCGATCCGCAGGCGGCTGCCCCTTCGGGCACCCTCTCTTGAGCAACGCCTCGCGCACTTGGGCCTTGGCTGACCTTCGCGGTAGGCTTCCGCGGACGGCAGGGTACTCCCCGACCCCACCGTCCGCAGCCTCGGCTAGGGCGGCATCAGGCGCAAGTAACTGATTTTCAGCTAGCCCCTCCACATTAAACCTTTTTTTTTTGTTTAGGCGGGAAAAATTTACCTATCCGCACACCCCGTCGTTCCGGGCAATGAACAGGGAAGTGTGGGGCCCTCACCCACTAAAATAACCCGCCGTGTGCTGTCTCTCCGCCTGTGTTGACAGTCCACTGGTACTATGTTGGATTACTGCAGTGGTCCGCCGGCGGCTTCCCTTTCGGGTACTTCCTCTTCTGAGTGACGCATCCACACACGTGCGTCACATCTTTGCGGGAAGCCTTGCGGATGGCGGACGTTCCCTGGTCCATCCACCCGCAGCTTCAGTTAAGTACTCGCACCCGCACTGCCCCAGTTGCTGGCGGTGGTTTGGGTCAGCGGAAGAATCCTCCTCCCTAGCCCTTTCCGCCGCTTCATTCCGCGAGATAAACTCCTCGTAGAAGGCAGCGACCGCGGCCCAATTCCTGTCGCTGCCAAGCATCGCTCTGACGACGCTCGCCAGCGAGAGGTCTCCCCCTATTTCCGCGACGAGTTCACGGCGCTGCTCGGCCCAAGCCGGGCACGACTCGAGCGTGTACCGCGCCATGTCCTCATCACAGCCGCAGTAGTGACAGGCCGGAGTCGCCTCCCTACTTGCGACTATGTGCAGATATGAATTCAAAGGGTCGATGTTAATGGCACGTTATCACATGGGTCTCATGACAATGGGTGTGCCGCAGGGGTCCATGTTGGGGCCATTTATGTTCTTAGTCTATATTAACGACCTACCATACTACGTAGGAGATAATCGAAATATTGTGTTGTTCGCAGATGATACATCTTTATTATTTAAAATAAGAAGGCAACAACTTAATTATGACGATGTGAACAACACACTATCTAAAGTTGTTCATTGGTTCAATACTAATAACCTAGTTTTAAGTGAAAATAAAACTAAATGTATAAAATTTACTACACCCAATGTAAGGCATGTAGAAACCAATGTACAATTGAATGGCGTCGAACTGGACCTTGTGGAGTCCACGGTTTTCCTAGGTATCACTATAGATAACAAACTCCAATGGGGCCCCCATATTAAAAAATGACAATTTTTTAATTGTCAGGTAGGCTTGGCTCAGCGGCATATGCGGTAAAAAAAATTAGATTATTGACTGATGTCGAAACGGCTAGTAGTTTATTTCAGTTACTTTCATAGTATTATGTCCTATGGCATACTGCTATGGGGATGCTCCGCCGATTTAAATTTTATATTTGTACTTCAGAAAAGGGCCGTTCGTGCAATCTATAATCTAATCTCTTCATTATACTTAAAAACTGGTAAACATTTTATCCTGCTACTATATCGGGAACCTGAGATATAGCCTAAAAACTAGCTCTTGGCTGCGGCGAGGCCGCGGGCAAAGGCTAGTTTAATTACAAATTTAGTATTTTAGAAGCACTACTACTCGAGAGGTTATTAAAGTTCAGGAGAAGACCGAATCATCGATGGTTCGCCGAGGACTATAAATATTTCATAAGCAAAAATAAACATATTCAACTTTCACGTGCAAACGAATCCACTTGAATTGAGATTTCTTCAAATCATGGTATGAACAGTAGGTACTTGAATGAAAACATCTTTTGAATTTATATTCCTCTTACGGATATTTATTCCCGGTGCTGGATCGCTTCTAATATACCTATATTTTTTTAATGTTAGCTATAAATAAAATACAAATATGCGTATAATATAACACTTTTCATAGTTTGAAATTGTATCTTACATAAAAATAAATAGAGATTAAATACAAGCCCCAAATTGTAATTAAGTTCACGGATAATGCAATTAATTCCCTGATTGAGCAATTACTCTAATGGATAGCGTTTTTGTAATTAATGTAGGTGATAATTAATTAATTAATTATTAGGCTCGTGTACACTCAGTTCTGTTGTATAAAAATATTATCATCCTAACTATATTATAAAGGTTTGTCTGTACATTTAAGATAATTTGAGAAACAATGTCTGTAACGTATGTGGCTATATGTATAGGCGTGTCAGATGACAACATTTCTTTTTGACTTTATTATCTGTTTGTTTGTTCTTTTATTCGCGCAGCACGCAAGAACTACTAAACATACTTTAATGCTACTTTTTTATTTGATTGCTCTTGATTAAACTTAAAAATGTGTTATATATGGTTATTATATCGGAAACCGGACATATAATCTAAAAACTAGTTAAGATAAAATTATTTGTGAATAAGGAAAAAGAGATTTTTTGTACGAGCGGGAAACGAACCCGCGTCTTTTCCAATCCGGGGAAGTGTTCTAAGCCACTGAGCTACCGTACAGATCTTTCGATCATCCCAATCTCCTTATCACATTTGTCTTTACGACCAACGCCATCTATCGGAATGAATTTACATGCATTAAACCAATATAGTAAGTTTAATTTTGCAATCAAAATTCATACTAGGTATTTGATGGCGCGATTTTTTAAACATTTTTGATGTATATTTTTTAGCATTTGACATGCTCCGCCACTTTTTAAGTACAAATTATTTGTGAATAAGAAAAAAGAGATATTTTGTACGAGCGGGGAAAAAAACAAATCTATTTTTGTACTTAAAAAGGGGCGAAGCATGTCAAATGCTAAAAATATAGATCAAAAACTAGTTTAGACTTTTGGCTGCGGCGGAACCGCGGGCATAGGCTAGTTCTTAATAAAATTTTTGTTAGTACATTTTTTTATATTACACGAATGGCAAACGAGCGGTAGCCTCCCTAATGGCAAGCAGTTATCGTAGCCTATAGACGTTAGCAACACCAGAGGCATCAGTCGCTCATTGCCAACTCCAAGGAAAGGGATCGTATGTATTATAAATGTTTTTTCGATTGTCATTTTTACGGCACTATCCCCCCTTTGGGGAGGCCTATGTCCAGCAGTGGACGTCGAAAGGCTGATGGATGGATGGATGAATAGATAGAAAACACCCAGAAGCAGTACAAATATCTGTGCTTATCACACAAATAATTATCCTGAGTGGGAATCAAACCCACGACCTTGGGCACGGAAGTCGGTTACAAAACCGACCGCACCACAAGGCTCATCGATTGTTAAATAATATTAAATTCCCATAGGTAATACATATGAATTCAAAATAATAACAAAAGGGTTTTTAATGTTCTGCTTAGTTCAGCATGAGTTTACCGGTTCGATCAGGGAAGTACCTCTCACACAAGATCAGCGTGAAACAACGCTAAGTACTGCTACCGTTATGTTTCTTATGGTGAGTGAGAGCGCCAGAGTCCCCTCCCTATCCTCTCCTTACCATCCTTTCTATCAACCTCCTATCACATTCTTTGGAGATGGCGACCCGCTAGTGATGTCTCTGGTGCTCATAGCGTCTATATAATAGGCTACGACAACTGTTTACCTTCAAATGGGCCATATGCTTCTTTGCCACCCATGTAGTACCTATAATAAAATATTTTGAGTAATGAGTTTAGAGCGGGAACATGAAAGACTCATGTCGTCGCTCCACGTTATTTTCCAAAACTGTACTATTTCAAGTATTGATGTGTAAAAATGGCTAATTACCTATCGTATTTGTGCATCACTGTTGGCAAGTGATATATAATAGTGCAGCGTAGTTAATGTGTTTGTTTATGTTGCCTCCAAAAGTCATAGAAGTTTTCAGTAAAGTCGTTGCCTCGAACTATACTGAGAAATGAGTTGACTTGACTATGACTGATTTTATATGACTTCGAATTCCATTGTGACTTGTGTAATGAATTAAACTTACCTGTGAAACTTGACACTGGCAGCAATGGTTTCGTCTCATTGTCATAATCAAAAAAGAAAAAAAAAATCATCCAATTCCTAAATATATAAAAACGATTTATCGTTAGAAAATTATTAATATCAATTAGGTATATATTAAGCGTGGCGATTACGGCATTATCCGCCATGACGGGACCGCTCGTTGCGGCGTTCTCTGGTGGAGGCCTATGTCTAGCAGTGGACGTTGAAAGGCTGATGGATGGATGGTACTTATGTATTATGATTCCAGACAAAACCATGTTAAATTATGGATTTCATAACAGTCTGCAATTTAATTTGACTACTTTAATTTTAACTTGGCAATCCAAATTAACTGCTGCACTATAAGTTGCAGTGATAGAATTTGATTTGATTTAACCACATCACTCTGATTCAGACTGTACTATCGAGTGATAAAGATTATTTTAACTTGCCAATCCGTATTTGATATTTTGGAAGCTTGCAAGAAATTAATGTGTATTGAATCAGTAAATTAAAATGCTCTCAACTGCGAGTAAACAGCAGTAACACGTGAGATAATTTATTTTATTTGAAAAAGGGGCTGAGGTATTTTCTCACAGGAATTTACAAGAATGTTTATTGCTTTGGAGTTCGGTTCTTTATGTCTGAGTTATATGCTTTTTTCTTTCCAAATATGTAGAATATAATCGAAAAATTGTGTCAGTATAAAACTCTACATTTGTGTTCAAAAATTTGTTGTTTTCACGTTTTTCTTCTCTCTCATGTTTTGATATTTAATTATATAGCTTAAACACAAAGTGAAAAATGTGAAATCGAAAATAACAGTCACGAGCAGGATTTGAGCCTGCATCTCCTGGATACCGTCTAGATGCTTTGCCAATTCAGGTCACGATGACTATTGCTCCTGACTGTTAATTTAGGGTTTGAGTCATTATTAGGTAAAAATCTTAATTGTAAAATTAAGTTTATCTGGTCGGTACAATGTATGAAAATACTGCCGACAGACGGCGCAGGCGTCACCCAAAGACGTTAAGTATGAATGTGTTATCGAAATTAGCAGTCAGGAGCAATTGTCACGATGGCTGAATTGGCAAAGCATCTGGACGGTATCCAGGAGATGCAGGTTCAAATCCTGCTCGTGACTGTTATTTTAGATTTCACATTTTTCACTTTGTGTTTAATATATATCTTTCTTCTTCCTCATGTAACGAAAAGTGTCTAAATGTGACGTGTTCTTAAAATGTCACTCATTATTATCGCCTAATTGCCAATTTACGAATTGACACTAAAAGAACTTCCACTTCAAAAAGAATCTTGTTATTCGCTTGAATTCTCAATTATTTAGACTTTTCTGTTAATAGCGTATTTAAGTATTCAGTTCATTTGAAACGACTATTATTATATTTTTTAGAAGTTCAATTGGACACGGCCCTTTCTATAAAGGGCATTTGGCTTGTGGCAGCTTTATTTTATTGATAGTTTTGTTTACGTCAATATAATAATAATAATTATGTTATAACTAGCACATTACACGCGGCTTTACTCGCATCATAGAAAAATCCATGTTGGATAGGATTTAGGTAAAATCCTTCCTAAGTGCTCATCTACATTACCCAGCAAAGAAACCCATATATGGAAATTTTAACGGTCCCCAGAAGTTTTAGCTCTACGTTGATATACGTCCGTCATTCAGTCATTATGTATGGGTGCTCTGCGGGGTGGGTACTATCTCTGCCTATACCCCGCAGTCTCTATGTGTAATTATACTGTAAGGTGCCTTACGTCACAACTTAGTTCCTAATAACCTACGTATGTAACGTGCGTGTTCTCCTGACTGTAGTGAGCGTGGGGATCATAATTGCACTGTGAGCTACTGTACCTGGCCCTACGCGAATAAAGGAAACCAATAAGTCCCAAAGAACACAACTAATTTATTCAATAAAATATTAACTAAATTCCCCAAATCCAATACACAAGTTTACGGGCTGGCCAGTGCGCAGTAACTGGCCGAGCGTCTCACATACTTCTCGCTCGCACGCTAAACTGCTGACATGACTAACCTCATTCGTACTTACATGGTCCCTACAACTATATACCTATTACTATTTACTATGCCTCAGAATTAATAAACGATGTAAGAAAAATGTTAAAAAAATGAATTTTTTACGTGTTTTTTTATGAATTTTTCCATTGTTTTAATGCATATTTTGCCGAGTAGAGTGAAATCCAATAAATCAAAATCGGTTTAGCTATTCTTGATTTATAAATGGTGTTACACCATTTATAAATAACCCGACTTTGTTTTATATATATAGATATTTGTGTTATAGATATCAAAAATTACAAAACCTAACTGCCTCTGTGGTGCAGCGATAGTGTGCTGGTCATGAGGTCTCGAGTTCGATCCCCGGGCCGGGCAGTG
Source organism: Leucoma salicis (assembly GCA_948253155.1). Taxonomy (NCBI): domain Eukaryota; kingdom Metazoa; phylum Arthropoda; class Insecta; order Lepidoptera; family Erebidae; genus Leucoma; species Leucoma salicis. Next base: position 22,254,231 of record OX411807.1, read on the forward strand.
TTATTGAGCTTTTTCGTATAAAGAAAAATTCTCAGTAGCAGCCCGGAGTTTGGAAATGTGCCCGGTAGATGGCAATAGGCTTGCCCCCTATTACGTGGGACTTAAACATAGCTGGCGAACCGTGGGTGTGTAATACACCTCTGCCTACCCCTTCGGGGAAAACAAGCACTGTTTTCCTAAGCGTATCTTTAGTATAAATTATAACTCGCAAATTATTTAATCATATCAAAATTCTTCTTCAATTTCCTTCAAGTATTTGATATATTAGTGTTGGTATTTTAATTCTTAATCCGTATTTTCATGCTCAAATAGCATATAAATCTCTTGTGTTGGCGCTTTGTATAGAATAGTACGATAACCCTCTACTAAAGATAATAATATGTTAAGTACGGTATTTATTGTTCGACCTGGACAGCTGGATACCGATTAATTACTCCTCTTTGAGCCGTTAATCAAAAATTCCTCCCATTCAGGTGCTTTTTTTGTAAATATAAGTTTGTAGTTTCAATGGCTTATGCATAGACCTTCAAATATGTCACTAATTTTATTAGTTAAAATTTACATTAGTAGGTCTAAATCTTATTCTTTTTATCTTATTCATGACGAAGATACTTAATATCAATTTGTATAAAATACCTCCGTATTCTATACTTTTTAATGTAATTTAAAAAATCGCTAATTTTAAGTGTATATTTTATTTTTAAATCTGTAATAATACTTCGTTAAAGTCGTAATTACATTCAAAATGCAGTTTAAATACAAATGTACAGTTATCAACGAGTTAAACTTAAGTTAGTATTTATCCCTTAATAAATATTATGAATAATTTATGAACATTACTCCAGCAGTCATTGTCTGTTGTGATAATATAAATCATCTTAATTTTATATCCTTGTCTTCTATGTTAAAACGGTACCTTTATTTTAGGAATATAATATTGTTTGTCATGTGTAAGTTATTGTGTATACTACGAGTAGGTTGGTACCAAAATGTAGCTAAATCTAGATACTAACATAATACTTAAAGGGGTTTTAGCGCTCAATATAAAGTTAGTTAAATACGTAGTAACTCAGTTTCGGCAACATATTATACATATCTATCTAATATCTTTAAACGAGCAATTCTTGTATATATATAATCTGAATCTCGGAAACGGCTCCAATGATTTTCATGAAATTTAGTATGCAGGGGGTTTCGGAGGCGATAAATCGATCTAGCTAGGTTTCATTTTTAGAAAACGTCGTTTTATCCAGGTTTTCAGGCAATGAAAAACTGCTACCATATTATTAGAATTCGAAGGTAAATTTCGCCACTATCAAGGTTATAATAGCTCCGGTGGGAAATCGGGTGGTCCCAAAACGAGAACGCCCCGGTTCAAGTCCAGATGTCTCCAGTTCGTTTTTTTCCCCTATTTTAAAAGTTTTTTCTTTTGTGAGAAAAACTCACGATTTACCAAAAAGAAAACAAAAGTACCGAGCAAAGCTCGGTCATCTAGGTACTATACAATAAAAAAATTAATGCTTATGGTAGATGGCCACGGCCCATCCATCCATCCATCCATCAGCCTTTCAACGTCCACTGCTGGACATAGGCCTCGGTGAACGCCACAACGAGCGGTCCCGTCATGGGGGATAATGCCGTAATCACCACGCTTGGCAGGCGGGTTGGCGATCGCAGTTGATGTTGTTAATACTCGAGGGAGTGCTGCTGCCTACTCCCCCGGTATTCCCTCAGTCGGGTCTTACGACTCCCGTGGGTAGAGAAGGGTGGGATAATTCTAAAGCCGACCGCACACGGCAGACCTGATGGTAAATAGTTACTAATACTGCACTGCCTACCATTTCATTGTGCGGATAGGAAATAAATAAAGGGACCTATCTATCTTTCGCTACAACCAAAACACACCAAGCATAGGTATATTAGCCACACAGCAGCCGGTGGTGCCGACGCGCTCGAGGCTGGCAAGTGAAAACTCCGACTTAGTACACAACCCTACCACCAGTAATACAATGAGTGCGTCGTACGACACCCGCGGGTAGGGACGAGGTGCTTGCTTTCGGAAGTACAAAGATATTGAACAGTCATCCATCCTTAATCTATGTCGAGTTTACATCAATATTGCTTATACGCGTAGCATTATGTACACATCTGACGATAAGATCTTCAGTCGTAATACTTTGTCATCCAAGATAAAACATTTCTGCTTTAGTACAACGCGTAAATAATAAAACACCGCCTAAGGTTAGTGAAAATGCAATAAAAATAAAACTTTATGAAACTCTTTGGGGACTTACCTTTATTCGTAGCTACACATAGCATCTACAAATCGGTTACAGTTTGTGAGGCAGTGGAAAAGCGAAAAGCGAAGAGCCAGTATAACCGCGGCGTCGGCACACGGTGCACGTCATTTTCCGAGCTGCCCACATTTTTTAACACGAAAGTAAACAACTAAAATTTTATATTACAAAGTTAATTATAACATGTTATTTGGTGGCTCTGAAACTCCTGAAGATATATCATTTGACAGTCTAAGAAGGTAATAAACATTTTAATAACATGACTTTATAATACATTTTTGAGATATTCTGTTTGTTTGACAAACAATTCTTTCTTCTCTTCTTCTTCGTGTCGAAATTTAAACGAAAGGAAACCAGTTTAGCTAAATAAATCTCTCCTATCTTCTAACGCCTTTTAAATACCAATCCTGTTTATAATTATTTGTTGTTAAAATTATCAGCTAATATTTAAAAGAGCCTTGAAAGCCTCAGCCTAAGCAGCCTAGGCTATGGGCAACGAGCAGAAATTCGATAACTACTACGCAACTAATTTAAGGTTTGAACGAATTTATTATAATAATTAAAGCTTCACAATGTTTTATTTTAAATATAACTAATGTAGTTAATTGTTTATACCTTATATAATTTTAAAAAACATTCAGTATCAGTAGATACGACATATAGCACATACAAACACATACTTGTATGATATAGACCTAGTAATTTGGACACAAAAACTTATAAACAACCATTCGTAATTGTCAGCACTTATCAAGAAATTGTTTTCAAACTAATTCGTGTCACTACCAAATCAATTTATACATTTTTGATGGTTATCATTGTTATTAATTTATTTCATCAAGTGTTTTTCAATATTGTTTTGTAAACTGAATATGGTTTTTTATAAATGGCTATCATTGTTAATGTCTTTAACTGTAAAACATGTTTTAATAAAATCATTCATTTATAAACGGGATGATAATGGGGGGATTTGACGGGCCTCGTAGCGTAGTTGGTAGTGTAACCGACTTCCATGCACGAGGTCGTGGGTTAGATTCGCACTCAGGAAAATTATTTGTGTGATGAACATATACTGCGTCTGGGTGTTTTGTATCTATTATAATATGTATTTATTTCCAAAAAAAAGTAATATATGTATTATATACGTAATCTGGTACCCATAGCACAAGCGTTAAGCTTAGTTTTATTATTATAAACTTTTATTACTCTAATTAGTGTTTTCCCTAATTTAATACTAAAAGAGACAACCTTTTTCTGTAAAACCAATCTTCTCTTTTCTCACCCTCATTAAATTATTGTCTACTGGTAACTGTTTTATAATTTCACCGATGAACAAATTAATCATTTTAAAAATTTGCCTTCCCTGAAGATATTAAATCGCTCGTTAACTACTCTTTGCTGCACCATAGCTGTGAAATTAAATAATATTTAAGTATTTAGATATTTTTTATATATATTTTTAGCATTTGACATGCTTAGCACTATACATTAAACACAAAGTGAAAAATGTGAAATCGAAAATAACATCCTGCTCCTGACTGTTATTTTCGATTTCACATTTTTCACTTTGTGTTTAATAATATTTAAGTAGCTATACGCTAAGCTATTTGACTATAGCAGACGACTTTACGCCTTCTATTTTATTTGGGAGTACAGGTTAAATAATTATAGAAATCTTTTTTGGATTTTATGGCCTAATAGATTCTGCCCGTTACTTCGTCCTCGTGGTCTTCAGAATATAAATACGTTACTCTCCAGCACATTAATTACCTTTATATAAATATCCACTACTATCTAGCTATTTCAGAGAAACCATCCGCTTTTCCGGGATAAAAACTTTTATAATTTTCTGGGCTCCATATAATCGTATATCTAAGCAAAATTTCACGATGATCAATTCTTTTTTTTTTTCTTTTATTGCGTGTAGTGGCAGACGAGCCACGGTCCATCTGATGGTAAATGGTAACCGTCGCCCATGGACTCGACTATACCGAGAGTATTGTCAAGCCGCTGCTCACCAATTCATGTCACAGATGAAATAAAATATAAACGGCTATCTCCTGCTACAGCCAAAACGCAACGATGTGCTTCATGGCCGGTCACACGGGAGATGGTGGTACCAACCCGCTCGGGCCGGATACCAAGTGAGTACTCCCACTTGGTACCCAGCCCTACCACCAGTCATGCAATGGATGATAATTGCTTACTTCCCTTAGTCGCCTCATACAACACCCGTGGGAAAGAATGGGGTGGTGACACTTGTATTCTTAATCCGTCACCACACGGAAAACAGTTTCAGTTGTTAAGGCGTGAAAAAGTAACAAAACAACAACGAAAAAAAAATACTACATTGTTTGAAAGAGCACAGCTGTTCAATAGATTGCCGGACGATATAAAAGAATGTGATAACATGAATACCTACATTTAAAAATTTGCTAAAGAAATATGTATGCACACTGTAATTTATAATAATATAGAGGTGACTAAATTGTATTATTATACACTGATTACTTTGTATATTATTTTAAGCGGACTGTAAGTTCTCATGATAAATAAATTTCTTTAAACCGAAACCCACTTTCGCATTTATCCTATAATCTTACTAATACTTCAAATATGAACATTTGTGAAGATGTTAAAATGGTCGGATGTTTATATGTTTTGATTTTTAGATGTTTGAATGTACATACGAGTATATTATATACGTTAATCACGCTTGAACGACTAAGGGCGGATTCGACCAAACAAGAATACATTTTATTCCTAGAATAATCGCTACTTACTCGAGAATAAATCAATTTTACATTTTACCAACAACAGCTCGAAGAATAGCGAGCCTATTCGGGAATAGTCACTATACCACCGATAAGCATCGAATAAGGAGTTAATCCAAGAATAAAAAAATGTCGTTATCTTTTTTGTGCTGTCATTTTTCGAAACCAATATCGGTTTTGGGCGCATGACAGACTAAGACTATAATAAAAAAAAAATTATAGCTCTTTACATTGATAAGGAGCACATACATAAATACATAGCCTCACGCCTGTTTCCCAGAGGGGTAGGTTGAGACAATGGATTTCGTTTTGCTTAGTCACCTTTTTTGTCTTTTCACTCTCAATACAATCTTCATATAAAATATGTACGCCGGTTAAGAGTACTTATGAAATGGCTTTTCTCGAGAACTTCCCCAAATTCGACGTTTGACTAGGCCTTCTTCTCCCGATCGCACTCGCCATAATATATCTTTTTTATCATCCTGCTTTCATCCATCCTCTCTACGTGCCCAAACCACCTTAGTATTCATTTCTCTATCTTTGTCCCTATTTCTTCCTTTACACCACGCTGTTCTTTCACTACATTAATCTTTACTCTTATCTGTGTGTGTGTGTACACACTACACATATTTCTTAAAGCTCTCATTTCCAATGCATTTATTCTAATTTCAAGCTTTTTCTGCTACTCCAACTTTCACTTCTGTACATTAAAGTTAGAACTAACACTCCACTTTGCACAGCTAGTTGAGTAGTGCCCTATTTATCTGATTACCTGCATTCACTCTCCTTTTAATATTTCCCATCTCTCTTAAACAACGTTTTCAGATACATAAACTCTCTTACTTGTCGACATTCATTCCCTCAATCACTATGTCACACGTCTCCTGCAGTCATCCCTTTCGAAAATCATCACTTTCGTCCTTTAAAGGTTTACTTTAGTTTCTTCCTTTTTTAAAGATTCTTTAATTATTATTACCATTTCATGTAACTTATAACTTGGTGTTTTTGAAGTTGTATTTCTAATGCGACTTGCAAAAGGTTATGTTGCACGTTTAACGCTACCATGGAGGGGGTATGAAAGCATTTAAGTTCTTAACATCGACTTATAAGAAATTTCAAAATTTTACTAACGCCATCTAGTGACATTAGACATAAATACTTTATCGAACAAGGTATTTAAAAACATAACTGTGCCAAGTTTTGCAGTTACGAATTTAATAATTACTTTATTTATTAATGATGCCAAAGAAGTTTAACTTCTCATTGCGTACATAAGTACACGCATTTTTTTGATCTATATTTTTTAGCATTTGACATGCTCAGCTACTTTTAAAGTACAAATTATTTGTGAATGAGGCAAAAGAGAACTTTGAGGAAAAAGAAAGCGGGAACCGAACACGCGTCCCTTCCAATCAGGGGAAGTGCTCTAAGCCACTGAGCTACCGCACCGACCTTTCGGCCGCCCCTATCTTCTCACCACATTGATTTTTTTTTATTTCCCGCTCGCACTAAAGTTCTTTTTCCTCATTCAAAAATAATTTGTATTTTATAACTTGGTAATTAGCGCATAGAAGATATTTTGACAAGTAACCCATTCATATTCAACCCATACTCACATTCTTTTTAATCTTGCAAAAAAACTCTCTATGACTAGATTAAATGCCCATGAAAACGCCCCACCTCGCTGTCTATACAGTTTCTTATGTAACCATTCCGTGCATGACCCACCGTGCCCTTACCTGCGCCTACTACGGTGGATCACGGGTATCGCGTCATATCGACCGCGATCCGCAGGCGGCAGCCATTCTGTGTATGACCCATCTATCCTTTCACCAGCTCTGAATCTGTTTATAATACGCCAGGATTTTTTTATAAAACGCGATTGGTAAGCAGATATACGGTCCAACTGATGGTAAGTGGTTACTGTAGCCTATAGGAGAGGAGAGGGAGTATAGGAAGGAAAATAACATTAAATAGCCTAGCGGTAAAACCAAGGACTGCAAAGACAATGGTATCAAGTTAGATTCCCAGTCCAAGATTTAGACCTCGTACGGCACACACCTCTGACATTTGAAGATTTTTTAAAATTATGTGTGTTTTTATTTACAATTTATTACTTCTCAGTGAAGAAAAACATCGTGAGGAAACCTGTATGCCTGAGACATTTTCTCGACAGCTTGTGAAGTCTGCCAACCCGCGTTGGGCCAGCGTGGTGGACTATGAGTTAATCCCGTGCCCACTATTGGGACAGAAATAGGGAGGGGATTTTGGTCTTCAGCGCATTCACTCATAGCTACAGAGTTCGACTACTATTTTTTTCAGACCCGAATTAGGTTGACCTATGCAACTGACCGTAGTTCATTCCTCATTGTCATAGGCTACCTTTTAGACTAGAAAAGAACACAAAATAAAAGGAGTTGCTGTGGTATATTTTTAAATAATTAATATGGTGGGCGTATACGAGCAGGTCTGACAAGTAAACAGATTTGTGGGACACTTTATAAACAGATTGATTATGGCGTAGTTAACACAAAAAATATATTTTACTTCAATGAGTTCCTGTGAGTTAAGTTTGAAATAATCTATGGACCAAATTGCGAATTCCACGCCGACAAAGTCGCAAGCGGAAACTATTAATATTGGAAGTAAGGACTAAGGGCAAAAACGTCAAAGACTAAAAATCTTTATGCTGCGACCCTTAAACAAATCAACAAAGTAGGGCTGTACTCTATCGGCAATTGAAATACAAAACCACTAAAACCTTAAGGAACAGCCAGTATGTTTAAAAACACATGGTGTATACGATACATAACTAACTCTGAAAAGATTTAAAAAAAAAATTTAAAAGAATTTCATAGCTTGGCTATAACCGAGAAACAACTAAAGTAGATTAGCGCCATTACCAGTTGAACCGCTGGTTCGGGTGCTATCGTAAAGAATAACAAAAGAATTATGTGTCATACGAGAGTAATACCACAGAATAGATACTAGTCCTACGGACAGAAACGGCACTTCCATTAAAACTTGTCCAAAATCTCTCTATAATAGCCTTCAATATCTTAATAATAATACTAATTGTTCGTAACGAGAAGAAATGTACCTTATGTGCTCGCCGCATGATCCTCGGGCAACCGCGTCATTCAACAAATGCGCTAGGGTTGCACCTATGATGATTTTACTTACCTAATTGTCATCACGCTAACTCCCTTGCGGGGTAGGCAGAGAGAACAAAGTGACAAAAGGCTCTGTTTTTGCATACATCTCTCGCATTTATAATTCTCTTCATACACTCTCCGGTTTCCGCTCGCCGGTTATAGACTCCTGACTCCACCGACAGCAACAAAGCTGTCGTTTATAAAACTTAAAAAAAATATTTTTCTAGTAGATTCTATTTGATTACTTTTTATATCATTTTAAATGTTATTTTGAAGTCGGATTATTTTTTTATAAATCGTTTTTTTTTGTTGATCATAATTATGCGTTTAGAGTTTTAGCTCTGAATTTTCGGCTATTAAATTTTATTGTCGAAATACCCTAAATCGCGTAAATAATTTTATTTTAGTCAATACTACAAGCGCCAGCGCATAGGCGCGCTTGCGATAGCCTTCAGTCGGTTGTACTGTGGTCGGTATGCGAAGCAGTAGGCATATAACTCGGGGCCTTGAGCGACCGATGTACGCGTGGTAATACCAACATTTAAATATGATTTTTGTTCAAATAGTCAAAGCAAATTTATGTGCATTAATCATTGATTTATATATATCAATGACATTAATGTGTAAAAATTTACAAAGGGAAAAATTAGTAAGTATAGTTAAGTCACACCCATAGATGATCATCGCATACAGATATATATTTACCAGTTTTAGCTTTGAAATACACAGTATAAAAGCACAAAATAGAATAATATCAATTTTGGCCATTTTTCTTACGAATAGATGCTTTACCTAAAAAAAAAACCTTTAGCTATATTATGATTTAGACATTACCTAGTTTTGTTAAATAACCTTATTATACTATACTAGAAGCAATTAATTTAATGTTTTTCTCTCTATTCCTTCATTTCATGTCTGAGAAATGAAATGGTGCACAGCGGCTTGACAATACTCTCGGTATAGTTGAGCCCATGAGCGACGGTTATCAATTACCATCAGGTGGGCCGTGGCTCGTCTGCCATCATTAGCAATAAAAAACATAAAAAAACCCTTTGTTCTTTATTTTAGCACTTCTACTTTAAAGAACAAATTATTTGTGAATGTGAAAAAAGAGAATTTTAGTGCGAGCGGGATTCGAACCTGCGTCCCTTCCAATCCGGGGAAGGGATCTGGACCCCTAAGCCATCGCACTGCCGACGGCCATTCCCAATCTCCACATCACATTTTTTGTCTTTACGACCCACGCCACGCATGTTTCTCAAAATATCTAACCCACCCGTAAAAATACATAACTTATATATATATAACCAATACGTAAGTTAAATATAAGCGAATTTATTTATTTATTACTGTGCACGCAAATATACCTACCTGTTTGGTGGGGTACTTTACATATATAGTTATTTAAGTAGGTACATAAAGCACACCCAGACTCAAGACAACCATTTGTAGGTTTACATAGTTGTTATCTTACGTGATAATCGAACCAAACACTTGGTTGGCAGGCACAGTTACCAAAATTTTACCCATACTAGGTACACTCCACTACTTAGCAGACAATAAAACTGGATAGAGGGTATCTTATTAGATTTATAGGATTAGTGCAATGCTTCGTCAATCTTTTCATCTTAAACGCTGTTCTTGAATTATATTTCCATCCATCCATCCATCAGCCTCTCATCGTCCACTGCTGGACACAGGCTTCCCCAAGAGAACGCTACAACGAGCGGTCCCGTCATGGGAGATAATGCCGTAATCGCCACGCTTGGCAGACGGGTTGGCGACCTCAGTGGATGTTGTTAATACTCGAGGGAGGACTGCTGCCTACTCCCCCGGTATCCCTCAGTCGGCTCTTACGACTCCCGCTTGTAGAGAGGGGTGGGACAATTCTAAAGCCGGCCCCACACAGCCCATATATGTATCACGGCTTAACCCTTAATTGGGCGCGCCTTAAAAGTTAGCATAAGTGGTCGCGTGGGGTGTGTAGCACCCCACAACTAGTTTATTAAAATAAAATCCGAAATCAATGCAAAATTAGACTATAATTAATGAAAATATTTGAATTGCATATTAATCAACAACCCCTTTTTAATATAATTAATGTTTTTTTTAAATAATAAGGAATAGTTTTTATAAATACTTGTTTAGATTCATTCTAATTAACGTAAAACGTTACAATTTTGGCAGGCTACGATCATATGATCATTACACACGTGTTTATACACTTAGAGCATTCAATTTTAAAGACATCTAAAACAAATGTAAGTGGAGATTGGGTGTCACTATTAGGTGACTGTGTGTGTGGATGGATTAGGTGACTGCGGTAGCTTAGCGCTTAGAGCACTTCCCCGCATTGGATGGATTGCAGGTTTGGACCCTGCTCGCAGTAAAGCTTTCTTATTCCACTTTCACAAATAATTTGTCCATCCAGTCTTTGTTTTAGACCATAAATAACAAAGTTAACAATTATTCACCTACCGGGAAATTTAGTCCACACAAACAGTCACCTGCGGTGTCGTGCACCCCAAACATGCTCTCTAAGCCCAACCGTTCACGATCTAACACCGACTAAATTGTAAACGTCAAACGTGCTTAGGAAGCTACCTAGAAGACCAGCACCCTAAATCAAGATTTTAAGAAGTTATTAGCCTAGAAACTTGCGTTGGGGAGTATGACACCCCAAGCGCCCAATTAAGGGCTAAGGCCAAAATTTTATTCATACTTTCAAGCACCTCGATAAAGGTCAGCTGTAATGAAATATTCTTTATATCTTTTTAAGTTAATCTTTTTGTAAAGGACACCATTTTGTATCTTAAAGGTAAATTATAACAGGTTTTATAATGAAAAGAAGTAAGTTCTCTTTTATTTGGTTGGCACACAGTTTGAGTGCTCTTTTCTGAATAAAGTGTAAATTCAGGCACTTTTTTAAATATGAAAATAGATGACCTGGTGAACTTCATGTCACCTACAATGTATTGCATAAAAAATATCATTCCTAATCAATCTGCATCGTCTAAAATTTGGATTTTGATAGGTTATTAAGTGAAACTTGCTTGTATTGGAAATTAATAAGAACGAATAAGAATGGAAACGAATTGTCTGTTAGTTAAATACCAGACTTTATTTATAGAGTTCCTGCTTTTGTTTACTTTTAAACCAACCTTGTATTAGAGTGAACAAAACAAAAAAAACAATTATTCAAATCTGTTCAGCCAGTTTTGAGTTTTAGCAAGACTAACAAAAAGCAATTGATTTTTATATATAGAATAGATTCTGCCCCCGAATCAATTCATGTGGATTTCAGCATAATTAATACATCACTTTACGGAACTCTATAATTATCTCTATGTGAAAATAGCCAACACATTCATTTTTTAAGGATGACAAGTAGCTTTGCATCTTTCTTTTCCGGGCTCCAGAATATATGTATTCAAAATTTTACGATTCAGTATTTACAGCATAAAAGCGTAGCACACACACAAACAAACACACTTCCACATTGAAAATATTACCAAGGATGTTTTCTTACAGTATTCTTTTACTCTTAGTATACCCTACTAGATTCCGCGATTTCGTTCGTGTGGAGTTTAGAATATAAATATTTGTCAACTGATACTGTCAGCCGTCACCTGACGTCTGTCATCACATTACAACTAAACACATTCAAGCAATAATCAAAAGTCACATCAAATAATCTAGTAATAAAAATAACAATAGTGTTAGTAATTGCTTGCGTTCCATTGCCATCTTCTGATATTACGCTCTGCGACAAATATATCATTCTACACCACATTAAAGAACTCTATGCAAAAATGGCTATCTAGCAACAACTATTGATTTCTCCGGGATCAAAAGTAGCCATAAATATCCTTTTCTGCGTTTTCCTTATTTATTGCATGATGCAAAAACGTTTTTCAACATATATAAGTAGCTATGCTATCCATCGGAAAAGTTTTGTATTCATTAATTGCTAATACAGGCGGAAGGGACTCTGTTAAAGGCTTTAACAATACAACGCTAATTAATATTGTAAGAAAATTTAGGGCAGTGGAAGATTTATCAAATTATTTGGTTCTTTGGTGCGGCCTTCCTTGATTACAACTCGGAAACGATCTCTCAAAATAATTAATAACTCGCTTGAGTCGTTAAAGCTGCCTCATATTTCTTTCTCGATTACAATTTATCAATTCTACTTCAACTTTTGTAATCGCTCATTTAGTATAATTATAAATGGAGCAATGAAATTGCCTACTTATTTATCACAATCGATTACTATCCTACTATTGAGCACGCGTCTTATTTCAGAGTGAGAATTTGGTACTCTTTACAAGCCGTCGAGAAAATCCCTCAACATTCTTACGATGTTTTCCTACACCGAGCAGCAAAATAATATCACTACTAAAATTTCGAAAAATCTAAAGTGTATTCCTTGCAGGAAGGTACTGAATATACACAATGCTACACCTATTTTGATATTTTTATATATTGTTTTTAGCAATTGACATGCTTAGTCATATACTTAAAAAAATAACAGTTACGAGCAAGACTGCATCTCCTGAAATACCGTCCCAGATGCTTTGCCAATTCAGCCATCGTGACAATTACTCGAGACTGCTAATTTCGATAACACATTCATTCATAACGTCTTGCGTGACGCCTGCGCCATCTGTCGGAAGTATTTGCATATATTATACCAACCAGGTAAACCTAATTTTACAAACTTAACCACCATACATACAACAACAATAAATTTAAGTAAAATTGGAGTTCTTCGCGGGTTTGAAATAGAGATACAAAATATTGATAAGAATTAACAAATGCTATTCAATATTATAATATTGTGGTTTAGTTTCAAATAATTAAAATAGAAAGTTACGCAAGTATTCCCATTAAATTGAATAGTTTAATATATTAGTAGAGTTTTTATATATTACGTTATAAGCATTTGACATGCTTAGCTATAGAAATGAACATGATGTGTGTTCATTCATTTGTTAGTAGGATATTTTAACTTAATTATAAAAATCAAAAGCAAAGCGCAGAAACAAAAAAATTATAATGTAATAAATTACTAATCTAAAGAGACTCCCCCCAAAATTGTGTGGACTTCATTAACGATTCTTGTCATTAGTACACCTGTGTGATACGAATTACCTTCAGATATTCCAAGGCTCGTCTGATTAAAAATACCATCGTTCCCGACCAGGCTTCGGAACTATGTGACAAATGAGAATAGCTACCATTCATATAGATAACAACATTAATATTTGTGGGGAGGTCGTTGTTTTTATTTCTTTTTTTTTGTTTATAATACTTGGGTGACAAACAAGCATACGGCCTATCTGTAAGCTGTTACTGCAGCCTATAGACGCTAGCGACACCAGAGGCATCATTCGTACGTCGCCATATTTAAGGAAAGGGATATGAGGTGGATAGGAAAGATAATAATAAGAGGATAGGTAGGATAATAAGGTGAGGATAGGGAGGGGGTTTATACTTACTTACTTATTTATCATCACGCCATTTCCCTTGCGGGGTAGGCAGAGAGAACAGAGTGCCAAGAGGCTCTATTCTTGCATACTGGCTTCCTTAACATTCATAACTCTCTTCATACACGCTCGCCGGTTTCGGAGACTCCTGACTCCACCTTCCTTCAATACATGACCGATTTGGTCAAGGTAGGTGAGTCTCGGTCTCCCCCTGTACCTACATCCTTCCACTTTCGCATTGTATATCTTCTTAACCAGTCGCTCGTCCGGCATTCTTTCCACATGTCCGAACCATCGGAGCATTTCCTTTCGCATCTTTACACCAATACTCTCTTTCATACCTACTCGCTCTCTTACGTCGTTGTTACGAATGCGGTCAGTCAGCCTCACTCCACAGATTCTCCGCAGAGATCGCATTTCGACCGCATCAATTTTACTCTCATGCTCCTTTTTGCATACCCAACTCTCGCTTTCATATAATAACGTTGGGACAAACACTGCGTTGTGTATTGCGACACGTGCCTTCTGGCTGAGGTGGTAGCTGCCGACAAGTTGTCCCAAAGCTCCATTCACTCTATTTCCCGCATTCACTCTTCTCTCTACATCAGTGGTGTACCTTCTATCCCGACTGAATCCACATCCAAGATATACAAATTCATCCACTTGTTCTAGCACACTACTAGAGGGGGCACACACCCACGACACGCCAGCTATGTTTAAATCCCACGTAATAGGGGGCGAGCCTATTGACATCTACCGGGCACATTTCCAAACTCCGGACTGTTACTGAGAATTTTTCTTTTTAGGAAAAATTTCATTAACATTGCCCGACTCGGGATCGACCCCGAGACCTCATGAATAGCATCATGGTTTATGGATTCACAATATGAAACAACAACAGTAGGTGTTCTACCGCTGTTTCACGCTGATCTTTTGGGGGAGGGTGGTACTTATCCGATCGAACCAGCCATTCATGCTGCGATAAGCAAAGCTCTACCACTAGATTATATAAGTTTATGCTATGACAGTTTTCTGTGTAAAGCGTTTATGCTTAAACTATGTAAAAATATATATAAGAATTTGAGACAAATCATATTAATTTAATAGTAAGACAGCAACGGCAAGATAACTCATTAAGTACCGCAAGAAAGAAACTAAATTTAGTCATTGCCAAATGTGATGTTTTATATTAGTAATTCACGCAAGTAATTAAGTTACTAAAGCTCATAAGCTATGAAAGCACTGAACGTTGTTCTATAGAAAAGATAAAGTGGATTGAGGGACGAACCTAACTTTGCTTTTGGAAAACAAAAAGTTGTTGTTTTTTGTGACGTTAGTAACTAAAAAATATGGGTTTCGGAATATCCTTCGCTTGTGCTATAAGACGTTACTTCTTGCCAAATTTAATTACAGAATCATAAACGAAAAGCATAGATCTCGATTCCGTTCACTGAAGTAATGTAACATAGTTTCAGAGGCCCGCCAATACAGGCGAAGAGACGGCACACGGGGGGTTTATTTAGTGGGTGATAGCCCCCACACTACCCTGCCCCCTTAGAATAAAAAACAAAACGTTAGACGAACTTTCGTTTCGCTTCATTGTGATTGATCGCCTGAATCACGCGTCGAAATCTCGACTAATCAGGAATCACGCGTCAGACTATTGATCAATCACAGTGACTTAAAACGAAAGTTCGTCTAACGTTTCGTTTTTCATTCTAAGGGGGCTGTTCGTTGCCCCGAACGACGGAGTGTGCGGCTAGGTACATTTTTTCCCGCGTTAACAAAAAAAAGAGGTCTCGATTATTCCCTTACGAGTGTCATAATATGCAGTATATAAACGGCCGTATCTTTTGATTGTGTTGGATTTTAAATTTTTTTATTTATTTATTTAAATATCACAGTACAAGGCTTTGTCGCTTAGCGACCACATCGCCTTATCGGAAAAAACAATAACTTATGCTAGCGAGAAAACATAACAATCAATCTATGTACAAATAAGTTGGTAAATTTTTAAGATGTCATCAGATAGTGGAGAAGCTAATATACTATTACACATACCAATGTTATTAATGGTTATAATGGTTTTGAAGTTTGATTTTCTTATAGCTCTAAGGAATTGCAAAACTAAATACTTGATATTAATTTCAACTTGACACCTTCACTCATCCCTGAGAGAAAAGCTATTGACAGACAGACTGACAAATGGAAAACGAAGCGATCCTTTAAAATTATAGGCAATGGGGGTGGGTAGAATGAGGGAGATTTCGATATCAGTGAGGTCAATCATAACAATGATCTTTTTTTTATATATATATCTTTTGTGAGAGAGTTGTACTTCCCCGATCAAGCCGGCCCATTCATGCTGGGATAAGCAAAGCCTCTAAACCCAAAATTCTTAAATTGGTATTGGTTTCCATTATAGCAGTGGGTTGCGTTATTTAATTGTTCAGAAGTTTTATTTAATACATGATTAATTTAGTGGTTGTTGTAAAGTGGGCAATTTTCTATGTCTTGGAACTTAGTATGGAGGTTAAGGGCTCATTTTTCTTTTTAAGTTACCTTTTTTAGTTAGGAAACCTAAAACAACTTGCTTTTGTTAATTTAAATAGAGAATATGCGCCTTATCGCTCGCTGTCATGTTTTAATAATGTACTTAGGCTTTGTTAGTTGATTCCACGCATCACCATTCCACACAGAAAAAGTTTCTGTACTCCGTGGTTGATTCATATTAATTTCAAGTAATCTATTCAAATGAAAATATGCCAGTGGTGACGGATTAATAATATAAGTGTCACCACCCCATCCTTTCCCGCGGGTGTCGTACAAGGCGACTAAGCGAAGTAAGCAATTATCACCCATTGTTGTCAACATACGTATGTCAGTGTATTTTGGCTGTAGCAGAAGATAGCCGTTTATTCTTTCATTTTATATTTAAGAAATGAAATGGTGAGCAGCGGCTTGACAATACTCTCAGTATAATTGGGCCCATGAGCGACGATTACCACTTGCCATGAGGTGGGCCGTGACTCGTCTGCCATCATTAGCAATACAAAAAAAAAGTCATAGATTGAAGTCATGATCATAAATTAATATGATCTATCACCAAGGTCATGTTATGCATCTACTTAACCTTAACTATTATTTGCGCATCTAACAAGGATCTCTTATAGCAACAATCAATTTCATTTTATAGCAGAGTTGGCACTATTTCAAATCGCTGGCATCAAAACACACAATTTGTAAAAATAAATAAATCATCCATCCATCCATCAGCCTTTTAACGTCCACTGCTGGACATAGGCCTCCCCAAGAATAGGGAATAGTGCCGTAATCACCATGCTTGGCAGACGGGTTGGCGATCGCAGTGGTTGTTATTAATAAAATATATTCACGGACATTTCACACAATGTCCTCTGGTCCCAAACTAAGCTTAACACTTGTGCAATTTTTTTTTAAATACATACATATAATAGATAGAAAACACCTAGACGCAATACAAATATCTGTGTTCATCACACAAATAATTATCCTGAATGGGAATCGAACCCACGACCTCGTGCACGGAAGTCGGTTACATTACCGACTACGCCACGAGGCCCGTCAATTGTAAAAAGCACTATTCTCTTGTTATTAGACTCTAGTTTTCAACAGACTTCGAAAAGGAGGAGGTTTTCAATTCGGATGTATGTTTTTTTTTTGTTTGTATGTTTGTTATGCGATTATTCCGGCAATTATGAATTGATTTCGATGATTATTTTTTGTGTTAATATTTTTTTTAGTAATCGTGATTGTTTGTATGCAGATGAAGGCGTGGAGTGCACATGAGCATGATACAACACTATCATGCTGTCGAACACTTCACATCAAACACGCTGCATATGCAAGTGCTCTCTATACATTGGTAAGTCTTAAATAATTCAGTATTATATTTTATATTATTTTATACTATTATAACTCAATTATAAAGCTGTAACATTACTATGTTTCTACATTTAAGATATTTGAGAAAAATACTGTAATAGGCTATAGGTATAGGAGTGTCTTAACACAAAACGATTTTTTTTAGATTCTTATCTATTTATCTGTTTGTTTGATCGCGCATCACTCAAAAACTACTGAACGGATTTTTATGAATTTTTTTTAATAGCTCTTGATTAGACTTAACAGCTGGTATTCATTTTATCCCGCTGCTATATCGGGAACCTGAGATATAACCAAAACACTAGCTTTTGGCTGCGGCGGAGCCGCGGGCAAAGGCTGGTATTTTATATTTATACTTACCAACATTATTTTTTATATCAATACCAACATTATTATGTTAAACACAAAGTAAATAATATGAAATCGAAAATAACAGTCACGAGCAGGATTTGAACCCGCATCTCCTGGATACCGTCCAGATGCTTTGCGAATTCAGCTATCGTGACAACTGCTCTCGACTGCTAATTTCGATATCACATTCATACTTAACGTCTTTGGGTGACGCCTGCGCCATCTGTTGGAAGTATTTTCATACATTATACCGACCAGGTAAACTTAATTTTACAATTAAGATTTTTACCTAATAATGTCGCAAACCCTATAAATATTTAGATATTTTTATATATATTTTTAGCATTTGACATGCTTAGCACTATACATTAAACACAAAGTGAAAAATATGAAATCGAAAATAACAGTCAGGAGCAATTGTCACGATGGCTGAATTGGCAAAGCATCTGGACTGAATTGGCAAAGCATCTGGATCATCTATAAAAATATCTAAATAACGTTATTATGTTTTCAATATTTAAAAAATTCAGCTATATTTCCGTATTGGTATAAAAACATAAGTAACTAAAAACACTGAACATGTGGTATTTTAACCAGAGATGTGGTAGTTCTTATAATCATTCAGTCAGCAATTTTAACCTATATTTTCTTCTCAATATTTTATTTCAAAATAGAACAACTTTGCTTTGAAATAATCAAGTCAAAGAGTTAATATCTGTAATAATCTAGACGTATAAAGAGCAAATGATTTGCTTACCTCCAAAGCGATCTCTGAAATATTAAAAGCTGGCCTTTTGAAATTGGCTTACTGTCGTTTAATATAATATTTCAAAGGCAAATTAATATAATTATAAATACGGTACTTAAAAGGTATAGTATAGTGAGATCTAAAAGTCCTTTTTTTCGAAAATATGATGATTTTGAAACTGTTTTTGTGAATAATAAAGGTAATTCTGTGAGAGACAGCATAGATATTAAATTATATTAATCAACAAGGTAGCTTTATTGCGGAGATTTATTTTGTTAATTATTACTGAGCCCCAATGATAAATAATATGATGAATGCCATAATAAATTGTGATTTAGTGCTATATATGCGACTTGACGGAATAAAAATACATGGCTCCTTTACAATCCAGTGGTGTAAACATCTCCTAAGAAAGTACTAAAGAGTGCAGGGCTCATAAAACGACATAAGGCTACTTTTTATTTTTTTAGGAAAAATTATCGGTTGTGTAGTATAGCTGTTTTTGTACAACGATTAAAGTGCTATAAAGTGTCGTTTCGATAACATATTGAGCCAATTCCGAATTCCACGTGGAGGAACTAATAATAGTAATAATATTTTTATTTTCTCAATTAATATTACAATGTTCTTAAGACTAAAACTCAATTGACTCCACACTAGGATAACCGGTGTCTTTGAGACCAGTTACTTCCCCTTAAAAACAAAAAAATACATATTAACTAACACTAGACATGGCTGGTGTGTGTGTTAGTGTGTGTGTGTGTGTGTGTGTGTGTGTGTAAATGCGCCATTTCATACAAAAACATTAAGTAACCCCTCCGTTTCACTATAGGTCTCAGGTTGTAGCCAGTTATCATTAGTTTTTTGACATTTGTATTGAGGTATTCATAAGAATAATCTTATTATCAAATAAATATATTTTTGAGTATAGGTACGGTCCAAAGAATCTAAAACATATATATAGAATATGGCAATATAATTTAGAGCACTGTTTCGCTAGTTTAGCTCAACCAATTTGATTAAATTGGCTTATTAGATACTGAATACTCTTTTGTATTTATTTGTATTGAAAACGTTTTTACTAAATATCTACTATTCCATATGGCCTGAGGCAATTTGTATTCCCCACTGGTACGTGCAAGCAAGCCTAATCAGCCTGTTGCTTTAGTCTCACTTGCCTCGGGGAATACGTTGTATTCGTATATACGTATCTATGAATCTGAGATATTATTTAACCAATTCAAATAAAACTGAATATTAAAATACGATTTGTGGAAATAATATTGTGGTGATTGAAATCGTGACATTACGGATGCACTTGCCTCCAGCGCTTGTGTTAGTTATTAGTAACTTTAACGATTTTAAGTACTATTTAATAAGCCTATGAAATAAAGTTATTTTTTAATTTGAATAGATCAAGAATTGTCTTTTTTGTAGGTCGGGTCGGGTCAGTTATTGATTTAGACCCGAGCTTAGCATTTTCTGTTAGTTTTGCTATGTTAGATACCTGTAGTAATGGACCAAATAGGGTCAGTAGGTGAAACATGTACCAAGACACCCCGCTGCCCAGGAAAACGAGCCTCACCCATTAAAGAGCTTGCCGTGGGCCTTCTCTCTGCCTGTATTTAGCAAACTACCAGTACAGTAGTCAGTGCTCCCATGATACCCACAATACAAGTAATTCAGTACAGTTTTCTAAATTTTAAATGGCAACGTCTATCCCGCCGATCCAGTAGACATAAATTTCCACTTGGAAAGTTTTCTGCATATTTTCTCACGATGTTTTCCTTTGCCTAGCAGTGGAATAAATCAGTGCATAAATTGGAAAGTAAGAGATGCCTGCCTTGTTTAGTCTCGAGGTCCAACTGGAGATCGCATTTATCGTCTTGGCAGTCTTCGGCCATAACGAGGTATCACTGCATTTTTTATAGTAAACTATCGCACCAATCAGACGATTTCGTCTTCTCGTAAGTTGTCTTGCTTTACTAACGGCTCCAGATTTTTTTCGAAATTCGTATTTTGACAAGGGTGGTCGCTGGGTTTGTAGATTCAGTCAAAAAAATTTAATCAATACCATGGATCACGGAGTGCATCACCACTGAATCCGATTATGAATCTAAACTAAGTAATCCACACAAATGTATAAAAAATATCTCAAGTCTAACCGCTTAGGAGGAATTCAGTGATCCCAGGAGCTGGCAGACCTCCGTGCGGCGTGTATTCGTGCCCGGAGGTCCTACACCCGCAATCGGCGGCGCAACCGCGATATGGAGCGGGAGGGCCAGCTGTACGAGGCATACCGCACCTCGCGAGCCGCGTTCAAGTTGGCCATCTGCCGCGCCAAAGCTGACAAAAGGCAGGAGATGCTGGACGGTCTCAACCGTGACCCCTGGGGTCGCCCATACCGTGCGGCGCTTAACAAGCTCCGCACTCAGGGCCCCCCCCTCACAGAGACCCTTCAGCCTCCTCACCGAGGTGGTCGAGGGTCTATTCCCACGACGGGCGGAGTACACGCCCCCGGTCATGACACCGCCAGGTAGCGACCGGGAGGCTGATCTCAGTGTACCGCCCGTCACCGCGTCGGAAATGGGGGCGGCAATTTCGCGGATCATTCCAAGAACACCGCCCCCGGCCCAGACGGGATACCCGCCCGGGTACTGGCCCTGACTCTGGACCACATGGAGCCCCGCCTCAGGGGACTGTTCGACGCGTGCCTGGCGTCCGGACGGTTCCCTGACTGCTGGAAGGAGGGGAGGCTGGTACTCTGGCCGAAACTGGGGCGAACGCCGGATTCGGTCGGGGCCTTCAGGCCCATCGTTCTGCTGGACGAGGCGGGTAAGTTGCTGGAGAGAATCCTCGCTGCCCGCATCGTCCGGCACCTGCGCGACGTCGGACCTGACCTGTCGGACGCCCAATTCGGTTTTCGGACTGGTCGTTCGACGGTCGGCGCAATCATGCGCCTGAAGGCCGCGGCCACGGCAGTCGTCGTCGGCGGTGGAGTGCTGTTGGCGGTGTCGCTTGATATCGCCAACGCATTCAATAGTCTGCCATTCAGCTGTATCGGGGAGGCGCTCCGGTATCACGGGGTGCCTGCATACCTGAGGCGGCTAGTGGCAGACTATCTTGAGGGCCGCAGCGTTCTCTATGAGAGCCGCATAGGGGACGTTGTGAGGAGACCTATGTCGTGCGGTGTCCCGCAGGGTTCGGTTCTAGGGCCGCTCCTGTGGGACATCGGTTACGACTGGGTGCTACGCTGTCGGCTCCCTCCCGGGCTGGCGGTCATCTGCTATGCGGATGACACGCTAGTCGTGGCCCGGGGCGGAAACTTTGAGGAAGCGGCGTTCCTGGCCACCTTAGGGACCTCGGAGGTGGTCAGGAGGATCGGGGCGCTGGGGCTTAGGGTGGCCCTGGCCAAGTCGGAGGCCCTGCTTTTCCATGGGCCCCGACGTCGGCCACCTGCTGGCGCCTCGATCACGGTGGACGGGGTCCGAATTGGAGTGCAGGCCCGGATTAAGTATCTGGGCCTGGTGCTGGACGGGCGGTGGCGCTTTCCCGAGCACTTCCGTCAACTGTCTCCGAGGCTCGTCGGTGCGGCGTCCGCCCTTGCACGGCTCATGCCGAATATGGGCGGACCCAACAATGCGTGTCGACGGCTTTACGCGGGGGTGGTCCGGTCGATGGCGCTGTACGGCGCACCCGTGTGGGCGGAGTCCCTGGACGCACTAAACAGGGCTCTTCTGTGTAGGCCACAGAGAGTCGTCGCGTCCAGGGTCATACGTGGATACCGAACGGTGTCGACGGAGGCGGCCTGCGTGTTGACCGGAACCCCTCCGTGGGACTTGGAGGCGGAGGTGCTCGCCGAGGTGTACCGGCGGGCGTCGCAAGAGCGGGAGGACGTCCCCCACCCAGCGTGGTGTCCAGATGGCAGGGCGACGCCCGCCGAGCTGCCATGGCCAACTGGAGGGCGTGGCTGGAGGCGCCCCGGGCCGGTCTTTGGACCGTAGGGGCGGTCCAGCCAGTGCTGGAAGAGTGGGCAGGGCGACGGCACGGAGTCCTTACCTTCCGACTGGTGCAGGTGCTGTCGGGGCACGGTTGCTTCGGCAGATATCTGCACATTGTCGCAAGGAGGGAAGCGACTCCGGGCTGTCACCATTGCGGCTGCGACGAGGACACGGCGCAGCACACGCCCGGGTCGTGCCCGGCTTGGGCCGAGCAGCGTCGTGAACTGGTCGCAGCAATAGGGGGGGACCTGTCGCTGCCGAGCGTCGTCAGAGCGATGCTTGGCAGCGACAGGAATTGGGCCGCGGTCGCTGCCTTCTGCGAGGAGGTCATCTCGCGGAAGGAAGCGGCGGAGAGGGCCAGGGAGGCTGATCCTTCCGCAGATCCAAACCGCCGCCAGCGACTGGGGCGGCGCAGGCGTGAATATTTGCGCCTAATGCCGCCCTAGCTGGGGCTGCGGGTGGATGGACCGGGGAACGTCCGCCACCAGCAAGGCCTCCCGCGAAGGTGCGACGCTCCGTGTACGGATGCGTGGCTCAGATGAGGGTACCCGAAAGGGTAAGCCGCCGGCGGACCACCGAAGGAATGTAACATAGTTCCAGTGGCCCGCCAATAAAGGCGGAGAGACGGTACACGGCGGGTTTCTTTAGTGGGTGAAGGCCCCACACTACCCTGGTCGTTGCCCCGAGCGACGGGGTGTGCGGTTAGGAACATTTTTATCCCGCCTAAACAAAAAAAAAATGAGGAATTCATTGACTAGCATACGTAAAAAGAATAAAAAAAACAGTTTTAATTAACTTTTAATATTTTTTACTAGACGTACGCACATAAGTGAATGAGGTTATTATCTAAATTAAATATTGAGTCGTGAAACTGAACCTGTTAGATTACCAATTAATTTTATAATATGACAGTCTAGACGATAATATGCGTGTGTATACATTGTTACTTCAAGGTTAAGAACACAGACGTTAATTATGCTATGTGTACCTTAGGTTGGGCTGCTTGTAGACATGACATGAATTTATTTTTAAGAAACAGGTGTGGCTGAGCTTTATTTCATGCAAACATTATATAGATTATACTAGCAACCGCGTTTTATAATTTATAATGTAATATACAAGCTTTTCCCACAGCTTCGTCTGCGTAGGGTTTAGCTTTGTAGGTAGCACTGAAGTAATGCAACATAGTACAAGTGTCCCGCCAACACAGACAGAGAGACGGCACACGGCGGGTTTCTTTAATGGGTGGGGGCCTACACTACCCTGTTCGTCGCCCCGAGCGACGTGGTATGCGGTTAGGTACATTTTTTCCAGCCTTAACAAAAAAAGGGGCTTAGCTTTATAGTGGACTTTATTATTTCCTGATATACGATTTAAATTAATGAAAGTCTATAGTCCAAGCCAGGTTCTATTTACCCGTGAAATGCACTAAAATGCGTTTAATAATTTCAGAGACAATAATGTTCTCGAACAAATAAAACAAATAACTAGTCATCAGTTATGGTGTCCCCATCATGCTAACCATATTATAATCATGATACGAGAATGATGAAATTACATAACATTGTACAAAATAACTGCGGGGAGGAACGTTGTTGTTAATGAGTTGTCATCTATCATTTTTGGTGAACAAATTCATATTGTTTGAGATTCATCCATTATATCAGATACCTAACGGTTATTAACCAAACTTTGGCCATTGATCATAAAAAGATCGAATCAAATGGAAAAATTTTGAAAGTTTATGCTTGTTCAATCTACTTGATTGATCACCATCTACTCGAGGCTGCTGCAAATCTTTATAAGTATAATGCAAGTACAGACGTGATACATGTGTGTTATAATGTATCCATCAGCCTTTCATCGTCCACTGCTGGACATAGGCCTCCCCAAAATGGGGTTTATAATGTATATAAAACGCAAAAGTTTACAAAATTACACCATGATAGGTGTGTGTCCCTTTAGTCTGACATTTCAACCGCGTTGCAGCAGCCGTGGTCACGGGAAGACTCAGTCTTTTAAAAATGACCTATCTTATATGCGAAAAAATTTTGTTTTAAATACTCGATTTTTTTAGTCTCTATGTATAAATCCTTATTTGTGTAGGAAAATCTGTTGCTAGATGATATACACACACATAAAGAAGACCTTAAGTACAAAATTGTAGTTCGAGTATATTTATTTAGTGTTTTAAATGTTTATTTGGCTATAGCCATAACTCAGCTTTATACTAATATTACACATAAATAATATACTGATATTTACTTTGTTGTCAAATAGAAATATTTATAAATGCAATGCCACAATCCTCGTGAGCTCATAAATGTGTAAATTTAAAACTTTATTCTGGAGTTTATTTTAATAACAATGCAAAAGTTACTGGCTGGTTATTTGAGTGTAAAAAATGCTTATCTCTCTTTAAACTAATTATAAACAAATGAAAAACAGTTGCACGGTCTTATTAAGTGTTTAACTTTATACATGGGTCTGACGTCACAATATGGCACAATCATGACCAGAACCATTATTAAAAGAGATTTTTTTCCAAAATAACTCAATTAGTCAATTACATGTTATGTAATCTGTAACTATAATATAAGCTAAATTGGACCATGTTGTGCAGAAATGAGCAAATCCACAAAAAACATAAATAAAAGTTATGCTGATTTGAACCACATCTGCTTTATTGTTTCAGTGTTATTCGTAGTAGTTGGTATAACTTATCATAAAAAAATATTTGTCGTTGGCAGAATAAGACGAGTCTTTGTGACATAAAAATGGATATTATTTTCGATTGATTGGCATTAAAACCTTACTTTTGTCCAGTTTGTCAGTTGAATCATTTCTGTACAACACGGTCCAATTATATCTATTAATTATCATAACTGTTAATTTATATCAAAACGTGGTTGATAAGTAATTCCATGTGCATTTATAACACAGAAAATTTTATAGTAAGTAGATATTTTTAAGTATGTATCTAGATACAATGGACCGTTACGTCGTTGGGAAAAATCGGAGTTTTCTTCATGGCATAGCTAAAGAAAATTTACTTCAAAATTATTATTAATGATTCTTGAAGTTATAACCAAAATCTGCACAAAGATAAGACTTAAATAAAAAATTTTAATCCACATACAAATATTATTGTATTGTTACAAAATGTAATTAAATCTATCTAATCACTGTGACAATGTATTTTAGGTTTCATATAGTATGTGGTTAAAGGGTCGACTAACCCTGAAGCAAGGTCTAGTTTTCTTATTCACGAGATTGCGGTTGCCCACACGACAGTCTATATAGTATATAAGTGGTTATAATACTTAGTTGGTGTTAATTCCATTCTAGGATCCTTTAGTTTCATATAATACTTTTTACTCATTGTATTCATAATGGTAGATGATATTTAGAAATTCGAAAACAGGCTAATTATAAATTGATGTTTTTGGAGTGAAAACTTCTATAAGAAGATTAGGATAGGGAGTAAATTTATGTAAGTCGTCATTGATATGGTCACGTGAAGTGTTAACGATGAACTGAAAACTTTATCGTTAACACGTCAAACTGATAAATGTAAACAGTTTTGATTTACAAGTTTGAATTTAAGATGAAACAATTTAATTTGAATATCCAAAAATAGCAACTATTTGTTTATATGTAGTTTTAAGTTTTTAGTTCTTGTCTGCAGCCCTCATGACTGCTTTTTTTTAATTTTCCTAGATTATTACCAACTACACGTTGGTAATTAGCTCATTACAATTATATGGCTAAATTTGATTGTCATGAAATAAATGTACAATATAAAATACACACTTGATATATTTTTTTAATCTGTCTATGGAAAGCGGTGTGCCCGTCGTAAAAATTATTGCGGAAGCCCTAAAAAAATTTAAATTTGAAAATACAATAATTCTAGACTCTCAAAACATAGTATAGTTTCCCTTTAATAATTTATGTATAAATCCCATTTAAAAAGTGGCCAGTTCTTTCCCGAATTACCAACGGTTACATACCAACTCGTGTTACCGTAGTTGGTTTTATGGGTGAATTAATTATGTTCCTTAATTACGTTTACGTGAACTGTGCTTTGAATGGTAATAGGGTACATTTACGGCTATTGTTAAAGTCAAGTAAATGAAATTGCTTAATTTATGATTCTCCGTGTTTTGTTTTTTATGAGCGTTTTGAGAAATGTTTGTTTTGATAGGAAAAGCCCTTGTTAAAATTATATTTATTTGTTACAAAAAGATAAAAACTTAATAGAATATTTTTAATTTGATTGCCGAGTGGTAAAAACTGAGGACTGCAAAGGTAGGTCCTCGCACAGCACACAACTCTTATCTTTATAAATGTTTACAAATTATCATTACTCGGTAAAGGAAAATTGCAAACCTGAGAGATCTTCTCGACTGCTTGTAAAATCTGCCAACTCGCACTGGGCTATCGTGGTGTACTGTGGCCTTCCCTCACATTCTGTGAGGAAGCCTCTGCCTGACCGTCGATAAAATACTCTTACAGTGAAGAACTTCACTAGATTTGTAATCCTTATCATTCGCATCCATAGGTAACGTAACGTCAAACCATTTACTCGCATGTTTCGTTCGTTTTTATGTTGCTTATAGTGGCAGACGTGCCATGGCAAAAATCACTGCTCAACATTTCATTTCATTGATGGAAAATGAAAGGATAAACAGCTATCTCCCGCTAAAAAACATACTCCTGCCTAAAAAATATACTGAAGTTCTGGCCTCATCTAACATCTAAAGAAAAATTTACTATCGCGAAAATTTAAGTAGGTAGCTAGAGTAATGAGTCAATCAGAAGTTTTGTCTAAAACAAATTACTTCCACGCTTAAACTTTCAATTAGTTGATTGCGTGAACTTTACCGAGCAACTTAATAACGCTAAATTACAATAATATTGAATTCGTCTTTTACGAGTACTTTTAGAACACACTTCTAGCTGGTTTTTGGTTACATTCGGGTTCGTCTTTAACACTGCCAAAACTAATTACACATCACTTATCACTATTAAAAGTTTTTTTTTTGTTTCAGAATATATCAATACTCGTAGTGTTGTTATATAGTTGGCGAATAGGCGTCAATGCCAAGAGATATAAAGAACTTGATGATGTTTATTATGGTAAGTACAAAATAATCGTATAATAAAATAAAATATTAATATTAAAAATCCTCTCTTATGTTTTGATTTTACCTGAGGCTCTGGAATGGTTCTCTTCTAATCTTCGAGGCCGCCAGCAGTCCGTTTGCAACGACGATACTCTATCAAAGTGGCGTGAGCTCGACTCTGGTGTTCCACAAGGCGGCATTCTTTCTCCACTTCAGTTTTCTTTATTTATTAATCTCGTTACGCAAGACCTTCAGTGTACGTATCACCTTTATGCTGATGACTTGCAGTTCTACAATCAGACCAGTGTTGATGATCTATCAACAGCAATTTTTTTGATGAACCGGAACCTGGCCTCTCTAAAACGATGGTCTGACCGATTTGGTATTGCTGTGAATCCATCCAAATGCCAATCCATCCTACTCGGTAGTCCCCGCCTAATAAACAGGATTGAGAGGGCATCAATTCCACCTGTGAGTTATAATGGCAATATAATTCTATTATCTTCCAGCGTGAAAGATCTGGGTCCATATATTGACACAACATTTAATTGGGGACCCCAAGTTGCAAATGTTAGTAGGAAAGTTACCGGCATCCTACGGACTCTTTATCGACTCAAGAACTTTGTCCCATCCAAAACAAAGAAAATGCTTGTGCAAGCTTTAATTTTTCCTATTGTCGACTATGGTGATGTGTGCTATCTCGACCTGAATGCAGACTTGCTCAATAAACTGGACCGGCTTCTCAATAATTGCATTCGGTTCGTTTATAACCTTCGTAAATATGATCATGTCTCTAACTATCGCTCTGAGCTAAAATGGCTACGTATTCGGCAGCGTCGAAGCTTGCATGCGTTAACAACGTTTTACACGTTGTTAAACTCACCGAACGCACCCGGCTATCTGTCTACTCATTTTGATATTGTTTGTTCCAGACATAATAAAAATCTTCGATCCTCACACAATCTTCTCCTACAATGCCCTTCGCATACTTCACACCTTGTACATTCTTCATTCTTTATACAATCTATTCTTCTTTGGAACGCTCTCCCTCTCGAAATCAGGTTGTCAGGAAGACGTAACATATTTAAGTCGAAGGTTTTCCATTTTTACTTTGACCAAATGACAGTTGATGAACCAATATAAACTCTCATTTAATTGTATTATATTTATAATGTATATGTATATATTTATAGATGTATATAGATGCTATTTATGTTCTATGTATATATGTATGTATATATGTATGTATATATATTATATTATCTTCTTATTATATTAGCATTTCTTTGATATTTGATCCATTTGGCACCTACCTAAGATATTTTCTGCACGACCTAAAGGTTGACTGGCAGAGAATGCTTTTAGCATTAAGTTAGTTAAACTAACTTAATACTAACTTTAACTTACTTTTTCAATAATTCTTCATTAGCCTTTGTACAAATAGTGCATGAAGTTTATAAATAAATAAAAATAAATATATCCATATTAATTTTATATAATATGTAATTTGGTTATTAACTAGAAATTTTAACGCAACGGGACATCAAAGTTGTAGTGATAACAACACACTTCATAATTTTTGATTAAGAGAAAATGAATAATTATATTAGATAGTCGATCTATCTATAGTATATTTGACAATAAAATCACGCATTTATTGTCATTATGATCATTAAAATTGTTTTTAATGATCATTGATTGATGAAGAGGTAGAAGAAATGGAATATTGCGACGGAATACCACCACAAATTACATTATATTAAATTTGTCGTGTTTGTGGGAAAGCGACGGCTGCCTCTAAGTACCCACCTACTTCACGCATATATATACATACACGATTCCACCGTTTCATTTCAAATCATACCTATACAATCACAAAATGATATAGGTAGGCCATTGTTCAAGGTTAATATGTGAAAATTGCTGAAGGGAGAGTTCTTTAACCTTTACTAGTAAAAGTTTAAGGCCATGAAAGTCAGGGTAACTGTATCGTTGTGTCGGAGACTGCTGACGATACATTTTCTTTATCTTATATTTCAGCACATTGATAACTTAATCGCCTATTAGTGAAATAAATGAAAAGTGAAAAAAAGGCAAGCTTTTATTAAAAATTGAACTATAAATTAAAAAAATAAATTTGTGATATATGTGTAATATATTATAATGTACATATTTAGTAGTGAAAAATACAGACATTTTTAAACTAGGCTTTCATTTTCAAATCCATCATTTTTTTGTTTCATTCATTATTATTGAATTATTTTAGATTTTTTTTATTTATTCATTATTTTAGATATAGAGACCTAGTATTACCATAATCTTATTTAGTTTTTATAATCTGTAAATACTTCTGTTGGTCTTCCTAAATAAATAAATAATCATTCAAAATTGCAGATGCGTAAGTATATAATTCTCCAGCTATATATATAAATACTAGCTGACCCGGCAAACGTTGTTTTGCCATGTAAAAATGTTTCCTAGAAATAATTCCTAGGAAACATTTTTTAGAAATAATTTCTTGGAAACATTTTTTTAGTTCAATAATAATAACTATCTAATATAAGTGTGCGGGGATTTACTTATAATCGAAAGCGTTGTAGACAATGAAAGTATGCTTTATTTAGGATGTACTTTATTCCCAAATAAATTTTTATTGAATGTAAAAAAATATTTATTAAAATTGTCTTTAAATAAATTAAATTATTAGTAATTAATAAATCCTTCTATCAGTGTATTGGTGAAAAACAGTCAATGAATATTGTATTCGTTTGCTTATTATTTGACTTACTTTTCACAATAATAAAACAGGTATATTTATAAAACACGTACACGTTTTCGTTTTGATTTAAAACTATTTCCAAAAAATGTTAAGTACAATATATACAGGCACGGTAATGGCTGTTGTTGGCGGGAGCTTACAACACGTGTTTATTTACATGAGATCACTTAATTAACTAATAGTTAAAACTGTCTTTATCAGTTATTAATAAATTGCGAATAAATAATTATTGCACTGGATATTAATAATAAATTTACGATGAGAGTAAAATTAACATGAGAGTTGCACAGAAAAATTAAAATAATACGTATAACAGTCACTGCTACGATCGATACACAAATAAAACCAAAAAAAAATGGTCGAAAACTGTATAGTGAGTAAGACAGGAGACCGGCTTCGTTCTCTTCGTACTCCGTAATGTTTGCTGGATGAGAGGTGACAACGGTAGACATCTAGCGGGGATAACTGATTGATTGATAGTTGATCAGTTATCAACCGGTGAAGGCGGAAGATCAAATTGAATTGAGAAAAAAATCATAAAGGAAATTATTAAAAATAAAAAAAAATAAAAAAAATCGCGATGGAAAAATAGGGTTTAATCGTATAGGGGTGCAAAATTGAGAGTAATATATATTTTTTATTCTAAGTCATGATACATAAAGAATAAAAATCTTGCGAAAAAAATTAAAGTTTATAATTAACAAATAAAAAATAGGGGTTGATCGTAGAGGGGTGAAAATTTAGGGTTGTATGTATTTTTTAATGCCGTATCATAAAAAAATAAAAATTTACCAATAATTAAAAAAATAATAATTAGGGGTTGCCCTTAACATTTAGAGGGATAAAAATAGATGTTGTCTGATTCTCAGACCTACCCAATATGCACACAAAATTTCATGAGAATCGGTTAAGCCGTTTCGGAGAAGTTCAACCACAAACACCGCGACACGAGAATTTTTATATTAGATTTAACTAAAAATTAAAAAAAAAATTAGGGGTGGACTACCCTTAACATTTAGAGGGATAAAAAATAGATTTTGTCCGATTCTCAGACCTACCCAATATGCACACAAATTTCATGAGAATCGGTTAAGCCGTTTCGGAGGAGTTAAACCACAAACACCGCGACACGAGAATTTTATATATTAGATGTTGCAATAGTCGTACGGAAGTCTGTCTCACAAACTCAACGTAATTGTCGTATCATTCTGAATGTAAATTATTACGGCATGTTGATTGTGGTATAATTTGTATCAAGTGTAGAAGTTACTAATTAAGCATG
Source organism: Leucoma salicis (assembly GCA_948253155.1). Classification (NCBI taxonomy): domain Eukaryota; kingdom Metazoa; phylum Arthropoda; class Insecta; order Lepidoptera; family Erebidae; genus Leucoma; species Leucoma salicis. Next base: position 22,286,160 of record OX411807.1, read on the forward strand.
TACGTATACAAGTAATTAACGTTTATCTAGGTACAATAACGCTGCGTACAAAACACCAGTGCGCCCATTTGTCTTTGTGATGTTTTTGGCATCGTGGATTGTGTTATTGTTACTGTTAATCTCGGCTACATTGATAGATAAACACATTAATTATTTTCTTGCCCCGCCTCTCATGTTTTTCCATTAAGCCAGTTTAGTATAATTATATCTCCGAATAAAGACAAATTAATAAGTTCATCGACAGCAATACGTTTAGGTTATATTTAATGTAATTAAATTAGGCATAGGGGAGAGGCGTACAAAATGACATAGTTTGGTAAAATGGCACATGTGTTTTTCTCCGAAACTACAGGTATATCAGTTCTAACAATAACATGTGAAAAAACAAATGACCGTCTAGTAATCGGTGGCAACCTGTGGCGAAGCCAGTGGCATCCGTCAGGCCATATTATGTAGACACCTCTTTGATTGATTTTTGAAGTCCCGAGATTTAGTACGATGGATTTTGTTTCTTCGTAAAAGTAAATATTTGTGTATGTTTATTTCTTTTTATTGGCGCTAGTTCATTGTAATTATAAAGTGGGATTCTCTTTTAAAGAAGAAGAATTTCTCTTTTTCCATATTCACATATAATTTGTTCTTTAAAGTAGCTGAGCATGTCAAATGCTAAAATACAGATCAAAAAGTTATTATTTTTTTAATTTCTGCAATTATAAAGTAGACAAAATGGCATACCGATAGGTCGGATAAAATAGCATAGTATGTCCTCTGACCCACTACGTTTTTCTTCTTCCAGATAATTGAACATCATGTCTCGCTACTATTCTAGAAAACCTACAAGTTTGGGTAAAACTTACGTAGAAAAGGCTATTGAAGCAATAAGGAAAAATAAAATGGGTGGTTATTGGCTTCTAAATTATTGAATGTACCACATTTGACTCTTAGAAGCTATGTACTGGAATAAAATAAAGACTTAGGTCCAATTACAAAATATAGCTACCTACTGATATTTTTTTTAACTTTCGCGGTTTATTAGCATGATTAGAGTTTATTTAATCGCATACCTTATTACTTTAGGTATGGGTAGGTATACGAGTGTCTTCACATATGAGTAAGATGCTTACCAGCTTACAATAAAGTTAGAGACGATGATTAAGATTGTCCTTGTATTTATTGCAATGACCTATACTACAACTTCAATCTAAAAAAGGTTTGGTGAAAGTTTCTCAAAAATACAATTTTGTCCGCATTACGTGGGTCGTTAAAATACGTAGGGAGGACAAAGCGGATTTTTTCCAAGTTTTTAAAATTGTTTGTATTGTTTTTGTTTTAAGTTGATTGATATCTATAATTCTAACTAGATAGTGAATCAAAGAATATAAAGCTACGCAAAGTGTTCAAAAATATTAATAAATAAAGATTTTATGACTAGTGTGTCATTTTGGACGCCTCTCCCCTACATGTTTCATTAGGGCAATATTGCTCTTTATTACTCTTCGTTCTTTTAACTTGTCAACGCTAAGGGTTACAACATAATTAGAAATTTATTCATGTTTGTGTATATGAAATACCGTCGGCCGTGTGGGGCCGGCTTTAGAATTGTCCCATCCCTCTCTACCCATGGGAGTCGTAAGAACCGACTGAGGGAATACCGAGGGAGTGGGCAGCAGCACTCCCTCGAGTATTAACAACATCCACTGCGATCGCCAATCCGCCTGCCAAGCGTGGCGATTACGGCATTATCCCCCATGACGGGACCGCTCGTTATGGCGTTCTCTTGGGGAGGCCTATGTCCAGCAGTGGACGTTGAAAGGCTGATGGATGGATATGAAATACATATAGTTTTTATAAGGTAAATAGATAATTAATAGAATAAAATTATTGAAACTGCCACGGTGGTGCAGCGGTAGTGTATGCGACTGCTGATCATGAGGTCTCGGGTTCGATCCCCGGCTCGGGCAGTGCTTTTGAGCTTTTTCGTAAAAAGAAAAATTCTCAGTAGCAGCCCGGAGTTTGGAAATGTGCCCGGTAGACGGCAATAGGCTCGCCCTCTATAACGTGGGACTTAAACATAGCTGGCGAATCCTGGGTGTGTAATACACCTCTGTCCACCCGTTTGGGGAAAACAGGCGTGATGCTATATTTTTAAAATTATTGCTAAGTGTTATTAGAAAAAACGAGTAATTTTCAAGACATGTAAGTCTTTACATGCACTTAAAAAAGTAAGAAAGAACCATAATTTGTCGTAGTAGTATCTAACTAACTAACTAACTTATGATCACGCCATTTTCCTTGCGGGGTAGGCAGAGAGAACATAGTGCCAAGAGGCTCTATTCTTGCATACATCTCTGGCTTCCTCAACATTCATAACTCTCTTCATACACGCTCGCCGGTTTCGGAGACTCCTGACTCCACGTTCCTTCAATACATGACCGATTTGGTCTAGGTAGGTGAGTCTCGGTCTCCCCCTGTACCTACATCCTTCCACTTTCGCGTTGTATATCTTCTTAACCAGTCGCTCGTCCGGCATTCTTTCCACATGTCCGAATCATCGGAGCATTCCCTTTCGCATCTTTACACCAATACTCTCTTTCATACCTACTCGCTCTCTTACGTCGTTGTTACGAATGCGGTCAGTCAGCCTCACTCCACAGATTCTCCGCAGAGATCGCATTTCGACCGCATTATTTTTTTTGCATACCCAACTCTCGCTTACATATAATAACGTTGGGACAAGCACTGCGTTGTGTATTGCGACACGTGCCCTCTGGCTGAGGTGATGACTGCTGAGAAGTTGTCCCAATGCTCCGTTCACTCTATTTACCGCATTCACTCTTCTCTCTACATCAGTGGTGTCACCTTCCATCCCAACTGAATCCACATCCAAGATATACAAATTCATCCCTATTGCTACTCTAACATCTGTTCTGGCTTCTTCTCTTTCAAAAACCATTATTTTGGTTTTGCTCACATTCACACGTAGACCCCTTCTCTTATAATCTTCTGCCATAACGTCGACTAGGGTTTGCAGGTCAGTCGCAGACTGCGCTAATAGGACCGCATCGTCTGCATATAGCAGCGAGTTAACCACTGAGTCGCCCATCTGAACTCCCACATTCATTTCATTCAACCTTTGTAGACATTTATCCCGATATATGATAAACAGTCTGGCTGATAGAACGCAGCCCTGTTTAACGCCGATATTGACATCAAACCAGGGTGACATTCTATCATCCAGCCGCACATAAGCTCTGTAGTCTATGTAGTTGGAATGCACCGCTTGTAGCAGTTTACCGTTAATACCATACTCCGGCAAAATGTCCCAAAGTTCGTTTCGTACAACAGTGTCAAATGCTTTCTCCAAATCCACAAAACTGCAGAAAATCCTCTGGCCTACAGCCAGATAGTAGTGTCTAGTGTAGTATATGTGTAGTATTTAAGCCTAAAACCCTCATAATCATAATTATTATTGACTTACTTCAACATCAGTTATCTGTGCAGTCATTTATTTCATGTAGGTATTTTTTTGTATAAATGGTTCATCCATCCATCTATCAGCCTTTCAACGTCCACTGCTGGACATAGGCCTCCCCAAGAGAATGCCACAACGAGCGGTCCCGTCATGGGGGATAATGCCGTAATCGCCACGCTTGGCAGGCGGGTTGGCGATCGCAGTGAATGTTGTTAATACTCAAGGAAGTACTGCTGGCCACTCCCCCGGAATTCCCTCAGTCGGCTCTTACGGCTCCCGTGGGTAGAGAGGGATGGGACAATTCTAAAGCCGGCCCCACACGGCTAAATGTATAAATGATTATTTTTTATGATTGATGTGGTCAGGCGTGGCTGGCAGGACCGAGTTTTTTTTTAATACTACATGGGTGGCGAACAAGCTTACGGCCCACCTGATGTTAAGTGGTTAATAGTAAAGTAGACGCTAGCAATATCAGAGGCATCAATCGCGCGTCGCCATCTCCATGGAGGACAGGAATAATAATAAGAAGAGAATAGATAGGATACTAAAGAGAGGATAGGAAGGATGATAAAGAAACGATAAGGGGGGAGGGGTTCGCGCCTCCGGCGCACTCACTCACTATACGAAACGCAAAGGTGGAGCAACTACCTTTGCTACACGCTGATCTTATGTGAGAGGGTGGTACTTTCCCGACCGAGCCAGCCCTATCGTGTTGGGATAAGCAAGGCTCTACCCATTAACTAGTTAGGTAACAGACCACCTAGAGTAATATAATAATATTTGACAGAAACGTCTCATAGTTTAGTTAGCAGCACGCTCCAAGATAGAATGACCATTGTTTTACTATAACGAAGTCCTCGCCAAATATTGTGATAGCTTCACGCTATAATTCTGTCGATTGTAATCAATTCACGCTGTTGGTATGCAAATAGATCCGAAAAATGCCACCCAACCACCCAAGATGTTAAGAAGGAATGCTTTATCAAAATTCGCAGTCTCGAGCAATTATCACATTAGCTGAATTAAGAAACCTTACCTTACCATAATAAATATAATATAGTTAAATAATATGAATTTTATATTCATATTATCATCATTCATAGTAATAATATTGATATTCTGAGATAATATATTATAATTTAGAAAATTGGATACCTTACAAGCAGATCCATCAATGTCAACTATTTAAGTAATAATTTGAAGAAACGTAGCCATATCATTCCAGCCATCAATCACATAGTTCTCATATATTGACACAATACAGAAACATTTAAATAGGTACGTAAAAAAAATGTTTTCTTTCTTTTGCAAATCCAATTTATTAGCTTGAATGATTTAAAATGCACAATTTAATTTTTGCCAGGTTAGTCTAAGTTCACCTCAACGCACGATACAATTTAAAGAGGGTTCATATTATGACGAGCGCTCATGCCCATTGCAAGAGTACTCATAACTGATCGTACCGAACCTGTGGGCCTAGCCAAGTTACATTCTATGATCGCTAACGCTAATAGAAAACTATTTAAATGTATGTGAATTTGACATCTTTAAACTTAGATAAAAAACCTATATTATCTAAGTCTTTAAGAATATCTATAACGCTAAGTCACGTGACTTAACGTTAGAGATGCCAAATTTCCATACATTTTTGTAATTTTCTATTAGCGTTAGCGATCATAGAATGCAACTTGGCGAGACCCACTGTATTTCAAATCGCTGCGTTTTTGTCTACTTCATCTATTAGTAGGTAAATTACAATATCTTTAAATGCACATTAATTTTTAATGCGAAAACAATATTATAATTACGAAAAAGTATGAATAATCACGATCAAAGTGCGCGCACAACTGAACAACACACGGACTATATATTAGATAAAAAAAGAATAAGGTTAGTCAATATTTTGTTCCGATGGTAATATAATATTTACCTACCAACCGATCATATGCGCACGATGCGCTTCAGCGTGCATTAACACAACGCTCAGAGAAAAAGTGTCTACACGCAGGCTGTCGCGCGTTGACGCACGCTTTGATACTAACCTAAGTCTTTCTAAAACTATATCCATTACATGGCAATAGGCTCACTTCTTTTTCTTATTCATCTTCATGAATCATCTTCATCCCGGAGATCAGCAAATATATTTTCTTAAGTGCGTCTGTCTTCAATTAACATTTAAGCCCATTCGTTTATCTGTACCACCCTTGAAACTAGTTAAAACTTCTTATGATTCTTGTCCAGGATGTTCTTCTTTAACCCCTTCCTTTTTCCACTGCCTCTAGGCCTCTATAGCTTTTACAGTTTTCTCCTGAGCCTTTCCCTTAGAGAACTAGGTTCGATTCCCACTCACAATAAAGTTCTCTTTTTCCACGTTCACAAATAATTTGTACTTTAAAACAATTAATAGCTCTTAATAGTACTCTTATAAGTTAGATATTTATTACGTAAAATAATGAACACGATTCTATTTTACGTTTCTGAATGGCAATATTGAGTTTTAGTAGGTACATATTTCATTTAATTACTGAAAAAACAATCTGAGTAAATTAGCCATCCAATTTCTAAAGGCTAATGAATGGTGCCGAATACGAATGAAATATCCGTGTAAATAATTTTCTTGGCGGGAACAGGAGTATATTATGAATAACTGCAAGTAATTTATTATTACATTGGAAATATAGACTTTATATTTTTCTCGTAAAGTACCTGCAAAACATGATTAATTATAAAAATAAAATGTTAATATTCAAAGCAATAGTCATTAGTCATTATGAAATAAAATTACTTATAAATTACTTTTACGGAGCTTCCTAAAATCTGACGGATACGATCTCCTGTGAATAATGAGACCAGGAGGGGCTGCAAAGTAAGTATTCGAAACATAGAATATCAATAAAACGGAACGTTGTATTTCATTTTAAGTGTTGTAGATAACTAGGCTTTTAGTTGACAGATAAGCCAGTGAATCACTTTAGGTCCTCTAAATGGACAAAGCAGTTCTGCAGAATCATGTCACCAGTCGTGAATATCTACCACTAGACTGAAAAAAAAAATAGTCTCTCACCCGTTGTCCTAGGTGAACGACAAACGCGGTAATACAACGCGACGCGACGCGACACGAAAATATTAAATAGAGGTTATATGTACTTATGGTCTACGTTATCGCCTAATATGAATGCGACAAAACGCGACAAAGTGCGAACTTGTTTTTTGCGCGACAAGACGCGACGCAGTATGAAGTGACGACTTGAAGACGTGCACTTACATTATTTACAAAAAAAAAACATAGCATCACGCCTTTATTCCCCGAAGGGGTAGGCTGAGGTGTGTTTCATACCCACGACTCGCCAGCTATGTTTAAGTCCCACGTAATAGGGGGCGAGCCTATTGACGTCTACCGGGCACATTTCCAAACTCCGGGCGGCTACTGAGAATATTTTTTTTTTGTTACGGCGGGAAAAAATGTTCCTAACTGCACACCCCGTCGTTCGGGGCAACGAACAGGGTAGTGTGGAGCCCTCACCCACTAAAGAAACCCGCCGTGTGCCGTCTCTCCGCCTTTATTGGCGGGGCACTGGAACCATGTCACATTCCTTCAGTGGTCCGCCGGCGAGCGGCTGAGCGACGCATCCGAACACGGAGCGTCGCACCTTCTCGAGAGGCCTTGCGGGTGGCGGACGTTTCCCGGTCCATCCACCCGCAGCCTCAGCTAGGGCAGCATGAGGCGCAGGTACCGGCGCCTGCGCCGCCCCGGTCGCTGGCGGCGGTTTGGGTCAGCGGAAGGATCCTCCTCCCTGGTCCTCTCCACCGCTTCCTTCCGCGAGATAACCTCCTCGCAGAAGGCAGCGACCGCGGCCCAGTTCCTGTCACTGCCAAGCATTGCTCTGACGACGCTCGGCAGCGAGAGATCCCCCCCTATTTCAGCGACGAGTTCACGGCGCTGCTCGGCCTAAGCCGGGTACGACTCGAGCGTGTGCCGCACCGTGCCCTTTTCACAGCCGCAGTGGTGACAGCCTGGAGTCGCTTCCCTCCTTGCGACTATGTGCAGATATCTGCCGAAGCAACCGTGCCCCGACAGCACCTGCACCAGTCGGAAGGTAAGGACTCCGTGCCGTCGCCCTGCCCACTCCTCCAGCACCGGCTGGAGCGCCCCTACGGTCCAAAGACCAGCCCGGGGCTTCTGGATGCGGAACTTGTTCAGCGCCGCACGGTACGGGTGACCCCAAGGGTCACGATTGAGACTGTCCAGCATCTCCTGCCTTTTTTCAGTTTTGGCGCGGCAGATGGCCAGCTTGAACTCGGCCCGCGAAGTGCGGTATGCCTCGTATAGCCGGCCCTCCCGCTCCCCATCGCGGTTGCGCCGCCGACTACGGGTGTAGGACCTCCGGGCACGAATGCACGCCGCACGGAGGTCCGTTAGCTCCTGGGACCACCAGTAGAGCCCTTTCCTCGGAGGAGGACGTCGCACACGGGGCATGGCCGAGTCGCACACCTGCGTGATCGCAGCGCTAAATCGGCCAGCCTCAACGTTCACCTCCTCATTCGGGGCTGGTGAGGACAGCCACGGTTGAACGATGGCTGCCTCCGCCAGTAGGTCCCTATCCAACCTACCCACAGCCCACCGCGGGAACGCGGAAGTTCTGCGCGCCGCGTGACCCCTGCTGGGGCCCTGGAGGGAATGGGAGACCTCAATCCGGATATACCGATGGTCGGACAAGGTCTCAACCTCCTCTAGGACACACCAGTTCCTCACTCGTGCTGCAACGTCAGGGCTAGCGAACGAAAGGTCGACCCGCCCCGTCGCCGCACGCACGTGTTGTCGGAGCCTCTGTTTAATAGACAGAGGCCAGTCGACGCCGCCCACTCAACAACCGCCGCCCCGCGAGCATTGGTCGCAGGGGACCCCCACGCCGTGGATTTGGCATTGAAGTCTCCCGCGAACAGGACGTAGCTAGGCGCCAGTCGAGGTCTCTAGGCTGTTAAACAAGACCCCGAAATCAGCCAGTCTCCGGCTGGGGGAGAAGTATACGCCATACAGCGTAACTCCCCCCCAGTCGGCCGCGACGTTTCCCGCGCCATCGCGGCTGCCCGCCCAATTAGGGCGGTCAGGAATGCAATAAGGCTCCGCAGCTACGGCTACACCAATCAACCGCTCCACCATGGTTTGCAGGAGAAGATCCTGCGCCCTGGCGGAGTGTTTGAGATTCACCTGGAGGAGGAGGGCATTACAGTTGAACGTTAGGCCGTAACCATATCCTCCTCCACCCGGGACGGCGGCGAAGCCGCGCTAGGGGGGTCAGCCTGGGACGACTGGCTGGTCCCCCCCTTTCTTGGGCCTGTGGTGGCTGGAGGTCTATACCCCTCCCGTCCCATGTAGTGCTTCGCAGGTCTATTGCCTGCAGCACACGCGGGGCAGTGAAGGGGGGCGGTACGAGTTGCCGCCTTATGCCCTGCCTGACCGCAGCGGAAACAAAAGCCGCCGCAATCAAAGCAGTTAGTGCACGTTGGTCGGGTGTGTCCGACCGCCATGCACTTATAGCACCTCGCAGGTCGGGGCTCCAGCACGGTAACCCACGTGGAACTCCAGCCCACGAGGAGCCTGCCTGCGTCAGCCAAGATTTTAGCCGACGCGACAGGGTAACTCACCCAGACGGTCTCAACACCGCCGGGCTCGGTCCTAATGGAGCCCACCCTGACGCCCTCTGAGCATCCGGTTTTCGAGGCAATAGCCTCCCGGACGTCGTCGGCCGTCACCGTGTCGTCCAGACCGGAGATGCGCAGTTCAGCACATTTCACCGGTCTGGCGATGCGGACCCCACTACCTTCGCCAAATAGATCTCGCAGCCTCTCGGCTATCGTGTCGGCCATTTTTAGACCCTCCGCCCCAGAGTACTTGAGGATTCGAGCCCCTGTCCGGGCTTGCTGGGTCCGGGCGGCGACGCCTCCGATGTTGGAGACGTCGATCTCCGCCCGGGCCTTCCTCAAAATGGCCTAATAGCTCAGGCCCGCTTCCGCCTCCGGCAGCATGGTGATCACCACTGCTGCCGTTTTCGGCGTCTGAAGCTTGCGCTTGCGCGGCTTCTTTTTGGAACCTGGCTTGCCGCCTAGCGCTACAGGCTCCACGGCTTGGGCAGCAGCCCCAGTCGCAGATGCCCTCTTCCTCTTACCCCGGGACTTCTTCCTTCCGCCATCCACAGACCGCCAGCCCCCGTCGCAGGGTGCAGGCTCGGACGTGGCGGGTGGCGAGATTTGGGAATCCCGAGGTACGTTTACTGGGGCCCGTGAGGGCTGGCCAGCACGCAGAAGTGGAGGGAATTACTCCTTGGGGCGTTGCCCAGCTTTCTGCGCCGTCTTTGGCCTGCTAGCCTTGGGGGCAACTTTGCACTGCCCCTTGGGCGGGGCAGCAGCCGCGGACGCGGAATAAGTGGCCACGCGGCCACCCTGGCAGGGTAGCGGCGTTAGGGCTGAAGGCGGCGTGGCCTTCTTAACCGCGGCCAGCGCTGGACGGAGTCTTGGCTCCGGTGGCACTCTGGTGCTCAAGGAGTCGATGCGCGGGTCATAGATGGCACTAATGCAATCGATGACTTGGCGCATCTGCTCCTCTGTAAGGAGACCAGGGGCCAGAGGCCCCGCGCCCGCTGTTGAGGCAGAGGTTTCCGGCGATTGGCGAGGCTTGGCTTGACTCGCCGGCCGGTGAGCTCCTCACGGGGCTCTGCCATCTCCGCCTCGAGCCACCTGCAGCGACAGGGCGCCTCCAGCTTCCCGGTCCCCCCCGGCACCGAGTACCGCCGGAAAGACTATTGCCTCGTATGCTACCTTGGTAGCATTATTGAGGGCTTCCGCGAGGTTGCCCCGAAGGCTCCGTGACCCATTAGCCACCGTAGAAATGACGGCCAAGGCATCGGAAACCTTCTGGGCAATCTGGCCTACCGTGGGTGGACCGTCCGTGTCCGGAGGCTCCTCACAAAGTCTCGATGTGAGGAGAGTTACCCTCTCCTCTACCGAAAGACCCACTGCTAGGTCCTTCAGTATGGCCTCATCCGCCAGGCGTTGGCAGGTTTTGGCGCCTCGGCCCCTCTTCGCCGATCTTCCCAGCCTTCCCGGTGGTGAGGGCATCTCTGTAGAGCTGCCCTCTGACTCCGATGATTCGCTCCTCCTTTTTGGGTTCGGGCGCTTCAGAGGGCGCGCTGGCTTCTCCACCGAAGTGGCTGGCTTCTCCTTTGCTGTAGCTGGCTGCTCCGTCAACATGGCCACGCTCTGCTTAGACACCGGCATTTTGGCAGAACTGTTGCCACCGTCAGATGTATTCATATCGGCAGTAGAGCCGCTGCCCATGGCTGAACTACCCACGGGTGTGGATTTCTTCCCACGGGTTTTCCCCTTTTTCTTCTTCCTCCCTACTGCTTCTTTTTTATTATCGGCGTTAGTTGCCCCCCTCCAATACGTGGGGCTGACAGGGCCGGTCTTGGTACTTGGTCCTGTGAGGGATTCTCCGGACGCGTTGCGCCCGGTACCCTCCGGAGGTATACATGTAGTTTTTACATCCGCCATTTTGAGTTTATAGTCCTTCGACTGTGGTGGTGCCGGCCTCGCGACTGGATACCCTCCAGCCATTCATCCCTCGCCAGGTGACAGAGCTTGGATTGGGATATTTTTTTATAGGGGTTTTCTTCCCCGCGGTCAAAAAACCCCCGGTCCTGTCCGTTCAGGATTACGGGTCGGGCCAAACGGTGGTCTGCATCAGACCGTGCCCACCGCTCGCAAAGCAAGCAAGGTGAGCCCGTCGCCCCTCAGCCTAAAAAGCCCCGTCTCCGTCTTCCAGGACGGGGGGGCCACTATGGCCCTGCTGGCCCTCCACGGTAGACGTTCGGCCCACTGCAAGCAGTGAGCCTGTCGCCACTCGGGCTAAAAAGCCCCGCCTCCGGGGACGTGAGGGTCACTGTGACCCCACTGTCCCCACCCCAGGGTCGGGGGGCCTCTGTGTCCCCACCGACCCTCCACGGCGGACGTACGGCCTATCCACTGTGCCCTCTGCTAATCAGAGGGACACACAGAGACCCGTCCCCTGCCGGGATAAAGCCGCCGGCACTAAAGTGCCGTCGATGCCCGGGGTGTACCAACGCGGAGGTATCCCGACCCGCACCCCTACATTAATTACCCTTGGTTAAAACAATAATGAACTGAGATTGCCTCAGTTGTCGCACACGAATGACTACAAAATAGGACACAACGACACATCGCGTAAATTTAGTCGCATTACATTGCATCGCGACGCTATGTCTCGCGTCGCGCACCTAGGCTAACGGGTCAGACAGAAACACTTCCAGTTGCTTTCCGATGGCTTAAAATTTACAAGATCGCTTTTTGGATAATAGTTGTATCACAATTTTAGTTATTTTAACTTTACAATCAACATCTTTTACTTATAATGTGCATAAATCACCGTTCAATCTTTAGTACTTATAATAAAACTGTAGAGAGGTCAATTCTGTACATTGAATATATATTCAAAATTAATATTGGAGGATGAATGGTGATCGATACTGATGCCAAAAATGTAATCAGTAAATTTTTTGTCTGTCTGTCTGTCTTTATATGCACGCATGGGTCAAAAAATACTGAAGGGATTTTAACCAAACTTAGTATGATTGTAGTCCATACTTCTGGGCAGGTTATAGGCTATATAACATAACGCTAAATCACATAGGAGCTGAGCAGTGACGATAAATTTGAAGCAAGTCGGATGGGAATGCGCTTTCGAGCTCTTATCGTCACATACGTTGATCATACACCAAAAGTATGTATGATAAAGATAATGATGGTCTTTAAAATATCTACAAAAAAGTCCTACATAGTATATATCTATCTTTTATAAATTAGCCACAATAACGTGTTTAATCGTTAGGCATTTCTTCAAAGTGTATTATTAAATACATAAATATATTGTATTTCACATAGATATATCGTTATCAAACTCCCATATTCAAAAAGTACACTTTAATATCTATTTTATAAAAAAAAATATAGAAATCGGTTTATAAACACACAAGATATAGATGAAATAAAACTTCCAAATCTCGCCGCGCCAGTATGGGTACGGCTATATGGTTGATTTTTGTTTAACGTGCGAAACGGCCATCCGCTGCATCTATAAAAAGGCGAGGGCGCTCACGCACCGACTTCAAATCATAAACGTGGGAAATCCCACTTTGCCACCAACAGCCCGAGCCGAGGTCCTTACCCCACAGGGGGTGCCCTCGGTTAGCGTTGCCTAAATGTTGGTTTGAGAGCCCTCTACGCTCACCAATTATCCGGGTAAGGTTGCTATAGCCATCTGAGGCTAACAACAAACGTCACACACAAAAAAACGCGCCGGCTTCACTCACATTGTCACTCTTAATGCGAACGGACGTGGTTCTTATTGACTCTTCTCGGAATAAGCACGTTCTAGATTTTTAATTTACTTAGTTTGCTTAGTGTTTTTGTTTGTTTCTCCTTCTTTTCTTTATATAATATAGTTGTCAAGTTAAACGTTGTAAAGTTAAGTATAAATTTCAATTAAGTAAGTATACATTTTTTCTTTTTGTGTTTTTATCTTATTAGGTTCTTTTTATTCCGTAGATACATTAACCGACTTCAAAAAAAGGAGGAGGTTATCAATTCGGATGTTTATATTTTTTTTTTATGTATGTTCTCCGTAATATGTTGACGGATTTGCAAAATTATTTTTTTGTTTGAAAGGGGTTTATTCCGAAATGGTCTTATTTAAATTTTATCGAAATCGGCGCAGTAGTTTTTATAATATCAACAAAAATCTAAAAAAAATGTATACATCGATGATATTTTTTCGTTGTCTGATTTTTTTTCGTTTAGAGAGGCCTCCCTATCATGTACGACCTACTCTAACCTATTTTATAAAAAATCACTAAAAAGCACAAAATAAAACATTTTTTGATAAAAAAAGAAAACCGCCTCCAAGTGCAACCAGGAACTAAAAAGCAATAAATAATTGGTATTTAGATATGTTTTCCGTGCTAGACACCTACTGATGTGTTTGAAGCCGGTGCCAAGTCCAAAAGTGTCAAAAACAATTCATAATAAATACCTACTTAGATAACATTAAGAACATCATTGGCACCGGTTTCAAACACATCAGTGGGTGTCTAGCACGGAAATCGTATCTAAATACCAATTATTTATTGCTTTTTAGTTCCTGGGTGCACTTGAGCTTTCAAGTGCACCCAGGCTAGGTTTTCTTTTTTTATCAAAAAATGTTTTATTCTTTTTGTGTATTTATCTTATTAGGTTCTTTTTATTCCACCTACGATGCCACCTAAAAATGGTCTTTCTTATCTCGAAATTCGAGAAATGCCAAAAGAATGAGAGATGCGCGTTCTCAGGAATCGTCAGAGGAAAGAGCGCATCGTTTAACCTCTATGAGAGTTAATAATGCAACTGCACGAGCACATGAAAGCAGTTCTGAGAGAGAGATGCGATTAACTTCTGATAGGGAAAGAAGAGCTAGACAGTCAATGAGTTTTTAAGAAGAGATTTTGGTATTATTAGGCATATTGATACGTTGCAGAAAACAATACTAAATGAAATGAGTGCAGGAAAGCGTAATCTGCACTAATTTATAGTGTACACTTTTAGTGCCTAATTGTGGATTTTCTCTGTTTTATACTTCAACTGCCTCTGTAGTGCAGAGGTAGTGTAAGTGACTGCTGATCATGACGTCTCGGGTTCGATTCCCGGGTCGGGCAGTGTTATTGAGCTTTATTGTAAATAGAAAAATTCTCAGTAGCCGCCCGGAGTTTGTAAATGTGCCTGGTAGACGCCAATAGGCTCGCCCCCTAATACATGGAACTTAAACATAGCTGGTGAATAGTGGGTGTGTAATACACCTCTGCCTACCCCTTTGGGAAATACAGGCGTGTTGCTATGTTTTTTTTTATACATCAATGTTTACAATATATAATTATACTAGGCTGTACGGCTTGATGGTGAGTAAGACGGTAAGTTTGCCACCTCATGAGTGGTTGGCGTGGTAGCCTATAGACCAAAAGCAACCTTCGCGAGTAATCCACCCCAAGAAAAGCTATAGGACATTAAGAGGAATGATGATATAGAGCAGATGAGGAAGTGGTTAGGTAAAATAATAAGAAGGAAATGTGGGGGTGGTTTGGTAGGTTTCTAATTGGGAGATAGAAACACACATATTTGACCTTTTTTGAATTAAGAATGTTAAATTTCATTTTATATTTGATACTAGCTGACCCGGCGAACTTCGTACCACCATATATGTAATTAGCCTATGACGGTAGACGTCAATAGGCTCGCCCCCTATTACGTGGGACTTAAACATAGCTGGCGAGTTGTGGGTGTGTAATACACCTCTGCCTACCCCTTCGGGGTATAAAGGCGTGATGCTATTTTTTTTTATATATTTATTTTTTCATGAATATATATTGCAATTATAAATTGATATATAAAGTATCCTATCTCTTAAGTTGGAACAAAACACACATTTAAAAAAAAGAAAAGTTAAAATCGGTTCACTAGTTTCGAAGTTCATCCCGGACAAATATCGTGACACTGGAATTATATATAATAGATAGGATACACTTAGATTAATGATATATCTAGATGGAGCCTCGGCGTTGCAAACGCGTCGAAAAAAATTGTGGTGAACTTTTCACCCCAATGCTGTTCTATGGCTGTTAGTGTCAATCGTGACGTCACTTGACAAGGTCGTATCCAGGAGCAATAGTGTCATTTAAAATGTCAACGTGTGTAATTAAAGTGTGCCGAAACTACAAAAATCGGAAAATGAGCACTAAAGATATCTCTTATCATCGGTTAGTAACATTATTTCATACAATAACTGCCTAGATAAGTCATTAAAATATATTAAATTTAGTTCGTATTTTTTAATGTGATACCAGTTTATGAACTTAAATTTTCCGCGTAATCTTGCAAAGTTGATGATATTTTAACAATAGAGAGTAATAGAAATATTACCTAATATAATGATTAGCGCTTTTAACGGATTCATAAAGCTGCACAGTCATCATATTCGGAATTAGTTACAATATTACTATTTGTAATATTGTTATTTATTTAATGATGAAGATTGTTTACTTTTTTAAATTTATAATTATCGTGGATTATACTAATATAAAGAAGAGGTTATACATAGTATATATTTTGTATATATATATTAAGATTATGAGAGTAACTAGAAAGAGATAATTAACTATATAGGTACCTACAAAACATTTTGTAGTGTAAGAATGTCTTGAATATAATATAATTTTCCCATAATTTAATACCACCATTGAAACTGGTATCATTACGCTCGCACACAAACACAAATTGCACAAGCGTAATGACAGCTGTCACGCACACTAGCATAATAACTCCCGCCTGATTTTTATGACGTTTATAAGAGTGATACTTCATCTGGATAAATATTTAATCTAAGAGAATACACATACATTTCAATGGTTTTATAAAATCGCGGGTAAAATAGGGGTCGTATTTAGAAAGTAAAACTTTAACGCTGACGAGTCTAGCCTATACTATCAGCTAGTACTGAAATAAAAAAGGTAAAAACATATTGTTCAGTGCACTAAATAACAAATTAGGTTATCATATCTCAGAAAAGGTACCATTGTGGTTTCTTTTATTTATAGATTAGTTTCACTTATTTTTCAGTGTACAAGCTTTTACAATTAGATCTATTATCTATACTTATTTTATTTATTGTACTAACATTCATTTGCAAATCTAAACTAAGTACTCATTAGTCGAAAGCTGATCTAAAATCCAAGATTTTCTAGTAAAAAGGTGGCTTATCCAACACAAACTACGCGTTTGCTAATGAATTAGATATACGAAGAATCCTTTTATTGGCGAGATTTTTATTTATATCGGCTTATGAATATATTGCTAAGCTGCTATAATTGCCCTATCTATGTTTTATATTTAGCTCTATGTTGTTGAACGTTTAAGTGATTGGTATTTATGCGAGTTCCATTTCTCATCTTTGTTGACGTTTTATCATAGACTGAAAATCCACAAGTAATGTGAGCTCGAATCTCGGTTGTATATCTTCTTGATTTTCACGTTAAATATCCCAGTTTTTAGGTTGTATATCAGGTTCTCGCTTAGATAAAAAACCTATAGATGTAGCCATCGCGTGGCCGCTCATGAGACAGCAATATTACACTTCAGTGTGGCTATTATGTACAATTCGCAAAATAATTGTGGCAAAAATTAAATGAAGGTCACGATATAATTTTTACCACTATCTGATTAAATCACTAATTGATTAATACATTAATATCGATCACTTACTATCCTAATTAATATTGTGAATGCAAAATTATGTGAGAGTTTAGAAATAATAAACTCTCACAAAATTTTAACGTAACTATTTAAAAAGGTTTTATTTTATATGTTCAACACTAACTCTGCAACATCACGTAGTTATTAGTAAATGTATTGTAGTGATTTCACATCAGATTTGTGATAAATAAAATGTATAATTTTTTATCTATATTTTTTAGCATTTGACATGCTCCGCCACTTTTTAAAGTACAAATTATTTGTAAATAAGGAAAAAGAGATTTTTTGTACTACCGGGAATCGAACCCGCGTCTTTTCCAATCTGGGGAAGTGCTCTAAGCCACTGAGCTATAGTACAGATCTTTTGATCATCCCAATCTTCTTATCACATTTGTCTTTACGACCAACGCCATCTATCGGAAGCATTTACATGCATTAAACTAATATAATAAACACTAAGTGAAAAATGTGAAATCGAAAATAACAGTCAGGAGCAGGATTTGAACCTGCATCTCCTGGATACCGTCCAGATGTTTTGCCAATTCAGCCATCCTGACGATTGCTCGTGAGTGCTAATTTCGATAACACATCATACTTAACGTCTTTGGGTGATGCCTACGCCATCTGTCGGAAGTATTTTCATACATTATACCGACCAGGTAAACTTAATTTTACAAATAAGATTTTTACCTAATAATGACGCAAACCCTTTAAATATTTAGATATTTTTATATATATTTTTAGCATTTGACATGCTTAGCACTATACATTAAACACAAAGTGAAAAATGTGAAATCGAAAATAACAGTCAGGAGCAGGATTTGAACCTGCATCTCCTGGATACCGTCCAGATGCTTTGCCAATTCAGCCATCCTGACATACTTCCGACAGATGGCGCGGCAGGTTCAAATCCTGCTCCTGACTGTTATTTTCGATTTCACATTTTTCACTTTGTGTTTAATGTATAAAGCATGTCAAATGCTAAAAATATATATAAAAATATCTAAATATTTAAAGGGTTTGCGTCATTATTAGGTAAAAATCTTAATTGTAAAATTAAGTTTACCTGGTCGGTATAATGTATGAAAATACTTCCGACAGATGGCGCAGGCGTCATCCAAAGACATTAAGTATGATGTGTTATCGAAATTAGCAGTCAGGAGCAATTGTCAGGATGGCTGAATTGGCAAAGCATCTGGACGGTATCCAGGAGATGCAGGTTCAAATCCTGCTCCTGACTGTTATTTTCGATTTCACATTTTTCACTTTGTGTTTAATGTATAGTGCTAAGCATGTCAAATGCTAAAAATATATATAAAAATATCTAATATAATAAGTTTAATTTTGAAAGTTCACCAGTTGAAAATCCTGCACGTCATATGAGACAGGAAGATACGATACTTGTTTCAATTTTCTTAGCGTATTTCGTATATGCCCGTCTCACTTCTACACTTCCTAATGTATCATGAGGTATCATGGCTACATCTATAGGTTATTTATCTAAGGGTTCTCGATATAGGAGCGAGATAAAATGTATACCAGTTTTTAAGCCTAATCAAGGGCTATCAAACAAAAAAAAATTGCATTAAAATCCGTTCAATAGTGTTTCCGTTCAACAGACAAACAATCCAGCGTATGCAATAAAAACCAAAAAAAGGAATTGATATTTTTGTGAACATGAATCATTGTATTCTTTATATAATATAACAGTAATAAAGTTGACGTTGATTGACAGTCAATTACTACAAGTGGAACAAAATAATAAAATGACGTAATGTAAGATGGGCCAACATGACAATCGACATGATTGATTTTTCTGAAGTATCGTTACGGAATTGAACGTTCAGTTTTTGTCTCAAAAAAATAACATTATATCCTGGAGATAGCACAGGATATTATATGTGCATAATTTTGGAATATCCTTTCTAATATTAATATCCATCCAACCATCAGCCTTTCAAAGTCCACTGCTGGACATAGCCTCCCCAAGAGAATGCCACAACGATCGGTCCCGTCATGGGGAATAATGCCGTTATCGCCACGCTTGGCAGGGTTGGCGATCGCAGTGGATGTTGTTAATACTCGAAGGAGTGCTGCTGCCCACTCCCTCGGTATTCCCTCAGTCGGCTCTTACGACTCCCATGGGTGGAGAGGGGTGGAACAATTCTAAAGCCGGCCCCACACGGCAATGCTTTATTTATTTTTACGAAATTCCTCGCGGACGTAGTCGCTGGTAATATTATAAATGTGAAAGTTGGTTTGTTTGTTGATTACGATTTCATGCTGTAACTACTGAACTAATCATTTTGAAATTTTGCTCACATATAGTCTACAATGCAGAAAAGGACATAGGCTACTTCTTATCCTATAAAAATGGATAGTTCTTGTGGGTTCTCTATTTTTCCAAAGAGACAATAATAATTAGTGTCCCGTAGAGTGACGTATTTATGTAGGGAAGTCCACGAGGACGGTATCTCGGGCAGAATCTACTTTCAGCGTAAAACAAACAAAACCACTTTCGCATTTATAATAATAAATATTCACAGACATTTCACACAACGTCATCTGGTCCCAAACTAAGCTTAACGCTTGTGCTATGGATACCAGATTACGGATATAATAGATATAATTACTTTTTTTTGTAAATACATACATATAATAGATATAAAACACCCAGGACGCAGTACAAACTTTAATATCTGTGTTCATCACACAAACAATTGTCCTGAGTGGGCATCGAACTCACGACCTCGTGCACGGAAGTATAATTAATGCACATACAAACATTATCTTGTAAAATAAATAAGTTATGTAAAGTTTAGAATCTGCATAAAAGGAGGATCCTTTAAAATAACTCAGTATTTCTTGTGAAAGCACAATGCATCTAGCTCTATTGCTCCTATCTGTGAACCCATTATTCCTTTTGATTTATAGTGCATTAGAATTGGAATTCGATTCACAATATTTGTGTCTCTGAATTGTAGAATTCTAGTACCGAGCAAATACTCTAGGGGTTATCGTTGTAATTGGATTTAAGATTTGTTTGTTTATTCAATACATTACGTGAAGCTTCGATTGTTTACCGCTCTTAGAATCTGTAGTTTTTGTTTTGTTAAAAGAAGATATCTTGAGAATTAACAAATGGTTGTAAACTAGTAAGGACTTCACCTGATAGTGATTGTTGACCATTTTATTCATACTTAGTGTTATTTTTTTTTCAGCCAATCTAAATATATAATATATTTTAATTTATTTAATTTTTCCCATAGGGGCGAAAAGTGGACAGTGGAACGCTTTTTGCTTGCTACGTTGAATGTAGGTGGAGGTATGGAAGGTAAGTTGAATGAAGTGTGTCAGTTGATGAAAGAAAAGAGGATTGATGTTATATGTGTGAGTGAGACGAAACTGAAAGGATGCGACTCCACTAATCACGGCCTCTAAACGGCCTATTGGTCTGGAGTACCGGACACCGCCAGAGCTTACAAGGGAGTGGGTCTTATACTTTCTGCACGCGTGACTGAATGTGTGAGTTTGAATGTGTGAGTGCAAGATTGATGTGGTTGAGAATGAATGTAGGCCTAACTCGCATTTTTGTTGTGGGATTATACGCTCCTGTCAATTTGGGTGCTAGTATGACACGGCAAGAGCAGGAAGAAAGAAAGGAGTTTTGGGAGAGTTTAAGGGATGTGTTGAATAAGAAAAAATATAATGAACGTGTAATCGTGCTTGGTGATTTTAATGGCTGGGTTGGCGTAAAGCGTTATGGTTTTGAAAGAGTATTAGGTAAGTTTGGAGATGAAAGGGTTAATTTAAATGGAGATAATGTGCTACAGATATGTCTGGAATGGGACCTTTGTATTACAAACACTATGTTTAAACACAAATGTATCCAGAGTTTCACACGGGAGGCGAAGAATATTAGAAACAGTATGATTGACTTTGTGATAGTAGACGAAAGATTGAGAAAGAATGTATTGGATACAAGGGTCTATTGGGGGACCGGAATACATTCAGATCACTTTTTGGTGATGAGCCGAATAAGTGATTTATTCAATGGAAGGCGTCACCGAGTCTCTGAGACCAAAAGCATACTAGAAAAGATAAAAGTACAGCAGGTGATTTTGATAGGAGGTTGTCTGAGGATTTTCGGACTAACATTATTTTTTTCTGGAAATCCGTCGGAAAGGCTGGACATTGCATCATAGCGAGACAGTTGTACCGCCTTTTTAACATAAGTTTTAAAACCGGTAAAGTGCCAAGTGATTAGTGCAAGGCCGTCATTGTACCCATCAACAAAGGGAAAGGCTCACGACAAAACTTTAATAACTATAGAGGCATTAGCCTACTCAGTGTTGTTGGCAAGTTATATGCAAAAGTGTTGATTGAAAGAGTTGTGAAAGAAACTGATAAGAAAATATGGGATGTTCGAGCAGGTTTTCGAAAAGGAATGGGATGTACGGATCAGGTCTTCTCTCTTCGAGGAATAGCTGAAAAGAATTTAGCCAAAAACCAGAAGGTCTATTGTGCCTTTCTAGACCTAGAGAAAGCCTATCACAGTGAGGAATGAATTATGGTCGGTACTATCCATGTATGGGTTAGATGGTAACCTGATTCAGGGTCTAAAATCCCTTTACAGGGATTCCAGAGCTTATGTAAGGATAAACGGGACATACACTGAATGGCTTAACATCGGAAACGGTGTTAGACAGGGATGTGTAGCGTCTCAGTGGCTGTTTAATCTATTTATGGATAGTTGTTTGCAAGAGTTGGAAAAAAGTGGGTATGGGTTAGCGATGAATGGGTAACTCATCAAATGTCTTCTCTACGCTGATGACCAAGTTATATTTGCGTCATTGGCTGCTGAGTTACAGGAGATGGTAACATTAATGAATGAACCCTTGAAAAAGAAAGGAATGAAAGTGAATGTTGAGAAGACGAAAATAATGGTTCTAGTAAGAGATGAATGCATGACCCCATGTGACATAGTGATTGAAGGAATGAAGGTTCAATAAGTAAAAGAGTTTGTGTATCTGGGAACATTGTTTACGAGAGATGGGAAGTATGAAAAGGACATTGAAAGGAGAGTGAATGCTACTTGCATTCACTCTCCTTTCAATGTCCTCCATCAGGTGAATGGGGTACTACACTCCTTTACAAGTAGTCGGAAAGTATCTGAAAAGGCACGACTCGCCGTGCATCATCCATCCATCCATAAGCCTTTTATCGTCCACTGCTGGACATAGGCCTCCCCAAGAGAACGCCACAGTGAACGGTCCTGTGCCGCCTGCATCCAACGGCTGCCTGCGACTTTGACCAGGTCATCGGTCCACCTGGTGGGAGGCCGTCCTACACTGCGCCGTCCGTTACGCGGTCGCCACTCGAGAAACTTTCTTCCCCAACGGTTGTCGGTTCGTCGAGCGATGTGGCCTGCCCATTGCCACTTCAGCATGCTGACCCGGCGGGCTATGTCGGTCACTCCCGTTCTCCTACGGATTTCCGTATTACGGATCTTATCACGTAGAGAGATCTCAAGCATAGCCCGCTCCATAGCACGCTGAGCGACTTTAAGTCTTGACATAAGGCCAACATTCAGAGACCACGCCTCTGTGCCGTAAGTCATCACTGGTAACACACACTGGTCGTAGACCTTCGTCTTCAGACACTGTGGAATATTGGACAAGAAGATCTCCCTCAGCTTCCCGAACGCTGCCCAGCCGAGCTGGACTCGTTTATCGACCTCTTTCTCGAAGTTGTGCCTACCTAACTGGACAGTTTGTCCCAGGTATACATAGTGGTCGACAACTTCGAGAAGCGAGCTCCCGACCAGAACCGGTGCTGAAATGACATGGATATTAGACATGACTTTCGTCTTGTCCATGTTCATTTTTAGACCCACTAGTCGGGAGACACGGCTGAGGTCGTTGAGCATGGTACCAAGGTCCTCCAGTTATTCTGCCATGACCACGATATCATCTGCAAATCGAAGGTGAGTGATGTATTCGCCATTTATGTTGATGCCTAATCCGGTCCAGTCCAAGAGCTTGAAAACATCTTCCAATGCAGTGGTGAAGAGTTTCGGGGACATGACGTCTCCCTGTCTAACACCTTTCTGCAGTTGGATCGGTTTCGTGCTCTTGTCCTGAACTCGGACAGACATAGTGGCGTTTCTATACAAACACTTCAACACTTCGATGTATCGATAGTCAATTTGGCACCGCTGAAGGGATTGCAGCACCGCCCAAGTTTCAATCGAATCGAAGGCTTTCTCGTAGTCCACAAACGCTAGACACAGAGGCCGATTATACTCCTCGGTCTTCTGTATAATCTGGCGCAGCGTATGTATGTGGTCTACGGTACTATAGCCTTTTCGTAAATCGGCTTGTTCGGGAGGCTGGAAGTCGTCAAGCCTGCGCGTGAGTCGATTTGTAATGACCCTCGAGAACAACTTATAGACATGGTTCAAGAGCGAGATGGGTCTGTAATTCTTCAAGAGGGTTCTGTCACCTTTCTTGAAGAACAGCACCACCAAGCTCCTGGTCCACGATTCTGGAACGTCGCCCCCGAGAACGACGGAATTGAATAGCCTCTGAAGGGCTTTGAGGACCGGCTTTCCGCCTGCCCTCAGAAGCTCTATAGTAATTCCGTCGTCTCCCGGTGCCTTTCCGTCCTTTAGTTGTTTGAGAGCCATTCTGATCTCGTACAGGGTGACGTCCGGGATATCTTCGGTATAGTGCCGAGTTAGCTTGGATCTGGGCTCATGGACCAAGCTGACAACAGGGTTCTGGGATCTGTATAACTGTCCATAGAACTCGTGGACCTCTCTTAATAACTCATCTTTGGAAGAAACAACAGTACCATCATTGGTCTTCAGCTTGGTCAACTGGCTTTTTCCAACAGACAGATCTCTTGCGAACACTTTGGAACCTTGGTTCCGCTCTATCGCCTCTTTAATACGCAAGGTATTAAATCGGCGAATGTCTCGTCGCATAGACTTGGAGATCTGTCTGTTTAGTCGCCTCTGATTGGACCAATCAGCCGAAGACTGCACTGTCATTTCTGTCCGTGTCGCTATGAGCGTAAGAGTTTGGTCCGAAAGCTTTTGAGTCCTATTGACGCGACTGGTCTTAAAAAGGGTCGACCCGACCGCTTGGACAGTTTCCACGAACCTGTTGTTCATATCGTTCACTGAATCGCACTCGTCTAGGCATTGAAAGCGATTTTGTAGTTCGAGCTGAAAGTTTTCGGGGTTCTGGTATTGAGCACGTGTTGGTCGGAGCGTAGACCTCATCAAGCGTGACCTCTCGACTTTCATATTTAGATTCAATATGCCTCTAACTAAGCGGTGATCACTCCCAGTTTTAATCCTGCTGATCACTGAGACATCATTGAATATCTGTCGTTTGTCCGTTAAGATGAAGTCGATCTCATTTTTCACTGAACCATCAGGGCTAATCCAGGTCTTTTTTCGCTGGGGCTGTTTCCTGAAGAAGGAATTCAACATAAAGAGGCCTTCCTTCTCCAGAAAATCAGACAGCATCTGGCCCCTGTGGTTCCTCTGCCCAAATCCATATTGCCCCACCTTCAGCTCATCGTCTCTCCTTATGCCTAGTTTTGCGTTGAAATCTCCCATAACCACCGTGAAGTGACTTTTAGACGCGTGAATGGCTTTCGAGATGTCCTCGTAAAGGGCCTCCACTTCGTCGTCGGAATGTGTCGAGGTCGGTGCGTAAACCTGTATGACCTTCAGCGAATACCTTTTGGTTATTCTGAGTATAAGGTACGCTACCCTACTCGACACACTCTCAATCTTCTCCACGTTACCTATGAGAGACTTGCGAACGATAAACCCGACACCACCCTGGGACTGTTGGTCGCCCTCCCGGTGGAAGAGCAAGTTACCCGACTGGAGGATTATCGTGCCCTCACCCTGTCTTCGCACTTCTGATAATCCTACAACGTCCCATCGGATCTTGCTCAGCTCCTCTTCCAGCGCGGTGATCCTCTCGTCAGTCCTCAGTGTCCTGACGTTGTGTGTTACCAGGGCCAGAAGTCGTTTCTGGTAGCCGGATCGCGACCGGAGATTCTTAGCACCCCCTGCTCCGCCGTTACCGGGCTCGCTACCGTTAGGCCACGGAATAGCGGAGCTGCCGTGACTGGGGGCCGATGTGTGTGTGTGTGCACTCATATGGGGGGGTATTGCCATAATCGCCACGCTTGGCAGGCGGGTTGGCGATCGCAGTGGATGTTTTTAGTACACAGGGGAACGCTGCTGCCCGGTCCCCCGGTAATCCTTTAGTCGGCTTTTACGACTCCCATAGGAAGAGACGGGGTGAAGCTATTCTTGGTGCCGGCCCCACACGGCATAATAGGCTATAAATACCTGTCTGAACACAAAACAATTTTTTTTAGATTTTTTGTCTGTTTGTCTATTTGTTTGTTCGCAGATCACGCAAAAACTACTGAATGGATTTTGATGCATTTTTTTTATTTGATAGATCTCGATTAGACTTAAAAACTGGTATACATTTTATCCCGCTATTATATCAGGAACCTGAGATACAACGTAAAAACCAGCTTTTGGTAGCGGCCGAGCCGCAAGCAAAGGCTAGTATCTTATAAATTACATTTTAATATGGTATACACATCATGAAAACCTTGGCAGGTTCATTCCTTTTATAATTACACTACATCTAAAAGGTTAACTAAATAATATGAACGGTATAATAATGTGGGTAGTTAAACAATTGACTGATGTTAGCACAAGGTTGATCTTGCAACTTGTGTTGTATCGGCTACATACAGGATGATTTGATCCACTTCATTTATCGCAGAATATTATTTGTTTTTAGTTTTTATGTTGTTAGTTGTCAGTTGGCTTTTTAATTTATGATAATATATGTTTCCACGTTTTATGATAACTCATTCTAGTGAATGAGATAAGTCGTCTACGGCAATACAAGCAAATATATCTCAATACAGTTTCTCAAATGAAATAGCCCAGTAATTGAATAACTCTCCTGTATGTACCTAATAAGCACTGTGTGTGTATTAGTCGCCGTCGCTTGCCGTGTGGGGCCGGCTTTAGAATCGTCCCACCCCTCTCCACCCATGGAAGTCGTAAGAGCCGACTCCTCAGTCGGCTCTTACCGGGGGAGTGGACAGCAGCACTCCTTCGAGTATTAACAATATCCACTGCGATTGCCAACCCGCCTGCCAAGCGTGGCGATTACGGCACTATCCCCCATTCTAGGGGAGGCCGATGTCCAGCAGTGGGTGTTAAAAGGCTGATGGATGGTGTTTTAGTCATCTTTGTTACGGAAGGAAAACTCTTGTTACCATGCGGGAAGTAGTATCTTTGAATAGATTTCTATTATGAATAATATAACGCAGTGATAGCCTTAATGAAAGGGCAAAGACAGTGGTATCGAGTTCGATCAAAGGTCCAGAGAGGTCCAGAGGTCTCACGGTACACACTTTTGCAAGATTTTTCGAAATTATGCCTGTATTTGTTTACAATCATCACTGCTAGGTGAAAGAAAACATACCGCTGAAATAATGTCACACAGTTCCGTTTGTCCGCCAGTACAAGCGGAGAGACGGCACACGGCGGGTTTATTTAGTAGTTGAAGGTCCCATACTACCCTGTTCGTTTATCCGAATGACGGGGTGTGTGTTATTTCTACTAGGTGACATCCTCGCAGAAGTTAGCAACTGTGGTCCAATTGCAGTAGGTATCCAGCATCGCTCTAACGACACACTATGGTCCAAAGACTAGGAAGCCTCAAGCCATGCTTTACAAAGAATCCTTTATGACTAAGAGATTTTCTCGACGGCCAGTGAAATCTACCAACCCACACTGGACTACGGCCTAAAACTATCAGAGGAGATCCGTGTTCATAGTGGGACAGTGAAAGGGTTGAAAAAAAAAGGTTTTATTAACGTCGGTTGACTATTTCACCCAAACTATAAACATAATGAGACCGCACCTGTTTTGTGCCTTCGAGAATCTTCGACCTATACTGTTATTCGAAAAGTTATTTACTTTAAATGTGTTTTCTTTTGTTTCAGGTGTACAGATAGCATATTTTGCAATAATAGGCACACAGATGTTCATGATTGTATTGAGCATATTCCTTTTTTATGGAATTTATAAAGTAAGTCATGCATTTCATTATGTGAGTGAATTTTCGTTTACGAAAATAAAATTTTATAGTACCAAGGTGGGCAGCCTGCCTGCTTGCGTTCGCCGTAGATAACAGGAAGAGGATGAGGGGTATTTTGCCTCAGATGTTCACAATCACCATGTGAAACTCAAAAGTAGGAGTGTGTCGTTTTTTATGCCAATCTTCTGTGTGAGGGTGGTACATCCGCGGTAAAGCCCATCTAGTTGTATTAAAAAAATAGTTCCGATAGTTACCTATTCTTTACACATAGACCGCTATAATATAATGGTTTAAGGCCGCATACCTAATTTCTGAAATATTATATAAAATTATTTCTATACTTTGCAATATGACTCTTTTTAAAAAGTTTTATCTTAGAAAGGTTAACAACAAATTACTGCTGAACTGCAAATTTATTTATTTAAATATCGAGATGTGAAATTGCCCTGATGTATCTTCTAGTAATGACTAAAAGAGAAAAAGTCAAAACACTCGAAATAATTTTGAGACAACTTATGAATATTTAGATATTTTTATATATATTTTTAGCATTTGCTTAGCACTATACATTAAACACAAAGTGAAAAATGTGAAATCGAAAATAACAGTCAGGAGCAGGATTTGAACCTGCATCTTCTGGATACCGTCCAGATGCTTTACCAATTCAGCCATCCTGACAATTGCTCCTGACTGCTAATTTCGATAAAACATCATACTTAACGTCTTTGGGTGACGCCTGCGCCATCTGTCGGAAGTATTTTCATACATTATACCGACCAGGTAAACTTAATTTTACAATTAAGATTTTACCTAATAATGACGCAAACCCTTTAAATATTTAGATATTTTTATATATATTTTTAGCATTTGACATGCTTAGCACTATACATTAAACACAAAGTGAAAAATGTGATGTGCGTCACCCAAAGACGTTAACTATGATGTGTTATCGAAATTAGCAGTCAGGAGCAATTGTCAGGATGGCTGAATTGGTAAAGCATCTGGACGGTATCCAGAAGATGCAGGTTCAAATCCTGCTCCTGACTGTTATTTTCGATTTCACATTTTTCACTTTGTGTTTAACAACTTATGAAGTTATACAAGTAAATACCTTTTAGTGTAGATATTAATATGTTACAGGAAAATGTAGCGTTTCTTGTACCGTGGGTTGTAGGCTGTATGACTTTCATGGCGCTCGAAGCAATGGCCATGGTGTACTCCAATATACTTAGAGATCATGTCAACAAGGTAAGATACTGTCTATTTGCCTAAGCATTGCATATACGTCTTTTTATTTATTTTTATATATTTATGCACGTAACGATAAGGTACCTATTTTCCTTTAAACTGTTACGGAAGGTACATATAATATGAGTAAGTTGTAGCATTTCGCAACAATAACAACATAGTTTAAGTAGGTATGTGATTTTACAATTATCACGTATTTTCAAACGGCTCACATCTATCTCTTAGGCACGTAACGCTATCGAGCTTTTTTCAAACAATTGTGAGAATTGTAATCGGTAAATGCATCGAAAGCTTTTGTTCGATCTTATGTGCATCATGTACGATCGCTGATTGCCATTCGTTACTGTTCATAACGAATGGCAATCAGCGATCATTTTGACACACGATGTATTTTCTTCTGAATAAAATACATATATGAGGATCAACCTGTTTTCTATAAGGGTAAGCTGACACAATAGATTCCTCATGCCATAATCCTTCTTAAATATTTTGTTCCGTTCACTATCATTATATTTTTCATACATGCACATTGGTTACGGATCGAGAACATCTCTGGATTTGATCAGGTCTTGCTTTGCCGACTGCAGTCTTCACACTTGCCATATTTATACCTTTTTTGTCATCATTCTTTCATTCACCCTCTCCTAGTGCCCAACCATCTTAATAAGTATAATTAATAATATTATTATTCATTTATTATTTAGATTTAGTTGGTACTAAAGTGAGAATACAATCTTTTTAATGCAACACTGCTTATTTTATCTCATTATTGCAGGAACTCAATTGATAACGTCCATTGATTAATTATTAACCAATAGAATAATAGCCCGTCACTAATTGTATAAACATAATTATTATATTTATTCAACAAATAGTCCAGTCGTTCCATGAAACCGTTTTATGAATAATCAACGAATCGTTATAAATGGACGATCGTTATATCTGGTTGTGAAATATATTGTGGTCTATGAAATAACTTCATTGATTTCCCTTGGGAATATATTATCATTAAAATAGGCTACAATGGATTATAAATTATAACATTGAATGATTTAGTTACTTACACCAAATCATGCTGTCAAATATTCATTTAGTGGTTCATCCAGCAATCCGTTTATCTTTTTGTTTCGTAATTCGTTTTTCAAATTTTTTTCTTTTTATGCCTTGATAGTCTGTATGGAGCAAGTGCCTCTCGTTTAGTGACATGTGCTCTAGTAAAACAGTTATGGAACGATAATAGTCCGATAGTGCGCATCAACAAAACAGTATAGGTAGCTTTTTTCTTGCCAGTCTTATGATGGCGGACGAGCCATGGTCATCTGGTGGTAAGTGGCAACTACCACTCATAGACTAAACAATATTAGGTATACTGTCATTTCCCTGCTCACCATTTCATTTTGGGGCATAAATAAATGGAGGGATATGTTCCGGTACAACCTATAAACACGGAGGTGGTTCATGGTCGCTTACACGACTGACAGTGGTAGCGATCCGCTTAAGTATTCCACTTGGTGCCTGCTGCAACTGCACCGCTGGTACAGCGGTACTGTGAATGACTGCTGATCATGATATCTCCGGTTCAATATTCCCCGGGTCTAAAATGTACCTGGTAGACGACAATAGGCTCGCCCCCTATTACATAGTTGGTGAACCGTGGGTGTGTAATACACCCCTGCCTACCCCTTCGAGGATACAGACGCGACTATGCTTTTATGTTTTTCCCACTTGGTATCTAACTCTCATCTGTAATGCAATGGGTGATAACTGCTTACTTCCCTTGATCGCCTCGTAGAACTCCTGTGGGAAAGATTGAGGTGGTGACACTTGTATTCTTTATCCGTCACCATACGGGTTTCGTCCCTAGGGCGACACCAAAGGCAGAGTTTTATGATTCTAATGGTGAAACAAAATTTTTCCCTAGTTTTTGTAATGTGCAAATAGTGAAAATTGGGTGATTTAGCCGGTCAAACCCAGCCCATATAAAATATAATGATGATGCTGAGATCATAAACAGCGGTTTCCATTTACCCCTCTGGAGGCCCGCCAATGTTTGATTGCTTAAAAATATTTAGCTACTCTCTGGTAGTAAATACCTATTAAGGTACCATGCTATTGGATGAGAATTTTACTGCCATGGATAACAATGAAATATAATTATAATGATAGCTGTTATTAAAAATATTTTGAAATATGGGTACAATGACAGCTGTTATTGAAAATATTTTTATTACCTACTGGTTGTAACTTAATTCGACTTTGATCAGAGAATTTTTTTTGTTTACATTTGTAATCGGTCGTGAGACCATAAGCGAATTTGTTAGGTGGTGATATGGCTTTTCTGGTGAGGTACGCAGCGCCACCCATACTAATCAAATAAGGTGGTCCCGTTTAAGTTTCTTGACCACCATAGACGGGTCTAGTAAATCTGCTACGAGTGGATTTGGGTGTGAAAATAGCCGCTCTATGTACCTGTACAGATCAGTGAATTTAAAACGCCATTCATTGTCATTTATGCATTCATGAAAAAATGCAAATGATATTCATGAACGATCTACATGTCATTGTAATCCTAAGGGATAGAGACTGAACGGTTAGGTTTTACTGATCAAATTAAAAATTTATCATAATTAAATGAAAGCCCACGCTGCACGATATTTTATTACAATTTGTATTTTAACAGGCTTTTAATGTTACTATCGTTAAATTTTAAATTTATTTCTACACATCATTGTTGTAACAATAGATTGGCCATGTTTGTCGGACAGTCGATGGCCGATGCAGCAAAAATTACTGACAAATACCTACCTAAAATTTTTGAATTAATTACCTATACCAAAAGGTAAGAATAGCGAGAGAAGATTTTGTATTCTTAATTAATTTTGAAAGGCGTATGATGTCTTATGTAGGTGCAGTAAGTCTAAGTCTAATTAGGTAATTTGTCACTAAATAACTACCTATTTGAATAAGAGAAATTACTCCCTACTCCAATTTGTATTCAATTAATCATTATCTCTATTATTACGTTACATTTACTTTTATACTATTTTACTCAGGAAGGATATAACACGTATAATAATTATGTTATCGTACTTATATCACGATATGACCTACAAAGTCAGGCAGAGTATTTTTCCGACTAATGACTGTTTCACTATTCGAAACTGCTCTTCCGCTCCTCTCAATGTGAAGTTTAGGCCGTAATCCACCACGCTGGCCTAGTGCAGGTTGGCAGACTTCACAAGCTGTAGAGAAAATATCTCAAGCATGCAGGTTTTCTAACAATATTTTCCTTCACCGAGCAGTGATCATTTTAAATTCTAATACCTAATCTCGGAAAGTGTGTGCGTGGATCGTTTTTATAAGTAGATACATAGAATAACACGTTGAAACCGTTGACTTTTGTCATTTAATGTATAGAATATATTTAAATTCTAAAAGTGGTGATATTTTGTTAATATTTTTATTTTGTTTCAGCAATTCGACTCGATGTGTAAAGCTGAAATATCCTTCCTAATACCACGTATTATCCTAAATGTAAGTAACATACACTATCTATATTAGTTTATTTTTTTAATAGAGCTTTTTATCTAAGTATTTGGCAGAAAGTCCAAATAAACCCCATTTATGATGTAGAGTACCTATGTACTGTAAGCACCATCAAATTGCAAAAATCGTTTAGTTTTTCATATACCTACGTAGATACCTACCTACACATTATGAGTAACTTTATAATTATAAAAGCACTTTATATTTTACGCAACATTAATCAAAACAAAGCTTCGCTTCAAAAACAAAATGGGTGATAACATTTTATCTGTAATACTTTGAATCGAGTTGGCTTTATGGATGGAAAGATTTAGAAAGCGTAACTCGAAATTGCTCGCATGACTAGAATAAAATATATTATATACGGCTGTTACTCCAAAAGGAAGATTTTTTCTATTCTTATTGCCTTTGATACCAAACGAGCGGGCGCCCCATCTAATGTACCGTTATCATCGCATCATAGATATTCACACATCACAACGGATAAGAGTAAGGAAATTGAACGGTTATTCTGCTCAATAAACGAAAATTCACGTTTTATAAGACTTCTTAGAGCATATCTTGAAGTACCTACCTTCATAACACGACGAGTACTTGCATTGATTGTAGTTAAAGTTTGCTAGAAATTGCATTTATACTGCCCATATTAGAAAGAAGTGCATGAACACGAAGAATTTTAATGTAAATGCATTTTTAAAATATACATCTTGTATTTTGTTGGATATCTAACCATATCTTTGTGTCATTTATTAGTACAATCGGAGCTACAGGGATGAACTGGAAGTAACTAGAAATAAATAATTTATCATTTCAGGTTTCAAAATCCTTTCAGATAAAAATTATTTATAGACTCATATATCGTGTTAAATGACTGTCATAACAACATTATTTTCAAAAACATCTCGCATCTTTAAGTCTTCATTTTAGAGTTAAAAGTTATCAACGCTAAAGTGAGTAGATAGTACCGTGATGTCTTTTTTAAGAAGCTACTAGGAGTGTTAAATTAATTATTAGAGATGGGCCGAATGTGATTTTAACCGAATAAGAACTTCGACCGAACATTCGGTAAACATACAAAATTCGTTCGTCTGAACTTCGGTGTGTGCTTTCTCAGGAGTACGTCGTGTTCTGCTTGTATTTTTTATGAAGACAACGTGGTAAAACAATAAAAAAAAACAGTCAGTGTAAGGCTGTCACTAGTAGGTATTTCAAGTTATTTTGTTTATTGATAGACTGCCTTAGAATAATTACACCTAGAAACCGAGTCCGCCTCGGTAAAGTGAGGCAACTCAAACCTAGCCATATTGGCTAAGTTCATTACTCAGCCCGTCAGTGCTCAAGGTCGTGTCGTATCGACAACTACACCCGAAATTTTTATTAAAAATGACGGTTAGTGCAGTCAACGGATGTCACAGTACATCGGAAAAGCACAAGAAAGATAGTAACATTACATTTCACGGGTAATTAATGCGTCTAAACTTATATTTTTACGTAAAACATGCATCAAAATGAAAAATAAATTTCAATAATTTGTCATGGCACAGTTTATGAAAATGTTGCCGACACGGGGAAATATTCTCCCACATTTTGTTGTTTAATTAAAAGTGAAACACGTCTCAATTAGGCAATTAAAGGCGCAATTTTTTAGGGTTCCGTACCCGAAGGGTCAAAACGGGACCCTATTACTAAGACTTCACTATCTGTCCGTCCGTCTGTCACCAGGTTGTATCTCAAGAACGGCGATAACTAGACAGTTGAAATTTTCACAAATGATGTATTTCTGTTGCCGCTATAACAACAAATACTAAAAACAAAAAATAATAATATTTAAGGGGGGCTCCCATACAACGTCTGTCTGTCCGTCCGTCTGTCACCAGGTTGTATCTCAAGAATGGCGATAGCTAGACAGTTGAAATTTTCACAAATGATGTATTTCTGATGCTGTTATAACAACAAATACTATAAACAAAAAAATATAATATTTAAGGGGGGCTCCCTTACAACAAACGTGATTTTTTTTTGCCCCTTTATGCTCGCTGTTGATAACGGCAACAGGTAGACGCTTGAAATATTCACAGAATATTTAGTTATATGTATATTCACTTTAAAAATAAATAATTAAATTAAAATAAAACAAATATTTAAGGGGGCCTCCCATACACAAACGTGTTTCTTTACTCGTTTTGGCTCTGTCTGTCCGTCTGTCTGTCACCAGGCTGTACCTATCTAAAGAACGGAGATAGTATACCTAGTCAATGGTACGGAAACATTCGTGCGCGAGTCCGACTAGCACTTGGCCGGTTTCTTCTTTTTGATTAAATTAAATTGGATTAATAAGGAAACTGAGACAAAAAACAACAAGTTCGCGTACTTCCGCGTCACTTACTTATAATAATAATATGTAATTTTATGTGTTGATTTGGTTTTAGGTTTCCTTCTGATTATTTTTATTTCACTCTTTTTAGTGCATCATGCCGGCAATATTCGTGTATTCTGGTAAATAGGTACGTTACACTGTTTAGGATGTAAACAAAACGGGTAACGACCAAGTAGTTTCGGTAAACGAATTGCACCTATATTTCTGTATGGGATCTATGGCCTTTGTCATCAATTGAGCAGTAAGAATTGATGAGTTCCAAATAAATAAAAGGTGTAATCTAATTTGTAATGTAATCACAACTATAAGTGTGAAATAGTTTCAACTTCCCTATTTTTAGGGAAAATTTAATGTATTATCAACATTATTTTTTCACTGTGTGCGTTTCGTCAAGCGTAAATGCAAGTACCTTATGCACACATAGATTATATTATTGCCTCACTTTTAACGGACCACTTTGAAGGGAACTATCGTTCTAGGTGTAATTATTCTAAGTAGACTGCTGAATTGCGAAAAAATCGAATGCATTAGTTTTTCTTATAAACAGATTAATTTATTTTAGACCTGTATTTTTTAGCAATTGACGTGCTCCGCTACTTTTTAAAGTGTAAATTATTTGTGAATAAGGAAAAAGGTCGTAAGACAAATGTGATGAGTAAATTGGGATGATCGAAAGATCAGTGGGATAGCTCAGTGGCTTAGAGCACTTCCCCGGATTGGAAAAGACGCGGGTTCGATTCCCGCTCCTATTAAAAATCAGATTAATTTATCTATAATAATTTAATGTTTAACGAACAACTGAGCATTATTAAATCACTCTAGAGTATTGGTATAGGTATGCGACTTATTTTACAGCTATGATAGATTTGATTTAAATAATGTTACTTAATTTTTTTCTAAATAAATGCAATCACTTTTATTTATAAATTGATTCAGCCGGCGACTCAGTCCGCATAGACTTCAGAATATAAATACATCACTCTAAGGCACATTCATTGTCTTTACATCTGTATTATTATAAAATTGTAACAGAGCTGTGTCTGTAAATTTAAGATATTTGAGAAAAAATTACTGTATTATGCTATAAATACGTGTCTGAACACAAAACATTTTTTTCTAGATTTTTTGTCTGTTTATCTGTTTGTTTGTTTGCGCATCACGCAAAAACTACTGAACGGATTTTAATGCAACTTTTTCCATTTGATAGGTCTCGATTAGACTTAACAACTGGTATACATTTTTTTTTTTTTTATCCCGCTACTATATCGGGAACCTGAGATACAACCTAAAAACTAGCTTTTGGTTAGCCTATTTTCTTTCCAGTCCACACTATATTTATATATATTTCATGGTAATCGGTTCAGTAATAACGGTGTGAAAGGGTAAAAAAACTAAAAAAAACTTACTTCCGCAAATATAATATTAACTAGCCTTTGCCAGCGGCTCAGCCACAGCCAAAAGCTACTTTCTATGTTATATCTCAGGTTTCCAATCAAGAAATTATACAAATACTGTCCACTATACGGAAGAAACGAACGTACACATTTTGTTGTTGCATTTATAGCCTAAAAGGTGTGTAAAGTTTGTGTGATTATACATTTTTTAAAAGACCTCTTCCTTTACAGTGTTTATGTATTTGGTGCGTTCTTCGATTATATCATCTACTCCGCGCCGGAGTTACCTGGAAAGGCGCGGCTGCGATCGAGCTGTGACTACTGCAGCCCCTCCAAACTTCGGAGCCACAGGCGTGCCAGCCTTGCGAGTCCACGCTCCTCCTAGGAGGGGTGGAAAGTGACACTGATGCTAGCCTTCATGACGTCTGATATACAGGACTTATTATATTCTATAAGTTTCTTGTTATATCGAATATGAACTATACCGTTTTTTTTGCTTTAGATGGTGACGTGCTCCTTTAAGTATTTTTTCTGTGATGATTATGAAATATTACTGGCTCAGAAAGATATTGCGATGCAAGATTAAAATGCTTTAATAATGTGATAAATAATAGTTTAGTTTGATTGATATTTATAACGGTTTAAACAAATCTCAAGTCATGGTAATAAGCTAGACAGAGCCGGTGTGTTCTAATGACGCTGCTGATTTTTGTACGTATTTTATGTTACTGGTGTTATTTTAAGTTTAACTATAAACTAAACACTCCCCTTATAAATAATAAGCCTAAAATGTTGATTTATATAAATGTCTTCGCACATCAAACTTAAAAGTAACATATTCATGAAATTATTGATAATCATATTATATATAATCATAATTCATGAACACAATAATTACCCGTCTGTATTCGTTAGAAGCTGTTAACTGAAAATCTCAATTGTTACGATGCATCAATAATGTTATATAAAATATTTATTTCATTATTCTCTATCTATTTTTTTAGGCATTTGACATGCTCCGCTACTTTTTAAAGTACGAATTATTTGTGAATAAGGAAAAAGAGATTTTTTTTGGGCGTAAAGACAAATGTGATGAGGAGATTGGGATGACCGAATAGGTCAGTACGATAGTAGTGGTCTAAGCCACTAAGCACTTCCCCGGATTGGAAAAGACGAGGGTTCGTTTCCCGCCCTTACTAAAAATCTCTTTTTCCTTATTCACAAATAATTTGTATTTCATTATTATTTCCATAAGGAATATTAATAAAAAAAAAATTAAGGAAAATATTATATCAGAATGACAACTTGTAACTGAAACTTGCAGATATAACTAATAAAGTTAGTACAATTCTAAAGCCGGCCCCACACGGAATATTAATAAAAAAAAAATTAAGGAAAATATTATATCAGAATGACAACTTGTAACTGAAACTTATATCTGCAAGTTAAGCTAATAAAGTTAGTACAATTCTAAAAGTAGCTAACACACAGCGGCAATGTAAGGCCGTTTTATGACAAAGGGCAATCCGTTGCCCCTGCCTACCCCTTTGGTTAACATGCGAGAATCTATGTGTATGTCATTAAAATTCCAAATTACAATAAATTTAAAGTATATTTTTTTAAAGTGTATAAAATCATTTTTACATAAAGTAATTTACCTAAATTCACAAAAGCATTGCCCCAGAGCAAATACTGTGAAGCTGGGATTTAAATGAGTCATTTATATTTTTGTATGACATTGTTAATAACATACGAAAACAAAGATCATTTTTAATATTACACATCATTTTTAATATTACACATCATTTTTAATGTTACACATCATTTTTATGCGTCAGAGCCCTAGTAATTTTCTGAAAATAAAATTAAAGTTAAATAAAGTAGCTACTAATAAATATACCTAATATGGTTTATAAACATTTGTATTAGTTTTTTAATATTGATTATCTAATATACCATTTGGATGCTGCTGTATCATTTTTTAAAAGCTGGAAATTCGAGATTTTAGTTACGTAAATAATTTAATCAATAAATGCCATTGCAAAATATTAAATTTATTCAGACTATTTTTTACACTAGACATAGTATGGTATATATTATCATTTCTTCAATAATCTTATCACATATGGATAAATACTGCAACGCGAAGCGACGACGTGTGATTATAGGTATATAAGTATATTATTACCATAATTTTTAAATGACAAAACCCAATGGCGTCAGACCTTTACCTATACAAATTTTCTAAAAAACAAATATTCCACACATATTGTTTTGTAGACAATAAGTAAAATCTGGCGGCCCTGGGCCCTGTATAAACGATAGGTTACGTTTACGTTGTCGTCACTTTATTTCAATCCCATACATTGATTATTGTATCCTATTCTACTAGCCTTTATTCCACTTTTCTTGGCAGCGGATGTTGCTAATATCTATAGTAATTCATATTACGATCATGTTTATGTAAACTGTTATTAAAAATAACTGTATATACTGCGATAAATTTCAGACAAAGAAGTATATAATTTAAAATAATGTAAACATATTATTTATAGATGCTGTAGTAATTTTTTTAACGCTTGTAAATAATGTAGAAATATGTTATTGGGTGTTATAGTCACCTATAGATATTATCGTAAGCGCTGTAAAAATAGATATTTTGAGAATAAAAATACGTTACATTAAAAACCCGTTATTAAAAACATCTAATAAAATTCAATGTTAAAATAATAAATTGTGTTTCTTTTCATTAAAGAATAATATTGACCTACATTTTCTTTTTTCTACTTAGTTTATATTTCTTCAAAAATAACTTATGCTCTTTTATTACTGATGGAACAGATGAGCCACAACCCACTTGATGGTAAATGGTAAACACCGTTCACCATTATATTTCGTGGATAAAAAACTAATAAATGGACTATGGCTATGTCCCGCTATAACCAAAAGACAAACGAAGTGCTCCGTGGATGGTCACACTGCAGGTAGTGGTACCCACCCACTCGGGTCCAATAACAATTGATTACTCCCCGCTTGATTTCCAACCCTACCACCATTAATACAGTGGATGATAACTGCTTAGTGTGTGATCAAAATAGGATGGGTATAGAGAAAGAATAGAGTGGTAAGACTTGTACTCTTGGTCCATCACCACACGGTTAAAAATAACCAGTACCTACTGAAAAATATTAAAATTTTAGCATAGCATCTCGCCTGTATTCCCCGAAGGAGTAGGCAGAGGTCTATTACACACCTACGGTTCGCCAGCTATGTTTAAGTTGTTATGTTGTATCCCACGTAATAGGGGGCAAGCCTTTTGCAGTCTACCGGACACATTTCCAAACTCCGGGCTGCTACCGAGATTTTTTTTTATCTAGACACGCGGTAGCTTTTCATACCAAGTTCAAGCTAAAGAATTGGCGAGTAGTACCGTGTGTAATATTATACAAATCATTTGGAACCACTTTATTTAAAGTAGCATAAACGGGTCTTTTTTCGCGTATAAATTAGGTGAAATTATTAACTACCTTTTACCCGACGTTTCAACTGCGTTGCAGCAGCCGTGGTCACGGGACAACTCAACACTTTACTTTCACTTTACTGACCCCCTCATAACTAAAAAATTATTTCAGATAAACATGTCAACTTAGGATAATATATTGAAGCCTAAGGTCTGACTTGGCTAGTTTTCATCCTTCCATCAGCCTTTAAATGTCCACTGCTGGACATAGGCCTTCCCAAGAGAAAGCCACAACGAGCGGTCCCGTCATGGGGGATAATGCCGTAGTCGCCACGCTTGGCCTGCGGGTTGGCGATCGCAGTGGATGTCGTTAATACTCGAGGGAGTGCTGCTGCCCACTCCCCCTGGTGTTCCCTCAGACGGCTCTTACGACTCCCGTGGGTAGAGAGGGGCGGGACAATTCTAAATCCAGCCTCAAACGGCCAACGCCACGGGGGGAAGTTTTCATATACGAATTATATTATAGCCTTTGCAAGTTCCAAAGCTCTAAGTTCCTATTTTATTCTTCCGAAAATTTGGCTTGCTGGCTGGTAGAAACTAGCCATCGAACATAGGGCTCTTCCATGACTGTTTTAGTAGGTACTTAATGATAATTCGTATATTAGAACTAGCCAAGTCAGATTTTAGGCTTCAATTATATATAACTAAGGATAAAAAAAATATATTTTAAGTTGTTATAAAATATTTTTTGTTGTTATAAATAAATTTCAGGACTGACCATTGAACTTGACACCCATTTAGATCTCACTTGTTAAACACAAAGTGAAAAATGTGAAATCAAAAATAACAGTCACGAGCAGGATTTGAACCTGCATCTCCTGGATACCGTCCAGATGCTTTGCCAATTCAGCCATCGTGACAATTGCTCCTGACTGCTAATTTCGATAACACATTCATACTTAACGTCTTTGGGTGACGCCATCTGCGCATCTGGACGGTATCCAGAAGATGCAGGTTCAAATCTTGCTCGTGACTGTTATTTTCGATTTCACATTTTTCACTTTGTGTTTAATGTATAAGTAGTGCTAAGCATGTCAAATGCTAAAAATATATATAAAAATATCTAAATATCTCACTTCTTTTTTAATTGAAGTCAACAACCAATGCATATATATCGTTATTGAACTAAGCTCTCATTTCACATTTATATTTTTGCTGGAATTGTGAATTTATTTAATTCTCTCGCACCGCAATATTTGTTCAATTTAAACAGAAAACTAAAAAAGTCGTACGTCATTCGTGCATCGCAATTGGGATCAACCCCTCTCCACCCATGGGAGTCGTAAGAGCCGACTGAGGGAATACCAGGGGAGTAGGCAGCAGCACGCCCTCCAGTATTAACAACATCCACTGCGATCGCCAACCCGCCTGCCAAACGTGGCGATTATGGCACTATCCCCCTTTGGGGAGGCCTATGTCCAGCAGTGGACGTCGAAAGGCTGATGTATGGATGGATGGAATTGGGATCAAATATACCTTAAAATATACATTGTAAAAATTCAAAATACACCAAATGCCATACCTAATCTTACCAGAGCGCTGACGTAGACAATAACTGTGTTTTACTTAAATTTATTATAAATAAATTATTTATACCAGTACCTAAGCTTACACTCTTGCTCTTCAGCAACATAAGGCCTAAAAAACTCAGTGAGATTATCTAAAGTCTTGTAACGTATTTAGGTACGATCACATAAAGGCCATAGAGGCTTATCGTCATATCAATTCGACCGTGTAAATCTTTTAGTCTTGATTCGGCTTCAAAGAATTGTCTTTTGCAAGACGAACACTAAGATTAGACTGATATTTATATTTTTCTGTACAAGATTTAGTACATAATCCGTGTGATTTTGAAGCGCAGTTATAAGGAATGACTATAGATTTTAATAGAATACAAAGTGCAAAAATAGAAAATAAGAGCAATAAGGCACAAGAATGTGATTCGAGCAGATCTTTTTTCAGAGTTAACGTTAAAGTACAAATTATAATTTGTGATTAAGGAAAAAGAGTATTTTAGTACAGGCGGGAATCGAACCTGCGTCCCTTCCTATCCGGGGAAGTGCTCTAATACACTGAGCTACAGTACTATCTTTTAGACATACCCAATCTCCTTATCACATTTGTGTTAACGACCAACGCCCTCTATCGGAACGCATTTACATGCATTAATCCAATATAGTAAGTTTAATTTTGCAATTAAAATTCATACTATTTGATGGCGTGATTTTTTAAACATTTTGATCTATATTTTAGCACTTGCTGCTTGCTAGCTTGCTTGCTAGCTCGGGATAAAGACCTCGAACTATTGGAGCCCTCGCTACGCTCGGGCGCCAAACCCCGTCTCGGCACTAAATAAGTCTTTATCCCGAGGTAAACACTGTGCTTTTCATTACGAATACGAGGAAACTAAAAATAAAAATCATGAATTAGCTAAAGAAAAATGAGTGACTTTAAAAAAATTAATTTGGAATCGCTATTTTCCCGCCGATTTTGTTTTTTTTCTGTGGCCTGTCAGCTATTCAGCCATTATTTTTCATTTTAATCATTAAAAAAATATAAATCTTCTTTATTTTAAAGATATTTAGTTGCAACTTTATTAAAATAAAGTCATATAAAAAACAAATTCTTTAATAAATACCTTAACTTTATGTTATTTCAATTTTACATCGCGCTGTAATTGACTGGCTGTACAGAAAATAGAACTGTTTTATTTTTTATAATTACTCAGCTGTCAGTTGAAAGTAATTCTCCCTAGGGCTGAAAAGTATTACTTTCAACCCGCTCCTCAGGCAACTTCAGGCCTACTTTCAGAGTATGAGTAATGAAAAATACATTATTTTTAAGTTTTTGTCAATCTGTCTATTTGTTCCGGCTACTACACACGTAAGAGATGTGGTGGAAACCATCGCGTGGCAAAAGTGGACATGGGCAGGTCATGTTGTTTGGATGAGCACAGATAGTAGGGCATGGAAAGTCCTAGAGTGGAGGCCGTGACCGAACACCAGACAACGTGGTTGCCTACCTAAGCGATAGGTAGACGACATCCGATGACATGCACGCCGTGGCTGGATAAATCAAGCACCACACAGAGTGGCCTGGAAGAAATTGGGAGAGGCCTACGTCCAGTTATGTATCAGGAGAGGCTGATAACGATGATGAATTAAGTAGCTGTTACCCGCGACTCTTTCCGCGTGGCATTCAGATTTTTCGCGGAATTCTAATTTATGTTCCAAAATGAAAGTAGCCTAAATTATTTTTTTTATAACCTCGGCTATCTACCGGGTCTCCTCTCATGGTGAGAGGAAGTCCACCACGCTGACCCAATGCGGGTTGGCAGACTTCACAAGCCACCGAAAAAATCTCTCAGGTATGCAGATTCATCACAATGTTTTCCTTCACCGAGCTGTGATAATTTGTAAACAAACACACACATGATATCGGAAAATCCCAAAAAGTCAGAGGTGTGCGAGGTCTCATCCTTAAACTAGGGATTGAACTCGATACTCGAAACTGTCTTTGCAGTCCTTGGTTTTACCGTAAGGCTATCACTGCTATTATATTTTTATATACGTGTAGTAAAAAGTTGTTATTTAAACATTATAAACAGACAATTAATTTTAATTTACTTGCTTAAATTAATTATTTAACCTGGTTAACTAAAGTAGTCTATAAACTTCCTGGTGAATCACAAACATATCTTTTAAAAACAAACTTATCCTGCTTAATATAATATACAATAACATGTTTTTGGGTTAAACAAATCATAGATCCAATTATAAATGACTTGCCAATTGACATAAGCTTCCTAGGCTTATCCTAAGTTTTGTTGGGAACAGTTTCCTGTTTATTTAGTTAGAATGACAGGCAATCCATGTAAATATATTAGTTAATGTATTTACATGGAGTGCCTGTCATTCTAACATCCCTGTCCCAACTGAAGTAAGATTTAATATCGCCTATATTTCCCGAAGGGGTAGGCAGAGGTGTATTACATACCCACGGTTCACCAGCTATGTTTAAGTCCCAC
Source organism: Leucoma salicis (assembly GCA_948253155.1). NCBI lineage: Eukaryota > Metazoa > Arthropoda > Insecta > Lepidoptera > Erebidae > Leucoma > Leucoma salicis. The sequence continues at coordinate 22,329,257 of OX411807.1, forward strand.
GTAATAGGGGGTAAGCCTATTGCCATCTACCGGGCATATTTCCAAACCCCGGACTGCTACTGAGAATTTTTTTTTTTACGAAAATGCTCAATAACACTGCTTGACCCGAGGATCGAACCCAAGACCTCATGATCAGAAGTTGTTTACACTACCGCTGCACCACGAAGGCAGTTAAAGTAGTGGCAGTGTAACTATAGTACATAGGTAATATACTTACATCTACGACTGATCTACTAGATTACTAACTCCAACAAAGATTAATTTATTTAAGCACATAAATATAGCAAATAATTGTTTTCATTATCTAAACAGTTTATTACAATAAAACAATCTAGATTTGTTTGTTTATTTGAGATTGCAACGGAGATCCCCTTCTTGCATAATAAATTAATCACTTTAGTCACTTGACTGTTGTATTGTTTATCCGCTTATGCAAATCTCTGTCTGTTTTATAGCTCCTTTGATGATTACCACTATTAATTGCAGTGTAGCTCAAATGTATGCACGAGAAACTAGCTTTCGAGATTTGACTGTCAAGGGATATCTAAAATTCTAAAGCCAACCATTCTAGAAAAGTTTATTAATTTTTGCGAACCATGGATACATAATCCTACCCTGTGATTATAATAATGAATTTATCAATTGTAGATATTAATAATTTATAATTTGTATTAATAATACTTTCTAACATTTACGCGAATTTTACACATTTTGAAATAAAACAATTGAGCGCCTCCCTCTAGCCCTGCCCTATGTTAAAGGAGTCACTGACAAGATTGGCTATTCTCAAGAAAGCTTCAATTAAAATCTACTGTAAGCCAATCAAAAGAATTAGTCAATTTTTACCACCAGTCAAGTGCCATATACCCTTACAGGATGCAGGAGTGAACAAGCTGGATTGTGATTGTGGTCTCTCCTACATTGGGCGAAGAAAGAGATCATAAGAACTCGGATTAAAGAACACATAGCTGATGTGAAGCACCGTCGCTATACAAAGTCTGCAATTTGTGAGCACACACAGGACCACACCCGCCATTACATCAGGTTTGACAAACCTCAAATTCTCGCAAAAGAACATCGATATCGTCCTAGAATGATACGTGAGGCTATTAAAATTAAGAAACATCCTAATTTCAATAGAGAAGACGGTTGGGTCTTACCATCAAGCTGGAATCCTGTGATAGGCCTCACCAAACACAATACAAGAAGGCACACCACAAGATTGCAAGACACAGTTAGCGCTTATTGTGTAGATAAAACCCACAGTAGTGTTTAGTTAGTATTTTCCGCATAATTTAATAATCCATAACAAGTTGTTGCCTTTTTTGATCTATATTTTTTAGCATTTGACATGCTCCGCCACTTTTAAAGTATAAATTATTTGAGAATAAGGAAAAAGAGATTTTTTGTACTAGCGGGAATCGAACCCGCGTCTTTTCCAATCCGGGGAAGTGCTCTAGAGCCCCCTAAAAAATATAGATCAAAAATGTTTAAAAAATCGCGCCATCAAATAGTATGAATTTTAATTGCAAAATTAAACTTACTATATCGGTTTAATGCATGTAAATGCTTCCGATAGATGGCGCTGGTCGTAAAGACAAATGTAATAAGGAGATTGGGATGGTCGAAGTACCTGTACTATAGCTCAGTGGCTTAGAGCACTTCCCCGGATTGGAAAAGACGCGGGTTCGATTTTCGCTAGTACAAAAAATCGCTTTTTCCTTATTCTCAAATAATTTATACTTTAAAAGTTGTTGCCTACTGAGTTTTCTGGCCGGATCTTTCTCAGTCAGGCCGCGGTCCGATCCGGTGGTAGCTTTTTAGTCTTAGCTTCTATTAAAATCAATATATTTAATAATAGAAACTAATAATCAATATTGTCTTCTTAATGGTAGATATTGATTAATTAAAAATTTTTATTGGTAGTTTGTGGTAGAATTTTTAAGCACTAAATTTAAACAAAAATTTTAAAACTTAAAGGAGTATTATACTAATTCTACTATACTAGCTTAAAATCTCATACATTGTAAGCATAAAACTTAAAGTAGATATTTTTAATTGTGTTTCTAAGCTAAATATTATGTGGGTTGAAATAAATAAACCAAAAATTTGTAAAATCATATTACTGTGGGCAGACGAAACCGTTGAAACAACATAAATCAGCTTTGGACATCTACCATCTAAGTCCACCCGTGATCATGAATGCTGTAAAGTATTCGAAACGTCGGGATAGTATAAAAATCAAGTAAACGCGATAGATATCGTAAACGTAGTTTAATTTCAAAATTTGTATTAATGCTAAATATAAATCTCCCGTCTAAATTCGAATTTATCAATTATAAATAGGTATCTATAGCCCACATAGCTTATTATTTTATTATGTCACTAGAGATAAGTATAAATTTTAATATAAAATATAATATTCATACTATAAAATATTAGAACTCTGTCAGCCACACATATCTGTATTGAAAATGGAGACGAAAAAATAAGAAGTAATGATTATTTCTGATCTACGTATGTATGTTAGTTTGATTTGGAGAGGATATTCACTTACACTAAATTCAAAGTCCACGCAGCTAAATATAAGCTTTTTTTTATTTAGTTCTTTATCCATAATGTAAACCCTTCCTTTTGGTAAGGGTTTGATCACTGAGTGATCATGCCACCCTAGAACATAATATACACTTACATCGATAAACTTAAAACTAATTATCTCTACGACTAATTGCTAATTGTGCCAATTTATACAGTTGTATGGCTTCTTTTGATAGTGGTGCAGATAAAATGCTGTTGCAGGCCTCAATACTATGTAAATTCGTTCCATAGCTATTCTCGAACTCTTTTCTCTCGACCTCGCTCCGCACACACTCCACTAAAATATGGTCTTCTCTAACTTGACACACAGTGCAGTTAGCTGAAGAGTTTTTTTTCCATCATATGTATAAAGCTGTTTAGAGTCAAAATATGAGCTTTAGAATTTTTTTCCGCCTGTTCATTCATTATTGCCTCTCTTAAAGTTCCTTGCTGAACTACAAATAAAGCCTATCCAGCATCATTATCTACATTATGCACAAAAATCTGCATAAAAAGTTATTTAAACTTAGTGATATTTACGTACATAACATAACATTCTGTTTATTTTTAAAAGAATTCCAAAGAATTCCTTGAAAAATCTCTGCCTGAATGTGTACTTGTAACAAGTGTGCAGTTATCAGAGACTTATATGTATCAAGCTCCAACACACCAATTCTCATAGTATCATCGAAGAAACCTTCAAAAACTTCGAAATGGAAACTACGACTAGCAGCTAAGCTTCAAGATAGAATTAGTGACCATGGCCAGTCCAGTTGAGGGACGTAGACCATTCTCAGTTTTTTCAAGCCATTGGATTTTTTATATAGGTAACAGAATATTTACGTTTACTTTAATTATTGTATCAAAGGACAATACCCATTTTTGGTATCAAGTTTTCTCATGCCTTGAGGCACGAGAAAACTAAATATTACAATAATTTCTTTACAACAATAATTTTAGCATAATATTTTTTTTTACATTTATTTCCGAATAGGGGATTTAATTTAAAAAAGTGTTTTAATATGCTCTTTCCTCTTCCACATTTTCGTAATTAAGTACATATTGCAATTCACTACACGCACATAACACATATAATGTGACTTTCTTAAAATGGCGTATTCAAAAAAATATATAAAATAGTACTGTTGAAATTGTAATTTAAAAATTTCCAATATTTTAATTTGATTACTATATAATCGTAGTAACGGTTGATGGTCGGTATTGAGCTTAGATTTGACCTCTATAACAACTGTGTCGTTTCACAAGAAACCATGACGTTCTAAACTATGTCAAGTTCAAATATTTTTTCTAGCAAACAAAATTATTTCCATCCATCCATCCATCAGCCTTTTAACGTCCACTGCTGGAGATAGGCCTCCCCAAGAATGAGGGATAGTGCTGTAATCGCCATGCTTGACAGGCGGGTTGGCGATCGCTGTGGATGTTGTTAATACTCGAAGGAGTGCTGCTGCCCACTCCTGCGGTATTCCCTCAGTCGGCTCTTACGACTCCCATGGGTGGAGAGGGGTGGGACAATTCTGAAAATGGCCGCCCCACACGGCATAAAAAAAAATTAATAAAAATTATTTACTTCTTATAAAATATTTTTTTTTATATTTTATTTTATTCTCACAAACCGCCTCGCCAGAAGACTTGACGAGTTCCAGCCTCCGGAACAAGCCGGGTTTCGAAAAGGCTACAGCACCGTAGACCATATCCATACTGTTCGGCTGATTGTACAGAAGACCGAAGAGTATAATCAGCCGCTGTGTATGGCTTTTATGGACTACGAGAAAGCCTTCGACTCCATCGAAACCTGGGCGGTTTTCGATGCTCTGCAGCGGTGTCGCATCGATTGGCGCTATACTGAGGTGGTGAGATGTCTATATTATACCGCCATACATTGACCGCATACAGTGACCGTTCAGTTCCAAGACCAAAAGACCAACCCGATCGAGCTGCGTCGAGGGGTGAGACAGGGGGATGTAATATCCCCCAAGCTCTTCACCAATGCACTCGAAGACGTCTTCAAGATACTGGACTGGACTGGGCGGGGCATTAACATCAATGGCGAATACATCTCACACCTTCGGTTTGCCGATGATATCGTCATCGCTGCAGAGTCACTGGAACAGTTAAGCGGAATGCTGCATAGCCTAAATGGAGCCTCTAGAGACGTCGGCCTCGGCATGAACTTGGATATAACCAAGATCATATTTCATGAACATGTCGCGCCGGGACCGATCTACGTCGATGGTTCAATGCTCGAAGTTGTTCAGGAGTATGTCTACCTTGGATAATTTGTCCAATTTGGTAGAAACAACTTCGAGAAAGAAATCAACCGCAGGATCCAATTGGGTTGGGCAGCATTTGGCAAACTACGCCACGTCTTCTCTTCGCCTTTACCGCAATGCCTGAAGACTAAAGTCTACAACCAATGCGTCCTATCTATCATGACTTACGGGGCCGAGACGTGGACACTCACAGTGGGACTAGTCCACAAATTGAAAGTCGCGCAGCGGGCTATGGAGCGGGCTATGCTCGGCGTCTCTTTGAAGGATAGAGTTCGTAATGAGATAATCTGACAAAGAACCAAAGTTACCGACATAGCTCGCAGGCTCAGCAAGCTGAAGTGGCAATGGGCTGGTCACATCTGCAGAAGGACCGACGGCCGATGGAGCAAGCGTGTCCTAAAGTGGAGACCGCGACTTGATAAGCGTAAGGTAGGACGGCCCTCAGCTAGGTGGACCGACGACCTCAAAAAGGTCGCTGGGACAGATTGGATGCGGAAGGCGGAGGACCGTGTGCAATGGCGCGTGTTAGGAGAGGCCTTTGTCCAGCAGTGGACTGCAATAGGCTGATTGATTGATTGATTGATATTTATTTTATAAGAAGTAAATAATTTGATAAGCTCACACTGATAATCTACGAGTTTATTTAGATAAAACATCAATATCATTTTGAAGTCTTTTAAATAAAGAATCATTAAATGTTTCAAAAATTGGCTAATAATACAGAGCATCATTATTATTTCTCTTTTATTTTCAAACATGTCACGGATTATGATTTATTTACGTAAGAAGCTTTTTTACGGAGTATGTAATATAATATATATTACATCTGTGAGCTTATATTAGAACTTGAAGAAATTGACAGGAGACCCATTCAGACCTGCCATTCTCACAATAAAGTGTGTCAATCCGTTTCACAATGGCGGCGTAGTACCTGCCTGAAAATAAAATGAGGCTTTATCTTCGAAAATAAATAAGCAATACATAGAGTTTTAAAGCAACTTACTAGAACAAATTATGGTGGTTACCAAAGTGTGAGACCTGTTTGTGGATACCTAACTTCCTCCGTGCTTCGAAGGGCTCGGTATAACGAGCCTTCCAGTTATCCAATAATACCCTGGCAGATGGTACAGTTTTTCAGTCTTAATTAAGAATGTGACTCTGATGTTGTTCTGATGTTACTAGTTGTCATTCTAGTTGCGTTGTGGAGGTCAGCTAGGCAGCTTGCTTCATGTAAATTGTCGTGATTCCCTAAAATAATCATCTTCATAATTTGACTCCCATAAGGATAGCTAGAATTTTTTTGATTGCAGCATTTTTATAAGTCTGCACAATGTATTCAAGAAAACATATTTTGTTTAATTTCTATCTATTTATCTGTTTATAATGTTTGCGCATCATATACGTATGACATAGACGTGTATGTATGTATATATCTAATATTTCCATTATCGCTGAACAATAAATTCTAATATCTGTAACTTCTACTTACTTAAATAAACTTATGCAATTCTACACAAACTTACTTTAATGGAATTCTCGCAATTCATAAACTTCGTTAAATAGATTGATAGCTTGTGGCTACTTATATAGGAGTTACGTCAATTTAATATCCTAATTATTTCTATATACATTTAAGTATAGATTACAAAGTGAGACTCAAAAATATATACAGCTAAACTAAGTTTAGGTAAGTACTTACTTACCGTAGGTAGTTCATGTTGTAGATTCGGTTCCCATTTAGGTAAAGCATTTAGCCTGTACCTAAAATCTCTGCAACAAAAGGAATATTCCTTAGCGATATTTTCTTGAACCGCAGCAGCTGATTCAATTTTATTAAATAAAAAAATTATATTACACGTGCTCTAACTTGTCCTATAAAATACGTTAAACACAAAGTGAAAAATGTGAAATCGAAAATAACAGTCAGGAGCAGGATTTGAACCTGCATCTTCTGGATTCCGTCCAGATGCTTTACCAATTCAGCCATCCTGACACTTGCTCCTGACTGCTAATTTCGATAACACATCATACTTAACGTCTTTGGGTGACGCCTGCGCCATCTGTCGGACGTATTTTCATACATTATACCGACCAGGTAAACTTAATTTTACAATTAAGATTTTACCTAATAATAACGCAAACCCTTTAAATATTTAGATATTTTTATATATATTTTTAGCATTTGACATGCTTAGCACTAAGCATGTCAAATGCTTAATGCTAGCAGGATCCTGCTCCTGACTGTTATTTTCGATTTCACATTTTTCACTTTGTGTTTAATGTATAGTGCTAAGCATGTCAAATGCTAAAAATATATATAAAAATATCTAACTATAAAATACGTTTACAACAACGCGATAAACACAGTGTCCTACCCTTGAAAGTCACACACGCAAACTGCACATTTAGCTCCTACTATTTGAAATAAAAAAATATTTTTCCATATGATTATTTATCTGTTTGAAGCGGCAATATCTATAATTAGGGAACTCTTAACTTCAAAAACTTCAGTGATTTACTTATTAATCAAAAATCGTACCGGTACTTCTCCTATTGGTATTACAATTCTTACGACAATCACTGATATCCGTAATGAAACCTCTCATCTTAGAATGTAGAAACGAAATATTAAGCAGTGCAATTACAATGAAAAATATTGCTATTCGTCAATGGTGAATAAAACATGAGATTCCTTAGTACCGGAGAAGGTGGAGTTTTCCATTAAATGTATTAAAGCGAGAACCTTGGTCTTGAACCTTGGCCTTTAGACAATAGGTGCATATGCCCTTTAATGACGAGCAAAATGTCACCTTAAATGATCGAACACTTTATTTTGTAGTGCTCGTAGTGTATTTTTAGTGCGTTTTTTATATTTTTTAAGAATTTGACAGGCTTAGCCATATAAATGAACACAAATAACACATTCCTTCCATGGACTTATAAAAAATAAGATTCCTTCTTAATGTATTTAGACATTTGTATATATATTTTTAGCATTTGACATGCTTAGCTCTATACCTACATTAAACACAAAGCACGCAGGATCCTGCTCGTGACTGTTATTTTCGATTTCACATTTTTCCCTTTGTGCCTTCTTAAGGTCGTACGTGACGCCTACGCTATTGCATACATTATTCCGAACAAGTAAGCCTAATTACTATAATTAAGATACATACCAAATAATACTGTTTTCCATGAGATGCGGGTTCAAACCCATTTTTTTTTTTTTTTTTTTGGGAAAAAATGTTCCTTACCGCATACCCCGACGTTCGGGACAACGAACAGGGTAGTGTGGGGCCCGCACCAACTAAAGAAACCCGCCGTATGCCGTCTTCTCCGCCTTTATTGGCGGGCCACTGGAACCCTGCTCGTGACTATTTTTTTAAATTTTCATTTTTGCACTTTCTATTCAATCATAGTATGTATGAAAAGGGCTTGAGATGCGGGTTGGTGCATCCTGAGCCACGTGGGCACTTGTGCCGGCGTCTAAATCCCGTAAAGGGACGGGTCTCGGTGTGTTTCTATGATTAACAGAGGGCACAGTTGATAGGCTGAACGTCCGCCGTGGAGCACCTCCTCATAGAAGATCAGCGTGAAACAACAGTAGTTCCTGCTCTGTTTAGCAAGGGTAGTGAGAGTGCCAGAGGCCCAAGCTGACTCATTATTGTCCTTCCCCTTTACTTCTAATCCATTTTTTTGGAGCTGGCGATGCGCTAATTCTGTCTGAACCGATGACTGGCTGATGCCCAACATTAGCAAACTCCAATACCTAAGTTTTTTGGCTGGTATAATTTGATTGCGTCAGCTTATGAAAAAAATCTTGGCTATAAAAAACTATAGGTACCTAATACCTATAGTTTTTATTCCTAAACAATTTTGTTTTAAACTTCACCATAAACTGAAGTCAGGAGTAAAATAAATACTAGTCTGAAATCTAAGTTATAATGAATTATAAGGCTTATATTTATATTACGTTATCGTATTCATCGTCACCGTTACCAAAATCCGTTAAAAACTTGCCCATTTGTCCCACCCCTCTCCACCCATGGGAGTCGTAAAAGCCGACTGAGGGAATACCGAGGGAGTGGGCAGCAGCACTCCTTCGCGTTTTAATAACATCCACTGCGATCGCCAACCCGCCTGCCAAGCGTGGCGATTACGGCACTATCCCCCTTTCTTGGGGAGGCTTATGTCCTGCAGTGGACTTTAAAAGGCTGATGGATGGATGGAAGGTTACCAAAATATTAGGTACCTATAGATCCGTGTGTTGACGGACTAAGAAAATAAGTGTCACCACACTATCCTTTCCTGCGGGTGTCGTATGAGGTGAATATATTTATTATCCCGGTACATGGCATGGCTTGCCGAGTGTTATGCATTAAATTTAAAATTTAAATTATGGATTTATTGCTTAATTTGAAAATAATCAAGATGGCTCCATATTATATTACAGCAATTTTTTTTAAATTACAACCTAAGCAATGCAACGTTTGATTTATTTATCCCATCAGTTTTTAAATGTTTACACATTTTTCTAGATCCAAACCTGAAGTTCATGCAGAGGAAAGGTAAGAAGTAGTATACTATCAACATCATGATTATTTATAGTACCACATTAAACGTAGGATTATGTTCCAAATGTTTCTAATCCCTAAGAACCAAGGTAGTATAATGTTCCGCTTTATGTTGCTTTTTAGGTGACTTATACGTAATAAAATTTTCGCATTTTTTTTTGTTTGTCATATACCTGTGCTTTAAGCATAAGTATAGCATAGGATTTCAAACACATAAGTAGGTGTCTAGCACGGAAATTGTATGTAAATACTAAATTATTTTTTGGTTTTTAGTTCAAGGTGTCTTTTGAAGTCGGTTTTTTTTTATTTAAAAATAATTAATTTTTTTGCTTTTTTAGTGGTTATTTATAAAGTAGGTTAGAATAGATGGTACATGATGGGGAGGCCTTCCTCGGATCACAGGAGTCTGAAAATGATAAATATGAGCGCATTAAAGCGCAGTAGAGAAAGAAATAGAAAACAGCGAGTCTTCCGAAGACCGTGAAGAAAGATTGGCGTACCTATATACGCTAACTAAACTGCCTCGGTGGTGCAGCGGTAGTGTGTGCGATTGCCGATCATGATGTCTTGGCTTCGATCCCCGGGTCGGGCAGTGCTATTGAGATTTTTCACAAAAAGAAAAATTCTAGGCAATGTACGGCAATAGACTCGCCCCCTATTACGTGGGACTTAAACATAGCTGGTGAACCGTGGATATGTAATACACCTCTGCTTATCCCTTCGGGCATACAGGCGTAATGCTATGCCAACTAAACGCACTGTTCCAATGAGCCAAAGAGTCAGCTGAAAATATCATCGAGGTATTTCCAGATGCAATTTTTTAGATTTTTGTTATTTTTTTAAAAACTGTAGTACCTATTTTGATAAAATTTGAATGGGACCTCCTATGATGTAGAACCTACCAAACAAAAAAATAATCATTGAAATCGATTCATAATTGGCGGAATAATCGCGTAACAAACACAAAAAAAAATACAGCCGAATTAAGAACTTCCTCCTTTTCGGAAGTCGGTTGAAAATATAGTCATTGTCACTTGGGACGATGTACGAATTCTAACGATGTTTCATACATTAATCACAAAGTGAAATCTAAAGTAACAGTCACGAGCAGGATTTGAACCTGCATCCGTCCAGATGCTTTGCCAATTCAGCCATCGTGACAATTGCTCCTGACTGCTAATTTCGATAACACATTCATACTTAACGTCTTTGGTTGACGTCGTTTCGATGTTTCATACATCGAAATCTGATTATCCATTTAAAAGTTATGGTGGGATAAAGAAACACACATAAATACATGAACCCTAGAAACATAACACTCCTTTGTGCAGCCCCTTATTAAGCTATACTCTATAGTATTCCATCTATCCCTCTGTTATACTGACCGTACTCTTTTTCATCTCTATTACTTTAATCAAAATTCAGGGCTCAACGTATCTGCCTACATGTGTAATAACATAAAAACTATAATCTTGTCCGTTCACTGTCATTCGCATTGTATGTATTAGGGTTCGACTAGAGTGACCCGAATGGCCCTTCTTTTCGAGGCAATAAAGTCAATAGTTTTCCATCAATCACGACAATCCCTCTTCTTGAAATATGTCTTGAAGGTTGACTTGTATCTCTTTATATCACTTTCTGCCAATACGCGTTCGATATCTTGTATTTGTACATGCGCACATTATATACCAAGAACAAAAGCTGTGCTCCAAAGTTTCACCCGATTTTTAATATAACATCACGCCTGTATTCTCCGAAGGGGTAGGCAGATGTGTATTACACACCCACGATTCGCCAGCTATGTTTAAGTCAGACGTAATAGGGGGCGAGCCTATTGACGTCCACATTTCCAAACTCCGAGCTGCTACTGAGAATTTTTCTTTTTAGGAAAAAGCTCAACAACATTGCCCGACCCAGGGATCGAACCCGAGACCTCATGATTAGTAGTGGACTATAATATACCGCTACACCACCGAGGCAGTTAAAATTTTTAATCCTTACGCTTATTATAAATGCGAAAGTGAGTTTGTTTGTTTGTTGGTTATGCTTTCACGCCGTAACTACTGAACATCATGAAGTTTGGCATATCAATAACCCAGAAAAGGACATAGGCTACTTCTTATTTTTATTCCGTATGGTGACGGACTAAGAATACAAGTGTCACCAGTCCATTCTTTCCCACGGGTGTCGTAAGAGGCGGCTAAGGGAAGTAGGCAATTATCATCCATTGCATGACTGATGGTAGGGCCGGGTACCAAGTGGGAATACTCACTGCCTGAGCGGGTTGGTACCACCAACTCCCGTGGTACCACCATGAAGCACATCGTTGCGTTTTGGCTGTAGCAGGAGATAGCCGTTTATTCTTTCATTTCATAACGGTGAAATGAAATGGTGAGCAGCGGCTTGACGATACTCTCGGTATAGTTGAGTCCATGAGCGACGATTACCGTTTACCATTAGATGTGTCGTGGCTCGTCTGCCACTATATACAATAAAAAAAACTTTTAATCCCGGAAAAACTAATGGATCCCATGGGATACCAATTTTTACAAAGAGATTAATATTAAACACAAAATGGAAAATGTGAAATCGAAAATAACAGTCGCGAGCAGGATTTGAACCTGCATCTCCTGGATACCTACTAGATGTTTTGCCAATTCAGCCATCGTGACAAATGCTCTCGACTGCTAATTTCAATAACACTTTCATACTTAACGTCCTGGGTGACGCCTGCCCATCTGTCGGAAGTATTCACGGGCAGAATCTACTTTATAATAAATGTGATTATTCATACGTGTCTTGTTAACAATGTATTATACATATAGGTAACTAATTGTCTGTTACTGAACTTTCGTCCGCAAAATCCAACAACTCCCGAAAATTTACGGTCTATTTAAAATTCATAAGCCGGATTGGCCCTTACTAGCTTTACTCCAAAAACAAAAGAAATCGCCACTAAGTAGTTTTTCCTTATATTAGATTAAAAATAAAACATCTGGATGGGTATTAGGTATTATTTAAAAAAATAAGTTTCTAAATCATACTATTATAGCAACTAATTTTCTACAATTTCTTTTCTAAATTTTAATGGTTTTATTCATAACAAAATGCTTATCGAAGGTATAAACCTACATTAGTTAAAACGTCTTTTAAGCCTATCAAACGTTCGATAAAAATCTTTATTCATAATCGTTTGATATACCTCCGATAACTAAAATGTCTTTAATGTACATAATGTTGCAACTTCGTAGAAAAAATGGTGAAATGTGAATGGTAGAAAAATATTTTCATAAGTTTATACTTGTCATTGGCAAACGTTTTAATTTTTTATTGTGTCACATTAATAAAAATAATAAAGTTATTACATAACCAACAGCGAAATTGTGCTCACACTGCCACAATAAAAGCCATTAAACAAGAAGATAAGAAGATACATACCTATACAACTAACAAGATGATAAAATTATTACGATTTATTATTTAAAATTATTTTAAAATGAATGATAATATTAAAAGCTGCAAGTCTTCGCGAACTAAATTTAACCACACACCCCGTCGTTCGGGGCAACGAACAGGGTAGTGTGGGGCCCGCACCCACTAATGAAACCCGCCGTGTGCTGTCTCTCCGCCCGTGTTGACGGACCACTGGTACTGTGTTGGATTACTTCAGTGGCCCGCCGGCGGCTTACCCTTTCGGGTAACCTCTACTGAGCGACGAAGGTGCGACGCATCCACACACGGAGCGCAGCACCTTCGCGGGAGGCCTTGCGCGTGGCGGACGTTCCCCAGTCTATCCACCCGCAGCCTCAGCTAGGGCGGCATGAGGCGCAAATACTCGCTCCTGCGCCACCCCAGTTGCTGACGGTGGTTTGGGTCAGCGGAAGAATCCTCCTGCCTGGCCCTCTCCGCCGCTCCCTTCCACGAGATAACCTCCACGCAGAAGGCACTGTTGCCGCGACGAGTTCATGTTGCTGCCCAGGGTGCCCCAATGCGGAGGTATCCCGACCCGCACCCCGGAATTCCTGATCCCATAAAGAAAAAGGATTGCCTCTTTGCCGATACACTTTTTGCGCCGATTGATGACATGATTTTCAATCACCGCAATACTTTGCAGGGTTTGTAAAGCTTGCATATTTAAGAAAATTAACGTAAAATCGTAAACGTAAACTTCTTATAACAATAAAAATGAGATTATGCGTGTCGGATGTACCTATTAGAAATCAATGTCAATACACAATAAATTGTCATTTCAAACATCATAATCAGCTGACCAAAATCAGCCATGTTTTTTTGCTAATATACGCTTATCGTAGGTTTATAGTAGGCTACTAGCTTGTATAAATCAAAGATACTATATCGGAGAGTTAATTAACGTTTTAGCGTTATCGAACGATTATGAATAACACTTTTTGACAATCTACTTTTAGCGAGCTTTTAAACCTCCGATAAGTTATTATGAATAAGACCATAAATCTTTAAACGTTCTATTCTAAAGTTAATAAATGTGGCTTAACGCAGTTAGAGCTCGTTCACAAGACAAGCGTTTCGCACGCGTTTATAAAAAGTGCGTTTCTTTTTTTAATCCCCTTTTCTGTCCCGCTATTGGGCACGGGTCATCGCGTTAATCATCATCGCATAAGTAAATACCAGCACTCGACTCTTGATAGCCGTTCAGCTGAGCGCACGCTACGTGTTATAGTTTTAACCAAAATCGTTTTTTTTCTTCTGGTTACTACATTGGCTTAATTACGCTGACATCATCACTACATCTTTACCGTTAAAATGGTAGTGGTTAGCCTAAAACTACATAATATATCACCTTAGTTATCTACGTCACCGTAATGCAATCCAATTCGATGTGATACCTTTTTTGATTGTTTTTTCTTTGTTAGGAAATCCTTGGTAGATACTTGCTCTAGTGCCGCTACCGTAGGAGGTTATGCTGAAATCCCGTTTTATTGACCGGTATACTACTAAAACCCCGAGGTGTTCCTTAAGACAACCGTCATGTGCTCTACGCATGACTTCCTCCATCCCTGGCAGGTTCTTATACATTTTTAAATTCACAACTATCCTACTATACTACCTACACTCTTGCGGGAAACATGAAGTCATAGGCTATAAGGTATTATATATCGGCTATAAGGTATAAAAGAGCCCTCCCCGAGTATGTTATTGAGAGTATCGTCTACCTACTTAACTAGTTATGTATTTAGACTTATGCCACTAAGAGGTTAGGCAGCTATTTTCTTAGAAGCGTCTTTCTATGAGTTGACACGATAATTAAGCAAGTCTTTTATAACCATAGCTCACGCTCACTATACATTTTTACACTGTTTTTTGCATAGGAATGAGTGTAGCCAAAATACCGTTTTGTGTTATATCGGAGCATTTCAAAGAACATATCAGAGGCCCAAGCGCCCTCCCATCCTCTGTTATGGAGGAGCTTGATCCTCCGGTACTCACATTTATCACATGCAACAAAACAGCAGATGTATCTACAGTTATTTCACGCTGATCTTCTGTGTAAGGGTGGTACTTCCCCGATTGAGCCAGCCCATGCTGGTATAAGCAAGGCTCTCCATCCATCCATCCATCAGCCTTTTAACATCCACTGCTGGACAAAGGCCTCTCCAAGAATGGGGGATAGTGCCGTAATCGCCACGCTTGGCAGGCGGGTTGGCGATCGCAGTGGATGTTGGTAATACTCGAAGTAGTGCTGCTGCCCACTCTCCCGGTATTCCCTCAGTCAGCTCTGGGTGGAGAGGGGTGGCACAATTCTAAAGCCGGCCCCACACGGCACTTAAGCAATGCTCTACCAATATCAATATCTAATTATATGCTTGCCTACACCTCGAAAGCGAATAGCTGATTCACTAGCTAGTCCTAGAGAATGCACGTTTATAAAACAAAATATTAAGCTTTATAATATTAGTATAGATATTCAAACTAATAGTTAGTAGTAAGCATTGCTGTAGCTCAACCATGAGTTTTGCTCACGTAAACTCGCTAGCGACTACGTAAAATATTTGTATGACAAACCTTACAGCGCCTCTGGCGGTTACGTAGGGAATTAAATTCGGTAGTATGAGTAACTTAATATTACGATGCGTAAAATACCTATCGAAAGGAATTCGATAGCGACTTGGTATTTGTATAGTTTGTATACAAATTCGGTACCATGAGTTATGAATTTGTCTTACGCTATCGAACAAAACCGTTTCGATTGCAGTTACGTAACTCACTGCATTATTGGGTGGTGAAGACTTAGTTTATAATACTTACTAAGTTTTGGTGTAAATGCCTAAAAGAGAGCATATTTAGCATGGAATATGTTAGTGGTGGCTGAATAAGAGGATAATCGCCGGGAATAAAGAAAAACTCAAGCTAATATGAGAATTCTAGTTGGATGTTCATTAGAAAATATTAGTGAGAATACGTTTGCAAAACTAAACAGGCTTAACAAAAAAGTATTTTTAAGATTATTTGTGCAATTTTACCTCAGTTTACAGAATTAAAGTCTTCACAAAGGGTTTCATTAGAATCAAAGGTAAGTTATGATGTCACAATAAAATATTGTTGGGTTGGGTATGTTACAACCCGCCGGCGAACACCATCATACACTCCACTAGTAATTGAAATCGAGAGGCACTGGTTCTCATAATACTAATACAAAAAAGTTTCACAACAACAATACCGCACATTATCGATCGCGATCTACAATAAATACAATGAGGATATAAGTGATGTGAGATTGATTGACTTGGCAATATTTTGTTGACATTAGCCACTAACATTTGTTTACATTTAAGAGGCAAAATTCGAAATCGAACTACTACGAATACACACTTAAACAAAAGCGACCCATCTATTTAGTCGGATAACAGCACGGAATTGAACTTTAGCATTTTTCTCTTTCGTTTATACCAAGATAGAAAAGGAGAACAATAACAAGCCTGAAGCTAGCTGTAAGTTTACACTGTACCAACATAACGACATGCTACGTAAATCTACTGTTGAGCTTACTTGAGCAAGTGACGTAAGCGGCAACTATCGAAATCTATCCTATACACGTATAAACGCTAGTGACTCTAATTACCTATCGTATCTTTGTAGCATAAACTCATGGTCGAGCTACTGAACATGAACAGATATGTAATTATGTTATACATGGCCACAAGTAATTTGCGCTGAACCACAGAATAGATACTAGTCTTAGCTGAACTACTCAAGCCGGAGTACATACAAGGTTTTGTTTATTTATATTAATACTCTGAGACAATGAACATATCTATCTAAAGCCATGCGTGCAGTTGAACTGATTTAAATAAGGACTAGATTAAACGAGCGTATGGAAAACGCTGTAATCTATTCTATTATAAAGCATAGCTATGTATGTACATTTAAGATATTTGAAAAAAAATTACTGTAATAGGCTATACAGATTTGACATGAAAAAATACATACAACCCTAAACTTTCACCCTTCTATTGCCAACCCCTGTTTTTTTAATAGCGATATTAGTACTTTAATAATTTTCATTGCATAATATTTACGAAAAAATATTTATGGCGGTACGAAAGGAGATGTACCAAATGCCCATACATTCTCGGCCTGGCAAGGACATACATAAAACAATATGTTTTTTGAAGATAAATAACTACCCTATTGCCCTGTGTATTTCTTTTCACACTAAAACTTTTGGATGATGAGATAACAGACATCTAAGATGGATATAATTTTGAAATTGAAATACCCCAAAATCGAATATTTGATCAAAAATAACACCATAATAATAGCTTTTTAAACTATAATCTTTTTCTGTAGTTCTATCAAGAAAAGAAAACCACTGACGGATTTTATGAATTATTAGTTTAATTTTAAATATTGAAAACATTATGGCCGCCACAGGCCGAAAATGGTACATGTCCTTTGCCGGGTGAGCTAGACTGACTTTAGAGATTAATTTGTTTTGACATTAAATGTAATATTTAATAAGAGCCAGCTCTCCTGTACCCGGAATATAGGTATGTAAGTACGACAATAACTATCATATTAATTTTATTTCATTATGTTAATATCTATAATATCAGTTATAATGAGATATTCAAGAGCAATATGAAATGAAATGAAATAAACTTTCGAACCCTCGATGTCATTATATCAGTTTAATAAAACGCTATGCCCATAACCTATCGGGATCAATCAAAATTGATTTCGGTCGTTTTATTACTGATCTCATATTGTAAGTCCCGTTGTCCTATTGTATTTGCGGTCGTCTGGACCCTTACTTCGATATTGAAATTGTAAGATTATCACAGTATCAGCGTTTAAGTAACTTGATATCCTTTGTTCACAGTCTTTGATAAATTACTAATTATACCAAAATGTTTTTAAGAAATAGTGGTTAATAGCTGTTTCTTTGTAACATATTGAATCTATAGGTACTATTATAAAGCTGTAACAAAGCTATGTCTTTACATTTAAGACATTTGAGTAAAAAATACTGTATTAGGCTATTTAAGCGTGTCTAAACACAAAACGATTTTTTTTAGATTTTTAGTCTGATTGTATGTTTATCTGTTTGTTCGTTCGCGCATAACGCAAAAACTACTGAACGGACTTTGATGCAACTTTATTTATGTGATATCTCTTCATTAGAATTAAAAACTGGTATACATTTTATCCCGCCACTATATCGGAAACCTGAGATATAACCTAAAAATTAGCTTTTGGCTGTAGCGGAGCCGATGGCAAAGGCTAGTATTAAATATGTGTAAATAATTTTATGTGAAAACTCCGGTTCCATTTCACTTGATACGTTATAAATCACTGAGGCATTTAAAATATATAGAGTTTATTGAAGTACATTAAACACAAAGTGAAAAATGTGAAATCGAAAATAACAGTCACGAGCAGGATTCGAACCTGCATCTCGTGGATACCGTCCAGATGCTTTGCCAATTCAGCAATTCAGTGTATGAAAATACTTTCGACAGATGGTGCAGGCGTCACCCAAAGACGTTATGTATGAATGTGTTATCGAAATTAGCAGTCAGAAGCAAGGGTCACGATTGCTGAATTGGCAAAGCATCTGGACGGTATCCAGGACATGCAGGTTCGAATCCTGCTCGTGACTGCTATTTTCGATTTCACATTTTTCACTTGTTTTAATGTGAAATTGTGTTTAATGTATGTTGCTAAGCATGTCAAATGCTAAAAATATATATAAAAATATCTAAATATTTATAGAAGTAGTTCGCTCCCGTCGTCCAGTGTTGAAATTAAATAATTCAAATTCCACGAACACTTTCCGGAAAGTATTAATTAATTTCAAATAAATTTTTATATCGAGGGACCGACAATTTCGCACTTGCGCTTTCTTATTGATTTTAACCAAACTTGACCATCCATCCATCAGACCCTCAACGCCCACTGCTGGACATAGGCCTCCCCAAGAATGGGGGATAGTGCCGTAATCGCCACGCTTGGCAGGCGGGTTGGCGATCGCAGTGAATGTTGTTAATAGTCGAAGTAGTGCTGCTGCCCACTCCTCCGGTATTCCCTCAGTCGGCTCTTACGACTCCCATGGGTGGAGAGGGGTGGGTCAATTCTAAAGCCGGCCCCACACGGCCTAATTTCTTGACCATTGGACCAATTTTCACGCTCGCTATTTAACATAAGATAGTAATAATTATCTTATTTTTACCAATTTAATTGCAACAATATCTAGGAATACTACCTATTCTACATATACCGAATCATATTAGACAATAATAAATTAATATCAGTAATAATTCTTTTGCCTATTTTTGAAAAAATAATTATTTTAATATGAAATCTTAGCTAAAAAACACTAACTGTCTCGGTGGTGCAGCGGTAGTGTGAGCGACTGCTGATCATGAGGTCTCGGGTTCGATCCCAGGGCCGGGTAGTGGTAATGAGCTTTTTCGTAGAAAGAAAAATGTTCAATAAAGCTCGGAGTTTCGATGTGCCCGGAATATGGCAATAGGCGTCAATCACATGGGACTTAAATACAGTTGGGAAACCGCGAATGTGTAATACAGCTCTGCCTATCCCTTCGCGGATACAGGCGTGAGTCTATGTTTTTTCATATAAAAGTTTAATAGGTAATATCTATTTGAATATTCTAATGTTTGTCGTTATGTTGCAATTTAATTTCTTTGTGAAATGTGTAGTTTTTATTCCAATCCTAACTATTATAAAGCTGTAACAGACATATTAGAGAAAATAATGACTGTATTAGACTATATAGGCATATCTGAAGACAAATACATTTTTTTTAGATTTTTTGCCTGTATGTTCATTCGCGCATCGCGCAAAAACTACAGAACGGATTTTGATGCAACTTTTTTTATTTGATAACTCTGAATTAGACTTAAACTGGTAGGTACCTAAACAAGTTATCCCGCTATATCGGGAACCTGAGAAATAACTTAAAAACTAGCTTTCGGTTCCGCCGAAGACAAAGGTTTTTAAAATTTATATGTATAAGTGTTTAATAGCGAATAAATGTATTTAAAGTATTAGAGCTATTTCTACAAAGGAATACTGGGTAACTTCGACGAGTCAAACACCAAAGAGGCTATTCAAAGGAATAGCATACTTCTCACTTAGTTTTATCACAAATACTTTTATATAAAGTAGCAGCTTCCGAGGATAAAGTCTTATAGACATAATTAAATCTACGCGAAATTGGATCCTTGGAATGTACTAGCAGTTCAATTGCAAATATGACTTTGAATAGAATATGCTTAATACATATTTTTTTGGCTTATTAGTTTGTATGTGGCTAATTATTTCAAATATGCTATATAATTATGTATGTTAACAAAACAAATTTGCGTGAAACAATTTTAAAGACAAGTTTTTATAAAAAATACTGAACTAAGTAATAAGAGCTTAATTATGGCGCCAATTTTGAAATTTGTCCGTAAAAAAATTCGTTT
The DNA here is from genome assembly GCA_948253155.1 of Leucoma salicis. Lineage (NCBI taxonomy): Eukaryota > Metazoa > Arthropoda > Insecta > Lepidoptera > Erebidae > Leucoma > Leucoma salicis. The sequence continues at coordinate 22,349,672 of OX411807.1, forward strand.
TCATGTTTTGTTACCTGTACTGAACAAGCATGAAAAATACAGAAGCGTTAATCTAAAGGAAAGGTTATAAATGGTTTTCAAATTTTGAAAGGATAACTTACGTACGAACATTACAAGTTAAATAAAAGATCGTATTTTTTTTTATTGCATGTAGTGGCAGACGAGCCACTGTCCATCTGATGGTAAATGGTAACCGTCGCTCATGGATTCAACTATACCGAGAGTATTCTCAAGCCACTGCTCACCATTTCATTTCACCGATATGAAATGAAAGAATAAACGGCTATCTCCTGCTACAGCCAAAACGCAACGATGTGCTTCATGGCCAGTCACACGGGATATGGTGGTACCAACCCGTTCGGGCCCGATACCAAGTGAATTCTCCCACTTGGTACCCAGCCCTACCACCAATCATGCAATGGATGATAATTGCTTACTTAGTCGCCTCATTCGACACCCGTGGGAAAGAATGGGGTGGTGACACTTGTATTCTTAGTCCATCATCACAAGGACTGTTTAAAAGCAGCAGGTGAAACCGCGGGTCACAGGTTCTTTTTGTATATACGAGTAGGTCACCTTTACGTTATATGAATGTACAGTAATATTGTTTTCTGGTGTCATACATACAAAGTGCTACAATTTTATTTCTTAAGCGTAAGAGTAGTAGCCGTCTATCTGTTATAGACCAAACCTGAAATAAACGCTATGGTAGTACAGTTTCGTACAACTGTAGTCCTCACTTGTTGCCTGATGAAAGCAGCTGTGAATCATATCACTATGCCACAGTTGCAGGCGAAGGCAGACAACACTAAGCTCACGCCACTCCTACAAACTCAGTAGGCAAAAACACTCATGTGTCCTAAGTATTATTATCAGTTAGGCACCAGTAAGTACGCTATCGCCCTTCTGTAATAATCATCAATCAAAAAACCATGTTGAAATATCACGATAAAAAAAAAATCAAAGCAGTCATGAGAATTGCTGACAGAAGTTAAAACTATAAATAAACAGCTGTTATTTTTGGATATCAATAACAGATAAAAAAATATTAAGCGCCGCAATGATAAAACACATCACCGATATCAGTCATGAGGACTGAATCTGCGCGGCTTAAATTTTGACAATCCGATATTGGTTCAAAACGGACTCTAATATAGTGTTATCGTTCACACGTTACTTGACCACGTCGGCGACGACTTACATGAATTTACTCCCTATTCAAACCTTCCTATAGCAGTTTTCAGTTGAAAAAAACATTAGCATTCTTATTTCAATAATCCGTGTCAATAAGGTTTTTCCACACAACAAGCGGCTCGTTTGCCATCATAAGCATTGAGCCCTACGCTGTACATGAAATGAATAAGAACAGGAGAATGATAAATTAATGTTGAAGAGAATTTCATTAGAGTAAACAGAAAAGCCAAGACAGACAATACCACAAAACTCGCTGTATAAATATAAAGATAATTAGTTCATATTCCGTCTATTATAATGTTGGTCGTGATAAAATTGCTCGCGCCAATTGGTAGATCAACACGAAGGCTGAAATTACTTCCACTTGTGCTATTGTGTTTACATTGAGATACGTTGATTAATATAATTTACCTTTCGATGCTCGTTTTCTCTTGTGGTCTATACCTATAAAGAATGAAGGATAGAAAAGGATTTAGTAGGTAATTGTATATAACTTCGACTTGCTACTCTATTGCACGCCTCATAAGCGAAGCGTTGAGGTGTGTACTATTCTCGTTTCAAGCAGAACAACAGATTTTTCAAACTTAAAATGTCCCTATTTATCATATATTGCACTTGTAAAATAATATATACACACACGTATCAAGAAAAAACAATATTTGTAACACTCATGATATTTTTGATGCCATCTTGGCTTGACCTGGGATTCGGGCCTGAGACCTCATGATATTTAAATAATTCGACTAATATAAAATTTGTAAAACTTTTGTCCGTATGGTGACAGACTAAGAATACAAGTGTCACCACCCCTTTCTTTCCCAAGGATGTCGTATGAGGCGACTAAGGGAAGTAAGCAATTATCATCCATTGCATGACTGGTGGTGGGGCTGGGTACCAAGTGCGAGTACTCACTTGGTATCGGGCCCGAGCGGGTTGGTACCACCATCTCCCGTGTGACCGGCCATGAAGCACATCGTTGCGTTTTGGCTGTAGCAGGAGATAGCCGTTTATGTTTCATTTCATATCTGTGAAATGAATTGGTGAGCAGCGGCTTGACAATACTCTCGGTATAGTCGAGTCCATGGGCAACGATTACCATTTACCATCAGATGGATCGTGGCTCGTCTGCCCACTACATGCAATAAAAAAAAAAAAACTGGATGACTGGATAAACGGATTTGGATGAAAATTTGTCATTTCAGATTCACATTATCTACAAAATTTCATTCAAATCTAGTGTCATTAGAAACTAGACTGACATGTAGGATACTTTTTATCCTGAAAAAAAAAGGTTAATTAAACGGATTTATATGAATATTGGTATACAAATAATTTATAGCCTCGATAAATACAAAAATGGATTTATGTCTAAACGAAACTATAGACTTAATTAAGAAGTCCACACATACGAAATCGCACACAGACTAGTTACTAATTTATCGCTCAATCAACCTTAGCTTTGATGTATTATGTTTTCGACGTTTAATTGGGTCATAACAATTTGTTTCACATCCTTTGTTTTCTAAATCATTTAATTGCTAATTTATTTCATACTCGAGTAAAGAACCACGTTAAAAATTCACTCAGGACATTACCTACCGTAAATCTGGTATGAATGTTTGAATACTATGTAATCGTTTAGAATTGCGTTTTTTTATATATATTTAAAAAGGCTTGCCAACGATTGTCTATATTAAATCCATTAAATTAATTCGATACTTAGGAACTTGCCGCAATGCTCGTAACAATTACATAAGGCTAAACACCACTTGCAAGATACGAGTAAACAAAGTAGGAAGCGCGAATTGGTAGCGTAATGTGGCCGCCGTACAATACTTTAAAAACGATTATAGTTTAAAAACTATTATTTTGAATTAGTGTTTTCTGATAATAGTGATTGGTATTATAACATTAAAACATGGTCCTATTATAATTATGATAAAATAATATTACATAGTTCTTTCGTAAATAATTTCGTAAGAACAGATATTATGCCTATTTAATAAAATATTTTTATAATTGTTTAGTGAAAATCGCTATTATTTCTAATCAAGAGTGGAACTTACGATTCAAAATATTGGCAAAATATTTTTCTATCATATCATTTTAGGCTCGTTGTTGTGTATCGTGAATATTGTACGTACTGTGATTTAATGATTTTCAAGCCCCACTATTTGTTTATTTATGTAGATATTATTTTAATTGTCTCGCATCGTGGCGTAATCGGTAGTGTAACCGACTTCCGTGCACGAGGTCGTGGGTTCGATTCCCACTCAAGACAATTGTTTGTGCGATGAACACACATATTTGTACTGCGTCTGGGTGTTTTATATCTATTATATGTATGTATTTACAAAAAAAAATATGTATTATATCCGCAATTTGTTACTCATAGCACAAGCGTTAAGCTTAGTTTGGGACCAGAGGACGTTTGTGTGAAATGTCCGTGAATATTTATTATATTTATATTTATTTAGATATTGATTTAGGTATTTAATTTTTGATCAAATACTCGATTTTAAGGTACTTCAATTACAAAATCATAATTATATTCATTCATATCCATCTTAGATGTATTTTATCTCATCACCCCTAAGTTTTAGTGACGGGCTCGTGGCGTAGTCGGTAGTGTAAACGACTTTCCTCCACGAGGTCATGGGTACGATTCCCACTCAGGACAATTATTTGTGACAGACACAGATATTTGTACGGCGTCTGGGTGGTTTCTATTTATTATATTATGTATGTATTTACAAAAAAAAAATTATATATGTATTATATCTGTAATCTGGTGGTACCCATAGCACAAACGTTAAGCTTAGTTTGTGACCAGAGGGCGTTGTGTGAAATGTCCGTGAATATTTATTTATTATATAGTGTGAAAACAAATACACAAGCGATAGAATAGTCATTTATTTTTAAAACACATATTGATTCATGTATGTCCTTTCAAGGCCTAAGAATGTATAGGCAATTGGCACATATATGTCGTATAATGGTTTACAATGCATAAACAGATTACAGCTTCAAATTTTTTTTTACAAACATTGATGTGATTGAGATAGGCCTATAATATGATACAACATCGATACCACCCGCTTTGTGAATTGGGACCACTTTTAGTAATTTGCACTTCGACGAAAATACCGCTGAGGTAAGCGATATCTTGTATATAAGCTTAAGTGGACAGGCCAACAGATGAACAGGCAGCAATAACATTAGTCTAAATTAGTTCAGGGACCTGCCCCTTTTCTCATGTTAATGTTTTGTAATCTTTCTAATAAAATATGATTGTCTATTAAAAGCAAAGTTAAACATATTCGTAAACTGCTATTCTATAATGATTGGTGGTGATCGAACTTAAGTTCCGTGCTACTAGTTTGTTCCTGACTGTATACGGATGAAAAATGTTTTTTTTTAAAGTACAAATTATTTGTGAATAAAGAAAAAGAGATTTTTAGTAGGAGCGGGAATCGAACCCGCATCTTTTCCAATCCGGGGAAGTGCTCTAAACCACTAAGCTATCCTACTGATCTTTCGATCATCCCAAATTCTTAATCACATTTGCCTTACGACCACCGTTTTTTTTATTTTATTGCTGATGATGGCAGACGAGCCACGGCCCACCTGATAGTAAGTGATAACCGTCGCTCATGGACTCAACTATACCGAGAGTATTGTCAAGCCGCTGTGCACCATTTCATTTCTCAGATATGAAATGAAAGGATAAACGGCTATCTTCTGCTAGAGCCAAAACACACTGACGTGCTCCATGACCGGTCACACAGAATTGACAAATAACTAGCATATTTTAGAACCGTTACATGACTTATGCGATCCATAAGTCATTGATCCCTAACGTATGTCCAGAATGCCTTCAGATTCTTCTTTATTTCACTTTCTATATGTGTTGTATAACGAAAAATAGCAAAAGAAGGCAGCGGTAGGTTTTAGGATAAGTGGCAATTCATCGTCTACCCCTCTAGGAAAGATTATTTGTATGTATATTATTATTATAACACGGGAGGTCCCGTCATGGGGATAATGCCGTAATCGCCACGCTTGGCAGGCGGGTTCGCAGTGGATGTTGTTAATACTCGAGGGAGTGCTGCTGCCCTTTATGCAAACTTTCGGTCCATAATTCACATAATTGGTATAAATTAAAAAATCGCTGATATACGTGTTCATTTATTTTTAACCAAAAACGGATATATAAAATTTGGTGCTTCTTACTTTTTAAAAATGATGAACTTCCCATATAAACTTTCAACCCCTAAATAACCATCTTGGTAGTATTTTTTTTTATTCCATTATACATGTACATTTATTGCTGATCAGAAACAGATTATATAAAATTTCATGCTTCTTACTTTCAAGGTGACAGAGTTCCATACAATCGTTTATATCTTATTTTACCCTCTTAGGGGTGAAATTTTCAAAAATCCTTTCTTAGTGGATCTCTACAACAAGAAAGGCATCGACTACCAAAATTTCAAGTTTGCAGCCCCAGTGGTTTAGGCTCTGCGTTGATCGTCAGTCAGTCGGTACAAGCAATTATATGTATATAGATAACATTAAGTAGCATCCTATTCCCTTCTTTACATATTTAACTCTATGTCATATAAGGGCTATTCGTATGTATCGCTCTATGGTATTATTATTTTGTTTTAACATTTTAATCAAGTTGCGCCCAAACCTATAAGGTTTTAAAAAAATATTATTGTTAAAAGCGCAGACTGGTATATTTTTTTGTATACTTACTCATAAAAAAAATCCAAAGATTTTATCCACGCTACTGTGTCCCTTAAATAAATCATTTTAATATAGGTACGGTATTTAATAAATTACAAACGATTGGTATTTCACCTTTATCGAAATTAGGAGCTTTGTTTACAATATTACAATTATTTTGATATTTTTATATATTTTTTTAGCATTTGACATGCTTAGCCATATAAATTAACACAAAGTGTGAAAATGTGAAATCGAAAATAGGCAGGCGTCACCCATGACGTTAAGAATGAATGTGTCATCGAAATTAGCAGTCCCGAGCAATTGTCACGATGGCTAAATCTGGATGGTATCCAGGAGATGTAGGTCCAAATCCTGCTCGTGACAGTTTCGATTTCACATTTTCACACTTTGTGTTAATATTATAATTGTATAATGTAGCTTCATTTTCTCAATTAATTTCGATATATAATGATGGGTGTTGTTGATCGACAACACTAATAGGGTTAAGACACATAATTATTCACACTGCATAATGGCACATAATAGACAGTAAATGATCTAATATTCGACCGATGAATTAATTATATACCATATAACTAGACGGGTCATCGGTGGCTGGGGAGTGGGGAACCTCAGTACCTATCGATTTAACCCCCTTATACGTTCTGCGATATTCAGTGATTCAAAAGTTATTTGGAATTTAGTAAAGGTTTAGTCAAAATTAGATTTTGGTCTGGACTTCGCATTTGTAGCATACCTTTTTTGAAACAAGATCAATTGTTGGCCTTTTGTACTATTATACGTACCTATGCCGTTTTCTTATACTTATATAGTAAAAAAATCTTAGGACTATAAAGCAATATTTACAACACCTACTTCTCATCAATAATGTATATCTAAGTCTGCAGGGACTAAATTAAGAAAATATTAATTTTATTAATATAATACATTCTGTTACTTTTACTTCCTTTTTAATCTATGTTGTGTACACTATGTAACTTACTGTGCTGCACAGACTAATAAGAGAGGTTCTGTGCTGCAATCAAATGGTCACGTCATAAAAACACATAGTATCTTTTTTTAACTGTTTATATCCTCGGTTGGTTCTAAAAATATTTCAATTTGTTTTCTATAGCTTACTACTAAAACTACTGTTTTATATGAAGAATAAACCCTTAATATTTCATTAAGCTAGTACTAGGGCATACTTATTTACTTATCATCACGCCATTTCCCTTGCGGGGTAGGTAGAGAGAACAGAGTGCCAAGAGGCTCTATTCTTGAATACATCTCTCGCTTCCTCAACATTCATAACTCTCTTCATACACGCTCGCCGGTTTCGGAGACTCCTGACTCCACCTTCCTTCAATACATGACCGATTTGGTCTAGGTAGGTGAATGTCGGTTTCCCGCCCGTTTTAGGTTTAGTAGCCTACACTGCTATTACGTGAAAAATTTTGATTTAAATATTCCTTTACATACCCCAATACAGCTAATAGATTCTTCGTTTTCTCTCGATTCTTCATTAGTGTAACACTATCTTGCAGTCACAATGCGATCTCTGCGGAAAATCTGTGGAGTGAGGCCGCATTCGTAACGACGACGTAAGAGAGCGAGTAGGTATGAAACAGAGTATTGGTGTAAAGATGCGAAAGGGAATGCTCCGATGTTTCAGACATGTGGAAAGAATGCCGGGCGATCGACTGGTTAAGAAGATATACAATGCGAAAGTGGAAGGATGTAGGTACAGGGGGAGACCGAGACTCACCTACCTAGACCAAATCGGTCATGTATTGAAGGAAGGTGGAGTCAGGAGTCTCCGAAACCGGCGAGCGTGTATGAAGAGAGTTATGAATGTTGAGGAAGCGAGAGATGTATGCAAGAATAGAGCCTCTTGGCACTCTGTTCTCTCTGCCTACTCCGCAAGGGAAATGGCGTGATTATCAGTTAGTTAGTTATCTTGCAGTCCTTGCTTTTACCATAAGCTATCACTGCTATGTGTTTAAGATATTATATTTTAAAAATCAACACTAAAGTAGTTCATAACTTAACTTAATTCTTTCATTTTCTTTTAAAAATAGGTAACGAGAACTACGTACAGGATCAAAATGCACGACATATTACATGGAATGCCGTTTCCCACTCATCGCAAGAAGTACCCGTAGTGATTAAATTCTATATTACGCCCTTCTCAATTGTCGTATCGGGGGGAACCATTATTACATTTTATTCTGTATAATTTAATCAGACATCTTGTATCGTGTACTTTAAAACAAGAACTTATATAATATAATTTACTACGATAATTAGAATTAGTAATTTACTGCTACCAGACGTGTAAAATATTAATTTTCGAGTCTATCTATTCTATTAAAACTCGATTACTTCAGTAGGTACTGTTATAATTATAATATGATTGTATTCTCACTTTAAAAGCTTTTATAATCCAATTTTATTACGTGAATAAAATTGGATTATATTTCGCCGATTTGTGTTTTTCTCTATAGCCTATAAAACGAATAGTAATAGTAGTCTACTACTACTTTATAGTAGTACTTTGCCAATTCAGCATCTGGACGGTATCCAGGAGATGCAGGTTCAAATCGTGCTCGTGACTGTTATTTTCGATTTCACATTTTTCAATTCGTGTTTAATGTATAGTGTTTAGTACACTAATGTGTACTAAACACTGCATGTCAAATGCTAAAAATATATATAAAAATATCTAAATATATATTAATTGTTATTATCTGGAATTAACAACATTCCTGGTGATTTCAATTTGTCCTAATGTATTCTTAAATGTTTGTTCCTCGTTTTCAATAAAATATATTTCGCTTGAAAGTGTTGAGCGAAGATAAATTAACATTTGATGATTTTATTCAATGTTAGCACAAAATATATGATGAGTACCTAAATAATTTTCAATACAAATTGTCTATCTACTACATGGGTTTGCCACCCATATACGGCACACCTGATCTCCTAGGGAAGGATAATAAGGAGAGAATAATATGGGGCCGCTCCGTTAGACGCTCTCACTCACCATACTTGATCTACAGTGAGAAGGTGGTACTTCCCCGATCGAGTCAGCCCGATCGTGCTGGTATAAGCAAGGCTCTATCGCTACATTACAAATTTTCAGATAGGTGCATTTACTTCATACTTTTACTTATTGAAGATCTAATATGCGCTTGGAATCTGGAAACATATTTTTGTTATTTACTAGCCTTGTCTTTACATAAAACATATAATAATCAATAAACGAATCGGTTCTAGCCAGGTACAGTTCACATCGATATTATAAACTTCAATTTGGATGATTCCCCATAGATCACTATGGATAGGAATAATAGGTCATTTGATGGTCACAATAATGATATTCGTTATAGAAGTATTACGTAGGGTTTACAGAAGTTAATATAGAAAATAAATTGTTCTGAAGACCATAAGACGATAACACTGAATCAAAAGCGGCGAGCAATTATTTAATACTGCTGTACAATATTATTAACCTGGTAAAGGTGGAGATACTTTCAAATACATTTTGAACTTCTACCCGGGGTGTATTGTTATAAATTGTTGGATTAAAATCATTAGGCAAAATGCGAATTCGTGAGAAGATTAACAGTTACTCAGCATAATAATCGTTTAGGTTATGAAAAGCTATTCGTATTTATCGGATTAACCTGCGCGGATGAAGATTGTGAGCTTAATATTTTTAATGACATGGCAATATTCCTGTAGGCTATTAACTACTATATTTTTATTACATTATATGATAATATTTATTGGGACTTTCGACCCCTTATAAATCGGCCTATAATAATATTAAAATTTAAGTCGTGGTAGATTACTGCTGCTCCAATACCATAGAGATTAATGCTGCCGTACTACAGGCTCGGTGCTCTTCCCAGTGCTGTTCAACGTGCATATCAATGAGTTGCTCTCAATAGAGAGAATGCATTGCTATGCGGATGACTGTACGGGTGATGTGTGATATATAATATGATACAGGTTTGCGCGTTCACTGCAAAGAATGATGTATTTGTCGTGGCGCCTCAGTCAAGGATTATCTCTCCCAGTCTCCGTGAGCATTGGGATCCTTGGCATCGACATATTTAGCAAAGCCCAGTACAGGAGTAATTTGAAGGATTAAGCCAAATTGGCAATCCGGAGGTATAAGGAGGGATCCGTTGCGCGAGTGACTAGAATTTTCTTTCCCGATGTCCTGAAAGCATATTGTATTGTCAAGACAATAAAATTGGAAAATGTAATAACACAAGTACTGACGGGACATGGTGGGTTCTCCGAGTACCTGCATAGATTCAGGTGCAAGGGAAGCCCATCATGTATGTGTTCACCTGAGGAAAATGAGACTGTCTCTCATATTTTGTTCGATTGTCCAATACATGCAGTAAAAAGATATGAGTTAGAGCAGGAAATGGGAACAGTAGTGGACGGCAAAAATATCCACATAATTATGGAAGATGATCAAAAAAGAACAATATTCTTAAAGTACTGCAAAAACATAGTCCCAATCGTTATTAACCGTAATAAAACTTGACGCATTGTGCTTAAATTTCAATTGTCTAATTTTAATAATTTATTTATTTATTATAAATTATATTTAAAATATATGATTTATGAATTATTTATATTAATTATAATATTGTTGTGTATAGTTAATTATTATTTATTATTTTATGAATTCAAATACGTATAATAAACCCTAATTGCTAATAATTTCTAACTAGTCTATAAATACAAATTATTTGCGAATAAGGAAAAAGATATTTTTTGTACTAGCGGGAATCGAACCCGCGTCTTTTCCAATCCGGGGAAGAGCTCTAATCCACTGAACTATAGTACAGGTCTTTTGACCATCCCAATCTCCTTATCACATTTGTCTTTACGACCAACGCCATCTATCCTCGAACAGTCAAGTCCGGAGAGATGTTTGGATGATCATTCTAGATTCTGGCGTGGTCCGTGAAACATACTTGTCATATTTCTCCATTCTGGCCTCTTGAAGATATTTCAGGGGTTGTGTTTGACATTCAGTAAGTCTTGAGGTCTGAGCCTATGACCAAGACTGAGTCACTAATTGGAGGTGCATTACCTAAAAAAAGTGTCCACTGATTATCCTATGCTTGCTCAAAAACCGACACAAGGGGCTAGTATTCATAAAAGTCACCGTCACGTACACAGAACGTTCAATAAATTGCAAAAGCCTAGAGCTATTTCGACAGACGATGCGAAGTTTATTTTTATTCCAGATGCATTTGATTGAGATTATTTGATTTTGAAGTGATTTTTTTTATTAATTTATAAATATATTCATGGATTATTTCACTTAATGTTGAATTTTAAAAGATACAGCAGTTATCCCAACTAAAGTACTGAATACAAATTCTATTAACATAAGACCCACAAGCTTATAATATTCATATAATGGATGTACATAATATTATGTTTTTATCGTTTGCCCATTTGTGGTCCCAAGAAAAAATTCATTTCCCTATTTAATATGTGTAGGAAGACTTGTTTGATTAGTGTAATTATATATTATTTGTTTAATTTTGATATAGATGAGATGATGAATAAACAAAAATTATGATGTCATTCTGAGGGTTAGAATTTTTTTTTCAACCCGTTACTGTTTCACTATTGGCCACGGATCTTCTCTCCTAGGGAGGGGGATATAGGCCTTAGGCCATCACGCTGGCTCAGTTCACCTGCAGGTTGATTGACTTCAAAGCCGGTTTCCTCATTTTCGTTCAACCAAGTCGTGATATTTTGTAAATCCATATTTTCGATAAATCTCGAGAAGTCAAAGGTATGTGCCGTGCGATAAATTTCGCATGGAGATCAAACACTCTCTTTGTATTCCTTGCTTCTACTTGGCTAGTTATTTCTTTTGCACTACATTTAAGATGTTTGAAAAAAAATACTACTGTACCTATTAAAGTAATTAATTATTTATCAAAGTATTTTTTAAAAACATAATAACTTAGTAAGATATTCTTATTACTTAGCAAGGCGATACATTTTATAATAAGCCAGCTTAATACTGACTTATTATAAAATTCAGGAAACAAAGACAGGAGTTAATATTTATGGAATATTAGAATGTTAATAAGGGACTGGAGACAAAGGACTTTAGTTATATAAAATGTTAGTCACGCCTAAAGTGAAATCATAATACCAAGAGCGCTACTGACATAATTTAAACTTTTGAACAAACATTGTTATACGAGTATAGCCTATGCGTATTGAGTTGTAACAAGTTTGGAAATAGATAACTTTGATAGGTTTATAAATGAGTTACAAAATACATGGAAATATTTATGTTACACGTAGTATTTTAATTGTATTAACTATCTGTTGAGTAGTTGTGGTTTAGACGCGAAATTTTTTGCCGCTGATTCCTATACCTTTCGTTGGAGATGACGAGGCACGAGTGATGCCTATGCTATTGCTAAGGTCCATAGGCTACGGTAACCACTTACCATCGTACCATCTAGGTCCGCATATTTCTATGCCACCCACGTAATATAAAAAGTCTAATATTTGCTCATTTTGCTTGCAGAGTCTAGATGGCAATGATGGAAAAACGGAAGGTTTGTCAGCAGAAGTCCTAAATAACTAAAGTTAACTTTCTGTCTTTCATGTGTTTTATACAATAACCAGCCTTTGCCCGCGGCTCCGCCGCAGCCATAAGCTAGTTTTTAAGTTATATCTCGGGTTCCCGAAATAGTAGGCGAATAAAATGTATACCAGATTATATGTCTCATCAAGAGCTATCAAATTAAAAAAGTTGCATCAAAATCCGTTTATAACTTTTTGCGTGATGCGTGAACGAACAAACAAATAAACAAAAAAAATGTTTTTCATTACTCGGAAAGTAGGTTTGAAGTTGCCTGAGGAGCAGGTTGAAAGTAATACTTTTCAGCCCTAGGGAGAATCGTTTTCAACTGACAGCTGTCAAATTATTTAACAAAAAAAAACTAGTTCTATTTTCACATTTATATTGAACCTTATTCTAACTTACTACAGCCACTCAATCACAGCGCGATGTGGAATTGAAATAACAAAGTTAAATATTTAAATAAATAATTTTTTTAACGACCACCTATTTTAGTTTACTTACTTTCAAATATTTCTTTAAAATAATATAGATTTGGGTAAAATATTTTACCATTTTTTCAATGTTGAAAATGAAATATAATGGCTGTTATGCTGGCTGGCCACAAAAAAAAACTTTAAATAAATAATTATCTCAGCAGTTGATGTAAATTAAAATTCACTCATTTTTGCATGTTTTTATTTTTACTTTCCTTGTATTCGTAATGAAAAGCATAGTGTTTACCTCGGGTTAAAGACTTATTTAGTCCCTCGAACTATAGGCGCCCTCACTGGGCTCGGGCGCCAAACCCCGTCTCGGGTTACTTCACCCCTAGGTTAACAATGTACTATTGTATTCACGCCTAGACAGTCTAATACAGTATTTTTTTCTCTCAAATAGCTTAAATGTACAGATACAGCTCTGTTATAGCTTTATAATAGTATAGATAAAATCAAGGCTTTCGTCAAGCGCGTCCTGTATGTATTGATCTGCGGCGCAGAAACATGGATACATGACAATTAGGTAGTTCAATTAAACACAAAGTGAAAAATGTAAAATCTAAAATAACAGTCACGAGCAGGATTCGAACCTGCATCTCCTGGATGCCAATTCAGTTGTTTTAATGTATGTTGCTAAGCATTTCAAATGCTAAAAATATATATAAAAATATCTAAATAGGTAGTTCAAATTATAATTTCGAATAAGGAAAAAGAGTATTTTAGTACAGGCGGGAATTGAACCTGCGTCCCTTCCTATCCGGGGAAGTGCTCTAATCCACTGAGCTACAGTACTATCTTTTAGACATACCCAAACTCCTTATCACTTTGTCTTAACGACCAACGCCCTCTATCGGAACGCATTTACATGCATTCATCCAATATAGTAAGTTTAATTTTGCAATTAAAATTCATACTATTTGATGGCGTGATTTTTTAAATATTTTGTTCTATATTTTAGCACTTGACATGCTCAGCTACTCTTAAAGCACAAATTATAATTTGTGAATAAGGAAAAAGAGTATTTTAGTACAGGCGGGAATCGAACCTGCGTCCCTTCCTATCCGGGGAAGTGCTCTAATCCACTGAGCTACAGTACTATCTTTTAGACATACCAAAACTCCTTATCATATTTGTCTTAACGACCAACGCCCTCTATCGGAACGCATTTACATGCATTAATCCAATATTTAAGAGTTTTTAGCTACGGCGAAGCCGCAGGCAAAGGCTAGTAATTTTACAAATTCATAACTTTACAAAAATATAAAAAAAAATATATTTAACATTTTATTTGCTATGGCAAAATTCTGAAGTATCCTTGGAGAATATCCACTCAAATTATCTGCCCCGTGTAATGATACTCCATCAAGCGCTTGATCAACTTCAGAAGCCGAATAATGAGTCAGGGCTCTCTATTATTGTACAAATACGGTACGAAGTTGAATAAAGTATCTATTTAAAAAATCTCAAATTACGGTACAGTTAGTACATACCAGTAGTTTGGTATATAAAGTAAAAAAAGATACAATGCAAGTAAAGATAAAAGTTAATTTTTGTTCCAGCTAACAAATATTTCGCTTGAATATCAATTCATATTATCAGATTGAACTCTCAGAGTGAGGGACATTTATTCTCATTTATCGTATAGTTGCTATAAAATTCTAACATTCAGGCTGTTTGGAATTTGTGTGCGATGACCCTTTATCTCTACGTTAATATAAATAGAGACATTAAACTTAAATTTAGCATGAAGGACCTTTAAAAGCCCGCTGCGGTATACATAAATTTCACTTTCCTCTGTCAAAAAGTTATTTAGTTTTATTCGTTTTCTAAATTTTCAGTATTTCGCTGGATTGGTAGTTTTTACGCTACAGAAATGTTTTAATTAATATTTTGAGGACTAAGTATTATTGTAGACATGAATTTCTTCTTGCGGTTTTCAAATATATTTACATTAAATCTACAAAATTTGTCAAATAAACACTTTGTTATTATTATTTTGTAGATCTATCACTGCAACTAACAATTATGGATAAAGTGGAAAAAGAGCTATTGACCGTTGGAAGACCTGTCTACGTAATACCCGATAATAGACCGGAATCACAGGTGTTGCAGAGCCTTTTAACCTTGCGAAAGACTGATACAAATATATGAAGGTTACTGCTAACTTTCGCTAGTTGGAGAGGCACGGAAAAAAGAAAAAGAAATTCACGTGTTGTGCGAAATTATTGTGAAAATATAAAGTTTGCTGTGACCAGAGTTTTATCCCTCCATTTACCAAATATTGTTCCAAATGTTTGACTAGTAAGCTGTCGCAGTTAGTAGATACTCGTAAAAATAATTTGATCTGTATTATAGTATGTTACATGCTCAGCTACTTTAAATAACAAATTATTTGTTATTTTTTTTTTTGTAGAAAAAGGGAATTTTAGTGCGAGCAGGATTCGAACCTATGTCCCATCTAATTCGGGGAAGTGCTCTTGACCACTAAGCTACCGCAGTCAGCAACGGTAACTCCAAATCTCCACTTCACATTTGTTTTAGATGTCTTTACTACTCGTAATAATAATAAAATTCTAAATCATATCTTTTTTTATAGTAATTATTTTTATTGGCTCATCCCTTTATTTCATAAAAGATAAGCAACAGTATGATACACCTTGACATCTACCAGATACACATCTAGACCCAATACTGCTGATACCGGAATCGTCTTAGCAAAAAACCCTAAACTTCACAACACAGACAAGGAATCACACCTAACACGTTTGAAGGTGCAAACTTATATATAGTAGGTTTTGGCACCAAGTGAGCTATCTTTTGTTATTAGACCGAATGGGTAAAAACCACCATCTTATTTATAACAGCAGTGAATCATATCGATGTGTTTCGATGTTAGAAGACAGCTGTTAAGTTCTGACTCCCACTGTTCAAGCGTAATGGTTGTTCTTCATGGTGGGCAACAGCTTGGACTGGTATTGACAAGTCCATGAGCGGCTATCACTTACCATCAGGTGACCCGCAGCTCGTCTGCTGCCGTATGTAATAAAAATATATTAGACTGACTAGATTGACTGATAGAATATAAAACACACAATAGTATTAATTTATATCCTTCTGTTTTTATTGTACAATAGCATTGATAACGTGTTCGTATTGTGATTGGTTGAGAGACCGACGTGTTATGTAACCATTTCTCAGCCAATCACAGCGATCTCTCAATTATTCAATGAAACAATGCGATGTCGATACGACAATCATAACCTGTTATTCCAACCTATGGCTTATCTTTAAATACCAATAGGTTTCTAAAATGTTTAAGTTTGTTTTACGAGTCGTAAAATCATCAACACTATTTTCACTTGCTAATATTGTTTTCATGTTATAAGTAGCTCTACACGTATACTGTTATAAAATACAGTAGAATTGTTTGTCATTAAGTTCAAAGGAAAGCTGGGCATGTAGAGAGCTTCACTCGCTTAAGTTACAGAGGAAATGAGAGCATGTCATATTTGTTGGCGACTTAAGACCGACTGTCATTTATTTATTAGGGTATACCAGCTCATTTGCGTTAAGGACTTAAAGGATAGACTTACGCCAACGAATAATCCAATCATCAAAACATTTTTTAAACACTGTTTCCAATTCAGTTCTCGCCGCGAATCCTCCTTTATGTCTTCTACCGATTGAAAACGGGTGCCACGAAGTGGCAATTTGAGTTTAGGAAAAAGAAAGAAGTTGGCTGGAGCCATATCTCGTGAACATGGTGGTTGCTCGATGGTATTTTTTGAGTGTTTGGACAAAAAATCATTCACAATGATGGCCTTGTGCGAAGGCGCATTATCGTGGTGCAAAATCCTAGAATTTTCTTGCCACAAATCTGGGCTTTTTCGTTAAATTTACTCTATAAACGCCGCATAACGCTCAAATAATATTCTTTATTTACCGTTTGACCTTCTGGCAAGAGTTCCGAGTGCACAACATCGCGATAGTCAAAGAAAACAGTCAACATGACTTTGACTTTTGATCGACATTGGCGTGGTTTTTTCGGTTTCGGTTTAGTTGGAAGTCGCCACTCCGAAGCTTGTTGACTAGTTTGCATGTCAAACTCGTAAACCCACGTCTCTTCACCAGTAACAATGCGTTTCATGAATGTTGGGTCGGAATTGACTCGTTCTAGCATATCCTCAGCGACTCTCATGCGATTGAGTTTTTGCAGAAAATTCAGGTCTTTTGGGACTAGCCGAGCGGAAACATGTTTCATACCCAAGTGATTATTTAAAATAGTACGGATCCACTCGTGAGACACAGAAAGTTCGGCGGCTATCTCTTTCAAAGTTCAATGAGGATTTTCAGTCACTATTTCCTTCACTTTTCCAATGTTAACTTCAGTTGCAGACGTTGATGGCCTACCAGAGCGAGACAAATCTTCCATCACATCTCGACCGCTTTTAAACACTTTGTACTACTCATAAGCACGTGTTTTTGATAAAGTCGATTCACCGTAAGCCTTCTGTAACATTTTCAGTGACTTCGAATACGAAACTCTATTGGCGATGCAAAATTTAAGACAAACTCTTTGTTTGATGTTTTTGTCCATTATAAATTTCGCACTAGATATTATATAACTAAAAAAAAGCACTGTATTTAATATAAATAACAGATGCAACTCAAACTCCGCGTCAAAATGGATAACAGTTGTGCCAATCTAATAACAACAAAAGAAAACAAAAATCTGAATTTGGAACCATAAACAAATCATCCATTCCCAATACTTTCTTGACTGAATGTATTCTTGTGTTAAACACTAGTAAAAATCTTTTCTTTCTCTGAAAGTTTATTATTTTATGGGACAATCATACTATTTAATAAAATGACAATTAATAAATATCTCAATATGTAGGAATCAAGGAGCAGCAGAAAATAAAAAATAAAACATCTTCCCTGGCAAAATCATGTAAAACTCGCAATTAAATCCAATCCTTCATAAATCCTCAGCCCGTTTGGCGTAGCAGAATATGGCATTCTATAGCAAAAATAATTTTCTATCATTATGAAGCTCGCTCAAACCCATCAATAGACAATAAAAAGAAAGATGTTAAGAAGAAAATAGACCGCCAATAGTAAGATCTCAACGTAAACATCTACCAAAGGAGTATTAGTGAAGGAGTGTTACTGTATTTTCATGACACCTATTCATTTATTCATAAGTTACATGATTGATTCGGACCGAGTTATAAGTATGATAAAGTGGGTTGATAAGTATTGAAATATTTCCTACGCGCACGTTTTCATCGTGACGCGTGAAAACTTGAGTTATAACATAAGTATTTTGTCACTAAAGCTGTAAACTTCTTGGGCCATAGAGACAGTACCTATATACCTATAACTATTGAAAAACTTAATAGTGGTGTGTAAAACAAAAGTAGCAGCTTGACAATACTCCTGGTGTAGTTGAGTCCATGAGCGACGGTTACCATTACCATTTACCATCAGGTGAGCCGTGGTTCGTTTCGCCACCATAAGCAATTAAAAAAATCTGGAAAACGGTTGACCCTAAAGGCCATCCCTACAACTTCCCGCTAATTTGATACTTAAGCGCTCAAAATTGCACTTATTACGTCTTTTGAGCTCGAAGCGCTCTTCGAGCTCAAAAGTATAATTTTCGTGTCATTTTGAAATCTTCGAACTCAAAGAGATAACTCAAAATCTGATAGAGATTTTAATAAAACACTATTCGTTGAATTTTCAAATCGCAATATCTTTTGAATGAATGAACTGATTTCTCGTAGTTTACGCCATTCAACGCAGCTTTTTAAGCTCTTTGATGAATTTTATAGTTCGAACTGGTCAGACTGAAAATTACATAAAAAATCTGAAAAAAACATTTTGACGTGACAGCGTCTTATAATTCGATAAAGCCGGCTGCACGCACGAAAAAACATGGCTCATGCGGCGTTACCTCGCTCTGAGGCGTTCCATGTAAGGCTTGAAGTGCAAGCGAGAGCGCGGAACGAGCGACAAAGAAGCACAATCGGCCTTTGCGTTCGGCAGCGTTCGACATCCGTCTCTCTCCTACTTGAGTGAGCGATGCGTCTGCGTGGACAGCTGCTATACTATAGTACATTTACATGTTTTGACCGAGTATCAAGTGCAGTGAAAAGTGAATGTGGTGTCAATTGTTTATAGCAACGATAATTGCAGATATAAAGGTAATGATTCTTTGACGTTGTCACGTTCAACTATCGTCAGTAAACCGACTTTACAGACAACTAATTTTTTTCTCAATTTTTTCGACAACGATATCTCACGAACGAGTGAACCGATTTTGACCGGACTGGTGGCAATCGACGTAGTTGTTTGATGTTAAGTGCTGATTAGTTTTTGGAAATAATCGGTAAAATCGTTTAAAATTTATTCCAAAAAAACCACATTTGAAAAAAAAATATATGTAGTTTTTTTTAGATTTCTCAAGATCTACTTGTTCGAATCGGTCCTTATTATATTCAAAATCTATGTTTAGTCAATTCCTTTCGAATGACGCAGACCCCGATGAATTCGATTCAGCTGTTCAAAAGTTATGAGAGGTTTACATACGGCCACACACACACACACACGCACACACACACACAGACGCGCGCGCACACACACACATATACATACAGACATACATACATCATCGCGGAAACATTCGGGGAAGATTCCTAGGACCTCAAAACGTCAACATCCGTTGAAAACTCGATTTTCGAAAAACAGGGTAATACCAATAACTTCCCAACTTATAAAAATTTTCAATTTTCTTAGCGGAAAGTTAAAAATGCTCTTCAATATGTCTGTAAATTAAATTGCTGTAATTAGTGGGTACGTATAATACCTATGCGCCCGTAAAACCCGTTTAGGTATATATTAGCCTGTAAAATAATATGCGAATCAAGTTAATAACTTCATAAGTTGTTGTTGTGAATATGTAGGCGTGGTGCTAATGAAAATAAATAAAATTGATAGGCTTTTATACAGTTTCATAACACAATCTAGGGCTTTTAGCTGTAACAACATGTTTTAATTATATCAAAGTGGTAGTATCTAGTAGGTGCTTAATTAATATAAACCTCGAATGAATACTAAATGGCCTTTTTAAATAAATTTAGATTCGATTCAGAAATGCTTCATTTGTGGCTTTAGATGAGTAATTTGTAGATACCATAATATCGTTGACCCTCGTCAGGGCCCATCTCACCGTCTGGGCAACCCTTTCTTACAGAAAAGAAGTGTGTAAATTTTGGTCTTCTATACATTTATTTTAGTATAATTTTAAAGATAATGGGCGGCAATAGTTAACGTCAAATAATGACGTAATTTCAACTATAGTTAAAAGGTCGGATCATGCAACCCACCCTTAAGAATTTTATTTGTTAAACACGCTAGGCTCACAGGAGTCTAACGTGACTTTTGAAAAACATTTTTTCCCAATTTAGTAAAAAAGGCTATAGATAATTTAGTTTAGCCTAGTGAGCAAGCACCCCAATGCACCCCAATCTACCAATGATTCTGATCATAGCTTTAGTGAGTCGTTGGATACAGATGGCACAAGACCGCCCGTTGTTTCGCGTGTAGAGGCCTATGTCTAGCAATTAACGTTAAAAGTCTGAAGGATAGATGGATGGTTATAGAGATAAAAAAGTCTACCTTGAAGATTGAAATATGTTTTTACCCTCAGCATTAAGGTACTCCAGCGGTCCTTTTGTTTTTATTTAATTTTTTTATTACCCATGGTGCCGGACGAGCTACGGCCCATTTGATGGTAAAAGGTAACTGCCACTCATGGACTCAACTATACCGAGAGTATTGTTAAGCCGCTGCTCACCATTTTATTTCACAGATATGAAATGAAAGAATTAACAGCTATCTCCTGCTACAACCAAAACACACCGATGTGATTTATGGCCGTTCACACAGGAGATGGTAGTACCAACCCGCTCGGGCCCGATGTCTAATCGATCTGTCTAACATCTCTCTGCAGGTGGATTGATTTCGTGCTCTTATCCTAAGCTCGGACTGACATGGTGGCGTTTTCAAATAAACGCTTCAACGCTTTGATGTACTGTACATTTAAATCAATGACAGTGGTTACCGATTTACCATCTGCCACGAGGTGATTTCTTGACTTGTTTGTCATGCGGACTACCAGCCTTAAAAATACAAAGAGTAAAGTCACTTTGCTAACCACATGTTTACGTAAAGTAAGCTCTCTATTAATTTTTATATATTATATCTGTCATGTTATTAAACACATAATTGCTATCACGAGCATTATCCCAATGTGTTGACAAGATTTGTTATGTTTCGTCCCCTATTAACCGCTGACATTAAAAATCATCACAATCCAAATCTATAATTTTGAATTATTATTCGTATTTAATGTTTTAGGAAATGATTACAAGTATGTATGTGAAGTAAAAACTTTATTTGGTTAATATTGTATTTCAAGCACCTTCTGTAGCTTAGTAGTTTAATAGGATATTGCCGTAGTATTATTTTATTTTGTAATAGTAAATAGGACTAGAAAATTTAAATGGGTAGGCCATTTAAATTTTTCAAAAAAAAAATTTATTTAGCATGTTTGCCCAGTGTTAAACTAGACATAATTATTGGCAATTTGCGAAAAACTGCTAGTAGTAGAACCTTGCTTATCTCAGCATGAATGGACCGGCTTGATCTGGGTAGTATCACCCTCTCACAAAAGATCAGCGTGAACCAACAGTAGTTGTACCAACGGTTATGTTTCGTATGGTGAGTGAGAGTGGCGGAGGCCCAAACCCCCTCCCTTTCCTCTCCTTGCTATCCTTCCTATCCACTCTTTAGTATCCTACCTATCCTCTCCTTATTATACTTCCTATCTAACTTCTATCCCTTTCCTTGGAGATAGCGATCTTTCTGGTGTTGTTAGCATCTATAAGCCACGGTAACCGCTTACCATCAGGTGAGCCGTATGCTTGATTGCCATCCAGGTAGTATAAAAAAAACATACCTATTTCAAGTTTATATTTTTTATTGAGAACACTGTTTAAGCTCTCTTGTAGTGACAAGATACAGTTGATAGATAAAAGATAATATCAATCGTCAAAAAGAGGACAGAATGTAGAACTGTTTTATTTTTAAGTAATTTATATAGGCTACGTAGGTTGTTAGGTAAAAAAGGGACTATTAATCTCCATCCCGGAACCAATTTTCAACACAAGAAACATTATTTCAAATGAACAAAGGTTTGTGTTAAAAAAAAAGCTGCAGTACGATTTATACCACAGCCACGTCCGTCCCTTGTAATATTTCACTGTCAATCACACCTTGACTTAAATTTATAGAAACCAGTTAGGCTGCGTCCACTAGTTTTCTTATTAGGTTACTTTTTGGAAAAATCTTAAGATTTTTCTTACAAAAGATACGATATACTAGGTTTTTATTCCCTATTAGTAGTTTTGTTTTACCAGATAGTTCAATATTTATAAGCTTGAAATATGACGCACACGTCACTAGGCTGATCATGAGGTCTCGGGTTCGATCCCGGGTCGGGCAGTGTTATTGAGATTTTTCGTGAAAAAAAAGGAAAAATTCTCAGTAGCAGCCCGGAGCTTGGAAATGTGCCCGGTAGACGTCAATAGGCTCGCCCCCTATAACGTGGAACTTAAACATAGCAGGCGAGTCGTGGATGTAAAATGCACCTCTGCCTACCCCTTCGGGGAATACAGGCGTGATCGACAAAATATTATTAATATTTCATCAGTATGTAATTCGTATCTAAATATAATTTCCAAAAAACACGATTTACCAAAAAAAAAAAAAATACTTAGCAAAGCTCGGTCATCCAGGTACTATAGTCTAATACAGTATTTTTTTTTAAATAACTCGAATGTCTCAGTTCTGTTACAGCTTTATAATAGTATAGAGACATTTAACTAACGATTAAGATCCAGTCTCAAAAAAACTTTTCACGTCTGTCACTTTTATTTCTATTTAGTTTACTAAAAGGTAATATGGAGCCTACAACTGAGTCACATACATACAACAGAAGTTTTTAATAACTAGTTGGAATGGACAAAATGACAAAGGGGTAGATGACAGCTGACAACATATTTAAAATTTTCAGCCCTTCGCAACGCGGACCAGAGATAAATTGAAAATAATAATTATGCTGTTTAATTCGTGTGACCTTTATACTGTGTTTAATTCGGTACAATAGTTTCATATCCATCCATCCATCAGCCTTTCAACGTCCACTGCTGGACATAAGCCTCCCCAAGAGACCGCCACAACGAGCGGACCTGTCATGGGGGATAATGCCGTAATCGCCACGCTTGGCAGGCGGGTTTGCGATTGCAGTGGATGTTGTTAATACACGGGGGAGTGCTGCTGCCCACTCCCCCGGTATTCCCTCAGTCGGCTTTTACGACTCCCGTGGGTAGAGAGGGGTGGGACAATTCTAAAGCCGGCCCCACACGGCCTAGTTTCATCTATCTAGCATTATCTTTGTACCGCAGCTAGGGCTGGAATGATCCGTTTCCCCAGCTTAATTTTGTAGTTATTGCCACTTTTCCGTACGTCTAGGACAATATACGTAGCGTTTATTTGTTTGTATGTGATAGGAACGTCAATGTATTTTCTCTGTAATGTTAATTGAAATTCAAGTACCTATTGTTGTACTTAATTGCAAGTTCTTATTCTGTAAGGTATTTAGATAGATAACACAGATGTTGGATTTGAAAATGAGAATTTGATGATTGAACTAGGAGGTGGATAGTTGCGGGGATGCGGGTCAGGATACCTCCTCGAGTGCTTTTCTATGAGCTGAAGCACTCCGTGAGACGTCGATAGAGGACGGGTCCCCTCGTATTCTTCTGATTTGCAGGGGGCACAGTGGATAGGCCGGACGTCCACTATGGAGTGTCAGTGGGTTAATAGTGTTTACCTCGACTTTAGGAGGAGTGGAGTCAGTGGAGTCACAGTGGGCCCTTTAAATTTGTAAATTCAGTCTTAGAGGTGAAAGAGGTCTTCGGATCGCGGAAAAGAAATTCTAATAAAAAAACCCCCGTTCAAGCTCTGTCGACCACCAATGGATGAATGGCTGAAAGAGAGTCTATTCGAGATGGTCGGCACCACAGTCATTAAAGTCATAAGTTTAACATGGCGACAGTAAAATTTAAATATATCCCCTAGAGGGTCCCGGATACAACGCGCCTAGAAAATAGAATCTCTCACTGGATCAAGTCCCCAAACTAGCTCTGTCAATCCCGCGTATATGAGAGGGGCAACGTACACCACTAAACAAAGTTCAAAAGAAGACCTGCAACAGGAAACCAACGCCCGTGGGTAGCTTAACAGTGGGCAGCAACGGCTCTGCTACTGCAAAAGAGATGGATGTAGAGATAGGCGACGGCAGCAGTACCACCGTGGCCGCAAGCATAAATTCCCCAAAACCGTTGGCATCTCGACAGGACGCGATTAATATTGGTCGAGTTTTTGAGCCTTTGTGGCTTTATAAAACGCTCTTTTGCGCGTGGGAGCAACTTATCGGATGGCTGCTCCAATGAAATGGAAAGGCGACGGCCAAAAGGGGCTGAGGCGTAACAATATATTATTTAAATTAATTAATTAAAAGTATTCACATTCACATTATATTGAAAGTACACACAACTAATGTGTGTTACCAGTGACAACAGAGGCATTGTCCTTAAATGTCGGCTTCCTATGCAAGCTCAAACTAGCACAGTGTGTTATCACCTAATCAAAGTCGTAGGAAGCAAAGCTGAAAGATGTGAAGCACTTTGTGTAATTTCAATTAATTTCATTATTTTACAGTTTTAATTGCGTGAAAAAAGTGTATTTTTTAACTTTTAAACTAAGTATTTTGGTATTGGATAATATAAAAATGATTTATTTACTTCTTTAACTATTTATATAGGTAGCTGCTGCGGACTTCTTTAATTATATATATAACTATTGCGACATTTAATTAGTTGTGTATCAAAATATTAGTTACTCTAACCAAACGTAATAGTGAAATATAAACAATAAACCTTTTATGTGTAGTATGCTACGACTGAATATAAACTAATTCCATTACTATCCGTTCTTTAAATATTTACGAAAAACAAAGCTCAAAACTAACGATTTACAAACCCCTCAGTCCTAGTATAAACAATAATTAAACAAAGATTGTCAATCAACGCTCTAGGCCACGCTAGGTCCTAATCTTCACTTGGCAATATAAGCAAGGCTATAAACATGACGTTGCCTAAAACAACTTCACCCTTTAAATCTCACGTAAAGATGATAAGTCTACCCGAAATAAATAAGTTCATGTTTAGAAGACAAAACCTCTTTCTTGAAGCTTCAAGGTGCTATTTTATTCCAACACTTGTATGATTTCTTAACGCCAAAGCTCGAGAGAGTTGCCCGCGGCGAGTTTTCGGCTATAACCGTCGGGTTGTTATACAAAATCAAACAAAGGGGTGTGCAAAATCCCAATCAACCTTTGATAAACAAGAGAGACGACGTTATACTTCACAAAATTTTATTTAGGTAGTAAATAAAACGGCAAAGTCTACATAAATTGATGTCTGTAAGAGCTTAGAAAAAGACACTACACACTTTTAATAAAGCTCTCTGATGGCCTAACGACAAAAACATGTACCTATAAAAATTTGCTCTGAAAGGGCTGGGTATCAAGTAAGTGTAGGTACACACTTGCTCCCCGGAGCTGGCGGACCTCCGTGCGGCCTGTATTCGTGCCCGGAGGTCCTACACCCGCAGCCGCCGTCGCCGAATCCGCGACGAAGAGCGGGAGGGCCGGCTGTATGCGGCGTACAGCAGTGCGCGCGCCGCGTTAAAGCTGGCCATCTGTCGCGCCAAAGATGCGAAAAGGCAGGAGATGCTGGAGGGTCTCGAGCGTGACCCCTGGGGACGCCCGTACCGCGCGGCGCTTAACAAGCTCCGCGCCCAGGGCCCCCCCCTTACGGAGACCCTCCAGCCGGGCTTCCTCTCTGAGGTGGTCGAGGGACTTTTTCCTTCATGGGCGGTGCACACGCCCCCGGACATGGCTCCGCCAGATGATGACCGGGAGGCCGACGACGTGGAGGTACCGCCCGTGACGACGACGGAAATGGGGGCGGCGGTAGCGCGTATGCGGAGAGGCGCCGCCCCCGGGCCGGACGGGGTTCCCGCCCGAGTGCTGGCCCTGGTCCTCGACCATCTCGAGCCCCGCCTCGGGGGACTGTTCGGCGCTTGCCTGGTGTCCGGACGGTTCCCTGACTGCTGGAAGGAGGGGAAGCTCGTGCTCCTGCCGAAGCCGGGACGGCCTCCGAACACAGTCTCGGCCTTCAGGCCCATCGTGTTGCTGGACGAGGTGGGCAAACTCCTCGAGCGGGTAGTCGCTGCCCGCATCGTCCGGCACCTAGGAGCGGTCGGCCCCGACCTGTCCGACGCCCAGTTTGGATTTCGGGCGGGTCGGTCTACGGTCGACGCCATTCTGCGCCTGAAGGCCGCGGCTGCGGAGGCCGTCACCTCGAGGGATGTGCTGTTGGCGGTGTCGCTTGACATCGCCAACGCCTTCAATAGTCTGCCATTCGGCTGCATCAAGGAGGCACTCCGGTACCATGGAGTGCCCCTCTACCTAAGGCGGCTGGTGGCAGACTACCTCGACGGCCGCAGCGTCCTCTTCGTGGACCGGGAAGGGGACGTTGTAAGGAAGGCTATGTCGTGCGGCGTCCCGCAGGGTTCGGTTCTTGGGCCGCTCCTGTGGGACATCGGCTACGACTGGGTCCTCCGTGGCCGGCTCCCCCCCGGGCTGGGCGTAATTTGCTACGCAGACGACACGCTCGTCACAGCCCGAGGCTGGACCCTCGAGGAGGCGGCAACGCTGGCCACCTCAGGTACCGCGGAGGTGGTCAGGCGGATTGAGGCGCTGGGGCTTAGGGTGGCCCTTGAAAAGTCGGAGGCCCTACTGTTCCATGGGCGCCGACGAGGCCCGCCCTCCAGCGCCTCGATAACGGTCAATGGGGTGGGCTTGCCAATCCAGGCCCACATCAAATATCTGGGCCTGGTATTGGATGGACGGTGGCACTTTGACGAGCACTTCCGCCGTCTTGCGCCAAGGCTCGTCAACACGGCGTCCGCCCTCGGGCGACTTATGCCGAATTTGGGCGGACCGAGTCTTGCGTGTCGACGACTCTACGCGGGGGTAGTACGGTCGATGGCGCTGTACGGCGCGCCCGTGTGGGCGGAGTCCCTGGCCCCTCGTAATAGGGCTCTTCTGTGGCGTCCACAGAGGGTCGTAGCGGACAGCGCAATACGCGGGTACCGCACGGTCTCGACCGATGCAGCCTGCGCGTTGGCCGGAACCCCCCCGTGGGATCTGGAGGCGGAGGTGCTCGCCGACGTCTATCGGCGGGCGTCGACGGCGCGGGCGGGGGGCAGCCGCCCCTCGCCGAGCGTAATGTCATCGTGGCGGGAAGATGCCCGCCGCGCCACCGTCCTAAAGTGGAAGTCTCGGCTGGAGACGCCCCGAGCCGGTCTCTGGACCGTGGGGGCGCTCCGGCCGATCTTGGAAGAATGGGCAGGGCGGCAGCACGGGATCCTCACCTTCCGGTTGGTGCAGGTTTTGTCGGGGCATGGTTGCTTCGGCAAATACCTGCACACGATCGCAAGGAGGGAGACGACCCCAGGCTGTCACCACTGCGACTGCGACGAGGACTCGGCGCAGCACACGCTCGAGTCGTGCCCGGCATGGGATGTGCAGCGCCGGGAACTCGTTGCAGTCATAGGCGTGGACCTGTCGCTGCCGGCCGTTGCGCGAGCGATGGTTGGCAGTGACAGGGCCTGGACCGCGGTCGCCGCCTTCTGCGAGGCTGTCATCTCGCGGAAGGAGGTGGCGGAGAGGGCCCGTGAGGAATCCTCCTTCGCGGACCCGATTCGCCGCCGGCGCGAGGGGCGGCGTGCGCGCGCTTGCTTGCACCTTATGCCGCCCTAGCCGAGGCTGCGGACGGTGGGGTCGGGGAGTACCCTGCCGTCCGCGGAAGCCTACCGCGAAGGTGCGACGCCCAAGTGCGCGAGGCGTCGCTCAAGAGAGGGTGCCCGTAGGGGCTGCTGCCTGCGGATCGCGGTCGTAACGACGCGGTACCCGTGATCCGCCGTAGCAAGGGCGGGTGTAGACGCACGGTGGGTTTTTAGTGGGTGAGAGCCCCATTCACCCCTTTGTCTCCCCGGGCAGCGGGGTGTGCGGTAGGACATTTTTGCCCACCTAAAATAAAAATTAAAAAAAAAAAAAAAAAAGGTACACACTTGCTATCGGGCCCAAATAGGTTGGTATATCCGTCTCCCGTGTGATCGGCCATAAATTCATCGGTGTATTTTGGTTGTAGTTAGAGCAAGCCGTTTATTCACTTATTTCATATCTGCGAAATGGAATGGTGAGTAGCGCATTGACAATAATCTCGGTATAGTTGGGTCCATAGGAGATGGTCCTACTTGCTATCGGGTGGGCCGTGGCTCATCTGCCACCATAAGCAATCGAAGAAAGTCTAAAGTATATATATAATATGTATGTATCCTTAAAAAGTATACATAATCCAAAGGCATATACCGCCTGCCTTCGTTTCTTTGGTTATAAACATAATAAAATAATTAAAAGGAAAATATAATCCCCTCGTGAGATAGTGGATATTGGCAGCATTACCCCGTTTAATCACTATGCAAACATTGAGCGAGGAACAAGCCAGTTTTCTTGCCACTAGCGGCGAAGAAAAAATATAAACAAAAGACTTCAATTATTTGAAGTGCAGCCACTCGTTCCAGTTTTCAATACGACTAATGCAAAATGTACCGACCATGGCCTTTGCGGTAATAACAACCTTCTTGGCCTTATAACGAGAACTGTAAGGAATCTTCATGTAATTCGGTGGTAGGGTAAAGTAACAGATCTTATACTGACTCATCTCTTGAAGTAGTGCGATAATATGATAGATCTTTACGAACACGAGTCTTCGATGAGCTCCTAGTATTGTCAGAACCATGACTGTTGGTTACCGTTTAGTATCATCTATAGATCTATACTAATAAATAGAGAGCCGGTTATTTTGTTGGTTATACCGCAAAAACTACTGAACTGATCGGAATAATACTTATACAATAAGATGCAGCATGTTTCGGAGAAGGTTTTAGTATATAATATGTTGGTGATTAGTTATCCGGAACCTATATTTTTGATGTGAAACATCTAATATGAAGGGAGGGTAAAACCGGCTGTTAGCGTGGCGACGCTTACACCTGTACGAGCGGGAATCGAACCCGCATCTTTTCCAATCCGGGGAAGTGCTCTAAGCCACTGAGCTCGTACAAAAAATCTATAGGAATCCTATCGGAAATTGATTTTTCATCGACAGTACTATGATGCGGCCGAAGCCGCGGAGTATATAGGTACTAGTAGATATTATAAAATACAGCAGCCTTTGCCCGCGGCTTCACCGCAGGTAAACTCTCTTAGGTTTGTGTTCAGAGGCGCCTTTTTTTTTTTTTTTTTTTTTTTTGTTTAGGCGGGAAAAAATGTTCCTAACCGCACACCCTGTCGCTCGGGGCAACGAACAGGGTAGTGTGGGGCCCTCACCCACTAAAGAAACCCGCCGTGTGCCGTCTCTCCGCCTTTATTGACAGGCCACTGGAACTATGTTGCATTCCTTCGGTGGTCCGCCGGCGGCTTACCCTTTTGGGTACCCTCATCTGAGCGACGCATCCGCACACGGAGCGTCACACCTTCGCGGGAGGCCTCGCGGGTGGCGGACGTTCCCCGGTCCATCCACCCGCAGCCCCAGCTAGGGCGGCATAAGGCGCAAATATTCGCGCCTGCGCCGCCCCAGTCGCTGGCGGCGGTTCGGGTCTGCGGAAGGATCAGCCTCCCTGGCCCTCTCCGCCGCTTCCTTCCGCGAGATGACCTCCTCGCAGAAGGCAGCGACCGCGGCCCAATTCCTGTCGCTGCCAAGCATCGCTCTGACGACGCTCGGCAGCGAGAGGTCCCCCCCTATTGCCGCGACGAGTTCACGGCGCTGCTCGGCCCAAGCCGGGCACGACTCGAGCGTGTGCTGCGCCGTGTCCTCGTCGCAGCCGCAATGGTGACAGCCCGGAGTTGCTTCCCTCCTTGCGACAATGTGCAGATATCTACCGAAGCAACCGTGCCCCGACAGCACCTGCACCAGTCGGAAGGTAAGGACTCCGTGCCGTCGCCCTGCCCACTCCTCCAGCACCGGCTGGAGCGCCCCCACGGTCCGAAGACCGGCCCGCGGCGCCTCCAGCCGCGCCCTCCAGTTGGCCATGGCAGCTCGTCGGGCGTCGCCCTGCCACCTCGCCACCTCACGGAGATGGGGACGCCTGCGCCCCGCCCCCTCTTGCGACGCCCGCCGATACACCTCCGCGAGCCCCTCCGCCTCCAAGTCCCATGGGGGGATTCCGGCCAATGCACAGGCCGCCTCCGTCGACACCGTGCGGTATCCGCGAATGACCCTGGACGCGACAACCCTCTGTGGTCTCCACAGAAGAGCCCTGTTCAGTGCGTCCAGGGACTCCGCCCACACGGGTGCGCCGTACAGCGCCATCGACCGGACCACCCCCGTGTAAAGCCGTCGGCACGCATTGTTGGGTCCGCCCATATTCGGCATGAGCCGTGCAAGGGTGGACGCCGCGCCGACGAGCTTCGGGGACAGTTGGCGAAAGTGCTCGCGAAAGCGCCACCGCCCGTCCAGCACCAGGCCCAGATACTTGATCTGGGTCCGAACCTCAATTTGGACCCCGTCCACTGTGATCGAGGCGCCAGCAGGTGGTCGTCGTCGGGGCCCATGGAAAAGTAGGGCCTCCGACTTATCCAGGGCTACCCTAAGCCCCAGCGCCCCGATCCTCCTGACCACCTCCGAGGTCCCTAAGGTGGCCAGGAACGCCGCTTCCTCGAAGTTTCCGCCCCGAGCCGCGACCAGCGTGTCATCTGCATAGCAGATGACCGCCAGCCCGGGGGGGAGCCGACATCGCAGCACCCAGTCGTAACCGATGTCCCACAGGAGCGGCCCTAGAACCGAACCCTGTGGGACGCCGCACGACATGGGTCTCCTCACAACGTCCCCTATGCGGCTCTCATAGAGAACGCTGCGGCCCTCTAGGTAGTCTGCCACTAGCCGCCTCAGGTATATAGGCACCCTGTGATACCGGAGCGCCTCCCTGATGCAGCTGAATGGCAGACTGTTGAATGCGTTGGCGATATCAAGCGACACCGCCAACAGCACTCCACCACCGGCAACGACCGCCGCGGCCGCGGCCTTCAGGCGCATAATCGCACCGACCGTCGAACGACCAGCTCGAAAACCAAACTGGGCGTCCGACAAGTCGGGTCCGACGCCGCGCAGGTGCTGGACGATGCGGGCAGCGAGGATTCTCTCCAGTAGCTTACCCGCCTCGTCCAGCAGCACGATGGGCCTGAAGGCCCCGACCGAATCTGGCGCTCGTCCCGGCTTTGGCAGGAGTACCAGCCTCCCCTCCTTCCAGCAGTCAGGGAACCGTCCAGACGCTAGGCACGCGTCGAACAGTCCCCTGAGGCGGGGCTCTAGGTGGTCCAGAGCCAGGGCCAGTACCCGGGCGGGTATCCCGTCCGGGCCGGGGGCGGTGTTTTTGGAACGAATCCGCGAAACAGCCGCCCCCATTTCCGACGTGGTGACGGGTGGTACACTGAGGTCAGCCTCCCGGTCGCTACCTGGCGGAGCCATGACCGGGGTTGTGCGCTCCACCCGTCGTGGGAATAGGCCCTCGACCACCTCGGTGAGGAGGCTGGGCTGAAGGGTCTCTGTGAGGGGGGGGCCCTGAGTGCGGAGCTTGTTCAGCGCCGCACGGTATGGGCGACCCCAGGGGTCACGGTTGAGACCGTCCAGCATCTCCTGCCTTTTCTCTGTTTTCGCGCGGCAGATGGCCAGCTTGAACGCGGCCCGCGAAGTGCGGTACGCCTCGTAAAGCTGGCTCTCCCGCTCCCCATCGCGATTGCGCCGCCGACTGCGGGTGTAAGACCTCCGGGCACGAATGCACGCCGCACGGAGGTCTGCCAGCTCCTGGGACCACCAGTAGAGCCCCTTCCTCGGAGGAGGACGTCGCACACGGGGCATGGCCACGTCGCAAACCTGCGTAATCGCAGCGCGAACTCGGCCAGCCTCAACGTCCACCCCCTCGGATGGGGCTGGTGAGGACAGCCACGATTGTACGATGGCTGCCTCCGCCAGTAGGTCCCTATCCAGCCTGCCCACAGCCCACCGCGGGAACGCGGGAGTTCTGCGCGCCGCGTGACCCCTACTGCGGCCCTGAAGGGACCGGGAGACCTCAATCCGGATGTACCGATGATCGGATAAGGTCTCAACCTCCTCCAGGACACACCAGTTCCTCACTCGTGCTGCGACGTCAGGGCTAGCGAACGAAAGGTCCACTATCGACCCGCCCCGTCGCCGCACGCACGTGTTGACGGAGCCTCTGTTCAGCAAACAGAGGCCCGTCGACGCCGCCCACTCTACCACCGCTGCTCCACGGACGTCCGTTGCAGGGGACCCCCACGCAGTGGATTTGGCGTTGAAGTCGCCCACAACTAGGACGTGGCTAGGTGCCAGTCGCCGTATCGAGGTCTCTAGGCTGTTAAGCCAGACCTCGAAATCAGCCAGACTCCGGTTGGGGGAGAAGTAGACGCCGTACAGCGTAACTCTCCCCCAGTCGGCTGCCACGTATCCCGTGCCCCTGTCTCTGATTGACAAGGGCTGAGAACGTAGCGCCGTGGAGCTGACGATTGCCACGGAGCCATCGCGGCTGCCCGCCCAATGAGGGCGGTCAGGAATGCAGTAAGGCTCCGCAGCTACGGCTACACCAATCAACCGCTCCACCATGGTTTGCAGGAAAAGATCCTGCGCCCTGGCGGAGTGGTTGAGATTCGCCTGGAGGAGGATAGTGTCACGGTTGAATTTTAAGCCGTAACCATATCCTCCTCCACCCGAGACGGTGGTGAAGCCACGCTCGGGGGGGCAGCCTGGGCCGATTGGCTGGTCCCCCCCTTTTTTGGGCCTGTCGTCGGGGGTCTGCATCCCTCCCGCCCCATGCAGTGCTTGGCAGGCCTGTTGCCTGCCGCGCACGCGGGGCAGTGAGGGACGGCGGTGCAGGTTGCTGCCCGGTGCCCTGCCTGACCGCAGCGGAAACAAAGACCACTGCAGTCAAAACAGTTAGTGCATGTCGGCCGGGTGTGTCCGACCGCCATGCACCTAAAGCACCTCGCGGGCCTGGGCTCCAGCACGGTTACCCGCGCGGAACTCCAGCCCACGAGGAGCCTGCCTGCGTCAGCCAAGGTTTTGGCCGCCGCGACAGGGCAACTTGCCCAGACGGCACCTACACCGCCGGGACCGGTCCGAATGGAGCCCACTCTGACGGCATTCGAGCATCCGGTTTTCGAGGCAATAGCCTCCCGGACGTCGTCCGCCGTCACCGAGTCATCCAAACCAGAAATGCGCAATTCGGCGCACTTAACCGGTCTGGTGACGCGGACTCCACTCCCCTCGCCAAACAGACCCTTTAGCCTTTCGGCCACGGTGTCAGCCATCTTGGGGCCCTCCGCCCCAGGGAACTCGAGAATTCGAGCCCCTGTGCGGGCTAGGCGGGTCCGGGCGGCAACGACTCCAATGTCGGAGACGTCGATTTCATCCCGGGCCTTCCTCAAGATGGCCTGGTACGACAGGCCCGCTTCCGCCTCCGGCAGCATAGTGATGACCACCGCTGCCGTTTTTGGCGTCTGAAGCTTGCGCGGCTTCTTGCGGCCGGGCTTGCTCCCTGGCGCCGCAGGTTCTTCAGCCCGGGCAGCAGTCCCTGTCTCGGCTCCTTTCTTCCGTTTGCCCCGGGATTTCTTCCTCCCGCCGCCCACTGTCTGCCAACCCTCATGAGAGGGCTCAGGCCCGGACGGCACAGGAGGCGGGACTCGAGAATCCCGAGGCATGGTTACTGGGGCCTGCGAGGGCTGGCCAGCACGCGAAAGAGGAGGGAACTCCTCCCTGGGCTGGCCCTTAGAGCGCTGCCCAGCCTTCTGTGCTGATTTCGCCTTGGGGGCAGCTTTGCTCGGCCCCTTGAGTGGTGCGGCTGTGGCCGCGGAGTAATTGGCCACGCGGCCGCCCTGACAAGGCATCGGCGTTGGACCTGAAGGCGGCGCGACCTTCTTCTTATCCGCGGCCAGTGGTGGTCGGAGTCGTGGTTCCGGCGGCATCCCGGCGCTCAAGGAGTTGATGCGCGGGTCATAGATCTCGCTAATGCGATCAATGACTTGGCGCATCTGCACCTCCGTGAGAAGTCCAGGGGCCGGAGGCCCCGCGCCCGCCGCTGAGTCCGAGGCTCCCGGCACGATCTTGGCGAGCTCTGGTTTGTCTCGCGGGCCGGTGCGCTCCTTGCGGAGCTCTGCCACCTCAGCCTCAAGGCGCTTGCAACGCGCCTCCAGCCTCCTGCTCTCCTCTGACGCCGAGTGCCGCCGGAGTGACTCCACCGCTCCTAAGGCAACTTGTGATGCCTCGTTGAGAGCCTCTGAGTAGGTGCCCCGAAGACTCCGCGACCCACTGGCCACCGTAAACATAATCGCCAAGGCGTCGGAGACCTTCTGGGCAATTTCATCGGCGGTCAAAAGACTGGCCTTTTCAGAAGGCTCCTCTCGGAGCCTCGATTTGAGGAGGGTAATCCGCTCCTCCATCGAGAGCTCCACTCCTAAGTTGTCCTCTGAAGCCTTGTCCACTCCAGATAAGGCTCGTGGCACAGTGCGTCTGGTGGCGCCTCGGCCCCTCTTCGCCGGTCTTCCCGGCTTCCCTGGCGGAGGCATCTCAGTGGAGCTGCCCTCCGACTCCGACGCACCCACCGACCGCACGATCGAGCGTTTCAGGACTCGTGAGGGCCGCTCCGCCGAACCAGCTACCCTCCGCTGGGACTCCGATGCAGACGGAGCTGCGCCTGCGGCCGTTGTGCCGCGATCACCGCCATCCGTCTCCATGCCCGAAGTTACTTCAAGGGCTGAGCCGCTATCCACAGGACTTGCCGCGGGTGTGGGTTTCCTCCCGCGGGTCCTCCCCTTCCTCGCAATCTCCTTTTCCTTTTCTTCGCAGGCGTTGGTTGCCCCCCTCCGATACGCGGGGCTGACAGGGCCGGTCTTGGTACTCGGCCCTGTGAGGGATTCTCCGAGCGCATTGCGCCCGGTACCCTCCGGAGGTATAGATTTTGTTTTCACTTCCGCCATTTTTGAGTTTAGAGTCCTTCGACTATGGTGCCGCCCTCGCGACTGAATACCCTCCAGCCATACATCCCTCGCCGGGCGGCAGTGCTTAGATTGGGGTAATTTTTTATAGGGGTTTTCTTCCCCGCGGTCCGAAGACCCCCGGTCCTGTCTTCCAGGATTACGGGTCAGGCCGAACGGTGGTCTCCATCAGACCGTGCCCACCGCTTGCAAGGCAAGCGGTGAGCCCGTCGCCCCTCAGGCTCAAAAGCCCCGTCTTCGTCTCCTAGGCCGGGGGGGCCACTATGGCCCCGCTGGCCCTCCACGGCAGACGTTCGGCCCACTGCAGGCAGTGAGCTGGTCGCCACTCGGGCCGAAAGCCCCATCTCCGGGGACGGGGGGGTCACTGTGACCCCGCTGTCCCCCTCCCAGAGTCGGGGGGGCCACTATGGCCCCGCTGACCCTCCACGGCGAACGTCCGGTCTATCCACTGTGCCCTCTGCTAATCAGAGGGACACGCGGAGACCCGTCCCCTGCCGGGATTCAGCCGCCGGCACTAGAGTGCCGACGTTGCCCGGGGCGCACCACGCGGAGGTATCCCGACCCGCACCCCTGTTCAGAGGCGCCTAAATAGTCTAAAAAACAGTCATCTTTTTTTCAAATATCTTGAATGTACAGTCATAGCTCTGTTACAATGGTAATAATATGATAATAGATATAAAATAAATTTTAATTTTCATAATACAAGTTAACAATTTAATATAAAGTATAACTTAAAATAAATATTTTTATTATTTTTATTATAAAGAAATTCTCAGGAATTTACATTCCCTTTGACGTTTGTTAGAATAGGAAAATCACAAGAACAATGCATAAAGGAATTAACAAAACAAAATGAGCTGAATACCATAGTTGACGCGTAAAATGACAGGCACAATAAAATTCATGATGACAAAGAGAAAAGAACATGAATATTTAACGATTCATGTCTCAGATTCATGTCTTGTAATATACAGCAATGCGTTGCTTTTGACTTAGAGCATAATGTTTAATGGAGATGTTTACTGCCATCATTTTACGACAGATGGCGCATTATCGGCATGGCCATTGAAAACTGTCATGTCCATACCAACCTGTAATTTGGTAAATTTTTATTATCTGGTAATATGCCTTTGTGTGCTTTACCAAAATCCCTTTCCACACATGGCAGTCGTAAGAGCCGACTGAGGGAATACCGGGGGAGTAGGCAGCAGCACTCCTTCAAGTATTAACAACATCCACTGCGATCGCCAACCCGCCTGCCAAGCGTGGCGATTACGGCACTATCCCCCATTCTTGGGGAGGCCTATGTCCAGCAGTGGACGTTAAAATGCTGATGGCTTGATGGATGGAAGTGCTTTACCAAAATGTAACAACCCTAATGTACATTTATTTCCCAAAGATCTAACGTTAAAAAAGTGGGAAAAGTCGCAAAAATAATTGTGGCAACACTGTGATATACCCACTATCTTAAAATTTATATTTTTATGTGTGTGTTCATTAAAAGAATATTTCACTTTATCCCTTACCCTTTTTATTATTTTTTATTACTTACGATGGCAGAAGAGCCAGGGCCTACCTGATAGTAAGTGGTACCTAACCGTCGCTCGTGGACTCAACTATACCGAGAGTTTTTTTTGATCTATATTTTTTAGCATTTGACATGCTCCGCCACTTTTTAAAGTACAAATTATTTTGAGAATAAGGAAAAAGAGATTTTTTGTACTAGCGGGATACCGAGAGTATTGTCAAGCCTCTGCGCACAATTTCATTTCTCAGATATGAAATGTAATAATAAACGGCTTTCTTCTGCTACAGCCAAAACACACTGCCATGCTTAATGGCCGGTCACACAGGAGACGGTGATACTGACCAGTTCGGGCCCGATAGCAAATGAGTACTTTCACTTGGTACCCAGCCCTACCACTAGTAATGCAATGGGTGATAATTGCTTTCTTCCCTTAGTCGCCTTGTACGACACCCGTGGGAAAGAATGGGGTGGTGATACTTGTATTCTTAGTCCGTCACCACCCCATCCTTTCCTGCGGGTGTCGTACAAGGCGATTAAGGGAAGTATGCAATTATTACCCATTGCATTACTAGTGGTAGGGCTGGGTACCAAGTGGAAGTACTCACTTGCTATCAGGCCCGAGAGGTTTGGTACCACCATCTCCTTTGTGACCGGCCATGAAGCACATTGGTGTGTTTTGGTTGTAGCAGGAGATAGCCGTTAATTTGTTCATTTCATATCTATGTGAAATGAAATGGTGAGCAGCGGCTTGACAGTACTCTCTGAATAGTCTGTATAGTTGGGTCCATGAGCGACGGTTACCATTTACCATGAGGTGGGCCATGGCTCGTCTGCCACCATAAGCAATAAAAAAAAAGAATACTAGTTTATTGATCACAATTTCATTCTAATTTTCCATCACATTAGCAATTCGCATCATATTGTAGATATACAACATTCTACAAAATAAGAACCTTTGCAAATATAATGTCCTTAAATACTTCGTCCTTACGAAATGTAATCTAAAATAATGTGTAAACTTATCTAGTTAAAATCTACAAAGCACACAAAATTACAACACAGCTAATATACAGAAGGCTCGGATAGCGACATAAACTCCCAGCTACCGTACAATAAGTACATGTACAAAATCTCATCAACCTGCCAAGGTAAGGTTTTAAATTTTCTCAAGTACTTACCCAAGAAAATTGCTATTCCTACATTTCTCGCTTCTTTAAACTATACTCTTTATTATCAGTAAACAAAACGAAATGTTATTTACTTATCTTAAGGTTGCTTGTTAGTTAACATTTTCTATGGCGTCTATGCAGTATATCAGAGCTTACGTGGTGTTTTACGGCCACTGCACTGATTACCCCCGGTGGTCACTGCATCGATCGATATAGCGGAAAATATTGTCACGTGCATAGTGATGTAGTTTGGCTAGTAATTAATATTCTTCAGCGAGTGTTGCGGCTTGATCATTTTGAATATAGTATGTATCATACCAATTAAGAGTAATACGTTTTACAATTAGGAGTATTATTATATACACATGGAAGCTATTCGTATGTATTCCATCCATCCCATCCATCCATCAGCCTTTCGACGTCCACTGCTGGACATAGGCCTCCACAAGAGAACGTCACGAGTGGTCCTGTGCGCTCATATTGGGGATAGTGCCGTAATCGCCACGCTTGGCAGGCGGGTTGGCGATCGCAGTAGATGTCGTTAATACTCGAGGGAGTGCTGCTGTCCACTCCCCCGGTATTCCCTCAGTCGGCTCTTACGACTCCCATGGGTGGAGAGTGGTGGGACAATTCTAAAGCCGACCCTACACGACCAGTATCGTATGTATTAAATGTATATTATAAATCAATGGCAATAAATGAGCTCAGTTATAGCCTAGCGGCAAAATCAGGAACTACAATGACAGTTTTATGAAGTTCGATCCTCAGTCCAAAGTTAAGACCTCGTACAGCACACACCTCTGAATTTTCGAGATTATTCGAAATTTTGTGTGTATTTGTTTAGAAATTAACACAAAGTTTTTTTTATACTACGTGGGTAGCGAACAAGCACACAGCCCACTTGATGGCAAGCGGCTACCTTAGCCTACAGACGCTAGCAACACCAGAGATGACTCGCGCGTCGCCATCTCCAAGGAAAGCGATAGTAGGAGGATATGAAGAATAATAAGGAGAGGATAGGTACGATACTAAGGAGAGGATAGAAAGGATAATAAGGAGAGGATAGGGAGGGGGTTTGGGCCTTCGGCGCTCTCACTCACCATATGAAACACAACGGCAGAAGTAAGTGCCATTGTTACACGCTGATCTTTTTTGAGAGGGTGGTACTTCCCCGATCGAGCCTGCTCATTCGTAAACCCTAATTAGTTTACCAAATTAAAAATAGCCTAAGTTCATCAACTATCTGCGAGTGTAAGTCCCGTCCAAATTGGTCTAGTCATTCCAGAGATTAGCTGGAAAAAACTTACTGACAGATAAACATAAAAAAATGGTATTTTGTTATAAAAATGGTATTATGTTTACATGCTTAGCACTATACATTAACGCGCGTCTCATCTGTTATTTATCGTTTTAATGAGTGGGCTATGCAGACCTTGGATGAGAGGCCATCTTATGAGATCAGAGACTGCAGGGAACTGTTTATCCCTTAAATTACATGGCCACGCTGATATCAAACATACCAACAATCAACAAATAAAGCGTGTTGTGACACGACAAGAGCCCACGGAGCGTCATCACCACTCGTACTTTATTGATGCTGGTTTAAACCTGTCACTCGCGAAAGTTACTAAGTGTTGCCGAATATTCGGTCGCTGAATATTCGGCCGTGTGTGGCTGGCTTTAGAATTGTCCCACCCCTCCATCCATGGGAGTTGTAAGATCCGACTGAGGGAATACCGGGGCAGTGGGCAGCAGCACACCCTCGAGTATTAACAACATCCACTGTGATCGCCAACCCGCCTGCCAAGCGTGGCGATTACGGCACTATCCCTCATTTTGGGGAGGCCCATGTCCAGCAGTGGACGTCAAAAGGCTGATGGATGGATGGAATATTCGGCGATTCGGCCAAATCACTATTCGTGGCAACTCTAATATAGACACACATAAAAGTTCTAATGAAAACAATATTCACAATAATTGATTAAACACAAAGTGAAAAATGTGAAATCGAAAATAAAAGTCACGAGCAGGATTTGAACCTGCATCTCCTGGATACCGTCCAGGTGCTTTGCCGATTCAGCCATCGTGACAATTGCTCCTGACTGCTAATTTCGATAACGCGGGCGTCACCCAAATACGTTAAGTTTGAATGAATGTGATCATCGATTCCTATGCCAAATGTGTGTACGCTACTTACTCGCTAAATGCTTTAACTCGATCTCGGATCGTAGGTACTTAAAATCCAAGAAGACTATTATTATTATAAATTGCAGAGCACGTAAATATATAATTAACAACATTACTTAGCTAGTACATGGATGTTCTATGATTCGAAGGAGCAAAGAATTTTTCAAGAATATGTTGTGTGCACTAGCAACTGCCCGCGACTTGGTCAATGATAGTTTTTTAAGTTTTAAATTCAATCTCATATTTTACGGTCTTAAAACACGATCGTAAAGCACTCCAATATATTATCTATATCTATACGAGTATACTTATAATAAAACTGTAGAGAGGTCAATTCTGTACATTGAATATATATTCAAAATTAATATTTGAGGTTGAATGGTGATCGATACTGATGCCAAAAATGCAATCAGTAAATTTTTTGTCTGTTTCTCGGTCTGTCTGTCTGTCTGTATATGCACGCATGGGTCAAAAACTACTAAAGGGATTTAAACGAAACTTGATACGATTTTAGTCCATACTCCTGGGCAGGTTATAGGCTATATAAAATAACGCTAAGACACATAGGAGCTGAGTAGTGATGATAAATTTGAAGCAAGTCGGATGAAAATGCGCTTTCGAGCTCTTATCCTCGCATACGTTGATCATACACCAAAAGTATGTATTACAAAGATGATGGTCTACAAAAGATCTACAAAAAAGTCTAGTTTCACGGTGTTTGTCCGGGATGAACACCGAGACTACTGAACCGATTCTAACTGTTTTTTTTAAATGTATGTTTTGTACCGACTTAAGAGATAGGATACTTTATATCTCAATTTATAATTGCAATATTTATTCATGAAAAAATATATGGCGGTACGAAGTTCGCCGGGTCAGCTAGTTCTAAAATAAATTTAAAATAAAATTAAGGTTCCTAATTCAAAATCCTAAATCTGAATGTTCCTATCCCTAAAAGCTTACACAACATTTCATCGCTCAGTTTGACCAGCAGTTTTTTTTTTAATTTGAAAACTATGATTTTGTTCTTGCTCGGAAACCATCTCTATTCCAATTCCATCATCCAATGTTTATAGATATTCAGCAGAAGGCAGGTAACTTAAAAAAATGCAGTTGTTTTAGATTAATAATATACGTACTCGTATTTTTTATCAAATTGAAGAAGTTATAATTTACGGTAGCTTAATGGTGGAGTGTGCGGACAGATGGTGCAGGCTAATATCACGCTCACAGTTATTATTTTAAATTTCACAAAGTTTGCCGAAGTAGCCGTAGTATAAATTACATAGTCATTTGTTTTCTTTTTAATACAGCTTGTTCTCAAAATACCTTGAAATATGTCACTTACTTAAATATGCTATCACTAACAGCACAATTACTATTCAAATAATAGCTTAATTACACAAATGAAAGCCACATACCAGCCCAAAGGACTTCACCAAGTTTAAACTTCTCTAAAAGCATATACGTATTCAAATTCACGTAATATTACGGTGCAAATTTCATGATACTCCGTAATAATGTTCCTACAAACTATTTAAGTTTGGTAGTAATTAAGCCGAGCACTAGCGTCGTGTACGCTTTTAGTCTCAATTTAGTAGGATATACAGTAGTTTTTTAAAGTTTTCGATTTAAATATTGTTTCTCATAAATCAAAGTTTGAGACGACTT
Source organism: Leucoma salicis (assembly GCA_948253155.1). NCBI lineage: Eukaryota > Metazoa > Arthropoda > Insecta > Lepidoptera > Erebidae > Leucoma > Leucoma salicis. The sequence continues at coordinate 22,391,610 of OX411807.1, forward strand.
CTTAAAGGAGATTTGTTGTTTTTTGTTTTGTAAGAAAGTCATTTAGAAACAAAAGCTGTATCTGTGATGTTTTTATACTATTAAATCGGCAAACAAATGAAAAATTCGCCTGATAGCAAGCGTCCACTGCAGCCTGTAGATGCTAGCAACACCAGAAGCAGGATTCATCCGTTGTCAACCTGCAAGGATAGTGGATAATAAAAAATGAGGAGGAAATAGATACGATGATTGAGGAGATAGGTTGTGGTTTTGTCCTCCAATGCTCTCCCTTTTTTTTTGTTTAGGCAGGAAAAAATGCACCTAACCCAACACCCCATCGTTCGGGGCAACAAACCGGGTAGTGTGCTCTCCCTGATGGAACATAATACTATCGTTAATTCATATCAATGACTATCTCAACCAACGATTATTATTAATCACATTTGTGTTTTATTTATGTGATTAATTCTTATGTACTTACTTCATAAATACATATAGCAATCTTTATAATTATAGAATGGATATTTTAGGAGGAGAACCCACCACTCACCAACAGGTTATCTTTGGACACACAAAATAACCTAAGATTGGCAATCCGCACTCTCGAGGAAAATGTGATAATAGTAGAGTAGCATGCACTATAATGACAAAAATCTCACCAATGCTGATTGCATCCAGCAAGGGCCATGTCGGCACAGTGGAACTGAATCGGAACAGCCTGCCATCCTCCCGGGGCCGTTCATAGTGAGAGAGTCAGAGCACCCTCTCTGACTGATCATGACCCCATAATAAATCGATAACGACGAAAACGACATTTTCTAAAAATGAAACCTAGCTGGTTCCATTTTTAGAAAATGTCGTTTTATTCGGGTTTTCAGGCAATGAAAAACTGCTACAATATTCTTTTGTGAGAAAAACTCACGATTTACCAAAAAAAAACCCGAGCTAAGCTCGGTCATCCAGGTACTGTTGATATAATTATGTAGGATCATGCAAAATGAGCCGCCATTGTTTTACTAGTGAATAGCAATGTCTTAGAGACCCGCCTTTTCAAAATAATACGTAGTAGTACCAACCACGGGGTGCGGGTCGGGATACCGCCGCGTTGGTGCACCCCGGACAACGTCGGCACTCTAGTGCCGGCGGCTGAATCCCGGCAGGGGACGGGTCTCCGCGTGTCCCTCTGATTAGCAGAGGGCACAGTGGATAGGCCGTACGTCCACCGTGGAGGGTCGGCGGGGCCACAGTGACCCCCCCGTTCCCGGAAGCGGGGCTTTTAGCCCGAGTGGCGACGGGCTCACTGCTTGCAGTGGGCCGAACGTCTGCCGTGGAGGGCCAGCGGGGCCATAGTGGCCCCCCCGGCCCTGGGAGACGGAGACGGGGCTTTTAGCCCAAGAGGCGACGGGCTCGCCGTTTGCTTTGCGAGCGATGGGCACGGTCTGATGCAGACCACCGTTCGGCCCGACCCGTAATCCTGAACGGACTGGACCGGGGGTCTTTGGATTGCCTGGAAGAAAACCCCTATAAAAATTACCCCAATCCCGTGCTCTGATAACTTTGCTGATCAACCTCGCAGTGGTCGCTCAACTGTTCTTACTGCTGCCCAGAAATGTTACATCAGACTGCTGACTGCCCGCGACCCAACAATCAATTCCACTAAAATAACACAGTTGTTATTTTGAACTCAGTAGTTCCGGGCTTCCACTGGACTAGAAGTAAGCACCCAGACCATCAGGAATTGCTTTCACCAGGCTGGATTACGAGCAAGGAGATCCTGGCGAGCACCTCTGAACTCACAGCAACGACAGCAACGCAGATTGCAGTGGGCTAGGCTCCGGCACAATGAAGATGATGACGAGGAAAAGATTTGGCAAAATTACTTCTTCGTTGACGAAACAAGAATAAGCACTCATCCAGACAACTGACGTGTCCGTGTCTGGAGATGATGTGGGGATGCAGAGAGACAAATAACTGCCACTGATACTGTTCAACAAGGCGGGAAATCGGTGTCCTTTTGGAGCGAAATAATGATTGGAGATAGAGCGCCGTTAATCCCGTATCGGGGCTCGAAGACTGCAGCTTTGTACCAAAATGTTGTTATCGAAGGAATAGTCAGACCATTTAGAATAAATCATGGCCACCAATTCGTATTGGTTGATGATAATGCACCCGCACATCGAGCTCAACGAGCCAATGCTGCTCTCCGTGACCACAATATTGCCAGCTTAGACTAGCCTACCGGTTCGCCTGACTTGAACCCGATCGAGCACGCTTGGGATGCTCTAAAGCGGCTTATTTGGAACCGTCAGCCACCACCCCAGACAGTGCCAGAAATCAGGGAAGCTGTTATTGATGAATGGGACAGGTTATCGCAAGAAATCTTGAATAACATGATTCTCAGCATGCCCAGGAGGATTGCTGCTTGTGTTCGAGCTAGGGGAGGAATTATCTTGTACTAAATAAAAACAATTCCGTTATAACATACATATACATAGTAGTATAACATACACATAGTCGCAAGGAGGGAAGCGACTCCGGGTTGTCACCACTGCGGCCGTGACGAGGACACGGCGCGCCACACGCTCGAGTCGTGCCCGGCTTGGGCCGAGCAGCGCCGTGAACTCGTCGCGGAAATAGGGGGGGGACCTCTCGCTGCCGAGCGTCGTCAGAGCGATGCTTGGCAGCGACAGGAATTGGGCTACGGTCGCTGCCTTCTGCGAGGAGGTTATCTCGCGGAATGAAGTGGCGGAGAGGGCTAGGGAGGAGGATTCTTCCGCTGACCCAAGCCGCCGCCAGCGACCGGGGCGGCGCAGGCGCAGGTACTTGCGCCTCATACCACCCTAGCTGAGGCTGCGGGTGGATGGACCGGGGAAGGCCTCCCGCGAAGGTGTGACGCTCCTCTGCGGATGCGTCGCTCAGTGGAGGGTACCCGAAAGGTTAAGCCGCCGGCGGACCACCGAAGGAATGTAACACAGTTCCATTGGCCCGCCAATAAAGGCGGAGAGACGGCACACGGCGGGTGTCTTTAGTGGGTGCAGGCCCCACACTACCCTGTTTGCGTTGCCCCCGAACGACGGGGTGTGCGGTTAGGAACATTTTTTCCCACAGTAACAAAAAAAAATAGGAGTACCAACCTAAAATATCAAATATCTATTCATTTATTTCATTGTTCCACGTTTAAACCATCTTAAGCCTATGAAATCTTTATTCATTACGTCATCAGTTGTCTGTTAAAATTAAGGACAAATCAAATGCGCGTTAACAAAACTTTTATCTCGTATTCAATGCATGAAAATTTAGTTCCCTATAATAAGTACGATTTTTATACTAAACATGCGCAATAGTGGTGTTTTGTCTAATAAATTAAATAACAATCATAAATAATTTAACTGCACTGATGGCGGAGTGGTTATTAGATATCGGCCGAGGAACGAGTGCTGTGGGTTCGATTCCCACGCAGATTCTTTGTATGATCTACAAATGGTTGTTCTGAGTCTGGGCGTACTTTGTGTCCGTAAAATTGTATGTTCGTAAAGTCCCTTGCGATACAAGGATCCTTCCTTATAGGGCAGTATCATATCTTAAAAAAAAAGCTTTAAATGCAGTGCAAACCGTATGTAACTACTGAAAAAACTAAAAATTCACCATGAAAATGGTAAACATTTTATTTTATTTCTCTATTTAGCAAAGAAGTAAAATTAAAAAAAATGTATGTTTACAACCTGTTGGCAACCCTTAAAAATTGTCGATTTTATTGAAGCTTGACATTAGGGATATCTTCAATTAACGGGTTATCCATCATTGACGACAGACCCTGTATATGTACACCAATCTTAGCGACAATCCATTAAATAGGTACGGGGCGTCAAGAATTAACAAACAAACATTAAACTCACTATTACATATAATGTTTGGTAAGATTACATTAGCAAAGATTTATTCAAGAGTGATAAAATTAACAATATGATTTATATAGGAACTATGCAAATGAACTGTCGTGACCCAGTTTCGCATTACAGGACGTTACAGAATTACCAACCACAAAGGGTCGCTCGGTTCTCTAATGAATTATTCACCGTATGTTTTGTTGTTCACAGGAGAACAGCAAAACATATACAAGGCTCAAGGATCAATACAAAGTGATTTGTAATCCAAGTATGATATTAAACTAGATATCAAATTTGATACTACTAAACTGCCTCAGTGGTGTAGCGGTAGTGTATGCGACTGCTAATCATGAGGTCTCGGGTTCGATCCCCGGGTCGGGCAAAGTTATTAAAAGAAAAACTCTCAGTAGCAGCCCGGTGTTTGGAAATGTGCGCGGTAGACGTCAATAGGCTCGCCCCCTATTACGTGGGACTTAAACAGCGAGTCGTGGGTGTGTAATACACCTCAGCCTACCCCTTCGGGGAATACAAGCGTGATACTATGTTATGTTTTGATACTACTAAAATAATATGACAAAAATCACTTTAAAATTTACTGCATATATTTAAGTATTTTCTGTTATTATATATAATGATAATACAGTACACAAGCAGACCCAGCCACGTGTGCTGTAGCTTACATATTCGTTCGATAATTTTGCAATAAAAAAAAGGAAAAATTATCTTTATAAAACTATCCCTTCTTTTAAGTTGGAAATATCACACATTTAAAAAAATGTTAAGATTAAGCCCGAACAAACTAAGTAATATACAGTTGTTATATTACAGTTTTATAATGGTATAAATAAAAGATAAAAATAAACCCTTCTATTATTGGTTATTTATCTTGTTCACAATTTACAAAGATTTTTAGCGGTCTTTTGTAAAATGCAAACTTGTTTCATCTGTTAAGTACTACTGCCAGATAGTTGTTTCTAAGGCGGCATATGAGAGAGAGCTGAATTATTACATATATATCTATATTAAATGTGTCACAAATAGAAGTACATACTATGTGTAAACATCATTAATGTAATATAGGTACTGCGTACACTATACTAACTTCTACCCCTCTACTAACTCCATCTGCATAGACCTCAGAGTTGGGTCCAGGCAGAAATAACGAATTTAATGATTATCAACTTTAATTTTGACATTCAGACCGATTATTATAAGTGAGTAAATATAAACTACTTTATACTTAACACACTTATGCTACAAGATGAAAGATAGGTATAGACACACATCAAAAAAAGTTAGATATCACTAGCAAAAAATGCTGTATTTTTTAAATTTCACCCTATAAAAGAAAAGTGCTTACGTGATATCGTTTTTAAAAAGAAAATAACTTTATTGAAACTAAAATATTTACTTTTTTTAATTATTTCACAAATAAAAATTTGATTTAAAAATTTTAATGCAATTGTGTCTAAGAAATAAATGAAACAAAACAACGAAATAAGAAACATTATAAAGAATTTATAACGGAATTGTTTTTATTTAGTACAAGATAACTCATCCCCTAGCTCGAACACAAGTAGCAATCCTCCTGGGCATGCTGAGAATCATGTTATTCAAGATTTCTTGCGATAACCTGTCCCATTCTTCAATAACAGCTTCCCTGATTTCTGGCACTGCCTAGAGTGGTGGCTGACGGTTCCAAATAAGCCGCTTTAGAGCATCCCAAGCGTGCTCGATCGGGTTCAAGTCAGGCGAACCGGTAGGCTACTCTAAGCTGGCAATATTGTGATCACGGAGAGCAGCATTGGCTCGTTAAGCTCGATGTGCGGGTGCATTATCATCAACCAATACGAATTGGTGGCCATGATTTATTCTAAATGGTCTGACTATTCCTTCGATAACAACATTTTGGTACAAAGCTGCAGTCATCGAGCCCCGATACGGGATTAACGGCGCTCTAGCTCCAATCATTATTTCGCTCCAAAAGGACACCGATTTCCCGCCTTGTTGAACAGTATCAGTGGCAGTTATTTGTCTCTCTGCATCCCCACATCATCTCCAGACACGGACACGTCAGTTGTCTGGATGAGTGCTTATTCTTGTTTCGTCAACGAAGAAGTAATTTTGCCAAATCTTTTCCTCGTCATCATCTTCATTGTGCCGGAGCCTAGCCCACTGCAATCTGCGTTGCTGTCGTTGCTGTGAGTTCAGAGGTGCTCGCCAGGATCTCCTTGCTCGTAATCCAGCCTGGTGAAAGCAATTCCTGATGTTCTGGGTGCTTACTTCTAGTCCAGTGGAAGCCCGGAACTACTGAGTTCAAAATAACAACTGTGTTATTTTAGTGGAATTGATTGTTGGGTCGCGGGCAGTCAGCAGTCTGATGTAACATTTCTGGGCAGCAGTAAGAACAGTTGAGCGACCACTGCGAGGTTGATCAGCAAAGTTATCCATGCCGCGATACCTCCGCAACGTGTTCTCGACACAGGATTGGGATACTGTATCCCGGATACAGCAACTCGGCGAGCTATTTCTCTCATAATATCCTTCTTCCTCAAAAGTAACAATTCTTGCCCGTAAAGGCAATCATTTCGGCATCTTTCCAAATCAACTTTTTACACGAATAATTGAAAAATATTGGTTGAATCTTGTCAGTCAGATTTCTGAATAAGCGTAATCAAAGATTGGATTTCTTTTTATAGGGAAAAATAATTGTTTTTGACGTTTTTGATATTGTTTTTTGATGAAATAGGTATCACATTTTTAAATGAAGAATCATAAACATAAAATAAAAAAAGTTTCAGCATACTGCCAACAAAAATATTTTGTATTTTCAAAGTGATATCAAACTTTTTTGATGTGTGTACGTTATGTAGTTATTACACTTACGACATTTTGTTATTTTGATCGCATTTACATTTTCAGCCATACAAATTAACAGAAAATATGAAATTGAAAATAACATTACTTAACGAGCAGAAATTGATCCTGCAGCTATTGCTATACTATCCCAGATGCTTTGCCAGTTCGGTATGTACCTATTTGCTTGAAATATTATAGGCAAATATCAAAATACTTATAGGGCTGCGTCATTATTTAGTATGAAACTTGTAACAATTAAGTTAACCTGGTCGGAATAATGTGCGCAAATACACCCGACGGATGCCGCAGGCATAATCCAAGTCATTGAGTAGGAATGTGTTATCGAAATTTGTAATCTCGAGCAGTTATCATGGTGCCTAAATTGGCAAAGCATCTGGAAAGGTATTCCAGGTTCAAATCCTGCTCGTCACTATTATATTCGATCTTACATTTTCGCACTTTGTATTCACTTACAACGTATTTTTATATGTTTTAAAGTTTATTGCCCTCAATGGATATTGACATCTCCCGAAGGTCGAACCTTTATAAAATAACCTTCAGTGAACAATGGAGTACTAATGTAAACAAGAGGGTTGTCAGAATTTATGAACAATCAAGGGTTATATTACTTGTAAAATGTATTTCATGATAGTTTAGGTATAGGGGTCAAAATTACCCCAAAATCAGAGAATTGATTTTTCCCTTCATTTAAGAAATAAGAAAGAATGAAGTATTTACTTATATTAGCACGTAAGAAGATATACTTATTATATCGTTTTGAATTATATACCTACAAAGACAAAATTTACAAATTATTTGATATATTTTACTCGTAAATAAATATACGAGTAATACGTAAATATGGCCTCAAATCTTGATACACAAACTTTACAATATTTTTTATAATATTAAGCCAATGCACAGATGGCGGAGTGGTACCGCCTCCCGCCCAAGTGCTGTGGGTTCGATTCCCACACAGAACAACTCTTTGTGTGAAATGGTTGTTCTGAGTCTGGGTGTACTTTGTGTCCGTGAAATTGTATGTTTGTAAAGTCCCTCGTGATACGAAGATTATTCCTTAGTGCAGGGTGTTTTCTTTACCACTGAAGTACCTATAATGTAATATAGTTCCAGTGTCCCGCCATTACAAATGAAGAGACGGCGAACGGCGGTTTATTTAGTGAGTGATGGTGTGGAGCGGTGGAGTTTGTTTGTTCGGGCCTCACACAAAAATTCCTAAATGGATTTTGTATGAAACTTTTTTTCGTCTAAAGTGATTTCTTTTGGAATTATCGAACATATTCTACATCATTAAAAGCATTTCAATTAAACTGTCAGTTTTGTCTTCTACCAGATGTGCACATTACACATTTACTTAAAAAATATCCTTGATGAGAAGGAGGATTTCACACTTTCATTGCAAAAAAAAAAACAGTTTTTGAAGTGAAAACTTCTTTAGGCGCGTTGAGCACTTTTTGGATGAACAATAATCATGGAACTCGCGTCATCGTCACCGATCGCTCGAATAGAAGTGAAAACTAAGTAACTTGTGAATTGTATCGTCGAGCTATTAGTTTTTTTTAGTTTGTAAGTAAGAAGTGTTAATGACCAATTAATGGGTAATGACACTTCTTACTAAGTTACTTAGTTTTCACTTCTATCGGCAGTCCCCAAAGACTGCACCGCATGTTTTTTTTTTGTTTTTGATTGACCTTCACGATGCTGCATGGTAACGGGAAGTAATGATTTCCACATAGAAATAATGCGATGTATATATTAATGACTTAAGCTATTTTTCACTACAGGAAATTGGAACGTAAAGGTACAACAACGTTGAAACTCTTGAGACTAAGGATTCTTAGTCTCAACGTGTTGTATGTATAAAGGGCGCATCCACCTTCATTTTTCAATTACCACATTATTAGCATAGGTGTTACGTGACTAGAATACATTACTCAAATAAATTAAAGAAAATAATTTACTAAAAAAAAAGAAAAGAACAACTACACCGTCCACGCCTATGAAATTGTAAATCCAGAAGTCAGTTTTTGTATTTCACATCATTTTATTAAGTGATCACGCTATATATTGCTTATATGTCCAAACGTCCGTACATTATTTACTTATCTAAAACCAACTGCCAAATAAATTGCGTGCTGTATTGTCGTACGTCAGTTGAACGTCAATTCACGTCAGTTCCGTTACTAAATACTTTAGACGTATCGTCAAAACACATCTTTAAACTGCGTGAAACAGGCATTATATTATTCAACTCTTTGAACAGGCACTTATATTGAGTTGAATACAAGATCGTATACAATATGACCGAGAGTGAATAAGCGAATGGACGGACTTTGATTTCATTGCGGTCTATGTAGACCGTAATTTTAATTAAAATTGTTTAGATGATAGATTGTGAAACTTGAGTAAGTAGATGATCAAACATGATCAAACCGATTTTGTATGTTACTAAATACATAATGTAGTAGCGAATTTTATTTTATTGCATATGTTGGCAGACGAGCCACGACCCATCTGATGGTAAATGGTAACCGTCACTGCCGTGTGGGGCCGGCTTTAGAATTGTAATGGGAGTCGTAAGAGCCGACTGAGGGAATACCGGAGGAGTGAGCAGCAGCACTCCCCCGAGTATTAACAACATAGAGCGTGGCTATTACGGCACTTTCCCCTATATGAGCGAAACACATGTTGTGGCGTTCTCTTGGGGAGGCTTATGTCCAGCAATGGACTTTGAAAGGCTGATGGATGGATGGATAATGGAACCGTCGCTCATGGACTCAATTAAACCGAGAATATTGAGAACATTGTGAACATTTCATTTCACAGACATGAAATGAAAGAATTAACCGCTAACCGCTTGTAGCAGGAGCTACAACTAAAACACACCGATATGCTTCATGGCCGGTCACATGGGAGATGGTATTACCAACCCGTTCGGGCCCGATAGCAAGTGAGTACTCCCACTTGGTACCCAGCCTTACCACCAGCAATGCAATGGGTGATCATTGCTTACTTCCCTTAGTCATTGTTCACCCGTGGGAAATCCCCTTGGACTTCAGAATGTAAACACATCACTCCATGATATATTAATTAGATATTTATAAGTAAAGATAGCTATTTCACGGGAAGCATATATTTACCTTTATTTTTCAGGGATGGGAAGTAGCCTATGTTCTGTTCTAGGTTGCAGACTACATATATGCAATATTTTAATCTATATTTAGCACTTGACATGCTTAGCTACTTTAAAGAACAAATTATTTGTGAAAGTGGAAAAAGAAAGCTTAACTGCGAGCAGGATTCGACGTCTAAAACAAAAATGTGAAGTGGAAGTTTGGTGTCATCGTTGGGTGACTGCGATAGCCTAGCAGTCTACAGCACTTCCCAGGATTGGATGGAGCACGGGTTCGAATCCTGCTCGCAATAAAGCTCTCTTTTTCCGCTTTCACACATAATTTGTTATATATATGTGTATGCAAATTTCATGATAATTGCTTAAGTAATTACGGTTTCAAAGGTTAACCAACAAACTCACTTTCCCATTTATAGTACCTATTAGTAAGGATACGAATACACTAATTGAAATGTTGTTGAATTAATGGGAATCCGTGTGGTGACAGACCATTAATACAAGTGTCACCACCCCATTCTTTCCCACGGGTGTCGTATGAGGCAACTAAGGGAAGTAAGCAATTATTATCCGTTGCATGACTGGCGGTAGCGCTGGGTACCAAGTGGGAGTACTCACTTGGTATCGGGCCATCTCCCGTATGACCGGCCATGAAGCACATCGTTGCGTTTTGGCTGTAGCAGGAGATAGCCGTTTATTCTTTCATTTCATAACGGTGAAATTAAATGGTGAGCAGCGGCTTGACAATACTCTCGTTATAGTCGAGTCTATGAGCGACGGTTACCATTTACCATCAGATGGGCCGTGGCTCGTATGCCACTATAAGCAATAAAAAAAAATTGTAACAGGTATAATATGACAGTTCTGACTGAATCTCTATATCCATAGTAATTGTTCTGTGTCTACTTTATTCCTGTTCATTGCTTCTCCGTGATAATATATTACTCATTAGTGCATAGCTATAAAAATTACTTCATGAACAAAAAAGTTATACTCCAGCAAATAATATACGGAGTATTTTTGATCTATATTTTTTAGCATTTGACATGCTCCGCCACTTTTAAAGTATAAATTATTTGAGAATAAGGAAAAAGAGATTTTTTGTACTAGCGGGAATCGAACCCGCGTCTTTTCCAATCCGGGGAAGTGCTCTAAGCCACTGAGCTATAGTACAGGTACTTCGACCATCCCAATCTCCTTATTACATTTGTCTTTACGACCAGCGCCATCTATCGGAAGCATTTACATGCATTAAACCGATATAGTAAGTTTAATTTTGCAATTAAAATTCATACTATTTGATGGCGCGATTTTTTAAACATTTTTGATCTATATTTTTTAGCATTTGACATGCTCCGCCACTTTTAAAGTATAAATTATTTGAGAATAAGGAAAAAGAGATTTTTTGTACTAGCGGGAATCGAACCCGCGTCTTTTCCAATCCGGGGAAGTGCTCTAAGCCACTGAGCTATAGTACAGGTACTTCGACCATCCCAATCTCCTTATTACATTTGTCTTTACGACCAAATAATTTATACTTTAAAAGTGGCGGAGCATGTCAAATGCTAAAAAATATAGATCAAAAATGTTTAAAAAATCGCGCCATCAAATAGTATGAATTTTAATTGCAAAATTAAACTTACTATATCGGTTTAATGCATGTAAATGCTTCCGATAGATGGCGCTGGTCGTAAAGACAAATGTAATAAGGAGATTGGGATGGTCGAAGTACCTGTACTATAGCTCAGTGGCTTAGAGCACTTCCCCGGATTGGAAAAGACGCGGGTTCGATTCCCGCTAGTACAAAAAATCTCTTTTTCCTTATTCTCAAATAATTTATACTTTAAAAGTGGCGGAGCATGTCAAATGCTAAAAAATATAGATCAAAAATGTTTAAAAAATCGCGCCATCAAATAGTATGAATTTTAATTGCAAAATTAAACTTACTATATCGGTTTAATGCATGTAAATGCTTCCGATAGATGGCGCTGGTCGTAAAGACAAATGTAATAAGGAGATTGGGATGGTCGAAGTACCTGTACTATAGCTCAGTGGCTTAGAGCACTTCCCCGGATTGGAAAAGACGCGGGTTCGATTCCCGCTAGTACAAAAAATCTCTTTTTCCTTATTCTCAAATAATTTATACTTTAAAAGTGGCGGAGCATGTCAAATGCTAAAAAATATAGATCAAAAATGTTTAAAAAATCGCGCCATCAAATAGTATGAATTTTAATTGCAAAATTAAACTTACTATATCGGTTTAATGCATGTAAATGCTTCCGATAGATGGCGCTGGTCGTAAAGACAAATGTAATAAGGAGATTGGGATGGTCGAAGTACCTGTACTATAGCTCAGTGGCTTAGAGCACTTCCCCGGATTGGAAAAGACGCGGGTTCGATTCCCGCTAGTACAAAAAATCTCTTTTTCCTTATTCTCAAATAATTTATACTTTAATATACGGAGTACTTTATTTTTTTAAATCGATTAAAAAAATTCACTGACGCGATTATCCGGGCATCTGATCTATTTTGGTACCAAAGAGAATTTAATCAATACGATTATTTGTTAAATAATATAAATAACACGGTCTACTTAGTCTGTGTGTCCGCTATTTACGAGCAGTAAATATTGAAATAAATTGCAAGGAGAATGCGCAAAAAATATCCTTTTCTCATTATCCTTCCTATTGCCTTTTTATTATCTTTCCTATTCGCTCCTTATTATCCTTCCTATCCTGTCCTTTCCATCCTTCCTCTCCACTCCCTATCCATTTCCTTGGAGATGTATTTATTGTCAAAAATACGTTTTTATCAGGTTTTCATTTCAGGCTTAGCTTTTTTGATGTCATTTTTTTAAATACAATCCTCTCTAAAGGTATTCTTTGAACACTTCATAAATTAATTAATTCCTGTTTCCTGATAAGAAATAGGTAATTATCAGTGATGAGACGAGGTTTCACAACACGGAGTGGTCGACCAGCAAAAGCGACTTCTTCGACGTGATGGACGTGGTGGGCTCGCTGGTGGCGGCAGTAGTGGTGGTGGTGCTGGTGGTGCTGCTGTGCCGCTGCTGTTGCCACCGCTCCTCCGGCCGCGTGCTTGCGCCGCCCCCGGTGGTGCCGGACGACGGGCCCGCACCCTACCCGCAGCAGCAGTACGCGGTCGGCCCCGCGCCTACTGTGACCGTGTACCCGACCGCTTCACCGGCGCCATATCCTACGGCTGCGCCTTACCCTACCGGCCCGCCTTACCCCACGGGGGCGCCCTATCCCACGGGGGCGCCCTACCCCACGGGCGCGCCATATCCCACGGGTGCACCTTACCCCACGGGAGTGGGTGTGCCCTATCCTGCCGGGGCGCCCTACCCGACACCATCGCCCTACGGACCTGCCGCGAACGCGCCTTACGCTCACGCGTGTCCACCATCATACGATGGCGACACGCGAGTGATGCCTCTAGTGCTACTGGCATCAATAGGCTACGGTAACCGCTTACCATCAGGTGGGCCTTATGCTTGTTTGCCACCCAAGTAGTATAAAATGGAAGCATTATTTTTTTATTTCGCCTTAAAGGTAAATCTCAGTACACCTTGACAGTTTCTCTAGCAACTTAGGCGTAAATGGAACGCAACAAAGCTCCCCATCGAGTATTTCTAATAAGATACTGCCGGGGCCACGGCGACAGTGTCATTAGTCAGGACATTTCCTTTTAACGCTCCAGTAAATATTTGTCAAGATATCACAGCAAACTTCTTTATTTTAAATTCAACCATAAGCTTTATAGGTTAAAGATTGAATTGTCTCGCACGGAATTGACTGCCTAACACTTATTAGCAAGAGTAAACGTGATGCGAGTAAAGCCTTTTAATTCTGACTTTTTATTGTGCATTTTATTCTTTATGGCTGTTCTTTTTATAAATCTATAGTTACTAGATTCGGAAGCTATGTTCAGACACGTTTATATGTACAGCCTAATACAGATTTTTTTTCTCTAATATCTCATATGTACAGACACACCTCTTTTACAGCTTTATAATAGTTAGGATATATTCATTTTGTCCGGTCGATGGTGCTGTACGGCGCACCCGTGTTGGCGGACCCTGGACGCACCGAACAGGGCTCTTCTGTGGCTGCTAGAGGCCTGCCTGAGGCGGCCTGCGCGTTGGCCGGAATCCCCCCGTGGGACTTAGAGGCGGAGGTGCTCGCCGAGGTGTATCGGCGGGCATCGCAAGAGTGTGAGGGGGCCGTCGCCCTCTACCCAGGGAGGTGGCAGGGCGACGTCCGTCGAACTGCCATGGCCAGATGGAGAGCATGGCTAGAGGCGCCCCGAGTCAGTCTTTGGACCGTAGGAGAGCTCCAGCTGGTGCTGGAGGAGTGGGCGGGGCGACGGCACGGAGTCCTTACGTTCCGACTGGTGCAGGTGCTGTCGGGGCACGGTTGCTTTGGCAGACATCTGCACATAGTCGCAAGGAGGGAAGCGACTCCAGGCTGTCACCACTGCGGCTGTGACGAGGACACGGCGCGGCACACGCTCGAGTCGTGCCCGGCCTGGGCCGAGCAGCGCCGTGAACTCGTCGCGGAAATAGGGGGGAACCTTTCGCTGCCGAGCATCGTCAGAGTGATGCTTGGCAGCGACAGAAATTGGGCCACGGTCGCTGCCTTCTGCGAGGAGGTTATCTCGTGGAAGGAAGCGGCGGAGAGGGCCAGGGACGAGGATTCTTTCGCTGACCCAAACCGCCGCCAGCGACTGGGGCGGCGCCGGCGCGAGTACTTGCGTCTCAAGCCGCCCTAGCTGAGGCTGCGGGTGGATGGACTGGGCAACGTCCACCACCCGCAAGGCTTCCCGCAAAGTTGCGACGCTCCGTGTGCGGTGCGTCGCTCAGTAGAGGGTACCCGAAAGGTTAAGCCGCCGGTGGACCACCGAAGGAATGTAACATAGTGGCCCGCCAACAAAGGTGGAGAGACGGCACACGGCGGGTTACTTTAGTGGGTGAAGGCCCCACACTACCCTGCTCGTAGCGCCGAACGACGGGGTGTGCGGTTAGGAATATTTTTTCTCGCCTTAACAAAAAAAAAGGATAGATTCATTCTACCACTGAAGTAACGAAATAATTGTGCCAGCGGTTTGCCAATATAGGCGGAAAGACTTCATACGGTGGGTTTCTTTAGTGGGTGAGGGCTCCACACTACCCTGTTTGTTGTCTCGAACGACAGGGTGTTTGTTTAGGTAAATTTTTTCGCACCTTAATAAAAAAAATAAGACTAGATTCATTCTAACGTCATTTTGAATCTATTACTTGAATAATATTTACTTATTTAAACTAAAAGAATGGTTTAATCGACATTATTGTCTACCCTCCTCACATGTCGAAAATGTCTTGCAGAAAATACAACACTTTTATACCTTAAATATGGATATATGATGTTCAGCTTGCCGTATTTAGCCCTGATATTGTCAGTATTAAATTAAAGGGCCTATCGATGTTGGCTACACATAATTTAAGCGGGATTTCAATAGACGAGATCACGCCGCAACCGCGTGGTTGATGAAATTTAAATTAATTAACTGAAAGTGTCATGGCTGCACGTTCACGGGACGCAAATAATGTTAACATGTAAGACAGTTAAGTACGTTAAGTAGTTTTTTTCAAATTCATAATTATCGTTCTTCAAATTCCAATTTCAAAATATCTTCATTTTGTAGGACTACTATGTACCACTGAAAGTGGTAAAATTTTACTATTAATCAATACAAGTGCTTCAGGCAAGTCGCAATCACAAGCATAACAAGCGGCCGGATTCCATAATATCAAAGCTCACTAATGCTCATACTATTTTTAACTCATAGCTATTTTTTAATCGATAATATATTACAGTTTTATGTTGCTACCCGCAACTTGGTCCGCGTGGAATTTAGTTATTTTCTTTTTTAGTGTAGAATCCTAATTATTATTCCAAAATAAAGGTAGTGATCCCCGTCCCGTGTGTCCCGTCCAAATCGATCCAGCTATTCAGGAGATATGTAGTGGGTGTATATTCCATGTATATCGTTATCTATTTGAATCAGTATTCATTTACAATTTCATGGGTTTTATTTTTTTTACGTGAAGAACCACTAATGTGGTTCCTTCCTCTGAGGAATGTTTTAGTATATAATTCATGAAAGTTTTGTAAACCAATTTCGTTGATTTTTGTTTTGTTGCATTACAAATATCGTCTGGAAAACTCAAAAATATGAAGGGTGTGTTTAGTTTAATAACATCTACACAAATTGTTTCTTTCTAACAGTTCTGCAGTGACACGTTTATATGCCTAGTAACAACCAATTTTGCATTAAATATTGAAATTTTCTGAAAAAGAATTGTACTCCAACCGATATACCGCAGTCTATACGCAATTTATTAGTGCCTATATTTAGTGTTTGAGAAAAATGGACACATTTGAGCCTACCTACGTGATTCAATATGGCTGACCAGATAATCATCACTTTTACTTGCATCTCCAAATTTGACAGTAACCCTGCAGCTGTAACCGGCCGGTCAAAAACTTCTGATCATTATGTTTTGTCAGCAGAGTCTGGTTACACAGTTCATCACGACGAACGGTTGAAATCCTGTCAGGAATTCCAATAAATTTAAAAATCTGCATATTTATAATGAATACTCGACTGAAGAAAATAGTTTTCATATTTAAAGCGGAATCCGCTCAAGATATCAATTTAATAATCACCGTGACATTGTAGGTATATATGCGTACTTATTCCAGCAGAGGCTTTAAACACTAATGGAACTCATTTTGATGCATCATGTTTATGGAGAAGTGCAATGTTGGATTGTGGAATAGCGGAAGTTGTCTACCTGATATGAATATTCCATTAGAGATGAAAAAAGATTGGAATAAGTTGATACCGTTATTTGCGTAGAATTTCCTAATCCTAAAACATCCATCCAGATGTGTATGAAGTATTGATGATGAATAAGATAGTAATGACAAATATGATTTACAAACAGGGTGATGAATGTACCCGGAAATCAATGTGTAAGATATGTTCGTTATCTGTGTGCTATATTAACCATCACGATCACAGGTAATGGTGGTTATACCTCTATCATATATAGATGCAGAATTACTTCTGCAAAGGATAACGGCAGAAGAATAACATTGAAATATAAAATAAGGTGTTACTGTTTTCTGTTTCTATATACAAAAATATTCAGCGCGCATATTCTGCACTGCAATTCTACCAAGTCATCCAAATAAGTAGTACCTAAGTAACTAGATTATGAATGGAAGAGAGATATTATCTGTATTTGGTATTGTAGCTCCCTATGCCAACGTTGAATTTCGCAATATCAGATGGGATGATATTCTCAACAGTAAAGAGAAGAAATCTCTTCATTTACACACGAACGATATTCCACTGTGGTCAATTTAGAAACATATGTAAAATGGACAACGGGCAGCAAAGGCGGGGCAGAGGACTGAACGTTACTTTTGAACTAATAATCTCAATCTTATCTTTAATCAGATCATGTGTTTTAGTTATTTACAAAATCGTATCTCAAGGGCGTACAAATGAATAAAAAAAATTTAAAAATATATTGCGCCCAACTTATAATGTAATAATAATATACCTAATAGGTGCTTATAATAGTTGACCACTGAAATAATGTAACATAGTTCCAGTGGACCACCAATAAAGGCAGAGAGACGGCACACGGCGGGTTTATTTAGTGGGTTAGGGCCCCACACTACCCTGCTCGTTGCCCCGAACGACAGGATGGGTGGTTAGGTAATTTGTTCCTGCTTTAAAAAAAAGGTAGATAGTTTAGATATTTTTATATATATTTTTAGCATTTGACATGCTTAGCACTATAAATTAAACACAAAGTGAAAAATGTGAAATCGAAAATAACAGTCAGGAGCAGGATTTGAACCTGCATCTTCTGGATACCGTCCAGATGCTTTACCAATTCAGCCATCCTGACAATTGCTCCTGACTGCTAATTTCGATAACACATTATACTTAACGTCTTTGGGTGACGCCTGCGCCATCTGTCAGAAGTATTTTCATACATTGTACCGACCAGGTAAACTTAATTTTACAATTAAGATTTTACCTAGTAATGACGCAAACCCTTTAAATATTTTAGATATTTTTATATATATTTTTAGCATTTGACATGCTCAGCACTATAAATTAAACACAAAGTGAAAAATGTGAAATCGAAAATAACAGTCAGGAGCAGGATTTGAACCTGCATCTTCTGGATACCGTCCAGATGCTTTACCAATTCAGCCATCCTGACAATTGCTCCTGACTGCTTTTCGATTTCACATTTTTCACTTTGTGTTTAATTTATAGTGCTAAGCATGTCAAATGCTAAAAATATATATAAAAATATCTAAAATATTTAAAGGGTTTGCGTCATTACTAGGTAAAATCTTAATTGTAAAATTAAGTTTACCTGGTCGGTATAATGTATGAAAATACTTCTGACAGATGGCGCAGGCGTCACCCAAAGACGTTAAGTATGATGTGTTATCGAAATTAGCAGTCAGGAGCAATTGTCAGGATGGCTGAATTGGTAAAGCATCTGGACGGTATCCAGAAGATGCAGGTTCAAATCCTGCTACTGACTGTTATTTTCGATTTCACATTTTTCACTTTGTGTTTAATTTAAAGGTAGATAGTGCAGAAATTTGGATTAGTTATAAACGGAATGAGAGTAAATCGAACGTGAAAACTGTTTATGGATAGGTACAACGTCAAGCAGGTCGCCTACTACTACTAAATGGAAACTAAATGGAATTTCCATAACATTAAATAGTATATGTTTACGCATTGATATACCTGGTAGAAAAGGTTCTCGAGTGGCGACCACGTATCGGACGGCGCAGCGTAGGACGGCCTCCCAGCGACGGCACGGAGTCCTTACCTTCCGACTGGTGCAGGTGCTGTCGGGGCACGGTTGCTTAGGCAGATATCTGCACATAGTCGCAAGGAGGGAAGCGACTCCGGGCTATCACCACTGTGGCTGCGACGAGGACACGGCGCGGCACACGCTCGAGTCGTGCCCGGCTTGGGCCGAGCAGCGCCGTGAACTCGTCGCGGAAATAAGGGGGACCTCTCGCTGCCGAGCGTCGTCAGAGCGATGCTTGGCAGCGACAGGAATTGGGCCACAGTCGCTGCCTTCTGCGAGGAGGTTATCTCGCGGAAGGAAGCGGCGGGGAGGACTAGGGAGGAGGATTCTTCCGCTGACCCAAACCGCCGCCAGCGACCGGGGCGGCGCAGGCGCAGGTACTTGCGCCTCATGCCGCCCTAGCTGAGGCTGCGGGTGGATGGATCAGGGAACGTCTGCCACCCGCAAGGCCTCCGGCGAAGGTGCGACACTCCTCTGCGGATGCGTTGCTCAGTAGACGGTACGCGAAAGGGTAAGCCGCCGGCGGAGCACCGAAGGAATGTAACATAGTTCCAGTGGCCCGCCAATAAAGGCGGAGAGACGGCACACGGCGGGTTTCTTTAGTGGGTGAAGACACCCACACTACCCTGTTCGTTGCCCCGAACGACAGGGTGTGCGGATAGGAAATTTTTTTCCCGCCGTAACAAAAAAAAAAAGGACGGCCTCCCACCAGTTGGACCGATGATCTGGTCAAAGCCGCGGGGAGCCGTTGGATGCGGTCGGCGCAGGACCACTCGTTGTGGCGTTCTCTTGGGGAGGCCTATGTCCAGCAGTGAACGTTAAAAGGCTGACAGGATGACAAACTTATAAGGAAATTAGCTGATATGAGCAATTTTCATTTCCTTTTCGCGCTCTACAACATCATTTGCGCTCATTACATCCATGCTAAAGGAGGAGGCAGCAAACTATTCACTCCATAATAATAAAAAATCTAAATAAAAAAGTTAAATATCTTTTCTTTTTTTTTACATTTACATACAAAATATTATATTTTAAACCCAAAAATGTTGTATATCGTACAGACGTAGATTGTTTTAGCCATACGTAGAAAGTTGCCAGACCAAAACATCATATTTGTATTATCCTCTCGTCGTAATTGCTTCAAATGCACCATATGTTACTTTTTTTAGAATTACAACTCGCTCTCAATGAACTTAGATATGTTATACCAGCATTATAACTCACGTTTAGGATTGATTACGTTGACCCGGGTTGCGAGCATATAGGATGCTCATTCATCATCAGGGCAAGTGCGCAGCGGAGTCTACAAGCTCCCGGCGTACACGTTGAACCTAAACGTGAGTTACTTGCCGGTATAACATATCTAATATGTAAAGAACAAATTATTTGTTAATGTTCTACATTACTAAAGAGAACTTTAGTGCGAGCGAGATTCGTACTTGTGTCCCTTCCAATCTGGGGAAGTGCTCTAAGCCGCTAAACTATCGCACTCACCAACGGCCATACCCAAATCTCTACATCACATTTGTCTTTACGATCCACGCCACCTATTGGATTCATTTACATGCATTAATCTAATATAGTAAGTTTAATTTTGCAATTAAAATTCATACTATTTGATGGAGCGATTTTTTAAACAAAATATGTAATATGTGTCTGTTGTTATTGTAAAAAAAATATTGTATGTTAATTTCAATACAAAGATGTTATTTAATAAAAAAAAAGTTCAATTATCATTTTTTTCATAATAAGTGGCAATCTAATTGATAGCTGGTATCATAATTGATATTGGTTATTTTCTGAAAATTGTTACAACAAGTCTATTGATCTATTCATTGCCATTTGAAAACATTCATCAGGTACAAAAAGTGGCAATTTATTTAACACGTCCTTTGTCTCATTCACGCTAAAATGGTTTAGATATTTTTGCTGTACATTTTTTTCTTTAGTTTCCTTTCTTTTTTAATTACAGTTTTCAGCTAAACACGTACAGAGGAAGAGGAATTGTCCATTGCACCACATCGTTGAGATAAGTGGGATTTATTTCAAGCTTAATTTTTATAGTATTTTAATTTTAGTTTAATTTGCTACTCTCGTTGAGTAGAATTGAGTTATGATATGTACTTGCTGTTGTCCATCATAAAAAGCAAAATATTGTCTCCGCCAGACCATACTAATATTAAGCATACTAATATTATGCGTGTGTGCAACACATTTGGGTATACATAACGGAATTGTTGTCTGTGACCTTGCAGATTATACACAAATTAAACTGCTATAATAAACATGAACATGTCCAGTCTGTTCATAAATACGTATACAGCCTGAACAAACATGATATGAAACAATAATAAAGGAGGCTTAACACGAAGCGCCTTTGAAATAATTAATATCTGAGCAAAGCTAATAATGTAGGTATAAAATGGGCTACCTAGATCGCAACCTTAATGGCTGTCTTCTTGTGAATCTTTTTTATCCACCAAGATAAGCAGCAGACAACAGTTATTTTGTTATATTAAAAAAGTAAAGGCAAATATACCTAGTTAAAAATACAATTAACAGGATTAGTAGCTACTCCAATGCTCTTATAATAAAATTTTCATAAATTACTACAGAAAGAAAAAAAGAAGAAGCAGTGACAGCCTAGTGGTAAAACCAAGGTCTGCAAAGAAAATAGTATCAAAGTTGATCCTCCGTCCAAGCTCACGGGCATACCTCTGACTTTTCGAGAATATTATTTACAAATTATCGTTGCTCGGTGAAGTAAAACATTGTGAGGCAAATTGCATGCTTGAGGCCCATGCTCAATATAGTGGGAAAGTCAAGGGGTGAAAAAAAAAAATACTACCTCATATACAATAAAAATTATAATTCAGATTAACGTACTTTTCATTGATAATCTCATCGATGTGCCACGTTGGTAGAATAAAGTAATCTTCAAATAGCTAAATAACAAAATCAATATCCAAGGATTATGAAACTATTTTACAAAATTCATTTTCTTGTTTTATCGCTATACACTACGAAGATGCTACCTAATAGCATTACTACGAATAAGTTTGTTGTTCTTGCCAAATGACTAAATAGTCTATCGTAAATTCCAAGGACTGCAAATATAGTGGTAACGAGTTCGATGCCCGGTCCAAAGTCGTAATCTCACACGAACCCCTGACTTCTTGAGTGTAGATTATCTGAACCTCAAATTACAGATTCTATATGGACGCTATGGCGAAGGCGCCGCTTCAAACCCAACTCGTGGCTATAATTTTCTATTTTACCTTTTCGCACCATTTATTCTAGTAAAATTACCATGTTAAATGCTAAGCAAATGTATAAAAATAACAACATAAAAATACTATTCACAAATATCATACTAATATTTTCCTCAATAGAGACATGTAACAATTAACTCCAAACAATTTCATGTAACATAATAATTCCATAGGCAAGCCCCTCGGTCCATTACTCAAAGTCAAATTGCTCCCATAATGGTAACAAGTAATTGGACGAAGTAGCATATGCCTACAGGCAATTAGTAGCATTTAAGTTGGAACTTTGCTAATTACTAAAATGGTCAGTTGTGGGATCTGAACCATTGGCAAATTATATATAATATAAACATAGCATCATGCCTGTATTCACCGAAGGGGTAGGCAGAGGTGTATTACACACCCACGGTTCACCAACTATGTTTAAGTCCCACGTACCTATGGGCGAGCCTATTGCCGTCTACCGGACATATTTCCAAACTCCGGGCTGCTACTGAGAATTTTTCTTTTTACGAAAAAGCTCAATACCATCGCCCGACCCGGGGATTAAACCCGAGACCTCATGATCAGCAGTCGCTCACACTACCGCTGCACCACAGCGGCAGTATAATATATGGTAATGTTTATATACAGTACATTTAGATTGACATTTCTTTGATAAAATAACCACATTTTTTTATGACTACTTTTTTCTTTCGTTGTTTTAGATTGTTTTACATAAATCTCCTTTAAAATGAAAGGGTTTTATGCCAAACTCCAAGATGCTAGTCGGCTGTGCAGTTTAGCACACACGGGGTTTCTTAAGTGGTTTCCTTCACTGGACAGTCATAATTCATAATATTGAAAAAAAAGTGCTTTCTTTATGAAGTGTCGACTTTAGCTTGTAGATCAATCAAACATTTATATAAAGTTCATTCCCTGGCCTAAGACCGAGACACGAACACATATATTTTGTTAAATCCGATTTGATAATTGATTTGCACGATATGTAAATATCTTTGCTCGGTGTAAGCTAACCCGCTTTGGCCCAGCGTGGTGCAGTATAACTTAAATCCATTTAATATCTCATTGGTTGCTAAGGCTGTGTATGCTTAACCTAATGTTGATCATCGGATACGCTCGAAACCTTGTTTTTTGTTCCATCCATCCATCAGCCTTTCGAAGTCCACTACTGGACATAGGCCTCCCCAAGAGAACACCACAACATGTGTTTCGCTCATATGGGGGATAGTGCCGTAATCGCCACGCTTGGCAGGCGGGTTGGCGATTGCAGTGGATGTTGGTAATACTCGAGGGAGTGCTGCTGCCCACTCCCTCGGTATGCCCTCAGTCGGCTCTTATGACTCCCATTACAATTCTAAAGCCAGCCCCACACAGCAAAGCTGTTTTGTTAAATTGGGAAAAATATACCTGACCGCACACCCCGTCGTTTGGGCCAACGAACAGGGTAGTATGGTGCCCTCACCCACTAACTGCGCGTGTACTGGCGGACCATATGCTTTAAATCTGGGCCAACGTAATTGAGCCTATATGTAATTTCCTTAGCAATTTGAGAATAAAATATCTAATAGCGAGTAACTGTCTGTTAACATTGATATAGGACAGTTGTTATTACAACTACAAAGCATTAGACATAGGTATTTAATCTTCCATTAATGGAATTGATCCACATAACAAAAAGAGATAAAGGTAAAGTTATGAAACGGAAATATCTTTTGATGGTAGAAATTGTAGTTATAAGAAATTTATGAATAAAAAAATAAAGGCTTTGATTTAACTGCTAGACTACTAAAGTCAGTACGCAAAGACCCTAATCTTCACATCTAATAACTTATTAAAATTTACTAATCCATTGAAAATATATTTATATGCTTTTTTATGCCGATATGCTAAGCCTAACTATTACAACTTCATTTCTTGAAACTTCTTTTTCTTTTTGGTTATAAAGGCTTTATACAACCCACCAGCCTTTGCCCGCGACCTCGCCTCACTCTAGTTTTTAGCTTATATCGCAGGTTCCCGGTATAGTAGTGAGATAAAACATATATCAGTCTAATCAAAAGCTATTAAACAAAAAATTTCATGAAAATTCGTTCTGTAGTTTTTGTTCAGGTATTAGAGAAAAAATATTTTGTGTTCAGAGACATTAAATAGCCTAATACACTTTTTTCCAATATCTTAAATATAGAGACAGCTTTAACTGAAAACTAATATTATAGATTACTGTTCCGTTTCTGCCCTATTAGAGTGAGAGGGATTTATTATTTCACAGTCTACCATGCTGGCTGTGTAAGGAGTGGCAGACTTTACAAGCCATCGTGAAAAACTGTTAAAACGTACATGTCCACTCATGATATTTTCCTTCACTGGGCAGTGATAAATTTACAAATACATATTATAATTGAAGCGTTTAAGTGATATCTAATCGTTTTAATGGACGACGGCCTTTTAAATTGAGTATAATACCACCGCAATTATAACATGATGGCGCATCAACGAAGGTCATTTATTTACAAGATAATTCTGTGGTCAATATTTTATTTCTAAAATTCGATTTCCAAAAATAGTCAAACTGACTAGACTGTTTAATCATGAGTTAGAGAAAAACCTTTATTATGGACCTATTCTTACATTAATAAATCATCTGGGTTTCAAAGAAGAAAGGGATCTAATTGAAGCTACATGTACTCAGCATAAAATATTTTATAAAAGTTACAGAATCCGATTCAACCGTCTGTTGACGCACACACATACATGCTTATTGTGAATGGGAGTAAGAAAGTTTATGAAAGCACTTTAAGCTAGTTTTTACGTTATTGCAATTTTATTCATTTATAGTCAAATGAAAACATTGAACATTTTTTATACACACAAAATTTCAACTTTCTTCGTCTTTAAAGGCTGGCTTTCAACGTCCACTGCTGGACATAGGCCTCCCCGAGGAAGCGGCACTTCAACTTTCTTATATATATAATATTTAACTGCCCAGAGGATGGAGTGATTTAGATACCGACCTCCAGTGTCGAGTATCGTGGGTACGACTTCCGCGCAAGACATCTATTTCTATTATCCACAATATAAAAAGAGTCAAGAGACTAGAAGAGCGGGAACTTATTCCACCAGATATTATTAAAAATATCGTGTAAAGCATGCCCAGAAGGAAAGCAACTATTATTTTGACAGGAGGAGGTCACACTCGATATTAAGTTTTTTTTTTATTAAAAAAGTAAAGAATTCTCTTTGTCTTTATGACTGATCTTATTGTTTGGTGTACTTCAGTTTTAATGAATTCAACAAAAATTATAATACAACGCCAGAATTCAATTCACGCAGATCAATTTACGAGTTTATAAGGACTAGAACTAGGCTACGTCAAATAATTAAATTCAATTGAATTAAAGCTTACGAACCTAAAGAACTTCACGTTTTAATTTTATTATTAGAACGTAAATTTCTTTAGGTGCCCGTTTTTATTTTTGCAAAGGAGTGTATATTTGCGAAAGTCCTTTGTTCACCTACAGTATCAAAGAAACACATAATATATGTGAATTTTCATGGTCATAGCCCCAGGGGTCTGGGCTTTACCACCGAAGGAATGTAACATAGTTCCAGTGGCCTGGCAATAAAGGCGGAGTGACGGCACACGGCGGGTTTCCTTAGTGGGTAAAGGCCCCACACTACCCTGTTCGTTGCCCCGAACGACAGGGTGTGCGGATAGGAAACATTTTCCAGCCTTAACAAAAAAAAAAAAGGGGGTCTGGGCTTTGCGTTGATATGTCAGTCAGTCAGTTATTCCTTTACATACATTTTGCTGACTACATAGATGGTGGAGTGGTTTAGATACCGGCCTCCCACCCGAGTGTTGTGGGTTCGATTCCCACACAGGACAATTTTTTGTGTGATCCACAAATGATTGTTCTGAGTCTGGGTGTACTTTGTGTCCGTGAAATTGTATGTTTGTAAAGTCCCCCGCGATACAAAAATTATTCCTTAGGGCAGGGAGTTGTCTTTAAAAAAAAAAGACGGCAATAGGCTCGCCCCATATTACGTGGTACTTATAAATAGTTGGCGTGGCTGTGTAATACACCTCTGCCTACCCCTGCAGGGATACAGGCGTGATGCTATGTATCATTAGTGTGCCGTATAGTGACGTAATATATTTATACTATAGTCTACCTGCTACTTCATCCGCGCAGTTTTTATGATTGGGACGATATAATATAAATGTTTCACTCTATTCGGCACCATCATTATTTATATGCAAAAACGGTAATTCTTCCGGGATAAAATGTATTACTCTGGGTTCCACACTATATGTATGCAAAATTCCCTGATCGCATCTACGAGCCCCGATGCAAAATAGTTCGTCTAGTATGGAAAGTAGTGCAAAGCGTCAAATATAGAAAGTAAATATTGGTAAAATAATTAAGAACGTTTAATAAAAAGTTAACCACAATTTGAGAAACATTTTAAAGTTTATTGTAACATAACTGAAATTCTTTCTTGTCTTACATAACATAATTTAAAAAAATATTCTGCAAAAAAATAACGCAAAAGTATTCGTCTACCCTTGTCACTCACGCAAAATAGTTCGTCTACCACTTAGTTGTGTCGCCTTTGCTCTCAATGACAACTTTAATGAGAAGAAGCATGGTTGCAACCAACGCTGCATACTCCTCAGGCGTAATTGACTCCTAGACAGCCAAGAGTTTCTCGCTCTCGATATTGATGGATTTTTACGGAGAACTTTTTTCGTTTTCCACCATAGGGTTTCGATCGGCAACAAGCCCGGGCTGTTAGATGGCCATTCGATTGTAGGGATGCTTTTCGCCAGTAGCCACGTCTTTGTTGTCCTTGCAGTATGGCAGGAAGCACCATCCTGTTGAAAAATGAAGGAATCTTGATGCTTAAGTGACGGAATAGAGGGCAGTTAATTCTCTTCTAAAAGGTTTTGATACCTCGCAGCATTGATAGAACCATCCATAAACTGCATACCACCAACACCTTGTGCAGACATGCAGCCCCATATCATAAGAGACGCCGGAAACTTCACTTTGCGTTTGAGACAGTCAGTATGAAATGCCTCATTTTTGTTCCGAATCACTTTTTTCCTTTCATCGCCGACTGTCATTTCAAATTTGGACTCGTCACTCCAAATGATACTACGACACTGATAGGAAGTCCAATTTAAATGATCACGAGCAAACTTCAACCTCTTTATCTTTTGTACAGCAGTCAACAGTGGTTTCTCCATAGCGGTGTAAAAACCGTAACCCATTCTTTTTAGGACTCTTTTGCAAGTATCAACTGAGACGTCTTTGTGAATCATGTCCTTCTATTGCACCGTGAGTTCTTCAGCTCGAGCACGACGATTATTTTTGATAAATTTCTTCAGGATTCTGTTTTCTACTGCACTTCTGATGCGTGGCCGACCAGTTTTCTTCAAACAAGAAGTCGTTCTATTCTTTTTATAGTGCTGAATGATAGATTGGACTGTAGACCTGGGAAATATCAAGTCTTTAGATTTTTGGTAACTTGATATGCCAGCATCGACCCCACAAACTATTCGCTTTCGAAGCTCTTCACACACGGGTTTGTCACGACCCATTGTTTTTGATCTATATTTTTTAGCATTTGACATGCTCCGCCACTTTTTAAAGTACAAATTATTTGTGAATAAGGAAAAAGAGATTTTTTGTACTAGCGGGAATCGAACCCGCGCCTTTTCCAATCCGGGGAAGTGCTCTGAACCACTGAGCTATAGTACAGATCTTTCGATCATCCCAATCTACTTATCACATTTTGTCTTTACGACCAACGCCATCTATCGGAAGCATTTACATGCATTAAACCAATATAGTAAGTTTAATTTTTCAATTAAAATTCATACTATTTGATGGCGCGATTTTCTAAACATTTTTGATCTATATTTTTTAGCATTTGACATGCTCCGCCACTTTTTAAAGTACAAATTATTTGTGAATAAAGAAAAACAGATTTATTGTACTAGCGGGAATCGAATCCCCCCTTTTCCAATCCGGGGAAGTGTTCTGAACCACTGAGCTATAGTACAGATCTTTCTATCATCCCAATCTACTTATCACATTTTGTCTTTACGACCAACGCCATCTATCGGAAGCATTTACATGCATTAAACCAATATAGTATGTTTCTTCGAATTTAAAACAGGATATGTATAAATTTAAAAGCTCAAATAGTTTATTGGTTCATAATTAAAAAATGGCATAAGTAACGCGACATCTGATGGTAGAACAGCCTAATATTTTATATTGATATACAAAAATAATGAAGTTATAAAAAATCTCACAGAGAAAATTTCACACTAGACGAACTATTTTGCATCGGGGCTCGTATAATATTAGTAAGGATTATCACACATCAGCCTTTTCACATTTACTACCTGGCATAGGATGACGTTAACTTACACCCAACAGTATCCTGTGCCTTTGACCAGATCATTGATCCTCCATCATGAAAATTACATCTAGACTCAGAACAACGATTTATGGATCACACAAAGAGTTATCGTGTGTAGGAATTGAACATACAACATTCGGGTGGATACTAATATCCCTTCGCTCTCTGTGCATTAAGTTATTGGTTCTCATGATTATCCATGGAATCCTCAACAGTATCAAAAACATCCTAAAGATAAAAAGTTCCGTTAAATTATTGTGACAATAACTGTCAATATTTTGTCTAGCAACGTCTACAAAATCTGCCAATAAAACTATAATTAACTTATATCTGTGTAGACAACATTGTTTACAACTAATTTACAGGAGCTGACAGACTTATCGCAAAATAAATTAAATAACACCATTCTAGCTCCCAACGGTGCTAATTGAACGAAAACAGGATTAAATAATTTTAGAAATTCTATGATCTAAAAACAAGAGTAAAGTTCGCCTTAAAGTGCCTAGCTTGCTTGGTAACAGTGCACATAGGTGTGGTTTGTAAAATATAATTAATATATTTTGATAGATTTTGGTACTTAACAATTTTTTTAATTTCCATGTAGAAACGACCAAGTGGTAGTTAACTCATTTACAATATTTTAAAGTACTTTGTAAATACAGACAAATTGTCTAGAGACAACTACAATACGTCGAAAAATAAACGCAAATAATTGAAATTTCAACACACGTTGATGCTTTATTGAATAATAAAGTAGTGATCAAAATTTCAATGAATTTGGTCTAAAATTAACAAAAAGTGCCCCACATGTTCCTATTTTACTCTCTCCTGAAAAGTAGTCGTTTTGTATATGACTGTTTTACTTTGCACCCGTCGAAATGAAAGTTGAAATTACTGTGCAAACTTTTATAGCCATTGGTGGTTGATGAAAAAATATTTTACCTGACAGTACGTTTCATTTTTTTTTTTATTGCATGTGGCAGATGAGCCACGGCCCATCCGATGGTAAATGGTAACCGTCGCTCATAGACTCAACTATACCGAGAGTATTGTCAAGCCGTTGCTCACCATTTCCTTTCACAGATATGAAATGAAAGAACGTGGTATTTATCTCTCGTAGACACTAGCGCAATTGAGACAACCGGTTTCGTCACCCAGCCTTTCCATACCCGACCGGACGTATCTTTGTACAACGTCAGACTATTTGGATACTACGACGGCTACAGTCACTTGCTGAAATTAAAAAATCTCAATACAGATGATCATATCATAGTTAAACCTGTTTGTACTGTAGAATTTATATGTGTATTAGTACTGACATTATGCTAAGCCTAAAAGCGACGGTATTTATATGTATCCGCATTTTTTATTGCTACGCTAGTTTAGTTTTAACTGATTCTCTGGAAACAAGGATTTTTCTTTCATCCAATTGAGACAGGCAAATTAAAAATAAAAAGAATACTTGTTTTCTGTTCTATTACTTTTCTCATATCTTCGAGTCTCCATTTTTATACATACTTCATATATAAATTATTGCAATATATATTATTAAGCAGTAATAACCCAGTGGTAAATAAAGGGCCGCGAATATATTGGTATCAAGTTCAATCCTCATATCATGTATAGACCTCTCATAGTTCCCACAACCGATTTGTCAAAAAATTTCTAAACTTTGTGTGTAGTTGTTAAAAGTTATAACTCCCGGTGAAGGAAAAATATCGTGAGCAAGCCTAAGATTTTCTCGACGGGTTGAAAATCTGCTAATTCTGCGGCCTAAATCACTCTCACTGTGAGAGAAGACCCGTACCTACTTAATAATGACGTCCCATATCGTCGATATAGATTATCAACTCATTACTAAACTATTAAACTGATAGACAAGAATTAATCTACTACAAATAAAATGTAAAAAAAAATACTATTAACTCTTTTGAATATGCATATATATTGCTTGCCTTCGCTCTTTGCAATATAAAGTCACAGAATATCCCACTTAGAACTTGCGATTCCTGTGTATTAACAATTCAGATCACGTCTAGTTTGAGCAAAGAGTAAAACTTGACCAGTCTCTGTAAACTAGGTTCCGTAGAATGCAAATTCATTGTTCGTTGAGTTTAACTGTGAGCCTTGTGCTCTTTATACTCTACTTTAAAATATTCTCGGAGGTAATACTTAATACAATACCATGTACAAGTGTCTTACGTAGAAGACCATTAAATTTTCTATGGACATTCAAATTTATAATTTCTAAACAAATAAATGAACATATTTTGGCGAAAAATCTCTAAAAATCAGAAGTGGGTTGTGTGTGTCAATCAAACTCGATACCATTAACTTTGTAGTCCTTGGTTCTTAGGCTACTGCTTTCCTTATATCTATGTTAGTATATTACCATTAAATGTCTACACATCTATACTATTATAAAGCTGTAACAGAGCTGTGTCTGTATATTAAAGATATTTGAGAAAAAAAATTACTGTAATAGGCTATATAGGCGTGTTTCAATACAAAACATTTTTAATTTAAATATTGGCTGTTTGTTTGTTCGCACATCACGCAAAAACTACTCTGAACGGATTTTGATGCAACTTTTTATTTGAAAGGCCTTGATTAGACTTAAAAACTGGTATACATTTTCTCCCGCTACTATATCCGGAACCTGAGATACCTATAACCGAAAAACTAGCTTTTGGCTGTGGCGATGCCGCGGGCAAAGGCAGTAGTATACATATATAAGTAGATATTTGTATAGGTCTTAAAGTTATTTTTTTTTCAAAATAATTTAAATATTGTTTAGAACATTCATTTTGTATCGGCCTTTCGGCTGTTTATATTTTTTGGCTTGTGTAATCTGCGGTACATTTCCAATAAGAAAATCGAATGCATACTCTGTTAGTTTAATCTAAACACTAAATCAACAAAGGAGTTTCTTAAATTCAATTTTGTCTGTATGATCCGTTAAATTAGAGGTTATTTCGCCGTAGGAAAACATTGGAAGCTTCCAATAATCCCCCAGTAAAATCCTCTAAATAAAGCCTTGAAAGGGTGTTAGTCTCTCCCTCTTTTCAGAGCCTTAAGCTGTATACGTAATACTGTTTTTATCATCCCCACTTATTTGTATTGGCTCTCGTAGAAAAGTGAAAAGATTTTGTCGGTCTTTATTAATACTTTGTGTTTTGGAAATGTTATTGGTTGTTAGTCTTTTCAATCAAGTATAAACTAAGAGCGATCTTTACAAATATTTCTGCGCTATATTCACAACACAATATACAACCCATCCTTCATAATTATATTGTAACCAATACGTTGGATTTGACATGATTTTATGATGACATTTCTTCTGCAATCTTTTTAATCCTACTCATATTATAATTTAGAAAGTTTGTGAAGTAGTTTGTATATAGATGTTTTTTGTTGGAGAAGAAAGGTTCTCGAGTGGCGACCATGTATCGGACGGCGCAGCGTAGGACGGCCCCCCACCAGATGGACCGACGATCTGGTCAAAGCTGCAGGGAGCCGTTGGATGCGATCGGCACAGCACCGCATGTTGTGGCGTTCTCTTGGGGGAGGCCTATGCCTAGCAGTGGATGTTGAAAGGCTGATGGATGGATGAGATGTTTTTTCCGTCATGGTCGGTCGTCTGAACGGATTAGGGTAAAATTTAATAGGTAGATTGAAAAGATACCGGATTATCATACAATTAACTAAAAAGAACAAATTATTTATGAAAGTGGAGTAGGATTTTAACCTGCGTTCAATCCAAATCTCCACATCACATTTGTTTTAGATGTCTTTACGAACCACGCCATCTATCGGATGCATTTACATACATTATTCCAATATAGTAACAGAGCACTTCCCCGGATTGGATTGGACACGGGTTCGATCCTGAAAAAATAATTTTTAAAGTAGCTGAGCAAGTCAAGTGCTAAAATACAGACCAGAATATACAATATACTAGCTTCTTCCCGCAAACTTGTCTGCGTGGAGTTAAAAACTGTAATCCTTAAGTGAAAAATCGCTATCCTTTTTTTTACTGTTTATTGTGAGACAAAAGTACCTAACCACACATACCGTCATTTGGGACAATGAGCAAAGTAGTGTGGGGCCCTCACCCACTAAATAAACTCACCATGCACCCCTCCACTTGCACAAAGGAACCACTGAAACTGTGTGACATTACTTCAATGATAAAAAAATAGCTAAAGGAACTATTCTAAACTTAGTCTGATTTAAAGCTTAGTAGTTATTTAACTCCATTCTACTCCTACATGACATTCGTGGAAAGAGATTGAATGTACAATGAGTGATGGACAATTTTTAATACTTTGAACAATAACTCGACAAAAAACGACCCAAAAATGTTCGTTCAAAAATCAGCAATGTGATTATTCTTGGCTTCCGAACCAATTTAAAGTATTACAGTGCTGTGCTTCAATATCGGCTATTTTCAACGTTGCCAGACCATATTGTGGTTTTAGCAAGATTAAATATTTTAAAAGGCAGTGAATAATATTTCAAATATTCGAATTTTAAAACATCAATTTAAATGCTTGTTGGCCATTTTTACAGTTCTTAATGTACTTCGGTATTCCTTAAAATATTCAGTATTCCATAAAAAGGTTTGAGCAACGTAACATTGATATCGTAATTTCTATGTAGGTATGTGACGTTTATTCTAACATTTTTATGACCACATTTTTCTCTATCTATGAGAAGAGCGGATTGGCAATCTTAGATTATTTTGTGTGTATCCAAAGATAACCGGGATTGACAATCCGTGGGCGTGTGGCGGGATCTCCTCCTAAAAATATTTATTATATAATAATAATACCGTCACACACTCGCCGTGTGGGGCCGGCTTTAGAATTGTACCACCCCTCTCCACCCATGGGAGTCGTAAGAGCCGACTGAGGGAATACCGGAGGAGTGGGCAGCGGCACTCCTTCGAGTATTAACAACACTGCTCCTACTAACTCCACTGCGATCGCCAACCCGCCTGCCAAGCGTGGCGATTACGGCACTATCCCCAATTCTTGGGGAGGCCTATGTCCAGCAGTGGACTTTAAAAGACTGATGGATGGATGGATGGAATAACAATTGACATCCGCCAAGTGTCATTCAATTAATTAATGGTAAGCTATCACATATAGTCAATAGTTCCTGCCTATTTTGATTTAAAAAGATATAAACTTCGAAAACTGATCCATCAAAGTCATTATTTATTAATTTTATTATCGTAGCAACAAAATCTCTCAATGAATCAATCAAATTGAACTTCATATGATTGATTGCTCAATTATTAGGGCTATTTGTTTATTTTACTTGAAATATTTACATAACAATACAAACATATTCAACCAGGTATTATATTCCAAAATACCTCTCTTTTTTAACATGCTTTTATTAGCTTCGTATGTATCTAAGTATTGTAAATCTATGCATCTATGTAACGGAATCTTTAACGTGATTTTGATCCACTTAGAAATATCGGATTAAATGAAAAATATTGGAACAAAATTAGGGTACCCTCTACACGTGGGAGTGTTTTTATTCCGTCTACTACATAGTGTGGGGTGTCATTGGAAGGGTTTGTGAAAATATCTTTTCGAATAAGGGATCCGTTTGTGAAATATAAAGCGTTATTTTTTTTAGAATCAAGAGAGCCAGCTAAATTAGTAAGTTTTATTTCTTATAATTGAAGCAATTTTAAACAGCATTACGCCTGTATTTCACGAAGGGGTAGGCAGAGGTATATTACATACCCACGATTCGCCAACTATGTTTTAAGTCCCACGTAATAGGGGGCGAGCCTATTGTCATCTACCAGGCACATTTCCAAACTCCAGGCTGCCACGGAGAATTTTTATTTTATAGAAAACCTCAATAGCACTTCCCGATTCGAGGATCGAATCCGAGACCTCATGATCAGCAGTCACTTACAGTACCGCTGCACCACAGAGGCCGTTTTGAGAAGAAGTACCTTTGATGCGGTTTTGAGACTGAGACTAAAAAGAAGAAAATTATATTATATATTTAGATATTTTTATATGTATCTTTAGCATTTGACATACTTAGCACTATATATTAAACACAAAGTGAAAAATGTGAAATCGAAAATAACAGTCAGGAGCAGGATTTGAACCTGCATCTTCTGGATACCGTCCAGATGCTTTACCAATTCAGCCATCCTGAAAATTGCTCCTGACTGCTAATTTCGATAACACATCATACTTAACGTCTTTGGGTGACGCCTGCGCCATCTGTCAGAAGTATTTTCATACATTATACCGACCAGGTAAACTTAATTTTACAATTAAGATTTTACCTAATAATGACGCAAACCCTTTAAATATTTAGATATTTTTATATATATTTTTAGCATTTGACATGCTTAGCACTATACATTAAACACAAAGTGAAAAATGTAATTTAAAGGGTTCGCGTCATTATTAGGTAAAATCTTAATTGTAAAATTAAGTTTACCTGGTCGGTATAATGTATGAAAATACTTCTGACAGATGGCGCAGGCGTCACCCAAAGACGTTAAGTATGATGTGTTATCGAAATTAGCAGTCAGGAGCAATTGTCAGGATGGCTGAATTGGTAAAGCATCTGGACGGTATCCAGAAGATGCAGGTTCAAATCCTGTTCCTGACTGTTATTTTCGATTTCACATTTTTCACTTTATGTTTAAATATATTATAGTTTAAGAAAAATAAAACAACACGCTTTAACAGCTAGTTGAACTTGGGGTGCTTGACATCAAATGATATAAATAGTTCTTTGACATAGTAAAAATCATCCCACGCTTTTTAGGGTTCCGTACCCGAAGGGTCAATACGGGACCCTATTACTAAGACTTCGCTGTCTGTCTGTCTGTCCGTCCATCTGTCACCAGGCTGTCTGTCAAGAACGGCGATAGCTAGACAGTTGAAATTTTCACAAATGATGAATTGCTGTTGCCGCTATAACAACAAATACTAAAACAAAAACAATATTTAAGGGGGGCTCCCTTTCAACTAACGTGATTTTTTTGCCCTTTTTTGCTCGCTATTAATAAGGGCAACAGGTAGACGCTTGAAATATTCACAGAATATTTAGTTATATATTCACTTTAAAAATAAATAATTAAATTAAAATAAAACAAATATTTAAGGGGGCCTCCCATACACAAACTTCTCATTCATTCTTTACTCGTTTTTGCCCTGTCTGTCCATCTGTCACCAGGCTGTATCTCAAGAACGGCGATATTGAGCACGCTTACCCACTGCGCACAGTTACCTCGAATGACTCTAATGGTAACATAATTCCTTACATTTAAAACTGTTTCGTTATGCGCATCTAAGTCTAAGTTGAAAACCACGAAATGAGTCAAATTTTACTTTCAAAATTTGGTAACAGCCAAACACCATGGTTACAGAGAGTTACAATAGTGTAATGTTGTTTACCTAGTCAATGGTACGGAACTCTTCGTGCGCGAGTCCGATTCGCACTTGGCCGGTTTTTAGCAATCATTATGTTTAAATATTATTTTCTACTTTTTACTTCAATTAAAGCGTATTTTTTTTAGTTTCTTAAACTATAATTTTACTCATTAATATCTCTAATATTTAGATACATTTTTAGGTTTTTAGTTTTGTGAATGATACTGCCTTTATATAAAGATATTTTTTTAAGTGCGTTAGTGAGTCCCGTTAACGACTAAACTACCTGTCGATTGCATGTACAATATGGAAATTCGATGTCGATTGCATGTAAAACATCATAAATAACTAAATAATAATGGTAAACATTATAATACATATATCGAATGTGTTAAATTACAAACTACAAAAATGTAATTAACCTCAACTAACCAATGATAAACTAGTAGCAAGAGCAAGGAGTGCCAAGATGAGGTAATGAGTTCAATTCCATATCTGAGCTTCAGAATTTTAAGACATAAAAAAACCTGTATAGTGAAGTCCTGATCTGCCAGCCTGCATTGAGTCAGCCCAGGGACCTTTGACTATGTGCCCCAATCTGGGCGGACGCCCTCACGGCTTCCAATAAGGCCCTATTGCAACGTCCGCAGAGGGCTATAGCGGTGAGAGTCATAAGGGGGTACCGTATGGTGTCGTGGGCTGCGGTGACGCTGCTGGAGGGCGACCCACCATGGCATCTCCAGCCCGAGGCGCTGGCAGAGGCCTACTGGTTCCGTGCTGCGGTGCGGGCCAGGGGCGAGGAAGTCTCCGCAAGAAACCTGGACAGAGCTCACGAAGCGGCCCGAAGGGCAACGATCCGGCGATGGAGGGAGGAGCTCTGGGAGGAGTCCACTGGAGCAGGACGGGGGACTGTAGAGGCGGCTGCACCTCACCTCCATCGCTGGTTAAATTGTAGGCACGGCAACCTCAGCTTCAGGTTGACGCAGGCACTTACCGGACACGGGTGCTTCGGTAAGTACCTGCATCGTATTGATAGAGAATGCCGCGAGTGTGGCGCGCAAGTCGACGATTCGCGCCACACTCTGGAGGAATGCCCCGCCTGGGGGCCCCAGCGCCGCGCCCTGTCGGCGATAATTGGAAGAGACCTGTCGCTGCCAGTTGTAATCTCACAGATGTTTGACAGTGGCAGGTGCTGGTCGTCCATGGCCTCCTGCTGTGAGGACATAATTTCACTGAAGGAGGCCGCGGAGTGGGATCGCGAGGCTTCAGCTCTCGCTGTCTCGCTCCGCCGACGGCGGCCAGGGGAGAGGAGGCGTCGCTGCGCCCACCTCCTCCCACCACCTTAATGACGACAGGGCGTTGCCAGTAGGCCATCCACCTGGGGCACCGGAGTAGAATGTCTAATATGACGACCCTCCAGCGCCTCGCTACAAGGCGTGGAAGGGGCCGCTGTGGTTTTAGTGGGTATTCCGGGTGCAACCAAGATCTGAGCACCCGGCGAGTCCTACATGCCCCCAGGTCTGTCACCGGCAGGGGGGATGCATAAATGCATTTCCACAGCGTTAACAAAAATAAAATGGGACCTTTGACTATGACCAAAATCCCTGTCATTTTAGGAGCCTACGTGCCCTATAGTAATACAATAATTAATTAATACATAAAACTAACTGATTCAAGGCAACAAAAGAAACATTTTTAACACAATAAAATTGCAAAGAGCACCATTTTTCTCTAGTCATCAAATTTTATTTCAGATTAAGTAGTTAATAATAAAATAAACGGCTCACTTCAAAAGTAAAAATTCCAATTTCTTCATTTAACAACTTAATAAAATTCACCTTACTTTCAAAAGAACCGTCAAATTTACAGCCGTCACTTTATCAATATAGGTTCATGAATATTGAAATTGCGAGAAAGTGTCTAAAGATTCCGTTAGGCAATATTCTAAAAGCTGGTATTGACTCTTCATTGAACAGAAAAAGAAACAATTTTTGTTGGCATAAAATTTCTTGTAATAAATTCTGGGCGAATGAATAAAATAAGTACCTAGTAAGTAATGCTTTTGGTGCTTTGGGGATATCTATTATGAATAATATTTAACCCAAAAACTCTTTGTTAGCGACTTGTGGAAGGGCACGAAATTTGTAAAATGCATTACCACAATTCTACTTTTGAGATATAAGCACGATGAATCATCTAGCAGACGCTTCATTGCTTGTGGTGAGACATGATGTATGTATGTATCGACTTCATAGTCGATTTACTTTAGTTTTTTGGAGAATTATTTTAAGATCTTTTGTTTAATCTCACGTGTAAATATGTACCTACTAAAATCACAATATTACTACTATGGAATTTCGAGCTTAATATTTGTCGTGCATCTTGAAACAGTAACTTTTTCATACGTCTACTTTGATCTGCAACTGTTTTGACAGAAGATATTTCCTAAAAGTTTCTAGACGTATACATTAGTACTAAGCGACGTTTCCACACACGGAGCGACCGCGGCCTAATTCCGTGAGGTGAGGGTTATTGCCACGACAATTGAGTGATTGAGAGGTTCAAAAACAAGCCCGTGGTGTCTCCAGTCACACCCTCCAACGGGACATAGCAGCTGTCGCTTCTCTCCCCTATAAACACGACAATTGAGCGATTGAGCGCTCCTACGATCCAAAGACTGCCCTAAGGTATTTATATATATTTTTAGCATTTGACATGCTTAGCACTATACATTAAACACAAAGTGAAAAATGTGAAATCGAAAATAACAGTCAGGAGCAGGATTTGAACCTGCATCTTCTGGATACCGTCCAGATGCTTTACCAATTCAGCCATCCTGACAATTGCTCCTGACTGCTAATTTCGATAACACATTCATACTTAACGTCTTTGGGTGACGCCTGCACCATCTGTCGGAAGTATTTTCATACATTATACCGACCAGGTAAACTTAATTTTACAATTAAGATTTTACCTAATAATGACGCAAACCCTATAAATATTTATATATATTTTTAGCATTTGACATGCTTAGCACTATACATTAAACACAAAATGCTAAAAATATATATAAATATTTATAGGGTTTGCGTCATTATTAGGTAAAATCTTAATTGTAAAATTAAGTTTACCTGGTCGGTATAATGTATGAAAATACTTCCGACAGATGGTGCAGGCGTCACCCAAAGACGTTAAGTATGAATGTGTTATCGAAATTAGCAGTCAGGAGCAATTGTCAGGATGGCTGAATTGGTAAAGCATCTGGACGGTATCCAGAAGATGCAGGTTCAAATCCTGCTCCTGACTGTTATTTTCGATTTCACATTTTTCACTTTGTGTTTAATGTATAGTGCTAAGCATGTCAAATGCTAAAAATATATATAAATATTTATAGGGTTTGCGTCATTATTAGGTAAAATCTTAATTGTAAAATTAAGTTTACCTGGTCGGTATAATGTATGAAAATACTTCCGACAGATGGTGCAGGCGTCACCCAAAGACGTTAAGTATGAATGTGTTATCGAAATTAGCAGTCAGGAGCAATTGTCAGGATGGCTGAATTGGTAAAGCATCTGGACGGTATCCAGAAGATGCAGGTTCAAATCCTGCTCCTGACTGTTATTTTCGATTTCACATTTTTCACTTTGTGTTTAATGTATAGTGCTAAGCATGTCAAATGCTAAAAATATATATAAATATTTATAGGGTTTGCGTCATTATTAGGTAAAATCTTAATTGTAAAATTAAGTTTACCTGGTCGGTATAATGTATGAAAATACTTCCGACAGATGATGCAGGCGTCACCCAAAGACGTTAAGTATGAATGTGTTATCGAAATTAGCAGTCAGGAGCAATTGTCAGGATGGCTGAATTGGTAAAGCATCTGGACGGTATCCAGAAGATGCAGGTTCAAATCCTGCTCCTGACTGTTATTTTCGATTTCACATTTTTCACTTTGTGTTTACTGCCCTAAGGTGTCTCTAATCCTGTATCCGCATATGACCCTGGACACGATGATACAGAAGAGTTCTGTTCAGTGTGTCCAGGGACTCTGCCCATATTTGGCAGGAGCCGTACAAGGGCGGAGGCCACTCCGACGGGCCTTGGGGACAGTTGGTGTCCAGCACCAGGCCCAGATACTTGCTCTGGGCTTGAAACCCAATTTGGCCCCGTTCACCATGATTGAGGGCCCGATAGCGATGTTGACACCGCACTACAAACCTGCAAGCCCGAGAGACTTTTTGAATGACTTGTAAAGTTTGCCAAACCACACTGGCCCATCATGGCGGACTGTGGCCTTACCTCTCTCAATATGAAAAGAGACCCAACAGTGGGACAGTAATGGGTTGTGAGAAAAAAGTTTCAAGTTAGCAAATTGAGTTATATATTTTAAATTAAATTTTTCTCATGGACTAAACCATGGTACATACGAGTATTTAGTTGTATTGAATATTTCTAACCATCGTCTAAAACTTTTTAAACTAAAATCAACTCAAGTTAGCACCACATGAACAGATAAACCAAATTATGGTACTTTGTAAAATGGAAACAACTATTAAATTCAAGCGTAATTTCGAAGTATAAGTAATTATACTATGGAAATACTTGAATGGAAATGGTGTCCAAATGATATGTTTTCATTAAGAACTAGAATCTAAAAAAAAAATATTATAAATTTCGTAGGTGAAGAAATTCATGGACGCGTATAATTAATTTGAATGGAAATTTATAATTCTTATTTAATAGAAATGCATGAAAAGGTTGTAATTTATTTATGAGAGAGGATCCCTTAGATCGTATTTTTCTTTCACCTAGAAGTAAAGCTATTATCCATATTAAATTCTTATAATAAATTCCATTGAAATCCTATCCACTGTTCCCAGGATTCAGTTTTGTACAACTCTACTGAGATACGATCTAATACTCGTGGGAGTATCGATGTAATCGAATTCGAGTTTCGTTTGTTCTGTTACTACCACTAGATTACGTATCGATCGTGGAATGCTGAATGTATTTACACCGCATAATATGCTATTAGATACATTCTAGTATTGCAGCTGCTTAATTATTCAGTGACAGTAGATTATAGTGGCATCAAGCAATTAAATAAATTATTACTTACATTTGAATACAACACTAGCCAGTGTCCCTGCAGATCCTTGCTTGAAGCAAGTTACTAAAACATTACATTATCTATATCTATACTATTATAAAGTTGTAACAGAGCTGTATCTGTACATTCAAGATATTTGAGAAAAAAATACTGTATTATAAGGCGTGTCTAAACACAAAACATTTTTTTTTAGAATTTTTATCTATATAAACAGACAGTTTGTTTGTTCACGCATCACGCAAAAACTACTGAACGGATTTTGATGCAACTTTTTTTATTTGAAAGTTTTTGATTAGACTCAAAAACTGGTATACATTTTATCCCGCTACTATATCGGGAACTTGAGATATAATTGAAAAACTAGCTTTTGGCTGCGGCGAAGCAATCAAATGGAACAAAATCTATATAGCATGGTTGTTTAATTCATAAATCAAA
This sequence comes from Leucoma salicis, assembly GCA_948253155.1. Lineage (NCBI taxonomy): Eukaryota > Metazoa > Arthropoda > Insecta > Lepidoptera > Erebidae > Leucoma > Leucoma salicis. The sequence continues at coordinate 22,433,091 of OX411807.1, forward strand.
TGCAAAGACTGTGGACCGAACTCGATACCCCTATCCTTGTAGTACGTGATGGAATTAGGTACCGGTAGCGTATGCAACTACCGTCCATGAGCTCTCGGGTTCGAATACCGAGCCGAGCCAGCAACAAGGGATTAAGCTTTTCTCTAAATACTTGGACTTAGAAGTTCGCTATGTTTCACCTCCGTACCTCAGAAGGCATGTAAATCCGTTGGTTCTACACCTGATAAGGGGGGTTAGGCAGAATGTCATATTTCACGTGTCGACCGTATCGAGATCACTGCGATTGGTTGAGAAACCGACGCGTGATGTCACAATAATCCGTTGGCCAATCACGGTCATCTCTCAACCAATCACAGTGATCTCGATACGGTCGACACGTGAAATATGACATTCTGCCTAATCCCCCTGGTCTCCGATCGTTTCGAAATGCCATCAGAGTGAGGGAACAGGGAGCGTATTTGTAAAAATAGCATATATGTAAAGCTTTAGCCCCGGCATTGCATAAATCGCGGGCTCTAATTTCTCTGGCAATCATCTTTTTCTTTCTTTCTGTTTAAATAGATTGATAAATAGTTCATAACTATCTTCGGTGTATATTGTACAGTCTGTAAATTAACGGTAACTATATGTCCCACATTTTCTAAGCACCTTTCATAAAGTTTAATAAATTTGTTAAACATTTCACGGATTTTCACGTTTATGAAATTGCTTGAAGTACTGACAATTTGTGCTCGCTTTTAGAGTAACGTTCAATAAAATTTTTACATTGCAAGCAATTTGCTTTCTACCGCTGTACGAAAAATTTAAACCGGATGCCATATTAAATTGACACTACGTGTGATTTATCTGATTCCTTTTACAAGGATCTTATTATGTCTCAATATTTTTGTTAATTTAGTAAACTAATTGCATAGGATATACATTGAAATTTGTGAAATTTGTAGTATGGTGTAGATATATTTTTAAAGTCTCAAGTCCAATTTCTCAGACAGTCAACTAATGGCACTCATATATTATATAGCAAAAGATTTTTCACTCATATAAAGGGATTTATGCTCAACAATGGATAGTAAAGAAAAAGTCACGGTGAATGCCAATGGTACCAGTAATACTTGATAAACATTGATTTGTAGGCTACATTTTTTGTTATTGCATGTAGTGGCAGATTAGCCACGGCCCAACTGATGGTAAATGGTAACCGTCGCTCATGGACTCAACTATACCGAGAGTGTTGTCAAGCCGCTGCTCACCATTTCATTTCACCGATATGAAATGAAATAATAAACGGCTATCTCCTGCTACAGCCAAAACGCAACGATGTGCTTCATGGCCGGTCACTTGGGAGATGGTGGTACCAACCCGCTCGGGCCTGATACCAAGTAAGTGCTCTCACTATTACATATTTTTATATATATTTTTAGCATTTGATATGCTTAGCACTATACATTAAACACAAAGTGAAAAATGTGAAATCGAAAATAACAGTCACGAGCAGGATTTGAACCTGCATCTCCTGGATACCGTCCAGATGCTTTGCCAATTCAGCTATCGTGACAATTGCTGCTGACTGCTAATTTCGATAACACATTCATACTTAACGGCTTTGGGTGACGCCTGCGCTATCTGTCGGAAGTATTTTCATACATTATACCGACCAGGTAAACTTATTTTACAATTAAGATTTTTACCTTATAATGACGCAAACCCTATAAATATTTAGATATTTTTATATATATTTTTAGCATTTGACATGCTTAGCACTATACATTAAACACAAAGTGAAAACACAAGCTGAATTGGCAAAGCATCTGGACGGTATCCAGGAGATGCAGATTCAAATCCTCAAATTTATTTGTAAATAATTTATATATATTGCTCTTAAAAATATATATCTTTAGGGACGTAAACAATCTCGTGTCATTTTCATGGCAATGAGCTCTCACATTGTACTTTAAGAAAATACATACCTACAGGATACCAAGCAATTGCATTTTACTTAATAATAACGTCTGGGATAACAGAAATAAAGGAAGAGGTATCTAGTATTAAATTGTATATAAAAATGAATAAATAAATTTTAATCCGGTAGATCAGGCTGAGGTCAAGTAAGTAAACAAGTTATTAAAGTCCGTATAGAAATGCATGGGTCGTTCGTCAAAGCAATAACCATAAGATTCCATTTCAAGTTTTCAAATCACACGAAAACAACACAAATTATCCACTAGCGCAAGGCCAGGCTAAATAAAGCGACCACTGAAGCAATGTAACATAGTTTCAGTGGCCCACCAATAAAGGCGGAGAGACGGCGGGTTTCTTTAGTGGGTGAGGACCCCACACTACCCTGTTCGTTGCCCCGAACAACGGGGTGAGCGATTAGGAACACTTTTTCCGCCTTAACAAAAAAAAGGGCTAAACAAAGCGAATGACTTGACGTTTGACACGACAATTTATTGTCTGTTTAAAAAAATACGATTATCGATTTTGAGATCAATTTCTTACAATTTTTTTTTTATTTAAATACGATTGTCTTAAAATTAAAACTACTATTATGTACTTTTAAAATGAAGCGTGTTTCAAACTTCTTTATATACTAAAAATAAGTGTATCATTATAAAAAGTATAAAATGATTCTAAAAATAAGTTATTAAGATTAACTTATTTCATTTGGCAACATTAAATAAAACTGGAAATTAAGAAAATCATTAATCTTTTCATTTATAATTTTATTTATATCCCATAGTTTTACAATAGAATATTTTGTAATACACAATTATTTTTTCAATTGTGTAACGTTAGGCCCAGATTCGCTCACCGCCTTTACATAGTTCTGTATATTTAATTTTTATAAAGAGTTAGTAAAAGCTCTATTATTCTTCAATTTTTAAACATGACATTATATTCTTTTTTTAATAATAATCTCAATAAAACTAGGTTATCGTATAACTTAGTGCAATATTACATTAAACTAACTTTAAGCATCTATCTCGAACTCCCGCAACTCTAGCAGCTCGTACAACTTCAAATAATTTATAGCTATAAGTATTATATAAAAAAAGATTTATTTTAGCAATCATGATTTACTTTCAAACTTTAATGATAAAGTAAATTTAGAATGTTAATTTTACCTGGAGTCACTTTTGAATTAAACACAAAGTAAAAAATGTAAAATATAAAATAACAGTCACAAGCAGGATTTGAACCTGCATCTCCTGGATACCGTCCAAATGCTTTGCCAATTCAGCAATCGTGACAATTGCTCCTGACTGTTAATTTCGATAACACATTCATACTTAACGTCTTTGGGTGACGACATTTTTCACTTTGTGTTTAATGTATAGTCACTATGCTATTAGTGCTAAGCATGTCAAATGCTACAAATATATATAAAAATATCTAAACACTTTTGAATTGTCTTAACTTTTTGACCTTAGGAATGTCGATAGATTTTACTAGCGTTTCTCAATATTAATCCTTTTACAGAAGATCACTGCGAAAAAACGGTAGGTACTTTTCTTCTTACTTGACCACAGACCACTGAAGGAATGTAATATGGTTCCGGTGGCCGGCAATAAAGGCAGAGAGACGGCACACGTCGGGTTTCTTTAGTGGGTGAGGGCCCCACACTACCCTGTTCGTTGCCCCGAACGACCGGGTGTGCGGTTGGGAACATTTTTTCCCGCCTTAACAAAAAAAGGTACTCTTATTTGTTCCGTTTCGGATGGTGAGTGAGAGCATCTGAAGCATAAATCCCTTTACCTTTATCGTTCTTTCCATTTGCTATCTCTTCCTTGGGAGTAAGCGAAGCACGGTAATGGCTCTAGTATTATAGCGCTAGGCTACTAACTATGCTTCTTCGCCACCCTGGTATCATAAAAAAAAATATTAGATTTGCGACTTTAAAATATTTTACCTAAATAAATTTACAGCATGTTTATTGACTTACCTAATTTGCCCACGGCTTCGCCGCTACCAAAAGCTAGTTTTTAGGCTATAATCTCAGGTTCCCAGTATGGTAGCGGGATAAAATATTCCAGTTTTTAAGTCTAATCAAAAGCTATCAAATAAAAAAATTGCATCAAAATCCGTTCAGTAGTTTTTGCGTGATGCACGAACAAACAAACAGATAAACAGACTAAAATCCAAAAAAAATCGTTTTGTGTTTAGACACGCCTATATAGCCTATTACAGTATTTTTTTTCTCAAATATCTTAAATGTACAGACAGCTCTGTTACAGCTTTATAATAGTATAGATAAAAGGTGTGTTTTTAAAAAAACACTTCCACTGTCAAATAACGACCCTTAGTGATCATTTGTTTTTCATTCTCTCGTAATGTTTCCTTTTTGTTTTAAAATGTAATATTCCCTTCAGATCAATAAAAATACGGTATTTACTTATTGCAAACTTCGGCCATACTTATAATTCTAATACTGTACCCAATAAATTTGGTAATAAAAAAAGAACAAAAAGCAAAGGAATAAGTAGATAAATCAATTTAATTTATACATTTGACATACTTATACAATTCGGGATAAAGGAAATGAAGAAATAATCCAGAATAATGAAACAAGGAGCACGGAGCTTCGGTAGGGAGATAAATCTTTCTAGATTTTAGTGCCAGTCGAGTTTACAGTAATGAGGTTAATTCCATCGACGAAGAGAAGGAAAAGTTGATTTTGCCACTTTGGAATAAAAATGGATTGTGTTAGATGAATGGTTTTTATCTCACGCAGATAAAAGAAACCAGTAAGTTAAATTACGCATTGTTATTGTTATTAAAATAGGCATTTCTTTTATGTTTTTACATTTATCTATATTTTTATTTTTGAACTTTACTTCAATACTATTATAAAGCTATAACAGAGCTATGTATTTGAGTCAAAAAAAGTATTTCTTTCTTTCTTTATTCAGGCGTTTCTGAACACGAAACTTTTTTTTAAATATTTTGCTTGTTTGTTTTGGCGTCAAATATATAACTACTGAAAGGATTTTGATCTGTACTTTTAGCACTTCACATGCTCAGCTACTTTAAAGTACAAATTATTTGTGAATGAGGAAAAAGAGAACTTTCGTTCGAGCGGTAATCGAACTTGCGTCCCGTCCCTTCCAATCCGGGGAAGTGCTCTAAGCCGCTGAGCTATCGCGATGACCTTCGGCCACACCCAATCTCCTCATCACATTTGTCCTTACGAGCAACACCACCATATAGTAAGTTTAATTTTTCAATTAAAATTCATACTACATATTTGATGGAGCGATATTTTAAACATTTTGATATGTATTTTAGCACTTGACATGCTCAGCTACTTAAAGTACAACACTCACATTTGTCTTTACGACTACTTAGAGCACTTCCCCGGATTGAAAGGGACGCAGATTAGATTCCCGCTCACACTAAAGTTCTCTTTTTTTTCATTCACAAATAATTTCTACTTTACTGAAAGGATTTCGATGACACTTTTTTTTTCTGAATACGAAACTATTTTTTTTTTAGATTGTTGGGCTATTTGTTTTGGCATCACACACTATAACTACTGAAAGGATTTCAATGAAACTTCTTTTTTTGATAGCTTTGATTACAATTAAAAGTTAATATATTTTATTTCGCTGTTATAACGTGAACCTGGGATATAACCTATTAACAAGCTTTTCGATACGGAGGAGCCTCTGGCAAAGGGTAGTCTATATTATTATAAAGCTGTAACAGAGTTGTACGTTTAAGATATTTGAGAAAAATTACTGTATAGCCTAATACAGGCGTGTCAACACAAAATATTTTTTTGAGATTTTTTGTCGGTATACCTGTTTGTTTATTTGTTCGTTCACACATCACGCAAGAACTACTGAACGGATTTTGATGAAACTTCAAAATCCATTTAGTACTTTTTTATTTGATAGCTCTTGATTAGACTTAAAAACTGGTATAAATTTTATCCCGCTACTATATCGGGAACCTGAGATATATAACCTAAAAACTAGTTTTTGGCTGCGGCAGAGCCACGGGCAAAGGCCATTAAATTACTCACGAGACCACGGAATATAGCAGTTTTCTTTTTTTTTATTGCTTACTGTGCGAGCCACGTTTTCCCTAATGGTAAGTGGTAACCACTGCTCATGTACTTAACTATAATAAGAGCACTATCCAGCCAGAAATGGTGACAACAGCAGCTGATCACCGTTTCACTTCCCGGATATGAAAGAACTTAATAATTGAATATACTAAAATAACATGTCTTTGAAGAAAATAAACAAACACCAATCAATACTGTTTAACTAATAGAGTGATCGTTAATTATGCCCTAACATATGGCCCACTAGAACTAAGCAGCAAACACTCCAGTATTAATGGTTCACATAAATCAGGGATCGGGTGATTAGGCGATGTTGACTAAAACTGCACAACTATTGCTGTACTGGATACGGCAGATATTACATTTCGATTAAAACAATGAAATTTAATTCATAACGATGACATAAGTAGGTATGAAAGAGAGTATTTGTATAAAGATGCGAAAGGGAATGCTCGATCGACTGGTTAAGAAGATATATAATGTGAAAACGGAAGGATTTAGGTACATGGGAGACCGAGACTCACCTACCTAGACCAAATCAGTAATGTATTGAAGGAAGGTGGAGTCAGCAGTTTCCGAAACTGGTGACCGTGTACGAAGATAATTATGAATGTTGAGGAAGCGAGAGATGTATGCAAGAATAGAGCCTTTTGGCACTCTGTTCTCTCTGCCTGCCCCGCAAGGAAGACGGCGTGATGATAGGTAAGCAAGTAAGTGCAATGCAATTTATAAATTACTACAAGAAAAGCTCACGAGACAGTTGCGTGGTGGTAAACTAAGAGATGGACGATGTCGGTACCTATTTCTATGTAATTCTAGCTGCTCCGCGGTTTCATTTGCATTAATATCATTACTCCACCCCCGTAGGTCACAGCGTGAATTAATTGCCTATTATTATTTTTGGATAATGTAGTTTAGTAATGGTAAACGAATTATTAAAATTTGATATTTTTATATATATTTTTAGCATTTGACATGCTTAGCACTATACATTAAACACAAAGTGAAAATATTAAAATTGGGTCAGTAGTTTAGAGTTTGTTGATTAGAAATAAATCTTTTTTCACTATACGGTAGTTACAAAACTCAACTAAGGACATAAAATACATAAGCCTGATATAGTGGTAGTGATGATGAACCAGCAAAACAGGCCAGGCACAGAGTATATGCTCTTTAAGAGCACTTTTATCTATAGCTTTATAGATAGTGGTTTTCAAGCAGGTAGTGGTTTTCAAGCAAGACCTGTGGAATTTTAATGAAACCTTCAATGTTAGTTGGCTAAGGCGACTGTAAAAAAAATGATCTTCAGATTATCGTTATGAAGAGGTAGTCTTTCAAAGTTTCCGACTTTTGGTACGGATTCATTATCAAAATTAAAAGCCACTTCCAGTAGGTATACTTAGAAGTATGATATTTGCATCTTGAGAAATCTTAGAGTATACCTATAAATAAAGATAAAGATCGGACTTGTTTCATCAGGTTTTTTAGGAAAAAAGTACTTTCGCCAAAAAATTACCCATATAAAGTTACTTATAATTAATTACCAGTACCTGGATGACCGGTATTTATTTTTTGGCAAATCGTGTTTTTGGAAATTATATTTAAATACCAATTACATACTGATGAAATATGAATAATATATTTCGATCTTACCGACATAATAATAAAAATGGTGGGTGGTTATTTTTTCATTGCCTGAAAACACGGATAAAAAGACGTTTTCTAAAAATGAAACCTAGCTAGATCGATTTATCGCCCCCCGAAACCCCCCGCTTACTAAATTTCATATATATATATATATATATATATATATATATATATATATACAAGAATTGCTCGTTTAAAGATATTAGATGAGCGCTTGAGGCAAGTGCATCTGTATTTCGCGATTGCAATCGCCACAAGCGGATAAGGTACAACACTACTATGTGTGTCATGTCAAGGTCAAATTCGCAGTAAAACACTGGTTCATTTTGAGCTATATCTACTAGTACCTAATATTATAAATACAATAGTTTTTGAATAGATGTTTGGATGTTTAGATAATCAAAAATGAATTGTTCCCTTAAGATAGCTTCTTTAGGCATATAGATTTAAGGACTTTATAAATTTGAACGTCAGATAAATTATGGGCTGTGTGAACACATAGAATATTTTTTTTATAACGGTAAGTTATTCCGGTGGACTACGCCTAAATAACTTGAAATGTATGAATTCGAAGTCCACGCAGACGAATTCTCGTGCAGAAGCTATTACTTACTAATTTATAAGCTAGGAAATAGAGAAGAAAATGAGTCACAACGTATTTATAATATATACATTATGACAAACGAACGCAATGATTTCACCCATAACGTGCGATTTACCCCGGGAAAGATAATTTTCGTACGAAATGAGAAAAATTTCACAAAGGCTTAAAGACGATGGAAAATTTACAATAATCTTGAGAATGTATAATGAAGTATTTGTTTATTTCGAAGTTTGTATAGTAACTTCGTATTATATTTTCCATTTAGCCTTTAAGTAAATCAGATGTGACTGTATGATCATTTTCAAAATATATTATGGTGATAAACGAAGTTCAATCCATTAGTTATTTGTATATGAGATAGGCTGGACCCTATCTCTCTGTGGTAAACCACAACCTTTTAACTACAAATAATTTCATTTGTGTAAACCATAGTGTAAACTTTGTATGTTTTCATATTAGGAATGTTCGTTAATTAATCTAACATGATCAACTATCTGTGTATAACAGACACTTCAATTTTATTTATTTGTATGGACTAGCTGCTATCCGTGACCACGCAGACAAACTGCGTGGACATCAGAATTGGGTCTAAGGGCCGATTGTTCAATCTTTAGATAAAATGTCTGGTAACTACCTAGCGAATAAAGTTATTCGACTATTAATCTGTCGAATAATTGGTTATCTATTTTTCAATTGACATTTACAAAGCGAATAACTATCTGCCTGATTATTTCGACTTGAACAACGCTAACTTCAGGGAGATGAAACAACATGATTGCATACAAGCGTTAGAGCAGGACAGACAAAAATGCAGATGATGGTCAAAATTCGAGCTTAGGTCTATTGTTTGTTTGCTCGTGTGATTTTAGACAATGAAAATACATTGGGAGCATCGCTGTTAATATTTACTGTGGAAGCGAAATTTGTAACAAAAGAAATTAACAGAAATGTTAGTGTGATTTTGTCTAATAGTTTTATTTTTCTTAATTTACACTTTATTGTACACCATATATGTTAATCAATATAATAATAAGGTACAAAGAGGAAAAAAAATATTCTCGATGAATCAAAAATACGGGAACAGTCGGCGAATTTTAATCTGGCCGAGATTCAATTACGTGTGAGTTTTGTAGAGAAGTACAAACAACTTACTTTTAAAAATCTGAATCTACGATGCAATTCTTGTGAATCTCATATTTTGAAGTGATCAGGCCTGCATGTTACAACTCTTGCTTTTCTTGGTGATTTTATGAAGTAAGTAATTTATTAGAGCCTTTTCATCAATTGCCAGATCATCAATGCTATCAAAAATGACCATAATGAGTATTGTTTTTATTTATATTCTCGGTTAAACACCAAATTGGCAATTCTGTATGAAACTACCTCTCGAATAACTAGTTATCTAGCCCTCAAAGGGACAGATAAAGTTATTCATCAGGTAGTTGACTTATACCTCAAATAAAGCCTATCTGACCATTGAAAAATGATTTTTTTTTGCTATCCGTTCAATAAATGCTATCTGTTTGTTTATCTGAGGATTGAACAATCGGCCCTAAGAAATATAAATACGTTACTCTATAGCCCATTGTGTTCAGTAACTAGCATCCAAACGTACTTTAATTTTCACTTTTATCGTATTAGTAGAATATTATTTTTATGAACTCATACTTTAGTAAAAGAATTGTGTAACTTCTAATTACGATCTCGGGTATAAGTCTAGGTGATGTACAAAGTGTAATTAATAAAATTCTCTGACTCGAACTATCTGATAAATGTGGCCGGATAACGGCAATAAAAACCCTCCTTACGTTCAAAATTACTTAGGTACATTGCCTATATGTGAGCATATCTATCTATTATATTTCTACTTGTGATTTACAAAACATATGATGCTCTAATTATGTTATAATAATAATAATAATAGCCAAGAGCCTCGACCAACATCTTAAGAGGCTCACGTTGGGTATTTGGATCAAGGGTTTGATACAGAAAGCGGTACTTCTGGACACGGCACGCATCGTGAGGAAATTCCTGTCTCTGGGGCCCTAACCACTGGCAGTTTGGCCCTTGTGCCCGCTGCCGGTGGGTCTACACACTTTTTATATTTTTAAATATTTTATTATTTTTCATAATACACATATTTAAAAATGTATTTAGTTGTAAGATATATGTAAATAAAGAGATAATAATAAATAATAAATATTCACGGACATTTTCACACAACGTCCTCTGGTCCCAAACTAAGCTTAACGCTTGTGCTATAGGTACCAGATTACGGATATAATACATAAATTACTATTTTTTTTTGTAAATACATACATATAATAGATAGAAAACACCCAGACAAAGTACAAATATGTGTGTTCATCACACAAATAATTGTCCTGAGTGGGAAACGAACCCACGACCTCGTGCATGGAAGTCGGTTACACTACCGACTACGCCACGAGGCCTGTTAATTATATATGTGTCTAGTGGTATTGCCTTGCTTATATTATTCCCTAATCGAGCCAGCATAAATGGGCCGGCTCGATTAAGGAAGAACCACCCTTTTACAAAAGATCAAAAAACATTATGTACTCCTACCGTTGTGTTTCGTATAGTGAGCGAGAGCGCGCCGGAGGCTTTTTTATTTATTTTTTGGTTAAGGCGGGAAAAAATGTTCCTAACCGCACACCGTTCGGGCAACAAACAGGGTAGTGTGCGGCCCTCACCCACTAAAGAAACCCACTGTGTGCCGTCTCCCCGCCTTTATTGTTGGGCCACCGGAACTATAGTACATTCCTTTAGTGGTGCGCCGGGGGCCCTATCCTCTTTTTATTATCTTTCCTATAATCTCCTTAGTATTATACCTATCCTCTCCTTAATATCCTTCCTATCCAACTCCTATCCCTTTCAATTCATAGGTTAGGAAAGGAAATACAATCCACAGCATAAAAGAAATCTATTGTACTGGTGATAGTGGTACCAATTTAGAGTACTCAATTCTTATCCGACCCGAATCGGTACCACCATCTTCCGTACGAACAACTGTGAAACACCTCATTGTGTTTTAGTTAGCGTTCATAAATTCATTTCCCTTACAAAAATGGTGAGCAATGCCTTGGTAGTATTCTTAGCATTTCTAAATCTATGACCAACAGTAACCACTTACCATCAGGTAGGCCGTAGTTCTGCCACAATAAGCAACAATATATCATAAGCGGGAGAACACATAGTCAATATGCAGTAAAACAACCTTTTGAGTGAGAGTAATCTGTAAACATAAACAAGAGTCGCGATTGTGGCTAGTTGCTTTTGTTAGACTGAATTTTTTTTATTGCGTATGAAGGCAGACGAACCATGGCCCACCTGGTAGTAAATGGTAACCGTCGCTCATGGACTGAACTATACCGAGAGTATTGTCAAGCCACTTCTCACCATTTCATTCACAAATGTGAAATGAAAGAATAAAAGGCTATCTCCTGCTACAATCAAAACACACGAGCGATGGTGGTACCAACCCGCTCGGGCCCGATAGCAAGTCAATAACCCCACTTGGTACCCCAGCCCTACCACCAGTAATGCAATGGGTGATAATTGCTTAGTTCCCTCGGTCACCTCGTACGACGCCGAGAAAGAATAGGGTGGTGATACTTGTATTCTTAGTCCGTCATCACACTTTTTTTAATAAAAATATACTATATTGTACTCTATTGTAACCTCTTGCTCGTTTCTGTGCGCCTGGTACATAAATGTGAATTTTAAGTATTTATGCTAAGTCATTTTAATTGGTGTGTGGTGGCTACTTATATTTTTATTATAAGTGAAGGTTAAAGGACCATGCCGAGTTAGAACCACAACATCGATAGACTTTGCAGCTTAAAATAGCTAATTGTAACCTCTTGCACGTTCCTGTGTGTCTGGTACATAAAAGTTAATTTAAAATACCTAAGTCTTAATAAAAAGTCAGTCATAGTAAAAGTAGAACATAAGGCGATATAGATAATCCCAGTTGTTTGCCTGTCAAAGCATAAGAAGGTAAAGAATTCTCATTAATTCAGCTATTCACTGCTGCAATGCGGAAAATTGTGTTAATGGAGAATTCATGTCAAAATGTATTGGTCGGGTTGCTTGTTAACAAGAAGGCTGTATTCGATTTACCATCTTATTGCTTATGTCAACATAATCTACCTACAAATTGGTAAAATGTTTATTAGTGTGTATAAGTAGATTACTATATCAGGTAATTTCATCAAATTTGTAAGAAAACGATCCTAAAATCGGCTTTTTTTTGTCAACGGTGGCAGACGAACAAACGGTGGACCTAATGATAAGTGGTAACATGGACTTCAGCAACACCAGTGGCACAGCCAAGCCGCAACCTACAGTGAATGCTCTTTTCAAACCTGGTTTAAAGAAGGACATGTCATAACGCTGGAGAAGCTCCGCAGCAGGAAGACCATTCCAGAGCCTACATGTACGTGGTAGAAAAGAGTGCTGAATCCTGAAAACTAATCGTCTTTTATGAGAACACTTCCTCAGACATCCATCACTCACTCTCCATTCAATAGTTGATAGATAACCCTCGGGCTCGGTACAACCCTCGCACCGCAAATAATATGTATGAAAATAAAAAAAATATGCAAACATTAAGAAGGACCAATAGAATTGTAGTACAATTTTACACTTACCATTAAATGTCAAAGAAGTTAACCAATTGTGTGCGGTGATACCAGCTTTTTGCTCAAAATTAAGAGGCAGAATTTATTATTATAATGCTTCGTGAAATATTTCGTTTCCAAAAGGGTTACGTCGCAATAAAAATTTGAGATCCACTGCCTTAGAGAGTATGGAAATCTAATCCATTCAGTAGTACAACTACCATATAATCAATTGAACAAATTTATTTAGTTAAAGTACATTTTATATGTTAGAATCAATAACCAATTGATATAATTACAATAACGCTCTCCTAATAAGTATTAGTCTACATAAAATTTTGCGATGTTCTAACTTAGCGAACACTTTGAACTTGGCAACCGACCACTTTGGTTATAAGCAAAGTTTGAACTTGTCACTACGTATCTACGTACCCATTTGTTATTGTAGAAGGTACAACTTGGTACTAAATAATGAACGATAAGGCTTGTTTCGGAACTCTCAAATAGGTTTGTAATTGGTTCTGAAAGTTTGTACAACGGTTAATTAATTTTAGGGCAATTGAGCGTTACCTGCCCAAATATGCTTTAAGTTACTGAACTTCTCAATAAAAACATGTATTTTACTAACCCCAAATTAAATTTACGAGTAAAATACTTTTTTTAAATTGAGAAACTGGGTTGTCGCTCCCTCTATACCGCATAACTAGTGCACCGTGAGTGCGAGCGCCAGTTCCTTAAAATATTTACGGGAGCCTGTTGCGGCGAATATATGTCAGAATAAAAATTATTTTGTTTCTATGTCTGTTGGTAGTTGGTATGTTTTAAAGCATATAAATGAATTTGTCTGTTTTTTGCACCAGTAAATTGTATCTTACGTTCTCGCTCATACATGTCAAAGAATTTTCTTCGCTCTGTCTAGGACGTATTTAGTCTGAGGTGAGTTATGAGTTTGTACCAAAAACATCCACAGATAACGCAAAATGAAAGTTGAACATTGAAACATAAATCATTCACTTACGTTCTCCTATATGATTTATTTCGAGTTATTGCACAAGGCACGTTATTCCACTTTGATACAATAAATCACTGTAATAAATGATTCTACTTTAAAGGCTTTTAAGTTAGTTTTGCAGAAGTAAAAGAAAATTAATAATATTTATTATGAAGGCATAAAATACTTTTCAATTTTAAAAAGCTCAGTAAAGTGTTTTATGGCATTCAGCCTAATACGAGTAGTATGATACAAAACCAAGTATTAAGGAAAACACACAAGCCCTGCGTGAGAGTTTTTTTATACTTTGCGAGTGGCAAACAGGCCTAAGATCCACCTAATAGTAAGCGGGTATTGTAGCCTTTAGACGCTAGCAACACCAAAGTCAACATGCTGGGATAAACAAGGCACTACTACTACACAAAAAGTTGGTTATATATCATACATATGTATAGCCATGGCAGTATTTCCATGATTGGTATCATTAGCCATTACCTATAGGTTAATTGTGTTCTAGCACTTCAAAAAATAGGTACATAATATATCCTATATTACACATTGTATGAATAGCTGCTAACAATACTCGAAGCGAAATACGTTCAAGTTCAAGGTGAATGTATGGCCGGTCACAGGTATTGCTCTCTTCCCACTTGCCACGGTATTTCCGTTCCGCTTATTCTAAATGACATCTGTAACTGTACAGATGTCATTTATAGTAAGCGTACGTATTTAATAAAAGACTCTTCACACTTTTAAATAGATAAAAGACTAGCTAACAACTAATAGAAACCGTCGTTTAAACTCGAGTGTTCAATATTGCCACTAAGTAAGTTCGAACTAACTTTGCAAAAGGCCGGATATTGAAACTGGTTGCAGGCTGTTACACTTTGCAACAATTTGCTATAAGAATGTACAAAACTCAGTCACCCATCGAAAGACCTCGATTTTGTGTAATTAAATTTCTTATCAATGGATAAGTAAAATATCTAAAAATATTTGTTTAAAATTTAAACAAATTACAATCAAATGTCTTTAGTATTATTATATATTATATTTAATTTACAAAATTAAAATTTCAAATATTTTTTGACTGTTATTTCTCTGAAGATAATGTGAAATTGGAGAAAATTCTGTTGTAAGAATATAAAGATAATCTAGCGCTAGATGCAGCGAAATAATTAGACTAATTATAATTATTTTTTCACCATGCTAAAATACATACAAATATGTTTTCAAACTTGACCGAATTTAAAAATGTATTTAAACATTTTGATAGTTAAGACAAATGTGATGAGGAAATCGGGTATGTCTAAAAGATAGTACTGTAGCTCAGTGGATTAGAGCACTTCCTCGGATAGGAAGGGACGCAGGTTTGATGCCCGCCTGTACTAAAATACTCTTTTTCCTTATTCACAAATTATGATTTGTACTTTAAGAGTAGCGGAGCATGTCAAGTGCTAAAATATAGATCAAAATGTTTAAAAAATCACGCCATCAAATAGTATGAATTTTAATTGCAAAATTAAACTTACTATATTGGATGCATGTAAATGCGTTCCGATAGGGGGCGTTGGTCGTTAAGACAAATGTGATAAGGAGATTGGGTATGTCTAAAAGATAGTACTGTAGCTCAGTGGATTAGAGCACTTCCCCGGATAGGAAGGGACGCAGGTTCGATTCCGGCCTGTACTAAAATACTCTTTTTCCTTATTCACAAATTATGAATATTACCCCAATGGATAATATTTTAATAGACCATAAAGACGTAACATGTGCAGTCCGTTCGTTATCACATTGGAAATCTCCAGGGCTGGACGGACTGCACAATTTTTGGCTTAAATAGCTACGCAGTTCACATGCTCGTTTGGCTTCTCAGTTCCAATTGGCCCTAAATTCGGGGACGTTACCAGATTTTATGACGACTGGCATTACTCATTTGCTCCATAAGCCAGGAAGTACCACGGAACCAAGTAATTATAGACCGATTACGTGTTTACCGTCGGTCTATAAGCTACTTACATCTATTCTGAGATCCAAAATTGTTAAACATATTGAAACAAATTCGATCTTATCTATGTCTCAGAATGGATGTACGAGCGCAAGCCGTGGTACAAAGGAGCTCCTTCTTATTGATACGGCCATCAGCCAATATGCTCGCCGTAACAAGAAGGATATGATGACATGTTGGATAAACTATAAAAAAGCTTTTGATTCTGTGCCACATACGTGGCTTTTGAGGGTGCTGGAGTTGTATAAAGTGAACGCTACTTTATGCACCTTCTTGCAGTCATGTATGGGGCACTGGAAAACAGCTCTTAGCTATCCAATATGTCGGCAAACACCTGGTAGTTGCGGTGAGCTTATAAGGATTGAGCGAGGTATATTTCAGGGCAACAGTCTGAGTCCTTTATGGTTTTGTCTAGCCATGAACCCTCTTAGTACATTGTTAGAGGGTTCAGGGCATGGCTACAGGTTACGAAGAGGTGGTCGGGAAATATCCCACCTGTACTACATACTCAGACTGAACTCGATGCCTTGGATAGGAGGGTCTGCAGTCTCATGACCACATATCGTATGCATCACCCTCCTTCTTCAGTAATGAGGTTGTAAATCCCGCGAAAGTGTGGAGGTCGAGGATTCCTGAATGCCAAGACCTTGCACAATCGCGAGATGTGCAACCTTAGGGAATATTTTCTCTGTGCTGATGGGGTTATGCATCGTGATGTGGTCGCTGTAGATTCCGGACTCACCCCACTCTCCTTGGCTAAGGAGAACTGGTGCAGACCTGTAGTACTCAGTACTGACGATCGCAAGAGTGTATGGCAGAGCAAGGAGCTCCACGGAAGGTTCTATCGGGCCTTACATGGGCCCGACGTAGACTTTTTAGCTTCCGTGGCCTAGCTACGTTTCGGCAACCTCTTTGGGGAAATCGAAGGTTTTGTCTATGCAATTACTGATGATGTTGTCATGACGAACAGCTACCGGAGACATATCCTGAGGGACGGGACAGCAGACATCTGTCGTGCCTGTCACCGTCCAGATGAGTCCCTTAGGCATATAGTCTCGGGTTGTTCTCGTCTGGCTAATGGCGAGTATTTGCACAGACATAATCAAGTAGCTAGGATTATTCACCAACAGCTTGCTCTGAAATACAAGCTTGTGGAAGTCGAGGTCCCGTACTTTAGGTATGTACTTGAGCCAGTTCTCGAAAATGGCCCTATCACACTGTACTGGGATCGATCAATCATCACGGACAGAACTGTTGTAGCCAACAAACCTGATATTGTGGTGGTTGATCGATCTGAACGCCGTGCAATGATTATTGATATCACCATCCCACATGACGAGAATCTCGTGAAGGCCGAGAAGGAGTAACAAATGAAATATCTGGACTTGGCTCACGAGATTTGTGACATATGGGATGTGGATTCGGTGATCATTGTACCGATAGTCGTTTCAGTCAACGGACTGATAGCCAAGAGCCTCAACCAACATCTTAAGAGGCTCACGTTGGATGGCTGGGTCAAGGGTCTGATGCAGAAAGCGGTACTTCTGTACACGGCATGCATTGTTCGGAGGTTCCTGTCTCTGGGACCCTAGCCACTGGCAGTTTGGCCCCTGTACCCGTTGCCAGTGGGTCTAGACACTTTTTATATTTTTAAATTTTGTGTTATGTTTTATAATATATTATTTAAAAATGTATTTAGTGATATTATGTGAATAAATGATAATAATAATAAGTATTCCAGGCAAGGTGATAATCATATCACCTTTAATAAATGAAATTATTTTAATATTTTTATCAAATTTTTAAACATTTGACAGTCACATGATTATTTGCTTAACATCAGTATGTACGGTGTATATTATGTTGTACGTATCTATGTTGGCGTATCTACGTTCGGAACATTTACGTAAAGAAAATTTTATTACGTTAGGTTTTGAGGTGGAAAAAAAAATTGTATTATTATTACGGATAGAAGAAGTTACATTCTGAAAACTTTAATGACTATTTGTGATTGTTGGAACACATTTTTGGTAATCTATCTATACTATTACAAAGCTGTAACAGAGCTATGTCCGTACATTTCAGATATTTGAGAAAAACTATATGGTTGTCTGTAAAGCCGGTTCACGGACGATAATTTTACGTGATAACGTCGTATGTTTTCTGAGAGTTTCACAAACAATGCATTGGTCGCCATACATCTTTCGATGTACATATAAATACGAAGCTTCTAATCGTACCTAAATATTACTTAAGTACACACTACATCATCATCAATTTAACGGGTGTTAGGCTGGTCACATAGTAACTCGGTAAATCCGCCATCTTATGAACCGCCGATGAACCACGTAGTCGTAGTAGTAGACTACTTTAAATACCGCCACTTATTTTTATGTTTTAGCAACCCTGGGCGGAACATGACACTTTTTCGTGCGTGCGGCCGGCGTTCATCGATAACGTTATCACGTCAAAAATAATGTATAAGGGTATTTAGAAATCTGAATACAAAACATTTTTTTTGTTTTTTTGTTTGTGTTTTACGTTAGCTTCAGCTTAGGTTTAATATAAAATCAGTTCAGTTTACTAACAGCCAGACAACTTACGTTCCAAATAAATGTAAAATATTGATAAGTGTTAATTTTATGAAATCTCAATCTACTAAGTTTTGCGCCTCGCACTTTCTTCGTTTGCGCCAAAATATGTCACCGAATGTAGCACACATACTGAGCAAGCGCGGTTGAATCATTAAAAATATACTCTTTTGTTTCCTCATTTCGCTTCTTGAGGAGTATGTATACTTGTATCAGCCTTCATGGCAAGTGGTAAAATCAATACAAAACACGTATGATTTTATTACAAGAGTTGAACGGGGGACAAGTTTCGTCATATATTTTATCACTAGTAAACTTACAGCTAGTATACAATATTAGTTATTAAATATAATTAAAAGCCAATTACATACAAGTTGATGCATATAAAATATATAAACTAGAATCAAAGTGGTAGACGGTTAATATAATTAAAGTTAAAGTTAACAAAAATGGCACAAAAAATATCATGAGTGTATAAATCAGGAACCATTGATTACAACTATGAGGCAAGATGTCGTAGACACCATATTCTACCTTTGCAGGAAAGAAGAAAAATTGCCGACGTTGTTTTCCTAGTTAAAATTGCTCAAAACATTTCGGACTCTCCGCACTTAATTTCCAAAATTAATTTGAGGATACCTCATAGAACCTTAAGACAGCCTATATGTTTGGACATCCCCCAGTGTGCATCTAATTACAGACAGAATTCTTTCTTTATTCGTGTTGCAAAAATAATAAATAATATGGTGGTCTTGCCGCAGTATGATCTGTTTACATCTACAACGCAAAACTTTAAAAATACCATAGCGAATACATGGTTTAATGGTTCTCAAACTTATTGTTAGTTAGTTTTTCTTTTTTTTTTTTCATTTATATTGGCGTGATTTGCCCTAGTTTTTGTTCTTCGAACCTAAACAATAATATTAATTTAAGTTTGTCCTTTTCTAATTAGGTATTTTCTAACAAACTAGCTATTTTATAGAATCTTATATGTGAAAACATATAATTGGTGTTTAGAGTTTAATTAGTTTTAATATCTGTAATAAATCTCTGTTTGTTTTCCGAAAATAAAATAAATAAATAGCTATTCCAAGTATAAACGATACGTCAGTTGGCGTGGAAAAACGGCTGTTGGTTATCTAAGAGAATAAAATCGTGGAATACATTATTCTCGGTATAGTTATTCTTGTATATATTCGAGTTTGGTCGAATCCACTCTTAATAGAAATATATTGCTGTAAAGTATTCGAAGCGTCGGGATAATAGAGCAATCTTCAATATCTTAAGCGCAGTGATACCGCCGCCGCTAGATGGCGCATTAGTTAATATTTTGTTTTTGAAATTGCGTGGTCCGTATGTAATAAATTGATAACACAATAAATGAGATCACACTTGAATAGGTATTTTGCAAACTGTTAGTTAATTTTATAAAATTGTTGCATTTTAAAGTATTTTTTGGAAATATTTAATGAAATAATGCGTTTTTATTGAGAAAAGCGCCATCTATATTCTTTTCTAGACACTAAACTGTTAAATTAGTACTGTTCCTGCACCACCGGACAGCGCACTATAGCACACTATCTTTTTGATGAGCCAATGAACGGCAGTTGCACCCCCTGCTTGGAATAAATAACTATACATGACAACTTATAACGACTGCCAGCCGAGCGGAAGTTGCTTAACCTTGCCGATCGTTGCAAATATTATATATAATTTACAATACCTATATCTGCAGAAAATGTAAGGTATTTTAAATTTGTTTTGAAGAAAATTCATTAAGTTTCTGACTAATATAACTTAGCAAAGTTTGCTTCGCTATATGTATATAGCTAGCTTGTTTATCTATACTGTAAAGCTTTATAACATAAGAGTGTTTGTTGAAAATGCAGCAGCAAAGTTTAATCGTGTGTAGACATTAGAATAAATTATGAACATAAATAAGAAGCTCCTACTGAAGAGATATAAAAGGGTGAATATTTTGCATATTTTGGTTCGGACTACAAAGAATATAATATACACTAAAATAATTTAAACCCTATATTGTTTTTTCATAGCATAAATGGGGTTCTATTAGACGCAACCCTTAAAATATTGATTTTTTTATTAGAAATGTACTAAATTTAAAATACAAATTCAAAAATCTAATTACCATCCGTGTCCTCTTTCCCGGATTTTAGTAAATAAATGCATTTTAATGATATTTTTACTGGAAGAACTAGGTTTTCATTATGTTTTAGAATAGTGGGATAGTTAATAAACATTCTGCTGCCTTGTTGTTAATGAAAGAACATATTAATTAGGTATTGGTCAAGTTCAAAAAATGTCCCTGCACTTCCCTATAATTACCGTTAGGCAATATGTTCAGTCCGATATTTTAATATTTTTAAGTATCTAAGCAGTGGCAGTCACTTTAAATATTCGGCGTTAGTCAGTGCTTGGTCACCAAGCTGTGTATATGCGTCTAAGTGTCATTATTACTCTGTAAAGTAGAAATCTTCAGCCCACCGAGTGGTTTGTCACTTGTTATTCCTGCACACCATTTGTTTTTAAAAAGGTAATTATACTATCTTTTCTTGGGTTTTTTGACAATATGATGGAACTAAAGTATATTTTTACATTAATCAATTTTCACGCCTTTATCTGCATTAATAAAAGCATAATTTTAAAAAAACATGTAAATCTAATTACCGTTTTTCCTAATTACCATTGTTTACCATTCTTTTTTGATAATATGGTAATTAGAGCAAACTAATAGCAATTAGGTTTACTACAACTCAGGACAAATGCGTCGTTCTTTACAGTGGACGCGCAAACCTGTGTCTTCGTAGGGTTGAATTGAACCAAGTTCTTTTCTCCCCATTCCGAGGCCCGCCCTAGAGAGCGCTCGACTTCAGACACAAGTTAGATCCGCCTCTCCTCCAGCATGTTCTGAGCGACTTTCTGATGGCCAGTATATCGCGCATCAACCGTACTTTCATCGGCATAGCAATGCATATTCTCTATTGAGAGCAAGTCATTGATATGCAGTATGAACAGCGTTGGGGAGAGCACCGAGCCTTAAGGAACGCCAGCATTAATCTCCATGGTATCAGAACAGCATCCGTCTACAACGACATTGATGCTGCGACCATGGAGGAAGCCGGCGATCCATTTGCAGAGCCCCTCGGGGATCCCATACGATTGTAGCTTCGATAGAAGGGCCCTATGCCAGACCCTGTCGAAAGCCTTCGCAATGTCCAGGCTGAACGCCAAAGCTTCACCCCCACTCTCCAAGGCCTCTGCCCAGCGATGAGTGAAGTACACGAGAAGATCACCAGCAGATCGACCTTGATGTATTGGCGATCACTGATCAGCTGGTGATCCTTAAGGTACTGCAGAAGTCGGCGGTTGATAACTCTCTCCAGTACCCTGGAGAGCAGGGATGTTATCGAGATTGGCCTGTAATTCGACGGGTCCGACCGATCACCCCTTTTGGGAATAGGGTGAATATGGGCTACCTTCCACGAAGTAGGAATCCTGCCGGTACTGTATGAAAGGCGGAACAGGCGCGTAAGGATGGGGCGCACGTTCAAAGAATCACCGCAGGGATGCCATCCGGCCCACTCGACTTATGGACTTCCAGTAGCAGCAGCTCCCGCCTGACCACACGTTGCATAATGCGGATTTCAGGCATGGAGCTTTCACACCCAGGGATGGTGGGTCGTGAGGCCGCTCCGGCGTCCAAAGTCGAGATTAAGGCAAAGAGTTGGCCCAAAAGATCGGCTTTCTCTTTGGCACTATGGGCCAAATTGCCGTCCAGTTTCAGCAGTGGTGGGAGACTAGAATGGCAGAAGTTGCCCTGTACTACCTTGGCGAGCGACCAGAAAGCTCTGCTCCCATTGGGATAGCTTGCAAGTCGCTCGCCAATTCTGGCAATGTGTTCTGCCTTGGTTTCGGTAATAGCCCTCTTGTTGGACCTGGAAGCAGCATTAAATTTCCGCTTCTTCTCTTTGGCGCTCGGATCCTGACTTTTCCTGGCCCAAATCCAGGCCAGTTATGCGGACTGCTTTTGTCGTGTAAATAAATATGTTTTTCATAATTACAAAGCTACACTGTTATATCAACAACATAAAATAAATTACGTGGAATTATTCTGAGTCTGGCCACGGAAAAGGAGCAGCTGATTGTGTTATAGGTACTATAAAACGTACGGCACATGCTGCAGTTACTCATGGTAAGGATATTGCTAATTTAGATTCTTTTGTTAATGTCCTTACAAGTAAAACGCAAAATATTGAAATATGAGTGGTTAATAATTACCAGATATACGAAAAAGATTTGCTTATTCGAAAGTCAGTTTTGTTGCCTTAAAAAGGAACTTTAAAAGTACATCATGTTGTATGGCTCAAAGACACGGAGTACAGAAAAATAGCGGAGGTGTTTCAAGGCAAAATCTCTTTAGAACGAAGCGTCGCTAAATGCGGGTATTCGGTGGAAGGTAAAACTATAGCTCCACCCCTAGATCAAAATCCATCTAGTGGTGTATTTTACAGCGTAATATAGAACATTTTTCATTAATTTAGTTTGTCTATTCACCACTATGGCGTTACAAGCACAACAGTTTGTTCCAGAACATTCCATATGCGTTAGTAAGGCTGGTCCACATTGTTTATACTAACTAACTCATCACGACGCCATCTTCCTTGTGGAGTAGGCAGAGAGAATAGAGTGCCAAAAGGCTCTATTCTTTTGTAAGTACATCTCTCGCTTCCTCAAGATTCATAATTCTCTTCATACACACTCAACGGTTTCGGAGACTTTTGACTCCATCCTGTTTTCAATAGATGACCGATTTGGTCTAGGTAGGTGAGTTTCAGTCTCCCCCTGTACCTACATCCTTCCACTTTTGCATTGTATATCTTCTTAACAGTCGCTCGTCCGGCATTCTTTCCACATGTCCGAACCATCGGAGCATTCCCTTTCGCATCTTTACACTAATACTCTCTTTTATACCTATTCGCTTTCTTACATCGTCATTACGAATGCGGTCAGTCAGCTTCACTCCGCAGAGATCGCATTTCGACCGCATTGATTTTATTATCATGCTCCTTTTTGCATACCCAACTCTCGCTTCCATACAATAACGTTGGGACAAGCGCTGCGTTGTGTATTGCGACACGTGCCTTCTGGCTGAGGTGATGACTGCCGAGAAGTTGTCCCAATGCTCCGTTCACTCTATTATACTCTACTCTATCTCACATTGTTTATAATGTATATTGATAATCAGTATTGGGCATAGACGTAATGACGTAGGATCGTAGGATATTTTCGCTACGCTCAAAATACCAATAAAGCATTGGAGTGAACGATCTTAATCAAGTATAAACCGCTGCGAGAGTAACTGAGATTGCGAAACAAAATGCCGTATGCCAATGTATATCAGGATCAGGTGGATTCTTATGCACCTGTAATATAGGCGATAACTTTTCTATTAGATCTAAAAGCGGCGTTATACTTTCGCTTATCTTCTTTTGCAATCAGGTCCTGATACCTCCTGGCCTTATTCCAGGCCAAATTGGCAAACTGCTTCTGACGTGCAGCCTCCCTGCAGGTACTGTTAAACCAGGGACGGGTACGACCGCTGACGGGTAACTTTGTGCTTGGGATAAATGAACCAAGCCTATTAGCACAATTTCCGTCACGCAGTCCTAACGTATACATGCAGTTATAATTTCTGTATAAACAGGGAATTTAAAATAATTACTAATAAATCAATAACACGATGAAAAAACAAAACAATTTAATAAATAACATGACGTTAATACTTATATTCGATAATGGGTTCGCTGGTGTGACGCAAACTTTATGTTGTCAATTATTTCCGAATACTCACCGACAGATGACATGTAATTCTTTAATATTTTTTTCTCACATATCATGTAACTAAGTAATAAATCTTTGAAATAATTTATATTTTATAAAGGATTTTCCTTTATAAAAGCTAAATTTACTTATTTGTGACAAAAAAATCTTATAATATTATGCTTTTATAATATTAGAGTGACGATATTGTGGAGTTGTAGGTGTAATGCTTTTATTCGACGACAGATGTCTCTTTGTAATGAAACAAAGAAAATGTGTTTTAAAATATAAATATATATAAATTTAAACGACTTACACATGAAATGATATGGCATCTTGTTTTAATTTTACTCCAAAGCAATTTTTACACCCATCAACAACGCACTTCATTGTTAAAAGAATTTAATACCTATATAAACGTGAGAAAAGAGCGAACCGATTGCAGTGACGGTTCATTTGATACTACGGTTTTAGGCCCCGCCCACTGTGACGTCTTTGACCTATTTGAAGGCGACATGACCTAGTTGCCTTGCGGCATCTCCGCTATTTTTCTGTACTCCGTGCTCAAAGTAAAAGACGGATTGTTGTTTAGAGAAGCAAGTTGTTTTAACTGCATTGATGACGACTGTTTAGGTAAAAAAGTTGTAGGAAAATTACAATACGCATCACAAAATATCTAAGAAACTAACAAAGGAACTGTCATCTCAAGTAAAAGTAGCTCAAAGGTCATTATTAATTCAAACATTCTTATAAGTCCAGTAAGTAGAAGCAATACTGAAGTGTGTGACTTTCTGATATAATTTTGGACAATAAACTTAATTTAAATCCAGATGCTAATGTTAATAAAATGCTATCTGAATACAATATTTAAAATTGATACTTAATTAGTTTTTAATAAAAAGCTGATTTACGGATTCTGAATGCTATTCATCATTACCATTTCCATTTACCTCATTCCCATAAATACTATTCTCATTACCATAAGTTTATAATCTCATTACCGTTTCACAAAATAAAACAATCTTCAATATCTCATTAACTAAAAGTCCGATTGCTGTCCCTTTAGTATATTTGTCCTTCAAACATTAATCTCTTTCCAAACAACATGTAAAGAACATGTTTAAGAACATTTTTTCTACGAATGGTAAAAATACCTAAATATGTACGAAATGAAATATTCACCCAAAACTATAAGTTAATTCTAAAGCATAATTATTAAGAGCAAGACTTTGTCGTTTCAATGTAAAATGCCTATTCGGATTACTCGTTGGAATACTCAGAAAAAGTACGTATCTCCACGCTCAATTGCACAGTAGAAAAGTTATTAAATCTATCTATACTATTATAAAGCACTAACAGAGCTGTGTCTGTACATTTAAGATATTTGAGAAAACATGTCTGTAATAGGCTATATAGGTGTGTCAAACAATATTTTTTAAAATTTTTGTATGTATATTCGTTCGCGTATCACGCAAAAACTACTGAACGGATTTTAATACAACTTATTTGATACTGAACTCTAAACGGATCTTGCCCATGTGGGGCCGGCTTTAGAATTGTCCCACCCCTCTCTACCCACGGGAGTCGTAAGAGCGGACTGGATGGATTTGATAGCTCTTGATTAGACTTAAAAACTGTAAACATTTAATCCCGCTACTATATCGGGAACCTGAGATGTAACCTAAAAAATAGCTTTTGAAAAAAAGGCTAGTTATTATCGTTATTACAATTAGTACGTTTACTGATTAGTTTTTTTTTCAGCTCACTGGAAAGTTGATCGTAAACCCGTATTTTCGTCATCCGTTAACTTAAATTTGTTCCAAGTATCTGTAGTTCTACTACTGTTCAATAGAACAATAAAATCGGAAGTCTGAGATCAGCCTTAAACTTTTCATCATTCCGCAGAATGTATGTTCGCTAAAGTCTTTTTGTTTGATGAGGTCTGAAGTCAATGGTTGTTTCGTGGTGTTGTGAAATTGGCAACACTAACATAACGTTGAAATGAACAAGTCAAGTTGTAAAATACTTTGTTGTTCTAGTAGATGATAGGATAAGGTGCTTACATAAAACAGTACTCGTAAAAGTGTTTTATCTTTTCTACCTAAGTTTGGATCATCAATAGGTATCAATATAATAAATGAAATTAGTAACTTTGTCTCTAAATTTTGATAGAATCAAGCAAGCAAAAACCAAGGAGGCATTTAAGCTACTTTATTATTGCGTATGGTGGCAGACGAGCCGCGACGTACCTGATGGTAAAAGATAAGCGCCGTCACTCATATACCGGAGTATTGTCATTTCATTTCACAGATATAACATAAAAGAATAATAAACGGCTATCTCCTACTACAAATAAAACACACTCATATGCTTCATGGCCGGTCACACGGGAGATGGTGGTACCAACACGTTCGGGCCCGATAGCAAGTGAGTACTCCCATTTGGTATTCAGCTCTACCACCAGTATTGCATTGGGTGATAATGGTTTACTTCCCATAGTCGCCTCATACGACACCTGTGGAAAGGAATAGGGTGGTGACACTTGTATTATTAGTCCGTCACAACACGGACAATTTATATTATTAATAGTTAGTTCAATGAGAAAATGAGGATATATTATAAGTGTATTAGAAAATTCTTAATTGGTATCTCTGTAAGCGAAATTGAATCACTAGCTACATATTACGAATGCTATGATAATATACAAACATTTCAGGTTTCCAATTGAAAATCATTTGTATCCAGTTTACACGATCGTACTAAAAGCGAGTAGTCGTTATTTAAATTGGACGTTGACTCACAAGGACACACGAAATATCTATACTCCGCCTCCTTAGAATGAGATTCACAAAATCGTATCGACTTCGTATCGTCTTATTTGTGATTGGTAGAGACATAGACGCGTGATGTCACAATAATCGCTCACCCAATCACGGTGATCTCTCAATCAATGACAATGACACGATGCGATGTCGATACGACTTAGTGAGTTACATTCTACGGGCCATTGTCATAGCGGCTGTTTTTAATCCAAATTCTGGAGTTCAATGCCTCGACTTGATAAGAAAAATACATGTATCTAATTATGAAAAATGGTAAGCTAGTAGTTTAGCATATTATGACATTATATGTTTTAATCAAGAAAAAATCCATTTTGGGTCAGCATAGTGGTCCCTGAATTCCCTTCATTCAAAGAGATCCAGTATTTAGCAGCGGGGTAGTAATGGGTCGAAAGCTGACTCAGATGTTACAAGCAGCTAAGACAATAATGGATAAATGCAGGTTCAGATCCTTCTCGTGACTTTTATTTTCGATTACACATTTTTCATACTTTGTGTTAATTTATATGACTAAGCATATCAAATGCTAAAAAATATATAAAAATATCAAAACTATTCGATTGACCTGATTCCAATACAAAATTTTCCGGGATAAAAAGTGTATTAATTCTATGAATGAATCAGACAAAAAAATATCTACGAGACAACAACAAATTTTATGCATTTCTGTTTAATAGCTTTTGCGTTATTGAGTAACAAATATCTAAGCATACTGGAGGGGCGTGTAAATAGCCCTTCCACGGGTGGCTTTAAAGCCAAATTAAAATTGGAAATCTCGTGAAGAACGCCGGTCGATGTGATAAAATAAGAACCACAGGAATGCACTTACCTCCGGTACTTTGCACTCGTCCTGCGTCTTCCCAATGGGTAGATGGGCATCCTGGAGTCAAACTTTCTTGGAGCATGTAAATGGTAGCGCCTTGCTCCTCCCAGCATTAATGTGTCGGTTCGTTCCGGGATATACCACCTTCTATAAAAAGACTAGCTGTTCCCCGCGGCTTCGCTCGCGATTTGACATGCACAGTTAGGTAATTTATATAACAAATTATTAGTGAAAGTGGAAAAAGAGAACTCTACTGCGACCGGGTTCGAACCTGCGTCCCTTCCAATCTGGGGAAGTGCTCTAGAGCTAAGCCATCGTAGTCACCGACGGCAACTCCCAATCTCCACCTTTCAATTGCTTTTATATGTCTGCATATCGGTTGGGATCATCGGGATCCTCGGAATGAGAACTTCCTCACCTACGAATTTTCTTTTGAGTATCGTGGCGTAAATCACACTGTTCATCAATTTACGTACCAACAAACGCGTTCCGTTGCACAGTTTTGGTTGGTTTATGTTTCAAAATATGATATCTACGGAGCCAACCTTTAGTCGTAAATTGTGCGGTGGTAAGCCAGCCACATCCAAGGAGTTTAATTTAATTGGATAGTTGGTGGCTTCAGACGTTCTTGAGTTATAAATAGTGTAACTAACACGACTTTCTTTTATATATATATATATATATATATATATATATATATATATTGGCCTGAAGGAATGGTAGTTACTCCTAGTGCAATGTTTCTTATGGTGAGTAAGAGCGCTGAAGGCCCAAACCATCTTCTTACCTTTTATCTTTACTCCATCACTACCACCACCTCGTTATCTCCACTCTATCATCATTCTTCTTCACTTCCTATCTCCAAGAGAAAGGCCCTTGGGTTTTATAGGCCTATTATATAACCCTTGCCCTTGGGTTTCATAGGCCTAGCCGTGTGGGGCCGGCTTTAGAATTGTCCCACCCCTCTCTACCCACGGGAGTCGTAAGAGCCGACTGAGGGAATACCAAGAGAGTGGGCAGCAGCACTCCCTCGAGTATTAACAACATCCACTGCGATCGCCAACCCGCCTGCCAAGCGTGGCGATTACGGCATTATCCCCCATGACGGTACCGTTCGTTGTGACGTTCTCTTGGGGAGGCCTATGTCCAACAGTGGACGTTAAAAGGCTGATGGATGGATGGATGGATGGATTATATAGCACTTAAAATCGTCAAGAATACACTAATAATTAACATAAGCGCTGAAGGTGACTGCATCCGCAATCCAACAAAGTGGCAATAGCAATCGCTACAAGCGGCCGGGTTTCACAGTAAATCCTTTCATAAGAAGAACCCGACAAACTCATAGGCCACGTTTTAAATTTGCCAATTTATTACAGTTTAATATAAGTTTTATAATTAAAATGACATGACAAAAAAAATGCTGCAAGATGACATACTATTATATCGTACCATCAATTTTGAAAATTAAATGAATGAGGAGCAGCTCAATCCCAATCCATCCATCCATCCATCAGCCTTTCGACGTCCACTGCTGGACATAGGCCTCCCCAAATTGGGGGTATACTGCCGTAATCGCCACGCTTGGCAGGCGGGTTGGCGATCGCAGTAGATGTTGTTAATACTCGAGGGAGTGCTGCTGCCCACTTCCCCCGGTATTCCCTCAGTCGGCTCTTACAACTCCCATGGATGGAGAGGGGTGCGACAATTCTAAAGCCGGCCCCACACGGTCAAGCCCAATAGAATAAAGAAAAAGTAACTAAATCTGCAAAAATAAAATAAAATTGACTAACAGAATAAACATTCTTCGTTCCAACCTTGACATAGCGCCAGCAAATAGATCAAAATGAAGAAAAGGACAGGGTCATAAGTGGAGGCCGCACGCAAACCTTATTTCCGATATTGGATCGTTGAACCAACAAGACGAAGTAATGAATAATAATGTGTTATATGTAGCTCAGAGGGTAGTCTACTCGACCTAC
Organism: Leucoma salicis; assembly: GCA_948253155.1. Lineage (NCBI taxonomy): Eukaryota > Metazoa > Arthropoda > Insecta > Lepidoptera > Erebidae > Leucoma > Leucoma salicis. Next base: position 22,463,131 of record OX411807.1, read on the forward strand.
TGTTATTCTGGTACTAATTTGTCAGCCTTTTTTAGTAGTGTAAATATGTTGCTGTTGTCTGTGAGTTTCAAAGTTTGAATCCTAGTAGTGGGGTTTTTCTCTTAGGAATTCCTTAATAGTAATGGTAGGTTCTACTAGGCTAGTAATAAATTACGCAGTACATTAAATTGATGAATAATAAAAAATAACCTGCTTAGAGAAGATAACCTGTATCTTTTTCTGGTTTTCTGGGTGCTGGGTATATGTGAGCTAAATTTCACGAGGATAGGTTAAATTTTAAAATAGCTTTTAAAACGTTTACGTATGCTAAGCTTGAGTAAGTATAATTGTTTTTTTTTGTAATTCTAACGGTTGACGTGGCGAACGTCAGAAATGCTTCCAGTGTGAGTGCGATTTTTGCCAAACATCTTCAGCAGTCTTAGTCATTGTTCAGCCAATTTACAAATTTACACAAAACATTAGTTGAAGCCAGCCAAGTCTAATAGTATATATATATATATATACTTTAAATAAATAAGTGGGCAGCACTTATAATAATTATATTAATTAATTTTTCGCTTTTGAATACCTATTTGTGGTTTTGAAGTCGGTTTAATTTTTTTTATAAAATATATTTATTATAGTATGTACTTATAGATTTGCAGATAGGCATTAATGGGTGCAAATCCGGCTTTTTTTAACTAAAATCTTTTATTCATAGATTATGTAATTATTATTTCTTGTAATCTGAAAAATACGATCCGTGTATTTGCAAGATAAATGAAGTAAATATTTTGAATGATAATGATATCATGCTGGTATTTTGATATCATGCTGGTATTTTGAAATAAAACTACGTTTACGGAATCTATCGCGTTTACTTGATTTTTATGCTATCCCAACGTTTCGAATACTTTACAGCATTCATGATCACGGGTGGAGTTAGATGGTAGATGTCCAAAGCTGATATGTTGTTTCAACGGTTTCATCTACCCACAGTAATATGATTTTACAAATTTTGGTTTATTTATTTCAACCCACATAATATTCGTTTAGAAATACAATTAAAAATATCTACACTAAGTTTTATGCTTACAATGTATGAGATTTTAAGCTAGTATAATAAAATTAGTATAATACTCCTTTAAGTTTAAAATTTTGGTTTATATTTAGTGCTTAAAAATTCTACCACAAACTACCAATTAAAATTTTTAAGTAATCAAAATTCTACCATTGAGAAGACAATATTGATTATTAGTTTCTATTATTAAATATATTGATTTTAATAGAAGCTAAGACTAAAAAGCTACCATCAGCTAAATCAAGTAAACGCGATAGATTCCGTAAACGTAGTTTTATTTCAAAATGTGTGAAATTCGCGTAAATGTTAGAAAGTATTAATCATGCTTCTATATACGCAGACTGTTTTAAAATATTTATGATCAGATGACTAAATAATTTACAAGTAAACATATATATCTATAGCTTCTACCACTCCAAAGAAAAGATGAATAGAAATTACACGTTAAATTGGAAATAAAGACAAGGTCCTTCTTGCTTTATAATGTTACTAGCCTTTTCCTTTGCTCTTATGACATGTATACTTACCACTATTTAAGCCTAATCAAGAACAAATAAAATAAATCATCAAAATTCGTTCAGTAGTTTTTGCGTGATGCGTGAACAAACAAACAGATAAACAGACAAAAAGTCTAAAAAAACTGTTTTGTGTTTAGATACGCCTATATAGCCTAGTACAGTATTATTTTTTCTCAAAAATCAATGTACGGAGACAGCTTTGTTACAGCTTTATAATGCACTAAGGAATAATGCTTATATTTCGGGGGACTTCACGAACATACAATTTCACGGACACAAAATACACCCAGACTCAGAACAACCAAGATGTGGATCACACAAAGAGTTGTCCTGAGTGGGAATCGAACCACACTTGGGCGGGAGGCCGGTATCTAAACCACTCCGCCATCTGTTGCTTCTATAAGTATGTATTCCTTATTTCAGGGTGATATTTTCAACTTTAATTCATGTTTAGTTGTATATTATGCAGTCTTTAATGGTCCTGGTCCTGCAATACAAGAAAAATGCTACTTCATAAACTAAACGCGGAATAAAGCACCCCTCTTTAATATAATAGTTAACAAAAATAGCAAAAGACAAAGTTAATTAAACTCACGAAGTGAGCGGCACTCCAGCTCGTTAGCGTCGTACTTACCAATTTGTTTAATTCTTCTCTCAAGTCGTACAAACTGCTCGAAACTAGTCCCTGAACCAACGATAGTACTCGTAGAAGTGGTTGCCTTTTTTTTCCTTTTTAGCTTGTCACAGGCCACGAACAATAGAAAAATGATTGTACTATGTTACGGCAGTTAAATGGTTCATATATATGTAGGTTCCTTCTCCATCAGTGTTGTGATCGGCTTAGTAAGTACTACTTAGTTAGTCAGGCCTTGTGACATCTATAGATGGAATGCGTTGGCAACACGATTCACACACACGTTCTTTCATATTAATTGAGAAATTGGAAACCATAACAGAAATCGAAATAATAGTTATGTGGGCAATTAATTAAAAATTAGTATAAATATATTGGTGTGGGGCCGGCTTTAGAATTGTCCCACCCCTCTCTACCCATGGGAGTTGTAAGAGCCGACTGATGGAATATCGGGCGAGTGGGCAGCAGCACTCCCTCGAGTATTAACAACATCCACTGCGATCGCCTACCCACCTGCCAAGCGTGGCGATTACGGCATTATCCCCCATGACGGGACCGCTCGTTGTGGCGTTCTCTTGGGGAGGCCTATGTCCAGCAGTGGACGTTGAAAGGCTAATGGGTGGATGGATGGATAAATATATAACTATAGCCTCTTCCCGTGGCTTCGTGACTGTCTGTCACGGGCAAAGCAGCTAGTTTTTAAGTTAAATCTCAGGATCCCGATTTATATAAATAAATAATAAATAAATTTTCACGGACATTTTCACACAAAGTCGTCTGGATAGGATATAGTAGCTAGATAAAACGTAGGTATACCAATTTTTAAGTCTAATCAAGAGATTTTGATCTATATTTTAGCACTTGACATGCTCAGCTACTCTTAAAGTACAAATTATATTTTGTGAATAAGGAAAAAGAGTATTTTAGTACAGGCGGGTATGTCTAAAAGATAGTACTGTAGCTCAGTGGATTAGAGCACTTCCCCGGATAGGAAGGGACGCAGGTTCGTTTCCCGCCTGTACTAAAATACTCTTTTTCCTTATTCACAAAATATAATTTGTACTCTAATCAAGAGATCATACAAAAGCTTTTATGAAAATCTGTTCAGTATTTTTACGTGATATGCGAACAAACATGCACATAAAAGACAGACAAAAATTCTAAAAAAAAACAATTGTTTTTGATTCAGAGATACTCAGAGACTTATACAGTAATTTTTTTCTCAAATATTTTCAACGTACACACACAGCTCATTTACAGATTTATAATAGTGCAGATACAGAGATCTAACCTAATTTTGGACGCGTGTACACCTTTAAAATGAGAAGGATTTAAGGAAAGAATTTTGCATAGTAGAGATTTCTTACGGAAACATTTTTTCTGAGATGAAAGTAGTCTATGTTCTTTTCTAGGCTCCAAACTATATGTATGCAAATTTTATGATGATTAGTGCAGTAGTTACAACACGAAAGCGTAAAAACAAACAATCTCACTTTCGCATTCATAATATTAGTAAGGATGACTGTGATTTTGTTAAGATCACCTTTCTCCAGTATCATAAATCCTTCGTTCAAGCTTAATAAAAGTTTATCGCCTTGCTACACATTTTGTCAAGACAACAATATCGTCGAATCATAAAAAAGGTGTAACGACAGTATTACGAGTAGACTGAGTCAGTGACATTTTTCGTCACATTTTTATCAAAGGAGCCTCGTTAAAAACTTTTCCTTTACGTGACATAACTTATTTCGTTATCTCGCGCCGCGCACGAAATTGACAAAACTACCTTCCAGCAAAAAAATGTACAAGTGTTATGGAGTTTGAGAATAAACTTCAGAAACGGCACGAGGACAGGTTATATTATGGAAATGTTTGTCATATCAGATACGGAGATGATGATGTATGTAAAGTAGGCGATAGAAAGCTGTGACACAAAATAAGCCCTGTCGTATTTCAGATAAAATACAGAAAGTATGGGTTTAAGTTCATATTTTCCGTATAATATTCATATAATATTGACCCTATATAGATAAAACATACGAGAGAATAAGAAGCAGTTATCTTTACTGAACTAACTGTTCTGTCCGGTTCCCATTATCTAAGGTCCGTAACCTTAGATAATGGGAACCATGATAATGAGGACAAGAAGAAAAAAATTATAACATGCGATTATGAAATAGTAAAATAGTTATTTTACCATAATTACAAAGGTACGTTTTGGTTTTTTATCACTTGTACCTACACATTATCTTACTTTAATATCAAATCATAAAAATACAGTAAATATTGCAATATTAGACGTAATTAATTACAGTAGATAGTAATTAATTACGTAGGTACGTGCGTACTGAAACAAATACGAAGCTGCTATACTGTGCGCTACGCACAAGCTACGCAGTCGAGCTTTTTATTATATCGTGTCCACATCTTATAAATTAATGTTTACCCTCAAGGTACAACAATACTATCATACCACATTATAATTCTTGCCCCTTGAGCCCTCTTGGGTGTTCAACGGTTTAATCAACTACATGAAGTATGATACGCTAGTATTATTATTGAAGAACTATAAACTACTTTGCCCACGTGGAATTCAGATAGATATTAATTATTTGCGAAAACTGCACGCGAAGGTTATTATATTGTTGACATGCATTCCCGGTTCAGTTCCGGAATAGGAAATGTGTAGTAGACAGATCATAGAATTTGCCATTTAATGATGCAGCCGACTATTTCATGTTACCTAACAAAAGAAAACCTAATCATTTTATGAAATGGCCAGCCACAACACTACATATTCATAATTGTATGGTATTATCGGCCTTGTCACTACGGCGTGAAAATGTAACAAATAAACAATACTTTGGAAAATCCAAAACTGCACGCCTCATAATCTTCATTTTTCATTTCACAATAAAATTGATTATTTGATAAGTAACTAATAATGTATAGACCAATACTAAGAAGTTTTTAATAAATAACATAGATAGCGCTAATTTCAAAAAGTACTTATGTGGGTTTCATGTCTTATACGCCATCTAGCGCTAATTATAAGAAGTACTTCTGTATTGGTCTATAGAAATAGTTCTCATGAAAGGCGCTGGTTTTTATTGTCGCATCGAGCGTAAATATTCAGTATTTTTTTGTTTATTTAATAAGAAATAAACCACATTGAATCAGATCGTGAAAAGTAATAGGGCTCTATTCGTAGTAATACTCAAGTTAAAACGAAAAAAAAGACTCGATTAAATTATTTCGGTTGTTATCGTGTTAACATACAGTATTATAAATACATTATGTTAAATACATTACATTACACACGGACGTTCAATACAGAATTTTTAAACAGTTTTTTAACTATTTTAAATAACAAAAATGGCATAAAAAATATCATGAGTGTCAAAAATAGTTTTCTTGATATGTATGTGTATATATTGTTTTACAAGTGCAATATATTATGATAAATAGAGACATTTTAAGTTTGAAAAATCAGTTGTTCTGTGTAAAACGGGAATAGTACCCACCTCAATATTAAGTAAGGATTAGTGGCTATTATCACTTAGTATGTTTAGATAGCACAATCTTTTCAACAATTTGGTCCTTGGAGTAATTACAACTAACTCTTAACCTCTAACCTCTAACCCTCTGTAGCGCAGTGGTAATGTGAGCGACTGCTGATCATTAGGTCTCGCGTTCAATCCCCGGTTCGGGCAGTATTATTGAGCTTTTTCGTAAAAATAGAAATTCTCAGTAGCAGCCCCAAGTTTGGAAATGTGCCCAGTAGACGGCAATAGGCTCAGCCCCTATTACTAGGGACTTAAACATAGCTGGTAAACCGTGGGTGTGTAATAAATTCTACCTACCCCTTCGGGGAATACAGGCGTGAGGCTATGTTTTTTATGTTTTGTTTTTGAGTAATTATGGTATCTGTGTAAAACCAAACCTCATTAATAATGTAGGAACTAAGCCATTAATATTGTATGCCTTTATCAAACTTTTTATACTAACACGAGCTACTTCAGTTAACATATTACGGGCAACTGTCTGTTGACATTGATATGTGACCGTCGTTATTGTAACTATGTAGTAAGGCACACGCGAGCTTCCATTACGAGAATTGAAACACAGAAGAAATAAAATGCTAAAATATCTCTAAATCTGTTCTTTAAATTATTTTAATGATAAGCCTAATATTTTCGTAGGCATGGGAATAAAGTAGACAATAAGTGAATATTAATGAATATTTTAAATTACAAATTAGGTATATCATAAAAATAATGGTATAATATATTTAATGAGTAAATAAATAAAACATTCATTTTATATTAACCGGCCTCTGTGTCTAGCGTTTGTGGACTATGAGAAAGCCTTCGATTCGATCGAAACTTGGGCGGTGCTGCAGGGTCTGGTTCAGCGGTGCCAAATTGACTATCGGTACATCGAAGTGTTGAAGTGTTTGTATAGAAACGCCACTATGTCTGTCCGAGTTCAGGACAAGAGCACAAAACCTATCCAACTGCAGAAAGGCGTAAGACAGGGAGACGTCATGTCCCCGAAACTCTTCACCACTGCATTGGAAGATGTTTTCAAGCTCTCGGACTGGACTGGATTCGGCATCAACATAAATGGCGAATACATCACTCACCTTCGATTTGCAGATGATATCGTGGTCATGGCAGAATCGCTGGAGGCCCTTGGTACCATGCTCAATGACCTCAACAGTGTCTCCCGACTAGTGGGGTCTAAAAATGAACATGGACAAGACCAAAGTCATGCACAATAACCATGTCATTTCAGCACCGGTCCTAATCGGGAACGCGGATCTCGAAGTTGTCGATCACTATGTATACCTGGGAAAAACAGTCCATTTAGGTAGGCACAACTTCGAGAAAGAGGTCAATCGACGAATCCAGCTCGGCTGGGCAGCGTTCGGGAAGCTGAGGAAGATCTTGTCCAATATTCCACAGTGTCTGAAGACGAAGGTCTACGACCAGTGTGTGTTACCGGTGATGGTCTCTAAATATTGGCCTTATATCAAGGCTCAAAGCCGCTCAGCGTGCCATGGAGCGGGCTATGCTTGGGATCTCTCTACGTGATAAGATCCGTAATACGGAAATCAGTAGGAGAACGAACCGACATAGCCCGCCGGGTCAGCATGCTGAAGTGGCAATGGGCAGGCCACATCGCTCAACGAACCGATAACCGTTGGGGAAGAAAGGTTCTCGAGTGGCGACCGCGTATTGGACGGCGCAGTGTAGGACGGCCTCCCACCAGGTGGACTGATGACCTGGTCAAAGTCGCAGGCATTCGTTGGATGCAGGGAGCACAGGACCGTTTGCTGTGGCGTTCCCTTGGGGAGGCCTATGTCTAGCAGTGGACGATGAAAGGCTGATGGATGGATGGATGTTATATTAACGTTTATTATATTTTTTTATTGCTACAAACATAAAAAGTGTTTCTGTGCTCTCATAACTTATATGTACCCATGGAGATATGTATTAATATAAAACTCATCCATCCATCCATCAGCCTTTCAACGTCCACTGCTGGATATAGGCTTCCCCAAGAGAACGCCACAAAGAGCGGTCCCGTCCTGGGGGATAATGCCGTAATCGCCACGCTTGGCAGGCGGGTTGGCGATCGCAGTGGTTGTTGTTAATACTCGAGGGAGTGCTGCTGCCCACTCCCCCGGCATTTCCTTATTTGGCTCTTACGACTCCCGTGGGAGAGAGGGATGGGACAATTCTAAAGCCGGCCCCACACGGCCTTATATAAAATTACTTATCCATTATTTTCATCTGTATTTTAGCACTTGACATGCTCAGCTATTTTAAGGAACAAATTATTTATGAAAGTAGCAAAAGTGAGCTTTACCTACTTAGAACATCAGAACCGAAGTCCCTTAACTTCCCCGTATTGGAAAAAAAAACTCTTTTTCCGCTTTCACAAATAAATAACTAATATAAAACTAGTTATCCATTACTTTATATAATAAAAGCGGTGGCCATTTTCGAAGGTAAAAATATGTCATGGGTTTGGAAATATAATATTGTAAGTGTTCCATATCATTCGTAAGAATATTTATTGACCTTTTAAAATTATTGAAAGTCCTAGATCTATATCAGGTATAAACATGCCACTTAAAATACAGTTGCCCCAAAATAGAAAGAAAAATATCCTAATAGAAACGTTTGTAGCTTTTTCATATAATGGAAGTTCTGAGTACGTGACAATATCACACGCAACAGGCTTTTAGCAATATTAACTTTCTACATAATTTGTCAGCATCTATTTAGCCCAAATTCTTTTGTTTTGTTAAACAAAACAAAAGAATTTGGGCTCATTGGCACTTAATTTAAAGTACAAAGAAGAATATTGATACTTCAATGTTAGACGGTAATTATTTTGAAAATTATTCGAGCTCAAAATGTTTATTTGCACAAGTAAGTTAATTACAAAAAGATGGTCGATGGATGGATATACTTAAAGTAATAAAGTACAACTTATTTAGATATTTTTATATATATTTTTAACATTGACATGCTTAGCACTATACATTAAACTATTTTATATATAATTTACACCCAAAGACGTTAAGTATGATGTGTTATCGAAATTAGCAGTCAGGAGCAATTGTCAGGATGGCTGAATTGGTAAAGCATCTGGACGGTATCCAGAAGATGCAGGTTCAAATCCTGCTCCTGACTGTTATTTTCGATTTCACATTTTTCACTTTGTGTTTAAAGTACAACTTATATTTTTATTCTATATTTTAGCACTTGACATGCTCATCTACTCTTAAAGTACAAATTATAATTTGTGAATAAGGAAAAAGAGTATTTTAGTACGAGCGGGAATCGAACCTGCGTCCCTTCCTTTCCGGGGAAGTGCTCTAATACATTGAACTATCGTGCCATTTCTAGAAATACCGAATTTCCTTATCACATTTGTCTTAATAACCAACTTTCACAAATTATAATTTGTACTTTAAGTACAACTTAGTTAGAACCTTTCCAGATGCAGCAAAAATGTTAAGGGGTACTTAAGTTTATACAATTTCTCAATTTATAAATATTTTACTTGGAATTTATTATTTTTTATTTTTAATATGATTAGATGCTATTTAATATGAGTAGATGGCCACTTTTAATGTTAATAATTTGGTATAATTTATGAATTATATAAAATAAAAAAGAACAATAACAATAACAAATAAAGACAATCTGATGTTTTATTTCATTAGATAAATGCATGAAGTACCTATTCAAAATACAAACATCTTATACTAAAAAATAGAAGTGACGTCATGTAATATTGTGGATGATGGTAGATGATATAGATAGATAGATAGATGCTTTGTCAATTTTTCAAGCTTTCAAACAAACTTTTATTAAAAATTCGTAACTACATAAAGTTTGTATCTGAAATACCTTCTCAATTCATTAGCTGTCCCATCCATCCATCAGCCTTTCATAGTCCACTGCTGGACATAGGCCTCCCCAAAATGGGGGGTTTTACCATAATCACCACGCTTGGCAGGCGGGTTAGCGATCGCAGTGGATGTTTTTAGTACACAGAGGAACGCTGCTGCCCGGTCCCCCGGTAATCCCTTAGTCGGCTTTTACGACTCCCATAGGAAGAGACGGGGTGGAGCTATTCTCGGTGCCGGCCCCACACAGCAATCAAATCATTAGCTGTACCTTTATTTTATTTTTTTTGTTAAGGCGGGAAAAAATTAACCTCACCCTGTCGTTCGGAGCAACGAACAGACCAGTGTGGGGCTCTCCCGCTCTAAATAAACCCACCGTGTGCCACCTGTATTGGCTGGCACTGGAACTGTGTTACATTACTTCAGTGGTTCACTAGCTGTACCTACTTAACCAGCAAAAGTGCTTAGATAATCGGAGTACCTACCTCAATGGCGGAACAAAACTTTAATATATAAATTCATTATTTGTGCTACGTTAAAGAAATGGATTGTAGCTATATTATATGAGGTAAATCACTTTCATAAATGACACATAGCATGACTTTACTATATCGTGAGATATGACTTAGTGTCCTTCCAATCCATCTACTACTATTTTCAAATTGAATCACGCAAATGGCTGTACTTATGAGATTTTTATTAAAAATATGAGGGGTCTGTATAACAAAAATTTTTAGGACATTTTTTAGTCTGGCTGTCTCTATGTTTGTTCGCGCATCACGCAAAATCTACTATATCTTTTGTTATTGCTTGTTGTGGCAGCCGAGCCACGGCCCATCTGATGGTAAATGGTGACCGTTGCTCATGGACTCTACTACACCGAGAGTATTGTCAAGCTACTGCTCACTATTTCATTTCCCATATATAAAATAAAAGAACAAACGGCTATCTCCTACTACAGCCAAAACGCAACGATGTGCTTCATGGATGGTCACACGGGAGATGGTGGTACCAACCCGCCTGGGTCCGATTCAAAGTGAGTATTCCCACTTGGTACCCAGTCCTAACCAGTCATGCAATGGATGATAATAGCCTACTTCCCTTAGTCGCCTCATACGACACCCGTGGGAAAGAATGGGGTGGTGACACTTGTATTCTTAGTCCGTTACCACACGGACGAGTTAGATGGGTTTAGATATATAAATGATAAAACTAGTACTAGACCATTAGAACTAAAACCAGCTTTTGCCTGTGGGGGAGCCAAGGGCAAAGGGTACTTTATAATACAATGTTCCTTTACGCTAATTACTCCTAGCTTGTTTATTCCGTAAACATAATTTAACTGTCTGAAACAGCCTCACATACCTTATATTCCAATATTAGGAAATTTATATATATATATATATATATATATATATATATATATATATATATATATATATATATATATTGATTTTCCTTTATATTATTCCTAAAGTTTTTGTCAATTTAAATAGAATAAGGGTTAAGTATAGTTTTGGTATAATTATAAACTAACTATTAACCAACATAAGTTACATGTAAAAAAACTTTCAAATTTCGAATACAGAATCCCCTTTCGCTCCGTGATCGAAACACACGTGATGGAACACATTAAAAAACTGTAATTAAATTTAACGCGATTTTTCTTCAAGTTTTTTAATCCATCCATCCATCCATCAGCCTTTTAAAGTCCACTGCTGGACATAGGCCTCCCCAAGAATGGGGGATAGTGCCGTAATCACCACGCTTGGTAGGCGGGTTGGCGATCGCAGTGAATATTGTTAATACTCGACGGAGTGCTGCTGCCCACTTTACCGGTATTCCCTCAGTCGGCTCTTACGACTCCCATGGGTGGAGAGGGGTAGCACAATTCTAAAGCCAGCCCCACACGGCTAAGTTTTTCAAACAATAATTTATTTGTATGATAATGTCCGTACCTCGTACGATAGCTCGCGACACAAAGTATCAATTGAATTTAATTTTTTTATGTTTATGTAGGTAGGTACTACAAATCTCTTTTACTGCCGGCAAATCTTCGCTATAAGCGCTGGCCTGAGGGTGACGGGCCTAAGGCAGTCTGTCACACTTTTTTTTTTTTTTTTTTGTTTAGGCGGGAAAAAATGTACCTAACTGCACACCCCGTTGTTCGGGGCAACAAACAGGGTAGTGTGGGGCCCTCACCCACTAAATAAACCCGCCGTGTGCCGTCTCTCCGCCTTTATTGGCGGACCACTGGAACTATGTTACATTCCTTCGGTGGTAAGGCAGTCTGTCACCCTAGCAGAAACAAACCTGAGACGGCTTCATAAGGGAGAGCATGGCCCTCCAAACCAAATGTGACTGTCAGAAATGGAGGACCAGACCTGTCAGGGGTAGAGGAACTCATGCGCAGAGCGTTACCTTTGCCTGGCTTTAGGTATACTCTGGAAATACCGTAGGGTTTTAGCAGGTAGACCAGTACCTCTGGGAATCCTGCATAACATCTCCACTCAGTGGAGTGTTATCCATAAAAGACTTACTCGCGAAAGAAAAAAAACGTACTTCAAAAATCTACTTATGAAATTATATGTATTTTTTTATTATAACACGTTTAACGGGTCTATACGCGCATAAAACTTATCAAAATACTATTATTTTGACTAACCTCGACGTTTCGGCTGAGTTGCACCAGCCGTGGTCACGAGTAGACTGGCGAGAGCAGGTGTTCGTCGGTTATATTGTGTGAGAGTATCTTCAACTACCCTCACTTTCTGACCGCAAAGTATTAAGGTCCCTACACACAACACTAACGGTGTCGACCGGTTTTCTGTGACACAAATCGCGACGCGAACACTTGGCCACTACGGGGTTCCACGATGATGACAACCTAAAACCATCTCCTCGATTGAAATTTCGGTACTTTTTGATTTCTATCGCCTCACGGACCAGCCTTGGGTAGAAATGGCGTTCCGTGGAGAGGATTTTAGGATCGTGAAATGCTATCCAGTGATTTGTACCGGATTCCAGTAGATGCTCCGCAATCGCTGACTTGCCGGGCTGACTATTCTTTACGGCTGCGATATGCTCTTTCACTCTCTCGGTGATGGATCTCTTTGTTTGGCCGATATAAGAACTCCCGCAGCTACAGTCAATTTTGTAAACGCCTGGTGTTCGGAATGGGATAATATCCTTTGTGGTACGGACTTGTTGCGCCACTTTAGATAAGGGTGTATATATAGTTTTTATTGATAGCCTCCGCAGCACATCTCCAACTTTATCAGTTATCCCTTTCACATACGGTAAGAACACCGGCTGTCTGTCTACATCGTAATTAGCTGGCCGTTTGCATCTACGTCTGGGTCGTCTATTTTGATAAGTTTTATGCGCGTATAGACCCGTTAAACGTGTTATAATGAATATAAAACGCGAAAGTTTAAAAAGTACTATATGTATTTTTTTCTCATTATATTCTGTGTAATATTATTATAGTCCCTAAACATGTGATCACATTTAATTGGAATATTATTTGATTAGAATATAATGTTTGGCTCTTGCAACACAGTTTATAACTAGTGTAGGAGCCAGAGTTCCAAATATTTTGTGTACATGTGTTTTTAAGTTAATAAAGAATTATTATTATTATTAATGTGGGATTTTATCCGAGAGATTACCAAATACAAACAGAAGATGAGCGTGTTAAGTACACGCTTATCTTGGTAAGCCGTTACAACATCGGAATACAAATAAGGGGCTTGCCGGACCCAAACCAACGGCTATACATTAAAGTGTAGGTGTGATTGGGTGTGAGATATGGCCAGGGTCTAATGGACGGGGAATTAATTAGACAAAACATTTTTTACAGGAATCCTTTGAATCAGTCTGATTATAGAAATTATTATTATTATTTCCAGTATAACACAGGGATGCTATGAAAATAAATTATGGTTAAAATTAAAAAATATCAGGTTTTATTAGCTACCTAGCTAACAAAACGTGTTTTTTAACAGTTTAACTGAACTTAAAGTAATAATATATAATAATAAATAAGATTGTAAAAAATCGTGGCGTGTTTTTTTACTATATTATTTGATGCCAAGCACACCACGATTTTTTATAATCATTATTCATTGTATTATTATTTTCTACTTTTTAGCTTTTTTATTATATGATATTGCTGTGTGGGGCCGGCACCAAGAATAGCTCCACCCCGTCTCTTCCTATGGGAGTCGTAAAAACCGACTAAGGGATTACCGGGGGACTGGGCAGCAGCGTTCCCCTATGTACTAAAAACATCACTGCGATCGCCAACCCGCCTGCCAAGCGTGGCGATTATGGTAAAACCCTCATTTTGGGGAGGCCTATGTCCAGCAGTGGACGGTGAAAGGCTGATGGATGGATGGATGGATTATATGATAAACTCAAATTAGTGTAACTAAAAAAATTTTTTTTCACCCGTGACGTTAACAACGGTTTTTCGTGCTTTAAATAAAGTTATTAAAGTCTTAACTGCGGGATATTATCCCAGCTCCTGTTAAAATGCTAAAAAATTGCTCTTCAGCCGCAATGTTTGCAGGAAAATTCTTCTAAGACGTCGTGCTCCTGCAGCCAGCTGGTTACCAATCGCGCTGTGTGGACGGACGTTGTCGTGCAAGAGTGTAAATTCTTGGCCCATTTGTAGTCGACAGGGGTAGAATATAATACTAGCACCTGGTTACAGTATTTTTCAGCGGTCATGATGTTTCAGATCCAAACGAGGTCTGTTTTTCCACTAATATGAATTGTCGCCCAAACCATAATTGTCATGCCGTGGTATTAATGGACTTCCTGAGGGTGTTGCAGATGGCACTTACGACCAGGAACTCACCATACTCGTAGGTACCCTTCGCGAATCTGCTGCTTGTGAAAATATCCATAAAAATAGTTAGATTGGCCTAAAATATGGTTAAAAGTGCTTAAAGTTAAAAAACAAAGTTTATTGCTATTGTATGATATAATATTCATCAACTTTCTGAGCCAAAATCGTGTACTTAATACAACTTACCTATTGTGACGATACCATAAAATATAGTGCCTGCCTACGTGAATCGTGAGTGTTTAAACATTGTCACATAAGAAAACTGATTGCAGAGATAGTTTACAGTGCTCACAAAAGTAGAAGCTATGAAATTAGAACATTTTTTCTGATTAATAACCGCTTTTTCAACAATCAAAACAAAGCAGTGCTACCAACATAAACGTTCTGTCTGTGCCAGTCTGTGCTGTGTGAGAATGTAAGTGAGTGAACTAAATTTGCGCGTTCCATATGACGCATATGTATACATTTTTAACATAATTAAAAAAGTGTTCGTGCTAGATAAAATCTATACCTGATCACAACTCCAGATATAAAAAAATATTTTATCACAGAGAATATGGAGTTATATAGCGGTAATGTTACCAAGATAAATCGGCGTATAGTACGATCCCTCTCAAATGACTCCATTGAATCTCTTCACACTTCTTCTTCTGGCTTGAGTGTTGCGAGTATGATGGATCTATCAATTCGTCTAAAGAGTGATGAGGTTATGGAATTACAAAGTATGATTGAATCATTAAATAGTCAATTATTGAGTGCTCACACGGAAATTGAAATACTCAATTTCGAAAATCTGTCTGAGTTTTTTTGAAGTTTATAATTCTATTGTTGCTAATGAAGCTTTTAACATATTTCATGACTTGCTGACATTATTTTATGGACTCTGTTTTCCTTGTTTTAAGTTAATGACTAGATATAATACATATCGTAAACCTAGATGGATAACAAAAAAAAAAAAAAATAGTTGTAAAACCAAACAGTTATTAAGATATAAATACTACAAAAGTAACACAAGAAAATAAGTTAAAATATAAAATATATTCAAAACATTTTTTTTTTTATTTTCGATTTCACATTTTTCACTTTGTGTTTAATATTCAAAACAATTACGAAAATGTGTGAATGCTCTGCAAGGTAAGTAAGCTCTGTAAGGGCTACATGGGAGGTTGTAAGGCGTAACTTAGGTGAAGAATTAGATAAGCAGTATATAGTTATAATAATAAAATTATTAATAATATTAACATTTTGTCATCTGGATCTGATATAGCTAATGCATTTAATAGTTATTTTATTGACATTACAAATAATGATATTTCTCATAATTCTAATAATAAAATTGACATGCGGAATGTAAAAATAAATAGCAATAGTATATTTATAGAACCCACAAATGCACACGAAGCACATAGCGTAATTACCTCTTTAAAAATACAAGATTGGTTGGTTACGATAATATCAACACGGAGCTTCTTAAATGTATATCTCCATATATCTCAAAGCCGCTAGCACATATTATTAATCTGTCGCTAGAACAGGGGTACTTTCCTGACAAGTTAAAGCTGTCTATTATCAAACCACTGCACAAAAAGGGATTAAAATCGAATGTTAATAATTACAGACCTATTACACTTACACCCGTAACATCATAAATCTTTAAAAAAAAAATATGTACAGGCGAGTTGTTGGTTTCTTTAATAAACATAATATTCTCTCTCAGCAACAATTTGGATTCAGACAAAATAAATCAACAACATTGGCAATATTTGCTTTAGTAAAGGCTAATATTAATAGTAAAATACATTCCTGTGCGTTAGTTTTAGACTTAAGGAAAGCCTTTGATCTCGTTGATCACATTAGGTTTTTAGATAAACTGGAAAGATACGGCATCAGAGGTCCAGCCCATCGATGGTTTCAATCCTATCTCAGTGACAGGAAACAGATTACAAGAAGGTGTGCCCCAAGGTTGCATTTTGGGGCCACTGCTCTTTCTTGTTTTCATAAATGATCTACCTCAGTCAATTAAGCATCAGAGTATATTGTTTGCTGATGACACTACAGTTATTATTAAATGTAATAATCTACAAAAATATGACTTTGCAATTAACGAAACAATAAATTATATAATAAATTGGTTAGATTATAATGAACTCAAAATAAATATCTCTAAAACTAAAGTTATTCATTCCAAAACATTTAAAAGTAAACCTGTACATCTTAATATTGCGTATAACGCTAACAATGTTGAACAGGTACGTAACGCAATGTTTTTTGGTGTAACACTTGATGAGCACTTTAGTTAAAGGACTCACATAGACGTAATATCAAAAAAAAAACAATCGTTTCGTATTTGCTTTGAGAAAAGTTAAGAATGTTACCTCTAGACCTACCTCGATAATGGCATACCATGCTTACGTCGGCTCTATAATTCGATATGGCATAGTCATGTGGGGTAACTCTTCTGAAGTTTCGAAAATATTTGTTGCTCAGAAGAAGTGCATTCGTGCCATGTTAGACATGCAATGGTCGGACTCTTGTAAAACGATATTTAAATCGCATAATCTTTTGACTGTTCCCCGTATATAAATGTATGAAGTCGCTAAGTTCTTAAGATCTAATCGTGAACTATTTAATAAGAAAGATAATACCAATAAGAGAACAGTAACACATTTGGATATTGAAATACCAATCCCTAAGTTGGAACTATTTCAACGTAGCTGTGTTTATATGGTTCCCCTAATTTACAACGCTCTGCCTAAATCAATTAAGCAGTTACCATATAAGAGATTCTGTAATGAGTTACGGAAATGGTTCTTACAGGAGTTCTTTTACTCGGTTGATGAATTTATGACAAAATATTTTACTAAATTTAATATGTATAAATGATAATATTGTAAAATAGTTTGTCACATTTATATAAAATGTAAGATTCTTAAATGTGTAATTTAATACTATTGCATGCTAACAATTGGCCAAATATGTGAAACACTAATTATTATAAAAAGCTATTGTACGTACCATGTTTGTTGCAATAAAGATTATTATTATTATCAGGATGGAAACCGAATCAGAACTAATCGGTAACAGCACTACAGACCACACGTTTTGTTTTGTTCCAATCTCCTCAGCAATACTCCGCTGAGTAGCCCCTGATTGGAGCATGCCTACTGCCCTTAACATTTCTTCTCTCTTGAATGGTGCCGCTACATGATGCATACAGAGGTATTAATAAAATTGACGTATGACATGATTGACATGACGGGCCTCGTGGCGTAGTCGGTAGTGTAACCGACTTCCGTGCACGAGGTCGTGGGTTTGATTCCCACTCAGGACAATTATTTGTGTGATGAACACAGATATTTGTACTGCGTCTGGGTGTTTTCTATCTATTATATGTATGTATTTACAAAAAAAAAAGTAAAATATGTATTATATCCGTAATCTGGTAACCATAGCACAAGCGTTAAGCTTAGTTTGGGACCAGAGAACGTTGTGTGAAATGTGCGTGAATATTATATATTTATTTATTTAATTTCAAAGTAATTGCTAACTTGTTTTTAATTTTAATGTGTTTTAAATGTTACAAAAATTACAAATAACAAGTTAAGTAAGCATATTTAACCTTCGCTAAAGTTAGGCAACAAAAACATTGTTTTTTTTTTTTCAAATTTAAATTTGTAATCATCCAAAAAGGCATACAAAATAAGCTTTCTCCAAAAGATATTAAAACTGACCAGTTTTAATTAAAAACTTACAAAATAGATAGATGGTGCTGATGATGAGATAAATGCAGGCGAAGCTAATAAAAATGTGTTAAAAATAAATACATAAAAATAACTAAGGTAACTATTTACTTATCAAAATCGCCCTCGTATATCTGTTTATATTTCAGTTTTTTGAGGTATATATTACGAGTATATTACAATTTTCGTGTTTTAGGATGCTAATAAATAATTTACGTGCTGGTACGAGTAGATACACAATCTGTTGTCTTCCCTTTTAGTCAGAAATATCGACCCATAATAGACAAGAAGACGCGGCCACGCGTTGCTGTGGCACACATTAACATGTCACGGTGAGTCACGAAATTTTATATACAAACAAGCGTCGCCACGCTTACAGCCGGATTTACTCTTCCTCCGCATTAGATGTTTCACATTAAAAATATAGGTTCCGGATAATTAATCACCAACATATCATATACTAAAACCTTCTCCGAAACACGCTGCATCTTATGGTATAAGTATTATTTCGATCGGTTCAGTAGTTTTTGCAGTATACCCGAACAAAAAAACGACTCCATTTATTAGTAGGTAATACCTACTAGGTATAGATTCTGAATTCCGAATTCGTCCGCGCGAACTTTTGTATATAACTGCGTCATTCTACAGCACACTAATACTCTCTTTGGAAAACTTAATATCCCACGGGAATTTTCCTGAGATAAATAGTAGCCTATGTCTCCAGGCTCCAACCACCATGTAGCGTACATGTGGGTGTATGCTACATGGGTGATCGGTTGAGTTTGTACAGCGTGCAAGCGTAACAAACTAACAAACACACTTTTGCATTTATAATATTAGTAGGATTGCAAATCGGTGATCTGAGAGCTGCAACGCTTAGTACATATTTATGCGCACATACAATGTAATATTATAGGCTCGAGCCCATACATCATCACTTAAACGTCATGAGGGACGTTACCAAAATTAATTTGCATCTGGTAGACGTATTATGTGATTTATTATCTGAGATCATTGAAGATGATAAATAGCAATCCATTTCAAATTAAAACAGATTATAACAGATCAAATATTAACAGTACGCACGGATAGCCTTGTGCCAAAACCAAAGACTGCTAAGCAGGTTAAGTTGATCGAGTTTGATTCCCAGTCTGAGGTCGAGATCTTGCAATGCACACACCATTAGTTTTTCTAAATTATTATGTATATATTTGTTGACTAATTATACTGCTCATTAAAGGAAAATATCGAGAGAAAACCTGCAAGCTTAAAAGATCTTCTCGTCAGCTTGTGAAGTCAGCCCGCACTAAGCCAGTGTAGTGGACTAAATAACAGTTTATTTAGCCCAGTGGCTAAGTAAATCCCTCTCTTGAGAAGTCTGCCAGCTTGTACTGCCCCAGTATGTTGGCCTATGTCCTAAATCCCTCTCATACTGAGACCCGTCCACAATAGTAAAGGAATAATGGGTTGTGAAAAAAAATATATTAAAAGACAAAACCTAAAAATATTATACTTATTGATTAAGAATGCTGTGAAGTACTAGCAATGTGAGTATGAAAATATTGGACTGTAAACTCTGTTTTATTTCATAATTACTTTTCTTATGTAGTGTTTTAATATTGCTAGAATTCTTGTTTTACAACAATGACTTTACATAGGTAACACAAAGTAAATATTGTGCAATAGAAAATGGTAGCCATAATGCTAAGGTTTCTCCTTTTAGATTACCGTTTCAGACGCTCTACCAACTGAGCTATCATTACATTTGATCGGGATTATCAAGTTCCACAACACAAACTTTCTTACCGTCTTGGGTGCATTTTGTGTTCTAAATGGCTGAACCTATCCAGTGCTTAAAATAAGTATAAAAATAAATAAAAATAATAATATAATAGGTCGACGGAAAAAGGTTTTACGTATATTATGAGTAAAAAGTGGCAGTAAAATCTCTTTGGTGGTACTGTTTCTATATGGTTGGTTTTGATACGATTAAGGGTTGGTTTCGACCAAACAAGAATAAATTTTATTCCTAGAAAAAATCTCTACATACTCGAGAATAAATCAATTTTACGTTTTACCAACAGCAATTCGAAGAATAGCGAGCCTATTCGGGAATAGTCACTATACCACCGATAATCATCGAATAAGGAGTTAATCCAAGAATTAAAACAATGCCGTTATGTTTTTGTGCTGTCATTTTAATTCGAAACTTTTAAACTATACAGTGGCAGCTACTTTCCCACTCTATAATACGATAAATAGGAGTGGGCTATACACCGTCCCGTTTTTAGAACAACTCCTTTTTGCCGGGTATTACATTCACTTCGCTATTCACATATAGCTATACGTCAGATTGCGTATAAAAACGATTGTTGATTATCTAGAGAGAAAAAATATATAATTGATTATTCTCGGTTACTCTTTTATAAATTCGAGTTTGGACGAATCCGCCCTAAATAGATTAAATAGACGATATTTTAAATATAGAAAAAGATAACGTATCCCACCGTTTTTCCATTGTTTTTCTGTTCGCAAAAATGGGTGAATCCAACAAATAAATTCTGTATATTTTGATGTTTTAATACAAAGAAAGGAAAATGCAACTCAAGCAGCGAAATAAATATGTGACTATGACAGCACAAAATTGGTTCAAGTGTTTTCAGTACAGAAATTTGATGTCAAAGATGAAGCTCGCTCGGATAAACCTGTACAAATAAAATCTATGCCTTTTTTGAAAAAGTAGAGCAAGATCATCATGTTATTACTTACAACATAGCTAAGAGCAACCTCTTAGCTATGTTTTAAGTACCATAAAATAGTTTTGTCCAATTTAAAAACTCTCGATAATTATATAAAAATCGATATTTAGGTGCTACACGAGTTCACTGAAAGAAACCTAATCTGTCTTATTACAAAACACGGACTAAGTCGCGGTTTAAACCTGAACTAGTTGGTCCAGGTCTAACTTATAAACCATTGACTAAACTTAGTCTTATTACAAAAAATAATTAAACCATGGACTTCCTAGTACTGCGATTTAGGTCTTTCTAAATAATATTGTTCGTTCAGTGCGTCACCATTCATTATGCACGCTTAGAAAGGAACGTGTTTTATAGAAAAAATATTGGCGATTTATTTAGGAACGAAGAAAATAAATAGAAATTAGTATATTTTATATCAGTTATCACTTTTCTTTTGATTACCATTTATTCTGATACATTAATTAATTATGCTGGTACTTTATTACACGATTACCCGGGTCAGTCTTTGTGGACGTAAAACGGAATAAAGTTGTTGCGCTAGGATATGTCATAATGACAATAAAACACTAATTTGTGAAACCTTGAACAATAAATAAACAAAACTATTTCATCGCAACATAATTTAGTTAACTTTTCAGCTTTTTTATGTTCGGAATTACTTCTATGTATGTTTGTATTTTCGTAGTACCTATTAATAAATGTCTCTGTTCTCTAACGAGCTAAGTTATATATGGTACGCAAATTGAAGTAGACCTCTGGAATGCACTGGATCATGCTATTATTTCATAGTGAATTATTATTACTTACTTAAAACCTCAGGATACAATACGAATCTTATTAAATTAATATTAAACAAAACTGTTGTGGATATGTAATACTGAATACCATGGAAACATTTTTGTATAAATATAATTGTGAGGCAAAAACTTTATTATTATTATTAAAATAATACTTAGTGCATCATTTAATACTGTTTTATTTTTCTATATATATTATTGCCATTTAAAGTTATTTACCAGGGTGTTGATACCTAATCACTGTGCAAGACATACCTATAGGTCTGTGAACAGTTGAATCCTTTGAGTGAAATGAAAGTAACGTATTAGGAAAACAAAGAAAAGAAAGATAAATACCTATTTATTTAGTTTCTACAACATTCAAATCACATACACTATACTTATGCAATATTATAAAACTTGTAGAAGCTAAAAAGTTCCTACCTCAGCCAACCAACATTTGGCTGCTGCAGCACTGTGTTTCAGGTATAGGTACCAATTCGAGCATGATTCGACTGCCACAATACAATGCTTTACCGTTATATTAACTAGATAGATAGAATTAATTGATTAGACAAGAAAAATAGATGTAAAATTTTATTTATCCTAATACAAATTCACTCATCATATAAAATATAAACTTTAATATCTTGAGATTGCTAGCTGATTCTCATCTATTTGTCTTTAGTGTCCACCATTGGATTTTTTATTCAAATGTGATAGTTGTTATGTAGAAGGTATAGGTATAATGTCATATTGCATTGTTGTATTTTATTACTCCTCTCTGTTTGTCCTTTGGCAAAGTCCTGCCCCACCTTTTCCATTTTGTATCTTCTTTTATGCACAAAGATAAATCACAAAAGATGTGCGCCAACTAATTGTTTTTCAATACATTTCACAACACATACACAATTTGGATGTTATCTTGATTGAATCCAATTCTACAGGAGATAATTCTGTATTTAAGAATTTATGTGTAGGTAGGTATATATATACACTTAATCTTTCACATAAATTAAATCAAACATATTATTTTCACTTTTCACATAAAATCATAATATAATATTAACCATAACTTCCAATAAAAATATTTGACATTACTTTGACATTTAGACTTAGACCAGCCTAAACTACTTAAACTAGGTTTCCCGGTAGTATTTTTTTAGTACATGGTTTAACGCTTAAAACTGATTTTGTAATAAGAATTTTGTTAAACCGTGGTCTAAAGATGATATAGACCTGGTTTAGGAGTTAGACTATGTTTTGTAATAAGGCGGAATGAATCTTATACTCATTTGCTATTCTGTATTGAGACGTAATGAAATCAAACCGATTTTGAAAAGATTGATCACTGGTGATAAAAAGTAGTTAACCTACGACAAGAACGTGTGGAAAAAATCATGGTCAAAAGGCTGTCAAGCTATATAGCAAAACCCGGATGAACTCGCGATAAGGTGATGCTGTGTCTATGGTGCGATTAGAAGGGCATCTATCATTATGAGCTTTTACCACCAGGCCAACGATTCGGATCTCTACTACAAACAGCTGATGAGACTCAAACAAAAAATAGAAATAGAAACGCCTGGAATTGATCAACAGAAAGAGTGTGGTTTTTCATCATGATAACGCTAACTACTACTAACTTGAGAAGAATTAATTCATTCACCCTATAGCCCTAACCTTGCTCCCTCAGATTTTTACCCGTTTCGGTCTCTGAATACTACCTGTGTTTTGTTAATATCAAGAGATGACTGTCAAAACTATTTATCGCAGTTTTTTAATCAAAATTTCTGCAGCATTGGATTTATGTCACTACCTATAAAATTGCAACAAGTTATCAAACTTAAATGTACCTATATAATATAATTTATTTAAATACAGAATTCAATATTTGTATAAGCGTTTTATAAGTATATAAATGTAAAAAAGAATTACTCATTATAAGATTATTATCATGTAACATCCTTATCATCTACCTAAAACTTAGCTCTTCACACTGCTCCGGATATTCCATTAAAATAAATTAAAGTGCCTATCGTACTCATTTACAACTTTATGATTTATAACTAGAAGTTTGGCTTAAAAAATGGATCTGGTAAACTTGGTCTTTATTTTGGAACTTTGTCAACTCTAAAACCATCTAAAATTAAGTTTACTGAAGTGTACTCAACTTATTTTAGCGGACAGATGAGTCATGAATGTAGGATTATAAATTATCGCGATACATATCAATGAAATCCGTTTCATTGTTATCTATGTAGACAAGTCATATGTCCACTTGATAGCAAGTGACCGCTATCATTAACAACACCAATAATAAGGTTCCAACTCCATACAAAATAAAAAATATATGATAAGTGAATGATTCAATTCAGAATAAATGTTAATACCATAAATTGTATATAACTATAGTTATAAATAGAGCTATTATAAAAAAAAACTGACTTTTACAGAATTTGTTATGTATAAACGGGAAGCTTTAATAACTCTCAAAATTTACAAAGGTTAGCCTTAGGTTTTAGCCAGTGGTACCAGCACAATTAGCTAATAAATTTCATGTTATTCAGCGAGCTATACTTAGGGTTTCTCTGAAGAATAGAATCAGCAAGGGCTCTACACATATACCACTGAAGCAATGCAACACAGTTCCAGTGGTTCGCCAATACAGGTGGAGAGACAGCATACAGCGGGTTTATTTATTTGGTGAGGGCCCCATACTACCCTGTGCGTTGCCCCGAACGACGGGGTGTGCGGTTAGGTATATAACAAAAAAAAACAGGACTGTACACACACACAGTAAATTGGCCGGAGAACGTTCAGCGCCCCTTGGCGCTCAATGCGTTTTCTGCTGGACGGGGAATGGCTGGTTATCTCTCGCTCATGATCTGCCGCCACCTTTACTTTTTGAGTTAACGGCGCTGTTGGGCATAACAGCGCTGGACTGTCCGTTAACGTGTGGCACCGGGCCGACCCTTCCCGGCCTCCGCGACACAGGTTCAGGAGATCGTAGTGTTATACCCGCACTATGTAAGGGTTACTGCTACCCAAGCGGGAATGCTAGCCTGACTAGTAAGCAAAACCACCTTAGCTCTTAGTCTCAGTTAGGATTCATAGTCAGTCTGCGTTGAACACTCGAAAAGAGCGGTTGCCTTAAATAATTAATTCTCTGATTGTTTAATATAATATAAAAGTGTGTAAAATAAATAGTTTTTTTTTAAAAAGGCTAAATTCATTTCCGTGCTAACAGTACGGTATCCCCAGATGACCCTGACTGCCATCACTCTTTGAGGCTAACGCAGTACTGCAGCATTACGGGCCATTAGAGTTTACTATGATTCTGTTCCCTATTGGTGGCCCCATCCGAGGCCCATGTAAACATGGCAAAGGGCCTCTGTTTTGTGTATAGGCACCTCTAGGCCCAGCTGCCGGATGTTTTCAACGAACTGTGTGACCTCAGCCGAAACTACATCGGTCGCTTTGGATACATTAACTACATCCTTTGGTTAAAGAACTAAAATATAACTACATGAAATTATAAAAAATTGGTAAATTACTACTACTTACTAAACAGTGCGTTTGAGGTGTCACATACTTGTAAATACATTTTTTTGAAAATAATGTCATAGATTTACCAAAAGTAAGTTTTAATGAGTAGGTTTTATAAGTTTATTGTGTATTTGTTATCCAGGTCTATTGTGTATATGCAGCTTAATTAGAAAATTTGTTAACTGTTCTATGTGTAGACATTGCTAAAGATCAAAACTAAAAATACACTTTTATTGTGAGCTCAAAGGTTTAGAAGTTTGTAGTGAAGTAAGATTACAGGCCGAGTAGGATTACCTCGGGGGAAAAGAACCAAAAACTTACATAGTAACTGCCAAAGTCTGTAACGAGTGTGCAAAGTCTTTGATTATGTTATACAGTTTTTTTATATAACAGAAAATTCTCATGTGCGTTATGTAAACTTCAGGTTTACAAACACCTTGAATTGAATTTATTACTTTAAATTTCAACGCAACGACAAGTATGTCATAGAGATAGGCATAGTACCTATACATTCGTTTTAATAACATTCGCTTAATGATGCTACAGATTGTCACGATCAATTACAAACCTATTGCTTATACTGCAATAATGACCATTATAAATTGCAAGGAAGCAGGTTATTGGCATCGTCCTTCACAAAGAAGATCAGAAGCGCGTGAAACTATAGTATACATCTCCATTTGAATTAATATTATCTCTTACTATAAATGAAAGAATTCATATAATAAATTCAGTAGTTTCAGAGATTATCTGCAGTAAACAAACAAAGGTCATCGTGTTAATAAAGTTTAAAACTTTTGTTTTCTTTAAGTGCCTAAATAAGGAGACTCAGATATTGTGAATTTTGCCCTATAGATACACGCTTACGTGTCAGCGCATTTCTTTGTAAGTGCATATAATTCAAAAGCAAGTATTCTCGTTTAACGTGCAAAAGCTTATTTAGATATTTTTAGCATTTGAAATGCTTAGCAACATACATAAAACACAAAGTAAAAAATGTGAAATCGAAAATAACAGTCACGAGCAGGATTCGAACCTGCATGTCCTGGATACCGTCCAGATGCTTTGCCAATTCAGCTATCGTGACCCTTGCTCCTGACTGCTAATTTCGATAACACATTCATACTTAACGTCTTTGGGTGACGCCTGCACCATCTGTCGGAAGTATTTTCATACATTATACCTACCAGGTAGTAATACTACCAGCTAATAACAAACGATGACTGCAATTCCTGCCAATTATTGTCTGAAATTGGCATGAAAAGCATGACTGACATCACATTTTTCACTTTGTGTTTAATGTGCAAAAGCTTACTCGTTCCATTATCAAAATGGAAACTTTAATGTCTCGGCTTAAACAAATTATTTTTGATTTTCTGCGAGCAGAATTCGAACATGCGCCTCTCTTAATCCGGACCAGTGCTTTAGCCCACTAAGCAACAGTTATATACTAGTGATACCCAATCTTGGTTACACATTTTTATTTTAGAACTAATGCGAGCGGTTCGAACTCTGCTCTTTCTTTTTTTTTTTGTCCTAATTACTTCTTTCTCTATCTTTTTCCACTTTTGGATCTTTCCAAGACATTCTTGTCTTATGGAAATTCTCAGTCCCGAGCATTTATCACGATGGCTAAATCGGCAAAGCATCTGGGACGGTATTCCAGGAGATGCAGGTTCAAATCCTGCTCGTAACTGTTATTTTTGATTTCACATTTTCGCACTTTGTGTTAATTTATATGGCTAATCATGTCAATTGCTCAAAAAATATAAAAAAATATCAAAATGTTTTATATAGCTTTGAGAGTTTAAATAAATGGACTAATATAATATTATGCATAACGTAAATAGTCAAGTAAAAATATATGTTTTTAAAGTGTAACAAGCATTTCGTGTTTTCGATTTTCACAGAGCATCGTATTCCGACACTTTGTTATGCCAGTCATGTACAAACACGCACGGCTGGCTAATAACAAACGATGACTGCAATTCCTGCCAATTATTGTCTGAAATTGGCATGAAAAGCATGACTCATTTGAAATTGAAAATCGAGTGTAATATTTAAATCACCCAAATTAAATAGTTTTCTGTAAAAATAAAACTCAAAAAATACTGGACGGATTTCAAAAATTTTTTCACCATTAGAATGCAACATTATCCTTAAGTAACATAGGTTATATTTTATATTATAGAAACATGTAGGCATTCCTACTAAACCTTCAGTAATGTAGGGTTATGAATAAAATAATAAAATTGTATAAGAAAAATATAAATATTAATTTGAAAAAAAAAACTACTTATGTCCTGCATAAAAATACATTTACTCTTCATTTATTCCAAAATGTTTAAAATATAAATTTCCAACAGTGTGAAGCCAGGGCCGCTTGTAAATAATAAGTTTAAGTATACAAATACCACAGTGCCACCTAGTAAACAAAGCCCTATAGTAATTTATCAGTTCAGTGTTGTAATTTAGATCAGATATCCTTTTGTTGTAAAAAAGCATGTCACAATAGTATGTGTTATCTGTAACGAAAACAAAGTTTCTATTTTCTCAAACAGTCCTAACAAAAATTGGTTGCAATAGAAATAAAATCAAACGACTTATAGTCATTGTGAAGTTGCACAAGTTCGAGTTCCTCACTTAACCGCAGCGTCGCATCCTATAACTGTAACAAAATTACTGACCACCGCGAGTGGTTCGTGAATTATTCATCGTATATACTTTGTATCGGCTTTCTCCAACCCTCGTTTACGATTTATATAAATATACCTACCGCGTGTATTGAATGTGAAACCCCTAACACGTTGAGAGTTTGCTTTTAAGTTGACTAAATACTGGAGTGATTTTGATACTAGCATCCCACCCGAGTGTTGTGGGTTCGATTCCCACACAGGACAACTCTGTATGATCCACAAATGGTTGTTCTGAGTCTGGGTGTACTTTGTGTCCGTGAAATTGTATATTTGTAAAGTCCTCCGCGATACAAGGATATTATTCCTTAGTCCTGCACTAACTAAGTGCTGTCTTTTACCACTGAAGGGATGTAACATGGTTTCAGTGGCCCGCCAATATAGGCGTAGAGACGGCACACGGCAAATTTATTTAGTGGATGAGGGCCCCACACTACCCTGTTCGTTGCCCCGACGGGTATGCATTTAGGGAAATTTTTTCCCGCCTTAACAAACAAAAGAAAAGGTGCTGTCTTTTAAAAAAAAGAAACTATATTTACTTAAAATAGTGGTTTAGACTATAACTCATAATGATTATTACTCATTATGAGCTAATTTTCTGGTGAGACTACGAGGCGGTATTCTTGTAGTCTATTCATCATCAAGGTCATTGTATCACCTTTCTTATTCTATAGTAGATTCTTCACGTTAAGATAATTAAAAATCAGTCAAGTTAAAATCAAATCAATAAAATAAAATTATAAAAGCGGTATTGGGAAAACTTTTATCTAATATTCTTTATACAACTATTTGTCTTTTTGCAAACGTTGTCTTTCGATGCAAATCGGCAAGGCTTTGGAGGTTCTCAAGGGTCCTTTAAGGTATTTAGGGGCGCTCACGTGAAGCTTGTAACGCCTTTGTCGGCATTATCAAGTGACCGTGTAAATCTGTTGTCTTTTTGGGCTTTAGATAGGCCTTACACTGCAATAATTGAACGACCTTATAAGATTTATATTTCTTGCTTTAAATTGTATTGAAAAATGTATTAAGTTATTTAACTATAAAAATTAATAAATAAAATAATAACTTGCTGTCTGGCTGACATATCAACGCATAGCCCAATCTCCTGGGCCTAGGACCGTGAAAATTTGCATATAAGTTTCTTTGATACTGTAGGTCAGCACTAAGAAAAGATTTTACGCAAATTCTATCCAAAATAGATTTTTCACTAAGACGCGAGCGAAGCCGTCGGGTCTGGTACAAAATTCACGAAAAAAGTGTCTCTAGTTTTGAGATTTTCTACATTAATTTGTCTATAGGCTACCGTCAATTGACAATCTATATTAATACATACAAACTTTAACATTCTATTTTGAGATTTTTGTATACTTTTTTAGCATTTGACATGCTCAACCATATAAATTCATATTTTCATACTTTGTGTTAATTTAACATTCTAATTTGAAACCTTATACCATCATAACAGTGTTGAATTTCCTTTGCAATATTTTATTAGTTTATGTAGCGTCTACCAATAAGCCGTACCATGATCACCTTATGCAGCTTCTCTCTTCAGTGAATATTATGTGTTGATGATTTATTTTTACAAATATTTAAATATAAAAACAAATTCTTTGTTTTTAAGCAAAATATATAGTAGTTTATCTCACATAGTCAGTTTCACATTAAAATATTTTTTTTTATGTTAAATGTTAATATTAGGTATATTTCCTTCAATCAGTTCATAATTACTGTATTATTGTTAAATACGTGGATAACGTTGTTGGTTACATATGCATAAGTTTTCTTACCTATTGTTAATATTCTCAGTTAATTGTAAGTGTGTAACTGTTTGTTTTTTCCCTAAATAAATAAATAATATAATTGCAAATGATAAAACAATAGTATATTTACTGAAAATATTATTTTTCCACTTTATTTGAGTAGTTTTTACTGTTTCATAATTTTAAATACATTACGGCATATTGAACGTATAGTCAAGTCGGTCGACCAAACAAGACTAGTGTGCGATTTTTCTTATTTGGCGTTTTGTTTCTCTTTTAGCCCGGATACTTTTGAGCGCCGGCATGAGGTCCATTTATTAGTATGTCAATGATTTCTAATGCTAAGTTTACACTGCTTAAGATCAATCACCATTTTATAGCTCACAATCTGTCCTACTGTTGGGCTCAACCCTCTCTATACCCAATAATAGAGGTTTCGATGCCCTAGTGAACTTGTAGTGTGTGCTGATTCCACCTATTTGTAGTCTATTACCACACATCACATAATTTGTAATGTAGTCTAGTGTAAAATAGCTTGTAATTAATTGGTGTAGATATTAAGGTGTTTTATTTGCTATTTGTAAAACTCAATTAACGTTAAATTACGCCACAAGCTACTAAGTTAGGTACAATTAATATTAAACTTCAGTTAATTTAAATAGTACGACCGAATGGAATTTCGGCAACTTAAAAGTTGTCTGAGATAAGTTATTTAATTTAGGCTAGAGGTATTTCTTACACTTCTATTCCAATATTTATTAAAGTATAAGCATTAATCTATATAAATAAATTTATAAAAAACGAGGATTATGTAGGTATTCGGTGCGTATTTTTGTTTTATATATGATTGTTCCAAAGTTTCTGGGCCTATATGTTTAATTCTTCTCTATTTCATAGTTAGCTCGAAGGATTGGGAATGATGTATACGAGTAGCTACCTTAAAAGAAAACACGGAACGGTTTTGGTTGCAAAGCTTTCGTTCTGGAAATTTTGACCTACAGAATAAACCCCATGGACGAGAGACGTGGAGACCCTAGTTGACAATGAAGAATTAAAAGTGATCGTCGAAGCGGATCCATCAGAAACCACGTCAGAGTTACCGGCATGCTTCAGTGGGAGTGATATAGCAATTATAATTTACTTGAATTGGAAAAATGAAAACGCTCAAAAATGTGGTACCCCATGAATTTAATGAAGTAAACCAACAAACATGAGTCGAGTGCTGCATTACATTACTTAAACGTCACAATAACGAAGGGATTTTGAATCGTATCGTTATTTGTAATGAAAAATGGATCCTGTACAATCATCGGAAACGCTCATCACAATAGTTGGAACCTAAGAGATCCTGCCCCAAGCGAAAGTTGACTTAGAAAAAGATACTGGTAAGTGTGCCGTGTGGGGCCGGCTTTAGAATTGTCCCATCCCTCTCCACCCATGGGAGTCGTAAGAGCCGACTGAGGGAATATCGAGGGAGTGGGCAGCAGCACTCCCTCGAGTATTAACAATATCCACTGCGATCGCCAACCCGCCTGCCAAGCGTGGCGATTACGGCACTATCCCCCATTTGAGCAAAACACATGTTGTGGCGTTCTCTTGGGGAGGCCTATGTCCAGCAGTGGACTTCGAAAGGCTGATGGATGGAAGTGTCCAGTGGACCACTGCAGGCTGGAATCATCCACTACAGCTTCCTAAGATCTGGCTAGACTAATTAAATTATTTTATAATTAAAATAATTTAATTTTAATCATAATCGTTTTTATATTTCCATACATAACGCCAATTTCATAAGTAAGGACTTATTATTTTTGCGATATGGTACTAACCTATACATTACCGTGGTTAAGAGAAATAGGAACATAACTGCACAGCAAGAAAAGAAATACTCCCAAACCTCCAAAATTTATTGATGCTACATAGCTTGCCACCGTTGGTGGCAGACGAGCAGATGGCCCACCTGATGGTAAGTAGTAACCGCCGCGCATGGACTATGGCAACACCAGGGGCACAGCCCAGTTTCCACCTACCGTGAGTAATGTGCTCTTCTCAAACCTCGTTTAAAGATGGACAAGTCGTAACGCTGTGGAAACACCGTAGCAGGAAGTTCATTCCAGATCTTACAAGTACGTGGTAGAAAAGAACGCTGAAAACGAACCGTATTGGACGAGATCGTTTCCAGGTGGTATGGATGAACCCTAGTACGGCGTCACGTTGTCCGGTGGTAAAACGGCGATGTTGGTACCACCTCAAACAGTTCCTCAGAGCACTCCCCGTTGAAAAGTCGATAGAGCACAGAGAGAGCCCCAAAGTCTCTCCGCCGCCCCAACGAGTCCAGCTTATCTGCGAGATTGGGATCACCGACAATCCGAACAGCTCGTCTTTGCAGGGAGTCAAGTGGGTCGAGCTGGTATTTTGGTGCGCCTGCCCAGAGATGTGAGCAGAACTCCACGTGAGGGCGGACTTGTGCTTTATACAGCACAAGTCGCTGCCTCGGTGTAAAGTACCGCTTAGCTCTGTTCAGAACGCCCAGTTTCTTGCTCGCCAATTTGGCTTTGTCCTCCAAATTACTCCCGAAATGGACTTTACAAGATATGTCGATGCCAAGGATCCCAATACTCTCGGAGACCGGGAGAGTTACCCCTTAGAACTGGGGCGTCACAACAAATGCGTCCTTCTTTGTAGTGAACGCGCAAACCTGTGTCTTCATAGGGTTAAATTAAACCAAGTTATTTTCTCCCCATTTCGAGGCCCGCCCTAGAGAGCGCTCGACTTCAGACACAAGTTGGGTCCACCTCTCCTCCAGCATGTTCCGAGAGACTTTCTGATGACTGGTATATCGCGCATCACCCGTACTGTCATCCGCATAGCAATGCATACTCTCTGTTGAGAGCAAGTCATTGATATGCAGGATGAACAGCGTTGGGGAGAGCACCGAGCCTTGAGGAACTCCAGCATTAATCTCCATGGTATCAGAGCAGCATCCGTCTACAACGACTTTGATGCTGAGACCATGGAAGAAGCCGGCGATCCACTTGCAGAGCCCCTCGGGGATTCCATACGATGGAAGCTTCGATAGAAGGCCCCTATGCCAGACCCTGTCGAAAGCCTTCGCGATATCCGGCTGAACGCCAAAGCTTCACCCCCACTCTCCGAGGCCTCTGCCCAGCGATGAGTGAGGTACACGAGAAGATCACCAGCAGATCGACCTTGCGAAAGCCATATTGGCGATCACTGATCAGCTGCTGATCCTCAAGGTACTGCAGAAATCGGCGGTTAATAACCCTCTCTAGTACCCTGGAGAGCAGGGATGTTATCGCGATTGTTCTGTAATTCGACGGGTCCGACCAATTTCCCCTTTTGGGAGTCGGGTGAATATGGGCTACCTTCCACGAAGTAGGAATCCTGCCGGTACTGTATGAAAGGCGGAACAGGCGCGTAAGAACGGGGGTCAACTCAGGGGTGCACTCGACACACTCGACTTATGGACTTCCAGCAGCAGCAGCTCCCGCCTGACCACACGTTGCGTAATGCGTATTTCAGGTATGGAGCTTTCACACCAAGGGATGTGGGTGGTGTGGCCGCTCCGGCGTCCAAAGTCGAGTTTGAGGCAAAGAGTTGGCCCAAAAGATCGGCTTTCTCTTTTGCACTATGGGCCAAATTGTCATCCAGTTTCCGCAGTGGTGGAAGACTAGACTAGCAGAAGTTGCCCTGCACTACCTTGGCGAGCGACCAGAAAGCTCGACTCCCGGTGGGATAGCTTGCAAATCGCTCGCCAATTCTGGCAACGTGTTCTGCCTTGGCTTCGTCAATAGCCCTCTTGTTGGACCTGGAAGCAGCATTAAATTTCCGCTTCTCCTTTTTGGCGCTCGGATCCTGATTTTTCCTGGCCCTATTCCAGGCCAAGTATGTGGACTGTTTCTGGCGTGCAGCCGTCCTACAGGCTTTGTTAAACCATGGACGGCTGCGACCACCAACCGGTATTTTGGTGCTGGGGATGAATGATTCCATCCCCATAATCACCGTTTTCGATGATGCAGTCCGCACAGACGTCAGGGTCCCTAGGGAGAAGCATAGCTGCTTCCAAGGGTAGGACGCGGTGAACTCGCGAAGTCCATCCCAATCTGCTGACTTATACTGCCAGACTCTACGAGACCCATTCGCTGGAAAATGATTGGTTCTCGCAACAGGGGCGGTGCAGGAGCACCAACCACCACCCGGTATCCATGTGGATTTGTAGTCAGCAGAAGGTCCAACAAGGAGGGCTCATGACTCTCAATATCTGGGACACGGGTAGGCTGTGTTACCAGTTGAGAGAGACCATAGGCCGAAGCCATATTGAAGAGTTGTCGACCCGGGAGGTCGTGGTCCGGGACCCAAGCCACTCTTTGTGGTGAGCATTGAAGTCACCAAGGACCACCACCTCCGCAGATAAAAACTTCTCCAATATTTTGTCTATCCCCCGTTCGACGTTCTCGAAAAGGTGAGTTGACCCCGAATCACTGCCATGGGATCTGTAAAGGCACGCGTAGATGCGGTCTGTTCCACCATATTCTACGCGTAGCCATAAAATGGACAGTTCGCCATGTTCGAGGCTCCGAAGGCGGTTACAACAGACATCACTCCGAACGAATACGCACACCCCGGTTTTACGATGGAAGGAATGCTCCAGTTCGTAGCCGGGGTATTTAAGGTATGAAATGTCGTCCGGAGCGCCTATCTGCGTCTCCGTCAAAAAGAGCAATTCAGGCCGCGCCGTCTCGAGATGGTGATGGACGGCGTCGAGATTACTGTGAAGACCCCTGATGTTGCAAAACTCCACTGATGATGTGGATGTCCGCCGTAAAACACTTGATCTTTTTCCTTTTGGCCATCAAAGTTTGCTAAGACTTTGAGGGATATGGGCTTGCGCACGGTGGGTACCGGTGACACTCGGAAAAAAAAGGGTGGTGACACTTGGCGCACGGCCAGACAATGGGTTTTGTGAGGACCTGATACGAAACACGGAAGGGCCCCCGTGAGTAACCGTCGGGTCCACACCGGTCTCCTACTCCGGCACGACGGCAACTACACGGGATTTTCGCCGGCTGGCGCGACAGCTTCCCGAGGTAGGATTTCCCCGGGTTCGGGTCCCCTACTGACCGGCAGGTGGCCGGCAAACCATTCCCACCGGGTCTCCTTGTACCCCGCGTCAGCCCCTGACGCCCAACGCACAAGCCATGACTTTTATCAATGCCCGTTCCAAGCATCACCGAAACCCATCACGCGCTCAGGAAGGGAAAAAGGACAGGGACGGCAATCGCCCGCTACAACCAAAACACACCTAAATGTTTCATGTCCGGTCACAAAAGAGACGGTGGTACTGACCCGCTCGGGCCCGATGCCAAATAAGTAACCCCACTTGGCATCACACCCTACCACCAGTACTGCAAAAAGGTGATAGTTGCTTACTTCCCTTAGTCGCCTTTTACGACACCCGCGGGAAAGAATGGGGTGGCGACACCTGTATTCTTAATCCGTCACCACACGGATAAACGGTATTGGTACATCACTCTTTTTCCGTATCCATCCATCCATCCATCAGCCCTTCATCCACTGCTGGACATTTGCTGCTGGCTGGTTTTACCATAATCGCCACGCTTGGCAGGCGGGTTGGCGATCGCTGTGGATGTTTTTAGTACACAGGGGAACGCTACTGCCCGGTCCCCCGGTAATCCCTTAGTCGGCTTTTACGACTTCCATAGAAAGAGACGAGTTGGAGCTATTCTTGGTGCCGGCCCCACACGGCAAACCGTATTTCCGTACTACGTGAGCCTAATATAGTCAGTTTTTCTCAAATATCTTAAATGTACAGACACAGTACAGCTTTATAACATTAAACACAAAGGGAAAAATGTGTATGATGTGTATAATGTATGAAAATACTGCCGACAGATGGCGCAGGCGTCACCCAAAGCTGTACACAGTCGCTAGGAGGGAGGAGACTCCCTGCTACCACCACTGCGACTGCAGCGAGGACTCAGCGCAGCACACGCTTGAGTCGTGCCCGGCTTGGGCTGAGCAGCGCCGGGATCTCGCTGCAGTCATCGGAGAGGACCTGTCGCTGCCGGCTGTCGTTCGATCGATGGTCAGCGGCGATAGGTACTGGACCGCGGTCGCCATCTTCTGCGAGAATGTCATCTTGTGGAAGGAGGTGGCGGAGAGGGCCAGGGAGGCTGACCTCTCCTCTGGCCCGACTCGCCGCCGGCGCGCGGGGTGGCGTGGGCGCGAATATCTGCGCCTAATGCCGCCCTAGCCGAGGCTGCGGGCGGTCGGACCGGGGATTGTCCTCCGCCCGCGTAGAGCCTGCCGCCCAGGTGCGTGGGGGCGTCGCTCAGAGAGGAAGCCCAACAGGGCTAGCCGTCGCGCGGACCACTGAAGTGAATATACGCGGTACCAGTGGTCCACCAAGTATAGGTGGGTGACGGTGCACGGTGGGTTTTTAGAGGGTGAGAGCCCCACACTATCCCGCTGTCTCCCCGGGCAGCGGGGTGTGCGGTAGGTACAGTTTTCCCCACCTTAAAAAAAAAAGGCGTCACCCAAAGACGTTAAGTATGAATGTGTTATCGAAATTAGCAGTCAGGAGCAATTGTCGCGATGGCTGAATTGGCAAAGCATCTCGACGGTATCCAGGAGATGCAGGTTCAAATCCTGCTCGTGACTGTTATTTTCGATCTCACATTTTTCACTTTGTGTTTAATGTATTGCTAAGCATGTCAAATGATAAAAATATATAATATAAACATATCTAAATAGCTTTATAACAGTTAGATATATTTCTGTATGCTTTTTGATAACTGTGCCAAAGTTTTTTGTTGATTAATTATAACTGCTACCTCACCTGAAACTCCTCCACATACTGTTCTCAATATTGCCAGATTTAAATAGCCCATAATATATGTAGTGTAGGGGATAAGACCACTGGCACACGGCGGGTTTCTTTAATGGGTGAAGGCCCCCACACTACCCTGTTCGTTGCCCCGATCGACGGAGTGTGCGGTTAGATTATTTATATTATTACATATTTTCCCGCCTTAACAAAAAAAAGAGGTTAAGACCACTTCTAGTCTCTTCAGATGTTGTATTCGTATTCGTTAGTTATATACATAGAGCAACGCGGCCGGTTCGCCGAGGGTGCGCGTTGCTCTATGGTTAAATAGTTCTGTTACTGCGTATTTTAAAACTTTACATGAAGAATAAATTATTTGTAAATGTGGAATATCTTTTCCACATTCACAAATATTTTTTTCTTTTAAAGTACCTGAGCATGTCAAGTGCTAAAATATAGATTAAAATATTTACATGAAGCGTTACCAGTTTTATCGCAGATACCTATTCGTATTTCATAAATAATTTCTCTAATTTATATTCACAAAAAAGTCTAAAAAATCACTCACCAAAATTGTTATTTAGATAACAAGGGGCTCCTGGGAGTTGGGAGGGTAAAATTGTGGATAAATTGTAATTAAAATTTTAATAGCAAATTGTATGGAATGAACGTTTAACGAAACTCATCAAGCGATCTCTGCAGTTGGAAAACAAGTATGCAACTTCGCCATTTTGTGGCTTGCGGTCCTGCAGTATACGAGCTTTTAGTTGAATGCGCGTTGGGTATTGCATACAAGTGTGGTAAAGTTGGCTTTCTTTATAATGTACTTATTTTATAATTTAGCCACAAAATGCATTCAAATAATAAGACTAAATGCACAAACTTGGATATAAAATGAATACCAGGTGGACTCCCGTCCACAGAAAAAGGTTCACCGAGTAGGAGAGTTTTTATTCTTTGTTAATATCTAAGCACACTATACATGACCAATTACAATAATTATGTAATTGGTCACTTTACACAGAGAAGGAAAAACAGTAAGGAAAGTTCTTTGCCTGACAGCTTTTCTTAAGAGCTTGTGAAGTCTGCCAACCTGCCAGCCCTAGATTTTCATTAGCACAAGCTAGTAACCAGAGCAGCAAATCAATAATCGTTAGAAAAAGATTTTGATATTCTTATATAAATTGTTTTTAACGTTTGACATGCTTAGCCATATTTATAAATTAACACAAAGGGCGAAAATGTGAAATCGAAGATGAGTAAATAAATAATGATGTATATAGTCACGATGGCTGAATTAGCAAAGCATCTGGGACGACATCTATTGCAGAAGATGGAGGTTCATATCCTACTCGTGACTGCTATTTTCAATTTCATATTTTCACACTTTGCATTATAAAAAGTTTTCCATTTCATCATTTTATATATTATAGTCCAGAAAGCTAAATTTCCAGGAACGTCAATTTTTAGGCTGCCACACCAAAAAAAATGGGATATAAAATAATAGCGTAATTTTTCAGCATTCTCGGCCCCACTAACGGCAAAACCGGACTTCTTGCCCGCTTTATATGTGCGGTGGGCTATATCCCACTCATTGTAAGAGGAGATAGTAGGACAGAATAGGTTGTAAAAATAAACAATATACCCAAAAAAAAAGTTAAAGAGAGGGTTGGGATTGCATTATCTCTCACATGCACACATCATCACTCGTCAAGATAACACTTACGTTACTTTTCTAGAAACTTATTATCTCAAAATAGACTCTACGTTTACTGCAAAAACGTCTTACTTTATGGCAGAACAGCTCACGTAGCTTTCAATGGCTATGTCCATTAGCAACTGAAAGTACTCTTTCTATATGAGCTCTTGCGATTTTCTGTTACCCAGTACAGTGCTAAATATTCAGACATTTCAGTGTCTGGCTGTGTTTGTGAATTGAATTATGAATTATTTTAAAGCGCTTTACTGTTGTAATGCTCTCTAATGAGTTTGTTGTTTTAGAAGCTTTAACATATGGCGGATGGATTATGCGAAATAAAATTGTAAAACACATTTATGCTTCATTAAATACTTGCTATATAACGTGTAATATGTGTAATAGTATAAACGTGACAGCGCGTTTCGTATTGTTTCTTTGTCTGATTTGTGACGATGGCGATGATCAGGCGTACTGCATGCCGTCACTCCTTTACCGATTGTAATAAAATAGTGCAAACGTATTCGGGCATAGCCAAATATTACATGTAAAACTTATTAAGTTTTTTTATGTTTTCACATCTACTTAACCGGTCATCATTTTAATATTGTGTAAATTTTGTTGGGAATAAATTACAGTGCCAGCGACATGGCAGGTAATTTTATTCATATATATTTTTCTCAATCCAATAATTTATTTTCTCAAGTACCGATGCAGATGAAGTTGTGGAAAGTAACAGAAACATAAATTTTATTTTAAAATTCAATAAAACCTTTTACCAAGTAAGCGTTCGTTTTCTTGTCATTCAAAGAGCAACTTTGTTAGAGTTAGTACCGGTAGTTTACACTCGTACCTATAAGAGTTACACTTTACCGAACTGTAACAAAATTACCTCGAAAATGTATTTATTTAATATTTTTTACATTATATAATTATAATCCCTGTTTGCGGTACAACGTACACCTTGACCGAGAATAAAACTATTTATCGATCATACAAATAACATTGTCTGGGTATCGAATCCTCAACTTTAGACGGGAAATTGTTATATAATTCACTACGACAGTTATGCAATAATTTAAAATGTTAATAAAACATAGCATAGCATCATGCTTGAAGGGGTAGGCAGAGGTGTATTTACACATAAAACGTGCCCAAAAATTAATAATCATAGGTACATACATAAACTTATTTTTAAAACTATCATATTAATGAATATGTAAGTGAAAAATAAAAGCTTTTAAAACAAGCTTTTAATAGTTCTTAATAAAAAACAGATTAAAATTATATATTTTAATTATCGCAGCCTCAAATTTTCCAAATAATTTTACGTTTTAACAGCAAGAGAGAATATTTAATTTTTTAATCTTTATTAGCGCATGGTCAACATTTTAGAACACTATATAATATAATATTAAAAAGCTGAAGATTGAATTTGATTTTTTTTTATTGCGAATATGTATACATCTTTACATAGTATAATAAAGTTACTCCCGCTGTTTGTAAGCCTAAATCTTTTAAACTACGCAACAGATTGTAATGCAGTTTTAGCAATAGATAGAGTGATTCAAGAAGAAGGAAGTTTTATATATATTATACATGCATATTATAGTAGAGAAAAGACGAGAAATGCAAAGATTTGTAATGTGATGTCGTAACAGACATATTTTTGTTCGCTTACATTGTAAACGCTGGCTACCTAAACCTTGCGAGATAGATCAAATGAATGAACTACGGAATTGTATATCTTAAAAAGATCGATCGAAAAGTCCGCAGTAGCATATATTTGTCTCCTAAGGACAACCCATAATAACCATTTATATCTTTTACTTTTGGGTATTTACCAAGCTATTTTAAACAATACATTATTATTCCGTAACTAATTAATTACATTAGATACGTTGTACATTTTATGTAGATCAAAAATGCCCTTTACAGTATATCATTAAAATGGATCTTAGAAGATATGAGAGATTTAAAATGCGGGGGCAGAGCGGCCGTCCCGATTGGCATTGGTCGGCGGGTGTAGGGTATCCAGCGATCGCACGCGTCTATTGGTGTTATCCAGTCAATAAAA
The DNA here is from genome assembly GCA_948253155.1 of Leucoma salicis. Lineage (NCBI taxonomy): Eukaryota > Metazoa > Arthropoda > Insecta > Lepidoptera > Erebidae > Leucoma > Leucoma salicis. The sequence goes on from OX411807.1 coordinate 22,503,545, forward strand.
TAAAAATAAACGCTTTACAGCGTAACGCTTCAGTATGTTGTATAAATAAGATTAACACCTTTTTAACTTTTTTATCTATTAATCTATTTATAGGTTAATTTATCTATTTAGCTACTTAAGCAAGGTTGATTTCAAAGAAATAAATTATTACCTACGTCCCACGATTTGTGCGAAACCGTGACTTCTCCAGAGACCTACGCCTGGAGAGCCACCTACGAATTAGCGGGCAAAAGCTAGTTTTATATAATAGTCAACCAACTTAATCATCACATTCAAGAACCAGAATACTTGTCAATACTAATCAAACGAGCCCTTTTTTTTTTTTTGTTAAGGCGGGAAAAATGTTCCTAACCGCACACCCCGTCGTTCGGGGCAACGAACAGGGTAGTGTGGGGCCCTCACCCACTAAAGAAACCCGCCGTGTGCCATCTCTCCGCCTTTATTGGCGGGCCACCGGAACTATATTACATTCCTTCAGTGGTCCGCCGGCGGCTTACCTTTTCGGATACCCTCAACTTAGCGACGCACGGAGCGTCGCACCTTCGCGGGAGGCCTTGCGGGTGGCGGACGTTCCCCGGTCCCTCCACCCGCAGCCCCAGCTAGGGCGGCATTAGGCGCAAATACTCGCGCCTGCGCCGCCCCAGTCGCTGGCGGCGGTTTGGGTCTGCGGAAGGATCAGCCTCCCTGGCCCTCTCCGCCGCTTCCTTCCGCGAGATAAACTCCTCGCAGAAGGCAGTGACTGCGGCCCAATTCCTGTCGCTGCCAAGCATCGCTCTGACGACGCTCGGCAGCGAGAGGTCCCCCCCTATTGCCGCGACGAGTTCACGGCGCTGCTCGGCCCAAGTCGGGCACGACTCAAGCGTGTGCTGCGCCGTGTCCTCGTCGCAGCCGCAATGGTGACAGCCCGGAGTCGCTTCCCTCCTTGCGACTATGTGCAGATATCTGCCGAAGCAGCCGTGCCCCGACAGCACCTGCACCAGTCGGAAGGTAAGGACTCCGTGCCGTCGCCCCGCCCACTCTTCCAGCACCGGCTGGAGCGCACCTACGGTCCGAAGACCGGCCCGGGGCGCCTCCAGCCGCGCCCTCCAGCTGGCCATGGCAGCTCGGCGAACGTCACCTTGCCATCTGGCCACCACGCTTGGTGGGGGACGTGCACCCCCCTCCCGCTCTTGCAACGCCCGCCGATACACCTCGGCAAGCACCTCCGCCTCCAAGTCCCACGGAGGGGTTCCGGCCAACGCGCAGGCCGCCTCTGTCGACACCCTGCGGTATCCACGTATGACCCTGGACGCGACGACTCTCTGTGGCCTCCACAGAAGAGCCCTGTTCAGTGCGTCCAGGGACTCCGCCCATACGGGTGCGCCGTACAGCGCCATCGACCGGACCACCCCCGCGTAAAGCCGTCGGCACGCATTGTTGGGTCCGCCCATATTCGGCATGAGCCATGCAAGGGCGGACGCCGCACCGACGAGCCTCGGGGAGTTGACGGAAGTGCTCGCGAAAGCGCCACCGCCCGTCCAGCACCAGGCCCAAATACTTAATCCGGGCCTGCACCCCAATTTGGACCCCGTCCACCGTGATCGAGGCGCCAGCAGGTGGCCGACGTCGGGGCCCATGGAAAAGTAGAGCCTCCGACTTGTCCAGGGCCACCCTAAGCCCCAGTGCCCCGATCCTCCTGACCACCTCCGAGGACCCTAAGGTGGCCAGGAACGCCGCTTCCTCGAAGTTTCCACCCCGGGCCACGACCAGCGTGTCATCCGCATAGCAGATAACCGCAAGCCCGGGGGGGAGCCGACAGCGTAACACCCAGTCGTAACCGATGTCCCACAGGAGCGGCCCTAGAACCGAACCCTGCGGGACACCGCACGACATGGGTCTCCTCACAACGTCCCCTATGCGGCTCTCATAGAGTACGCTGCGGCCCTCAAGATAGTCTGCCACTAGCCGCCTCAGGTATGCAGGCACCCCGTGATACTGGAGCGCCTCCCTGATGCAGCTGAATGGCAGACTATTGAATGCGTTGGCGATGTCAAGCGATACCGCCAACAGCACTCCACCGCTGGTGACGACCGCCGTGGCCGCGGCCTTCAGGCGCATAATCGCGCCGACCGTCGAACGCCCAGCGCGAAAGCCGAACTGGGCGTCCGACAAGTCAGGTCCGACGTCGCGCAGGTGCTGGACGATGCGGGCAGCGAGGATTTTCTCCAGCAGCTTACCCGCCTCGTCCAGCAGCACGATGGGCCTAAAGACCCCGACCGTATCCGGCGTTCGCCCCGGCTTCGGCAGGAGTACCAGCCTCCCCTCCTTCCAACAGTCAGGGAACCGTCCAGACGACAGGCACGCGTTGAACAGTCCCCTGAGGCGGGGCTCCAGGTGGTCCAGAGTCAGAGCCAGCACCCGGGCGGGTATCCCGTCCAGGCCGGGGGCGGTGCTCTTGGAACGAATCCGCAAAACAGCCGCCCCCATTTCCGACGCGGTGACGGGCGGTACACTGAGGTCGGCCTCCCGGTCACTACCTGGCTGTGCCATGACCGGGGCGTGTGCTCAGCCCGTCGTGGGAATAGACCCTCGACCACCTCGGTGAGGAGGCTGGGCTGAAGGGTCTCTGTGAGGGGGGGGCCCTGAGTGCGGAGCTTGTTCAGCGCCGCACGGTACGGGCGACCCCAGGGGTTACGGTTGAGACCGTCCAGCATCTCCTGCCTTTTCTCCGTTTTGGCGCGGCAGATGGCCAACTTGAACGTGGCCCGCGAAGTGCGGTACGCCTCGTACAGCTGGCCCTCCCGCTCTCCATCGCGGTTGCGCCGCCGACTGCGGGTGTAGGACCTCCGGGCACGAATGCACGCCGCACGGAGGTCCGCCAGCTCCTGGGACCACCAGTAGAGCCCCTTCCTTGGGGGAGGACGCTGCACACGGGTCATGGCCGAGTCGCACACCTGCGTAATCACAGCGCGAAATCGGCCAGCCTCAACGTCCACCCCCTCGGTCAGGGCTGGTGAGGACAGCCACGATTGAACGATGGCTGCCTCCGCCAGTAGGTCCCTATCTAGCCTGCCTTCAGCCCACCGCGGGAACGCGGGAGTTCTGCGCGCCGCGTGACCCCTACTGGGGCCCCGAAGGGACCGGGAGACCTCCATCCGGATGTACCGGTGGTCGGACAAGGTCTCAACCTCCTCCAGGACACTCCAGTCCCTTACTTGTGCTGCGACGTCAGGGCTAGCGAACGAGAGGTCCACTATCGACCCACCCCGTCGCCGCACGCACGTGTTGACGGAGCCTCTGTTTAATAAACAGAGCCCCGTCGTCGCCGCCCACTCCAAAACCGCCGCTCCGCGGGCGTCCGTCGCGGGGGACCCCCACGCCGTAGACTTGGCGTTGAAGTCCCCCACGACTAAGACATGGCTAGGTGCTAAGCGCCGTAACGAAGTCTCCAAGCTGTTGAAAAAAACCCCGTAATCAGCCAGACTCCGGTTGGGGGAGAAGTAAACGCCGTACAGCGTGACTCCCCCCCAGTCGGCCGCAACGTATCCCGTGCCCTTGTCTCTGATCGACAAGGGCGGGGAACGAAGCGCCGTGGAGCTGATGATTGCCACGGAGCCATCGCGGCTGCCCGCCCAATGAGGACGGTCAGGGACACAATAAGGCTCCGCAGCTACGGCTATACCAATCAACCGCTCCGCCATGGTTTGCAGGAGAAGATCCTGCCCACGGGCGGAGTGGTTGAGATTTGCCTGGAGGAGGCCATCCTCCTCACTTGTCACGGTTGAATTTTAAGCCGTAACCATATCCTCCTCCTCCCGGAGCGGCAGCGAAGCCGCGCTTGGAGGGGCAGCCTGGGTCGATTGGCTGGTCCCCCCCTTTTTTGGGCCTGTCGCCGGGGGTCTACAACCCTCCCGCCCCATGCAATGCTTGGCAGGCCTATTGCCCGCCGCGCATGCGGGGCAGTGAGGGGCAGCGGTGCAGGTTGCCGCCTTGTGCCCTGCCTGACCGCAACGGAAACAAAGTCCGCTACAGTCAAAGCAGTTAGTGCAGGTCGGTCTGGTATGACCGACCGCCATGCACTTAAAGCACCTCGCGGGCCGGGGCTCCAGCACAGTAACTCGTGCGGAACTCCAACCCACAAGGAGTCTGCCTGCGGCAGCCAGAGTTTTGGCCGCCACGACAGGGCAACTCGCCCAAACGACACCCACACCTCCGGGACCGGTGCGAATGGAGCCCACCCTGACGGCATCTGAGCATCCGGTTTTCGAGGCGATAGCCTCCCGGACGTTGTCAGCCGTCACGGAGTCATCCAAACCGGAAATGCGCAGTTCTACGCACTTCACCGGTCTGGTGACTCGGACTCCACTCCCCTCCCCGAATAGACCCTTCAGCCTTGTAGCCACCGTGTCGGCCATCTTTTGACCATCCGCCCCAGGGAACTCTAGGATTCGAGCCCCTGTCCGGGCTAGGCGGGTCCGGGCGGCGATGACTCCAATATCGGAGACGTCGATCTCCTCCCGGGTCCTCCTCAAGATAGCCTGGTAGCTCAAGCCCTCCGCCCCCGGCAGCATGGTTATCACCACCGCTGCCGTTTTGGGCGTTTGGAGTTTGCGCAGCTTCTTTTTAGAGCCGGGCTTGCCCCTTGGCGTTACAGGCTCTACGGCTTGGGCAGCAGCCCCAGTAGCAGCCCCCTTCTTCTTCTTACCCCGGTACTTTTTCCTCCCGCCGTCTACAGTCTGCCAGCCCTCGTCAGAGGGTGCAGGGTCAGACATGGCGGGTGGTGGGACTTGAGAATCCCGGGGTGTGGTTGCTGGGGCCCGTGAGGGCTGGCCAGCACGCGGAAGTGGAGGGAATTCCTCCTTGGGCTGGCCTTTGGAGCGCCGCCCTGCCTTCTGCGCCATCTTTGCTTTCGGAGCAACTTTGCCCTGCTCCTTGGGCGGCGCAACCGCTGCCGCGGAGTAGGTGGCCACGCGGCCGCCCTGACAGGGCAGCGGCAATGGGCCTGAAGGCGGTGCGACCTTCTTACCATCCGCGGCCAGCGGCAGTCGGAGTCGTGGCTCCGGCGGCACCCTGGCGCTTAGAGAGCTGATGCGCGGGTCATAGACCGCGCTAACGCGATCCATGATTTGGCGCATCTGCTCCTCCGTGAGGAGTTCAGAGGCCGGAGGCCCCACGCCTGCTGTCGATGAAGAGTTTCCCGGCCCGGCTTCAGCGAGGCCAGGCTTGGCTCGCCGGCTGGCGAGCGCCTTTCGGGGCTCTGCCACCTCCGCCTCGAGGCACCTGCAGCGGCAGTGCGCCTCCGGCCTCCCGGTCCCCTCTGGCGCTGGGTTACGCCAGAGAGACTCCACCGCAGTATAGGCCACCTTAGCAGCCTTCTTAAGGGCCTCCGCGAAGTTGCCCCGAAGGCTCCGCGACCCATTAGCCACCGCGGAAACGATGGCCAGGGCGTCGGACATCTTCTGGGCAATCTGGTCCACTGTAGGTGGACCATCCTCGTCCGGAGGCTCCTCGTGGAGCTTCGATGTGAGGAGGGTTACCCTCTCCTCCACCGAGAGCTCCGCTCCCAATTCCTTAATTGCGGCCTCATCTGCTTGGGACAAGGACCGTGGCACCCTCCCCACGTACCTGCTTGTACTTCGGCCCCTTTTGGCCGATCTTGCTGCCCTTCCTGGTGGTGGCATCGAAGTCGAGCTACCCTCCGACTCCGTCGCATCACCCTCCTGCGCTTTCGAGCGCTTTAGGAGTCGTGAGGGCCACTCCACCATGCCAGCCACCCCCTGCTGAGAAACCGATGGATTCGAGGCGAGCGCACCTGCGGTCGTTGCACCGCCGTCATCACCATACGTCTCCATCCCTGACGCAGCTGCAGCTGATCCGCTGTCCACCGTAGGACTTCCCGCGGGTGTGGGTTTCCTCCCACGGGTCCTCCTCTTCCTTCTGTTCTCCGTCTTTTTTTCGTCTAAGGCGTTGGTTGCCCCCCTCCGATACGCGGGGCTGACAGGGCCGGTCTGGGTACTCGGCCCTGTGAGGGATTCTCCGGACGCGTTGCGCCCGGTACCCTCCGGAGGTACACTAACGTTTTTCACTTCCGCCATTATTAAGTTTAAAGTCCTGCGACTATGGCACCGCCCTCGCGACTGGATACCCTCCAGCCATTCATCCCTCGCCGGGCGGTAGAGCTTGGATTGGGGTGATTTTTTATAGGGGTTTTCTTCCCCGCGGTCCGAAGACCCCCGGTCCTGTCCATTCAGTTACGGGTCGGGCCGAACGGTGGTCTGCATCAGACCATGCCCACCGCACGCGGAGCAAGCGGTGAACCCGTCGCCCCTCAGGCTCAAAAGCCCTGTCTCCGAGAACGGGGGGTCAATCTGACCCGCTGTCCCCTCTCAGGGCTGGGGGAGCCACTATGGCCCCGCCGGCCCTCCACGGCTGACGTCTGGCCCACTACAGACAGTGAGCCCGTCACCACTCAGGCTGAAAGCCCCGTCTCCAGGGACGGGGGGGTCACTATGACCCCGCTGTCCCCACCCCAGGGTCGGGGAGGCCACTGTGGCCCCGCTGACCCTCCACGGCGGACGTCCGGCCTGTCCACTGTGCCCTCTGCTAATCAGAGGGACACGCGGAGACCCGTCCCGTGCCGGGATTCAGCCGCCGGCACTACAGTGCCGACGTTTCCCGGGGTACACCACGCGGAGGTATCCCGACCCGCACCCCAATCAAACGAGCCCTAACTGGATGGGGTTGCTTAGTTTTAATACCAAATCCCAATAGCCGTCTTTCAGGGTGCTATCTTCTGGCTCTACTATCAGACACTGGATATAATCTAGGAATAGAGTAGATACTTCTCAAGACGAATCAAACGAGCCCAAATTCGACGGGATTGCGTCGTTTACCGAGTTCCCGTTGTCGCTTAGTAGCTCCATCATTATATCTTGGACATCACCCAGGATCAAAGCACTTATTAAAGCGATCCAAAGAATCCTAAATTGATAGGGTTGCATCATTTTTTACAGAGTTCCCACAGCTAAGGTTTTAAGGATACTATATTTTGGCTCCATTATCCGAAATTACCTTTTTTTGTTTAGACGGGAAAAAATGTACCTAACCGCACACCCCGATCGTTCGGGGCAACGAACAGGGTAGTGTGGGGCCCGCACCCACTAAAGAAACCCGCCATGTGCCGTCTCTCCACCTGTGTTGACGGACCATTGGTACTGTGTTGGATTACTTCAGTGGCCCGCCGGCGGCTTAGCCTTTCGGGTACCCTCTACTGAGCGACGCATCCGCACACGGAGCGTCGCACCTTCGCGGAAGGCCTTGCGGGTGGCGGACGTTCCCCGGTCCATCAACCCGCAGCCTCAGCTAGGGCGGCATTAGGCGCAAATACTCACGCCTGCGCCGCCCGAGTCGCTGGCGGCGGTTTGGGTCAGCGGAAGAATCCTCCTCCCTGGCCCTCTCCGCCGCTTCCTTCCGCGAGATAACCTTCTCGCAGAAGGCAGCGACCGCGGCCCAATTCCTGACGCTGATCCGAATATTACCTAGGTCTTGGTACTTGGCAATACGAGCCAAACAAGCCCCAACACAATTTTACGACTTTAAATTACATTTCCTACGGCCTTGCGGCTGCATCACCAGGGTACTTGTCTAGATAAATAGATAGGTTGTGCCATTTCATTTCTGAGTTCTTTTGGTCACCTCTGCATCCACTCAGACCCTAGATATCCTTTATGGTCAGATTTCTTATCAAGACGAATCAGACAAGCCAAAGCTCGATGGGGTAGCGTAGGTTTATCAGAGTTATCATGACCACATTTCGCTACCTTCATCAGATCAGCTTCGGTCATAATAATATTGTACTGTTCCCCAATTTACACATGTATGCAAAATTTCAAAGAAATCGAAATCCAGGAGTGTCAAATGTAACTTGCAAGATTCCATTAGAGACAGACAGATACCATACATCCATCCATCCATCCATCCATCCATCCATCAGCCTTTTAAAGTCCACTGCTGGACATACTCGTAGGCCTCCCCAAGAGTGGGGGATAGAGCCGTAATCGCCACGCTTGGCAGGCGGGTTGGCGATCGCAGTGGATGTTGTTAATACTCGAAAGGAGTGCTGCTGCCCACTCCCTCGGTATTCCCTCAGTCGGCTCTTACGACTCCCATGGATGGAGAGGGGTGGGACAATTCTAAAGCCGGCCCCACACGGCATAATGACAGGCGACAGATACCAGGACAGGTGAAACTAAATAAAACCTTTTGAAAACCTAGTAAGTATATAAATAATAATAATTAATAAATATTCACAGACATTTCACACAACGTCCTTTGGTCCCAAACTAAGTTAAACGCTTAAGCTATGGATACCAGAATACGGATTTAATACATAATTATTACTTTTTTTTGTAAATACCTACATACATATAATAGATAGAAAACACCCAGACGCAGTTAAATGTCTGTGTTCATCACACAAATAATTGTCCTGAGTGGGAATCGAACCAACAACCTCGTACACAGAAGTCGATCACATTACCGACTACGTCACGTAACACATACACATAATACAATACAATATTGTGCTAGTACTTACGCTAGCTACCGAATACTATGATGATACTCGTTACGGTAAATATTTACTCGGTTAATGTAGTTCGGACTCGAATTCTAAAGTTGTTTACATAATGGACGAAGCTTTAATTTCACAACAAAACATAAATACTAAAACAAACGTAATAGAAAGGTTTACACAATCACAATCCTCCGTAGCAGTAGCTGCTACCAATGCCTTATAATTTGTAAATTGGAGAGTGTTTTGGTTTATATATATATTTTTGATACCTACTACTTTGGTGGCGAACAAGCATAACGGCCCACCTAATGGTAAGCGGTTACCGTAACCTATAGACGCTAGCCACACCAGTGGCATCACTCGCGCTTCGCCATCTCCAAGGAAAGGGATAGGAGGTGGACAGGAATAATAATAAGGAGAGGGAGGGCCTCTGGTACTCTCACTACACTAACATACGAAACACAACGGTTCTAGTATAGTTACTCTCACATAAGATCAGAGTGTAACAACGGTAGTCCGTTGTTACACTCTGATCTTATGTGAGAAAGTGATAATTCCACAATCGAGCCGGCCCGTTCGTGCTGGAATAAGCAAGGTTCTACCACTAGAAATATAATATTTATGTTGGACAGTTAAGCACTTAACGTGCTGCTGGAAAGCCAGTAGTAAAGTAGAAAAACATTTAAAAACATTGGCCGGTCCCATGCGTAGTCAACTTTTTTTATTTTCACAAACAATGGGCAATGGCAATAATATCAATTATGAGTGAGAGGTGCTAACAAAAACATGGATTTTATTAATTCTGACGAGTTAAGTCAGCGGCTCTCTCGACCCATTTCTCTCTCATTCTCATCATCTCATTTCTAGGTGTCGGGCACAGGTCTCAGACTGAGAGGGATTCAGGCTACAGTCCACCACGCCAGCCTAGGGTGGATTGGTACACCACCGAAGGAATGTAACATAGTTCCAGTGGCCCGCCAATAAAGGCGGAGAGACGGCACACGGCAGGTTTCTTTAGTGGGTGAAGGCCCCACACTACCCTGTTCGTTGCCCCGAACGACGGAGTGTGCGGTTAGGAACATTTTTTCCCGCCTTAAAAAAAAAAAGGGTGGATTGGTACACTTCACTTTTGAGAATAGATATTCCGCCAATCCGCCCTACAAGCCTGAGAGATCTCTGTAGGCTTGTAGTTGTACTTTCCCGAATAGTGATAATGTGATGATACATTTTCTTTCACATGCTTGGCTGAAACTTCATAGTATAAAGTTACTAAAATTTGCCAGACAGTTCTATGGTAAAATATGTTTTGCATGATGTATCAAACAATTGAAATTTTGTGTGACTGGTGGCAAACGTCGAAAGAATCCAGTTTCTAGATTTCAGTACGTATAAATATCTCTTCCATTTACAACATAATTCAATAAAGTTAAATGTCCAATACCAACAAATTACAAATAGCTTTTGTAGCAACTAAATAACTAATTGCTAGCTATGTACATTACTTCTAAAAGGGTGTAGAGCAAAGGTATTTAGCAACAAAAATCAAATTTCTAATTAATTTAGTACTTACTTACTTTAAACACAAAGCGAAAAATGTGAAATCGAAAATAACAGTCATGAGCAGGATTTGAACCTGCATCTCCTGGATACCGTCCAGATGCTTTATATGGATAAGAGATGCAGGTTCAAATCCTGCTCGTGACTGTTATTTTCGATTTCACATTTTTCGCTTTATTATTTACTTACTTATCGTCACGCCATCTCCCTTGCGGGGTGGGCAGAGAGGACAGAGTGCCAAAAGGATTATTGCATACATCTCTCGATTCCTCAACATTCATCATTCTCGATATATATACGAAAAAGATGGCACAAGGCGCCCCATGCTTTTTTCACAATAATACTAATATTTTATGTTTATTACTATTTTTCTACCTATAATAAGAATTATTTTTTACTTTTTAGTTCGATGTGCTATAAAAGCGTGTTTTTTTTTTTAAACGATATTTATTTAAGAGTAAATCCGTAAATCCTATAACCTTCAGAAAGTATTACGTCACTAAGTTATAATTCATCTATAAACCTTTTAACAATTTTCACTTATCTTTTATTCTAATAAACTGAGTTTGCAAATATAGTGTTGAAACTTAAATTCAACTAGACTTAACTAATTTACAATTTATTATTTATTTTCAATGGGTTAGTTTAACGTTTTGACAGGACAAAATTACAAGATGACAAAATTTTAATTGAATTGTCAATCAATCTAAAGGCCTCAAAAAGCCTAGGTAATATAGGAATAAAACAATATTATTCGATACATTCAGGGTCACCATAACTTCTGAGCGCAAACATAACTGAGCATTTTGGTACTATGCAGGACACGTGTCGTGTATTAAATGCTACTTCTAGGTTCCTATGACATTCTATCGGCTAATGTTTAGCAGTGGATGAAATGTAATCGATATAATCTGAAGTATAACATTAGATTATATTGATTAAAAAAAATGTGAAATGTCATTAAACTTTTTTTTTAAGTATAACTACGTTTACGGAATCTATCGCGTTTACTTGATTTTACTACTATCCCGACGCAAGGCCTTGGACGCCTTTCATCTAAGTCCACCCGTGATCATAAATGCTGTAAAGTATTCGAAACGTCGGGATAGTAGTAAAATCAAGTAAACGTAGTTTTATTTAAAAATGTGTAACATGCGCGTAAATATCAGAAAGTACTTTTTTTTTGTAAAAGTCACGTAACCTTAAAAGAAACCCAAATCGCAGTTGAGAAAGTTAAGCAAGCTTAGTGGGCTATATACTTGAGTGGAAACATGTGTCCAACAGTAGGTACGGACTGTGATAGATTGCTTCCTTAAACACCCTTTCACAAAATTCTTGGAAGAGAAGGTGATGCAGTGATTACACTGTATTACAGCCACTAAGTCAAAATAACTTGAATAATGTTTTTTAACAAAAATTTTATCATATTTCAAATTTAATTTTTTTTAGAAACTGATTTACAAAATGTATTTACTGAGATAAAAGCAACGAGATTGCCTATATAATGAGACTATCAGCTTTAGCTTCTTTGTAGCAAGTAATTGTATTTCGACATGAAATACCTCTGAGACTTTTCAATGTCATTTAAAGTGAATGCATTTGATATTTTAATGTAATTTATTATAACACATTTAACGGGTCTATACGCGCATAAAACTTATCAAAATACTATTATTTTGACTAACCTCGACGTTTCGGCTGAGTTGCACCAGCCGTGGTCACGAGTAGACTAGTAGACTGGACGTGAGAGCAGGTGTTCATCGGTTATATTGTGTTTTCTGACCGCAAAGTATTAAGGTCCCTACACACAACACTAACGGTGTCGACCGTTTTTCTGAGACACAAATCGCGGTGCGGACATTTTGCCACTAAGGGGTTCCACCGCGAAAGTTTAAAAATTATTAATGTAGTTTGTTTTATTAGTAAATAGTTATTATAAAATGGACATTGCAGGAGGAGATCCCACTACATATCCAAAGATTCCCAATCCACATTTCTGACATATAAAAGTGTATATTATAATAGCAAGGTAGTATCCACAAGGAGGCGACCGCCCCTCGCTCAGCGAAATAGCCAGATAGCAGGGCGATGCCCGTCGAGCTGCCATGGCTCGTTTGCTTCAGCAGATACTTGCACATAGAGTGAGTTGCCAGGAGAGAATTAACTCCGTGCTGTCGCCATTGCGGCTGCGACGTAGATACAGCGCGGCACACGCTCAAGTTGTACGTGGGTTATGCCGAGCAGCGCCGTGAGCTAGTCACGGCAATAGGGAAGACTTCTCGCTGCCAAGCATCGTCAGAACGATGCTTGGCAGCGACAGAGATTAAGTCGCGTTCGCTAAATTCTGTGAGGACGTCATCTCGTAGAAGGAAGCGGCAGGAAGGGGCAGGGAGGAAGACCTTCCGCTGACCCAAACCACCGTCAGCAACTGGGGTGGTGTAGGTGCGAGCACCTGCGCTGATGCCGCCCTAGCTGAGACCACGGGTGGATGGACCGGGAAACGTCCGCCACCCGCCATGCCTCCTACGTAGGTGTGACCCTCCGGTGTACGGAAACATCACTCAGAGAGGGTTCCCGTAAAGTTAAGCCGCCGCCCGCCAGTGGACCACTAAAGTAATGTGACACACTTCTAGTGGGTCTACAGTAAAGGCGGAAGGACGTTTTATTCGGTGGGTGAGGGCCCCACACTACCCTGTTCATTGCCCCGAGCGACGGAGTGTGTGGGTGCATTTTTTTGCCTTAACAAAAAAAAAGTAGAATGCACTACAATAAAAAAAACTCAACAAATGCGATATAACTATGCTATGTGGCAGGAACACCAAGAACAGAACGTGTAATACTCTTAACCTGCTTTACAGTACTCGTAAATTATATTAGTTCTACAAAAATAATAGTTACGATTAAGCCGTACAATAAATAAAAAAGTGAGACTTTTTTCACAATTTAATCATACTATTCATATTTAAACAATATGTAAAGAACTGTTTCGCATCGTTAGTTAAAATAAAGATCTTTTACGAATATTTAACGGTTTGTGTACGTGACGATAGCCGTCTGCCCGGGCTTTTAGCAATAATAGCCCCTTGAGCCTATTTTCTGACAAATTCCTATTAAACAAATTTTCTCAATTACCTATAAGTGATCCATAAATATCTAGTTATTATACAAGAAATTTCGTTTATTCTAATATTAAGATACCGAGATTATAAGCTCTTTAAGATAAAATACAATTTCGCATGTTAATGTACGCCCAAGGTAATACAATAAAGTTTAATAGCTCCTCCATACGCAATATATATACGTATGTATATATATGTTATAATACAGTATTGTTCATAAAATCTCTGTTTGTTTACTGGCTTTATTCTTTGTAATGTTTAGTTAACTTTTGTTAAGTATATTTAATATACAGTGATAACTTAGCGCTAAGACTATTTGATCCCCAGTTCAAGGTAGAGATCTCGCAAGACTTACGAATTTTCAAAACTATTTTGTTTCCCAAATTATATCACAAGTGAAGAAAAAGATTGCGGGGAAATCTGCATGCCGAAGAGATTTTATTAAGGGCTTGTGAAGTCTCAATCCTGCACTGCAGCATGATGGAAATTGAACCTAAATTCCTCTCATTATGAGTGGAGACCCTGACGCAACAGTGGGACATATATTCCCACAAGGGAACACAACATTAATATCGGCAGTCATGAAAACTGCTAACCGCAGTGAAAAGTTAAAAGAAAAAAAAACCATTCCGAAGTCTAAATAGTTTTTTATGTATTTAATTAGATATCATATGTACCTACTGCATATTTAATTTTTATAAAAAAAAAACATAGCGTCACGCCTGTATTCCCCGAGGAGGTAGGCAGAGGAGTATTACACACCCACGACTCGCCCGCTATATTTTTAGTCCCACGTAATCGGGGGCGAGCCTATTGACGTCTACCGGGCAATTTTTATAACTTATTAGATGACCCGGTGAACTTCGTATCACCTACAACTTTATTTATTTTATCAGCGATTATCAATCCTACTCAATCTACATCATCTATGATTTGGATTTTGATAGGTTATTAAACGAAACCTGCTTGGTATGCAAATTAATTAAAAAGAATGACAGTAGCTGTTATATTAGCCCATACAAAGTTAGCAATATTGATTTTTTGTATTTATTTTTTTACTTTTTTATAGGGCACTCTCTTTTTTTTTACTTTTAAACCACCCCTGTATTAGAGTGAACAAAACAAAAAAAAACAATTATTCAAATCGGTCAAGCCAGTTTTGAGTTTTAGCGAGACAAACAAACAGCAAATGATTTTTAAATATAAAATACTAGCTCTTTCCCGCGGATTCGCTCGCGCAATTAAATGATTATTGAAATAGGAACAATTTTGTTAAAAAGTACTGTCCCTAAATGAAATTAAACTATTAGTATTCATCAAAATGTTAGGTTTAATTACTATAGGAAGTACCTCTTTGTAAACGACCACGTCATTTTCAGTGACTGGCATCAATTAATTTAACATTAAGAGAGGTTTGTATTCTTCTTTATTATTTTAATTTGTTTAGGTTACTCTGATGTTAACAGTATTCGTGGAATGAAAACATTTCCTTCACCAAGTTCAATAATTACTGTGGCTCCTACGACCAAAAGGTCGTTATAAAAATATAAGAGTTTTGATTTATAACTTTGTTCCATTGCACAATTTAAGTGATTAAGATTTCTTAATAACATTACTGGTGATCTAAATTTAAGAGTGACTTTCCAGTGAGAAACACAGTCAAATAAATACCAGGCGCATCTTTTTTTTAAATTAAATGGCGTTAAAATTTACATATTCCTAACTCATTGTGCTCTACAAAATGGATTTATCTTTTTCGTAAAGTATTTTGATCTATATTTTAGCATTTGACATGCTCAGCTAGTGCAAATTATTAGTGAACGTGGAAAAAGAGAACTTTACTGCGAGCGGGATTCAAACCTGCGTCCCTTCGAATCTGGGAAAGTGCTCTAGAGCGCTAAACCATCGCAGTCACCGATGGCAACTCCCAATCTCCAGTATTCATGCAGTATTATGGTTAATACCATCAGCATCATGGGACATGATAGAAAAATCATCACAGTGAGTGGCTACATGAGCAACTATCTCTTCCCACACCTCTCTAGCCAAGACTTGAGCGTCATATAAAATATAGTATTGCTCTTTACTGGCGAGCTCCATCACCAATAAAGGAAAAGATTTATATTTAGCATTTCAATCAGAGGCCGAAGGAGGTACACACTCACGTACAACACTATTTTTGTAAACGATGGGGTGTGCGGTTAGATAACCGCGTATCTAACCGCACACCTCATCGTTCGGGGCAACGAACAGCGTAGTGTGGGCCCCTATCCACTAAATAAATCCGCCGTGTGCTGTCTCTCCGTTTGTATTGGCAGACCACTGGAACTGGGTGACATTCCTTCAGTGGTCACTTACGTACAACCTACGGTGTATTTAACGTTATCTCGTCATATGATAATTATAAGCGGCATAACGTAACAATAGCCCGAATCTCGAAAAACGTGCATAATGCCATCTATTGAGCATAAACTTATTTACAATGCAAACTATGAATCTAGGCAATAAAAAACTTATCTATACAAATAATTGAAATTAAAATATCTGTTTGTAATGTTTAAATAACAGCTTTTTACTAAATGCATGCAGAGTAACAAAATACAATTTTTAAAGTTTTTGTCTGACTGTTTGTTTTTTGTTACTCGTATTCATAACGGTTTGAACAATTTGGGCGGGACTTCTATTGGCGTATAGTAGATATTATAAGTAGTAGCTTTGGATACTATTATTTTAGAAAAAATATTAGGGTTCCACAAAAAAAATAAAAACTAAATTCCACGCGAACGAAGTCGCGGTTTGCACCTAAATTATAATGTTTGTTACTTAAACTTTATATAGGTAAGATGCTTCAACATTGAATTTCATGCTCCTTCTTTTAAAAATAACAAACTTTTTATGCTAACTTTCGACCCCTATTTCACCCTCTTACGGGTAAAAATTAGAAAATCGCTGATATAATATTCATTTAATGTTGCTGTATGCTGATATAATAAGAACCAGACACAGATATATGAAATTTCGTGCTTCTTACTTTAAAAGTGACGAACCTCCCATATATACTTTCAACCCCTCATTTACCATCTTAGTGGTATTTTTTTAATATCACACTATACATTTATATTTATGTCTAACCAGAAACAGGTATTTGAAATTTCGTGCTTCTTACTTTGAATATGACAGAGTTCCATACAACCGATGATACCTTATTTTACCCTCTTAGGGGTAACATTTTCAAAAATCCTTTCTTAGTGGATGTCTACAACAAAAAAGGCATGGACTACCAAAATTTCAAGTTTGCAGCCCCAGCGGTTTAGGCTCTGCGTTGATCGTCAGTCAGTCGGTACAAGCAATTATATATTATGTATATAGATTAATACTTGTTATGGACGGACACTATTCAGTACGAATGGTATTTTTCGCGCACAGCATGTCAGTGACGCAAACTCATAAGTTTTTACATCAAAAATTAGACAAAAATACGTATAGAAGTTTCCCCTTCAAAATATTAAACTATTTCACACTACTTTACCTAAACTCCAGTATGGTGGAAAACAGTAATATAAAAAGCTTGACTCCATTAGTTGAATGTAGAATCCATTAGTGGCGCATCAAGCTGGTTTGTTTTGTTTGAAGAGCTTTGAGTATTGTTAATATAAATCCATACCTAATGTTGTTTCTATATTTACAAGCGCTGAAGGAAAATATTCTATTAGAATATCAAATTAATAATCTTAAGGACTTGTGCATACCAATTTTTTATAGCCCAAATCTGCCAGCCTAATGGGCTCCAGCCTGTAAAGACAAATGTGATAATGAGATTGGGATGACCGAAATGTCGTTGCGGTAGCTCAGTGGCTTAGAGCATTTCCTCGGATTGGAAGGGACGTGGGTTCGATTCCCGCACGCACTGAAGTCTTTTTCCTCATTCACAAGTAATTTGTACTTTAGAAAATTATATTTCAATAACACTGACACTGCCACTTTTTATAGTCAAGCTAACGGAATTGAGGTGTTCAGTATAATCTAATAGTTGTGTTCAAAAGTTTCATAAATCACCCAATATTAATACAATTGTATTTCTTAACTAGTATTCGCCTGCGGCTCCGGCGCAAATAAAAGCTAATTTTTAGGTTACATCTCAGGTTCCCGTTAGTGTAGTCCGTTTTAGTATCCCATTATAGATAGACAGACGCGGCGGGGGACTTTGTTTTATAATATTTATAGATAGAAGAAGATAGAATTGATCTAATCCTGATGTCCATGCAGATGTAGTCGCGAGTAGAATCTAGAAGGTATATGGATAAAAACGATTGTTGTCAATACAGTACATAATAATATTCGATAGTAACAAAATAATAAAGATAGTTATATAACTATATATGTAGATATCTACAGGACACCTAAAATCTAAAATATGAAGCTTATATTTACATGAAATGAGATTTTCCTCGAGCTTATTGTACAAAAGGATTCATCAGATTTACTAGATCTACCATCAGAGAAGAAAATAGGTTCCTGCATTGATATGAAAAGAAGTTATTACCGAGGAGCATATTGCGCGTTTTATAAAAGCATTTGCATATTTGCAATATGCGCACTGCTAAGTCGAGAGACAGAAATAAACAAATGAATCGTATAGCGTTTTTTTTTATAATATTCTTAGGATTGTTTATCCATGAATGGCAGTTATCATTTATCATCAGGTGGGCCGTGACTCGTCTGCCAGCATAAGAAATACTATTTTATTTATAGTAAGTTGAAATTCATGTCAGTATTATATTAAACTTTATTTCTTTTTTATTGCATGTAGTGGCAGAGGAGCCACGGCCCATCTGATGGTAAATGGTAACCGTCGCTCATGGACTCTACTATACCGAGAGTATTGTCAAGCCGCTACTCACCATTTCATTTCACTGATATGAAATGAAAGAATAACGGCTATCTCCTGCTACAGCCAAAACGCAACGATGTGCTTCATGGCCGATCACACGGGAGATGGTGGTACCAACCCGCTCGAGCCCGATACCAAGTAGTACTCCCACTTGATACCCAGCTCTACCACCAGTCATACAATTAATGATAATTGCTTACTTCCATTAGTCACCTCATACTCGTGGGAAAGAATGGGGTAGTGACACTTGTATTCTTATAGAATTTCAAACTTTCATGGTCACTTATAATTCTAAACGTTTTTACGGGATTTATACCATGTAAATTTTTACTTACGAGTTTCCGATATTTCGGCACAGTTGCAAGCGCCATGATCACGGATCAACTGAAGTCCTTGCGGGTGGGAATAGTTTTTATTATTCTGCGGTTAGAAATATCTGTCTACCCGCTTTCTCACTCGTTTATGACACGCAACACTATCTATGGAACCACTACCACTGGTCTCACTCACGTATCGAGCTCGATCACGACACACAACACTTACGGTGTCGACCCTGGTTTTTGAGGTGTTTTTCTTCTTCTTTGTACATAGACGAATCACGGGACGCCAGGTGCTAGATAATTGAAAACCATCTTCACGGTTGAAATTTTTTTGTATTTCGTGATTTCAATGGCTTCTCTCACCAATCTGGGTATATAGTGGCGTTCTGTCGAAAGTATCTGAGGATTTCTACTTTCCCATTCGACAATATAAAAGTAAACTATTTTACTTAATGGATTTTCATTATTTAATGGATTACAGAATCCATGAATTCTTTAAATCGTGGATAGTGAGTTAAAAGCTGAAAATAGTAGTTCTATACCATAATATTAATATCATTATTAATAGAGTATAGGATATAATATAATCCTTACTAGCCTGTAATAAAATAATAATAGAATACACATATATAGCAACATACCTACTAAAATCCTACTACTGTGGTGTTTCAGGGGAAAGAAGAAGTTTACTGTAGAACTCATATTTCAAATTATTTTTGACAGCCTATTATACCTTTGATGTAAGGTTTCCTTATTTCCAAAACAAAACATTTGTACCAGAAGTTGGCTACTTAGCAACATGATTATTCAATCAAATTTACATCAACAGTAGAACAGAAAAGTTTTCAATTTCATTAGGTCTGCTTGTTGGATAAAACATGTTTTGCAGAGTTGTTTGGTTAGAACCACTTTATTTTGGGATACTTTTATGCTCACTTTACAAGGAAAGGGAAGCCGCATATCAGCGTAGGCCCTTTAGGGGATTGAATATAAAAAGTTCAGTTTGTAGGCAACTTCAATAAACGGGTCGCAAAAATGTTTTAATAAAAAAATATGACAGAATTCTTGAAACTACATCTGCTTTTTGTCTCCGTGTGACAAAAGCAAATGATTGATATGATTGAATGTTATGCAGATAACCTACGCAATATTTATATTTTATCACATTCTCGTTTCTGCGATCTCCACGTGATTGACACCTCATCTATAAAAATCCCAATTTGTATGAAAGGCTTCCCTCGCCTGTTTCACGAATATTTGAAATAGTGTTTTGAGGTACATACCTGTGCTGGCGGACCACTGAAAATTTATCAAAAAGATCTAGTGATCTACGAATACAGTTGACATACCCTGAACAACAAGAAGGTAGTGAATACAAAACTATTATAAAGAAAAAGTATCATCTGTAGTAACAGGCCCGTTTTTGTTGTGAGTAGGTACTTTTTTCTAAGTAGGTACAATTAAGGCCGGTGCTCTGTTTGTAACGATATCAACGAAATTTGTGTGCCAATAGATTCAAATTCATTTCCTCTTACAAAAATCTTTTGTCGTGCCATCCCGCGCCATCCCGTCAAATGAGCGTCGCCCTTTACTGTGATGACTAAAGGCATAGACTAAAGGCATTATAAAGTTTAGGCTGCCTTATACACCCCATGAATAATTAAAATAGTCAGTGTTTTCTTAAGTAGAAGGGTTATTGAAATTTTATAG
This sequence comes from Leucoma salicis, assembly GCA_948253155.1. Classification (NCBI taxonomy): domain Eukaryota; kingdom Metazoa; phylum Arthropoda; class Insecta; order Lepidoptera; family Erebidae; genus Leucoma; species Leucoma salicis. The sequence continues at coordinate 22,523,696 of OX411807.1, forward strand.
AATGTTTAGTTGAAATTTGAATGAATCACGACTTTGTTTCAATAATCATGAAACAGCGGTGTTATGGTAAAATTACTCTAAATATTTTTGATCGGCTGGCAATCAGATGGGTGACCAAAAAGAGACACCTATTTGTGGTCACCTGATCTCCTTCGTGCTTCGGAAGGCACGTTAAGCAGTGGCTCTCAAATAACATTCAGGCGAATATTCAACCATGCAAACTTTAAAATTTATAATATTAGTAGGATTAAAAAATTAAAAAGGATTTCATAATTTCTCAGTTTGTAATAGAAGAACCAAATGAAATCTAAACAAATCAAGTTGGGTGCAAATTGATGGCTTCGATCAAACTTGAAAATTATATTTCAAAGCCATAGATCAATTTCGAATTTAAATAAATGCACTTACTCAAAGCACTGCCCCTATGAGATTTGAAAAGTTATTTGGTGGCGTACAGCCAAACCTACTTATCAATTCTACACGCAGTACAGTTCCACAGTTTTGATTCATATACATATCTGAGTTATAACCCTATCTAAATCTGCATTTGTATGCATACGTTTCGTTTATAACTTTTTATACAATAGCAAATTTGAACATCGTAAAATATTGTGCTCTTCTAAGACATCGTTTAATAAAGACAGCGCTGGAAATACTGAAGCAAAGAATTCATCACAACCTATATTTATACGTTGTAGAAAAGTCCGTTGACAACGAACCGTCTTGGACGAGAACCATCTTAGACGAGATCATTCACAATGACATTCATGAAAAAATGATGTTGGTACTGATGTGAGCAGTAGTACACGAGCATGGGCTCATGCTTTGTAAAGTACAAGTCCTACTGTAAAGTACTGCCTCGGTGTGAAGTACTGGTTAACTCTATTCACGCCCAATTACTTACTCCACAGCTTTGCCCTTGTCCTCCAAATGACTCCTGAACTGGACTTTGCCAGAGATATGAATACCGTCGGATGGTTAACAAATAGAGATTTGTCCGGGTGGTGACGGACTAAGAATACAAGTGTCACCACCCCATTCTTTCCCATGGGTTTCGTATGAGGTGACTAAGGGAAGTAAGCAATTATCACATCGATTGCATGACTGGTGGTAGGACTGGGTACCAAGTGGAAGTATTCATTTGGTAACGGGCTAGAGCGGGTTGGTACCACCATCGCCCGTATGACCAGCCATGAAGCACATCGTTGCGTTTTGGCTGTAGCAGGAGATAGCCGTTTATTCTTTCATTTCATATCTGTAAAATGAAATAGAATGAAATAGTGAGCAGCGGCATGACAATAATACCGAGAGGTATAGTTGACTCCATGAGCGATGGTTACTATTTACCATCAGGTGGGCCGTGGCTCGTCTGTCACTAAATGCAATAAAAAAAAACAAATTATTTGTGAAAATGTGGAAAAAGAGAACTTTGTGCGAGCGGGAATCGAACCTGCATCTCTTCCAATCCGGGGAAGTGCTCTAATCTCTAAGCATATGACATACTCGTGCATGTCCAATATCAGCTTCATTGAAATTTTATCTCCAATTTGTGTGGCAGTCATTTTGAAATTTACCGACTTTTTTTTTTCATTTTTGTGTATTGTTGCCAGAATTGAATCAGCATAAAAATTGAAGTCGTAAGTATACAGAACGAATTTTGACAAGACAACTTAGAAATTATCATTACAAGTTAAACAAAAGCTTGTAAAAAATATAAGTAGATACATTAAGGTGTACATTATATTCTATTTTGATCCTTCTATTAGTCACTTGTTGCGATACTCTAGATAATAATAATAACAACCTTAAAATTTGCTCCCTTATAGGAGTGAGATTGTAAAATCCTATATAAACACTAGCTTCTGCCCGTGGCTTTGCTCACACGGCCTACCGAATACAAATGACATATTTTTCTTCAGAAACAAACATTGAACTCCCTCTCAATTTCATCAAACATGCTATGTAGGATTTTCAAAGCTGAATTTGACTCTGTTGGGGAATTATATATCTATGCCACCAATTTGGGGAGACCTATGTCCAGCAGTGGACGTCGAAAGGCTGATGGATGGGGAATGATCTTGAAAAAACTGTGATATACGTGTCATAGATATATACATTATTATAGATAAACACATAATAAATATCGTAGTGTAGTTTTCCGTAAGCAGGCCAAACGAATCTGGTGAAGACATGAATAAATTAATACCTTTATTGTCTATCTATGGTAGCTTTGTGGTTAATGCATTAGAATGGATCTCTAGAATCTTTGTTTCAATTTTCACCCGCAGCAATGCTTTTCTCTACACAATAATTTATTCTATCTTGATATTATAAAATTAGAAATGAGGCCGAACGTTAATTAGTTCTGGGATTTTGTTCAAAATTATTTGTAGGGGCGTGTCAGCTGTCGTGGCTTTCGTTAAGCCTTTCAACAAGCTCCATTAAATACGACTAACATAAATTAATGAGATCTGATAGTGACATAGATAATTTTGTATAAAAGCTTGTAGATTATGTTCGAAATCAGTAGAGAAATTGTAGTTATAGTGTAATAATTAAATGAACATTTTGATCTATATTTTAGCACTTGACGTGCTCAGCTACTCTTAAAGTACAAATTATAATTTGTGAATAAGGAAAAAGAGTATTTTAGTACGAGCGGGAATCGAACCTGCGTCCCTTCCTTTCCGGGGAAGTGCTCTAATCCATTGAGCTATCGTACCATTTCTAGAAATACCGAATTTCCTCATCACATTTGTCTTAACGACCAACGCCCTCTATCGGCAATGCATTTACATGCATTCATCCAATGTAGTAAGTTTAATTTTGCAATTAAAATTCATACTATTTATTGGCGTGATTTTTCAAACATTTTGATCTATATTTTTATAAAAATCACGTCATCAAATAGTATGAATTTTAATTGCAAAATAAAACTTACTATATTGGATGAATGCATGTAAATGCATTGCCGATAGAGGGCGTTGGTCGTTAAGACAAATGTGATAAAGAAATTCGGTATTTCTAGAAATCGTACGATAGCTCAATGGATTAGAGCACTTCCCCGGAAAGGAAGGGACGCAGGTTCGATTCCCGCTCGTACTAAAATACTCTTTTTCCTTATTCACAAATTATAATTTGTACTTTAAGAGTAGCTGAGCACGTCAAGTGCTAAAATATAGATCAAAATGTTCATTTAATTATTACACTATAACTACAATTTCTCTACTTATTTCGAACATAATCTACGCAACGCAGGCAGGCATTTTTGTTCGCTCTGTATGAATTTGTTTAGCACTGCGTTCACTCTTCCGCAAGCACGCGCCGCAGTCAGGCATATATTAGCTATCTGGTAAAATGCGGATGACAAAATCAACATTTTTCAAAAATGCGGATGACGTCATCCGCATTTATCGCTTAGGTCACCTAGGGTTGTCGTTGTTCTGATTTCCAAATGGTTTTTTTTTTTATTTATTTATCTCAATGACATAGTACATATTGTAAGCTTCAATGTACTCGCCAAACTTTAACGTTTATTGGCGAGACGCGCCCATAAAGTTAATAATTAGTTTATAATCTAGGCCATGGGTCGTCTACCTTTTGGCCTTCAGGGGATACAGGGAGACTATATAAAGGAAAGCGGACCGCAACTGTCATATTATTTTAAATATAAAGACGTTTTATTGTAATTTTATTACGAGAAATGACGAAAAATAACAAGAAACAAACAAATAAAAAAGATGCAAATTTAATTTTATGCTTGGTATCATAATGGTGTTTTACGTTATAAGTAGGTACTCTTTTTGTATAGCAAGGGTTTATAGGCATATGAAGCTGGTTTCCCATTACAATTAAGAACCATAAACACAACAACAATTTAAACACATTATAAGAAAGGAGAATGGGATTTTTGAGCCTTTCTTTTTTTTGTTAAGGCGCGAAAAAATGTTCATAACCGCACACCCCGTCGTTCGGGGCAACGAACAGGGTAGTGTGGGGCTCTCACCCACTAAATAAACCCGCCGTGTGCCGTCTCTACGCCTTATTGGTGGGCCACTGGAACTACGTTACATTCCTTCAGTGGTGGGATTTTTGGGCCTGAAGTTAACAAGTAGAAATATTCTTTAAAAAATTGGCAATATTTTTCTAATATAAAATTCAAAAATCTAGCTTATTTTGCAATCTAGAAATCTAAAAAAACATTAAAAAAGAAATGGTGAAGGAAATCGATTACTTTAGTCGATTTACAATAGAATTAATGCTCATTTGGATTGATAAATAAAATTAAAACTAAAAAATTAGTTTCATTATTAATCATTTATCCAAAAGAATGAATTAATAAAAAAAATATATTCGAGGAAAAATAATATAGAACATTTTTATATCACTATATCGATTGATATACTAAATTGATACACAAGTGAAATCCTCTTTTTTGAAAGCTACCACAGCAACACTACATTTGGCAGTTTAATTTTATCTTTTCCAGCTTTATTAACGTTATTTATTATACTGTTTTGCTTATTTTATTGACCCTTGCTTCGTTACTGGACACTGAGAACTTGCCTACACAATGGTCCTGGCCTTGTTATTCGAATAATCTATCTGCTTGACGACGGTTCTTTTACTTGAAATTCAAAGAAGCTTGTGCCCAGCAGTGGGATAGTTTATTAAATAAGACTCTTAGTGTTATTTGAGTAGATAACACTACTTACCTTAAATACTTACTTAATTATTTGGTAAATGTACCTAAGAAGGGTACTACCTTTTTTATACCACATGGGTAGCAAACAAGCATATGGCGCAGCTGATAAGCGACCCATCTGGTAAGCGGTTACCGTGGCCTACAAACACTAGCAACACCAGAGTCAACGCTCGCGCGTTGCCATTTCCAAGAAAAGGGTTAGGAGGTGCAGAGGAAGGATAATAGGAAGAGTATTCTCTTAAAGGATACTGAAGAGAGGTTAGGAAGGATAATTAGAGGATAGGCAGGGGGTTTGTACCTCCGGCGCTGTCACTCACGTAGCAAAACGAACGATATGTATAACTACTTTAAATGTATGGCTTTTAAATGTTATAATGACACTTAGTGGGTGTAGTTTGATACTTAACCTCACTTTTATATAATCTTCTATATCTTGGTTCCTAGATTGCCAAATCTAACAAAATTTTATATTATGAAATTTTTGTTACCACCTGGGCCCAAAAATGTATAGAAGCGTTTCCATCTCCATTAAAATTTCATTTTCATGAGGCATTGGCTCATAAGTTTCTTGCCGGGCTCTTCTCAAGAAAAGCCTTACTACGGAATCCGTCCGCTTGTGGCGTTTGTAATCGTGATATTGCGGATCCACTTGCCGCAAGCTCTCGTGTTAGGTTTTAGTAACTTTGACGATTTTAACATAGCATCACGCCTGTATTCCCCGAAGAGGTAGGCAGAGGTGTATTACACACCCACGACTCGCCAGCTATGTTTAAGTCCCACGTAATAGGGGGCGAGCCAATTGACGTCTACCAGGCACATTTCCAAACTCCGGACTGTTATTGAGAATTTTTCTTTTTAGGAAAAAGCTCAATAACACTGCCCGACCCGGGGATCGAACCGGAGACCTCATGAATAGCAGTCGCATACACTACCACTACACCACCGAGGCAGTTATGTTTAAGTGCTACCTATATAATAAGCTTATGAAATACAGGTATTTTTTAATTTGAATTTAAATTTATGGAGATTAATGACCTCGAGCGGGTTCAGCTGGCACATTTCTATAACTTAAGTACAAGAACCGAGCGAGACAGAAATTTAAAAGTAATAGTGACGTAGTCTGATTTGATACCAAGTACTTACGTTTCGATACCGAGTAAGTATCGACAGATTAATTCGTGTTGTTCATATTATAATTTTTAAAAATAGCTATAATATAAAACAAGTCAAAAGAAGGATCGATTTTGGAACATCGCCTTTTTGAACTCTATTTTTTTGGGTATCCAACTTTATTTAATAATTTATACAAAAATCAATCTTTCGCCAGAAGAATCGCCAACCCTAAACCATACAAACTAGACGTATACCATCCAGTGTTGCCATTGACATGACAATTGCCGTATTATACGGTATTTGGTGCCATTTGAAAAAAACACGGTACAAGGCATTATAATCGTCAATCAGAGGACCCTCATAAAACGCATTAAGTCGCGGGATACAACAACAACAACAACAACATAGCGTCACGCCTGTATTCCTCGAAGGGGTAGGCAGAGGTGTATTACACTCCCACGACTCGCCAGCTATGTTTGAGTCCCACGTAATAGGGGCACATTTCCAAACTCCGGGCTGCTAATGAGAATTTTTCTTTTTTTTTTAGGAAAAAGCTCAATAACATTGCCCGACCTGGGGATCGAACCCGAGACCTCATGATTAGCAGTCGCATACACTACCGCTACACCACCGAGGCAGTTAGTCGATCCAGTCACGGGATACAGCTACTCAATAACGTAATTTAATACAAACTATATCACCTTTGGACTTCACACTTTAGTTGATTATTGAATTCACATCGCTAGTATGATAAGTTAATAATGGACATGGAAGTAGTGGAGAATTCCCCGGAAGATTAGATGTTCTTTAATCGATCGTTTTCGTTCTTTCATACGTACTTACGATATTCATTCTACTGTTACGAGACTTACAAGCATGAACGAAAATAGCGAAAGAAGATTGCGATATAATATGCAGAGGAAAAACAGTGACACCTAACAGCCTACTTACTACCCCTAAAATCTGTCTGTTAATCTGAAATATTTTTATGAATTTTGTATGGATATTACATATTTGTATTTTATATCCTTCTTATATATTTGTATTTAATATCCTTTAATCACTATAACTATAAGAACAATATCTAAATGTGTGTTTAAGTCTACATTGTGATTGAATTTGTATGAGACACGGCAATTTGTTAGGTTTTACCTTGTGGTAACTAACACGGCAACCAATTTTTAATGAAGGGCAACCTCATCAGCAAAACTTTGACAACAGCAAAATGCGGATGCAATGGACGCACACCTTCGACAAATGCGTTCAATGCGATGCGTACGGCGCGTGCGTGCGGACTAATGGACGTCCACCATAAATTAACATTTGTTTATTTCCATGGCTAACGGCGGCAGCCAAGCTATGCCTTGACGCTAGCGGTAGTTCAAGTTCGATATTCTTATTTTGTCACCAGGATTGAACAAGCACACAAAATTGCAGAGGCTTAAATCTACAGGAAGTTGTTGAAAAATTTTCAAATTTTATGTTTTTTTTTGTAGTAATTGTCGCTCATGGACTCGACTATACCGAGAGTATTATCAAGCCGCTGCGCACCATTTCATTTCTCAGATATGATATGAAAGAATAAACGTCTATCTTCTGCTACGGCCAAAACATACTGACATCCTTCATGACCGGTCACAGTGGAGACGGTAGTACCGATCCGTTCGGGCCCGATACCAAGTGAGTACTCTCACCAACACTACCACCAGTAATGCAATAGGTGATGATTGCTTACTTCCCTTACCACTTACTTACTACTACCGATGATACCCGTGATGCTGGTACCACATGTGGTCTAACAGATCAGCATTCGGTACCGGCATCCTCTGATGACATTAGTATGGACGAAGTTGAATGGGCGATTAGAAGTTTGAAAAATGGTAAGGCAGCGGGTATTGATATGGTGTCTGCTGAGATGATTAAGCTTGGAGGCTCATGTGTCTAGGAATCCTTCCTGATGCTTCTCAATTTATGTTGGAGCTCAGGAATGGTTCCCAAGGATTGGAGAAGCGCAGTCATCGTGCCTTTGTTTAAAAACAAGGGTTCACGTTGTGACTGTGCAAACTACAGAGCCATAAGCTTGACCAGTTTGGCAGCCAAAGTGTATGGTAAGATTATTGAAAGGAGAATGAGGATGCTGTCTGACGAATTTTTGTTTGAGGCACAAGGAGGTTTCAGGTTTGGAAGAGGATGCATGGATCAAGTGTTTTCTCTGCACAACATTGTGGAGAAGCATCTGGCTGTAGGCCAGAGGGTTTTCTGCAGTTTTGTGGATTTGGAGAAAGCATTTGACACTGTTGTACGAAAGGAACTTTGGAACATTTTGCCGGAGTATGGTATTAGCGGTAGACTGCTACAAGCGGTGCAGTCCAAATACATGGACTGCAGAGCTTGTGTGCGGCTGGATGATGGAATGTTACCCTGGTTTGATGTCAATATCGGCGTTAAACAGGGCTGCGTTCCATCAGCCAGACTGTTTATCATACATCTGCATAAATGTTTACAAAGTTTGAATGAAATGAATGTGGGTGTACAGATGGGCGACTCAGTGGTTAACTCTCTGCTATATGCAGACGATGCGGTCCTATTAGCGTAGACTGCGACTGACCTGCAAACCCTAGTCGACGTAATGGTAGAAGGTTGTAAGAAAAGGGGCCTACGTGTGAATGTGAGCAAATCTAAAATAATGGTTTTTGAAAGAGAAGAAGCCAGAACAGATGTTAGAGTAGCAATAGGAAATGGTGTACTAGAACAAGTGGATGAATTTGTATATCTTGGATGTGGATTCAGTCGGGATGGAAGGTACACCACTGATTTAGAGAGAAGAGTGAATGCAGGAACTAGAGTGAACGGAGCATTGCGTCAACTTCTTGGCAGCCACCACCTCAGCCAGAAGGCACGTGTCGCAATACACGACACAGTGCTTGTCCCAACGTTATTATATGAATGTTGGGTATGCAAAAAAGATCATGAAAGTTAAATCAATGCGGTTGAAATACGATCTCTGCGGAGAATCTGTGGAGTGAGGCTGACTGACCGCATTCGTAACAACGACGTCAGAGAGCGACTAGGTATAAAAGAGAGAATTGGTGTAAAGATGCGAAAGGGGATGCTTCGATGGTTTGCACGTGTGGAAAGAATGCCGGACGAGCGACTGGTTAAGCAGATATACAATGCGAAAGTAGGAGGATGTAGGTACAGGGGGAGACTGAGACTCACCTACCTAGACGAAAGTCCGGTAGGAAGCTTTATGAGTTAAACTAAGTTCAGTGCAATTTAGTCTCATACCTCGAGGTTAGTTTACTACTCACATCAACACTTTACGAGTAGAAGGATGACCATTTCATAAGGTCTTCCAATGGTCATTTTATAACGTCTTCAGGTGATCTTTTATTAGGTTTTCTGTCTCAATTAATAGAATAATCAGTGGACATTTCTTTAGGTAATGCATTTCCAATTAGTGGCACAGTCTCGGTCATACGCTCAGACCTCAAGACTTACTGAAAGTCATACAACACCTGAAATATCTTCGAGAGGCCAGAATAGAGAAACTATGTTTCACGAACCATGCCAGAATTTAGAATGCACTAGAATGATCATCTAAACGTCTCTCCAGATTTGACCGTCCGAGGATCGAGAGCTTCCAATTTTAAAATAAATGTTTCCTTTCTTTGAGGCCTATCATTTATGTAACCTAGTTAGAAAATAGGATTAGGTAACACCTTATTATGTACATATTTATGTGCAAGTTTAAATAAATAAACAAATACATGAATATACATATTTTTGCAAAAATAAGTCTAGAGCTTGAAAACTAGAAAAAAGTACTGAAATTTAATGAAACGTTGTTATTGCAGTTATTTATTTGAAGCTGAACAAAGACTTTGGTTCTAAAAGCGCCAGACAAACTAAGTAGGTACTATTATTATAACAAACATTAGTACCACAATTATAGTCGCTAATGAGGTTCTGTCTCAACCAGATGAGGCTGAGGTTTCATAAAACCTTGTTCGGCGCACCAAACATTTTAAGATTTAAAAAATAATTCGTTTCTTTTTAATGAGGAGAGAAGTAGAAATTGTAATTATTGGTAACGGAAAATACCAGGGAAAGAATGGGGCCGGCTTTAGAATTGGCCCAACTCTCTCCACCCATGTGAGTCGTAGGAGCCGACTGAGGGAATACTAGGGGAGTCGGCAGCAGCACTCCCTCGAGTATTAACAACATCCACTGCGATCGCCAACCCGCCTGCCAAGTGTGGCGATTACGGCACTATCCCCCATATGAGCGAAACACATGTTGTGGCGTTCTCTTGGGGAGGCCTATGTCCAGCAGTAGACTTCGAAAGGCTGATGGATGGATGGATGGATGAAGTAATAAAAAGCGCTGATAGAATCAGCTGTGTACCATCAAATCACACTGAGATGTTAAATAAACCTCGGCATAAAGTATTTCCATAAGCTGTTATATACTATCCCTTCTCTTTCGGGAGCAAATGACAAACGTAATCATGAGCCAAGAGGAATTGTTACATTGGAATTGTAAAAAAAACACATCGATATCGCATCGTTTCATTGTGATTGGTTGAGGAATCACTGTGATTGGCTGAGGAATTATTGTAATATCATGCGTCGGTCTCTCAACCAATTACAATAAACCGATACTATATTGATACGATGTGGTCCATGGAAGCATTTATGATGTGGTCACTCTTATAATCGTTATCAGTCAAAACGCGACACGTTTAGAGTGAATCAGTTGACAATGTAGGTACTATTATATTCACTTAACGAAAAAAGCTATAACCCATGTGACCCGAGGTCGTCACGTACCGAAAATATTCTATATTCAGAAAGGGTCAGAACCGCTGTTGACAAACTTTTTTCAGTATCAGCTCCTCTTGATAATTTTTCATTTGAAATCAATATTTTTAGATACTTTCATTGTGTTAAAAATATATTTATAATGGTGGACGCTAAGGGTACATATAATTGTACCTATAAGTACCTATCATCACAACAGGTAGGTACTAAATAAGAAATTTCACTTATATACCGAAACTAGTGGGCATAAAGCATCACGATGTGTTTCGACTGCAGAAGAAATGATAGAACCCTTTCCCCCTCGTCTCAAGCGAAGTGATTGATCTGCGCCATAAGCGTAGGATATTTTCGCTTACGTCTATAATCTTCACACTGTGGACAGCAACTTGACAGTGCTCTTGTTACTGCTGAGTCTATGTGCAACAGTTATCAATTATCATGGATATGGCCGTGAGTTATTTATAACCCATAAGCAATAGAAAAAATGTATGTGTATACCAGGTTACTGGTATTATGACGGCAACCCATTTAAGGGGGTGTAGGAGAGTTCATTTGCAACTAAACGACTCCCTATGATCTTTTTCCAAATCATTTTCGAGTAATTTAATATTTTATATTTTTTGAAGATATCTGCAGTAAACAACTTTAAATTAAAAAAAAAACTATGTATGAAATATTTTTTCTCATCTGCTTGCTTACACTTTAATATATAGTAATCAACCATAAAATAACAATAATCGTCAATAGTTTTTAAACAAGAGCTACAAATTCTTACAGTTTTCATAATTTTGAGCAGATTCTTTGACTAAAACGGTCGATTTTCGAATTTAAAATGGTTCGAAATGTAAGCAGAAGTACTTAATTGGCAAAATATTTCAAAAACATGAACAACTTTTCAGTCATCCAATGAAATACAATATGATACCAGAGACTAGAAATTGGTTGTAGTAACATAAATAAGGAAAAAATATCTTCACGTCAAATTTTACGGGAATATTTTTAAAAGTTGGCGTCTAACCATTGACGAACAGTGATTCTTCAGGATACAGGACATCCATCGTGCTGAAATCTCATTCCTCTTCGTACTTCCAGAGACACGTCGCCTAATAATTCAAATAAGTTTTCTCTCAAAAAATCTTATTATTTGAATGCAGGCTGTGTTCAAATTATTAGGGAGAAAATGGGGACCAACTAAATTGGTGTCTGCAAGCGGTTTAAAGCACTTCATCAGATTGGACGCCAAACCTGCTTGCAGAAAAGCACTCTTGTTCCACATTCAAAATAATTTGTTGTTTATACCTAATAGCATGACAATTGCTAAAAATAAGGATCAAAATATTTAAAAAATCGCGCCATCAAATAGTATGAATTTTTTTTTAATTGCAAAATTTTAATTACTATATTGGAATAATGCATGTAAATGCATCCGATACGTGGCATGGGTCGTAAAGAAATCTAAAACAAATGTGATGTGGAGATTGGGTGTCACTGTTAGGTGTCTGCAATAGCTTAGCGGTTTAGAGTACTTCGGATTGGAAGGGACGCAGGTTCGAATCCTGTTTGCAGAAAAGCCCTCTTTTTCCACTTTCACAAATAATTTGTTATTCACAGATACCTAGCTTTGTATAAAGTAATATATAGGACAGAACAATATTTCTGTAAACTATCCTTTGCCCGCGACTCCACCATAGCCAAAAGCTAGTTTTTAGGTTATATCTCAGGTTCCTGATATAGTAGCGGGATAAGATCTTGATTAGACTTAAAACTTATAATGGTAAATAAAAAAGTTTCATCAAAATTATTTTTTGCGTGATTCGCGAACAAACAAACAGACAAACAAAAAATCTAAATACAATTAGTTTGTGTTCAGATACGCTTATATAGCCTAACGTAGTCATTTTTCTTCGAATATCTTAAATGTACGGACACACCTCTGTTACAGCTATATAATAGTTACGATTATAGTAATATTCTAAATCACCTGTGAGGAAAATATAAGACATAAATAGTATAATAAAAGTTTAAAGCAAAATAATTCCTTTATCATCCATATACAGAAAATTCAAAAGTATCATTTTGCGAATTTTAAAGTTAAATATTTTATCTTTTGTCATTATGTACCTCATCAGATTATGTTTGTAAATATTTCAGGTGTTTTGACTATTCAAAAAAGAAGAAGGAAAGGCTTGTGCAGCGCCATCAGCCTAAGCTGACACGCTAGCCTTTATAAACTTTACCAGTGAAGGAATGTAATATAGTTCCGGTGGTCCGCCAATAAAGGCGGAGAGATGGCACACGCCAGCTTTCTTTAGTGAGTGAGGGCCCCACACTACCCTGTTCGTTGCCTCGAACGACGGGATGTGAGGATAGGTACATTTTTTCCCGCCTAAACAAAAAAAAAGCCTTTATAAACCTAACCTGTCAAACTATTAAAAAAAACTTTTGTAATAGATTTTCATACAAATTTCCCAGCATTATCGTACTTTCTCTCCGTTTTCAAAAAAAAAAGGTAACATATTTTCTGAGCAGGTGTAAGTGTAATAGTATTTTTCGTACGAATATGAGCATTTTGCTTATTTCTTGATATAGCAAAGTGTAGAGAAATCGAAATTTTCATCGAGCTTGGGTTGTTTAAATGCATCACGGCACCAGCGCACGTGCTTTGTATTTTTCTAATTCACAAAAGCGAAAATAACTTTGTTACTCTTTCAAAGCAAAATCCCTGAACAGATTTTATTCTAATTTAATATGGAGTAAGCATACCCTAAGACATTAGCTACTTTTTATGTAGGTATCCTTCGCACGGATAAATCTGAAAAGAACGTAAGTGAAGCACTCTACTTTTGTAATTTTTTTATTGCCTATTAAAGCAAATGCTTTTTAACTTTGACTACAACTACAGATAAAAAAAATATTTTATTACTACATATAAAATTTTAGCCTTAGCCTTTATCCGGGGCTCGGCCGCTGAGGAAAGCTAAGTTTTAATTCCAGCTTTGAGAATTGTACCTTATTTAGCTTTACTCGCAAGTCAACCATGTAATTTTTAATTTCATACAAAAGGAGAAATTCATTGCCGTGTGGGGCCGGCTATAGAATTGTCTCACCCCTCTTCACCCATGGGAGTCGTAAGAGCCGACTGAGAGAATACTCGGGGAGTGGGCAGCAGCACTCCGTAGAATATTAACAACATCCACTGCGATCGCCAACCCGCCTGCCAAGCGTGACGATTACGGCAATATCTCTTGGGGAGGCCTATGTCCAGCAGTGGACGTCGAAAGGCTGATGGATGGATGGATTGTCACATGAAAAATAAATTATTTAGGAAAAATACTTAGTTCTGTATAAACAGTACCACTAAATACAATTCAGTGTTATTAGTTTATTACTTCCACACTTATCTATACTATTATAAAGCTGCAACAGAGTTGTGTCTGTACATTCAAGATATTTGAGAAAAAATGGCTGTAGTAGGCTATATAGGTGTGTTTAACCCTAAAACTTTTTTTTTTTAATTTTTGTCTGTTTGTCTGTTTAACTGTTTGTTTGTTCGCGCATCACACAAAAACTACCGAACGGATTTTGATGCAACTTTTTTATTTGAAAGGCCTTGATTAGACTTAAAAACTGGTATACATTTTATCCCGCTACTATATCGGGAACCTGAGATATAACCGAAAAACTAGCTTTTAGCTGCGGCGAAGCCGCTGGCAAAGGCTAGTTAAAAATATAATTAAAATAAAATATCTTTAATTAAAAGAATTTTTATTTTAAAGATCATTGCCAATTCCATAGTGAATTCGTGCTAATAAAATCGTATTATGCTCGAAATTAATTAATTATAATTCGTAACTTATTTCAATGAACAACAATGCTTCATAATATTTATATTAATTACTTCAATTCACATATTATTTAGTAACACAGGATAGTAACGAACACCACTGAAGTAGTTGGCTGGCTCGGTGGTGCAGCGGTAGTGTGTGCTGTGTGACTGATCATGAGGTCTCAGGTTTGATCCCCGGGTCGGGCAGTGTTATTGAGCTTTAGAAAAATTTTCAGCAGCAGCTCGGAGATTGGTAATAGACTCTCCCCCTATTACGTGGGACTTAAACATAGCTTTAGAACCGTGGATGTGTAATACACCTCTATGCATGCAGGATACAGGCGTGATGCTATGTTTTATAAAAGTAATACATTGCGTAAATATATAAAAGTAACACTTTATATTTGTTTTGCCGTGTGGGGCCGGCACCAAGAATAGCTCCACCCCGTCTCTTCCTATGGGAGTCGTAAAAGCCGACTAAGGGATTACTGGGGGACCGGGCAGCAGCGTTCCCCTGTGTACCAAAAACATCCACTGCGATCACCAACCCGCCTGCCAAGCGTGGCTATTATGGTAAAACCCCCATTTTAGGGAGGCCTATGTCCAGCAGTGGACGATGAAAGGCTGATGGATGGATGGATGGATGGAATACTTGAAAAATGTTTGTCGTTTCAAGTATCACAAATAAATATACGTAGCATTATTATTCCAAACAACCAAATGCAGGCAGTACATGGTGTTTTAATACCTAACCCCACCGATATACACAGTATGTTACAAAATCTTGTGAGTAAATCCCTTGATCTAATATTCAGCAGGCTACACCTTGTTGAAGGCGAATCAACATTATTATTGTATTAGCTAGCTTATTGACAATTCCGAGAAGATTAATGTCAGGCTGAATACAGTATTAAGTCGATATTCATTACACAAACCCGACGCTATGAATACTGATTTGAATATATACATACATAGTTTAAAAGGAATGAAAGGAAGGAGCGTCTGGCGTTAGGCATAATCTTAAGAACAACAGATCCGATTTAAATACGGTTTATGTATATTACATACTCTATGCTACATAGCTGTCTAGTAAATAATTATAAAAGTAATAATTATTTCCAAAGTTTCATTCCTAAGATAATGGGGCACATTATCACCCCCGATATTATTTCTACTTTCACTAATATATAAGAAATTCTAGTAAGTATTCAAGCATATCAATTGCCTAAAACCAATAAGTAAGATCTGCCTCTAATCCAGAAACAACCCTTTTGCTATCTCACTATTAGCAAGGGTCTCCTCTCATACTGAGAGAGACTTAGGTCTTAGTCCATGATGTTAGCGCCGTCGACGTTCCTCATAATGTTTTCATTCACCGAGCAGTGATAATTTGTAAACATATACACACATCATTTAAAAAAACTCGAAAAGTCCAAGGTGAACGCCGTACGATGTCTAACTGAGCAATAAGTGGGTACTATTCACTTTTTTTTTGGCCGTGTCCGGCCGGCCTTAGCATTGTCCCACCTCTCTCTACCCACGGGAGTCGTAAGAGCCGACTGAGGGAATACCAGGGGAGTGGGCAGCAGCACTCCCTCGAGTATTAACAACATCCACTGCGATCGCCAACCTGCCTGCCAAGCGTGGCGATTGCGGCATTATCCTCCATGATGGGACCGCTCGTTGTGGCGTTCTCTTGGGGAGGCCTATGTCCAGCAGTGGACGTTGAAAGGCTGATGGATGGACTCAATTTTATCAATCAAAAGAAGAAAATAACTGCATGTAATTCAACATATCTAATAGGTTGCAGAGGTGCTGATATTGATTTATTCCCGGAACTCCGCTTATCCCCAAGTTTTCTGTTTAATTTCAAACGTAGGTTTCCAGTCAGCCTTAATTATGTTAGGACAATAAATAAAGCCAATCTAGTCATAGAGCCTTGCTTATCCCAGCATAAGTGGGTCATCTCGATCGATGGATGTACCACTCTCTCACAGAAGATCAGTGTGAAACAACGGTAGGCACTCCGTTGTGTTTAGTATGGTGAGTGAGAGTGCCAAAGGTCCAAACCCCTTCCTCAAACCCCTATCTCCTTTTTTGTCCTTCCTGCCATCTCTTTATTATTCTTCTTATCCTCTCCTTATAATCCTTCTTATTCTCTCTTTATTATCCTTCCTATCCGCTCCTTAGTATCCTCCCTAACCTCTGCTTATTATTCTTATTCGCGCAAGTGATGTCTCTGGTTTTGCTAGCGTCTATATGCTACGCCAATTACAAAAAAAAAACCGTTTTTCTGGATTAAAAAGTAGCATAACTTTGTCTTTTTTTAGGTTTCAGATAAATACGGATATAAATTCCACAGTAAAAACTACATAATTGATATAAATAAAATATGATAACGTTTATTTATCTTACACAGAGTACAAAACTGTGAAATAGAAAAATATATAAGTACCTATTTATCTCATAATAATCAATAATTATATAATTTCAATAAAACTTGAACAATAATTCTGTAGACCGTAATGCGACTGGAGCCGCGGGCATATGTCGTAGTAGTGATGTGTCTTAACAAATCGAATGCTTGGTAACACGATTGTAATACGAAACATATATTCCGTATATTTGAGGCGAAATTCAATTTTCCGCAAGAAGGGGAGTTTCTTATTGTACGAGCGATTGAATCTACACACGTGAGTGTCTCAAGGAAATATTTAGTTTTTGTTACAAAAGCAATATCATTATTGAAATTAGGAGAGCTATTTCGGTTTATTTACATATGGTACTGACTGTTTTAGTGTCTGGTGGTAAAGAAAGAAATAAATAAAACAATTTTTATTGTCACTAAATTACAGAAGTAGGTATAGACTTTACAAAGTGTTACACTCATAACATTCGGAATTGACAATATGGAAAACGTATGTAGTAAGCAAGACGTATGTGTAGTAATGATGACACAGTGTAGAAATTACGATGCACGGTAACGCTGTTTTTCAATGCAGACCTTACCCGTTGTCCTAGGTGAGCGACGCGACGTGACACGATGCGACGTATTGCGGCTAATACTTTAACCGTTTTGCGTCGCATTCATATTAGACGACCACCTAGGCCATAGGTACATACAACCTCTATTTGATATTTTCGTGTCGCGTAGGACAACGGGTAAGAGAAAAAACTAAAAACAAATTTAACGCTCTGGGCCGTCGTGGTGGAGGACGGCCTAAATCCTTCTCATAAAGAAAAGAGTACCATGCTCAACAGGGAATAGTAATGGATTGAAAAAATTCGACGGATACCACTTACCATCAGGACGACCGTGATTCTTCTGCAACCACCTACAGTAAAAATTACAGTGCGGAGACAGCCTCCTCCCTCGTATGGGATCACCCTTTACATATTACTATTTTTTGTTTTTAGTATTTGTTGTTAGAGCGGCAAAAGAAATACATCATTTGTGAAAATTTCAACTGTCTAGCTATCGCCGTTCTTGAGATAGGTACAGCCTGGTGACAGACGCACGGATAGACAGACAGACAGACAGCGAAGTCTTAGTAATAGGGTCCCATTTTGACCCTTCGGGTACGGAACCCTAAAATGCAATTTTGTTCTTTCAAGATATATCTCAATGATACGTACCTAAGCTGTAACAAGTTTACGGTACGACGGACCTACTTATTTGGGACGCAAAGTTATCGGCAATATCTTCACTGGCGCTATGCCAAGATAAGAACTTTTGATGAATTTTTAAAGATATATTGATACCCCTTGTATCTGATGTTTCTAGTTAAAATCAGCACATTTTTATGGAACACCAGTTTTTTGCATAAAATATATTTATGTAAAATTAGAATGCATACATATATACCAACCTAATGTAAAGTAGTATAATATGACCGCAAACACATAAGATCATTATATTTAATGTGTTTAAATCCACCCAATAACCAAGATTATTAGTGTCATACATTAATCTAGTTTATTTAATACTAGCCAAAAGCTAGATTTTATCTCTCTCTATTGGGTGATCATAGTCCGAAGCGTAATCATCGCGATCCCTGCCAGCCTTTAATCCACAGGCTAAAATCCGGCTCGAATGCGTACCGCAGTGCGGGTTAGGGCGTGCCCCAGAGGCAACGCGTACCGACCCGCCCCCGTCGGTACGAACAATGGCAGATGCGGCAATGGGGGCCGCCACCCATCACGCCTTGCCTAGTTTGGCGGGTCGAGGGGAGCAGAGTGTCGAGTAGGCACGTGGAATATAAGAGGTGGTGTGGAAGGTAAATTACACGAGTTGGTAACCGTCATGTCGGACAGACAGCTTGATGTGCTCTGTGTAACAGAGACCAAGCGAAAGGGTAGCGACGCCTGTGATCTTCCTGGTGGCGGGATAGCTCTGTGGTCTGGTGTACCGCAGAGCGATCGAGCCAGCATGGGAGTGGGGGTGTTGCTGTCCGCTCGCTTGGCCTCAGGCGTGAAAGACTACAGAATGTTCAATCCCAGACTTCTACGGGTCCGAATAAAACAAGGTGTCACCAGGGTCTTCATGGTCGCAGCTTATGCTCCCGTAGGCTCTTCGGTGGCATCGGATCTAGAGAAGTTCTGGGATAATGTTAGGGAAGTTCTGGATTTGGCAGAAGCTAGTGAACGCGTGATCGTATGCGGAGACTTGAATTGATAGGTTGGGACCAAGCGTCCAGACTTCGAGGACGTGCTTAGTTCATTTGGTGATAAGAGAGTGAACGATGCAGGTAGGCTCATTGCGGATGTATGTATGGAGAGAAACCTTATTGTGTCAAACACATTTTTTCAACATAATGACATCCTGATATACATGGAGAAGGAAAGAACAGAGAAGTATGATAGATTTAATTCTGGTAGACAGACGCCTCCGAAGTAAAATTCTGGATACAAGAGCCTACAAGGGTCCCACTGTCGACACGGACCGCTATCTCGTTATTGCGAGATTTAGTGGCCTGTGGAGACACTGGCGAGAGCGTGTCCACTTCGGAGGGCTTGAAAGAATAAAGATTGAAAAGTTGCAAGAAGAGAGTGTAAGAGCAAAGTATGCAGAGGGTGTTTGTGAACGGCCGACAATGGCAAGTCAGCCGGGATCTGACATAGAAGAATGCTGGAGAGTATTGAAAGATAGTATGGTAGATACAGCGAAAGAAGTATGTGGATGCTCAAAGAAGCATAGGAAAGCGAAAGGTGATGCATGGTGGGATACGGAAGTAGCAGCTTCCGTAGACCAAAAGAAGAAAGCGTGGCTGGACTATGTATCTTCTTTGAACCTGAGTGCAAGTATGAAAGAGCAGAAGAAAGAAATATACCGGCAACGTAAGAATGACGCCAAAGCCTTAATGAAAGAAGCGTGATAGAGTAAATATGATTGCAGAAGAAAGGCTGACCGGAAAATTCGAGAGCAACACCAAACTTTTCTTGAGGGAGGTGAAGAAATCTCGGAGTGGTTGGTCAGATTTCAGAATGAATAAAATAAGGTCTAAAGGTGGAGACATTTTTACGCAAACACAAGATGTGTTATGCCGATGGAGTGAATATTTTGGAGATATGTATGCGGATGTTCAGGGTGATGCTGGTGCCACATGTGGTCTAACAGATCAGCATTCGGTACCGGCATCCTTTGATGACATTAGTATGGATGAAGTTGAATGGGCGATTAGAAGTTTGAAAAATGGTAAGGCAGCGGGTATTGATATGGTGTCTGCTGAGATGATCAAGCTTGGAGGCTCATGTGTCTGGGAATTCTTCCTGATGCTTCTTAATTTATGTTGGAGCTCAGGAATGGTTCCCAAGGACTGGAGAACCGCAGTCATCGTGCCCTTGTTTAAAAAGAAGAGTTCACGTTATGATTGTGCAAACTACAGAGCCATAAGCTTGACCAGTTTGGCAGCCAAAGTGTATGGTAAGATTATTGAAAGGAGAATGAAGATGCTGTCTGATGAATTTTTTTGTGAGGCACAAGGAGGTTTCAGGTGTGGAAGAGGATGCATTGATCAAGTGTTTTCTCTGCGCAACATTGTGGAGAAGCATCTGGCTGTAGGCCAGAGGGTTTTCTGCAGTTTTGTGTATTTGGAGAAAGCATTTGACACTGTTGTACGAAAGGAACTTTGGGACATTTTGCCGGAGTATGGTATTAACGGTAGACTGCTACAAGCGGTGCAGTCCAACTACATTGACTGCAGAGCTTGTGTGCGGCTGAATGATGGAATTTTACCCTGGTTTGATGCCAATATCGACGTTAAACAGGGCTGCGTTCTATCAGCCAGACTGTTTATCATATATCTGGATAAATGTCTACAAAGGTTGAATGAAATAATTGTGGGAGTTCAGATGGGCTACTGAGTGGTTAACTCTCTGCTAAATGCTGACGATGCGGTCCTATTAGCGCAGTCTGCGACTGACCTGCATACCCTAGTCGTTGTAATGGCAGAAGATTGTTAGAAAAGGGGCCTACGTGTGAATGTGAGCAAAACCAAAATAATGGTTTTTGAAAGAGAAGAAGCCAGAACAGATGTTAGAGTAGCAATAGGAAATGGTGTGCTAGAACAAGTGGATGAATTTATATATCTTGGATGTGGATTCAGTCGGGATGGAAGGTACACCACTGATGTAGAGAGAAGAGTGAATGCGGGAAATAGAGTGAACGGAGCATTGGGACAACTTCTTGGCAGCCACCACTTCAGCCATAAGGCACGTGTCGCAATACACAACGCAGTGCTTGTCCCAACGTTATTATATGGAAGCGATAGTTGGGTATGCAAAAAGAAGCATGAGAGTAAAATCAATGCAGTCGAAATGCGATCTCTGCGGAGAATCTGTGGAGTGAGGCTGACGGACTGCATTCGTAACAACGACGTAAGAGAGCGAGTAGGTATGAAAGAGAGTATTGATGTAAAGATGCGAAAGGGAATGCTCCGATGGTTCGGACATGTGGAAAGAATGCCAGACGAGCGACTGGTTAAGAAGATATACAATGCGAAAGTTGAAGGATGTAGGTACAGGGGGAGACCGAGACTCACCTACCTAGACCAAATCGGCCATGTATTGAAGGAAGGTGGAGTCTGAAGTCTCCGAAACCGGTGAGCGTGTATGAAGAGAGTTATGAATGTCGAGGAAGCGAGAGATGTATGTAAGACTAGAGCCTCTTGGCACTCTGTTCTCTCTGCCGACCTCGCAAGGCAAATGGCGTGATGATAAGTTAGTTAGTTAGTTTTTATTTATCTCCGGTTCCCGATATAGTAGCGGGATAAAATGTATACCAATTTTTAAGTCTAATCAATACCTATCAAATAAAAAATCCGCTTAGTAGTTTTTGCGTGATGTGCGAACAAATAAGCAGACAAACAGATAAACAGACAAAAAATCAAAAAAAAATTGGTTTGTGTTTAGACACGCTTATATAACTTAATACAGTCATATTTGTTTTCAAATATCTGAAATGTACAGACACAGCTCTGTTACAGCTTTGTAATAGTATAGATACAACAATTCATTTGAAAAACTAACATAAGTTTAAACATATTTACAAAAATATATTCTAAACTATCCTAATTTAAAATAATTGAAATAAAAACAAAAATATATTAAAATTATGCCTCAACTATGCGGAGCAGTTTTACTCCGCATCACTGTCTACTGGCAACGTGCCCAGAGGGCTGGTAGCATTTCCGCGTTTATGTGTAATGGTTATCCTTTGTGGTAGGTATAAGGCTGACTTTCCGATTACATGAAGCGTCAATTAGCCTTCTAGAAATTTCTTTATAAATGTACCAGCGTTCTGACCCCAAGACCCAAACAATATATAGTTGCTCTCGAGTTTATTATATTTCCACAGGTTGGGGGTATTTGCCGATACAGCAGCACCACCAGAACAATCCGAGGTTTTTGGCAGATATGATGGCACAAAGGTGTCAACGCATACAACTAATACCTATTCATCTTCCAAAACATTAAAGACATACCGTCTGATCTCTGCCCATCGTCGCGTTCTAAGCCTTCAGGTTAACTTACGTCTGGTATATCGGCAGTAATAAGAGCACAACGGATTATCTCATTAAAATTGGCATGATAATTATGATATTCTGCCTGCACTTTTGCTTAATGATAGACCATGACTAAGACTATTGACAGCCTCCCCACAGTGACAGCGCTGTGCAGTAACACATGGGGCTTCTACACAAAGAAAAGTTGTTATGCGGTATGTTATGTAATCCATCATGATGCCTGTGCTGGACAACGGAAGTGCTTGAACCCAAATGCTTGATTCTGCAGCACGCTCAGCAGCTCTAATGGAAGTATTTATTCCATCAGCCTTTCAACATCCACTGCTGGACATAAGCCTCCCCAAGAGGGGATAATGCCGTAATCGCCACGCTTGACAGGCGGGTTGGCGATCGCAGTGGATGTTGTTAATACTCAAGGGAGTGCTGCTGCCCACTCTCCCCCCTCAGTCGGCTCTTACGACTCCCATGGGTGTAGAGGGGTGGGGCAATTCTAAAGCCGGCCCACACGGCAGATATTTGTTAGATTACTTCTAATGATCTCGCAAAACGGCTCTTCTCATTGTCTTTGTGAAAGTGGATTTTAACGGTGTTCGGTAAGTCATTGTTTGGACATGGCATTTTCCAAGCGGTTACAGCATCTATCTACATACATCTTCAATATCAATTAGTGTGGAAGATAAGACTTGACTTCTATGCAGTGAAGCGACGACAGGAACGCCGGTAAACTTTAAAAAAATTGCGAATGTTGAGCCACCTAAGCGAATCAGCAAGAGTTCAGTAATGTTACCTAAAAGTGCCAAACATTTTAGATAAATGGGATGGTTTTCAAACATGTGTAAATTTTAAGACGAAAAGATAATAACTAAAATATGAATGCGTATAATATTTTAGAAAGCGGTTCTTGGATTTATCTTTATCCTTTTTTCTACAAAAGAGTCATAGGCGCAAACTAAAATGGGGGACCCAAAGAGGCGAAATGAGTTTCGTTCTATAATTTGGATATTTTGAGCTAATGATTTGAATTTAGAGAGAACTGAAATGTCATCTTTTTTTTATTATTAAATAATTCGCATAATTATTTAAGAATTTAATTTCGAACCAATTGCCTGAAATTATATTTAACCAAACGAAATCTTGTAGAACAGTTTCTAATTGGCTTCCAAGAGTCGCATAATCTAAATACCAGACATTAAATTTGGAATTTAGCTGCCGAATAATAGGGTGTACTGGTATTGCCAAACTGAAAATGACAGACCCAAGAGGGTCACCCTGTTGACAACCAATTGCTGATTCTAATAAGTTGTCTTCTGTATAATATTATAAAGCTGTAACAGAGCTGTCCCTTTACATTGAAGTTAGTTGTATAAAAAAATACTGTTTCTTATCTGTTTAACTGTTTGTTTGTTTGCACATCATGCAAAAACTACAGAACATATTTTGATTAAATTTTTTGATTGATTGCTCTTGATTAGACTTCAAAACTGGTATACATTTTATTCCGCTGCTAGATATATCGGGAACTTGTGATATGCACTAGCATTTGTCTGCGGTAGATTCACACGTATATATAATAACCATTCGAACTAATAACCACGTTGAAATTCTAAGGCCGCTTAAAACATTACTTATCATTATAACACGACAACACTTGGATATTTTAATGTATATTTTAAGCATTTGACCTGCTCAGCCATTTCCCAAAACACAAAAACTTCAAAAATCGCAGGCGCCACCCAAGACATTAAGAATGAATATTATATTAAAATTTATAACCTGGCTTGATTGGCAAAGCATCTGGAATGGTTTTCCAGGAGATGTAGGTTCAAATCCTGCTCGTGACTATAATGGTTTTATAAATAACATAACGTAGTTTAGACTGGAGAATTATAATCAGAACAAAGTACATTATTACAAAATATGTAAGAGGTAATGACGTTATTAATGTGTGTGGGAAAAAGGGGGCGAGTGTTGCCAGGACTTATATATAATTAACTTTAAATTTTAAACAGATAATGTTGCCTATTACTACAACAGTGACTATTATTTTCGATTTCACAATTTCGCACTTTGTGTTACGACAAAAGTTTATATTACAATTGTAAAGTGAAAGGGTCAAGAGCTCATTTCCACTTGATAAAACACATTTCTAAG
Organism: Leucoma salicis; assembly: GCA_948253155.1. NCBI lineage: Eukaryota > Metazoa > Arthropoda > Insecta > Lepidoptera > Erebidae > Leucoma > Leucoma salicis. Next base: position 22,548,338 of record OX411807.1, read on the forward strand.
CTTAAACTATTAATTTTAAAGAACGGGTGCTTTCCAGCCAGTTGTAGCTTACAAAAATGAGTTATTAAATAAAAATAAAATCAGTACGTACAAATAATAACATTTCATACGAATGGGATGAATTACCTTTCAATTTATATTATATATTTACGAAATGGTATGATGGACTTTGAATAAACATGACCCATATACTTGAAACTAATTACAGAATTCCGGCTTAACGTGAATCGTGATAAGCCAGCGGCTTTAGATCGTTGAAAACGAGGGTTAGAAAGCCGACCCATTGAAGCGCCAATATAATACGTCCGGTCGTAAATAGATGACACTGTTAGCCTGATACCATTGCGGTCGCAATCGACTCTTCAAACTGATTAAAGTCGTAACGCTTATTATACACAACATCTATTGAATCTATTGAAGACGAAGCTTTCTTATAATTCTGCTTATTATTAATATGCATAGGTACCTATATAAATATATATACCTATTGTAATCAGAAAGGGTAAGTCATAATGTAAGAAACCTCTTTTATTAAGTTATAGGTATATGTTTAGCTAAATAAAATAAGGTAAATATAACAAAATTAATATTCTTTATTCAAAAACCAAAATGTGTATATTCCTATCCCTGAATGACGAAATTGTGTGTAAGTAAATAAATAAATAAATATTCACGGACATTTTTCACACAACGTCCTCTGGTCCCAAACTAAGCTTAACGCTTGTGCTATGGGTACCAGATTACGGATATAATACATATACTTTTTTTTTTGTAAATACATACTTATAATAGATAGAAAACACCCAGACGCAGTACAAATATCTATGTTCATCACACAAATAATTGTCCCGAGTGGGAATCGAACCCACGACCTCGTGCACGGAAGTCAGTTACACCACTGACTACGCCACGAGTTACACAATTTCGTCGCTCAGTTTACCCGCCTCAGTTATTTTAAAGTTTTATTACTATGTACTTTCTCAGAGCCTTATATCTTTTAACATTTTTTATCGATATCTATCAGAGGCTTGTGAAAAGATAGGTGAACACAAAAAATTTGAAAATGTCAGAATTAAGAAGACTTACTGATAAGTCTTAACTTCTCACAAAATGTGAGAGTTGGTTTGAAGTAAAAAAGAGAACGAAACAGCTCTACGACAATTTTCAAGAGGCTTGGACTAAGATTGCCATAGAGACATGCCAAAAAGGCAGGCCAGCAATTGAATAGCATGCAATATATGTCAATACCAAATGGTTATAACCAACAACGGTAACCCCAAAATAATACCAAAATACTTGAAGTATATTTGATTTAATTGTCGTTAACAATAAAGAGAAATTGGTAATTAAATTATTTTCAGTATGATTCCTGTTATGATTCCTAGTGTCCTCAATTAGCTGTCCATGTTTTCAAAAAGCCTTTAAAGGCAGTCATTGTTAATTTCTAAGAAAATAAAATTTTGTTTATGACTACATCTTAGTTTCTTTTGCATGGCCTCATAAGCGAAGCGTTGAGGTGGGTATTACTCTCGCTTCACACTGAACAACTGATTTTTCAAACTTAAAATGTCACTATTTATCATATATTGCACTTGTAAAATAATATATACACAAACATATCAAGAAAAAACACAATTTTTAACACTCGTGATATATTTGATGCCATTTTCGTTATTTAAACTCGTTAAAAAACTGTTTAAAAAAGTTCTGTCTTGGACGTCCGTGTGTTGTAGGTAATGTATGTTAATACGATAACGACCAAAATACTTTACTTATCGATTCTTTTTTCTTTTAAGATTCAGTATAGTTACGAATAGAGGCCTATCACTTTTCACTTTCTGATTCGATGTGGTTTAATTATTATTAACTAAACCAAAAAATACTGAATATTTACACTCGACTCAACACTAAAACCAGCGCTCTACCTTATTTCATGAGAACTACTTCTATAGACCAATATAGAAGCACTTCTTAAAATTAGCGCTAGATGGCATAAGACATGAAACCCACATTAGTACTTTTTGAAATTAGCGCTACCTATGTGATTGATTGAAAACTACTTAGTAAGACCAATACATTATTAGTTACTTATCAAATAATCAATTTTATTGTGAAAAATGAAGATTATGAGCCGTGCACTTTTGGATTTTCCAAAGTATTTCAGCTTTTTTCGGGTTTAATTGTGCCTTCATTCAAGTACCAAGGTACCAAAATAAGGATTAAAGCTCAACATAGCTGGCGAATCGTGGGTGTGTAATACACCTCTGCCTACCCCTTCGGGGAATATAGGCGTGATGCAATGTTTTTTTTTAATATTTACTCACATAGAACTATCTATCAATAATTAATTACTCACGACTGTATATACTCGTATATACGCTAATTTTCCTGTCCTATATATTAGACTAGCAGTGCCCGCGGACTCCGTTCCGCGTTAGAAATATTTTTGTCCCGGCCCGTTTGCCCCGCGTAATACTTTAGGTTATAAGTTCGGGATAAATAAAAATTATGATGATGAAGATCTTTTGTTATTTTGGTTTTTTTTTATTGTTTTTTGTGTGTTTTATTTATTTTATGTTACTGTTTTTTGTTGTTATTTTTATTACTTGATGTTATTGTACACTATTTACATTATTTACATCATGTTTACTTATTTTAATTGTTCAAAACTTCTTGATATACTATATTAGTAGTAAGGTTATCATTTGGTCTTTCAGGCGTTCCAACCCGAGATAAGCCAACATATAACTGCCCATGGGAAAAACAAAACATTCTTGAGGATAGTGCATTGTATCCTCAATATTACACACCGTGTCAATGGACTTATAGCGTTTGGCTTGACCGGGAATTTTTACTAAAATTATTTTATTTATCTCATTCACTGAATCGTTTCCCCTAGAACAAAGCCAATGATAATCTCTTTCCATTAAACTTTCAAGACCGGGATATATTGCGTCTATCAGATCTTCTAACCTGTATAATATGTGACCTAACCGATTGTCAAGTTTAATGTCATCCCTACTGTTGGTGTTAGGGCAGCAAATTTTTCCTTCTCCAAGATTCAGTAGTTGATGTGGAAAGTCGTTATCGTAGTTGTCGCTCAAGTGGGCTCTCATGTTTGTTCGTAAATTGAGAGTTTCAACGGAACTCCATAAGCATGATGATTTTAAGCTTGCTCTGATGACATCGGCGCGTGTTCCTGTTGTTATTACTGGCAGCGTTTGCCGAAAATCGCCCGCAAAAACAAAAGTAGTGCACCCATATCAGCGTCTGAGTTTCTGATGTCTTTTAGCATACGGTTCATGGCTTCAATATGAGCTCTATGACTCATGGTACATTCGTCCCATATAATTAAGGATGTATCTTGTAAACGGCCGGGGCAGCGCGCACCGCACGTTTTTATTTTGCTAATATCTTTGAAGATATTTGCTTAAACTGTATAGAGTAAAGGGCACAAATATTCTACATTGAATTTCCGTTCTAAAAAAATATATTTATAAAGATATAAATTAATACCACATGGGCTAAATAAGCTTCACAAAAATTATTTTTAATCCACAATTTTAACAGTAAAATCAGTTATTGTGAGTTATCCGTTTGAGATACGCATATGCTATTGCGGACGTTTTTTACAGATTTTGATACGTTCTTTAATATTGTAGTACATTGTTTTGTTCTATCCTCAATGGTTTCCGCAGCGCACGCGATGAAAGCAATTTTTTTACAACTTGGATTACATTATTCAAGTTTAAGTAAACACAATAACGTAGATTTCTATTGGTGAAATAATTTTGAAAATCGGTTCAGTAGATCCAGAGATTACCCCTTACGACGTCACAAACTCACAAACGTTACCTCTTTATAATAATAGTATAGATTATACTAGAGATTACATACATTATTTAAAACACTTAATATTCTTAGTTATAAATATTTACAGACATTTCACACAATGTCCCCTGGTCCCAAACTAAGCTTAGCGCTTGTACTATAGGTACCAGCACACGAAAGTTAAAGAAATTTTACAATAACACATACATAAACCTACGATACAGATTAACATTTATATATATAGAGAGATAGGGGATAGGGGGGCCGACAGGGGAAGTGTGCTTAGGACATCAAGTTACCTTAATCCGGCACTGGATGGGGAAATAATAAACTTCATAACTTATATATATTATGCAATACATTATCTACTTGAGCATTGGATAGGTTCAATATTGTGTAAAAAGAAACACAATTGATCTGACTCTGGTATAATTTAGATATTAAAAGCTAATCAAATAAAATGAAATATATCTGATCGTAGAGACTAATGTGCAGTTTGCGTGTATAGCTTTCAATGTCAAGTGGTCCCCCATGGGTACCCATCGACCTTCACTTCCTACAGATTAACGTTTTGTTGACCATATTAGCGTGTATCAGTAGATAAAAAGAAAAATTAGATACTGAAAAATTAAACACACTATTTAAATATATCGACATTTTTATATATTTTTTAAATAATTTACACGTTTAGACATATCAATTATAAAGTGCAAAAATGTAAAATAAAAAATCCTCAATCACTGTTATTTTCGATTTGACATTTGCGCACTTTGTGTCCACCATTTAAATTGCTGAACTTCGAATAGCCGTAAGCATGTAATTAAATTATGCACTAGCAAATAGTGCGTGTGAGTTGTGAGTTTTTCTCTAAATTGCAATTCAAAAGACTTCACGGTATTAAAAAAAGACTTCCGACAGATGATGGTACAGGCGTCACCCAAGACATTAAGAAGGAATGTTTTTTTCTAAATTCGCAGTACCAAGCAATTGTCACGGTAGCTGAATTAGTAAAGCATCTGGGACAGTATTCTAGAAGATGCAGGTTCTAATCCTGCTCATGACTGTTATTTTTGGTTTCACATTTTGGCACTTTGTGTTAATTTATATGGCTGATCATATCAAATGCTTAACAAATATGTAAAAATATCTAAATATTTTTTAATACTTAATTTTCGTAGGGAAAAATGAACTATTACCATATTTTCAGCTCTGAAATATAACAGCTATGCTTGCATGCACTTATACCAATACGTCGCAGATAATGCTTACAATAAGCAGCAAATAAAACTATAAAGCTAAATCGTTAGATCATTTTTACATTAAAATCTTAAGTAGATAGTACTTAAAAACTTAGCTTTTATTTACCGCTAACTTAATATTAAACTTAACTTATACATATTTATAACTAACAAATTATGATACATATTTAACAGGATTCGACATCTACTGCCTCGGTGTTTTAGCGGTAGTGTATGCGACTGCTAATCATGAGGTCTCGGGTTCGATCCCTGGGTCGGGCAATGTTATTGAGCTTTTTCCTAAAAAGAAAAATTCTCAGTAGCAGCCCGGAGTTTGGAAATGTGCCCGGTAAGACGGCAGTAGGCTCGCCCCCTATTACGTGGGACTTAAACATAGCTGGCGAGGCGTGGATGTGTTTTATACACCTCTACCTACCCCTTTGGGGAATACAGGCGTGATACTATGTTTGTTTTTTTTTATTGGACATAAATATACCTAAATTAGATACTTAGTCAGTTGAATGGAGCGCTCTTCTCAAGTTAGCTAAATTATATGTTTAGGACAATATAGTGAGTGGTGAATTTACTATCCACAAAATATTTGTAACGCCACACAAGTTTTTGCGATTTTGAATATAAATAGTAGTAGTAATCCATCCATCCATCCATCCATAAGCCTTTCATCGTCCACTGCTGGACATAGGCCTCCCCAAAATGGGGGTTTTACCATAATACACAGGGGAACGCTTCTGCCCGGTCCCCCGGTAATCCTTTAGTCGGCTTTTACAACTCCCATAGGAAGAGACGGGGTGGAGCTATTCTTGGTGCCGGCCCCACACGGCAAAAGTAGTAGTAATAATACCATAAAAAAATAAGTGTTTCTAGATCATAATTGAGCTGACACTATACTGCAAACCGACTGTTAAACTTAATCTTGCTAATAACAGTAATAACTTAATAAAGGCTAAAATGAATAATCCTAACTATTATAAAGCTGTAACAGAGCTATGGATATTTAAGAAAAATAATACTAGGCTATTTTAGGCGATCACCGAAGGAATGTAATATAGTTTCAGTGGCCCGCCAATAAAGGCAGAGAGACGGCACACGGCGGGTTTCTTTAGTGGGCGAGAGCTCCACACTACCCAGTTCGTTGCCACGAACGACGGGGTGTGCGGTTAGGAACATTTTTTCCCACCTTAACAAAAAACAGGCTATTTTAGGCGCGTCTGAACGCTAAACAATTTGTTTCAGAATTTTCGTCTGTTTGTTTATTTGTTCGCACATCACGCAAAAACTAAAGGACCCGTTTTGATGCAACTTTATTTGTTTGATAGTTCTTGATTAAACTTTAAAACTGGTATACGTTTTATCTCGCTAATGTATTGAAAACATGAGATATTACCTATTTAAAAAATAGCTTTAATATTAATGACTGCAAGGCAAGGATATGGCATTCAGTCCATGGTCTATACACCGCTCACTTTGCAAAATCCTCTCCTCCTCCTGCCCAGTAAAGGACAACATCGTGAGGAAACCTGTATGGCTGATATATTTTGACGATAGCTTGTGGAGTTTGTTAACCCGCAATGTACCAGCGTGGTGGACTCTGCAATGGCCGTGCCCATCGGTGGAATAATAATAACGTTTATTTCGGAAAATCTTCATAGTGTTAGTAACAATAATCCTATCCTATGTTAGTTAATTTAATGTATTCTAAAAAAAGATTTCAATTATATTATGTTATTCTGTATTCCAAACAAGTGTAGCTTATATAAACTAGTCTTCAAATCTTTACTCCGGGGTATGCAGTTTGGTACATTGTTCCCGCCTACACAAAAAAAGGTTTGAATATTTAAAATTAAATACTTGCCAAACTTTTACACAAACCGTGATTCACGCCTACTCACAGTTTTTACGACACAATATTATACGTTAATATTGTGTCGTAAAAACTGTACAATACACAATATTATACGTTAATATTGTGTCGTAAAAACTGTACCAAACCAAAACCATATGACAAGAGAAAGCTCTTAAACACCTCGTCTTACAATGTAGGGATATGGTGCAGTAAAAGTTAGCACGAGTATAAAAGTAGGTTCATGTAAGCGACAGCCTTTTAATATTATGCTACGCTTTCCAAGAACTTTTTTATGTTCATATAAAATTGATTTTATATCCTTTAGATCACATAAAAGTTAAACAAAAGGCACTCTAACTATGAAAACTCAAGAATTGATTTTAATGAAACCTATATTGTTTGATAGACTAAAAATAGTGTCAAATATTTAATCTCGCTACAATATCGGTAACATGAGATATAACCAAAAAACTGGATTTTAACTGTAGCGGAGCTGCCGGCAAATGGTAGTCTTTGTAAATTAGGTATGTTATGAAAATCAATTGCCGTGTGTTAGTCTCGTAAATACTCAAAAAAGTACCGATTTTGATAAATATTCGTGTGTATTAAGTGGGCCCCTGGACCTACAAAAGGATTCTTAGAGGACGCTGCGTTTGTATACCAGGATTTTTATTATCAATTTTTTACAAATATTTGTTCTTTTGTAATTCTTCACTTATCAAAACGTGAATAAACACTGAAATCTCTACCGCCGCCCTTATAATATAAACATAGCATCACACCTGTATTCCCCGAAGGGGTAGGCAAAGGTGTATTACACACTCTCGATTCGCCAGCTATGTTTAAGTCCCACGTAATAGAGGGCGAGCCTATTGACGTCTACCGGGCACATTTCCAAACTCCGGGCTGCTGCTGAGAATTTTTCTTTTTAGGAAAAAGCCCAATAACATTGCCCGACCCGGGGATCGAACCCGAGACCTCATGATTAGCAGTGGCATACACTACAGCTACACCACCGAGGCAGTTATAACATAAATTCAAATACACAAAACAAAATCTGGGGCTGCAAGCAAGCCGGCGAACGTTCGCGTAGAACTACGTTTGCCGGATTTATCCAATAGAAAAAACACTGAAAATTATTAATTTCAGTAAAATGGAAAATAATATTTGAAAGTATTTCATTGTGTATGGAATACAATGGCTCAAAGTGTATCGTGAATTTATTCATTTCGCCTTCATAATAATAAAATTTTAGTGTCTGTTAAAATGCCACTGTTGATACGAATCAACGATTATTATAGTAGTAAAATGAGTGATAACGACCCTCTAATGTGGTCATTAGCAGTATTATACAACTGCTCATTCAACGGAAAATAACTGTGGCATATATAGGTACTGTATTATGCTTTCTCAGTATATTATGTAGTACATTGTACGACTGTAACCCGTGACTTTGTCAATGTGGAACCTTTTTTTTTATAAATCGGGTCCGCGAAGGTGTAGTATTTTCATAATTTTTAGGGTGAATATAGTCAAGTGGCTGCTTGTAAAAAAATTGGCACCTTGGGTTTGAACTGTACCAGTACCAGTCTTTAGTATCACCACAAGGTATATAACCTACTTGCAAAATAGTGAAACTTGTATAAAGTATAATAGCTGTCATAAAGAAACACAATTATTTTTAATTGATTGCTTCTGCCATTGATCTATAGATTAAGGAAGGATACACAGTTGCAAAGAGTGTATACTAAATACTTGTGTTTAGAAATCGAGGTAAAAATTGTGTATATAATCTTACGTAAATGTAAAGCATTTCTTTCGCATTAATTTTATAAAAACATAACAATTTTTAGCTGTTTGTTTGAGTGTCATGACACTATTCAGAAAGCACGGGAGAAAAAGAGACACTCAATGAGTTTTTCAAAAGAGATTTGAGTATTACTAGGCATGTGGATACGTTGCGGGCGTTGCGGCTGCTTGTGCGTCGAAATAACACTAAATGGGAGCTGGGTGCCATTTTGGTACTTATATGATTTGTTCGTCTTTCATATTCCATCCATCCCATCCATCAGCCTTTTAACGTCCACTGCTGGACATAGGCATAAAATTTTAATCAATTAAAAATTTTAAAATGTTTATTAATTATTTTGATATATTGAAGTGAGAATAACAAAAAAAAAATATTTTCCTAGTGAAACTTGATTTTTGTTTCATGGTTTTAGAGTGAAACAACAACATTTTTCATTAATTTATTAGCCTCAATGACCTGGAATAAAACGGATGAATCAAACAAAATAAAAAAAAAAATAAAAAAAATGGTATTTTTTTTTGGTCTACTATCAGGGTAAAGAGTCTGTTTTGGGTTCTAGATTCTGTGAAAAAAAATCAAAATTTGAGATAATATTTGGAGCCAAACGAAACCCACAATTCATTGGACATCAAAATCTGAGGGGGTCAGGCCAATGACCGCGTGGTTTGACGTAGAATGCCCCTTAGGTAAACCCCAACTACCTGCGGAATTATACCGTTGACACTCTCTTCTCTCTAAGATAGAAAGAAAGAAAGAAAGACAAACTTTAAAAAAAAAAATGTATAAAAATGGCCTAGGAAAATCAGAGGTCTAGACGTCTGCCTCTTCGATGTTTATCGTTTTGAAGATGATTCCGACCATCAGTTCAAAAGGCAGACACGAACAAATGATTTAGCAAACTTTTTTTTTACATTTTTGAAGCGCCATCAATTGAAAACGCAGCGCTACTATGGTGGCAGACTATTATTCTATGGATCTTTATATCGTCATTAATCGAACAATTTGGGTCTACCAAGTGAACATTTCATATACATATTTTTAAATCATAAACATTTGTTTAAAAATTAATTACTCAAATAGTCAGAGATCAGTCGAAGAGGCAGACACAAACAAATGATTTAGCATATCGTTTTTTTTTACATTTCTAAGGTACTGTCAATTGATAACGCAGACCTGTTATGGTGGCAGACGCAGTCCTTAATGGTATTTATGGTGCAATCAAATATAAATAATATATATTAATTAAAAAATATACCGACGCTTGAAAGGCAATAATTACCAAGCGAAATTTTGGGCAATATTGAGTTATATACATCATTGAATTCAGAAAAAAAATCTGCGTCGATTAGTCCTACACTCATGCCACTAGGACGAATTTTAATGTAAAAAATATCACATTTTCTTAGTTTTCGGCGACCAAGAGACCGAAATTTTACCGGTTTTTTATTAACTTTCACTTAGTAAATATTTGATTTTAACTTTTTACACTTGGTAATTTTTGTCTTGACTCGAATTAATGCGTTTAAACATAAAGTATTTTCTTCCTCACGGTATCTAAGATAAGAATATTGCTTAAGAAAATTTACTCGATTGAAAATGTTTATTATTCGTCGTTTAAGACTTTTTGACACACCTTAATTATGTAATCATTTTCATTTAGTATTTTTTTCCTAAATGCAATGTACTTAAAAACGTAATATAGTAATGTTTTTCCTACCTAAAAAGTATATTATTTTGTCGCTAGGTAATATTTTCCCTGTCGTTTTTTTACTGTTTTTATTACTTAGATAACTGTTACTGATATAAAATTAGTATAAAAATTAGCTTTTACCTGTTGCACTTATTCTGTTTTGTCGCTTATATGCACTGTAAAGCAGAATTTGAGTGGCTGTTGGTAACAAAAATTACGATTAGCCTTCACCAAACTGTTGCTAAGGTAACCCAGGCGGGTTACCTAAGCGAACTCGCGCGAATCGCACTTAGTATCATCGCGTAGCTTGATTATACTTCTTGATAATGCTTGGTAAGCATTTTCATGAAGTATAAAAAAATATGTGTTATTTAACACACATATTATATTCATTTAAATTAATTATTTTAGGTACTCAATGAATAGCAATAAGTGAGTAGATAGATGTACAAATTCTACCTTTGTGGGTTGCTCTCAATTTGGCGAATCAAAAATTATAAACATCAGAAAGGTCTTAAACCTTAGTGCTAAGCTGATAAAATGTACATTGATTATTTAGATGAAGATTACTCAACCATTATCGATTGTGATGAAGCTATAATTTAAAATGAATGGTTAGCATCTACTTCTTCTTTTAATGGCGATGAAGTAGTTTAAGATTTAGCAAAAACAAAAAGTTAAAAAAGAAATAATCTAAAAGAAAAATACAAATATAAATAACATTAATGAAAATATAGTTGAGGAAATAAAAAAGGCTTGATAAATAAAAGAATAAACTTATTAAAGGAACGGCCACAAAAAATAATTGCTGGACAAGAATATGTGCAAAGTGATCATCGAATCTAAATCTGTTCCACTGGAACATCATCGAATCTAAACCGCCACCTAACCCATTCAATAGTATTTAGTAAAACAATGTGGAAATAACTGGGAATATATTGATACTGAAAAAATACCGAAGATATTTAATCATTTCTGGGGACTATTTGGAAATCTTCAAAGAGATTGATTTAAATTCAAATTCAAAAATATCTTTATTTCATAGGCCTATTAAATAGCACTTAAAATCGTCAATAATACACTAATAATTACACAAACACACGAGCGCCTGAGGCGAGCGCATCCGCAATAACAAAGTGGCGATTGCAATCGCCACAAGCGGCCGGATTCCGTAGTAAAGCCTTTCATGAGAAGAACCCGGCAAGAAACTCATGGGCCACTTTTTTAAATTGCCAATTTATTACAACTTAATATAATCTTTATTAATTAGTAAGTATAACACAAAAAGGAGAGATAGGTGGAAGCGGCTTGATTCGGGAAATCGCTCGGCTAGTTCTAAGTATAATATTAATGAAGGGGAGGGCAGGATACCAGTATGTTTATAATTTTAAGAAAATCTTATAATGTCTTCTTCTTCGCCTGGCCCTATCCTATTTTATTTAGGGACGGTCCTCCGTATCATGCGTCTTCAGGCAGCTCGGTCCTAGGTCGTCACTTTGTTGACTTGGGCTTCTTTGAGGTTCTTATTTACTACGTACATCCATGTGATTTGGGGTCTTCCTCATCCTCGGGGTTTAGTTTCGATATCTAGCACTTTTCTGGTCATGTGGTCGGATAGTCGCCTCATAACGTGTCCGCGCCACTGCCGACGGCTCTCCTGTAGTTTATCTGCGATAGGTCTCACTTTGAAGGTGCCTCTTATGTGTGTGTTTCTGACATGATCCAGCCTAGTTACACCATCTGAGCATCTTCATCTCTGCGCAGTGTAATTGATTTTCGTACTACTTTTTGAGTGGCCAGCATTAGGCTCCGTATGTCATGGCTGGTCTGACGGCTGCTCTCCCTTTATGTGCACGGGCATTCGAAAATCTAATTATATGATTTTTTTAATGGATAAAAAACTCAATTTGTAAATTTCGCAACCTAAATTTACCTCGTCCATTAATACTTTGCTTTGAATTTAGTACAACTACGTTAATAAATATTTTATTGTGATAATATAGTACAAAAAAGGATGGCAGTGAATGTGAGCTAGACGAAAGTAATGGTTTTTGAAAGGGAAGATAATATGACAAATTGCTAGATTCTGATTGCAAGAGGAAAAAGTGGAACTACTGAAAGAATTTATATACCTTTACCTGGATTCAAAATTTACGAGAGATGTAAAGTATGGCTGTGATATTGAGCGGAGAGCAAAAGCTGGAAATAAAGTGAATGGGGCACTGCATGGCTTTATGAACAGCCAGAAAGTGTCAAAAAATGCACGCATAGGGAGTGCTGGTCCCTACACTTATGTACTACCAAGATGCCCCTGACTATTCGGTGATCACTCCCAGTTTTAATCCAGCTGATCACTGAGACATCATTGAATAAGTGTCACTTGTCCGACAAGATGAAGTCAATCTCGTTTTTTACTGAACCATCAGGGCTTAACTAGGTCCATTTCCACTGGGGCTGCTTCCTGAAGAAGGAATTCATAATGTAGAGGCCTTCTGTCTCCAGAAAATCAGCCAGCATCTGGCCCCTGTGATTCTTCTGCCCGAAACCATAGTGCCCCACTTTCAGCTCATCGTCTGTCCTTTTGCCTAGTTTTGCGTTAAAGTCTCCCATAACCACCGTGAAGTAGGTTTCAGACGAGCGGACGGCCTTCGAGATATCCTCATATAAGGCCTCCACCTCGTTGTCGGAGTGTGGCGAGGTCGGTGCGTAAACCTGTATGACCTTCAATGAATACCTTTTGGTTATTCTGAGTATAAGGTATGATACCCTACTCGACACACCCTCAATCCTCTCCACGTTGCCTACGAGAGACCTGCGAATGATAAACCCGACACCTCCTTGGGACTGGTGGTCACCCTCCCGCTGGAAGAGCAAGTTTCCGAACTGGAGGATTGTCGTGCCCTCACCCTCTCTTCGGACTTCTGACAACCCTATTATCTCCCAGCGGATTTTGCTCAATTCCTCTTCCAGCTCGGTGATTCTTTCGTCGGTCCGAAGTGTCCGAACGTTGTGCGTTACCAGGGCCAGAGGTCGTTGTTTGTGGTAGCCTTTCCGCTACTGGAGATTCTTCGCACCCCCTTCTCCGCCGTTACCGGGCCCGCTACCATTAGGCCACGGAATAGCGGAGCTGCCGTGACTGGGGGCCATTTCTGGTTGTGTGCTTGTCATGGGGGATAATGTCTGCCGTAATCGCCACGCTTGGCAGGCGGGTTGGCGATCGCAGTGGATGTTGTTAATACTCGAGGGAGTGCTGCCTCATCGACGGCTCAGAATAATACCTACCCGTAATATTATAATAGACATGTGTGCTCAGCATTTTCTAAAATTTGTGTCATATGGTGTAAAGTGTAATCTGATATTTCTTTAAGATTATATTTAAAGAAAATATTATTTTTTTTTTTTTTATTACAATGCATATTAAAGCAAAGTATGTAAGGGGTTCAACACGTGACAAATACTCAATACCAAAGTATTGAAAATTTACAGTCTGAGATATGAAGTGATCTGCTTTAATTGGATGGCATGCAATTTGATGAATCTCCTTCTCTAGGCGCCGTCGCCTACCGTTGTACCCGTGCTGTACTACCGTTAGTTCATAAATAGAAATTAGAGCATCAAATTATTTACTATAGTAACAACTTTTTTGTACATCTTCGAGAGAGCCATTTGCTGCATACGTCATTTAAGAATTAATAAACGATTACCTTGAGTGAACTGATACAGAAACCAGTACCAAAGTTTCTAAATGTGAAGCGAAACTGAATCTGAATCAATTTAATTGTAGATATAACTTTTGACTGTCCTACTACTCCACGTGTACAAATATAAGCAACCGAGTGAACGAACACATAGTCTGGCATCGTACATTACAAAAGCAGTTTAAACAATTTCTCCCCTATTCCACACTTCGCCTGCTTGATTCACTAGAGAATCTATAGACGTTTATGGAAACGTTTATGGAAATGGTTTCATGTAACTATATTCAAGTTATATTATATATTACCAATAATAACGGCACGTCATGTGTTTGGTCAGCTAATTATTCGTACGGTCAGCTTTGACCAACATTTCACGATTATACTCGTATAATCACCTAATCGGTAGCATCATTATGTCGATCAGCCTATTCTGATGCTTGATCTCAATATGACATTTTATTAATAAGTTACACTATAATAATTTATAACTGCCTCGGCGGTGTAGCGGTAGTGTATGCGACTGCTAATCATGAGGTCTCGGGTTCGATCCCCGGGTCGGGCAATGTTATTGAGCTTTTTCCTAAAAAGAAAATTCTCAGTAGCAGCCCGGTGTTTGGAAATGTGCCCAGTAGACGTCAATAGGCTCGCCCCCTATTACGTGGGACGTAAACATAGCTGGCGAATCGTGGGTGTGTAATACACCTCTGCCACCCCTTCGGGGAATACAGCCGTGATGCTATGTTTGTTTGTTTTATAATATTTTATTGGCACCCCCGAAATCCAAGACTTTAAACGTCATTCGTTCCAAGATGTAATGTTAAGAAGCTTAAGTATCTCTTTTAAGATCCCTCGCGTCTTTTAAATAACTGCTGTTTTACCAGTCATAAAAGGCAGCCCAGAAAATAGTACTGCATATATTCGTGAAAGAATATGCTATGCGAGTAACAAACCAGAAAATGAAAGAATATGGCTACAATCAGATGCACAATAAAATCAACAACTGTTAATCAGAAAAATATTAATTAATTATATAAGCTATCGTGTCGACAATGCACTCAAAATATATAATAACGCAAAAGAAGAAAACAGGCTAGCACGAACACATATGTAAATATAAATATTCATCTTCACGTATTTACCCACTCACATCATTTCCTACAATTTCGTTTGAAATCTGGCAATTTCCTAGCTAATTTTAGCAATCATGCATATTTCTATAATTTAGCATAAGCCGGATTTGCGTTAGATGTTACAGTTAGATAATATTAGAGCCATGTTAATTTCATTATTTGAAATTATTTTTGAGATTTTAAATATTTAATTATTATTTTTATTTTATTATTATTTATTACTACAGGTGGCAGAGGAGACAACGCCACGGTGGTGCTCGATAGTAGGTAATCTAATCATCATAGTAATCTCAATACCGGGAGCTCAACCATTGTTAAAGATCAACCAGTGCTCAGTTTATCTCGAGATTGCAGTTTATCTCGAGATAAATGGGAACAAAAACGTCTTCAATATACAATCTTATAATCGCATAATCAGTTACTTTTCAAATCTATACTATTATAAAGCTGTAACAGAGCTGTGTCTGTACATTTAAGATATTTCAGAAAATATGATATGTAGGCGTGTCTAAACACAAATCATTTTTCTAAACGTTTTTACGGGATTTATACCATGTAAATTTTTACTTACGAGTTTCCGATATTTCGGCACTGTTGCAAGCGCCATGATCACGGAGCGGTATAAATAACGTAAAAACGTTTAGAATTATAAGTGACCATGAAAGTTTGAAATACAAATCATTTTTTTTTGGATTTTATGTCTGTTTGTCTGTTTATCAATATCAATTAAAAATTAATCATTAATACTACATATAAATTTCTGTGGTACGGTTGCACACTGTTCCAGTGATCCGACCAAACGTAAACTTGTATTTTTGTTGAGACGGGAGAAAATATAACTAACTGCACATCTCGTCGTCTGGGGCAACGAACAGTGTAGTGTGGGGCTCTCACCCAATAAATAAACCCGCCGTGTAGAGACATGGCACAGGCAGAGGCCTGTTCTGGCTTCAGTGGTCGTCGAAAAGCAACCATAAAAACTCATTCAAAGGTCGTACAAAAACATATCAATACTACCTTTTACCGTCGCCCATGGCCTCGACTATACCGAGAGTATTGTCAAGCCGCTGCTCACCAATTCATTTCACAGATGAAATGAAATATAAACGGCTACCTCCTGCTACAGCCAAAACGCAACGATGTGCTTCATGGCCGGTCACACGGGAAATGGTGGTACCAACCCGCACGGGCCGGATACCAAGTGAGTACTCCCACTTGGTACCCAGCCCTACCACCAGTCATGCAATGGATGATAATTGCTTACTTCCCTTAGTCGCCTCATACGACACCCGTGGGCAAGAATGGGGTGGTGACACTTGTATTCTTAATCCGTCACCACACGAATAAAACCTATTATAAAGCTGTAACAGAGCTATGTCTGTACATTTAAAATATTAGAGAAAAAATGTCTGTAATAGGCTATATTATAGGCGTGTCTAAACACAAAACGTTTTTTTAGATTTTTGTCTGTTTGTTTGTTCGCGCATCACGCAAAAAATAATGAACGGATTCTGTTGCAACTATTTTTATTAGATAACTCTTGGTTAGACTTAAAAACTGGTATAAATTTTATCCGACTCCCATATCGGGAACCTGACTAAAAAGCAGCTTTTAGCTGCGGCGGAGCCGCGGGCAAAGGCTAGTTACTTATACTTTTGAAGGAAATATTTATCTTCACTTCTTAGTGACTAAACATTTATATGGATATATCTTTAATTGCCTGCTATATTAACATCCTTCTGTTCAGATTCAAGAATAAAATGAATTATGTATGTGCTGACACAGCTCTGAAGAGTGATGTATGATAATGGGCGTTCGATAGCGAACTTTGACATTGGTAATTCGTAACCTCGAGTGTCTTGAAGTATACCGACGACGTAAAAGGTCAACGAAAGTGATAAATAGCTCACAAAGTAATTGGCAAAATTTACTTTTGTTTTATCGCCTTTTTTATGAGAATTATATTTTTCAGCCTCTTTGTTTCTGATGTTAGATCTACTCGTGCATCTATTGTTGTTTATAATACTGATAGCTTTAACTTAAAGTACAAATTATAATTTGTGAATAAGGAAAAACAGTATTTTAGTACAGGCGGGAACCAAACCTGCGTCCCTTCCCATCGGGGGAAGTGCTCTAATCCA
This sequence comes from Leucoma salicis, assembly GCA_948253155.1. Classification (NCBI taxonomy): domain Eukaryota; kingdom Metazoa; phylum Arthropoda; class Insecta; order Lepidoptera; family Erebidae; genus Leucoma; species Leucoma salicis. The sequence continues at coordinate 22,565,740 of OX411807.1, forward strand.
CTGAGCTACAGTACTATCTTTTAGACATACCCAATCTCCTTATCACATTTGTCTTAACGACCAACGCCCTCTATCGGAATTTAATTTGGATTAATGCATGTCCGATAGAGGGCGTTGGTTGTTAAGACAAATGTGATAAGGAGATTGGGTATGTCTAAAAGATAGTACTGTAGCTCAGTGGATTAGAGCACTTCCCCCGATGGGAAGGGACGCAGGTTTGGTTCCCGCCTGTACTAAAATACTCTTTTTCCTTATTCACAAATTATAATTTGTACTTTAAGAGTAGCTGAGCATGTTAAGTGCTAAAATATAGATCAAAAAGCTTGAACTTAACTTTATAAAGGCCTTTGCCCGGAGCCCAAAGGTTAAATTTAGGTTATATCTCAGGTTCCCGATATAGTAGCAGGATAAAATGTGTACCAGTTTTTAAGTCTAATCAAGAGCTATCAAATAAAAAAAGTTACATCAAAATCTGTTCAGTAGTTATTACGTGATGCGCGAAAGTGAATAAACAAACAGATAAACAGACAAAAAATCTAAAAGGAGTTGTTTAGACACACCTATATAGCCTAATACAGACATTTTTTCTCAAATATCTAAAATGTACAGACACAGCTCTGTTACAACTTTATAATAGTAAGGATAGAAGAGAAGGATGCAGCTTTCCAAAAATTCCCGACTACCCCCCGTATTCATAAAGGATGTCCTCGCGTAAGAAGAGGATTTCCTCATGTAAAAAAATGGGTATTTGGTATCAAATTATTGATCATTTGTTGCAGAAGCTAAAGAATTATATTTACGTTACCTATTATGTTACACGCAATACATTTTGTAAAATGAGTTTTGTTTCATAATTTTGTAATTTCCGCATTAACACGCGGAAGGAGTTTAAGAATTAATTTTCCACCATCATGAATTTTACTATTATATTGTCTCATCAATTAATGATGAGGTGATGTTTTCTATGGTAAGTATCTGTTAGTAACATCGGCATATTATAGAGTTTTGGGAACGACGATTTGTGTGTACGTATTATATTTACATACATACTGGATTTTGAATAATAACAGTTTACTCATATTAGTGACAATGATGTTTAAGTAAATAGGAGTCACGTTCTAGTAAATGGCTTACCGATATTGTTTCATTATGGCAAAGTACTATATTACAGGTGTGTGTGTGTACCATAGATGTAGTATATACTAATACTATATCTATGGTGTGTACATTATGCGATAGATAATACGGAACGCATGATAAAAAATGAGACACGGAAGATCACCGACAAAAATCGGCCAATTGCTTGAATTCGCGCGCAAAGATTACCGCGCGATAGACATCATTGTATTAGTGTTATGATAAAATTTTATTATAATTAGGTGATATTAGTAATGGCAATGGTGTATTGCCGCAATGTAGAAATGCATCTAAATAACACACGCAAACTATTTAATTACGGCAGATGAGCCACGCTATACTGATGACAAGTGGTAGCGGCCGCTCATGGATTTAACAATTCAATTAATACTAGCAGTATTATTGCCACTGCTAAGGTGCTGCTTACCATTACATTTAGCGGATATGAAATAAATGTAGATTTTTTTTTTATTCCATCAAGAAATCTTAAATCGAAAAACTATATTTACAGCGCTCGAAGGGTTTCCCAAAGAGCATTGTATCGTTATCAATTGTTATATTTTTATTTGTAATAATAATGATCACAGATTGTACATAGCAAAATAATAGTATTATACAAATTTTGTTGTCTAGAAAATGGATAACTTTTGTGTAATGTTATTCATTATTATATCATTATTGTAAGTATATTATTGTTGTATTATTATATCATTGTTGTAAGTACCTATATCACTAAAAGAATATTTACATTTACTTAAAGTTTTACTTCAGTCACGCGTAAAGACACACACATAGACGTTTTTATCTTTCTTAAATTTTGGCGTAAATATATTTTGTGTCTTTTTTTGCCTTTGCAAAGCAATTGGTTTGTGAATATAACACGATCGATATAACAAATTCTCTATTTTGTATCAAAAACAAAAGACATTGCTCTGTTTCCATACATAGTTTGCCCTGAAAAAACCTCAAAACTACATCATGTGTTGTATTCAAACATAATACTAAATTCCCATAGAATTATAATTTAATAGTGGACTAGCTGGACAATCATTCTATTACAAATACTGTCTGATTAAACAATGAAGCTGGATTGTAAATGGTCCAGTTTACCTATGACAATAGATTGGTGTTTCACTACCTTCTTGTAATAGTTTTCAATTCAGTTGGATATATATATAATCCTAGAGTTGCATATTTCCAACACTAGATGGAGCTCTATTAATTTTTTTACGTGTTTCAAAAAATATTTTAACTATTCATTTTCTATATACAATAGAGATTAGAGTGCTTTATTATTTTAATTCAGAATAACATTTTAAGTTTGTCTTATATAAATAATAAATATAAGTATATTAAAAGCAGTGACATCTATTAACAAACTCTAATATTGATAATAAACATTAGTCTTATAAAAGCAGGGACATCTATTAACAAAATCTATTGACAAAACAAATTGTGAGATCCAAAAGCTTTTAATAAAACAAAACTTCTGATTTTTGGCTAGTTTTATTAATTTTACACACAATTTCTAAATCAATTCCAAAAGTGTAATTACAGATTTAAAAATACCCTAACACTGCTTTTAAAAAAAATAAAGAACGATTGTATTGATTGATGATTGTACTTCAGATAAACATGGTAGCGCATCGGATGTACCTACAAATACTCCCTTTGAATACTTTTTTTCTTCATTATGACATGGAGCTAGTCCATGTTAAATGGAAATATGCAATTTGTATTATAAAAAATATTAATAATTATAATAGCCCCGATGCTACTATCATACAGGACGAAAAATGGCATTCTCCTTTATCTAAAACCTCTGTACCGGTTTCTTTACCTAGGTACCTATCACAAAGAAATATTGCGCTTCTTATCATGCTCTGGTATATCGCTTCGTACAGACACGGTCATGAACCTGGTTTTGAATAAATGTATAAGATACGAAACATGAATAGTACAACAATATTTCATAGTTACAACGAACTATATGTCAATATTTACATTGTGAACATAAGGCAATTTTGAGGTACAAGAAACCGATACCCTTTTTCTAATAATTTTGATTGATATTGAATATCCAATTCTCGTTATTTGAAATTTGAAAGCGCTCTGATTAATGGTTTTTCTTATACCTAAAGGACGCCACATTTATGCATACTAATATTATAAAGCTGAAGAGTTTGTTATTGTTTGGGTGAAAACAAACATTTATTTAATTTTTTGTTTATTTTATATTAAGTAATTGGTAACCGTCGCTCATAGACTCAACTATACCAAGAATATCGTCAAACCACTGCTCACCATTTTATTTCACAGCTGATATGAAATGAAAGAATAAACGGTTATCTTCTGCTACAACCAAAACACACCAATGTGCTTCATGGCCGGTCCCACGAAAGATGGTGGTACTGACCAGCTCGGGCTCACCAAGTAAGAACCCCCACTTGGTAACCAGCCCTACCATCAGTAAGTAATGCAATGGGTGATAATTTCTTACTTCCCTTAGTCGCCTCGTACGACATACGTGGGAAAGAATGGGGGGTGACACTTGTATTCTTAGTCAATACCACCGAGGCAGTGAAACAAAATATAGCATCACGCCTGCATTCCCTGAAGGGGTAGACAGAGGTGTATTACACACATACGATTCGCCAGCTATGTTTAAGTCCCACGTAATAGGGGGCGAGCCTATTGACGTCTACCGGGCACATTTCCAAACTCCGGGCTGCTACTGATCCGGGCTGCTATAGATCGCATTTCGACCGCATTGACTTTACTCTCATGCTTCTTTTTGCATACCCAACTCTTGCTTCCAAACAATAACGTTGGGACAAGCACTGCGTTATGTATTGCGACACGTGCCCTCTGTGTGGCTGAAGTGATGACTGCCGAGAAGTTGTCCCAATGCTCCATTCACTCTATTTCCCGCATTCACTCTTCTCTCTACACCAGTGGTGTACCTTCCATCCCGACTGAATCCACATCCAAGATATACAAATTCATCCACTTGTTCTAGCACACCATTTCCTATTGCTACTCTAACATCTTTTCTGGCTTCTTCTCCTTCAAAAACCATTATTTTGGTTTTGCTCACATTCACACGTACGCCCCTTTTCTTACAATCTTCTGCCATTACGTCGACTAGGGTTTGCAGGTCAGCCGCGGACTGCGCTAATAAAACCGCATCGTCTGCATATAGCAGAGACCTAACCACTGAGTCCCCCATCTGAACTCCCACATTTTTTATATAACAAGAAATAAAATATAGTTTTTTTATACATACCACGTGGGTGGCCAGCAAGCATGCGGCTATGCAGGTAACTGATTACCGTAGCCTATAGACACTAGCAACACCTCTCCAAGTAAAGTGATAGGAGGCTGATAGTAAGGATATTAAGGAGAGTTTGGAAGGATAATAAGAGAAGGATATGGAGGGAGTTTAGGCTTTCGGCGCCCTCACTTACCATACGAAATACAGCAGTAGGAGAACCTATCGTATTTAATCTTTTGTGAGAGGGTGGTAATTCCCAGATCAAGCCGGCCCATTCATGCTAGGATAACCAAGGCTCCTAGTGGCTCACTAATACAGGCGGAGAGACCGGCACATGGCGGGCTTATTTGGTGGGTGAGGGCCCCACAGTACCCTGTTCCTTGCCACGAACGACGGGGTGTGCAGTTAGGTACATGTTTACCCGCCTTAACTATTTAAAGAATAATATTTTAGTGCTGGTATAATTTTAGGCTTCTTTTTTTTTACTGCGTGTGGTGGCTAACGTGCCACGGCCCATCTGATGGTAAATGGTAACCGACGCTCATGGACTCAACTATACCGAGAGTATTGTCAAGCCACTGCTCACCGTTTCATTTTACAGATATGAAATGAAAGAATACGGCTATCTCCTGCTACAACCAAAACGCAAGGATGTGCTTCATGGCCGGTGGTACCAACCCGCTCGCGCCCGATAGCAAGTGAGTACTCCCACTTAGTACCCAGCCCTACCGCCAGTAATGCATTGGGTTATCATTGCTTACTTCTCTTAGTCGCCTTATACGACACCTGTGGGAAAGAATGGGGTGATTCTTAGTCCGTCACCACACGGAAAAAAGGCTAGTTTAAACTAGAGTATAGACAGCTTTTGAAAAACGTTGATTGCTCTTGGAATTAGTAAAATGTCTAAAATACTTCCTTTTGTACTTTGAAGTCCAAAACATAAATCCTAGTAAGCAAAAAATAAGCACTAACAAAATATATTCTTGTTTCAGTTCGGAAAACACACACGCGGATTAATGATTGATTTGCATCAATATCCGGCGCGGTATTCCAATCTCTGCGAGTGAAGTTGTTTGCTTTGATAGAAAAATCTTCATACGTTAGAGAAGCAATTTCCGCACAGAAAAGTTTAACGCGCATGTTCTCGAAGTATGTGGCCTATATTTTTTTTATTTTTTTTATTGCCAACGGTGGCAGACGAGCAAACGGCCTACCTGATGGTAAGTAGTAACTGCCACCCATGGACTATGGCAACACCAGGGGCACAGCCAAGTCGCCGCCTACCGTGAGTAAAGTACTCTTCTCAAACCTCGTTTAAAGAGGGACAAGTCATAACGCTGGGGAAACACCGCAGCAGGAAGTTTATTCCAGATCTTACACGTACGTGGTAGAAAAGAACGCTGAAAATGAACCGTCTTGGACGAGATCGTTTCCAGGTGGTATGGATGAACCCTAGTACGGCGTCTCGTGATCCGGTGGTAAAACTCCCCGTTGAAAAGTCGATAGAGCACACAGAGAGCCCCAAAGTCCCTCCGCCGCCCCAACGACTCCAGCTCATCCGTGAGATTGGGATCATCGACAATTCGCACAGCGCGTCTTTGCAGGGAGTCAAGTGGGTCGAGCTGGTATTTTGGTGCGCCTGTCCAGAGATGTGAACAGTACTCCACGTGAGGGCGGACTTGTGCTTTATAAAGCACAAGTCGCTGCCTCGGTGTGAAGTACCGCTTGGCTCTGTTCAGGACGCCCAGTTTCTTGCTCGCCAATTTGGCTTTGTCCTCCAAATGACTCCCGAACTGGACTTTACAAGATATGTCGATGCCAAGGATCCCAATACTCTCGGAGACCGGGAGAGTTACCCCTTGGAATTGGGGCGTCACGACAAATGCGTCCTTCTTTGCAGTGAACGCGCAAACCTGTGTCTTCGTAGGGTTGAATTGAACCAAGTTCTTTTCTCCCCATTCCGAGGCCCACCCTAGAGAGCGCTCGACTTCAGACACAAGTTGGATCCACCTCTCCTCTAGCATGTTCCGAGGGACTTTCTGATGGCCGGTATATCGCGCGTACTATCTACTATATTATACTCGCGCACTATTATACGCGCGTACTATCGCTATATTATCCGTATAGCAATCCATACTCTCTATTGAGAGCAAGTCATTGATATGCAGGATGAACAGCGTTGAGGAGAGCACCGAGCCTGGAGGAACGCCAGCATTAATCTCCATGGTATTAGAGCAGCATCCGTCTACAACGACTTTGATGCTGCGACCATGGAGGAAGCCAGCGATCCATTTGCAGAGCCCATCGGGGATTCCATACGATGGTAGCTTCGATAGAAGGGCCCTATGTCAGACCCTGTCAAATGCCTTTGCGATGTCCAGGCTGAACGCCAAAGCTTCACCCCCACCCTCCAAGGCCTCTGCCCAGCGATGAGTGAGGTACACGAGAAGATCACCAACTGATCGACCTTGACGAAAGCCGTATTGGCGATCACTGATCAGCTGGTGATCCTCAAGGTACTGCAGAAGTCGACGGTTGATGACTCTCTCCAGAACCCTGGAGAGCAGGGATGTTATCGCGATTGGCCTGTAATTCGACGGGTCCGACCGATCACCCCTTTTGGGAATAGGGTGAATATGGGCTAATATAAAAATTGTTTTATGGTTTTCAAGACAAAACTTACTATACTCACCTAAGTTTTGTGCCGTCGTGTGGGCTTACCTATGTTTTATGTCGTATGTGTTACTAATATACCTATATAATAAAATTACAATAAAGGTGTATCATTATTGTAATGTGCCCGGTAGACGGCAATAGGCTCGCCCCCTATTACATGGAACTTAAACATAGCTAACCGTGGGTGTGCAATACACCTCTGCCTGCCTCTTTGAGGATACAGGCGTGATGCTTTGTGTACCACCTCGGCAGTGTAGTGGTAGATATGTATGTAAGGGTAGATCGTGAGGTCTGGGTTTGGATTCAAGATCGAGCTAGCCATTAGCCATTTATTAAGATATTTTTCCATCAAGAAATTTTCAGCAGCAGCTCGGCGTTAGGAAATTGGCGGTATTTCACCACCGTCACTGGAAAAATATGTAAAGCTGTTGGACGGTGCCTGATGCAGTGATCTTACTCCAGTCGTATTAAACAGACATCGAAACAGACTACCAAAGAAAAAAGATAAGAGTTTACTTGTTTCTACGCACTGTATAATAGTTGCTGCGTAGTTTGCTAGTTTCTATTGCCACTGGTCGCCGCACATCGTACCAGAAATGGTCTGGAGAACGTTATTATAATAATCAATTTATTTCAGGTAATTAAAAACCCATATTATTATAGATAATTATAAAAATAATAAAAAAAACAAAGCAGTCTAAGGGCTGCCGACAGAAGTGAAAACTTAAAACTGTAAACAAACAGTTGTTATTTTTAGATTTATTCATTCAGGCATTAAAAAAAATAAAATGATCATAACTTGACAAAGTACTCCTTAAGATGAATTAAATTAATATAAAATTTATGGGTTCGGGTCGTTTCATTACATAGTTACTGTGGCCTCCTTCCAGCTCCATATCAGACCCTGGATACCATCTAGAGACAAAGTACTCGTCAAGACAAATCATAGGAGCCCAAACTCGATGCTGTTATATCGTTTTATAACGGAGTTCCTATGGCTACCTTCTAGCTCCATCATCAGTCCCTGGATACCATCTAAAGACGAAGTACTCGTCAAGACGAATCAAACGAGCCCTTACTCAATGGAGTTGCGCCATTTAATTACAGTTTCTCATGGCCACCTTCCAGCTCCATCATCAGACCCTGGATACCATCTAAAGATAAAGTACTCATCAAGACGAATCAAACGATTCCAAACTCGATGGGGTTGCGTCGTTTCATTATAAGAGTTACTGTGGCCACCTTCCAGCTTCATCCTCAGACCCTGGATACCATCTAGAGACAAAGTACTCGTCAAGATGAATCATACAAGCCCAAACTCGATGGGGTTTTGCCGTTTCATTTATTTATATATACTTTATTGTACACCAATATTAAAGTAGACAAAGAAGTACAGAAACAAATATCTTATATTATGTGGTACAATGGGCGGCCTTATTACTAAAAGTAATTTCTACCAGGCAACCTTTGGATGGAGACGATTGAGAGAGAGAGGAACATACCTACATATATAAATATTTACACATACAAAATACACTACATACACATATTTTAAATATAATAGGAAGGAGTTGAAGGGTTAAACAGTACATTATATAGTAATGAGAGAATATGAGTGTTCCGGCGATGTCGTATTGGTAACCACTTAAGCTGTGTTCAAAATTGAGAAACGTGATCATACTTGCGTAGACCAAATATGAATCTTATGTAGAAATTTTGGAGGCGCTCAAGTTTATCCAATTGGTTTTCGGCGAGTTCTGGATAGCTGGCGTCTGCGTATTCAAGGATAGGAAGAAGTAAAGAAGTTGCAAGCGTAATTTTGGTAGAAGTAGGAAGAAAATTGCGCAACAGTTTCAGAGAACCTGTAGAAGCAAACATCTTGCGACTAACTTCTTGGAGTTGTGGCTCTCAAGTAAAATTTGAGTCGATTATTAAGCCTAATTTTTTTACTCTGTGGCTTATAGGAATAGTGACACCTTCAAAAACGACCTGAGGCAACTGTGTCCAATCAATTCTTGCGATCAGTCTAGAACTACCTACAATAGTCACTTGTGTCTTAGACGGATTAACAGTCAGATCATAAAATTTACTCCATTCACTAATTTTATTGAGCTCGTCATTAAGTGACTTCATAGTTTCTGACAGTCGTGATAACGGAGTCTGCAAATCAATTTGAAGGTCATCTGCATAAAGGTGGTAGGAAGAAGACAGGTTATTAGAGATAGAATTAATAAAAATTGCGAAAAGTAGAGGGGATAAAACGCCACCCTGGGGCACACCGACTGACGTATTACACCAGGAAGAATAAGTATTTTCAATGCAAATACATTGTCGGCGGCCACACAGGTAACTGCGAAACCAATCTATTACCGTTGGAGATATGTTAAAGAGAGCCAAGTAGAGAGAGTAATATCTCAGAATCTACCATATTGAATGCATTGCTGAAGTCTAGCAGAGCTAGTACAGTCAGCTTACCACACTCCATACCGGATCTGATGTCGTCCGTAATATTGATAAGGGCTGTGGTGGTACTATGACCGGGACGGAATCCGGATTGTAATGGGTTAAGGAGATTATTTTTGATAAGGAAAGTACTTAATTGACTGTGGACGAGACGTTCAAGGACTTTGGAGAGGAAAGGCAATATAGATATGGGACGATAATCGGAAAACGCTGTGGGATTATGCTTTTTTGGCATAGGAGTGATTTGAGCATCTTTCCACGTAGATGGAAAGACCCCGCTAGATAGAGAAAAATTCAGGACGTGACAGAGGATTGGAAGGATTTCATCGAGAATAGGAAGGATCATATTACGGCTGATACAGTCGGATCCAACTGCATTGGAGGTGATCGACATTATGCTCTTCTTAACACCACAAGCAGTGAAAAGATTAAAAACAAACGGTGGAAAACTGGGAGTAGGAAATGATGAAAGACGATTAATTGTATCAGTTTTGGTAGTCCTATCAAAGTTGGACGAAGCAGAGAAATGTAGGTTAAGTAAATCAATATTGATGTCGCTAGGATTTATTTCTTGTCGTGATTTTCCAACTCCCAATGTTTTGAGAAATTTCTCCGTTTTGAACCTTCATTATAGAGTTCCTTGGTCCACCTTCCAGCTCCATCATCAGATCAGCTCCATGTCATCATAATATTGCATTGTCACGCGATATACATATGGGTGTAAAATTTCAGTTCAATTGGAAACCGGGAAGTCTGTCAAATTTAATTTCCAATGCACACACTATAGCTGCGTCTCGTAACGGCGTCGCGAGTCCAGAGATTTTATCTCATCTAAAAATATGCGTACCGCGCTAAAAGAAGTTTTCCCTTCAATAATGAATTTAAAAAACAACATGCACAACAATAACATTAACAAATTCACACAATAAATAGAGAAAATAATAATAATATAGGTACTATAGTATATTTTATTTTATTACCTATTAATTAAACCAAAGCCGCTCAGTCGTATAAACGCGATTGACGGACAAACAGCTAAACATCTTGTCAAACTTTTCAACTAGTCACCCAAAGATGTTAAGTATAAATGTGTTGTCGATATAAGCAGTCAGGAGCAGCAATTGTCACGATGGCTGAATTGGCAAAGCATCTGGACGGTATCCAGGAGCTGCAGGTTCAAATCCTGCTCGTGACTGTTATTTTCGATTTCACATTTTTCACTTTGTGTTTTATGTATAGTGCTAAGCATGTCAAATGCTAAAAATATATATAAAAATATCTAAATGTTTATAGGATTTGCGTCATTATTAGGTAAAAATCTTAATTGTAAAATTAAGTTTATCTGGTTGGTATAATGTATGAAAATACTTCCGACAGATAGCGCTTGCGTCACCCAAAGACGTTAAGTATGAATGTGTTGTCGAAATTAGCAGTCAGGAGCAATTGTCACGATGGCTGAATTGGCAAAGCATCTGGACGGTATCCAGGAGCTGCAGGTTCAAATCCTGCTCGTGACTGTTATTTTCGATTTCACATTTTTCACTTTGTGTTTTATGTATAGTGCTAAGCATGTATATATAAAAATTTCGAAACTTTTACTTTTAAAATATCTCAACATAATATTATTAACCATAACATAAACCTTCTGTGCAATATTTTTCGTTAAATTTCTCTAATCTGCTTTGTAAGCCATATCGCATATTCAATATGGTCGGCAATATTTGCCAAAAATATAAAATATTACGCAGAAGCAACCCCACAAGTCTTAAATTCCTTTTATAAATAATGAGACCCTGCTGTATAGCAGCCATATCATTGACCGAGCGATTTAACAAAATCTCAGTAAATCCTAAATGAATAATGCAATACCACTCCCCATTTTTATTCCCTCAATCGTATATTCTACGTTTGGTTTACTAGAGAACGAGAATTTGAACATCTGCATCGTCTTTTTTGTGAGTATCCATGTTTCAGAAATATTTTAAAATTATGTTATTATATCTTTTTTATCACATATGAAAGGCCCATCGCTTGGCATAGGTCTCTCTTAAACGCTAGCCCTAAGATTGACAACTTAAACAAGCTGCCATGCGCCGCATTCGAGATTTCTCCAGCATGCATGTTTTGTTTAACCAGGCAGGGATAATTTTTGATCAAACAAATAAAATATTTGTGATAACAGCAGGAATAATAAAAACATCAACAATCTCTAACAAAAATATCAACAATCTCTAACAAATAAGCTAACTTGTATTAACTACAACAATTGTTAATATCTGCAGAGTAGAAAACATAGCATAGCATCACGCCTGTACTCCCCGAAGGGATAGGCAGAGGTGTATTACACATCCACGATTCGCCAGCTATGTTTAAGCCCCACGTAATAGGGGGCGAGCCTATTGACGTCTACCGGGCATATTTCCGAACTCCGGGCTGCTGCTGAGACTTATTATTTTTATGAAAAAAGCACAATAACTGAGATTTCTGCAGAGGTTCTTCTTCTGGTACTTCGTATTTTTAGCAAATGTCTAATGTCAAAGACCTAAACAAAACACAGAGACCTAGAAGGCAAAAGCTAACTGACGCAAAAAGTTATAACACAAAAGACAGTCTCACCCTTAGATCATTCAAGTTTGTTGGAGATTCCAAAAACTTTTCTAAAATGATAATCGTTAGTAGCATCAAAGATTGTAATGACATAGTTTGTAAAGTTTCCTAAAGTTAACGGAGAAGATGGATCACAAGTCATAGTGTCGTATTTAAGTTTAAGACCGATCATTTTCAAGTAGGTAGGTAATCATGTGTAATGTCCCAGCCAGGTAATTTATGGTGTTATTCTATTATACATAAAGTTGCTTACTTACTTATCATCACGCCATTTCCCTTGCAGGGTAGGCAGAGAGAACAGAGTACCAAGAGGCTCTATTCTTGCATACATCTCTCGCTTCCTCAACATTCGTAACTCTCTTCATACACGCTCGCCGGTTTCGGAGACTCCTGACTCCACCTTCCTTCAATACATGACCGATTTGGTCTAGGTAGGTGAGTCTCGGTCTCCTCCTGTACCTATATATATCTTTCTACTTTCGCATTGTATATCTTCTTAACCAGTCGCTCGTCCGGCATTCTTTCCACATGTCCGAACCATCGGAGCATTCCCTTTCGCATCTTTACACCAATACTCTCTTTCATACCTACTCGCTTCGCTTACGTCGTTGTTAGGAATGCGGTCGGTCAGCCTCACTCCACAGATTCTCCGCAGAGATCGCATTTCGACCGCATTGATTTTACTCTCATGCTCCTTTTTACATACCCAACTCTCGCTTCCATATAATAACGTTGGGACAAGCACTGCGTTGTGTATTGCGACACGTGCCCTCTGGCTGACGATTTTCTCGCCCCTGAGCAAAATAGCTGTTACTATCCCACTATCGCTGGGACAACTCAACGTGGAAGTACCACCCGCTCACATAAGACCAGCATGAAACAACGCTATACTTCTACTGTTGGGTTTCGTATGATGAGTGAGAGCGTCAGATGCCTAAACCCACTCCTTATCCTCTCCTTATTATCCTTGCACTCCATCTTCTAGTCCTTTCTTTAGATTTAGCGACGCGCGAATGGTGCCTTTCGTGTTACTAGCGTCTATAACCGCTAAGAACAAGTTGGTCGTATGATTGTTGCCATCCTCGTATAGCGTAAAAAGTGATATTATACATGTGAAAGTGTATATTTTGATGATGATTATTCAATCACGCAAAAGCTGCAGAGCTAATTTGATGAAATTAAAAATTTTTTAAAAGGTTAATTATTGTTATCGCATTAATATTTTAATCACTACCACATTTGTTATTTTTTTTCTTGACTCAATTCCAAAATCCATGCCAATGAAGTAATGCGTAGAAATAAATCTTCTTTTAATAATAGTAGTAATTAAATCGAGGGTATCTATCCCTGCTGCAGTAATTAATGCACATAAAATCTACGACCTTTTCAAAACGTACAAGACCCTTCCGATTAATATTCTAGAATTTACAAACATCGAACTATAACCTACTTTAAAAATCATTCATCAAACATTCCATCCATCCATCAGCATTTCATCGTCCACTGCTGCGCATAGGCCTCCCCAAAATGGGGGTTTTACCATAATCCCCACGCTTGGCAGGCACGTTGGCGATCGGAGCGGATGTTTTTAGTACACAGGGGAACGCTGCTGCCCGGTCCCCCGGTAATCCCTTAGTCGGCTTTTACGACTCTCATAGGAGGAGACGGGATGGAGCTATTCTTGGTGCCAGCCCCACACGGCATTCATCAAACATTACCTAAACTTAATTCCCAACCTACCTTCTATATATTATTAATTCCTCGAAAGTTACCTTTGAAATTAGGGTGAAAAGACAATATTATTCTGATTAAATTACGCTATTGTACCTCTACGTTATATTCATAAATTGGGAGGATTGACAAAATTATGTAAATTCTGACCTCAAGTTCTACACAATGGCATAATCGCCCGCAATAATGAAAATGCAGTTCTAATTAAATTAATATAAAACTTTTTTGACTCCAATAACTGTGTTACAATTACATATAAAATAGAAACGCAAATAAATCTCTTATTTGCGAATGAATTGGAATTTAAATGGGAATTTTTTAAACCTTTTTCAACCCCTTTCGTAAGTATAAAATAGCGTAATGAAACAAAAATAATATTTTACGCTCCTTCCAACACCTGTCCAGAGAAAACAAGTTATATTACTTTTAAAAGTTCGGTAAATTAATTTTATTAATTTGCATAATGTGATCCAGCGCTTCTGACTGTGAAGATTTTAAGAAGTTCTTCAATAAACTTGTGAAAGACGATCTAAGTGCTATGAATATATAACACGAACTAATTGAACAATTTATTAATGTAAAAAATTTGTTTATATCTGCTAAATCTAAACTCGTGGTGGATTTTTTCAAGCAATTGTAACCAAAACGATAAAGGCCGTAAGATTTGAGGAATATGGGATATCCCCGGCTATGTTCAATTGGCAGCACATCATACACCAAACCAGCTTCTTATACATAATCTCAGACTGACTAAAAAATAAAGACACCGACACCGCATTTTCAAATAAAAAGTGAAGCCACTTTTTGAAAAATGTGTTCGTGAAAGTGTTGTCACCGGAAAGAAATAATCTCTATAATTTGGTTAAATTTTTAAAAGTTTTATGTTTAAAACATAAAGGAAGTAAAAGTATAAAGTAAGCTTACAGGAAATCATATAGGGAATATTATGATGCTGACGACGTAACCTACGTATGAAATCGTTGAGTCATTTGGGATAATTTTAAATCATACTCTTGCAATACTTGTGGAGTGTCATACACTTCGTTTTGGCATGATTTTCTTTATATTTGTGTGCGTTGTAATTACAAGTTTGGCATGGTTTTGTATGACTTCACTGGATTGTTCGCAATGCTCCGTGTATAGTTTTTAGTTAGTTTAAGTACATAATCTACCAAATGTATCAATTTGTGGATCGATATTAAACTATATTTATTATACTATACTTGTTAAATTTGTATAGATATACATAGGTATGTAAGTGTTCATAGCCAAGAGGTAGATCGGAGTTGGTGCAGCCAAGGAACATTTATGTTGTTTGAGCAGCTGGCGGGAGATTTAATATGCACCACTAGCGAAGTATATTTAAAAGAATTAAATTAATGTATTTTTGTTGTTTTTTTTTTGTTGTCTTGTTATATTGTTTTTTTTTTTCAAATTTTCACTTATCTACATTACTGCCTAAGGTTTTAAAATAGTGTATAATTGCTTTAATGCCTAGGCATTATATTACTGGTATGTTATTGTTACTAGTAATTATTATTCACAATACCTAATAATGATTAAATAATTTTCTAATTTATTTTATTTTTTGTTAATAAGCCAATGACCGTAGTTAGTGTCAAATTAAGTCTAGGCCATTGCTGAAAATCAGCTTTGAAATGCCATGCGCATCGCAATTTTTTGCTAAACTATGGTCATTTCCCGGAAGCATATAAGACGCAATACCTACTTAAAGACTAGCCTCTTTATAGGCATGATGATATAACTTGTTATTTTTAATTGTATCCTTTAACCATTAAAAAAATATTTTGTAATATTTGATAGAGGTTTAACACATTCAGATTTTCTCGTTTGTGTATTAGCTTAGTGCTAATATAGTAAGGATTACTAGGACTTGTTTCAATACAGTTACAGAGTGTGAAATTTTCAGTAACAACTGAGCATTACCTTATAGAAACCCAAATACTATTATTAACATAAACCACAAATATATTTTATTATTTGTAAAATCCTGTGACAAAGCCTTTAAATACTCATATCCATATTCATATTAATTTATTTTCGCATTCCACAATGTATATAGTAGGTGGTAAGATAAAAATAAAAGAGTAACAATTATGGACCCTGTTGGGCACAGCGAAAAGTAGAAAAGAGGATGACGTTAAAGGTATTTTTGGTAATTATTCGTATTATTTATTGCTATTATATTATTTTGTGTTAATATTAAATTTATTATTCATTTTAAATATTATTAGCATTATATATTATTTATGTAAGTAAATGATACTTATATATATTATTTTAATCATGTTTATTATAATATATATTGCATTATAATTTAATTACATAAGATATATTTAAATTATATTAATTATTACTCCAGCACTTGTTATACACAAGTTTTTAATACCTTAAGGCTGCTTCTAAAAAGGCTGTTATTGGATACTTATATAATGATAATGGCACTAATGAAACGTATCACATCTCCCAACTACTATAGAATCATCGCGACATATACTTAGTCCTTTATTAATTCTTGTCGTGAACTTCGTATAAATGTCTGATCTACACATTAGGGTTAAGTGAAGTCATTTGAATTTGAAACGAAGGCATTAATCTCTGAACCATTCGAATGTAAATGTTTCCCAGATGTGTTAAATTGAGCATTCAAGCTATGTACGTATACTTACTTGTTTTATAAAGCTAAAGGATTTCTTTTTTTATATATGATTGAACGCGCTAATTTCCGATAGTTCACCTAAGATTTGAAAAAAATATATATTTTCTGTATATTTTTTAGTCATTTGTTTATGCTACCCGCACGATAGTGTGTTTATTTGTTTGTTAGGCTTTCACGTCGTAACTACTGAACCAAGTGTCATGAATCTTTTTAATACATATAGGAGCCCAGAACAGGACATAGGCTACTTTGTATCCCGGAAAAAAAAAGGTTCCCGTGGGATAGCTATTTTTACATAGAGATAATCAATGTACCGAAGCGTGACGTATATTCTAAAGCCCACCATGGAAGAAGTCGTGGGCTAAATCTAGTTTATAAATATAAGTAGGATCAACACAAAGTGTGAAAATTTTTAATCAAAATTAACAGTCACGAGCAGGATTTGAACCTGCATCTCCCGGAATACCGTCCCAGATACTTTGCTAATTCAGTCATCGTGACAATTGCATGGGACTGTGAATAACGATAACACATTAATTCTTAAAGTTTTGGGTGACGTCTTTATATATGGCTAAGCATGTCAAATGCTAAAAAAACATATAAAAATATCAAAACATAAGTGGGATTACTGCAAAGACAAGATAGCCGGTCCCTAATATATACCTGCTTTTCTAATCGTGGAATAAATAACAATAGGTAGCGAAAACTTTCGACTAGTTTATCTAACAAATTATTCAAGGTCCTACTTCAAAACTCTTGTGTTAATTTATAAGTTTGTTGGCAGAGCACTCTCTGACTGACGTTGATAGCAATATAACTTTTGCGCTGTTAGGATCAATATATCATTGTTAGGATAAATAATTGAAACCTAAACTTTTACAAAGAGTCTATCTTATTAAAACTATGTATTTTGAGGCTACATTAAGCGAAATGAATAAATTTGTGATATTACAACGTTATGACAACAAAAAAAAGTTTTTACTGAGGATTCAAATCTGGGAAGTCACGGTTAGAAGCTACACACATATTATTATGCTGATAGACCAAACAGTAGACGATCTCAATGACCTAACCACGCCACCTATCGGATGCAGTTTTGGAATAATGTAGGTATGTATACCTACATTATTCCAAAGATATCAAATACTAGCCTTTGCCCGCGGTTTCGCCGCAGCCAAAAGCTAGTTTTTGGGTTATATCTCAGGTTCCCAGTATAGTAGCGGGATAAAATGTATACCAGTTGTTAAGTCTAATCGAGAGCTATCAAATAAAAAAAATGCATCAAAATCCGTTCAGTAGTTTTTGCATGATTCGCGAACAAACAAACAGATAACAAATATAAAAAAATCGCTTTGTGTTTAGACATGCCTATGTTAGGCCTGTGCCAAAGCCTTTGATGGTAAAAAGTGATAAAAAATAATAGTAGGATGAAACCCATTGGAAAAGTAAGAAAATATAACAAAAATAAAAGGAAAAATAATTTACGGACGATAACAAAAAAACATAAAAAAAACATAGCATCACGCCTGTATTCCCCGAAGGGGTAGGCAGAGGTGTATTACACACCCACGACTCGCCAGCTATGTTTAAGTCCCACATAATAGGGGGCGAGCCTATTGACGTCTACCGGGCACATTTCCAAACTCCGGGCTGCTACTGAGAACTTTCCTTTTTTTTTTTACGAAAAACTCAATAACACTGCCCGACCCGGGGATCGAACCCGAGACCTCGTGATCAGCAGTCGCTTACAGTAAAAAATACATTACTATTGAAATTTTTCTCAGAAAATGCAAAAAAAAACGAAATAACTTTTTGTTAATCCTTATGTATATTTCTTTTGTACCATCTAAAAGAAGAGATTTCAACATATAAAATCGTTTTTTTCAAAAAGCAGATATTAATACGTGAGAATTTTTGATTGAAAATTAGGGTGATTTTTCGATATTTAATCAAAATAAGAGGAAAGAAATACATATTTTGCATCAAAAAAAAATTACAATGTGTTTTAGATATAAAAAGGTAAGTTTTCACCAAATTTCCCGAAAATATATTATTTTTTGTGGAAGTTAAAAGTAAGTAAACCAAAAAGTCGGCTTTTTAGATTTTTCACATAAATTTTGAGGTTATGTGAAAAAAGTGTTAATCCAAAAGTTGTAGATCTTTTTATTGCCTACAATTTTGCTATGTAACTTTTTTCGATAGGACTTAGTTTTGCCGGAAATCGTGATAAACCGATTTTTACCCTTAAAAGCTCACCCCCACCCCCTTCCCGACGTCAAATCGTCCGTAAATTATTTTTCCTTTTATTGTTGTTATATTTTCTTACTTTTCCAATGGGTATCATCCTACTATTATTTTTTTTTGGTTTCGAAAATTATCGACACTGGTCTATATAGCCTATTACAGTATTTTTTTCTCAAATATCTTAAATGTACAGACATAGCTATGTTACAGTTTTATAATAGTATGGATAAATATAGATGAAAATATTTAAAAAAATGCGCCATGAAATAGTATGAATTTTAATTACAAAACTAAACTGATTTTATAGGAATAACGTACGTAAATGCTTGAGATAGGTGGCGTGGTCGTAAAGACATCTAAAACAAATGTGAAGTGGAGATTTGGAGTCACCGTTGGTGACTGCGATAGCTTGGTGGTCCAGAGTACTTCCCCGGATTGGCTAGACAGGTTCGAATCCTGCTCGCAGTATAGCTCTCATTTTCCACTTTCACAAATAAATTGTTTATAAAGTATACCTAGTACCTACATATCGCATCTTTAGCTAGAATTATTATTTTGATATTTAGACACAGACTCAAAATCGAATCAAATCGTCGAAAAACAGTAACCATAAAGCAATTAACGAAACCGAGGAGACTATCCACTTATGCGTTCATCACACGTACCGAGCAAACGGGCGAGACAGTGGTCTCAGCCGAGTACTCGGTACGTATAAACATAGCGCCGAGTTAATGTTCATTCCGAGTACTCGGCCGAGAGCACTGTCTTGCCCGTTTGCTCGACACGTGTGATCAATGCATTAGATTAATTAATGTTCATAAACATATCAAACGTCCCTACTACTAAATTTATTTAATGGAAAAACGGTGACTTCCTTAAATTACTTTATTAGTTTCTTTTATAGGTATTGGGGTTAAAGTATGAAATTGCCGATTTGTACTGAAAAATTGAAATTAGTTTTTTTTTTCATTTAACATATTTATTTAATCAAAATATCTACCATTATTATCTATACATTGCTGCCATCTAATAGGAAGGTCATTTATGCCTTTGCGATAGAACTCTGGTGATCTTGATTCTACAAACTGTGTGAAAGCTTTTTGTACTGCCTCCTGGGAAGAAAACTTTTTATCACGTAGAAAATTGTCCAAATCACGAAAAAAATGGTAGTTCGTTAGAGCAAGGTCTGGTGAATATGGAAGGTGACGAATGGTTTTTAATTGCAGTTCTAATTGCAGTTCCTGTAGAGTTAAAACGATTTCTCGTGCTGTATGATGTCTCGCGTAATCATGGAGCAATATGGTAAAGATCGATTCATGAGTCGGGGCTGTTGCACTGCAAGTTTTTCTGTCATTGTTCGGAGTTCGGCATAGTAGACATCTGCCGTTATTGCTTGACCATCTGGTCAAAGCTATAGTGAATAAAACCATGCCGAGACCACCAAACAGTTACCATTACCTTTTTATCGGTAAGCTTTGCTATACACTGTTGCAGCGTTTGACCTGGGGTCTGCCATTGTATTTTTCGCACAGAATCCACTTTTCATCACAATTCGATCCAATATTCCTTCATTTCCGTATTAATTCAACAAGGCAACACAAGTTTCAGAACGTGTTTCTTTTTGCAGATCAGTCAAATCATGAGGCACCCATTTTTCATATTTTTTTGTTTTATTGATTTGACGCAAATGAGTCAATATTGTTGGTAAGGTAACGTTAAACCATGCCGCTAATTCCTATGTAGTTTGGCTCGGATCGGTTTCCACCATCACTTTCAATTCATTGTTATTCACATGTGTCTTCCACGTGGTTCGTTTTTCAAATCAAAATTTCCATCACGAAAGCGTTAAAACCAAAATCACACGGTGCGTTCATTAGCAGTCCCCTCTCCAAACGCAACATTGATATTGCGAGCTGTTTCTGCAGCGTTAGTTCCGCGTCGGAACTCGTGTTCAAAAATCACTCGAATTTTCGAAGTAAGTATCCACCTTTCTTGTCTAAGCTAAATAAATAAATTGAAAAAAGTTTCACTCAAAAATCTCAAATTATGAAGATTCTATGTCAATTTGAAGTACCTATTACAATAAAACGGCAATTGCATACTTTAACCCCTATTATTACTTATCTCTCGAATTTAGGATACAACTTAATACTAATTGTTAACAAACAAACATATATTATACATGTTTATGTTATACATAGTTTCTATCTACTAATGACCAAAAAGTTCATAGTACAAATTTGTATTTAATTCATGCAGCATGAGGTCACAAGTTTGTGTGAGCAGGGTGCGACACTTGGACATTTTGTATTCAGATCACATTTTAGCAACGTACCTAACACAATCCTACTAATATTAAATTGTGCCCGCGACTTCGTCCACGTGGTTTCAGAATATAAATACGTCACTCTACAACACATTAGGTATCCTACGGATATTTTCTTACGAATTTCCAGATTATGGATTCGGTCACGTAGAGGAATTCCGAGTATTATAGCCCACTCCATGGTACGCTGAGTGACTTTGAGCTTTGATACAAGGATAACATTTAGAGACCACGTTCAGGTCAAAATTCAAAGACCATGTTCAGATCAGTGCCGTACGTCATCACTCAGATCTCAGCAGAAATAAAACAAGATTGTTCAAAATACTCAGAGCATAGGCGGGAATATTTATTTGGCTCCCAGTTTTCTCTTCTTATGGACTTGATCCACGCTTTTCTAACTTCAGGATATTTTGGAAACCTATAAAAGAGAACAAACTTTATAAAACCATAAAAAAGCAGTTCAGTTGGTTGAACTATCGATCAAGTGTAAATGACTATTGTCTACATCACTACAAAGGGCGCCTAAAATAATGGATATTATTTTATAATTTTAACTAATAAACGTGTTTTTATATCTATGTATAATAATGTAATCATATTGATAACATCTAAATCTTCCAATATCTATGGAATTTTTATTGGGTTTCGTAGTTATTTAAGGCGAAAATAGCTGATATAGACTTACGTGTGAAATTACAAATTTGGATTCTTTACACCTCCTTGCGTCGTTCTGGATGAACAAAAGACAGCCACACGCGATATATTTTCACTAGCGCACAAGATATTTAGCAACTTCAATAGGACTTTCTAGTATTTCACTTTTATGATGCACCGAATCGCAATGTATTGACCTACTAGTCGATCAGCGTGTGACTCGAATTTCACATACAGTACGTCATTGCCAAAGTTATATAAGCTATCTTTTTTACTCCTATTGAGACTTCGAACAATAGACAGAAATAACAATACTTTGTTTGACAAATGAATACAGAACGGCAACAGCGTTATGGCTCCGTCCAGTAGTATACTAAGTCTATGGTTCTAACCGTTTTGTATGATGACAAAAAAGGCCGTTCGTTCAATCTATAATCTTGGCCAGAGAGTTTCCCTTAAACAGAAATTCAAAGGAATAAATATTCTAACTTCTAATAATTTATATTTGAAAATTTGGTATACGTCAAGTTAAATAACAGTAGCCTTGATAAGTATACTGAAGTTCCTCATATTAATGCCAGGAACAAAGGTAATCTTATTGCACGCAGTACTCGTTTCCAATATAATTAAATAAGTTTAAGACAGCTGTAAAATTAGACTTTGTAACAAAGGTACTGTAAAATTAGACTTTGTAAAAAAATACGTTTATGATTATCTTGAAGTTAAACAAAATTTACTTGAGGTGCTCGTTATTCATTAATTTTCGAATATTGTTTAATACTTTAACATTAGAGTGTATACAGTAAAGGAGACCCATTATTGTGCGATATATTAAATATAGAATTTATTTTATAGGCATAGGTACTAGTATACTACTACTAGTAAGTAGTAATGTCAACACCTGTAGTGGCGTCGTAATTCGGTTCCTCCTCTTCCTTTATTATACCGAGGGTGATAGCTGAACAATGTGTCAGTCTCGTGAACGTGTGGTACCGGTGGGAGTACTCGGTCTCGCTATCGTGGGCGTGGATGTTGTCGTTGTGGCGATCAGTAGCTTTTTTTATACTACATGGGCGGACAACGCGCATAAGGCCTACTTGGTGGTAAGCTAACTGTAGCCTATAGACGGTAGCAACACCAGAAGCATTACTCGCACGTCAACATCTTCAAGGAAAGGAATAGGTGGAAGAGAAAAAGAATAATAAGGAGAGGATTGGATGGATATTGGGGAGAGGTCAGGAAGGATAATTACGAGAGGATGATGCAGGTAGGCTCATTGCGGATGTATGGAGAGAAACCTTATTTTGTCAAACGCATTTTTTCAACATAAGAACATCCATATGTATACATGGAGAAGGAATGACCAGAGAAGTATATGATAGATATAATTCTGGTAAACAGTCGCCACTGCAGTAAAATTCTGTATACAAGAGCTTACAGGGATACCACTGTTGCCACGGACCACTATCTCGTTATTGAGAGATTTAGTGGTCTGTTTAGAAAATGGGGACATTGGCGAGAGCGTGTCCACTTCGGAGGGCTTGAAAGAATAAAGATTGAAAAGTTGCAAGAAGAAAGTGTAAGAGCAAATTATGCAGAGGGTGTTCGTGAACGGCTGACAATGTCAAGTCAGCCGGAATCGGACATAGAAGAATGCTGGAGAGTATTGAAATATAGTATGGTAAGTTGAATAGGCGATTAGGAGTTTGAAAGGCAGCGGGTATTGACATTGTGTCTGCTGAGATGATCAGGCTTGGAGGCTCATTTGTCTGGTAATCTGTACTGTGCTTTTCAATCTATGTTGGAGCTCAGGAATGGTTCCCAAGGACTGGAGAATCGCAGTCATATCGTGTTCTTGTTTAAAAACAAGGGTTCACATTATGACTGTGTAAACTACAGAGCCATAAGCTTGACCAGTTTGGTAGCTAAAGTGTATGGTAAGATAATCAAAAGGAGAATGAGAATGGTGTCTGATGAGTCTCTGTTTGAGGTACAAGGAGGTTTCAGGTGTGGAAGAGGATGCATAGATCAAGTGTTTTCTCTGCGTAACATTGTGGAGAAGCATCTGGCTATAGGTTAGAGGATTTTCTGCAGTTTTGTGGGATTGGAGAAAGCATTTGCCAGAGTATAGTATTAATGGTAGACTGCTGCAAGCGGTGCAGTCCAACTACATGGACTCCAGAGCTTGTGTGCGGCTGGATGATGGAATGTCACCCTGGTTTAATGTAAATATCGGCGTTAAACAGGGCTGCGTTCTATCACCCAGACTGTTTATCATGTATCTGGATAAATGTCTACAAAGGTTGAATGAAATAAATGTGGGAGTTCAGATGGGCGACTTAGTGGTTAACTCACTGATATATGCAGACGATGCGGTCCTATAAGTGTAGTCTGCGACTGACCTGCAAACCCTAGCTGACGTAATGACAAAAGATTATAAGAAAAGGGACCTACGTGTGAATGTGAGCAAAACCAAAATGGTACCAAAATGGTCTTTGAAAGGGGTGAAGCCAGAACAGATGTCAAAGTATCGGTTGGCAATAGTGTGCTAGAACAAGTGGATGAATTTGTATATCATGGATGTGGATTCAGTCGCGATGGAAGGTACACTA
Organism: Leucoma salicis; assembly: GCA_948253155.1. Taxonomy (NCBI): domain Eukaryota; kingdom Metazoa; phylum Arthropoda; class Insecta; order Lepidoptera; family Erebidae; genus Leucoma; species Leucoma salicis. The sequence continues at coordinate 22,590,144 of OX411807.1, forward strand.
CTGTATATATGGAGAGAAGAGTAAATGCGGGAAATAGAGTGAACGGAGCATTGGGACATTGAGAGTATAATAGAAAATCAATGCGGTCGAAATGCGATGTTTGCGAAGAATCTCTGGAGTGAGGCTGACTTACTGCATTCGTAACGACGACGTAAGAGAGGGAGAAGGTATGAAAGAGAGTATTGGTGTAAATATGCGAAAGGGAATGCTCCGATGGTTCAGACATCTGAAAAGAATTCTGGGCGAGCGACTGGTTAAGAAGATATACAATGCGAAAGTGGAAGGATGTAGGTACAGGGGGAGACCACATAATATGTTGCCTGTGTAAGATGTTCCCGAGGTGAGATGACGTCAGGTAGGCGGCCGGTTGTGAAAACATAGCCGAATCTTAGAAAAACATGTGAAATCATGTTGTGCCGACCCCACCTAGCATGGGATAAAAGGGCAGGAGACACATACATATGTAGAATATGTTTGTGTCTACGATACTTATTAACATTTTTTTTATTCATATTCATTTCATTTTTATATTCTTTGTAGTTCACTAAAGGGTAGGGGGGCCCACAGGGGAAGAGTGCTTAGGGCATCAAGTTACCTTAATCTGGCACTGGCACTTCCAGTATTTATACGGATATCAATTTATTTCACTAGACGTTTCTAGTTGTTGACTTGAAATATTTTTAAGAGATCACAAATCGAATATTTAAATAAAGATTCAAAACTGAAACGAATTCTATTAATTCTTAATATATAAAATTCTCGTGTCACAGTGTTAGTCGCCATTCTTCGTCGAAACGGAGTGGCCAATTCTTATAAAATTTTGTGCGTATGTTCAATAGGTCTGAGAATAGTATGTAAACTACTTTTCATACTCCTAAGTGATATGGGTGGACCACCCACCCCAAAACATTTTTGTTTGTGGACAAAATCTTTTATTTTATTTTTTTATGATTTGGCATTAAAAATACATACAACCCTAAATTTTCCCCCTTCTACTGCCAACCCCTATTTTTTAATAGCTATCCATCCATCCATCCATCAGCCTTTCATCATCCACTGCTGGATATATAGGCCTCCCCAAAATGGGGGTTTTACCATAATCGCCACACTTGGCAGGCGGGTTGGCGATCGCAGTGGACGTTTTTAGTACACAGGGGAACGCTGCTGCCCGGACCCCCGGTAATGCTTTAGTCGGCTTTTACGACTCCCATAGGAAGGATGGGGTGGAGCTATTCTAGGGACCGGACCTACAAGGCATGGCCGAGCCCACACGGCGTAATAGTATAGCGTTAATAGCTATATTAGTACTTCAATAATTTTCATTGTATTATTCACACAAAAAAAATGGCGGTTCGAAGTTCGCCGGGTGAGCTAGTTTTCGATACAAAATTGTTCGCGCTTAATCAAAATCAAATGCGTCTATGGAGATACAGTAGACCGATAACACTCATCATGCCAACATTTAATGGATGATGATGGGATGATTTTTCGAACTGCAACCTTTTTGGGACTCGGGCATTATTGCATAATCACTAGGAAACCTACATTGCTTGGTATAACATTTTGATGTGATAAGTGTAATAACACTTATATATATATATATCTATAAACGAACAGCGGCAACCTTTGTTGTTGCCACATAGAAAGCATTCAGCCGATTTAATCGTGTCTCATTTCCACTGACGTAACTGTCATACCATGTCATTGGTTTTGATGTGAATATTGCATCAATGTTATTGGATTCTCTCGTGTAGAAACATTGTGAGTCATATAATTGCTATTTTTGTTTCCGCACAAAGCCAACACTAGTACTACCTTTAATAAAATATTTGCCTGCGTACCGCGTGATAGTAGCGAAGGCTTTTAAACACAATATCGTTGATTATGATGGGCTTCTTAGGATTATTCGCCACGTGAACGTGGTGCTCGTTTCATCAAGGTTTATCTCTGCATTTTCTACTCGCACCACTACTCGCACCGTTCATGTAGAACATAATTATGTTACATAATTGCTGTATATTAGAGTTTTGTGAACATTGGCTGCGAATATGGCGATTACTGCTGATTCTTTTTTACTCATTAGAAGGTTATTGACGCCTGCACTGAAGTAATGTCACACAGTCACATCCAATGGTATGCCAGTACAGGCAAAGAGACAGCACAAGGTGGGTCTATTGTGGGTGAGGGCCCTACACTACCCTGTTTGTTATTCCAAACGACGGGGTGTGCGGTACATTTCTTCTTGCCTTAATAAAAAAAAGGTATGTACCAGCATTTAAGTACGTTTTTCAAGCTCCTATAACTAAGAGAAATAAAAATATGATTCAATATTAAAAAAGGAACTCTTTAAACAACAAGACGAGATGAGCCCATTGGCGGCCTATGAAAGCTAATTGTATAGCGGCTTCCTAAGTTGAGACCAACATCTTAATATGCTTACAGATGTATGGACTTCATCATGATATTTTCCATCATTATTAAAAAAGGCGATAATACTCAAAGTGTGTGAGTGGGATCTGAGAAATTTTAATGGATACTTCTGCTCTATTGGTCAATCAAGTACGCTAGTCGGTTTCGCAACGCATGGTTAAATTTCAATTCTATCATAATTACAGATAGATAGTAAATAATTTCATACACAATTTTCAATATATCAGAAGTGGGCAGCAGTTTCAATATGTTTTTTAATTATTATATTGTTGCCAGACTAGAACCCCGATCACCTTTCGTAGCGCCGCATGCAGTGTGGGTCCGATACTTGTGCGAATGGGACCTCATCTACAATTTATGGACCTTTCAGGAATACTTATTTAAAACTTTTGTACTCGTCAATGATCAAAAGTAAACTAACAAAGCCATTTCTTATAACACACTATGTTCATCACACAAATGTTTATAATATCTGAGAAATCTATGTAGCTTTGAGATTACTTTGTTTACAAAAATATCTTCTAATAAAAAATCAGTCAATCATTTTGAATTCAGTTTTTATAATATTTTTTTATATTGCTTAAAGTGGCAGACGAGCCACGGCCCACCTGATGGTAAATGGTAACCGTCGGTAATGGACTCAACTATACTGAGAGTATTATCAAGCCGCTGCTAACCATTTCATTTCACATAATATGAAATAAAAGAATAAACGGCTATCTTGTGCTACAACCAAAACACACCGATGTGCGTCATGGCCGGACACGGGAGATGGCGGTACCAACCCGCTCGGGCCCGATAGCAAATGAGAGTAACCCCACTTGGTACACAGCCCTACCACCACTTGGTACGCAGTCATGCAATAGGTGATAATTGCTTACTTCCCCTAGTTGCTATTGACCATGAGGTCTCGGGTTCGATTCCCGGGTCGGGCAGCGAAATTGAGGATTTTCGTAAAAAAAAAATTCTCAGTAGCAGCCCGGAGTTTGGAAATGTGCCCGGTAGACGGCAATAGGCACGCCCCCTATTACGTGGGACTCAAACATAGCTGGCGAATCGTAGGTGTGTAATACACCTCTGCCTACCCCCTCGGGGAATACAGGCGTGATGCTATGTTTTATCCATTAATCGCTTCGTGCGACACCCGTGGGCAAGAATGGGGTGGTGATTATTATTGCTATGCAATCAAAATATTATTACGCAATCAATGATTAACTATACGCATTTTTTAACGTAATTTTATGTAATTTCTTTATTATAGGTAAATTTTAATTAACAACTTTCGTAACTGTCAGTGCTTGTGTGCACTTATGATATGACTACAACTCATTGTAAATGCCACTATACATCTCAGCTTTCCTGTGCAAGGCAGCTAAAGAGGAAGTAGATGCGTTCTGTTGTGATAGGCATCTTATTGCTTGACCACTGAAGAGAATACACGCGGTACCAGTGGTCCGCCGAGTACGGGTGGATGAGGGTGCACGGCGGGTTTTAGTGGGTGAGAGCCCCACACTACCCCGATGTCTCCCCAGACAGCGGGGTGTGCGGTAGGTACATTTTATCCCGCCTAAAAATAAAAAAAATAAAATGGCAACTTATTGCCTGTAGAATTAATGTGTTTTTTTTTGTATTTTTATTTTCTTTCCTTTTTTTTATAATTCAATCACCTTTTGCCTAAGTTTAGAATACATAATACAAAATAATAAATAAGTTGTTTTTTTTTTGTGTTGTGACATTACCGATGTCAGGAAAGTTCTGTATAAGATGATTATATTATAAACCTACAAAATTACCATGAGAAACTTTCCTGAGCAACAAGCTTAAGCATTGTTACGGAGTTTTGAGGTCAATGTCGGCAAATTAGTCGACTTTTTAACAGAATTTTCAGGTAGAAAATGTGGCGTATTTTTCTCTGGCTATTTTTACAAGAAAGAGCGGTCTTATAATCGAAAAAGAAAGCTAGAATAAATATTTTTAAATGTGTGTTTTACTTACAATGTGGTAGAAAATCTATTTTATTGGCAGGAAAGAGAAAGTATGTATTGACAACAGACCGATAATTTAATGGCTATAAGCAATAAATTAGGCCGTGTGGGGCCGGCTTTAGAATTGTCCCACCCCTTCTCCACCCATGGGAGTCGTAAGAGCCGACTGAGGAGTACCGGGGGAGTGGGCAGCAGCACTCCCTCGGGTATTAACAACATCCACTGCGATCGCCAACCCACATGCCAAACGTGGCGATTACGGCACTATCCCCATATGAGCGAAACAGCACAGGACCGCTCGTTGTGGCGTTCTGTTGGGGAGACCTATGTCCAGCAGCGGACGTCGAAAGGCTGATGGATGGAAGCAATCAATGGTGCAAGCTTTTATTAGGTTTTCACTTGAGATGAATAGGTATGGCTGCCGTTTGGGGCCGGCACTAAGAATAGCTCCACCCCGTCTCTTCCCATGGGAGTCGTAAAAGCCGACTAAGGCATTACCGGGAGACTGGGCAGCATCGTTCCCCTGTGTACTAAAAACATCCACTGCGATCGCCAACCCGCCTGCCAAGCGTGGCGATTATGGTAAAACCCCCATTTTGGGGAGGCCTATGTCCAGCAGTGCACGATGATAGGCTGATGGTTGGTTGGTTGAAATAGGTATATAATCCAGAAATATTTTGAAATACATTTAACTTAATTAAAACCTGATGGATACACTGAAAAGAGTAAAACTACGTGTAATAGGATTATTTCATAATATTTTATGGTACTACGGAACTATGCCTGTTTAGCGAGGGCCTTAAAAATAAACAATTTTACGGCCATGATGATTTTATGGCCATGGTTGTTCTGAGTCTGGGTATATACCCAGACTCAGAACAACCATTAGTGGATCACACAAAGAATTGTCCTGATCTACGTTTTATGTTATTCAAGCGCTATTACATGTCATGTTGAGATGAAATTACCTCCTATAATCAAGGTTTCAGTTGACCATTTTACCACAATAAGCAGCAGTTTGGATGTGCTCATTTCGTAAGGAAAGCAGCTATCCTTTCGTATACTACTATAACCACATACACATATATTTAAAAAAGGATAATTATTATTTTCATTTATATAATATCGCAACAATTCTAAATATAAGGTCAAAACGTCCAGTGCAAAGAAGTGCCTACTCGTTGAAGTATGTTAGCTCGGTGGTCGTAATCCGACCACAATGATAATTATAATTTTGAAAATAACTTATATGTTTTAGTGGAAACGAAATGCGTATATTTTTATTAATTTTCCTTTTTTTTTGTTCCATCCATCCATCAGCCTTTTAAAGTCCACTGCTGGACATAGGCCTCCCCAAGAATGGGGGATAGTGCCGTAATCGCCACGCTTGGCAGGTGGGTTGGCGATCACAGTGGATGTTGTTAATACTCGAAGGAGTGCTGCTGCCCACTCCCCCGGTATTCCCTCAGTCGGCTCTTACGACTCCCATGGGTGGAGAGGGGTGGGACAATTCTAAAGCCGGCCACACACGGCTTTTTTTTGTTATTATAGAATATTATCGGAAATAATATGTATTACTCGTCAGTAATTAGTAAACAAAAAGAATCGCTTAACAGAGAATTTAATGGTTTTGTGTTTATATATGGATTGTATTTCTAATACTAACTAAAGCTGGGGTCTTTACGGATCTAACAATCACACAACAATTATTATTCCTCTCTGTTTACTTAACTTTATATTTGCTTTTGTACTAATGTAGATGTTGTTTAACCCTTTGATTAATACAGTTCCAGTTGCCGCGTTGTTGATGTTGTGATCAAAATGTTGTTTATAAAATAAAACAAAATAATTGTTTTATATTTTTATCTTCTAGATCCGTGTGGATCTATAGAGATGTGATATTCTCCAAAAAAAAGGGCTACCATTAAAACACAATTGAATTAGTGTATACGTTTTTTTTGTATATATTTGTTATTGAATACAAAATTTCTTTAGGAAACTAATAATATAATTTTGCCTACATGGAAACAAGTGGATTTAGGCACTCATGTATTTTGTTCTAAGTAAATTAGCAAGAAAATAAAACCACCGAAATAATTAAATAAAAATATTTATTTCAATGAGATTGTGTGTGTGTGTGTGTGTGAGTGTGTGGTGTGTGTGACTAGTGTGTGTGTGCTCCATGACATGAACGCTCTATTCCCGACTCACCTAATTCGGATGATGTACCTACAGGACGAAAAATCTTAGTGCAAAATCGACAAGATAAGGGTGGGAAATGAATGAAAAAAAAAATATGATTTGTAAAAATTGTTTGCAATAAATAAACACGTCGGATAAACATCGTGCCTTTTTTGAAATATACCTCTCGATACAATACAATATCGTTGAAAAATTTATATGAACATATTTATATCGCAGGCGTGTTTTGTCCGTTTTTTCGCGAACTATTTACGACCGGTTGTTGTGATGTTCTCTAATGAAAAATAAAATAGTTTGATTCATGATATAGCTGATAAATTTAGTAAAGTAGGTCTAAAGCATATGTATTATACATTTGTTTAGGTTCTGTACGTAAAATACTGCTCTACACGCAGTGGACGATCGTTGAGAATGATGGGTAATGTCATGTCAAGTGGTTGAAAATTATGTTGGAAAATAAACTTAGCGTCGATAGAGCTAACTTTTTTGTGCCGTTTGGTGTAGAGAAGATGGGCCCTTGGAGACCAATACATTTCACATTTATAAAAAATTTGGCGGGATGTCTTGTAGAGTCGATATGTGACCAAAATGCTGGCTTATACCTCCGCCAAAGAATAAGGTCAATCCAGGGGGTAATGCTGCGACCAAAGGCTAAGCCCCGTCATGCAGCCCCGGATGCCAGTATTTTGGGAATTTAGGTGTCTTTAGACAGTCATATGACTTAACTTAAGTCCACTTGGTCTGAAGTTCATTTAAGTGTTCATATTTATTATAGACTAGCTGCTACACTCAACTTCGTCCACGTGGAATTTAGTTATTTACTTTTTTAGTGCAGAATCTTAATAATTTTTCCAAAATAAATGTAGCTATCCCCGTCCCGTGAGGCCGGTCCAAATTGGTCCAGCCATTCATGAGATTAACCGTGTTTGTATATTTGATGTACTTATATACAATTTCGTAGGTTTTATTTTTTTGCGCGGAACCCTAATTATTTTTCCAAAATAAAAGTAGCCTAAGTTACTCCTTATAACAGCTATCTGCTAGTGAAAGTCCCGTCCAAATTCGACCAGCCGTTAAGGAGTGATATTCATTCGCAATTTCATGGTCCAAATCGGTCCAGCCGTTGCGGAGATTAACCGGAATAAATAGCGAGACCGACAGACAGAGAGACAGACAAAAACTTTAAAAATTGTTAATTTGTTATAGATAGCGTTTATACTTTCGTATAAATGTTGAAAAGTTGATATTTATACATTACAAACAGACACTTTAATTTTATTTATTTGTATGTATACATATGTATATGTATAGAGTAGGTATAGATAGCTCTTGATTAGACTTAAAAACTGGTATATTTTATACCAGTAGGTACTATATCGGGAACCTGAGATTTATTCTAAATCAAACTTTTGGCTGCGGGGGAGCTAGCAGATAATATAACAAACTCAAACAAAAACTATATAGGTAAATAGTTGAGGAGAGGAGAGAGGTAGTTTAATATTGTTATCTTTAAAATATGTTGCAACGTTTATTTTGATGTTTTAAAATACCTTCATCGTGCTATGATTTTATTTCACATCACTAAACACGAAATTAAATGGCCCCTTGATATAGTTAAGAGACTTAGGAACAATTGTCGGAGGAGGGCCAAACCATTCCACTTTGAAGTTTTCTATAACCCTCCCCAAAAATGTTTCGATCTCCAACTCAGCGATACGACGACCTTAAAAAAAAATATTTAAAAAAAGTAAAAAAAAGGGCATAACTAGCAAATGTTGAATTAAATATTACAATTTACCTATACAGCTGCGGACTCCGAACCCAAAAGGACTATGCGCGAATGGGTGAGCATTTCCGTGATAAAGTGGATCACTTTTCTCGACAATCCATCGTTCAGGGATGTACTCCTGAGATCGTGGGTAATGATTTTCCATCAAGGACATTTCGCGGTGCGAGAATACGATGTTCATCTGGAAATATCGTAAAGTGAACTTAAGATGTAACATAAGTATACCTTTTACTAGAAGAAGAAGAAACAAGAAACTTATGTACATATCTATAATAGATTTTTTTTTCTCAAATATCTATCTAAATGTGCAGACATAGCTCATACAGATTAATAATAGTATAGATTAGAAAGATGAGATGAAGGTTAACCTATATAGCTTAGTAAGTAGTTAGAATATAAAAACATAATAATTTCGCCGCAGTCAGCATTTTACAGGCACTCAAATTATCTGCTAGGGACCCATGACGGTATTTTCTGAGCACCATACATATGTATGTATATTATCAACGAGGCACTAGGGTAAGCACACTGAGCAAATTACTTATGTCAGCCCCGTTTGCCATTTATTGCAACAAAATATACCTGATTAGCACACACGTAAAATAATATATATTATATACTTACGTCTTTAGGCACCCTATAGCCCATTAAATTATATTCCTTAGTAGTTCTCCTGAGATTGCCTGAAAGGACCGGCATCAACCTCATGCCTTCCTTAATGCAAGCCTTAAGGTATGCTCTTCGGTCCGATTTTGATAAAATCTCTTCTCTAAGTTTGTCTTGCTTGTCTTGATGGGTCGCCAAAAGGTAAAGGGTTGCAATCATAGTGTTGGCCGCCTGTTAGTAATAATTTAACAAATTATTAAAGCACACGGCTTTTGTTTTTATTCAAATTCAAATTCAAATTCAAAAATATCTTTATTTCATAGGCCTATTAAATAGCACTTAAAATCGTCAAGAATACACAATAATAATCAACACGAGCGCCTGAGGCGAGTGCATCCGCAATAACAAAGTGGCGATTGCAACGCCACAAGCGGCCGGATTCCGGAGTAAAGCCTTTCATGAGAAGAACCCGGCAAGAAACTCATGGGCCACTTTTTTAAATTGCCATTTTATTACAATTTAATATAATCTTTATAACTAAAATGACATTATATCATACAAAACAATTTTGAAAAATAATGAATGAGGAGCAGCTCAAGCCCATTTTGTTTTGTCCTCAAGATAATCCGAAACAGTGTAATAACCTTGATTACAAAGTCTAATTTTTATGGCTTTCTTAAACTTATTTAGTGGCATGTTTCGGACATTTTCAGGAATCTTATTGTAAAAGCATATACATTGCCCCATAAAAGATCTATTAATTCTGTGGAGACGAGTACTGTGTGCAATAAGATTGCCTTTGTTCCTAGTATTAATGTGATGAACATCGCTATACTTATCAAAACATCCGATGATTTTCTTGACAATGCATGTAGTGGCTGACGAGCCACGGCCCATCTGATGGTAAATAGTAACCGTCACTCATGGACTCAACTATACCGAGAGTATTGTTAAGCCGCTGCTCACCATTTCATTTCACAGATATGAAATGAAAGAATAAACGGCTATCTCCTGTTACAGCCAAAACACAACAATGTGCTTCATGGCCGGTCACACGGGAGATGGTGGTACCAACCCACTTGAGCCCGATACCAAGTGAGGGCTCCCACTTGGTACCCAGCCCTACCACCAGTCATGCAATGGATGATAATTGCTTACTTCCCTTAGTCGCATACTACACCCGTGGGAAAGAATGGGGTGGTGACACTTGTATTCTTAGTCCATCACCACATGGACGGCTATTTTAAACAGGTTTATTTGAAGGTCACATCACTGAAAACGGCAGGCAAGCCATGGTCCATCCTATACTCGCCGCTGCTCTTGAACCTAGTAATACTTAGAGCCAAGTAAACCTCATGGTATGTGTGGTTCCTGCTGCGATGAACGAAGCTAATGTCTTCCGAAAGAATCCACTATTCAGAATGGAGTAAGTAGGTAGAATACGTCCTGCCGCTGAAGTAATCAAACATATTATCAGTGAGAGACGGCACACGGCTGGTTTCTTTAGTGAGCGAGGGCCCCTCAGTACCCTGATCGTTGCCCCGAACGACGGGATGTGCGGTTAGATACACTTTATCCTGCCTAAACAAAAAAAGGTAGAATACGACCTTGACAGATTCTTGAGGTATACCAGTGAATTTAGCGTCACACTAAATAATCAAGTGACTAAAAATATATCATAACCTGATTGGCCTAAAAGAACTTTTCGTGGTAGAGAAATACTTATATTATACAACAATAGGTAATACTGGAGTATTACTCCAGCTTCTGTTCTCTGAGAATGTTCAGCCAGATCTTTTCAAACTATATTTCAACCTACCGTATCGACGCCAGCGAATAACATGTCACTGGCCATAATATATGCAAACTCTTCGTTTATTTCAAGTAATTTCTCCAACACACCTTTTTCGTGGTCTGTGTTCTGACCAACATTTTTTTTCAGCTGTTCCATACCTTGCCTGACGAAGTGCCTAGTAAGACTGTAAATATAAGACAGGTATATATTAAATAATATAAATAAATATAGACAACCATTAGTCGTGAAGCGAGAGATCATGCAAGAATAGAGCTTTTTTGCACGTCCTCTACCACATCACATGTCTCACATTTGTGTGAGGTGCTTTTATACAATTACTAGCTGTTACCCGCGACTTCGTCCGCGAGGAATTTCATAAAAATAAATAAAGCAACCCGTGAAATGACAATCAATTTTTTATCTTTCGTAAAAAATATATTTTTCTTTTATAAAAAATATCGTATGTTACTTCTAATACCTCCAAGAATATGTGTACAAAGTTTCATTATAATCGGTTGTTTTTGCATGAAAGCGTAACAAACAAACTTACATTCACATTTATAATATTAAGTATGATTCTGCGTGGGAATTGAACCCACAATACATTCATCGGAGATGGATTTCTAAACTACTCAGTTGCTGTGTGTTCAGGTTCAGTAGTTACGGCGTGAAAGTGTAAGAAACAAACAAATGCACTTTGACATTTATAATATTAGTAAGAGCAAGCCAACGAGTCGTTCTGTATATTTTAAGGCGAGAAGAAATGTACTTAAACTCACTCTCCGTTGCTTAGGGCAATGTACCGGGTAATGTGCTCTCACCCATTTAATGCAATCACCTATTTAAACCAATAATGATTGATTTACCCACCGTGTGCCGTCTCTACGTTTGTAGGCAGGCCACAGACACCACGGAACTGTGTGACATTATTTCATTCAGAACATCTGAGGATAATTTTTTGGCGATACATTATTTCTTGATTTTGAGTGGAAGCGGTTGCAGATGGAAATGAGGATGAAATGATGATCTACCTATATGAAATTATAAATGGTATTTACTTCACAGGAGCTGGCGGACCTCCGGCTGTACGAGGCGTACCACACTTCGCGGGCCGCGTTCAAGTTGGCCATCTGCCGCGCCAAAACAGAGAAAAGGCAGGAGATGCTGGACGGTCTCAACCGTGACCCCTGGGGTCGCCCGTACCGTGCGGCGCTGAACAAGCTCCACACTTAGCACCCCCCCCCCCCCTCACAGAGACCCTTCAGCCCGGCCTCCTCACAGAGGTGGTCGAGGGCCTATTCCCACGGCGAGCGGAACACACGCCCCCGGTCATGGTACCGCCCGTCACCTCGTCGTTGTTTCACAGATTACTGGGTACTGGCCCTGGCTCTGGACCATCTTGAGCCCCGCCTCAGGGGACTGTTCGACGCGTGCCTGGCATCCGGACGGTTCCCTGACTGCTGGAAGGAGGTGAGGCTGGTACTCCTGCCGAAGTCGGGGCGAACACCGGATTCGGTCAGGGCCTTCAGGCCCATCGTGCTGCTGGACGAGGCGGGTAAGCTGCTGAAGAGAATCCTCGCTGCCCGCATCATCCAACACCTGCGCGACGTTGGACCCGACTTGTCGGACGCCCAGTTCGGTTTTCGAGCCGGTCGTTCGACGGTCAGTGCGATCATGCGCCTGAGGGCCGCGGCCGCGGCGGTCGTCGCTGGCGGTGGAGTGCTGTTGGAGGTGTCGCTTGACATCGCCAACGCATACAATAGTCTGCCATTCAGCTGCATCAGGGAGGCGCTCTGGTATCACGGGGTGCCTGCATACCTGAGGCGGCTAGTGGCAGACTAACTTGAGGGCCGCAGCGTTCTCTACGAGAGTCACATAGAGGACGTTGTGAGAAGACCCATGTCGTGCGGTGTCCCACAGGGTTCGGTTCTAGGGCAGCTCCTGTGGGACATCGGTTACGACTGGTTGCTACGCTGTCGGCTCCCCCCCAGGCTGGCGGTCATCTGCTATGCGGATGAAACGTTGGTCGTGGCCCGGGGTGCAAACTTCGAGGAAGCAGCGTTCCTGGCCACCTTAGAGACTTCGGAGGTGGTCAGAAGGATCGGGGCGCTGGGGCTTAGGGTGGCCCTGAATAAATCGGAGACCCTACTTTTCCATGGGCCCCGATGGCGGCCACCTGCTGGCGCCTCGATCACGGTGGACGGGGTCCAAATTGAGGTGAAGGCCCAGATTAAGTATCTGGGCCTGGTGCTGGACGGGCGGTGGCGCTTTCGCGAGCACTTCCGCCAACTGTCCCCGATACTCGTCGGCGCAGCGTCCGCCCTTGCCGAATATGGGCGGACCAAACAATGCGTGCCGACGGCTTTAAACAGGGGTGGTCCGGTCGATGGCACTATACGGTGCACTTGTGTGGGCGGAGTCCCTGGACACACCGAATAGGGCTCTTCTGTGGAGACCACAAAGCGTCGCGTCCAGGCTCATACGCGGATACCGCACGGTGTCGACCGAGGCGGCTTGCGCGTTGGCCGGAACCTCTCCGTGGGACTTGGAGGCGGAGGTGCTCGCCGAGGTGTATTGGCGGGCGTCGCAAAAGCGGGCTAGGGGCGGTTGCCTCCTGCCCAGCGAGGTGGCCAGGTGGCAGGGCGACGCCAGCCATGCTGCCATGGCCAGTTGGAGGGTGCGGCTGGAGACGCCCCGGGCCGGTCTCTAGACCGTAGGGGCGCTCCAGCCTGTGCTGGAGGAGTGGGCAGGGCGACAGCACGGAGTCCTTACCTTCCGACTGGTGCAGGTGCTGTTGGGGCACGGATGCTTCGGCAGATATCTGCACGTTGTCGCAAGGAGGGAAGAGACTCCGGGCTGTCACCATTGCGGCTGCGACGAGGACACGGCGCGGCACACGCTCGAGTCGTGCCCGGCTAGGGACCGGCAGCGCCGTGCACTCGTCGCGGCAATATGGAGGAACCTCTCGTCGGAGCGTCGTCAGAGCGATGCTCGGCAGCGACAGGAATTGGGCCGCGGTCGCTGCCTTCTGCGAGGAGGTTATCTCGCGGAAGGAAGCCGCGGAGAGGGCCAGGGAGGAGGATTCTTCCGCTGACCCAAACCGCTGCCAGCGACTGTGGCGGCGCAGGCGTGAGTACTTGCGCCTCATGCCGCCCTAGCTGAGGCTGCGGTTGGATGGACCGGGGACAGTCCGCCACCCGCAAGGCCTCCCGCGAACGTGCGACGCTCCATGTGCGGATGCGTCGCTCAGTAGAGGGTATCCGAAAGGGTAACCGCCGGCGGGCCACTGAAGTAATCCAACACAGTAGCAGTGGTCCGTTAACACAGGCGGAGAGACGGCACACGGCGGGTTTCTTTAGTGGGTGCGGGCCCCACACTACCCTGTTCATTGCCTCGAACGACGGGGTGTGCGGTTAGGTACATTTTTTCCCGCCTAAACAACACAAAAAAAAGGGTATTTACTTCACACCACTAAAGTAATGTTACACAGTTCTAGTGGTTCGCCAATACAGGCGGAGAGAAATCACACAGCGGGTTTATTCAGTGGGTGAGTGCCTGGGTGTGCGGTTAGGTAATTTTTTTCCCTCCTTAACAAAAAAAGGGTATTTATTTCGCAATGATAAAAATATAAAATTTACTTACGTTTCATGACGTTCATAGAGTAACATAGCTTTTTTGAACATTGGCGTCGATAAATATTTCCAAAGACCTGATTTAAAATCAAGCTCATTTGATGTCTCAAACAAATCGTGGATACAACGAATAAGCTGATGCTGTGGTGAATCTTCAGGTAATTTAGTATTCAGACAATTAAGACGACAGCCTAGTGCAACTGTACCAATTGATTCCAAAGCCCACAAGTTCATCTCGTTTTCGAAATTACTTTGGAGCATATTCTTCTCGTTTCTATCAGCTTTCATCCTGAAATCATAAGAATGTATCCTGTTTACCTATTAATAATATAATTAACGAAAACTGGGAAAGTAAAAAACCCAAACGACCATCCCAATCGGCATTTCAGTTCTCTCTATCTAGACGTTGTAGAATGCTTCAATCTTTTGCACTCTGTGGAATACATGCCAGATTTAAAATAAGAGTAGAATATAGGAATGTTACGCATAAAACAACGGTCTACCTCTTAATCATGTCCAACGCCACTTCGTCAAGTACACTGCAGTAAAGCTTGATGGTCTTTGGCTGTAACATCACTGGATTGACGGTAGATCTGAACTCTTTCCACAAATCTCCATGACTAAAAAAGTGTAAAGATATTTGAAGATACGAATATGACAGGATATTTAGTGAAAAGTCATAAATGTTCATGATTACATGACAACAGCATAATAATTCCTTCGTTGGCATGATATTCATACGTTTTCAAAACATATATTGAATCTCTCAGAAATGTTTTTCTTATGATATTTTTCTAATAAAGTAGTAGTAGAAAGAAATTTGACCATTGGTATAGACTTATAACAAAATATTTTATATTTTAAACACAAAGTGAAAAATGTGTAATCGAAAATAACAGTCACGAGGAGGATTTGAACCTGCTTAATACTTCCGACAGATGGCGCAGGCGTCACCCAAAGACGTTAAGTATGAATGTGTTATCGAAATTAGCAGTCAGGAGCAATTGTCACGATGGCTGATTTTGCAAAGCATCTGGACGGTATTCAGGAGATGCAGGTTCAAATCCTGCTCGTGACTGTTATTTTCGATTACACATTTTTCACTTTGTGTTTAATGTATAGTGCTAAGCATGTCAAATGGCAAAAATATACATAAAAATATCAAATATTTATAGGGTTTGCGTCATTATTAGGTAAAAATCATCATAATTTATGAAAATACTTCCGACAGATGGCGCTGGCGTCACCCAAAGACGTTAAGTATGAATGTGTTATTGAAATTAGCAGTCAGGAGCAATTGTCACAATGGCTGAATTGGCAAAGCATCTGGACGGTATTCAGGAGATGCAGGTTCAAATCCTGCTCGTGACTGTTATTTTCGATTACACATTTTTCACTTTGTGTTTAATGTATAGTGCTAAGCATGTCAAATGCCAAAAATATATATAAAAATATCTAAATATATTTTATATTGTATAAATGGCTAGTGACCCGCTCTCGCTTACATATAACCTTCCGTTGGCAAATCACCTAAACCGTAATCAAAATAGTTCAAAACTCATGCGTGGTATGAAATAAGAATACGAAGAAACAGATAGACGATGGAGAACAGGCAGCCAGCTATACCTATGTTAGAGTTTTTTATATTGTACAATTGAACAGTAAACCGCCATAACTTACATAATAATAAACATTTCAGTAAAAATGGTTTTAAAAGTCCGTTGCGGGGTTTATAAGAAAGCAAAGAAACAGACATGTGCGGAAAGCGACTTTACTTCATACTATGAATAGATTACTTAAATCGTAAAATGGTAATCATTATGGAGGGTCTTTATAAAAAGGCTTATTTCGTCATGAATGTTGAGATACATTGAACACACAAAAGCCTTAAAAAATAAATCTCTCTGATACATGACGGCATGCTTCTTTGTAGATAAATTTCTAGAGGGAAAAAATGAGCCCTCACAGGACGTCTCGCAGATGTAAAAACATAGAAATTATTTTGTAGAAATTATGAGTAGAAATAAAATCATCATAACTATTTCAATAAACCAGATTAGAATTGCGTTTTTCACTAATAAATTCTATTGTATCACGTACGCACATCAAATACATAATTATTGTAAACATAGCCATCCATCCATCCATCAGCCTTTTAAGGTCCACTGCTGGACATAGGCCTCCCCAAGAATGGGGGATAGTGCCGTAATCGCCACGCTTGGCAGGCGGGTTGGCGATCGCAGTGGATGTTGTTACTACTCGAAGGAGTGCTGCTGCCCACTCCCCCGGTATTCCCTCAGTCGGCTCTTATGACTCCCATGGGTAGAGAGGGGTGGGACCCTTCTAAAGCCGGGCCCCACACTGCAGGTAAAGCCGTCCCCACACGGCAGTCTTTCTTGTACACCTTCTATACCACCGCACACTGCATTGAAAGTCATTGTATTTTTAAAGATAAGGTTTTCTACGTATTTTGCATATATAATTTTTTAAGAACCCATGATTGTTCTACTTTTGGCCACAAATGTCCTTTTAAAGTCAGAGACTAATTAGGCCATAGTCCACCACGCGCTGGTCCAGTACGGGTCGGTAAACTTAACAAGCAGCCGAGTAAAACCTCTTAGGCTTCCTCGCGATGTTTTCCTTTACTTTAGTATCAAAATGAATAATTGTATTATTATAATAAAATATCAAATAAGTATATATTACTCAGTAATTAAACCCGTCGTACGAACATTCTGCCCTTTGCTTTGTTTGCAGTTCCGTCTGTAATACTCGAGTGAAACAAAGCCAGGACGCACCGGCATCCAGTTTTCACTCCGCAGTACCTGTAGATACAAGTTATTTAATGGCATACTCTTCCAGCGAGGCTATTATTATACGCACAAAACCTCCCTAAAGTCCACCCTGGATAAATGTGAAAACACGTAGTCCAATCTCTTTGAAGACCTGTTGCTAGTAAGCGAGCTGTGTTCCATTTGACTGGCAAAGGCCACAGCAGCGATTTGTTTGAAACAATAACGCACACAGACGAAGTCGCAGGCTGAATCTACTCTATTTTGTAGTAACATTTTATACGAGATAAACCTGCTTCGCTGCGTGGAATTTCTTTAAATTTTTATTGTTTATGGTAAATGCTCAACTAAGCAATTAAGTTCACATGTGAAATGAAAGAATGAACGACTGACTGCCGTTGCAACAAAAACACACCATTGTGTATCGCGGACCACAAATCAAATGGGAGATAGTAGTACCGACCCGCTGGGACACAATAACAAGTGAGTATTCTCACTTGCTACCTTACCCTACCACCAGTAATGCAATCAGTGATATTTGCTTACTTCCTTTAGTCTCAATATAGATTTATTAATGTACGTCTGATGATGTATATAAGGAATATAATAATTAAAAATCTTACATGGGCTGCAATTTCAGCATCCCCCAAGATCACCATATCTTTAACGCCCAACAGACCATTTATTCTTATTAATGGACCATATTTATCAAATAACTTTTGCCATGCACCTGGAGTTTCCATGATTTTTGCGAGCTCACCTGTGTCAAAATAATTAATTTAAAAACAACCATAGTAAACGTTATAAAGACTATAGAGACCGTAAGAAAATCCATATAAAATAGAAGTACCAACAATAGAAGAAAAGAGAGCCTACCAATTGTTTCTTCCAACATTTTGAAACGCCTATGGACTAGACCAAGGGTCTCCAAGCTTAGGGCCATCTTATTTTTTTTCAGTATGTTCCATTTGCATAAATCTTATTAATGTTTTTTGTATAATACTTTCTGATATTTACGCGAATGTTACACATTTTGAAATAAAACTACGTTTACGGAATCGCGTTTACTTGATTTTGCTACTATCCCGACGTTTCGAATACTTTACAGCATTCATGATCACGGGTGGACTTAGATGATAGACGTCCAAGGCTGATATCCGTCACGAGTCCGTCAGGACGTCTATCGTCTAAGTCCACCCGTAATCATGAATGCTGTAAAGTATTCGAAACGTCGGGATAGTAGTAAAATCAAGTAAACGCGATAGATTCCGTAAACGTAGTTTTATTTCATAAAAATGTTTTTTGTTTTACTGTTATTAGTGGGATTCATTTCAATTGTTTGTTAGTTATTAATATGCTTAAGCTTAAGTTAAGTTTTACCTTGCAAGGAAATAAAGCCGAGTAATTATCATTCTGTGTTTCCTCCTGCAACTTATCACAGCAATAGTAACAACAATTAGATATTCGTTGTCGCGGGCCAAATTGATGACACTAGTCTTAAGCTGTCACAAGCCGGATTGAGGGCATTGACGGGCCGATTTTGGCTCGCGGGCCGTAGTTTGGAACCCCTGGCTAGTCCAGGGGCCATGATATAAAAGCACATCATCAACTCTTATTTTTTGAATAACTAATAACCCTTTGTCCGTGGCTCCACTGCAAACAAAAACATGTTTTTTGCTTATATTGCAGGGTCCCATCATAAGAGCACGAATAAACGTAGGTATACTAGTTTTCATGTCTTATCAAGACCTACAAAATAAGAAAAGTTGCATCAACCTTTGAGTAGTTTTCGAATGATTTGCTAACAACATTTTTTGGTTTTAGAGATGCCTAAGTAAAATAAGTTTAAAAAAAAACCAGACATCGCGGGACGTCTACCAGATGTGAAAACATCGAAATTATTTTGCAGAAATAAAATTATCATAACTGGACAAAGTACTCCTTAAGACGAATCAAACGAGTAAAAGCTCGATGGGTTTGGGTCGTTTCATTACAGAGTTACTGTGGCCACCTTCCAGCTCCATCATCAGACCTTAGATACCATCTAGAGACAAAGTACTCGTCAAGACGAATCATATGAGCCCAAACTCGATGGAGCTTTGTCGTTTTATAATGGAGTTCCTATGGCCACCTTCTAGCTCCATCATCAGACCTTGGATACTATCTAAAAACAAAGTAGTCGTCAAGACAAATCAAACGATTCCAAACTCGAAGGGGTTGCGTCATTTCTTTACATAGTTACTGTGGCTACCTTCCAGCTCCATCATCAGAGCCTGGATATCATCTAGGTATTGAGTATTAGTTAAGACATTTCAAACGATCCCTAACTCGATGGAGTTGCGCCATTTAATTACAGAGTTTCACATGGCCACCTTCCAGCTCCATCATAAGAACCTGGATACCATCTAGAGACAAAGTACTCGTCAAGACAAATCATATAAGCCCAAACTCGATGGAGTTGCGCCGTGTCATTATACAGTTCCTACCTCCACCTTCTAGCTCCATCATTAAATCAGCTCCATGTCATCAAAATAATGCATTGTCACGTGATATACATATGTGTGTATAATTTCAGCTCAATCGGAAACCGAGAAGTGTGTCAAATTTAACTTGCAAGATTTGAACGGGACAAGTAAAATAAAAGCGTCGCCACGCTAACAGCCGATTTTACCCTCCTTCCGCATTAGATGTTTCACATCAAAATACAGTATTTTTTCTCAAATATCTCAAATGTATTGACAAATGTTTAGCTCTGCTACAGATTTATAATAGTACATAATATTTAATCTTACCTCCAGGCAAATAGTGGAGCAGTTGTCCAATAATTGGTAAAGATGGTGGACCGGGGATCTCCCTCCATGACTTCAAATTAGTATCTACTTTTGTTTCACTGCCATTGTCTGCTACAGCTAGCGTTCTGAATACATAATTTTGATTTTGAATGTATATTCGCCTAGTTGGTACATCAAAGTGGACTGATACATAAATATAACTTTTAGGCTTAGGGTTTTGTATCTTACCAAAATTTGTATTAGGCTTTTGCACAACATTTGTAGATCCTGGGAGTATGCCCGGTAAAGGGCGATAAGCTCTACCTATACTTATTACGTGGGACTAAAGTTATATGAATGAAATGTGTTACTCCTCTGACTACCTGTCAAAGGATGAAGACGTGAATATTCGATTTTTATTAATCTTAACAACAGTAGTAGATAACATTTTTTCTGGTAAAGAACATATTTAAGGGAGACTAGAACTTGCATCTATTACCCAATTCGGGGAATACATAATACACAAACCTTGTTCAGAGACTTTCAATTCCACATTGCATCTTATTAAGATTTACGCCATCTATTGAAAATATATTTGTATACATTTCCATTCCAATATGGTAAGCTTAATTATTGCAACCACCCATCACGTTTTGTTCCCATGAGGACAAAAAGTAGGCAGTGGAAGACCGTTTTATAATAAGTGGCTATGCGTTATCCCTGCCTGCCCCTATTGGAAACAGGCATAGGTCTACTTATGTACCTACCAATTTATAAATTATCACATGAGGATACGATTATCAAAATTAATTTAAAAACTTTAAATAAATTATATAATATTTTATTATTTACCCTTCGATCATCAATACCAACAAGATACAGTGTCCCGAACAAAATCAAGCTAAAAACTGTCCGTTCGAATATATACTTATACAGCTATATCTGTTTACTAACGAACCGAGACAAAGGTTTTAAAACAATTTTAAGTTCAACCTAATTACAATCATGGCACTTAATAATAAAGTCACAAATCTTTAAAATATTATTATACATTTACAGTCTTTCGTCACAAAAAACGAACAAAGCAATCATTTAATACTGCCAAATAACATTTACTGCGAAATCAAGCTTAAATAGCAACAAATAAAGTACTTTCTTAACTAAACAAAATAAGAGCTTACTTCTCCAGTGCGCTCTTATTTACCGAGACGTATTTTTCGGGTCTACGCGAAATTTATTGCATTTCTGATCAAAGTATTTACCAATAAATAACACAACTTACCTTACTATCTCCCTGTTCAAAGGCCCTAACCTTAAAACTGGTTTTAACTTAGAAGTCTGCATATCAACAATACTCTTCGCATACAAAATAAATAAACGTACTTATACAAAACTGATAATACTATCTATTATCTAGATAATAACACCTGTTTATAAATAACACTGATAACACGGCATATACTAAACTACCTATATTGTATACTTGTATGTATTTTCTATAAAGGAAAAGAAATACTGTTGACCTATCTCTATACTAACACAATCACAACTGCGTTACGAATGATTTCAATCCGCAAATGACCTTGAACATATCTGTATGTCTAATATTACATCCAATTTAAAAGTCTTTAACGTTTAATACATAGTACTGGTAAAGTTATCTCTATATGCTTATTTATAGAATTTATTTTAGATAGTGATGCATTGATGTATGCATTATAATTTACAGATAAATATTTTTTTATTATTGTTTTCCGAATTGCTAGTTTATGGTGATGTATGAATGATATAATAATGTTATCCATAAGATCTTCAATAAAACGTAATAATTCGCGTAAATCTTCTAAAGCGGAGTTTCACTTCTATTAACAATAGTAAAGCATCTACTATCTAAATAATAAATAAAAACAAATTTATAAAAAACTAGCCTTTGCCCGCGGGTCCGTCGCAGCCAAAAGCTAGTTTTTAGGTAATATCTCAGGTTCCCGATATAGTAGCGGGGTAAAATGTATACCAGTTGTCAAGTCTAATCAAGAGCTATCAAACAAAAAAAGTTGCATTAAAATCCGTTTAGTAGTTTTTGCGTGATGCGCGAACAAACAAACATACAAATAGATAAACAGACAAAGAGACAAAAAAATTAAAAAAAAATCGTTTTGTGTTTAGACACGCCTATGTATATAGCATAATTCAGTAATTTTTACAGACATAACTCTAGTACAGCTTTATAATAGTAGAAATATTGACGACTTAACACATAAAATTTTGCTCTGTTATGAGGGCTCAGCACTTGCAAAATATTTTAACAGCAACCTGTAACACCCATAGTAGTCGTGATGGAAGCTCTTCACTACCAAATTTAGTTCAGTACGGGTGTGGGATATTAGTAAGTATATTCTCACACATTCACGTTTGAAAACCTTGTGGATAGTGTCAAGTGGGTAAGTAATAGATTGAGAGAGGAGTGCGCGTAAGCTTCCCTATCCTGCAGGAAGTCTGCGGTGACTGCAGGATAAGATGTGGTTTGAAAGTTCTCCCACAGTACTAAACCATAGCAGACTGATCAATGCTCATATAGGAAGAAACCCCAGAGAGCAGCGTGGAGTGTACCTCTTAACGCTTCTGAAAAAGTAAGCCCACGATCGTCTAGACGCCGGTTTCTCGGCTATACCAAGGTTTGCAAGAACAAGTCCAGCTGTCGGTCATATGTAGTCAAACAACATGAAACTATTTAGTGCTTACTATACATAAAAGAGTAAAATAGGCGCTTCATGATATAAAACCCCGAGGGCTTACCTTAACTGAAATCATTAATATTAGATACAGTTCAGTTTTCGCAAGTCAAGCTTTTTTTGAAGTTAAGCTTAGGAAAAAGAAGGTTTTCTGTGAAGAAAATTGAGTTTATTGTTACAACGAAACGCGAATTTACATGACGTCTGCCCGCGTCAAACATACTTCGTTAGATGAAAAAATTATATTATGCTGAATTAAATCTTCTCAATATTTGTATATTAATGATTTATGTAATATTTGTATTGCATGGAATCTTTTAGAAATATTTCTTTTCTTTTACAGGAAGTGCATGAAATTACTCATTGCTTGTACTATTTAATGTAAATACTCATAGCTGTAGCTTACTCAGGAACCTCATAGTCAAAAATAGTCCACTAGCTTAGAGTATACTTGAAATCCAAACGAAATGCTGCGTAGCATTATATCTGCCTACTCCTCTATGAAGCAGGCGTAATGTGTATTGTATAAATTGTTTTATCTACATACCCGTGTAAGAAGACCACTTCCGAATACGAAGACAGATGATTCTACTAGTGACAGTTTAGATGTTGGAATAGAAAAAAAAAAATTCCGATGAAAAAAAAACATAATTTTTTATCGTTATATTTACATTATTTACACTCTATCATGTTAGTAGAGCTAAATAAAGCGATAATTACATAAAAATAATATCATTTTAATGAAAAAAGAAAAACAGTAATGTATTGCAAAATTTAGAATCAGCTGATAGGTACATACCGCGCAGTCGCTATCTATCTGTTTTGTACTAGCGGCCACCATTTTCAATTTTCATTCGCATTCAGTAGTTAAATAATCCAAGTAGGTAGGTACCTACGTACTTGGTTCGATTCCTCACTACTCACTAAAGACACATTTACTTACTTAGATAAAATTCTAACAAGGTTACAGTTATGATTTTTTATTTTTTTACATCGTTTAGATATGTTTAATAACATACTTTCACGCCTATCCCGCGTATCCCGAATGGGTAGGCAGAGGTGTATTTTTCTTGCCATCTCCTGTTCGCAATGTTTAAGCCCTGCATACCTAATACATTTTTTTACCTATCTACTGAGAAGTTTCTTTGGAAAGAACCCGAGACCTCGTGACTAGCAGTCTCATTACAAACCACTACGCCACTTCCGATGTAAGTATTCAGTTAGGTAGCCTATCTACCTATTAAAAACAATAGGGCTAAGCGTTTCAAAAAAATTTGTAGGTATGAAAAAGCTTACCGACCTAGATCCGAAATAAAATTAAAACAGTAGTTAGGTACATGTGTCGCAAAGTAGGTTTCGCTCTGTTCGCTGTCACGGACTTTATACGGAATTTACAAACACTGCTTTCAAAATGCCTACCCCTACAACACTTTACATACATACACATGTGAGTTTTAATACAATTGTTATTTCACTGTTAAACTTTAAAGCAGACAGAGACATTTTACGTACCTGTCTAAAGTCTGTGCTCGAATTGTGCTCCATCCATTTCGATACAAAGCGAGGCCCGTCGCTGTGTCGACCGGTGAATACGAGGCATTAGTGTAGGATCCTCAACACATTCTGCACGTAACCTATTAAAAATGCTCACTATTCTGCTACGCATTTCATCAGCACAGTCACATTCCCGATCAAACACTCTCTCTTTCACATATCCCCACAAAAAGAAATCCAGCGGGTGAACGAGGCGGCCAGGCGCGCGGCCCCAGCCTTCCGATCCAGCGGTCATGAAAGAGCTCAGTAAGACGCTCGCGGACAGGGCGTGTAACATGCGGTGGAGCGCCATCGTGCTGGAACCATGCTCGACGATATTCAACCAGCGATAAATTATCTAGAATATCGTCTAATTGTTCATTTATAAAATTAAGATACTCTGTTCCATTGAGGCGCTGCGGTAGAAACACTGGTCCTAAAATTTGTCCATTAAAAATACCAGCCCATACGTTGACCGACCATCGGGTCTGATGACCGGTTTCTTGAGTGGCGTGCGGGTTCACGTCTGACCATAAATGAGCATTCCGCCTGTTCCACATCCCGTTTCTCGTCTCGCACATTCACCTGTTGTCCACCACCTGCCGCCATCGGAGCAATCGGTCGATTTTCTAAAACTCGCTGAAAAGCTGCCGTTATTGTGCGAGAATCGGATGGATGCCGGACGTTCGGGAATCTCTCACGGTAAATTCTCAACGCAAGAGAAGCATTGCCACGGGCTTCTCCTAAACACATCAACATGTTTCCGTATTCACGAGCACTGTACACGTATGCCGCAGGCATTGTTAAATACAAAAAATACTCAAAAATAATAAAACAGCAAAACGTAACAAACAAAACTTAACACAAAATTTAAAACTAACAAAACAATAAAAATACTACCAAGTAGTAACAATCGAAGCTAATAATATGGAACCGTAACGCGCATTTGCTCTCGAACTGAGTCGGAATGAAACTGAGTATAGGGACAGTGGGACACGAAAAAAGTAGCTATACTTTTTGGTATCGAGTTATTTTCTTTTCGATACCGATATTTTTGTAATCGATACTTTTATTCAATGAGTACTTTTAGCAAGGTATCGTATCGAAAAAAATTTAGAGATTACCTAAATTAAACTTGGCTTCATGGCTCAAGTTTATGGCAACGCCATCTAGATCAATCTTGTCAAAACCTTCTAAAATATTTTGATACCATTCTTTCATTAAATTCCTTCAATCAATGTCTAATGGTACCAATACATTTAATGCGATACTTGGGATCGATACTTTTGAAGCGATACTGGTATCGATACTTTCGTGTAATATCAAAACTTTAAGCGCATTATACCGTAGGTAAAGTACTCAATACCTTAAAGTATCAATACTTTTGTGTATTGGTATGTATTGCTTATTGCGCACTTGATTGTTATTTTGTTTATTCAAGTATACTCTAAAAGTACTCACAATTGAAGAATTGCTAAAGCTTATTAATAAAAAGTGTTCGATTTCAAATGGTATCGAACATTTAATGCGATAGTTAACTTGGGATCGATACTTTTGAAGCGAGACTGGTATCGATACTTTATCATATCATAACCTTAAGCGCATTATACCGTAAGTAAAGTACTCGATACTTTGAAGTATCGATACTTTTGTTTCGATAATTTTATGAGTACGATACTTTTTTTTCGATACTACTCAAGAGTATAGTATCGATACTTTCTATTCGATACCGTGTCCCTACTGAGTAACTGACTTGATAGTTCATAGTAGATAGATACCTACTAGTCTAGTAAAACATCAACAGACACCGCGTTTGTCGGTGACCGACAAAGTAGCATCAAAAGAAACCACCTTTGACGGTATCCGACAAAGTAAAGAATTTTAAAGTTTTTTTTAATCGACGGTGTTTTTTTAATGTGCAAATATCAACGAATAATAGAGAAAGCAGGAGGTTATTGAATCAGAAGATAGAAACCAACTAATTTTGAAGGCAAGGAAAATGTAGGTACCACGTCACGTCACTCCGCACGCGTGGCTTTTGTAGGCATTTATTTTGGCGTGGGTGCGGGGGGATTCCTTATTAATTTTAATAACGCAAATTTTTGAGAGTTCAGTTGACTCAGTTGTTCAGTTCCGTGTTCACGGTGTTCACTGACTTGCATGTGCGCGCGAGTGATACCTAGATACAATTGTACCTTTGATCGATTTATTAATTTTTGTAGTTATTATTTTATTTTTACGTTGTGTGTTTCTTAATAAGTTTTTTTTGTTTTTATTATTGTTTTGTATTAATAATGCCTGACGCGTACGTTTATAGTGCTCGTGAATACGGAAATACGTGAATGAGCTTTGGGGAAGCTCGTGACTTTCTTCGTCTTTCGAAGAATCGAACCCGGTACTCGACTTTGTCAACGCTGAGGAAACCTACTTTGGTCTAGGTCGGTAAGCTTTTTCATACCTACTATTTTTTTTTAAACTCTTAGCATTATTGTTTTTAATAGGTAGATAGGTACCTACCTAACTGAATACTTACATTGGAACTTCCAATGTTTCCAATTTGGAAGTGGCGTAGTGGTTTGTAATGCGACTGCTAGTCACGAGGTCTCGGGTTTTTTCCAAAGAAATTTCTCAGTAGATCGGTACCTGCCTAGCAGCCTGTAGTTTGCTAATCAATGTGCCCGGGAGATGGCAAATGTATTAGGTATGCGGGGCTTAAACATAGCGAACAGTGGATGGCAAGAAAAATACACCTCTGCCTACCCCTTCGGGATACAGGCGTGAAAGTATGTTATGTTATTAACCATATCTAAACCATGTAAGTATGTATTAAAAAAATAAAAAATCATAACTGTAACCTTGTTAGAATTTTATCTAAGTAAGTGAATGTGTCTTTAGTGAGGAATCGAACCAAGTACGTAGGTACCTACCTACTTGATTTATTCAACTACTGAATGCGAATGAAAATTGAAAATGGCGAGGTACCTACCTAGATCGCAAGTGTGTTGTCCGCTAGCACAAAACAGATAGGTAGCGACTGCGCGGTATACCTATCAGCTGATTCTAAATTTTGCAATACATTGCTGTTTTTTTTTTGTTATTAAAGTGATATTATTTTTATGAAATTATCGCTTCATTTAGCTCTACTAACATGATAGAGTGTAACTAATGTAAATATAACGATAAAAAAATATGTTTTTTTTTTCATCGTAAAAAAAAAAATCTATCCCATCATCGAAAATATCACTAGTAGAATCATCTGTCTTCGTTTTCGGAAGCGGTCTCCTGATACCCGGTATATGAAGCACTTGTGCAAAACTGCTAGCATTATTAATGCTAATGGAACTTAGAACATCAAGACAATTAATATTTTATTAATTATCTATAAAAAATAAAAATGTATAATTGATTGAGGTATTGCAACAGGTAGATTTAAAATAATTCATAGATGTTATAAATATACTTTAATATAAACTAACATTATAAAAAAATAACAATCAATAACTATGTCAGAGTAAATATAAAAGCGTAAAAATAAATATACAACTTGCTGAACTTTCGGAATATTACAAAATTTCCTGTCCTCTACAGACTTCTAAAGTTTAAGCTGTGGGAACGCAATGATTAGGAGGTGGATAGGAAGGATACGTAGGTTACTAAAGAAAGGATAAGGAGGGGGTTTGGGCTCCTGGCGCTCTCACTCACCATACGAAACACAATGGCAGGAGTAACTACCGTTGTTACACGCTAATCTTTTGTGAGAGGGTGGTCATTTCCTGATCGAGCCGGCCCATTCATGCTCGGACAAGCAAGGCTCTACCACTAAACTGAATTAAAGTTGTATTTTAGATTAGATTTTTTTAAACAGTATTTTGACTCAAAGTATGAAAGTAACTTGCGGATGATTTAAATAATTTACAATAGTACAGTACCTAGTAGTTACAATATCAACAAAATACAGTTTTAATTAATTTGTAGAATTAAACAAAATATAGTAAATACTAAAAAGAGTTTTTTCTTATTTGAGATAGACTACCAAGGCTTTCGGTAACCGTCGCCCATGAACGTAGCGATAGTGAATATCAAATATTATACTTAAGTGAAAAATGGGGGATAGAGTTGACTATTTTTCACTTAAACATATTGAACACTTTCTCTTTTTAAAGCATAAATTATTTGTGAATAAGGAAAAGAGATTTTTAGTACGGGCGGGAGCTTTCTCTCTTGTCGTTGAAGTCAACAACCAAGGTATATATCATAATATTGAACTTGGCTCTCATTTCACATTTATGTTTTTAAAGGGATAATTTATTCTTATTCCGTCGCTACACTGATAATAATTTTAATAATAGAGAAACTAAATATGTTTCTTGATATCTAACATACTTGCATGATTTAACAATAAAATATATTAACGCCATCTGTAGAGTTTTGAGGTAGGCAAACCTTAAATATCCACGAGATATAATGATATATGGGTACAGTTGTATCTACACCGAGGATAACATAGTTTTCTAAATTATTTTATTATTATCATTATTAATTATAATTTATATTACTAATAGGTTGTCATAGCATATAATTATTCTATTATACTCGTAAAGACTATAAATATTACAACTGTTACTTAAAAAATCTAAAATTATTCTATAATAATAAATTTTGGATGTAAATAAGAACTAGTACAATATGATCACTTTAGATCAAGTGGACCAAAATTCATTCAAGTGCCAGAATTCTTTTGCCAGCAACCTATCCAGAATACTGGCACCATTACCACGCTGGATAATGAAGCTAATCCTTTGGTCATATCATAATCATGATTGCCATCACTCTAACTATATGCGAGGTATATCAACTGATAAATCTGCAATAACATAAGTAAAAGCTGCCCAAAAAGCCGCACACTCGATGACATCGCTCTTATTCTGCACATCTAAGGTATCACCCTCACTATGGTGGAACCAAAAATATCTTTCATTTTGGTTCAATAATGAAGCTCCGGGTACTCCTTCTCTAATAAACATCACAATATCTGAACCAGGTTGCCCACTGTTCTGCATTTTATTTACTGGTGCAAATAGTTTTAAGACTTCTTTGATAATACAACGCGCTTGGTCCGAACCAGCCACGTCTAAACCCAAGGGTCTAAACGTTCCTTCGTCAGATTCCATTATAAAATTAATATTTGAAAGGTCATCTTTATGTTTCTTAAGATATGCCTGTGCTCCTACTAGACCTGGTTCTTCAGCAGTCCACAATATCGCTCGCACTGTTTTTCTAGGTTTCAAGTGTCGTTGATTTAATATAATTGGAACAAACCAACTAATAATCATACCACCTCCATCATCCATTGCTCCTTGTCCAACATCCCAACTGTCTATGTGTCCAGATATAATTACTAATTTTTCAGGATTCTGTGAACCTTTTAGATCTATGAGAGTGTTGCGAGATGTACTTACATCAGATTTGTAAGACATATTTAGTCTTAGTACAATCTGTTCACCTTCGTCCTGTAGTCTTCTCATTAAATCAGCGTCCTCTAAAGTGATAGCAGCTGTTGGTATTTTTGTTACATTATTATTATAACTTTGACTTCCTGTATGGGGAGAATATATGGAAAATGGTGTTATGCTTCTGACGAGGGTAGCTACAGCGCCTTTCATAGCTGCTCGCGCAGCACTTTGAGTTCTATAGATAACAGTATCACCGTAACTAGTGTAATGTGCATCAAACACTACTATTTTCCCCTCAATGTATTTTTGATCAGTTTCATCAAGTACTTTGAAATTATTTATAACTATAGCTTCAGCTGTAATGCCTTGAGGTGGGGTGCTTACACTGCTGCCAAGTCCTAATAATGCAATATTTTTAGAGTAAGGATGCAACATATTTGCCGATTCCTGCAAACGTGTCCAGTGTGGTACCTGAAAAATAAAACACAATTATAAATAAGCCATATACTGCTTGTATCATATACAAATCAATATAATTTCTTCTCGTATAAAATAATATAATAACACCTAATCTTGATCCAGAATCAATTGTGACTATCAGCGTGATGATCCATGAATACGATCACAGGAGTTAAAATAGAAATAGTTATATTCTTCCTACAACCTTAACATACCGAAATACTTCAGTAAATCAATAAGATGGTACGTACCTGTGTGGGTTTATTAAGAAATTAGAACCCTTATCATGTACTAAACTCTGCCTACATTGCTAAAATCGATGGGCCTCGTAGCGTAGTCGGTAGTGTAACCGACTTCCGTGCACGAGGTCGTAGGTTCGATTCCCACTCGGGACAATTATTTGTGTGATGAACACAGATATTTGTACTGCGTCTGGGTATTATCTATATATGTATGTATATATTTACAAAAAAAAAACAAGACGTCGCGGGACCTCTACCAGATGTGAAAACATCGAAATTATTTTGTAGATAAAATGATCACAACTTGACAAAGTACTCCTCAAGACGAATCAAACGAGTATAAACTCGAGAGGTTGCGTCGTTTCATTAAAGAGTTACTGTGACCACCTTCTAGCTCCATCGTCAGACCCTGGATACCATCTAGAGACAAAGTACTCGTCAAGACAAATCATACGAGCCCAAACTCGATGGAGTTATGTCGTTTTATAATGGAGTTCCTATGACCACCTTCTAGGTCCATCATCAGACCCTGGATACCATCTAAAGACAAAGTACTCGTCAAGATGAATCATATGAGCCCATATTTGATGGGGTTGCGCCGTTTCATTATAGAGTTCCTATGTCCACCTTCCAGCTCCATCATCAGATCAGCTCCATATCATCATAATATTGCATTGTCACGTGATATACAGATGCGTGTAAAATTTCAGCTCAATCGGAAACCGGGAAGTGTGTCAAATTTAACTTGCAATATTTGAACGGGACAAGTAAAATAAAAGCGTCGCCACGCTAACAGCCGATTTAACTCTCCCTCCGCATTAGATGTTTCACATCAAAAGTAAAATATGTATTATATCCGTAATCTGGTACCCATAGCACAAGCCATAGGGGACCAAAGGAGGTTGTGTGAAAATGTCCGTGTATATTTATTATTTATTTATTATAAATGTAATGGCCTAAAATGCCTAATAGACGAATGAAATATAACACGTAAAAATGTAAAGTATATTTTAATTCTTACCTCAAGTTCTTCGGTAGTAATATCATCCAGACCATTCTGCCGCGTAAGGTTTATCATGTAGTCTATTGATTTCTCTAAGTTATCCGTTCCCGACGGGCGAGCACCAAACTTGTCTATGAATTTTGTGTATCTGAAAATATAAAAAAACGAACCTTATAAACGTTCAGGCGTATAATGTTTTTGAAGAACAATAATACGTTACGCTATTCGCTGTACGATTATAGGCCTCTGTCTGGAATTAGCGTTCAATAGAGAAATAAGAATACTATACTTTCTGATATTTACGCGAATGTTACACATTTTGAAATAAAACTACGTTTACGGAATCTATCGCGTTTACTTGATTTTTCTACTATCCCGACGTTTCGAATACTTTACAGCATTCATGATCACGGGTAGATTCCGTAAACGTAGTTTTATTTAAAAATAAGAATACTCTTTTTAATTATCTTTAAGTGCCTGCTACTATTTATTTAATTTTATATTTCAATGGTTATGCAATTTCTGACCATCAACTGTACCTACAAGGCGCTATGTTTGCAACCTATGCGTCGTAGTTGTAATAATACATCATTATTAAATATTTATACCATCTATGTAATTAAATATGTTATACTAAATTATGCCTGCAATTTTAACCGCCTGTAATGCAGAATATAAATATGTCACATGCGGTCCACAGCAAACAAACAAACTCACATTCGCATTTATAATATTAGTAAGGATACTTTTTGTTATAATACACTTGTATTAATTAATATTTTCATTAAATATACAATTTTCGACACTAAATATAACCTTTAAATTTAATAACAACAAATACTTTACGCCCCGATTTAAGAGAACAACAAATAAGATGCGTTATTTCAAAGTTGAAGTACAAGCAAATCGTAATAATATACACACACGTACACACAAGTACTTGCTCACATTTCAGCAGTAATTAACACATACAAGTACACGGGCCTACTTCAATCAAGTGCCTATTTTAAAAAAAATTAACATTATTTGCAATTAATATATCGCAATATCAAAATCTTATTGGTGCTACCTATTATACAATAAATAATGATCTTACTCCTCGTACATCGCCTCTCCCAAACCTTCCACTGTGATATCTTTTATAATACTCCTTGTTATATTTCTATATGATGCAATTTCTTTCACTAGTTTTGGATCCAACACACACTCTTTCTCATATTGGTTAATGGTAAAACTAGGTTCCACAAATATTGAGCTTACTATTGTCAAAGTAACTATTTTTAGTAAACGATCCATCGTTTGAGACAGTTGATACAATACTAAGACAGGAATCTTATCGCCGCATGTTGACCTTTCGCAGTCGACTGCCATAGATTCAATTAACCATCATGATGTATGAGGATATGTTCTAATAAAATATTTTGACTCGTTTTAAATAGACAAGTTTTGTCACCACAAAGACTTAGCAGTACCGAACCTCTACCCAACGAAATAACTAAAATATCCAAAGTGTTCCAAGGACCTCTTGTCCTTCTTGACCTCTAAGTCTGGATGTTGCCTTAAAAACAAAATATACAATTTTTTTTCACGGTTAGTTAGAATAATCCCTGTTTAAATAAATGAATAAATATTCACGGACATTTCACACAACGTCCTCTGGTCCTAAACTAAAATTAACGTTTGTGCTATGGGTACCAGATTAATGTAAGAAAAATGTGGATGTAATACATATATTACTTTTTTTTTTGTAAACACATACATTTAATAGATAGAAAACACCCAGACGCGGTACAAATATCTGTGTTATCACACAAATAATTATCCTGAGTGGGGATCGAACCCACGACCTCGTGTACGGAAGTCGGTTACACTACCGACTACGCCACGAGGCCCGTCACTCAACACGTAGTTATCGCGAGG
This sequence comes from Leucoma salicis, assembly GCA_948253155.1. Classification (NCBI taxonomy): domain Eukaryota; kingdom Metazoa; phylum Arthropoda; class Insecta; order Lepidoptera; family Erebidae; genus Leucoma; species Leucoma salicis. The sequence goes on from OX411807.1 coordinate 22,623,488, forward strand.
GACTTCAAAGCGTATAGCTAATTGACGGACATAAGGAACCCAGACACAGAATAATCAGGTGTGGATCACACAAAGACTTGTCATGTACACACCACCATCAAACCCACAAAAGTCGGCACGAGAGCTCGGTATCTAAACTCTAATATCAATAACTAATATCAAGTCAAAGTAACTTTACAAACTGCTCAAATCTAGTAAATATAACACAGACAACAGAGCAGTCAGTAACATCAAACAATTCACTTTCGATTGGCTAAACATCTAAAGCTTGTTATTTGGCAAACACAAATAGTCTCCAAAAAATCCTACGTTTGGTTCTTCTGAATCTTCTGAAGGTTGAGTAACCTATTCCTGAAACCTCTAAATCATATGAATTCAAACACGAATAACACGATTGCCTTAGACAGGGGAGACAGACCTAAGTCAGGTCGATATTGTTGAAAAAAATTAAAAGTACCACATGTGCTCATTGAAGAGATGGTCGTAACCTAGTTTTAGACTTGCAGTTCGAACGATCGGCAAGGTTAAGCAATTTTCGCTCAATATCATATCATCATCAGATTAGTGACAATAAAGTGACACCTATTTGTGGTCACCTGACCTCCTCCGTGCTTCATAAGACACTTTAAGCAGTCGGTCCCGGCTGTCAATAACATCCAGGCAGTCATTACAGGTTGTCAGTCCTGTATAAAAAATCTGAATTATTATTATTATATTTGCTGGTGGATTACTTAAAACCAAACAGATCGGAAAACGACCCTAACAAAAAGATTGGGTTAACACAAAGTGTGAAAATGTGAAATCGAAAATAACAGCCACGAGCAGGCTGCTTGGGATAAGGCTAGGAAGATGATGATTTGTTCATTGAATTGCTTCTAATTATAAAAAAAATTGCTAAATTTTGACATTAATAAGTAATACTAAACTGATTGCCAGCCCACCTGCCAAGCGTGGCGATTACGGCATTATCCCCCATGACGGGACCGCTTGTTGTGGCGTTCTCTTGGTGAGGCCTATATCCAGCAGTGGACGTCAAAAGGCTGATGGATAGACTAAACTGATCCCGTTATTAACAAAAAAAAACTTCTTTGAACCCCAATATATTTATGGTAATTGACAATTTACACGTAGATAGAAGATAATAATCATAATGCGCGTAACGACTTAAACACCATAAGGAATACCGATATAATACCCTATTAATTTAAAAAACAAGCTCCAAACCTGCATATGTTATATAGATAATGGAAAACTTTGTGACGATATACTCGTATAGTGTACTCGTATTAGAATTTTTGGATTGCCGGGAACTTGCAGCTTTTAACATCAAAAAACCACGTCGATCGCCACCAGTCCGGTCAAAATCGGTTGATTTGTTCGTGAGATATCGTTGTCGAAAAAAATTAAAAAAATATTTTTTTTTCAGAATTTCTGTGAAATGTTCAGTCTGACTAGTTCGAGCTTTAAGATTCTTCAAAGAGCTCACAAAGCTACGTTGAATACCGTAAACTACGAGAAAATTGGTTCTTTCATCAAAAGTTATTGCGATTTGAAAATTCAACGAATAGTTTTTTATTAAATCTCTTTCAGACTTTTGAGCTCGAAGAGCTCAAAAGCTTAAAACAGTTATCTCTTTGAGCTCGGAGAGCTCAAAATTACACGAAAATTATACTTTTAAGCTCGAAGAGCTCGAAAGTCGTTTTTGTGTAATAAGTGCAATTTTGAGCGCTTAAGTAATAAATTAGCGGGAAGTTGCAGGGATGGCCTTTAGGGTCAACCGTATTCCAGTTTTTTTTTTGGTTGTACTTCCTTTCAGTTTTTTGAAGTTGTCGACGCGCGAGTAATACTTTTTTACGGACTTATATAATAATTATGTATTATAAAGACGATTATTGTATTAATGTATAAGCGAAATAAAATCGGAAGCATTTCACCCACTCACTCATCACGTTACCTCCAAAACCTTGACATGAAATTCGGCATAGTTATTGTATTCTGATCATAAACGCTCACTAAGAACGGATATTGAACCAATCCTATCCAAAATCTAACAACAAGATAATTAAAAGTAAAACCAGTCGCAGGCAAAAGCTAGTAATATTAAAAATGAGAATATTATATATAAAAAAACCAGCTGAACGTGTTTACGTGAAATTTGGCACACAGGCTTATTATTTAATAACAAATTTTATCCTATTATTTTTTAATCACTCGCACATTTTTCCAGTCTTTTTAAATACATATCTGAATTTTTAAAGTCATTGGCAGGAATTAGTATTTGATAAAATATATTAGATTGTGTTTCTAAAAAAAACAAATTAGATCTTAATTTCATCAGGTCATGTCATGAAAGCGTATCAATTAATCTAACAGCAAATCATTTAAACTTCAATACGCAGCAATGGTCTATATAAATTTCTTGATTAAAATAACTCAAACGAATAAATTTAAGGTCTAAAGTTTTGATTAAGACAGGCAAATATTCGCTTTGTCGTCAATTAATTATTAAATTAAAACATAAGAATAAATTAAGGCGTTTTCGTTAAAAGAATAATGCCTAAATTAAAATTGTCACTACTAAGAATTACAATGGCTGGATACTCACAGAAGTAAATCTTTATTAAGAGTTATTCTAAACAAAAGATAGTATATATGTGTGTTATTTTAGTTTTGTCCGTGTGGTGACGGACTAAGAATACAAGTGTCACCACCCCATTCTTTCTCATGGGTGTCGTATGAGGCGACTAAGGGAAGTAAGCAATTATCATCCATTGCATGACTGGTGGTAGGGCTGGGTACCAAGTGGGAGTACTCACTTGGTATCGGGTCCGAGCGGGTTGGTACCACCATCTCCCGTGTGACCGGCCATGAAGCACATCGTTGCGTTTTGGCTGTAGCAGGAGACAGCCGTTTATTCTTTCATTTCATAGCGGTGAAATGAAATGGTTAGCAGCGGCTTGACAATACTCTCGGTATAGTTGAGTCCATGAGCGACGGTTATCATTTACCGTCAGATGGGCCGTGGCTAGTCTGCCATAAAAAATAAAAAAAAAATTGTAGTTTATTATTCCAAATTTGGCTGGAGCTGCAATTAATTTGATTCACTTCAAATTTGAATTTGACTAAATTTGACACGCATTTGTCATTGCGGGGGCATATATAAAAGACTCAATTCATTGAACAATCACAGCAAACGCTTTTCATTGATTAATAGAGATTTATACCGAGGCCGAGCTAAGCTAAATTAAGCTCAGATTGAACTACTTCAGCCACTATAGAAACCTAACCTATTCTTTGTTAAAAATTAGACGTCGCGGGACGTCTACCAGAAGTGAAAACATCGAAATTATTTTGTAGAAATGAAATGATCATAACTAGACAAACTCCTCAAGACGAATCAAACAAGTATAAACTCGATAGGGTTGAGTCGTTTCACTACAGAGTTACTGTGACCACCTTCCAGCTCCATCGTCAGACCCAGGATACCATCTAGAGACAAAGTAAAGTAAGTCAAGACAAATCAAACGATCCCAAACTCGATGGGGTTGCGCCGTTTCATTACAGAGTTACTGTGGCCACCTTCCAGCCCCATCATCAGACCCTGGATATCATCTAGGGACTGAAGTAATAGTCAAGACATTTCAAACGTGCCCTAACTCGATGAAGTTGCGCCATTTAATTACAGAGATTTGCATGGCCACCTTCCAGCACCATCATCAGATCCTGGATACCATCTAAACACAAAGTACTCATCAAGACGAATCAAGAGTATCGAAACTCGATGGGGTTGCGTCCTTTCATTATAGAGTTCCTGTGGCCACCTTCCAGTTTCATCATCAGCCCCTGGATATCATCTAGAGGCAAAGTACTCGTCAAGACGAATCATACGAGCCCAAATTCGATGGGGTTGCGCCGTTTCGTTATAGAGTTCCTATGTCCACCTTCCAGCTCCATCATCAGATCAGCTCCATGTCACCATAATATTGCATTGTCACGCGATATACATATGCATGTAAAATTTCAGCTCAATGGAAACCGGGAAGTGTGTCAAATTTAACTTGCAAGATTTGAACGGGACTAACAGCCGATTTTACCCTCCCTCCGCATTAGATGTTTCACATCAAAAAATAAAACCTTACGATCTGTGAAACTTGTTGTTAAACTGTTGCTAAGGAGAGGATAGCAAGGATAATAAGGAAAGGATAGGGAGGGTTTCGGGCCTCCAGCGCTCTCACTCACCATACGAATCACTCGACCTTCTATGAGAGAATGGTACTTCCCCGATCGAAAAGACCCATTAATGCTGGGACAAGCTAAACTTTACCACAAAAATAAAAAAATAAAAATAAAATGTCAGGTAAAAGTGTTATAAACATAATTAATGTCTAAGATTACTATAAAAAAAGATCCTAATTTAATTAAATAAATAAATATTCACGGACATTTCACACAACGTCCTCTGGTCCCAAACTAAGCTTAACGCTTGTGCTATGAGTACTTACGGATATAATACATATCACTTTTTTTTGTAAATACATATACATAATAGATAGAAAACACCCAGACGCAGTACAAATATCTTTGTTCATCACACAAATAGTTGTCCTAAGTGGGAATCGAATCCACGACCTCCTGCACGGAAGTCGGTTACACTACCGACTACGCCACGTAGGCCCGTCAATTGACTCATTATGCGGCTTCTATTTAGCTATAATACATAGAAAATGTATTATAATTCAAATTATAGTTCGGGTCACCGCTGTTAATACCAACAGTGACCCGAACTATAAGGCAAACTAAAATTTTATTGTGAGATTAACCAATACGAGTATATGAACTGAATTCACTATCGTATGCCAAATGCCAATACAATTTGACACACAATATAATTTGGCTGCACAGATGGCGGAGTGGTTTAAATACCGGCCTCCCAACCGAGTATTATGGGTTGGGAATGGGAACAACTAGAAAATTGTTTAAACTAGATTTTTTTTAGAATTTATTTAAAAGAACTACTGGATGGATTTTGATGCAACTTTTTTATTTGAAAGGCCTTGATTTGACTTAAAAACTGGTAGACATTTTATCTCGCTACTATATCGGGAACCTGAGATATAACCGAAAAACTAGCGTTTGGCTGCGACGAAGCCGCTGGCAAAGGCTAAATAGTACTTATTTAAGATATTTGAGAAAAAAATGTCTGAATTAGGCTATATAGGCGTGTCTAAACACAAAACGATATTTTTTTTCTGTTTGTCTGTTAGTTTGTTCGCGCATCACGCTAAAACTACTGAACGGATTTTGATGCAACTTTTTTTGTTTGATAGCTCTTGATTAGGCTTAACAACTAGTATACATTTTATCCCGCTACTATATCGGGAACCTGATATATTACCTAAAAACTAGCTTTTGGCTGTGGCGGAGCCGCGGGCAAAGGCTAGTAATATTATAAAGCTGTAACAGAGCTGTGTTGCATTTAAGTTGCATTTAAGATATTATAAAAAAATGACTGTAATAGGCTATAACTAAACACAAAACAATTATTTTTTTAATTTTTGTCTGTTTGTTTATCTGTCTGTTTGTTTGTTCGCGCATCACGAAAAAACTACCGAACGCATTTTAATGCAACATTTTTATTTGAGAGTAATTTTTTTTAGACTCGATTAGACTTAACAACTGGTATACATTTTATCCCGCTACTATACCGGGAACCTGAGATATAACCCAAAAACTAGTTTTTGGCTTCGGCGAAGCCGCGAGCAAAGGTTAGTTCTAATATAATTGTAAGGCAGATTGTCTATATACTGTAACTAGCTGTTACCCGCGACTTCATCCGCGAGGAATTTCTTAAAAATAAATAAAGCAACCCTTGAAATGACAATTTTTTTTATCTTTCGTAAAAAATATTTTATTTATTAAAAAATTATCCTATGTTACTTCTAATACCTCCAATAATATGTGTACAAAGTTTCATGATGCTCGGTTAAGTAGTTTTCGCGTGAAAGCGTAACAAACAAACTTACATTCACATTTATAATATTATATAGTATGATAAATGCCATGCCTCACTCTGGTCTTTGATGTCTCTTGTACCTACACTGACCTGTGTGACAGGTCGGTAGCCTTGTGCGATATTATTTGATTCGCTACAACAAGCTAGAAACTTATTTTTACTTTTATTTAGTTTGTATTCTATACGGTCGCCTTCGCTTTTTTGTACAAGAAAAAAAAAGATGATCGTATTATTTATTTTAATAATTTTAGTGTTACTTTTAATGAATTGGATTAAATTAATAAAAGATACAAAAAAAACTAATATCCCTGGACCGTTTCCTCTACCGTTATTGGGGAATGCACATATGTTTACAGCTGATTCTTCAGGTATGTTTTGTTTCGATTTTTACATTTATTTGATTTTTACCAGCTTTTATTTAACTTGTTGTGTTATTTAGTTTGTTTTTGTAAAATCATGTAAACTAAATTGGAATCACTTCTCTAGAAAAATTTTGCTATAAATTTACATTCAGTTGAGGTGCGCTGCGACACGAATTTTTAATATTGCACTAGTATAAAAATGGCTGCCACTAGATGACACCACCTTACTTTGGAGAGCACAAATATACGAAACTGATATATGTACTACTTTATGCTGCTGTCCAAGCATCATCTTCTAATCTCTCAAACCTTATTGCCAACACTATTAGGGTCGTCTTTCGATCTGTTCGCTTTTAGCTACACCACCAGGGCCATGGAGCAAATTCCTATCCAACTTCACTACCCAACTAAAGCGACAACTAGAAAAAACCGCAGCCAGATATTTTATTCAACTGCCAGGATGTTAAGCACGGAGACGGTTACGTACCCACAAATAGATGCCACTTTCTGGTCACCCATCCGATTGCCAGTCGAGCGAAAGTTGCTTAACCTTCCTTCGAACTGCCCAACTAGGCTACGATCTCCTCTAAACGCCACTACATTTTATGTAAAAAAAATAATGACTGGTTGTCTGAATGGTATTTAGAAGGTGCGGGTTTGATTCCTGCTCGTAGCTATAATTTTCTAATTCACGTTTTGGTACTTTATATTTAAGTTGTATTATAGGTACAGTTTCTTTTTTGTTTCAGAATTCCTGAATTTACTTCATAAACTTTCGCTTAAGTACGGAGATGTGTTTCGTGTTCATTTTTTCTCGACACCATGTGTGATTATATCCCATCCAAAGTACTTAGAGGTAAAGGACATTGCTCAAATCGGCCTATGAATAAACAAGCATGCCGCCCTAACGATAATTACTAGTTTATTTTATAACTTAGAAATCAATTATTACAATCTCACGGACACTTCAGAATCTCATAAACATTTTAAAAGTATTATCTCGACCAATAAATATACAGGCGTCCATTAAGGGTGAATGTTGCAATATCTACAGTTTAATCAATAAACCTACGGGTTTTTTATAAGTCGTCACTGTTTATTTATAGTGCAATTTATTTGTTTGTGTCTTTATTTAATGTAGCTAACAAGTACTTGTGTTATCAATGTTATAACCAGCGCGCGCGCGCCTTATTGGACATCATCGCAACTTTTGCTCTGACCATGTTGGCGGTTCGCATATTCAACTTTATTTATATATATTTTTAGCATTTGACATGCTTAGCACTATACATTAAACACAAAGTGAAAAATGTGAAATCGAAAATAACAGTCACGAGCAGGATTTGAACCTGCATCTCCTGGATACCGTCCAGATGCTTTGCCAATTCAGCCATCGTGACAATTGCTACTGACGGTTGGTATAATGTATGAAAATACTTCCGACAGATGGCGCAGGCGTCACGCAAAGACGTTAAGTATGAATGTGTTATCGAAATTAGCAGTCAGGAGGGTCAATTGTCACGACGGCTGAATTGGCAAAGCATCTGGACGGTATCCAGGAGATGCAGGTTCAAATCCTGCTCGTGACTGTTATTTTCGATTTCACATTTTTCACTTTGTGTTTAATATTCAACTTCGTTAAAAGTAATATCTCGTTTGTCTTACCTTAGAATAAGATAAACGAGATCATACAACATTCTCAGTTTTCTAAGGGTCGATTTAGCGAAGAGTTGGCAACACTAACCCAAGAGCAGAAAAAGAAATGACAGTACTGCTGTCATATTTTCGTTTGTATTGTGGCATTTTAATTTACTTACAATTTTTACTCGCAAATTGGCTTGAACAACGGACTCTCGATTCCTTGCTGGAATATCAATATCTAGCTGTTATTTACGGATCTATTGACAATGACAACTTGTCATTGAATACGGATCTACGAATGTATGAATAATATAATTTTGTAATATTGCAAATATTGCTCGAATGCAACGCTGCCACACTACAAACACATATGTCTATAGTTATCTAGACATAAATCAATTATGTTAAAATAATACTAGAAACTATCTAGTTCGTAAAACCAGTGAATTACTAAATCTATTTTCATCCATTTCAGTTGTAGATCTATAGGTAATTATTTAGATTAGTTTCTAAGTTAAAATGCTTAAATACTTATGAACTTGCGACGCCATGCTATGTAGTATGTAGATACCTACTTAAAACAAATTATAACCTCAAAATAGGTAACTATTTTGGTCATTTTAGTCCATATAAAGACACCATGTCTACAATAAAATATCTCGTGCATGTGACATAACACATTGCTCAATGAGGAAGACAAAAACTATAGTTTTGAAGTTGCTCTTTTCTCTCTCGTACGACAATACCGAAAAGCTTTTGGATAACTTGTGGTAAATGCCCTCTCTCAAAAATTATTTCGGTACCTGTATTTATAATTATGTTACCTGTCTATATAAATATATATCATATATTCACACACATACACAGAGACACTCACTCACTCACTCACTCTCTCACACACGCACACACACATACACTCAACACATACTCACACACACACACACACACACACACACACACACACACACACACACACACACACACACACACACACACACACACACACACATAAACACAAATTAGTTTACTGTATCAATATTTACAGTACAATTCTATTGTTTTACAGTAGATACCCACAGGACAGGCTTGCCTAGTGTGGGGTCACGGGGTAAATAGTGAACATTGTGTAAGATACATTGGCAATAAATTCTTATTATTATATTATTATTATTATGCAGGTTTAGGAAGTGTTCGTGACTTTAATTTAATTTCGATCAAATGTAGTCGTTAATAAGCAAGCAAAAGCTATTTTTTGTGGCTGTTGGTTCTTAGGGCCAACAATGTATGGCGGCTGAGCAATATGCTTGGAACACTAAAATAAATCATGCAACTAATATATTATTAAAATGCTCCCAAAATGTTTACGCTAATAAGAAGATACTCTAAGCTAAATGGACAAAATCCATCCATCAATCCATCCATCAGCTTTTTAACGTCCACTGCTGGACATAGGCCTCCCCAAAAATGAGGGATAGTGCGGTAATCGCCACGCTTGGCAGGCGCGTTGGCGATCGCAGTGGATGTTGTTAATATTCGAAGATGCTGCTGCCCACTCCCCTGATATTCCCTCAGTCGGCTCTTACAACTCCCATGGGTGGAGAGGGGTGGGACAATGTCTACATGGACAAAATAACTCATCCAAAATAATTTAAAGAATAAAATTAACTCTAGTCAAACATAATGATCTGCTATCTGTGTAGGTAGGTATGCTTTTGGGGACAGTTGACTTAATGCCCCTTGTGATAAAAAGTGATAACCCACACTTTTTATGGATATAACTTCTAGCGAGTTAATCTCCATGTTTTCCAATCATAGAACAAAATAATAAGGGCAAATAATTAATGCGCAATTATACACATTCAATTCAATGTCTGAGAGTGTGAGGGATTCAGGTCGTACCGGGGCAGCATGTGCTAGCAGGCCTCACAAGCTGTCCAGAAAATCTCTCAGGCATGCAGGTTTCCACACTATGTTTCACCGAAAATTTATAATGTGTCAACAAAGACACACATTCCGAAAAATTTGGAAAGTTGATTGTGTGTCGAGTGCTTTGGGAGGTGACGACCTTGGACTGGATCGAACTCGATACTTTATCATATTTTTATTAATATCCCCCGTACAATAAAACATAAGGAAGATTAATCTCGGATGAATTGTTATGTCCTTCTCTTGTAAAATAATGATGGGTTTCATTATTTAGTGGTTAGATTTATCATTCATTAATTCCAGCATTTACTATCTAGTACAGAGTTGATCACTAAAGGCAGAACGTATCGTTTTCTTAACTTCTGGGTCGGAAATGGTCTGCTCACCTCCACAGGTAAAGTAATAATATATTAATTATAATATTTAAGCCCTGGGTTTAATTTTTCGTTGAACCTATATATATTTGTGCCTAATGCATTCTAGGTCAACAATGGAAAAATAACCGCAAATTTTTGACGCCTGCCTTCCATTACAATATTCTCCAAGATTTTCTGCCGATATTCTGTAAAAATATAAATTATTTGGTGGAGAAGCTTCATGTAACATCTTGTGGAATTGATATTGACTTGTTTCCAATAGTGGCTTTAGCTGCTCTTGATATTGTGTCAGGTTAGTACAAGGTTGATTCAGTGCGCATCATTCTTAAAACCATGCTTTGTAATTTTAAAGACAAAAGCAGATCAGAAGACAGACTGCGTAGGTTACTAAAGAAATCAAAAGTATAGTTCGCCCAAAAATCCTTCATAAACAATCTTCAAAAGGATTATCAAAGCACAATATAGTTCACAAGTATACTTATGAATTTATAACGATTGCGCAGTACGGCCAAATTAACGGAAAATTATGGGGGGCCTTGCAAAGTTTGGTGGACGTTGAGTCAACGTAGGTAAAGTAATGCGGTGTCAAAACCGCATTACTTTACCTACTATCTTCAATTTGCGTGCCCCGAGAGTAGAATTTGCGAATTAAACCCTAATAAACATTGATTAAAAAAAAAAAACGTAATTTAAGGTCCACTGCTGGCTTATGTCCAGCAGTGGACGTTACAATGCTGATGGATTGATGGATGAAACATTTGATTTTTGCAAAACTTAGGTTGTAATTTTAAAAAGAGCAATTAGCTACTTAACAACCATTACAATGCGCGCTAAGATACTGTGAGGACTCCTGCAAATTCTCAGCATGTAATAAAAAGACATTATACTTTAGGTGTTGTTTTTTTTTATTAAACCTCCATTCTTCGTAATGAATATCAAGTATGAGGACTGATGTGAATACTTAGCACGTAAATACTATTATAAATAATACGTGTGATGTTTTATTTTTTTCAAATTTCCATTCTTCGTAACGAATATCCATCCATCCATCCATCAGCCTTTCAAAGTCCACTGTTGGACATAGGCCTCCCCAAGAGAACGCCACAACGAGCGGTCCCGTAATGGGGGATAATGCTGTAATCGCCACGCTTGGCAGGCGGGGGGGGCTCTTACGACTCCCATGGGTAGAGAGGGGTCGAACGAATATCAAACCATTTATATTAATATCTACACTCAGTCGTAGTGATACCTATATAAAAATGATATTTTTATTTCATTTAATCTATTACAGAATCAGTAATGGGCATTTGCGTCGATGCTCAGAGACACAGTGAATCTGAATACGTAAAATCTCTAAAAGTGTAAGTTAAAAATAAGATTTCTTTTTATAAAAACACAACTGCCTCTTATAAGGACTAATCTTTGTAACGCGGGTGACTTTAAAAATATACTACTTACCTAACGGACAAAGTGCACCCAGATTGAAAATAACCATTATATGATCACAAAAAGTATTGCGCTGTGGGGGTTATCGAACTCATAATACTCGGCACAAGAGGTTGGTATCTGAACTACTCCGCCATCTAGAGTGCTACTTTGCAGCAGCGTAGTGAGCTATGCCCTAATGCCTCACGCCATAAGAGGAGACCCGTACTCAATAAAGGGACAGAAAAAGGTTTAATCAAAACGGTAACGGAGATATACATTTATATGCCTTTACCACCCGGAGACAAGACACGGAGGCACAGATTTTGTAGACTTATATCGTTATGTTCATCAATAGTACATTGTCAACCTAGGGATGAAACAAACTGCAACTTTAACTATTGAAACTATTGGAGCCCTAGCTACGCTCGGGCGCCAAACCCCGTCCTATCCTGAGGTAAACACTGTGCTTTTCATTACGAATACGAGGAAACTAAAAATAAAAATCATGAATTAGCTAAAGAAAAAATGGGAGACTTTAAAAAATTGAATTTGGAATCGCCGTTTGCCCGCCGATTTTATATTTTTTTCTGTGGCCTGTCAGATATTCAGCCATTATTTTTCATTTTAATCATTGAAAAAATATAAATCTTCGTTATTTTAAAGATATAGTTGCAACTATATTAAAATAAAGTCATATAAAAAACAAATTCTTTAATAAATACTTAACTTTATGTTATTTCAATTTTACATCGCGCTGTAATTGACTGGCTGTACAGAAAATAGAACTGTTTTTTTTTTATAATTACTCAGCTGTCAGTTGAAAGTAATTCTCCCTAGGGCTGAAAAGTATTACTTTCAACCCGCTCCTCAGGCAACTTCAGGCCTACTTTCAGAGTATGAGTAATGAAAAGTACTTATTGTTAGTTTTGTAGTAGAACATCAATAATGAGTTGCAAAAACTATTATAAAATAATAATTTCAAAATAATTAATTTATTCAAATATCCTAATCAGACGAATCAAAAGCAGGAGGTGACTAATGAGAAGCGGTCACCTCTACGGAATAGAGTAACATGATTATTATGTTGTTATTTTTAAGCACTTGACACATACGGTTATTTACTAGAACAAGTTGTGTACAATGGATAAAGGTAAAATTCTCGCTTGCAGTCTATGTATATTTCGACAATTTCTTTTAGTAATACGATTATTACTTACCTGTGCATGGGTACATCCAGCCACCTTGATCTGAAGTGGAATTTTCTGTTAGTATTGTCGTCTTTGTGTGTTCTACTAGATCTGCCGGCGACGGAGTTTCGGGAAAGTCTAGTAAATAATAAGGTAGAAGGTAGTCAAGTAGGCACGATCCCCTCCCTATCCTTCCCTTATTATCCTTTCCTTAGTAACCTCCTATCCTATCCTTATTTTGACGGTGACCACTTACCATCAGGTGGGGCCGTATGCTTGTTTGTCACCCACGTAGTATAAAAAAATATTTAGATAATGGGATTGTGGTAATATATTAAATCATCATGTGCTTTATAACTTCAATTGGTATATTGCAGGGCATCTCACATAATATCACAGCGAATGCAAATAGCCTACCTTGGCGAAGATGCAATATTCAACTTACTTCCAATAAAAACTCGACATGATAAAGCTGCCAAGGTTGTGCATGCTGAAGCTGACAATGTAATTAATAGAAGACGTGAGGAACTAAAAAAAGCTAAAATTACTAGTCTGGGTGATAATAATGACATTGGTGAGTTTTTTTGCCTTTATTATTTATTTATTTACCTTTATTGTATGTGTGATTAATATGTATGATTCCACGTATTTATAATAATTTACCAATTCATATATTGAAATATCTGACGTTAATAAATTTAGGGTTAGTTAGAGTGAGGCAAGTATTAATTCAGAAATCATTTTATTCAATAAAGGAATATTTGACACATAAATTTATTTAGCCCAAGTTATAATCTTAATGTAATAATTATAAATAATATAAAATTAATTTTGACGAGACTAAATATATTTTATAATATACATAGGATTAACTTTTACACTAAATTGTTATGATTCCGATGATTATGTTACTAAACTTATTCTAATTTAGGTAAATATAGAACATGTACGTAGATTTTCGCAGAATGTATCTAAATTGTAAGGGAGCGGGGAGTGGGCAGCAGCACTTCTTCGAGTATTAACAACATCCACTGCGATCGCCAACCCGCCTGCCAAGCGTGGCGACTACGGCACTATCCCCCATTCTTGGGGACGCCTATGTCCAGCAGTGGACTTTAAAAGGCTGGTGGATGGATGGATGGATGTATCTAAATTGTAATGTAATATTATGTATAAAAGTAATTGTAATGCCTTCATAATTTGCATGCTGTACAGCTGAGTTTGGTGATACCGTTATAAAATTGTAACAACTTCTGTACCCAATCTTCGCAAATGAATAATTTGAATTGAATTGTAAGAGTCACGAGCAGGATTTGAACCTACATCTCCTGGAATACCGTCCCAGATGCTTTGCCAATTCAGCCATCGTGACAATTCCCCGTAAAATTTAAAAATGACTAGCTAATCACGTGAATTACTCAACATCTAGGGTGAGCAAATTATGTGCTGGAGATGGCTTGGTGATATTTTTTACTTTTTCAATACTTGTCAAACACGATTGTAACATCTCAAAAAATTTCAAATAGGTGGAATTCAGTTTTTTTTCAATTCCTTCTTCGTCTTGTGCATTTAATTAAAGTAAGTGTAAATGCTTGAACGTCGCTCAAAATCAATAATTTTGATCTTCTCCGCGATTCTATGTGCAGGAATAGCCTACTCGTCCGAGACCGAGAACTGCAAAGACAGTCGGAGTTTGATCCCCACTGCAAAGTCTCTTGTATGACATAGCATCACACCTGTATTCCCCGAAGGGGTAGGCAGAGGTGTAATACACACCTACGATTTGTAGCCAGCTTGTATGACATTTCGAGATTTTCCAAAATGTGATGATGATGTGTGTATTTGTCTACAAATTTTCACTGTTTGGTGAAGAAAATCATCATGAAAAAACTCGCATGCCTGCGAGATTTTCTCGATGGCTTGTTATATCTGGACCAACGTGATGGACTATGTTCTAAATCCCTTTCACTCTTCAGAAGATACCGTTTTTTTAATAGTAGGACAGTAATGGGTGGAAAAAAGGGGGACTTTTATTTGTTATTGTATATATACAACATTTCAATTTGTATATAGTGTATATTTCACTAAAAGTGTTTTTTTACAAAGGAATGAAGAACCGATACGCGTTTTTGGATCTATTATTGCTTGCTGAAACTGATGGTAAAATTATTGATCCACAAAATACAAGGGAACAAGTGAATACTTTTCTCTTTGCGGTTAGTAAATTTCCATGGTTTATTTCATTTCAGACATTCTCAAATACTAATCAATTAAATTTAAATATGAATACAAAGTGTGAAAATCTGTGATGGAAAATGATAGCCGCGAGCAAGATTTGAATCTGTGGCTTTATCAAAGCTGTGGTTCTTGGATTACCATTTGAAATGCTCTGCTTACTGAGCTAACCGTGACTATAAATTTTCATAACACATTCTTTATATAAATATCTCTATTTTATATTTTTGCACTTTGTGTTCTGGTAAATTACCAAGTATGCCATGTGCTTAAAATATATAACAAAAAAAAATATGATTTCAGGGTAATGACACAATAACATCGGGCATGTCTTGGATACTCTTTGCCTTGTCGAAGCACAGAGATATACAAGAGAAGATTTACGCAGAACTTGAGACTATTTTTGGTGATGATATGGACAGAGATCCTACTTATCAGTAAACACCGTTCTTTACTTTTATTATTTTATATTTTAATATTCTCACACCTTCATTTCCGTGGGAATAAGATATAAGTCCGTGTAACTGAGGAGCAAAAAATTTTATGAGTGTTGATTGTTATTATTTAAATATATATTTAAGCACTTGACATGTTTAGCTATTTACCAGAATACAAAGTGCAAGTACAAAGTGCACAAACAGTACAGAACAAAATGTGAAACAGAAAATGATAGCCACGAGAAGTATTTCAACCTTATTTTTTTTTGTTAAGGCGGGAAATAATGTTCCTAACCACACACCCCGTCGTTCGGGGCAACGAACAGGGTAGTGTGGGAAGTATTTCAACCTGCGCCTGATAGATTACTATTAAAGGCACTTTGCTGACTGAACTATTGTCATATTTCGCTAAACTACTAATTCCTATTACATGTTTTTTCTTACCTTCTTAAACGATGCCTATGCAACTTTGACAACTGCAAGCTCAATGTTTATTGATTTTTTATGGTTCCAAATTCAAATGATTGGTTTTTTTGTTCTTGTTAGATTGGCACAACTGTTATTCATTTTGGCGCGGAGTTTGAGTTGCACCTGTTATTTATATTAAGCTGTTTTTAGTTATATCATATCTAGTGTGTACTGCGAATTTCATAATGGACAAAAACATCGAACAAAGAGTTTGTCTTAAATTTTGCATCGCCAATGGAATTTCGTGTTCGGAGTCACTGAAAATGTTACAGAAGGCTTACGGTGAATCTATTTTATCAAAAACACGTGCTTATGAGTGGTACAAAGCGTTTAAAAGCGGTCGAGATGTGATGGAAGATTTGCCTCGCTCTGGCAGGCCATCAATGTCTGCAACTGAAGTTAACATTGCAAAAGTGAAGGATATAGTGACTGAAAATCCTCATTCAACTTTGATAGAGATAGCCGCCGAACTTTCTGTATGTGTTTCACGAGTCGATCCGTACTATTTTAAATAATCACTTGGGTATGAAACATGTTTCCGCTCGGCTAGTCCTAAAATACCTGAATTTTCTCCAAAAACTCAATCGCATGAGAGTCGCTGAGGACATGCTAGAACGAGTCAATTCCGACCCAACATTCATGAAACGCATTGTTACTGGTGACGAGACGTGGGTTTACGAGTTTGATATGCAAACTAGTCAACAAGCTTCGGAGTGGCGACTTCCAACTGAACCGAAACCGAAAAAACCACGCCAAAATCGATCAAAAGTCAAAGTCATGTTGACTGTTTTCTTTGACTGAACAACTTTTTCTGTTTGACTATCACGGTGTTGTGCACTTGGAATTCTTACCAGAAGGTCAAACGGTAAATAAAGAATATTATTTGAGCGTTATGCGGCGTTTAAGAGAGCAAATTCGACGAAAAAGGCCAGATTTGTTGAAAGAAATTTCTTGGATTTTGCACCACGATAATGGGCTTTCGTACAAGGCCATCATTGTGTATGAATTTTTGTCCAAACACTCAACGGTATTTGTTGAGTGTATCGAGCAACCACTATATTCACCAGATATGGCTCCAGCCGACTTCTTTCTTTTTCCTAAACTCAAATTACCACTTCATGGCACCCGTTTTCAATCGGTAGAAGACATAAAGGAGAATTCTCGGCGAGAACTGAACTCAATTCCGGAAACAGCATTTAAAAAATGTTTTGATGATTGGATTATTCGTTGGCGTAAGTCTATCGTTTCTGAAGGAGCATACTTTGAAGGTGATAAAATAAATTTGGATGAATAACAAAAAAATTGTGTATTATTAATATTGATCTTTTCCCGGGATGAAAGTTAATGAGATTTCGGCGTTTAGTTTAGCATTACGTATTGTGTGGTTACCTACACTGGTTCTTGCTAGTCTTATAAGTAGCCCAGATTTCTATGTATATGAAATGCAGCTTCTCTACGTCGCATTTTCATACGAATTATCTCTGTATCCTATGGTGCAACCATTTAAGTTATCTTCTTTTGGAGCATAACTATCATAAAAATTGATGATACGAGTAGCTCAATTAAAAAAATTAAGATTATCGTCTAATATCAATCAACTAATAAAATATTCTCTTCTAAAAGTAGATCTATAATTACAATATAAGTTGGAGTACTTTGGAAATAATCATTGCATTGCAATTGCATTAACTGTCGCATTATCTCGCACAAACCTAAGAATGTTATTAATACCTGAAAAATGAATGGTTCCTGTAGTAGGATACCTATTTTTGCCATGAAGACCACAACTAAACAATTTCGTATACAAATAAATTATGGCTTGGATAAACACACAGAATATTTACTACCTCGACGAGAAGATCCTGTGGAATATGCTAAAACGGCTCTAAGGACCAAAATTTGAAGTCCACGCAGATGAAGCCACCAGAAGAATCTAGTTAAACAATATAGTAGTCATACAAGCTATGAAATACGAGGCATTATATAGCATAACTCCCGATGTTTACACAAAAACGCTACATATTAAGAATTAAATTATATTTTATAGACTTAAAAGCGTTTAATAGATTAATAATAAAATATTTATAACCTCCTTTCTTTTTGTTTAGAGAATTACAACAAATGAAATATTTGGATCTAGTAATCAAAGAATCTATGCGGCTTTATCCACCAGTACCTCTCATTGAACGTTTCATGGAAAAAGACTGCGGTAAGTTTGTTCAGAAATATCAGCATATTCATAGGTTAAAAAACTAAAATTAGGGAAAAGGTTTATCGGTGATTCTGATTTGTGATTTGTAATAATTCGTAATAAAGCAAAACACAAAAAGTAATTACACTTGATATGTTGTAGAATATATATTCGACTTTATGATAATAAAAATATCCCAATTTTTATAATCGATCAAATATTTGTCAACTTAAACTTATTGCATGAATTTACAAAATAACATTTTACACACCTTTGAAAAATCCCCTTAACAGAGAATATACCTTACAATAGTGAAAAACCAGTAGGATATAGCTTCCTATTTAAGAGATCTATATTGAATCATCATCGCTTTCAAGTTTTGGTTCAGATTCATAATAGTCATTCAAAGAAAAACTTTCCAGAGTTTGGAGGATTAAAATTAATAAAGGGAACAACAGTTTCCATAAATATATTTCAAGTTCACCGACATCCGGAGTTGTATGATGATCCTCTAAATTTCAAGCCTGAACGTTTTGAAGATCCATCGAGAAATCCCTTTGATTGGATTGCTTTTAGCGCGGGACCTAGAAATTGCATTGGTAAGATTGTTTTAATTATAAAACTTTTGCAGTATATCCTGAAACCTTCTGTTTTCTTGTATTAATTGATCCATCCATCTATTCCTCAATCTTTTATCGTCCACTACTGGGCACCGCCTTTCCAAGAGAGTGCCACTTTTGAAACTTTCTTCACTGGCTGTTATTGTTTCGATGAGAGATGTGGCCTACCCATTGCCACTTCAGCGCGCTGACCCAGTGGGCTATGTCGATCACTAATGTTCTTATATAAATTATCATATTACCAATTCGCTCACCTAGAGAGATCCTAAGCATAGCTCATTCCATGCCGCGCTGCGCGACTTAACTTTGTTACGACACCAACATTTATGGACACGTGTCTATGCCATAAGTAATCTAACTAAACTATTTCTAATTTATAAATTCTCATTAACAGGTCAAAGGTTTGCATTAATGGCGTTGAAAGTGGGCATATCAGCAATTATCAAGAACTTCGTGATACTGCCGTCAAACAAAGAGCCTAAGTTGTGCGCAGAACTGTCACTCAAGTCTAAGAATGGCGTCCATGTTAAGCTAAACAAAAGATTCTAAATATATATGTGGGAACAGTAAAATGCGTCATTTATATTATTTATTAACTTTATATACCTACATAAACCAACTTCTATCCGTATCTTCATCTACGTGGCTTCATCCTTAAGTCAATATGATATGATAGAATAGAGTGAGGAGCGTTCACTCTACGTCACCTTAATTATATTATAAAAATAGCTATCCCACAGGATTCATCCATACTTGACAAAATAATCTATGACCTTTTCTAGCCTCCTGACTGAATCTATGCAAAATATCATGTCAAGTTATTACGGTCTGAAGGCATATAAACAAACAAACTGAAAACTAAACTCAATTAGATATTTATAATAATAGTAACTGCCGGAGACATATGAGGAATGGCACTGCTGACATTTGCTATGCATGTCACCGTCCAGATGAGCCTGTTAGGCATATTTTGTTGTTGTTTACGGCTTACTAACAATGAGTTGTTGCTTGCACAGAAATAACTACGTGACTAGGATAATTTACTAGTTTGCTCTGAAATACAAGCTTGTGGAAATCGACGTACTACAGGTATGTTGAGCTAGTCCTCAAAATAGTGACACCTACTAGGATTAACCAATAAAAACCGACTAGGCATTAAGAAACAAACCTGACATTGGGCTGGTTGATCGATCCACATGACGAGAATCTCGTGAAAACCGAAAAGGACAAACAGATCGTTGATTCAATTAACAGACTTATAAGAGAACTAAGAGTCAAGAAAGCCAAAAAAAAAAATAATTAAAGTTGGATGCTTGCGTCGAGGGTCTGATGCATAAGGCTGGACTTCTGGACACGGCATACGTCGTTCAAAATTTCACGTCTTTGGTACCCTAACTACTGGCAGTTTGCCCAGTGGGTCTAAACACTTTTATATTTTTTATTAATTCTTTATATTATAATGTAAAAATGTATAAATAATTAATATCAGTTTTAAATAAAGTAATTGTATAATATGCCAAATTAAGTAATTGATGTCTTCGGAGTACGATATGAGGTGTATGAGGTGTGCATATATATTTAATATAAATCATAGCAAGGCATATTACGATATATTTTGAATACTTTTCAAGTGACCACGCATGCAGGTATAATATATATTACTATGACATCACCAACTTATAGCGTAATTTACATTATTGCATTAATCTATGTTCTTATTTTTGATGTGATAACGTCTTATAAATCGATGAAAGCCAACAGCACGCACAAAAAAGTCTCACGTTCCGAAAAATGTATAGCGACCGATGCATTGTATGACGTTCGCGCCCACAAGAGAGCCGTGGGCTGAAGAGCATCTGCGGGAGGGACGCGGTTGACCGCGCTCACCGACCGACATCACATTCTTCGTCCGAACGCGTCCTGGGCAACATAAGTATCTCAATTATTGTATAGCAGCACGCGCGATCGTACCTTATTATATGTACCATTCCATTTCTATCAGTATAACATTCACAAAATGTAATACTCAACCTCTACTACTCTAACTCTTAGAATAATATGACGTTATCACGTGAAATTATCGTCCGTCAACTGACTTTACCATACAGTTTTTTTTATAGCTAATAATGACAGACGAGTCCTGGCCCAACTAATGATAAGTGGTAATCGTCGCTCATGGACTCAACTATACCGAGAGTATTGTCTAGCTGCTGCGCAACATTTCATTTCTCACATATGAAATGAAAGAATAAACAGCTATCTTCTGCAACAGCCAAATAACACTGAAGTGCTTCATGACCGGTCACACAGAAGACGGTGGTACCGACCCGTTTGGGCCCGATAACAAGTGCGTTCTCGCACTTGGTATGGATCTGTTCCGCTTTTGTTAATCCACCAGTATTTATATGGAGTATTTATACGGAGTATAAATACTGCCTATTTGACCTCCACGACCCAACTAAGGGACCACTGGCGACCTTAGAACATGACTGGAGTCAGATTTTATATTCAGGACTGACAACCTGTAACGACTGCCAGGATGTCATTTAACAGACTTCCCAAGCACAGAGGAGGTCAACTGTCTACAAATAGGTGTCGCTTTTCGGCCACCCATCTGATTGCCAGCCGGGCAGAAATTGCTTAACCTTTTCGATTGTTCGAACTAAATGCCGTGATTGTATAAGTTAATTTATTTTACATTCGTATCAAGAATTAATTGCAAAATTTTTTTCTGATTACGTGTGTATCTGCATCCTAACTATTATAAAGCTGTAACAGAGCTCGTATAGTCTTTTGTACATTTAACATATTTGTTAAAAAAATACTGTATATAAAATACATTTAGTCGTGTCGAAACTGAAAACAAATCTTTTGAATTTTAATCTGTTGTGCCTCGGTGGTGTAGCGGTAGTATATGCGACTGTTAATCATGAGGTCTCGGGTTCGATCCCCGGGTCGGGCAATGTTATTGAGCTTTTTCCAAAAAATAAATATTCTCAGTAGCAGCCTGGAGTTTGGAAATGTGCCCGGTAGACGTCAATAGGCTCGCCCCCTGTTACGTAGTACTTAAACATAGCTGGCGAGTCGTGGGTGTGTAATACACCTCTGCCTACCCCTTCGGGGAATATATAATTATAGGCGTGATGCTATGTGTGTTATGCATATTATATAGGTATATTGGTATAAAAACCAGAAAATTAAAACAAAAGCAATTACGTTATTATTATTATATTATGTAGATATAGATATGGCTATATTTCTATATCTACCAATCTTTCGTAAGATTCGCAAGTAGGTAAGTTAGCTACCGTGATGTTGGTAATATGGGCACACATCTATGAGAAATGTATCTGTCTTTGGTTTAAATACATAATATTAGTACTCTATGCGTTTGTTATAGAGACTAAATTAAATTGAAAAAGCTTTCACGCTAACCAACTAACGCTTTTTCACGCTAACGCTTTTTGATGTGAAACATCTAATGCGGAGGGAGAGTAAAATCGGCTGTTAGCGTGGCGACGCTTTTATTTTACTTGTCCCGTTCAAATGTTGCAAGTTAAATTTGATACACTTCCCGGTTTCCGATTAAGCTGAAATTTTACACGCATGTGTATATCTTGTGACAATGCAATATTATGATGACATGGAGCTGATCTGATGATGAAGCTGGAAGGTGGCCACAGTAACTCTATAATGAAACGACGCAATCCCGTCGAGTTTGGACACGTTTGATTTGTCTTGATGAGTATTTTATCTTTAGATGGTATCCAGGGTCTGATGATGGAACTGGAAGGTGGCCATGCGAAACTCTGTAATTAAATGGCACAACTCCATCGAGTTAGGGCTCGTTTGAAATGTCTTGACTAGAACTTCAGTCCTAGATGATATCCAGGGTCTGATGATGGAGCTGGAAGGTGACCACAGTAACTCTGTAATGAAACAACGCAACCCCATCGAGTTTGGAATCATTTGATTCGTCTTGAGGAGTACTTTGTCTTTTGATGGTATTCAGGGTCTAATGATGGAGCTAGAAGGTGGCCATAGGAACTTAGTTATAAAACAACATAGCTCCATCGAGTTTGGGCTCGTATGATTTGTCTTGACGAGTACATTGTCTCTAGATGGTATCCAGAGTCTGATCATGGAGCTGGATGGTGGCCACAGTAACTCTGTAATGAAACGATGCAACCCTATCGAGTTTATACTCGTTTGATTCGTATTGAGGAGTACTTTGTCAAGTTATAATCATTTTATTTCTACAAAATAATTCCGATGTTTTCACAACTGCTAGACGTCCCGCGACGTCTAGTTTTTTTCTTTGCAACTGTGGTTGCACAAAGCGATCGAGCAGATAATGGTAGCTGTGAAATACAAATTAATATTACGACAAAATGTGTTTACATAAATCCTAAACAATATGTAGATAATAAGTACATTACGTACAATTATTTTCAAATACATTTTGCCCGCGGCCTACGTCACTTTAAGCACACTAATTATCTCTATGCAAAAATACCTAACTATCCCAAAGGAACTATAATTATTTCCAGAATAAAAAGTCATCACTATGTCATTTTCTATGCTCCAGACAAAAAAAAATGTGCAAAATTTCATGGTGATTGGTTCAGTAACTGCAGCGTGAAAGCGTCATAAACAAACAGACTCACTTTCGCATATATATATACAGTCGATGTCATACATAACAATAAACTAAGTTAAGTAATTTAAGTTGGGCGCCCGCAACATTTACTTTTATGCGTACCTAACAACACATTCACGCATGTTGCGTATTGAATTGAGGATCACGGACATTTCGCAGCGCGTCACGTTTCGATCTATTTTTATGTACATATATTTATAATAACACTGTATACTTACTCTGTGCCGATAGACTCCTGCACCGTTTGACGAATCATAATATAAATTAGCACTTTGTTTTATGGTGAGGAAAATTTTTATGCTATTTCAGTCAGCATCAGGAGCGCCGTAGTGCAAGACTATTCCATTCAGCCAATGCATGTGAAGTTTGGCATAGGTGAGTAAGAGCGCCGGAGGCCCGAACCCCTCCCTATCGTCTCCTCCCCTTAGTATCCTTCCTATCCTCTCCTTAGTATCCTTCCTATCCTCTCCTTAGTATCCTTCCTATCCTCTCCTTAGTATCCTTCCTATCCTCTCCTTATTATCCTTCCTATCCTCTCCTTAGTATGCTTCCTATCCTCTTCTTAGTATCCTTCCTATCCTCTTCTTAGTATCCTTCCTATCTTCTCCTTAGTATTCTAAGGAGAAGATCTCCTTAGTATCCTTCCTATCTCCTTACCTCCTACGGTAAACGCTTACTATCAGGTAGGCCGTATGTCTGTTTGCCACCCACGTACTATAAAAAAATATAATTGATGAAAAATATATTTTTTTTTGGGTTTTAATTTCTGACATTAAAGATATTACTTTTATCGAGTACTGTAATTTCAATGATATAATATCTATTTGATTTATTCAAATCAAATTCTTGACATTGACGATTTGTACTTCAAAACGAGTTTTCTCACCATCTATCGGGGCCTGCATTTAGCCTTCATTCTCAGTATATAGACAGTAACTCACCAACCGTAGTCGCTTGTAAAGTGTTCGGCATCAAAATTAAAATGATCTTGATATTGATATTAGTTATCTTGGTGTTGCTGTTGTTCAAATGGATTCGTCTAATTAATAACAGGAATAAAATTGACCTTCCTGGACCATTGCCTGTACCTTTGTTGGGAAATGCTCATTTATTTTTGGCTGATAATTCAGGTATTTTTTTTTGTATGCACATGTCATATACATGATTTTATTTCAGCGATTATCAATCCTATTCAATCTGCATCGTCTAAAGTTTGAATCTAGATAGGTTATTAAATGAAACTTGCTTTAATTGAAATGAATTAGAAAGAATGACGGTAGCAGTCATTTTGTCGTCTGTTAGCTAAATATCCATACAAAGTTACCAATATTGATTTTTAAAATTTTTATAGTTTTTCTTTAGGGTTCTCCTTTTTTTTACAAGGTTCCCCTCTTTTTAATTTTAAATCACTACTGTATTAAAACGAACAAAACAATATTATAACAATTATTCAAATCGATCAAGCCATTTATGAGTTTTTGCAAGACTAACGAACAGCAATTGATTTTTATATATAAGAAGATTATTATACATATTATATCTTATCAACTGTCATACTTTATATACATTCAACAACACATATCTCTTCATTCATCTTTCTTTTAATTGCTTATAGCGGATGCGGACAAGCCGCAGTCCACCTGATGGTAAGTGGTAAATGCTACTCATGGACTTAACTACACTAAGAGTATTGTCAAGCCACTGCTATTGTTTATCCCAACATGAATGGGTCTGCTCGAGAGGGAAAGTACCAACCTCTCATAAAAGATCAGTTTGAAACAGCATACGGTGAGTGAGAGCACCGGAGGCCCTTACCTAAACTACTACTAAAGGTATCCTCCATTTAGTATCCTACCTATCCTCTCCTCGGCATGTTTCCCACCCACGTAGTATAAAAAGAGAACGGCTATGTCCCGCTTTAATTAAAACACACTAGGAAGTGCCTTACGGTCGATCTCACAGGAGACGGTGGTATACCAACCCGCTCAGATCAGATAAAGTGAGTACTCCCACTTGGTATCCAACCCCACCAACAACTTTTCTTCAAGAGGGAGCTCTTACTATCCTTCATAGCCTCGACAATACATATGAAACAATTATTTTATTCTATTATGTTTTATAATTTCTTTTCTTTTTTATAGAATATTTAAATTTAATGAAAAATTTGACGTCTAAATATGGTGACGCATTTTTGGTTCATATATTCTCGACTCCATATGTGGTAATATCGCATCCGAAATACATGGAAGTAAGTATTATTCTTTGAATAGATAAAGTAGATTGTTATAAGGGCATTAAAACGTTTGGAAAGACTGCCACAAAATAGAAACCTTCAAGGTCGTTTATCAAAAAAAAACCAGACAATAAGTTAATAATCTAATGAATGAACGAACGAATTACTTAATTAGCATCCAATTTAAAATGAATAAATTAAAAATGTTAATAAAAAACTATATATCGAGTTAATCTAAATATATTTCAGCCTCTTCTCTCCAGTGCGGAACTAATCACAAAAGGCAGATCATATAGGTACTTATATCAATGGCTTGGACAAGGTCTGCTTACTTCTACAGGTACTGGAACTAAAAAAACAAATGCACCGTTAATTTAATCACCGGGATACGAGTAGAATATTGTAACTAGTTAAAATATCTTAGCTGAAAATTTACCTTAGTTATATAACTGCTTTTGTATGTTTGTTATGCTTTTGTGTGAGGCTATTTAAGCCTGCTAAGCTATCGTAGAAGCCCGCTAAAACTCCCAATTTCCACCTTCAGATCTTAGTCTTAAACTTAGTTTGGGACCAGAGATCGTAGTTAAGCTTAGTTTGGGACCAGAGCACGTTGTGTGGAAAATGTTCGAGAATATTTATTTATTATTTAATTTGGTAAATGATCTAAACTAACTAACTAACTTACCATCATTTTCCTTGCTGGGTAGGCAGAGAGAAAAGAGTGCCAAGAGGCTCTATTCTTGCATACATCTCTCGCTTCCTCAACATTCTCAAATTTTTTCATACACGCTCGCCGGTTTTGGGAGACGCCTGACTCCACCTTTCTTCAATATATGACCGATTTGGTAGGTAGACTCTCACCACTGAAGGAATGTAATGTGGTTCCAGTGGTCCGCCAATAAATGCGGAGAAACGGAACATAGCGGGTTTCTTTAGTGGATGAGGGCCCCACACTACCCTGTTCGTTGCCCCGAACGACGGGATGTGCGGTTAGATACATTTTCGCCCGCCTTAACAAATAAAAAATGGTAGGTGAGTCTCGGTCTCCCCCTGTACCTACATCCTTCCACTTTCGCATTGTATATCTCCTTAACCAGTCGCTCGTCCGGCATTCTTTCCACTTGTCCGAACCATCGGAGCATTCTCTTTTGCATCTTTACAGCAATACTCTCTTTCATACCTACACGCTCTCTTACGTCGTCGTTACCAATACGGTCAGTCAGCCTCACTCCGCAGATTCCTCGCAGAGATCGCATTTCGACCGCATTGATTTTACTCTCATATCATCATCACATCAAAAAGGAGTTTTCATATCCAACTCTCGTTTCCATATTCACGTTGGGACAAGCACTGCATTGTGTATTGCAACCCGTGCGAATGCAGAAGTGGCTAAGGTGGTGACTGCCGAGAAGTTGTCCCAATGCTCCGATCACTCTATTTCCCGCATTTACTGTTCTTTCTATATCAGTGGTGTATCTTCCATCCCGACTGAATCCACATCCAAGATACACAAATTCATCCACTTGTTCTAGCACATTATTGCCAACCGACTCTGACATCTCTTCTGGCTTAACCTCTTTCAAGGACCATAATTTTGGTTTTGCTCACATTCACACGTAGGCCCCTTTTCTTACAATCTTCTGTCATTACGTCGACAAGGGTTTGCAGGTCAATCGCAGACTGCGCTAATAGGACCGCATCATCAGCATATTAGCAGTGAGTTAACCGCTAAGTCGCCCATTAGAACTCCCACATTCATTTCATTCATCCTTTGGAGACATTTATCCAGATATATGATAAACAGTCTGGCTGATAGAGCGCAGCCCTATTTAACGCCGATATTTACATTAAACCAGTGCGACACTCCATCATCCAGCCGCACACAAGCTCTGCAGTCCATGTAGCTGGACTGTGCCGCTTGCAGCAGTCTACCGTTAATACCATACTCTGGCAAAATGCCCCAAAGTTCTTTTCGTACAACTGTGTCAAATCGGCTGTGTGGGGCCAGCTTTAGAATTGTCCCACCCCTCTCTACCTACGGGAGTCGTAAGAGCCGACTGAGGGAATGCCGGGGGAGTGGGCAGCAGCACTCCCTCGAGTATTAACAACATCCACTGCGATCGCCAACCCGCCTGCCAAGCGTGGTGATTACGGCATTATCCCCCATGCCGGAACCGCTCGTTGTGGCGTTCTCTTGGGGAGGCCAATGTCCAGCAGTGGACGTTGAAAGGTTGATGGATGGATGGATGGTGTCAAATGCCTTCTCTAAATCCACAAAACTGCAGAAAACCCTCTGGCCTAGAGCCAGATGCTTCTCCACAATGTTGCGCGGAGAAAACACTTGATCTATGCATCCCCTTCCACATCTGAAACCTCCTTGTGCCTCACACAGAAAAAACAAAAATAAAAATTCATCAGACACCATCCCCGTTTTCCTTTCAATAATCTTACCATACACTTTGGCTGCCAAACTGATCAAGCTTATGGCTCTGTAGTTTGCACAGTCAATTGTTTTTAAACAAGGGCACAATTACTGCGCTTCTCCAGTCCTTGGGAACCATTCCTGCGCTCCAACATAAATTGACAAGTACTAGGAAGGATTCCCAGACATATGAGCCTCCAAGCTTGATCATCTCAGCAGACACCATATCAATACCCGCTGCCTTGCCATTTTTCAAACTGCTAATCACCCATTCAACTTCGTCCATACTAATGTCAACAGAGGATGCCGAATACTGATCTGTTAGACCACATCTGGCACCGATTTCAACCCGAACATCCGCATACATATCTCCAAAATATTTACTCCATCGGCTTAACACATCTTGTGTTTGCGTAAGAATGTCTCCACCTTTAGACCTTATATTATTAATTCTGAAAGCTAACCACCCCTCCGAGATTTCTTCACCTCCCTCCAGAAAAGTTTGGTGTTGCTCTCGAAGTTTTTGTCAGCCTTTCTTCTGCAATCATTTTGCTCTATCACACTTCTCTTTCACTAAGGCTTTGGTGTCATTCTTACGTTGCCGGTATATTTTTTTCTTATTTTTAATGTATATGCCTAAGCATGTCAAATGATAAAAAAGTATATAAAAATTTCTAGATAATTCTACGGCTGCGTCATTATTTAGTTAAAATCTTAATTGTAAAATTAAATTTACCTGGTCGGTATAATGTATGAAAATACTTCCGACAGATGGCGCAGGCGTCACCCAAGACGTTAAGAATGAATGTGTTATCGAAATTAGCAGTTGAGAGCAGTGGTCACGATTGCTGAATTGACAAAGCATCTGGACGGTATCCAGGAGATGCAGGTTCAAATCCTGCTCGTGACTGTTATTTTCAAATTCACATTATTCACTTTGTGTTTAATGTATATGCCTAAGCATGTCAAATGCTAAAAAGTATATAAAATTTCTAGATATTTCTTTCTTCTGTTCGTTCATACTTGCACTCAGATTCAAAGAAGATACATAGTCCAGCCACGCTTTCTTCTTTTGGTCTACGGAAGCTGCTACTTCTGTATCCCCATGCATCACCTTTCACTTTTCTATGCTTCTTTGAGCATCCACATACTTCTTTCGCTGTATCTACCATACTATCTTTCAATACTCTCCAGCATTCTTCTATGTTTGATTCCGGCTGACTTGCTATTGTCAACCGTTCACGGACACCCTCTGCATACTTTGCTTGTATACTCTCTTCTTGCAACTTTTCAATCTTTATTCTTTCAAGCCACGCTCACGCCAGTGTCTCCACTTTTTGAATAGACCACTAAATCTCGCAATAACGAGATAGTGGTCCGTGTCGACAGTGGAACCCCTGTAGGCTTTTGTATCCAGAATTGTACTTCGGAGGCGACTGGTTACCAGAATTTAATCTTTCACTTTCTTATCACCAAATGAACCAAGCACGTCCTCGAAGTCATTCAAGTCTCCGCATACGATACGCGTTCACTGGCTTCTGCCAAATCCAGAACTTCCCTAACATTATCCCAGAGCTTCTCTAGATCCGACGTGCCTACTCGACACTCTGTTCCCCTCGACTCGCCAAACCGGGCAAGGCGTGATGAGTGGCGGCCCCCATCGCTGCATCTGCCATTGTTCGTACCAACGGGGGCGGGGTTGGTATACGTCACCTCGGGGGCACGCCAAAATAATGGTCATTAAAAGAGGAGAAGCCAGAACAGATGTTAGAGTAACAATAGGCAATGGTGCGCTAAAACAAGTGTGCACAATGTGTGTGTGTGAACAGTGGATGAATATGTATACCTTGGATGTGGATTCAGTGAGGATGCAAGGTACACCACCGATGTAGAGAGAAAAGTATGGAAATGATAGATGGGTATGCAAAAAAGAGTACAAGAGTTGTATTAATGCGGTCGAAATACGATCATAGAAAATCTCTGGAGTCAGTCTGACTGACCGCATTCGTAACGACGACGATAGAAAGCGAGTAGGTATGAATAAGAGTATTGGTGTGAAGATGCGAAAGGGAATACTCCGGTGCATTACACACAAAGTGAAAAATGTGAAATCGAAAATAAGGTCAGGAGCAGGATCCTGCTCCTGACTGTTATTTTCGATTTCACATTTTTCACTTTGTGTTTAATGTATAGTGCTAAGCATGTCAAATGCTAAAAATATATATAAATAATACTCCGGTGGTTTGGACATGTAGAAAGAATGTCGGACAAGCGACTAGTTAAGAAGATATACTATGGGAAAGCTGGAAGGATGTACAAACAGGGGAAGACTGAGACTTACCTACCTAGACCAAATCGGTCATGTATTGAAGGAATATGGAGTCAGGAGTCTCTGTAGCCGGCGACCGTGTATGAAGTTGAAGAATCGAGAGATGTATGCAAGAATAGAAGGCTTTTGGCACTCTGTGTAGGCAGAGAGCTGCCTACCCTGCAAGGCAAATAGCATGATGATAAGTAAGGAAATATATAATATTATTGACCTTGTTTAGAATAAATAATGCTTAATTAACTACGCACTTGATTTTTTAGATATGTCTAATGTACAAAAATAAAATCTAAGTTTGAAACTCGAGACTTGTTTCGGCAGTCTTTGAGTTCAGCACGGGTACTTCATACTCAAATATAATTATGTTCTAGGGCTTCACTGGAAGACTCATCGCAAGTTCTTAACGCCTGCTTTCCATTTTAATATTCTTAAAGTTTTTTTGCCGGTATTTTGTAAGAATCAGAAAATATTGGTTAAGAAGTTACGCGAGGTACCCGTGGGAAGTGACATTGATTTGTTTCCTGTTGTGGCTTTAGCAGCTCTAGATAATGTTGCAGGTAGGTTAAATAATTTATATTAAATCTGTTCTATTTTGTTATTCGTGACTGTGTGATTTATTGACAAAACGTATCTTAATCTGCTAAGCTGATTTTCATCAATAGGCAAGCACGCCCACAATACTTGCAAGTGCAATTGAAATTTTTAATGTATTTATCTTATCATTAAGCAATAATATAATAGATAAATCCTTGATATGCACGTCTGAACTGAAATTTGATCTTTCATTGTTATATAAGTTGATACATAATAAAATATCTCGATATCAACTGATTTCCTACAAAAAATATCCGTGTGGTGACGGACTAAGAATACAAGTGTCACCACCCCCATTCTTTTCCACGGGTGTCGTAAGAGGTGACTAAGGGAAGTAAGTAATTATCATCCATTGCATGACTGGTGGTAGGGCTGGGTACCAAGTGGGAGTACTCACTTGGTATCGGGCCCGAGCGGGTTGGTAACACCATCTCCCGTGTGACCGGCCATGAAGCACATTGTTGCGTTTTGGCTGTAGCAGGAGATGCCGTTTATTCTTTCATTTCATATCTGTGAAATGAAATGGTGAGCAGCGGCATGACAATAATCTCAGTAAAGTTGAGTCCATAAGCGACAGTTACCATTTACCATCAGATGGGCCGTGGCTCGTCTGCCACTATAAGCAATAAAAAAAACTCATTAACTTAATTACGAAGAGTAACGATAAAGCAAAAGCGATCTCAGTATTGAATCTACTTAGGATTTTAGCATTTATTTGTATAAATATAAGGCAGATAAATAATATTAATAATATTTATAAATAATAAATATTATTAAGTTTTAGAATCTTTGGGGTCTGACTATGCACATCACATCATAATGGGTGATTTCAACACCGATCTCCTTGTTTCCTCTTCTTCTCGTTCCCTTAAACTCTTACATATTATCCAATCCTCAAGCCTGCATGTGTTACCCCTGCAAGCCACTCATCACAATACCTTAGGGGAAGATACATGGCTTTATATCATCGTCACTTCCTCCCTTCCCTTGTTACCTCCTATGGCCAGCATCCTGCTTCTTGTTTCTCCCATCACGATCTCATTTTCCTCTCTTACTTCCTTAAGCCTCCAAAACCTAAACCTAAGCTGCTGAATTTGCGTTGTTTTTCGCGAATGAATCTCGACCATCTGCGTATTCAAGCCTCAGCGCTTGATTGGCAACCACTGCTGGAAGCAAGCACAATGGACGAGAAAGTCAACATTTTTAATAAAACCATCATTAGCCTCTACGATAGTCATGCCCCGGCAGTGAAAACTATTCTAAAGCGTCCACCCGCGCCATGGATGTCAGATGTTATACGCAACGTGTGGGACGTGGATGTCAGATGTTATACGAAACGTGTACGACGTAGGGACGTTGCCTTTCGTAAACACAGAAAAGAGCGTTGTAATATCAACTGGGACCTTTACAAGACTGCTAGCAGTCTTGTAAATTGTAAATCGGTGTAACCAAATGATACGTAATGCTATGCGCCGATATATCCTTAACTCTACCTCTTCATAATCTTCTGACGTTTGGAAGCTCCTTGGGAAATTTGGCATTGGTAAGTCACAACAATCAGAATTAACAAGCAACGTCAATCTAGATGACCTTAACACTTTTTTCAGATCCACAGTGTCTCTAGACGACGCCACTAAATGCCAAACCCTAGATTACATTGCCAATTTACAACGTCCTGATATTTTTCCTTTTAAATTTTCTCCTGTGACACCTGATGAGGTTAAAAAGATTTTAACCCTCTCCATTAAATCGAAAGCGGTGGGCTACGATGAAGTCAGCCGCCATATGATTATAAATATCCTTGATGTTCTATTGCATCCCATCCATCCATCAGCCTTTCGACGTCCACTGCTGGACATAGGCCTCCCCAAGAGAACGCAACAACGAGCGGTCCTGTGTGCTCATATGGGGGGATAGTGCCGTTATCGCCACACTTGGCAGGCGGGTTGGCGATCGCAGTGGATGTTGTTAATACTCGAAAGAGTGCTGCTGCCCACTCCTCCGGTATTCCCTCAGTCGACTCTAGCGACTCCCATGGGTGGAGAGGGGTGGGACAATTCTAAAGCCGGCCCCACACGGCGTATCGTTGTATCCCATCACACATATCCTATAAGTGCAGTAAGTTTCCCACTCTATGGCGTGAAGCATATGTCCGTCCCTTGCCCAAAATATTTAACCCTAATGATTACCATCCTATCTGCGTCCTCCCTTTCCTTTCCAAATTACTCGAGCTATTCGTCCACAAACAAATATGCAAGTTTGTCTTTTCCAACAACCTTCTGAGTGACTTTCAGTCTGGTTTCAGGCCTAGATATAGCACAGTTTCAGCTCTCCTAAAGGTGGCATTAAAGTGGGTGTGGAGGATACCAGCATCACAGTATTGGTGTTAGTAGACTTCACAAACGCCGAAGTAGTAATGCTATCGACCATGGTATCCTGCTATCCATCCTTTCCCATCTTATGATCTCATCAGATGCTCTGGATTGGTTCTCGTCTTATATTCAGGGGCGCCAGCAGTCTGTCCGCATTAATGACTCATCGTCCAGGTGGAATGACTTATGTTCTGATGCCCTTCAAGGCGGTATACTTTTTCCTCTCCTTTTCTCTCTTTTTATCAATCTAATAACTCACGACCTTCAATGCTCGTATCATTTATATGCCGATGACCTGCAAAATCAGGTAGGCCGTATGTCTGTTTGCCACCCACGTACTATAAAAAAATATAATTGATGAAAAATATATTTTTTTTTGGGTTTTAATTTCTGACATTAAAGATATTACTTTTATCGAGTACTGTAATTTCAATGATATAATATCTATTTGATTTATTCAAATCAAATTCTTGACATTGACGATTTGTACTTCAAAACGAGTTTTCTCACCATCTATCGGGGCCTGCATTTAGCCTTCATTCTCAGTATATAGACAGTAACTCACCAACCGTAGTCGCTTGTAAAGTGTTCGGCATCAAAATTAAAATGATCTTGATATTGATATTAGTTATCTTGGTGTTGCTGTTGTTCAAATGGATTCGTCTAATTAATAACAGGAATAAAATTGACCTTCCTGGACCATTGCCTGTACCTTTGTTGGGAAATGCTCATTTATTTTTGGCTGATAATTCAGGTATTTTTTTTTGTATGCACATGTCATATACATGATTTTATTTCAGCGATTATCAATCCTATTCAATCTGCATCGTCTAAAGTTTGAATCTAGATAGGTTATTAAATGAAACTTGCTTTAATTGAAATGAATTAGAAAGAATGACGGTAGCAGTCATTTTGTCGTCTGTTAGCTAAATATCCATACAAAGTTACCAATATTGATTTTTAAAATTTTTATAGTTTTTCTTTAGGGTTCTCCTTTTTTTTACAAGGTTCCCCTCTTTTTAATTTTAAATCACTACTGTATTAAAACGAACAAAACAATATTATAACAATTATTCAAATCGATCAAGCCATTTATGAGTTTTTGCAAGACTAACGAACAGCAATTGATTTTTATATATAAGAAGATTATTATACATATTATATCTTATCAACTGTCATACTTTATATACATTCAACAACACATATCTCTTCATTCATCTTTCTTTTAATTGCTTATAGCGGATGCGGACAAGCCGCAGTCCACCTGATGGTAAGTGGTAAATGCTACTCATGGACTTAACTACACTAAGAGTATTGTCAAGCCACTGCTATTGTTTATCCCAACATGAATGGGTCTGCTCGAGAGGGAAAGTACCAACCTCTCATAAAAGATCAGTTTGAAACAGCATACGGTGAGTGAGAGCACCGGAGGCCCTTACCTAAACTACTACTAAAGGTATCCTCCATTTAGTATCCTACCTATCCTCTCCTCGGCATGTTTCCCACCCACGTAGTATAAAAAGAGAACGGCTATGTCCCGCTTTAATTAAAACACACTAGGAAGTGCCTTACGGTCGATCTCACAGGAGACGGTGGTATACCAACCCGCTCAGATCAGATAAAGTGAGTACTCCCACTTGGTATCCAACCCCACCAACAACTTTTCTTCAAGAGGGAGCTCTTACTATCCTTCATAGCCTCGACAATACATATGAAACAATTATTTTATTCTATTATGTTTTATAATTTCTTTTCTTTTTTATAGAATATTTAAATTTAATGAAAAATTTGACGTCTAAATATGGTGACGCATTTTTGGTTCATATATTCTCGACTCCATATGTGGTAATATCGCATCCGAAATACATGGAAGTAAGTATTATTCTTTGAATAGATAAAGTAGATTGTTATAAGGGCATTAAAACGTTTGGAAAGACTGCCACAAAATAGAAACCTTCAAGGTCGTTTATCAAAAAAAAACCAGACAATAAGTTAATAATCTAATGAATGAACGAACGAATTACTTAATTAGCATCCAATTTAAAATGAATAAATTAAAAATGTTAATAAAAAACTATATATCGAGTTAATCTAAATATATTTCAGCCTCTTCTCTCCAGTGCGGAACTAATCACAAAAGGCAGATCATATAGGTACTTATATCAATGGCTTGGACAAGGTCTGCTTACTTCTACAGGTACTGGAACTAAAAAAACAAATGCACCGTTAATTTAATCACCGGGATACGAGTAGAATATTGTAACTAGTTAAAATATCTTAGCTGAAAATTTACCTTAGTTATATAACTGCTTTTGTATGTTTGTTATGCTTTTGTGTGAGGCTATTTAAGCCTGCTAAGCTATCGTAGAAGCCCGCTAAAACTCCCAATTTCCACCTTCAGATCTTAGTCTTAAACTTAGTTTGGGACCAGAGATCGTAGTTAAGCTTAGTTTGGGACCAGAGCACGTTGTGTGGAAAATGTTCGAGAATATTTATTTATTATTTAATTTGGTAAATGATCTAAACTAACTAACTAACTTACCATCATTTTCCTTGCTGGGTAGGCAGAGAGAAAAGAGTGCCAAGAGGCTCTATTCTTGCATACATCTCTCGCTTCCTCAACATTCTCAAATTTTTTCATACACGCTCGCCGGTTTTGGGAGACGCCTGACTCCACCTTTCTTCAATATATGACCGATTTGGTAGGTAGACTCTCACCACTGAAGGAATGTAATGTGGTTCCAGTGGTCCGCCAATAAATGCGGAGAAACGGAACATAGCGGGTTTCTTTAGTGGATGAGGGCCCCACACTACCCTGTTCGTTGCCCCGAACGACGGGATGTGCGGTTAGATACATTTTCGCCCGCCTTAACAAATAAAAAATGGTAGGTGAGTCTCGGTCTCCCCCTGTACCTACATCCTTCCACTTTCGCATTGTATATCTCCTTAACCAGTCGCTCGTCCGGCATTCTTTCCACTTGTCCGAACCATCGGAGCATTCTCTTTTGCATCTTTACAGCAATACTCTCTTTCATACCTACACGCTCTCTTACGTCGTCGTTACCAATACGGTCAGTCAGCCTCACTCCGCAGATTCCTCGCAGAGATCGCATTTCGACCGCATTGATTTTACTCTCATATCATCATCACATCAAAAAGGAGTTTTCATATCCAACTCTCGTTTCCATATTCACGTTGGGACAAGCACTGCATTGTGTATTGCAACCCGTGCGAATGCAGAAGTGGCTAAGGTGGTGACTGCCGAGAAGTTGTCCCAATGCTCCGATCACTCTATTTCCCGCATTTACTGTTCTTTCTATATCAGTGGTGTATCTTCCATCCCGACTGAATCCACATCCAAGATACACAAATTCATCCACTTGTTCTAGCACATTATTGCCAACCGACTCTGACATCTCTTCTGGCTTAACCTCTTTCAAGGACCATAATTTTGGTTTTGCTCACATTCACACGTAGGCCCCTTTTCTTACAATCTTCTGTCATTACGTCGACAAGGGTTTGCAGGTCAATCGCAGACTGCGCTAATAGGACCGCATCATCAGCATATTAGCAGTGAGTTAACCGCTAAGTCGCCCATTAGAACTCCCACATTCATTTCATTCATCCTTTGGAGACATTTATCCAGATATATGATAAACAGTCTGGCTGATAGAGCGCAGCCCTATTTAACGCCGATATTTACATTAAACCAGTGCGACACTCCATCATCCAGCCGCACACAAGCTCTGCAGTCCATGTAGCTGGACTGTGCCGCTTGCAGCAGTCTACCGTTAATACCATACTCTGGCAAAATGCCCCAAAGTTCTTTTCGTACAACTGTGTCAAATCGGCTGTGTGGGGCCAGCTTTAGAATTGTCCCACCCCTCTCTACCTACGGGAGTCGTAAGAGTCGACTGAGGGAATGCCGGGGGAGTGGGCAGCAGCACTCCCTCGAGTATTAACAACATCCACTGCGATCGCCAACCCGCCTGCCAAGCGTGGTGATTACGGCATTATCCCCCATGCCGGAACCGCTCGTTGTGGCGTTCTCTTGGGGAGGCCAATGTCCAGCAGTGGACGTTGAAAGGTTGATGGATGGATGGATGGTGTCAAATGCCTTCTCTAAATCCACAAAACTGCAGAAAACCCTCTGGCCTAGAGCCAGATGCTTCTCCACAATGTTGCGCGGAGAAAACACTTGATCTATGCATCCCCTTCCACATCTGAAACCTCCTTGTGCCTCACACAGAAAAAACAAAAATAAAAATTCATCAGACACCATCCCCGTTTTCCTTTCAATAATCTTACCATACACTTTGGCTGCCAAACTGATCAAGCTTATGGCTCTGTAGTTTGCACAGTCAATTGTTTTTAAACAAGGGCACAATTACTGCGCTTCTCCAGTCCTTGGGAACCATTCCTGCGCTCCAACATAAATTGACAAGTACTAGGAAGGATTCCCAGACATATGAGCCTCCAAGCTTGATCATCTCAGCAGACACCATATCAATACCCGCTGCCTTGCCATTTTTCAAACTGCTAATCACCCATTCAACTTCGTCCATACTAATGTCAACAGAGGATGCCGAATACTGATCTGTTAGACCACATCTGGCACCGATTTCAACCCGAACATCCGCATACATATCTCCAAAATATTTACTCCATCGGCTTAACACATCTTGTGTTTGCGTAAGAATGTCTCCACCTTTAGACCTTATATTATTAATTCTGAAAGCTAACCACCCCTCCGAGATTTCTTCACCTCCCTCCAGAAAAGTTTGGTGTTGCTCTCGAAGTTTTTGTCAGCCTTTCTTCTGCAATCATTTTGCTCTATCACACTTCTCTTTCACTAAGGCTTTGGTGTCATTCTTACGTTGCCGGTATATTTTTTTCTTATTTTTAATGTATATGCCTAAGCATGTCAAATGATAAAAAAGTATATAAAAATTTCTAGATAATTCTACGGCTGCGTCATTATTTAGTTAAAATCTTAATTGTAAAATTAAATTTACCTGGTCGGTATAATGTATGAAAATACTTCCGACAGATGGCGCAGGCGTCACCCAAGACGTTAAGAATGAATGTGTTATCGAAATTAGCAGTTGAGAGCAGTGGTCACGATTGCTGAATTGACAAAGCATCTGGACGGTATCCAGGAGATGCAGGTTCAAATCCTGCTCGTGACTGTTATTTTCAAATTCACATTATTCACTTTGTGTTTAATGTATATGCCTAAGCATGTCAAATGCTAAAAAGTATATAAAATTTCTAGATATTTCTTTCTTCTGTTCGTTCATACTTGCACTCAGATTCAAAGAAGATACATAGTCCAGCCACGCTTTCTTCTTTTGGTCTACGGAAGCTGCTACTTCTGTATCCCCATGCATCACCTTTCACTTTTCTATGCTTCTTTGAGCATCCACATACTTCTTTCGCTGTATCTACCATACTATCTTTCAATACTCTCCAGCATTCTTCTATGTTTGATTCCGGCTGACTTGCTATTGTCAACCGTTCACGGACACCCTCTGCATACTTTGCTTGTATACTCTCTTCTTGCAACTTTTCAATCTTTATTCTTTCAAGCCACGCTCACGCCAGTGTCTCCACTTTTTGAATAGACCACTAAATCTCGCAATAACGAGATAGTGGTCCGTGTCGACAGTGGAACCCCTGTAGGCTTTTGTATCCAGAATTGTACTTCGGAGGCGACTGGTTACCAGAATTTAATCTTTCACTTTCTTATCACCAAATGAACCAAGCACGTCCTCGAAGTCATTCAAGTCTCCGCATACGATACGCGTTCACTGGCTTCTGCCAAATCCAGAACTTCCCTAACATTATCCCAGAGCTTCTCTAGATCCGACGTGCCTACTCGACACTCTGTTCCCCTCGACTCGCCAAACCGGGCAAGGCGTGATGAGTGGCGGCCCCCATCGCTGCATCTGCCATTGTTCGTACCAACGGGGGCGGGGTTGGTATACGTCACCTCGGGGGCACGCTAAAATAATGGTCATTAAAAGAGGAGAAGCCAGAACAGATGTTAGAGTAACAATAGGCAATGGTGCGCTAAAACAAGTGTGCACAATGTGTGTGTGTGAACAGTGGATGAATATGTATACCTTGGATGTGGATTCAGTGAGGATGCAAGGTACACCACCGATGTAGAGAGAAAAGTATGGAAATGATAGATGGGTATGCAAAAAAGAGTACAAGAGTTGTATTAATGCGGTCGAAATACGATCATAGAAAATCTCTGGAGTCAGTCTGACTGACCGCATTCGTAACGACGACGATAGAAAGCGAGTAGGTATGAATAAGAGTATTGGTGTGAAGATGCGAAAGGGAATACTCCGGTGCATTACACACAAAGTGAAAAATGTGAAATCGAAAATAAGGTCAGGAGCAGGATCCTGCTCCTGACTGTTATTTTCGATTTCACATTTTTCACTTTGTGTTTAATGTATAGTGCTAAGCATGTCAAATGCTAAAAATATATATAAATAATACTCCGGTGGTTTGGACATGTAGAAAGAATGTCGGACAAGCGACTAGTTAAGAAGATATACTATGGGAAAGCTGGAAGGATGTACAAACAGGGGAAGACTGAGACTTACCTACCTAGACCAAATCGGTCATGTATTGAAGGAATATGGAGTCAGGAGTCTCTGTAGCCGGCGACCGTGTATGAAGTTGAAGAATCGAGAGATGTATGCAAGAATAGAAGGCTTTTGGCACTCTGTGTAGGCAGAGAGCTGCCTACCCTGCAAGGCAAATAGCATGATGATAAGTAAGGAAATATATAATATTATTGACCTTGTTTAGAATAAATAATGCTTAATTAACTACGCACTTGATTTTTTAGATATGTCTAATGTACAAAAATAAAATCTAAGTTTGAAACTCGAGACTTGTTTCGGCAGTCTTTGAGTTCAGCACGGGTACTTCATACTCAAATATAATTATGTTCTAGGGCTTCACTGGAAGACTCATCGCAAGTTCTTAACGCCTGCTTTCCATTTTAATATTCTTAAAGTTTTTTTGCCGGTATTTTGTAAGAATCAGAAAATATTGGTTAAGAAGTTACGCGAGGTACCCGTGGGAAGTGACATTGATTTGTTTCCTGTTGTGGCTTTAGCAGCTCTAGATAATGTTGCAGGTAGGTTAAATAATTTATATTAAATCTGTTCTATTTTGTTATTCGTGACTGTGTGATTTATTGACAAAACGTATCTTAATCTGCTAAGCTGATTTTCATCAATAGGCAAGCACGCCCACAATACTTGCAAGTGCAATTGAAATTTTTAATGTATTTATCTTATCATTAAGCAATAATATAATAGATAAATCCTTGATATGCACGTCTGAACTGAAATTTGATCTTTCATTGTTATATAAGTTGATACATAATAAAATATCTCGATATCAACTGATTTCCTACAAAAAATATCCGTGTGGTGACGGACTAAGAATACAAGTGTCACCACCCCCATTCTTTTCCACGGGTGTCGTAAGAGGTGACTAAGGGAAGTAAGTAATTATCATCCATTGCATGACTGGTGGTAGGGCTGGGTACCAAGTGGGAGTACTCACTTGGTATCGGGCCGGAGCGGGTTGGTAACACCATCTCCCGTGTGACCGGCCATGAAGCACATTGTTGCGTTTTGGCTGTAGCAGGAGATGCCGTTTATTCTTTCATTTCATATCTGTGAAATGAAATGGTGAGCAGCGGCATGACAATAATCTCAGTATAGTTGAGTCCATAAGCGACAGTTACCATTTACCATCAGATGGGCCGTGGCTCGTCTGCCACTATAAGCAATAAAAAAAACTCATTAACTTAATTACGAAGAGTAACGATAAAGCAAAAGCGATCTCAGTATTGAATCTACTTAGGATTTTAGCATTTATTTGTATAAATATAAGGCAGATAAATAATATTAATAATATTTATAAATAATAAATATTATTAAGTTTTAGAATCTTTGGGGTCTGACTATGCACATCACATCATAATGGGTGATTTCAACACCGATCTCCTTGTTTCCTCTTCTTCTCGTTCCCTTAAACTCTTACATATTATCCAATCCTCAAGCCTGCATGTGTTACCCCTGCAAGCCACTCATCACAATACCTTAGGGGAAGATACATGGCTTTATATCATCGTCACTTCCTCCCTTCCCTTGTTACCTCCTATGGCCAGCATCCTGCTTCTTGTTTCTCCCATCACGATCTCATTTTCCTCTCTTACTTCCTTAAGCCTCCAAAACCTAAACCTAAGCTGCTGAATTTGCGTTGTTTTTCGCGAATGAATCTCGACCATCTGCGTATTCAAGCCTCAGCGCTTGATTGGCAACCACTGCTGGAAGCAAGCACAATGGACGAGAAAGTCAACATTTTTAATAAAACCATCATTAGCCTCTACGATAGTCATGCCCCGGCAGTGAAAACTATTCTAAAGCGTCCACCCGCGCCATGGATGTCAGATGTTATACGCAACGTGTGGGACGTGGATGTCAGATGTTATACGAAACGTGTACGACGTAGGGACGTTGCCTTTCGTAAACACAGAAAAGAGCGTTGTAATATCAACTGGGACCTTTACAAGACTGCTAGCAGTCTTGTAAATTGTAAATCGGTGTAACCAAATGATACGTAATGCTATGCGCCGATATATCCTTAACTCTACCTCTTCATAATCTTCTGACGTTTGGAAGCTCCTTGGGAAATTTGGCATTGGTAAGTCACAACAATCAGAATTAACAAGCAACGTCAATCTAGATGACCTTAACACTTTTTTCAGATCCACAGTGTCTCTAGACGACGCCACTAAATGCCAAACCCTAGATTACATTGCCAATTTACAACGTCCTGATATTTTTCCTTTTAAATTTTCTCCTGTGACACCTGATGAGGTTAAAAAGATTTTAACCCTCTCCATTAAATCGAAAGCGGTGGGCTACGATGAAGTCAGCCGCCATATGATTATAAATATCCTTGATGTTCTATTGCATCCCATCCATCCATCAGCCTTTCGACGTCCACTGCTGGACATAGGCCTCCCCAAGAGAACGCAACAACGAGCGGTCCTGTGTGCTCATATGGGGGGATAGTGCCGTTATCGCCACACTTGGCAGGCGGGTTGGCGATCGCAGTGGATGTTGTTAATACTCGAAAGAGTGCTGCTGCCCACTCCTCCGGTATTCCCTCAGTCGACTCTAGCGACTCCCATGGGTGGAGAGGGGTGGGACAATTCTAAAGCCGGCCCCACACGGCGTATCGTTGTATCCCATCACACATATCCTATAAGTGCAGTAAGTTTCCCACTCTATGGCGTGAAGCATATGTCCGTCCCTTGCCCAAAATATTTAACCCTAATGATTACCATCCTATCTGCGTCCTCCCTTTCCTTTCCAA
Organism: Leucoma salicis; assembly: GCA_948253155.1. NCBI lineage: Eukaryota > Metazoa > Arthropoda > Insecta > Lepidoptera > Erebidae > Leucoma > Leucoma salicis. Next base: position 22,666,400 of record OX411807.1, read on the forward strand.
ATTACTCGAGCTATTCGTCCACAAACAAATATGCAAGTTTGTCTTTTCCAACAACCTTCTGAGTGACTTTCAGTCTGGTTTCAGGCCTAGATATAGCACAGTTTCAGCTCTCCTAAAGGTGGCATTAAAGTGGGTGTGGAGGATACCAGCATCACAGTATTGGTGTTAGTAGACTTCACAAACGCCGAAGTAGTAATGCTATCGACCATGGTATCCTGCTATCCATCCTTTCCCATCTTATGATCTCATCAGATGCTCTGGATTGGTTCTCGTCTTATATTCAGGGGCGCCAGCAGTCTGTCCGCATTAATGACTCATCGTCCAGGTGGAATGACTTATGTTCTGATGCCCTTCAAGGCGGTATACTTTTTCCTCTCCTTTTCTCTCTTTTTATCAATCTAATAACTCACGACCTTCAATGCTCGTATCATTTATATGCCGATGACCTGCAAATATACACTCAAGCCAAGTCAGGAGATCTCCACCTGGCAATTGCTGCAATTAGCCGTGACCTAGCAGAGATTAAAGATTGGACCAAAACAAACAGATATTTTTTTTTGTCCTTGTGGTGACGGACTTAGAATACAAGTGTCACCATCCCATTCTTTTCCGCGGGTGTCGTATGAGGCGACTAAGGGAAGTAAGCAATTATCATCAATTGCATGACTGGTGGTAGGGCTGGGTACCAAGTGGGAGTACTCACTTGGTATCGGCCCCGAGCTGATTGGTACCACCATCTCCCGTGTGACCGGCCATGAAGCACATCGTTGCGTTTTGGCTGTAGCAGGAGATAGCCGTTTATATTTCATTTCATATCTGTGAAATGAATTGGTGAGCAGCGGCTTGACAATACTCTCGGTATAGTCGAGTCCATGGGCGACGGTTACCATTTACAATCAGATGGACCGTGGCTCGACTGCCACTACAAGCAATAAAAAAAAATAAAAAAAGATGAAAAATATCTAAAAAATATTGTTTTGTGTTCATACACGCCTAAATAGCCTATTACAGTCAATATCTTAAATGTACAGACACAGCTCTGTTACAGCTTTATAATGATATATATGAAGGCAGAGAAGCCACGGTCCACCTGGTGGATGGTAAGCGGCAACCACTGCTCTTGGACTTAGCAATAGGTACTAAGAATACTGCCAAGCTGCTGCTCACTATTTCATTCAATTATGTCAAATGAATGAATGGAAGGCTATCTACTGTTACAATCGAAACACAGAGATATTTCACGATTAGTCACTCGGAAGACGATGGTACGGACCCGCTAGGGCCAAAACAAGTGAATACTCCCACTAGTACCCTATCACCACTAATACAATTCCCTTAGTACTTCGTACGACACCCGTGGCAAACATTGGAATGGTGACACTTTTATTTTTTGTCCGAACACCACACGGGCCACTTCAATATGATGTATGTGGCGCTCACTTATGACTTTTTGAATAAGTGTATATTTTTCTATTGAAGGAATATGTCATAAAGGAACTAAGTACATTATAGATGTTCTAGGCAGTTCACTGTCGAGCGGCGCAGGCGCAGGTACTTGCGCCTCCGCTGCCTTAGCTAAGGCCGCGGGTGGATAGACCGGAGAACGTCCGCCACCCGCAAGGCCTCCCACGAAGGTGCGACGCTCCGTGTGCGGATGCGTCGCTCAGTAGTGGGTACCTGAAAGGGTAAGCCGCCGGCGAACCACCGAAGGAATGCAATATAGTTCCAGTGGCCCGCCAATAAAGGCGGAGAGATGGCACACGGCAGGTTTCTTTAGTGGGTGCAGGCCCCACACTACCTTGTTCGTTGCCCCGAACGACGGGGTGTGCAGTTAGGAACATTTTTTCCCGCCTTAACAAAAAAATAAAGGCAGTTCACTGTCAATTTGCATTGGGCCAGCTTGGTAAACTAACCTATATCACACTGAGAAAATACCTGTACTCTTCAATGTAACACTAAAATGGAAAATTCTAAGTGCCTGCCGTTGTAATTTCGACACCCCCATGCACACATTGTAATTCATTTTTCTTGTATTACGGTGAAAGCTAAAATAAAATTTAAAAAATTCCATCTTCTCAACGTTAATCCCTACAATCTTTGAAAGTGGCGCTATCTAGTGTATTTTAGGTACACTATTTGTATGTACTTTAAGGTTCTACAAGAAAACTCAATTTCATGGGACTTACGTCAAAATAATACTTAATAAAAGCACCTATGTTACAATGACAAACATTGTACGTCTGATATTTAGATATTTTTATATATATTTTTAGCATTTGACATGCTTAGCACTATACATTTAACACAAAGGGAAAAATGTGAAATCGAAAATAACATCCTGCTGTTCCTGCTCGTGGCTGTTATTTTCGATTTCACATTTTACACTTTGTGTTTAATTGTATGTCTGAGTTACAATCAAGATTTTTATTAGGCTTTTTTTTGGCTTCAGATAATTGTAACTCCAAATTACGATCATACTGCATGGAAATTTTGTATAGTCTAACAATGTTTTTCATTGTAAAATTTAAGTGTTTTTTCATGAAACCTCAGAACTTAATAATTTTCGTCCAATTTCTGTACTACCGACACTAAGTAAAGTATTTGAGAAGTTTATTCTCAAACAAATGATTAATCATTTTGACAATCATAAAATTTTCCATAAAAACCAGTTCGGCTTCACAAAGAATCGCTCAACTACTGATGCAGGTATAGAATTGTTAAAAACCATATTTAGAGCCTGGGAAGATTCGCATGATGCGTTAGGCGTATTTTGCGATTTGTCTAAGGCATTTGACTGTGTACATCATGAAACCCTCATTAAAAAGTTATACCATTACGGAATCAGGAACAGGGCTCTCGAGCTTTTGACTTCTTATTTGAGCAATAGAATTCAAAGGGTCGATGTTAATGGTACGTTATCGCTTGGGTCTGTCATGACAATGGGTGTGCCACAGGGGTCTATTTTAGGGCCATTTCTGTTTCTAGTCTATATTAATGACCTACCATACTACGTAGGAGATAATCGAAGTATTGTGTTGTTCGCAGATGATACATCTTTATTATTTAAACTAAGAAGGCAACTGCTTAATTATGACGATGTGAACAACGCACTATCTAAAGTTGTTCATTGGTTCAATACTAATAACCTAGTTTTAAGTGAAAATAAAATTAAATGTATAAAATTTACTACGCCCAATGTAAGGCATGTAGAAACCAATGTACAATTGAATGGCGTTAAACTGGACCTTGTGGAGTCCACGGTTTTCCTAGGTATCACTATAGATAACAAACTGCAATGGGGCCCCCATATTAAAAAACTGTCAGGTAGGTTAAGCTCAGCGGCATATGCGGTAAAAAAAAATAGATTATTGACTGATGTTGAAACGGCTAGAATAGTTTATTTCAGTTATTTTCATAGTATTATGTCCTATGGCATACTGCTATGGGGATGTTCCGCCGATTTAAATTCCATATTTGTACTTCAGAAAAGGGCTGTTCTTGCAATCTATAATCTGGGCCCGAGAGTTTCGCTTAGACAGAAATTCAAAGAAATGAATATTCTAACTGTTGTGTCTCAATTTATATACGAAAATCTGTTGTATGTCAAGAAAAACATCGGATGTTTTGATAAGTATAGCGATGTTCATCACATTAATACAAGAAACAAAGGCAGTCTTATTGCACACAGTACTCGTCTCCACAGAATTAGTAGATCTTTTATGGGGCAATATATATGCTTTTACAATAAGATTCCTGAAAATGTCCGAAACATGCCACTAAATACGTTTAAGAAAGCCATAAAAATTAGACTTTGTAATCAAGGTTATTACACTGTTTCGGATTATCTTGAGGACAAAACAAAATGGGCTTGAGCTGCTCCTCATTCATTAATTTTCAAAATTGTTTTGTATGATATAATGTCATTTTAGTTATAAAGATTATATTAAATTGTAATAAATTGGCAATTTAAAAAAGTGGCCCATGAGTTTCTTGCCGGGTTCTTCTCATGAAAGGCTTTACTTCGGAATCCAGCCGCTTGTGGCGATTGCAATCGCCACTTTGTTATTGCGGATGCACTCGCCTCAGGCGCTCGTGTTGATTATTAGTGTATTCTTGACGATTTTAAGTGCTATTTAATAGGCCTATGAAATAAAGATATTTTTGAATTTGAATTTGAATTTGAATTTGATATGAGGCCAACATTCAGATCATTAATCTTACGTGGAGTTAGAGCTAGAGTTTTTTTTATCATTAGTGAATCAGTGGAAGCAGCTTGGAGCATTAAATGTAATAATGATTCATTAATGTTTTTTTTCTGTAGAATCCGTAATGGGGGTTTCCATAGATGCACAGAACAGTGACTCTGAATATGTGAAACCAATAGACGAGTAAGTAACGTAACCTAAAATCACTTTTGTATTGTAGCGATACTAAATCTAAATATCCGAGGCTACAAAATAACCAATATTCAAGTCTACGCACCAACAGATACAGCAAACGAGGATGAGGTTGATAATTTCTACACCACAATACGCTAGCTATGGAAACTTCACGCAGTAATCTTATATACGGACGGGCTTCGTGGCGTAGTCGATAGTGTAACTGATTTCTGTGCACGAGGTCGTGGGTTCGATTCCCACTCAGGATAATTATTCGTGTGATGAACACAGATATTTGTACTGCGTCTGGGTGTTTTCTATCTATTATATCTATCAAAAAAAAAGTATTATTATATATGTATTATATCCGTAATCTGGTACCCATAGCACAAGCGTTAAGCTTAGTTTGGGACCAGAGCACGTTGTGTGAAATTTCCGTGAATATTTATTTATTTATTTATTATATTAAAGGGAGATTTGCCAAGCTGTCAAAAAACCAGGATACGGCAAGAGAAATAAAAGAGGTCAGAGATTGGTTGATTTCGCTCTTGAAAACAATTTGACAATCATCAATATGTACATGCTTCAAGAAAAAAGATAGTCCCAGATAGACTTGGCAGTCCCCTAATGGTCAACATAAAAACGAACTCAATTGTATTATGTCAAATTGACCCAAAATGTTACATTAAACATCAATTATCCATCAGACCATATACCAATCAGAGCCTCAATTAAAATCCTAATACAAAAGATAAGTAGAGTAAAAATTACCAGAAAACAAGAATGTCAACTGATCAACGACGAGGAGGTAAAAATATACTTGAAAAATTTATCCATACTGCCTGTTTCTTCTAATCGACGACTAGAAGAAATTTCAGTACAGACTCACTACGACAAAACAGTAGAGGCCATCAACGAAAGTCTACGACAAGCCCGTAAAAACAAGCAAGACCTCAACCGCCTAAAATACTTAAATACTATCACCGGGAACTCTAAAGCTACTAGAAAGAAGAAGAGAAATACAAATAACTGGAGTCAAAACCAAATCTAAATTATCTGCATTGTATAATCCATCCATCCATCAGCCTTTCATCGTCCACTGCTGGACATAGACCTGCCCAAAATGGGGGTTTTACCATAATCGCCACGCTTGGCAGGCGGGTTGGCGATCGCAGTGGATGTTTTAGTACACAGGGGAACTCTGCTGCCCGGTCCCCCGGTAATCCCATAGTCGGCTTTTACGGCTCGTATAGAAAGAGACGGGGTGGAGCTATTCTTGGTGCCGGCCCCACATGGCAAACATACATAACATAATTGTATAAGCTGGTTAAAAAATATATCAGAAGAGACTACTTAAAACATATACTAAACACCATAAAAAATCACATGCAATAAACGGGAAGCTTAAAAAAGGACTTAAAGGGCTCAGAACTAACAAACCGTGGATAGGAAGTCTGAAAAGGTCACAAAAGACTCTATATAATAGAAGAGATCTTATTACAGTTGCAACTGACTTTTACACAAAACTGTATACATGTAGTAACACAACACACATCAATACTAGTATGCACTGTAATAACGAAACTACAAGCTTAAGCAACATCGGCCTAATCAACGAGCTGGAAACTATAGAAGCAATAAAAAAATCTAAACTTAGAAAAAAGTCCAGGTAGTTACAATATCAATGAAGCCTGAAAACAAGTTCTACCATCTTAACGGTACCCCTGACAAACTTGTTCAACCACATGCTAAAAGCTGAAGAAACACCGCGTTAATGGCCTGAATCAAACATCATACATACTTATCTAAAAAAAAGGTGATACAAATGAATCATATACATACGTTGGAGATTATAATAGAAAAGTATCAAAAAAGAAGAAGACCACTCTACATAGCATTTATCGACTATCAAAAAGCTTTCGACACTATGTCACATGACAGGATATGGGAAACTCTAACAGCCCATGGAGTAGAGAAAAAATATATGCAAGTTCTAAAAATTACCTACAACAATAACAAGAATAGAGTTCAACTAGAAACAGCCGGTCCGTTGTTTCCCGGAAAAGGAGGGGGTCAGGGTTAGGTCAAGGAGATCCGCTATCCCCGAAGCTATTTATAGCTACACTAGAATCTATTATTAGTCAACGAGAGTGGAAAAAGCACGTCATACAGATTGATAAGACATACCTAAGCCACCTAAAATTCGATGACGTAATGAAAGTAATTTATACTTAATTGAGGGTAATAACCGACAACTTACGACGTAGTTAAACGTTGATAGTTGTGAACATTGCATTATTACTTTCAATTTATAATAGCAAAATCCTTACTACCTTACTAATATTGTAAATGCGAAAGGATTGTTTGTTTGTCACGCTTTCATGGCCCATAATAGGATATGGGCTATCGTTTATAGTGGCAAAATGGACGGTTTCTGTGGAATAGCAATTTTTACATTGATATAATGAAAGTGCCATAGAATTTTATATTCTGTCTCTGGCGGATCTAGTCCTAACTATTTAAAAGCTGTATCAGAGCTGAGTCTGTAAATATAAGATATTTTAGAAAAATTAACTGTATTAAGCAAAACACAAAACGATGTTTTTTAGATTTTCTGTCTGTTTGTTCATTTGCGCATCACGCAAAAAAATACGGAACGGATTTTGATGCAACTTTTTTATTTGATAACTCTTGATTATACTTAAAAAGTAGTCAACATTTTACCCCGCTACTATATTGGAAACCTGAGTAATAACCTAAAAGCTAGCTTTTGGCTGCGCCAGAGCCGCTGGCTAGAGTTATTATTATTTTAGTGTTATTGAGATTTTTCTTAAAAAAAAGGAAAAATTCTCAGTTCCAGTACGGAGTTTGGAAATGTGCCCGGATGCACCTCTGCCTACCCCTTCGGGGAATACAGGTGTGATGCTATTTTTTTTTTTTCAGAGCCGCTGACTAATACTAGTCAGAATATAAATACCTACATCACTTAACGGCACATTAATTATTTGTATGTAAAAATGGCTATCCCACAGGAAGCACTTGTATTTCCGGGATGACTGTCCCAATGATCGTATGTCCTTTTCTGTGCTCCAAACTATATGCATGCAAAATTTCATAACAATTAGTTCAGTAGTTACAGCGTGATAGCGTAACAAACTTCTTTCTTCTTTCGCTTTTATAATAGTAGTATGGTTAAATTTGCTTGCAGGATTGGCAGTATAGTTGCCCTACGAATGCAATTTCCTTATCTTGGGGAGGATGCGATATTTAATTTGCTTCCAATAAAAACTAGGCATGATAAAGCTGTCAAGCTTATTCATGCCCTAACCAACAAAGTTATAGAAACCAGACGCCACGAGCTCAACAAAGCTAACATATACCGTCTTGATGAAAAAGATGATGTTGGTAAGTTTAATCATTAATTATATTATAAATTAAGATTATTAACATACGAAAAGCATATCCTGACCCTTAACAACTATTTTTGAAACTGCTAATTTGATAACTAAATTCATAGCAAGTTATCATCGTACCTATACATTCAGGTATTACAAAATACGATAAATAGAATTGTAGTGATAGCCTTGCTTATCCCAGTACGAATGGGCCGGCTCGATCGTGAAAGTACCACCGTCTCACAAAAAATCAGCGTGTAACAACGGTAGTTACGTCTGCCATTGTGTTTCGTATGGGGAGTGAAAGCGCTGGAGGCCCAAACCCCCTCTCTATCCTCTCCTTACTATAATTCCTATCCCTGTCCTTGGAGATGGCGACGCGGGAGTGATACCTCTGGTGTTGCTAGCGTCTATAGGCTACGGTAACCTCTTACCAACAGTTGGGCCGTATGCTTGTTCGCCACACATGTATGTAGAATAAAAAAAAGTTAAAAGCCACGAAGAACGATTATTTCATATTTTTCATCAATAATTTAAAAAGAAATACCCTACATACTTCGGATCGATTGCAGGAAAATACACCATAACTGCATAAAATTAAAATGAGTAAATGGTAGTCTAGTTTAAAGCTAGAACGATCGGCAAGGTTAAACAACTTACACCGTCCGGCACCAGATGGGTGACCAAAAAGTGACTTATTTGTAAACACCTAACTTCCTCCGTGCTTTAGATAGGACGTTAAACTGCGGGTCCCTGCTGTAAAATATCATCCTGGAAGTTGTCACAGGTTGTCAGAATCCAGAATAAAGTTGTAACTTCGGTCTTATTCTGAAGTTACCAGCTATTCCCCAATTGGGTCGTGGAGATCAGATAGGTAATTGCTCTGCATAAATACTTGTGATCAGCTTGTAAGCCGACCCCAATAATAAATATTTGAAAAACGGCTGGAAAGATGACAAAGTACATAATATTAAGACCTTTTTTTTGTTTAGACGGAAAAAATGTACCTAGCCGCACACCCCGTCGTTCGGGGCAACGAACAGGGTGGTGTGGGGTCCTCACCCACAAAAGAAACCCGCCGTATGCAGTCTCTCCGCCTGTTTTGACGGACCACTGGTACTGTGTTGGATTACTTCAGTGGTACATAATATTAAGACCTATAAGAATTATTTGTGTGATCTACTATAATATATTCTAGTTTGGAAATAGAACCTAAGACACTCAGTGAGCATCTTAATAACTACAACATCTGTTCAGTATAAGTACTGGTAAAAACGAGTGGAATTACTGTTGGGCATCGTAGGAGACTGGCATTTCACGAGCCATTTTAACAGATACTTTTATTTTTTAAGGCATAAAGAACAGATACGCATTCTTGGATCTCTTGTTGTTGGCTGAAATCGATGGAAAACCGATTGATGCGAAAAGCGTGAACGACGATGTCAATACTTTTATGTTTGCGGTCAGTGGATTATATTGTAAATTTTATATTTCTGACTAAAGTCTATACATCTATACAAATAAACAAAATTGAAGTGTCTGTTTGTAATGTCTAAATAACAATTTCTTACTAAATATATACGACAGTATATACGCTACCTATAACAAAATACCAATTTTAAAGTGTTTGTCTGTCTGTCGGTCTGTAGCAGATAGCTGTTGTTACAAGAAGTAACTAAGGCTATTTTTATATTGGAAAAATAATTAGGTCTCCGTGCATAAAAGTAAATGAAATTATAAATAGATAAGTATATACATCGAATATACATCCACGGTTAATCTGCAGAACGGCTGGACCAATTTGAACGGAACTCACGGAACCGGGACCACTACTTTTATTTTGGAAAAATAATTAGAATTCTGCACTACAAAAGTAAATAAATACATACCACGCGGACGAAGTTGCGGGTAGCAGCTAGTAGAAAATATACTTGTAAATAATAACCTAGTGATAAGACAAGGGACAGAAGAGTTTGTAAAGAATGTTATGTAAATGATCGAATCTCACAAGACACTTGTTTCTGACTTTTCGAAGTTATATTAATCAAATAACATATGCTCGTTAAAATCACGCTTTGAACCTCATACATAAAGTTAATTAATTATTTTCCAGGGTCATGATACAACAACGTCGGCGATATCTTGGACACTCTTTGCCTTGTCAAAACACAGAGATGTACAAGAGAAGATTTACGCAGAACTTAAAACTATCTTTGGTGATGATATGGACAGAGATCCTACTTATCAGTAAGGATATTATTTCTTTACTTATGAAATTCTGGTGGTAGAGCGTTACTTATTCCAGCATGAATGGGCCGGCTCGATTAGGGAAGTACCACCCTCTCACATAAGATCAGCGTGTAACAACGGTACGTACCGTTGTGTTTCGTATGGTGAGTGAGAGCGCCGGAGGCCCAAACCCCCTCCCTTTTCTCTCCTTAGTATCCTACCTATCCTCTCATTATTATTCTTCCTATCCACCTCCTATCCCTTTCCTTAGAGATGGCGACGCGTGAGTGATGCCTCTGGGGTTGCTAGCGTCTATAGGCTATGGTAACCGCTTACCATCAGGTGGGCCGCATGCTCGTATCTAGTAGAAAAAAAAATTAGCAATAGCAGGGTAATATAAGTAGACCACTGAAGGAATGTAATATGGTTCCGGTGGCCCGCCAATGAAGGCGGAGAGACGGCACACGGCGGGTTTCTTTAGTGAGTGAGGGCCCCACACTACCCTGTTCATTGCCCCGAACGACAGAGTGTGCGGTTAGGAACATTTTTTTCCCGCGTTAACAAAAAAAAGGGTAAACTAAATCACTCTGTCTTAAAGAATACCGACGACAAGCAATGGTGGGTAGGCATAGGTAGGTCATCCATATTGCTGTATTTCGTCTAATGAGTAGGAGCACCTAAGACTCTACCGTTTCCTCGTGCCCTCTATGCCATCCTTCCTTTAAAAAGGGTAATCATGAAGCAGGTCGTATGCTTGTGACCACTGAAGGAATGTAATATTGTTCCGGCGGCCTGCCAATAAAGGCGAAGATATGGCGCGCGGCGGGTTTCTTTAGTGGGTGAGGGCCCCACACTACCCTGTTCGTTGCCTCGCACGATAGGGTGTGCGGTTAGGAACATTTTTTCCTGCCTAAACAAAAAAAAATAGGCCGTATGCTTGTACCTTTTCCGCCGTAATATAATCCATATCCATGTGACTTTATGATGAAAACTTAATGATTATTCTCCTCGTTCAGAGAACTTCATCAAATGAAATACTTGGATCTAGTTCTCAAGGAGTCTATGCGCCTATACGCACCGGTGCCTTTCATTGAACGCTTCATCGAAAAGGATTGCGGTATGTGCGCTGTATATTATTTATCAGTCATTAAAAAACGAAAATACTACAAGCAATAAATGTATCGAAATATTAATTTATTCTGCAAAATAAGTACAATACATCATCGTGTTTTCATTGTATAAGATAAATTTGTTTCTTTAGTATAAATATCCTGCTAGCAAGTGTAGTAAGGCACTCCCACTTGCTACCCAGGCCTACCACCAGTCAATGGGTGATAATTGCTAACTTCCCTTAGTTGCCTCGTACGGCTCCCGTGGGAAATAATGTGGTTGTAAGACTTGTATTCTTAGTCCGTCACGACACGGACAAAAAAAATCTCTTTAGATAAATAAATAATAATAATAAATATTACACAAAACGGACATTTTCACAAAACGTCCTCTGGTCCCAAACTAAGTTTAACGCTTGTGCTATGGGTACCAGATTACGGATATAATACGTAATATATTACTTTTTTGTAAATACATACATATAATAGATAGAAAAGACCCAGACGCAGTACAAATGTCTTTGTTCTTCACACAAATAATTGTCCGGGGTGGGAATCGAACCCACAACCTCGTGCACGGAAGTCGGTTACACTACCGAATACGCCACGATATTTTAAGCATTTGACATGCTTAGACATAAACATTAAACACAAAAAGTGAAAATGTGATATCGAAAATAACAGTCACGAGCAGGATTTGAACCTGCATCTCCTAGATACCGTCCCGTGGTTTGGCAAAGCATCTAGACGGTATCCAGGAGATGCAGATTCAAATCCTGCTCGTACCTGTTATTTTCGATTTCACATTTTTCACACAGTTACAAAAAAAATCTCTATCTAAATGCAAAATCTATATTCTCATTATCTATTAGATATTAAGTGGAACTTTAACCCCATTGTGTTAAAGTGACAGACAGCAGTTCAGTTATTGTAGTCGATATTCGTGTAGAATATACTTCTAAACGTTTTTACGGGATTTATACCATGTAAAACTCGTAAGTAAAAATTTACATGGTATAAATCCCGTAAAAACGTTTAGAATTATAAGTGACCATGAAAGTTTGAAATTCTATAGAATATACTTTTCCTTTTGCAGTAGTTGGAGACATGAAACTAATAAAAAACACAACAGTTTTAATAAACATATTTCAAATGCACCGACATCCAGAATTATATGATGATCCTCTGGAGTTAAAGCCAGAACGTTTCCTGACTGCAACGAACAATCCCTTTGATTGGCTCGCTTTCAGTGCTGGGCCACGAAATTGCATTGGTAAGGGAATTTTTATTAATATAATTATTTTCTAACTACAGGAGAAAATTATTGAAGATCTACTTACATCCCGCCTTTTGCCGTGTGGCGGCTTTAGAATTGTCCCACCCCTCTCCACCCATGGGAGTCGTAAGAACCGACTGAGGGAATACCGCGGGAGTGGGCAGCAGCACTCCTTCGAGTATTAACAACATCCACTGCGATCGCCAACCCGCCTGCCAATCGTGGCGATTACGGCACTATCCCCCATTCTTGGGGAGGCCTATGTCCAGCAGTGGACTTTAAAAGGCTGATGGATGGATGGATGGACTTACATCCAGTAGACTGTTCAACTTTGATACAAAATTATGACCAACATCTCTGTTGAACTCATCTTGAAAACTGTTTAGTGTTATGGCAATATAATCATCCTAACTATTATAAAGTACGACAAACTGTGTATGTACATTTAAGATATTTGAGAAAATATGATTGTGCTAGGCTATATAGGCATGCCTGGACGTAAAACTATTTTTTAGATCCTTTGTCTGTTTGTTCAATCGCGCATCACGCAAAAACTACTGAACGCATTTTTATTTGATAGCTCTTGATGAGTCCTAAAAACATTTTATCCCGGTACTATATCGGGAACTTGAGATATAAGCTAAAAACTAGCTTAGGCTGCGGGCAAAGGCAAGGTATTTTATAAATGTGAAAGTTGAAGATTTTTCTTTTGGGGTCCGTCGGGCCAACCATACGACCTGTAAAATATATGGGTTTTTCCATCAATTACGCCTAAATGAATGGACATCTTTGGATAAAATTTCGTTGATTGATAGATTATTCTCTGCATCCAAATGCAGAGAGGTGTTAGACAGGGAGACGTTATGTCCCCGAAACTCTTCACCGCTGCATTGGAAGATGTCTTCAAGCTCTTGGACTGGACTGGATTTGGTATCAATATCAATGGCGAATACATCACTCACCTTCGATATGCCGACGACATCGTAGTCATGGCAGAATCGATGGAGGACCTTGCCACCATGCTCAATGATCTCAGCAGGGTTTCCCAACTAGTGGGTCTCAAAATGAACATGGACAAGACGAAAGTCATATCTAATGTCCATGTCATTTCAGCACCGGTCCTAGTCGGGAGTGCGCTTCTCGAAGTTGTCGACCACTATCCCTGGGACAAACAGTCCAGTTATGTAGGCACAACTTCGAGAAAGAGGCGACGAATCCAACTCGGCTGGGCAGCGTTCGGGAAGCTAAGGAAGATCTTCTCGTCCAATATTCCGCAGTGTCTGAAAACTAAGGTCTACGACCAGTGTGTGTTACCAGTGATGACATATGGAACAGAGACGTGGTCTCTGAATGTTGGCCTCGTATCAAGGCTCAAAGTCGCTCAGCGGTCCATAGAGCGGGCTATGCTTGGTATTTCCCTACGTGATCGAATCCGTAATACGGAGATCCGTAGGAGAACGAGAGTGACCGACATAGCCCGCCGGGTTGCTATGCTGAAGTGGCAATGGGCAGGCCACATTGCTCGACGAACCGACAACCGTTGGGGAAGAAGGGTTCTCGAGTGGCGACCACATATCGGACGGCGCAGCGTAGGACGGCCCCCCACCAGATGGACTGATGATCTGGTCAAAGTCGCGGGGAGCCGTTGGATGCGGTCGGTACAGGACCGCTCGTTGTGGCGTTCTCTTGGGGAGGCCTATGTCCAGCAGTGGATGTCAAAAGGCTGATGGATGGATAGATTAGGGACCAGATTAAGGCATAAGATTTATTTATTTTTTTATCACAACAAAGAGTAGTTTCCGTGGGAAAACTATTTTTATCATACCTATACCTAACTGCTGAACAAACTGAAACGAAATTCGTTATACCTCCATTGCCTTCGTCGTAACTAGGGGAGTAGATATTTCTTATAAGGTCATCACCGCTAATTGGAGTGTTAAACATATTTAAAAAAATATATAATTTTTGTTAACAGGTCAAAAGTTCGCTTTGATGTCTTTGAAGGTGACTATATCTGGTATAATAAAGAACTTTGTAATACTGCCGTCAGATCGAGAACCAAAAGCCTGTGCAGAACTAGTGTTAAAGTCTAAGAATGGTGTCCATGTAAAGTTGATGAGGAGAAACTATTAAGTATTTAATGTATCCTGTATTTCAATAATCAGATAATTTTAAGATTATATTTATATATAGGAGGGTATAACTGTCTGGCTGACTGGTATTTCAACGCACAGCCATACACCTGGGGCTGGGACCGTGAAAATTTACATTATGGGTTTATTTTGTATATAAAATAAAGTTCCTGTTCATGTCAGTCTGTTTCTGCTCTTACTTCTAGAAGAAGAATCACGCAACCGATTTTGAAAGACTTTTATCTGAATTTCAAGGAAGGTTTATTTATATGTATAACCAGTGGGCTTAGCAGAGTTGCGTTCTATGATTGGCAACGCTATAGAAAACTATTAAGATGTATGGAAATTTGACATCTCTAACGTTAAGTCATGGGACTTAGCGTCACAGATATCGTTAAAAATTCCCATATATTTTAATAGTTATCTATAACGTTAGCGATCATAGAATGAAACTTGGCTAGGCACACAGCAGCTTCTAAATCACGTAAATTAGCGTTATAGATATCGTTAAAGATGTCAAATTCCCATACATTTTAATAGTTTTCTATAGCTTTACCGATCGTAGAATGCAACTTGGCTAGGCCCACAGGTCTTATGATTATATCTAGAGAGAAGCTCGGCCACCAAAGGATGGACCTGGAGCATAGCCAAAATATTTGCTAGGATTGCTTACATGTGAAAGAGTGATATAATTAAACACAGAGTGGAAAATGTGAAATCGAAAATAACAGTCACGAGCAGGATTTGAACCTGCTGAATCCTGATCTCCTGAGTGATATAAATTAGACTGTGCCAAAAGCAACCTATAGGTTATATGAGATTTACTGTCATAACTTAGCATAGGCTAACTGGAAATTGTATTCAATCATCATTTCATTGCATGAATATAAAAAGAAAGAAGACTATTTCGTGCTACAACCAAACCACACTGAAGTGCTTCATAGCTAGTCACGTGGGACCCAGTAGTACCGACCCGCTCGGTCCTGATTGTTATCAGGACATAGTATTATCACTTGTTAGCTCTACCACAAGTAATACAATGGGTGATAATTGGTTATTACTCTTAGTCGCCTCATACGACAACCGCGGAAAAGAATGGGGTGATGATACTTGTATTCTTATTCCGTCACCACACCAAGATATCATTGATACCAAATTAAAAATAAGGTAGGTAAAGCGAGGTGATTCTTGAAAACACCAACATAAAATTTGAAACTGAAGGTAGAATAGAAGTCTCGTCTATTGGATTATTTTAATTGAATATGCTTTATTTTCTGATATTTTTTATATTTTTTGAGCATTTGACATGCTTAGCCATATAAATCAACACAGTGTGAAAATTTGAAAAAGAAAATAACAGTCACGAGCGGGATTCGCACCTGCACTCTGCCGTTGTCTGCCGTGTTGATGCTTTATATATTTTTAATATTTTAATTAAATATGCTATAAATTTTTTATATCTAATTTATTAACAGATTCAGTTACTTATTTGTGAGAAAAATTATTTGTGAAAGTGCTATACATTGATGGTATATTGTCAATTATATATTATGTAAAAAATACCCAAGCCAAAAAAAAGTGTAACCGAAACGTTTGTCTTGAATATATCACACAAACTGTCAACACTAGATAAGGGTACGGGCGAAGGTTTACATGTGCCCCTTATTTGTATTTGCTCTACAACCTGTTTGGGATTATTCTAAAGCGAATTACCTGATGAGGCATATAATTGGATTAACATATTTTTTTTAATTTATGGGTTAAAGAACGTTATTGTAAGCTTAAAAACAGCAATATGGCCTAATGTAAGACCTAATAACTGCTAACACGTAGATTTAAATCTTAAACATTTTAGAAGAAACGTTCCCTAGTGCAGTAATTGGTAGTGGACTATTAAAAAATCCACAAAATACGTTTTACGCAACACTCAAAATACCTTGATATTGAATTGAGTAAATCTTTTAAAATACGACAACTTCGTCGTTCCTTTTTTGAATGTATAAATACTTGTATTTTTTCTTTATATTCTGTGAGTATACCGTAGTACCACATGTACCACCCTCTTACAGAAAATCAGCGTAAAATAACGGTGGGTAATCCCACGGTTATTTCGTGTGGTGATTGTGACACAAACTAGCTATACTCAATTGTTCTTGGGTTATTCATCAAATCAGCCCTGTGCAGCTTGGCAGCCTTCACAATCCATCAAGAAAATCTCTCAGGCATGCAGGTTTCCTTACAATTATTTCCTTCACATGGCCTTCCTTCCTAAAAATGTTAACAAGAATACGACGTAAGAGAGCGAATAGGTATGAAAGATAGTATTAATGTAAAAATGCGAAAGAGAATACTAGACCAGCAACTGGTTAAGAAGATATACAATGCGAAAGTGCAAAGATGTAGGTACAGGGGAAGACCGAGACTCACCTACCTAGACCAAATCAGTCATGTATTGAAGGAAGGTGAGCTCAGGAGTCTCCGAAACCGGCAACCGTATAATACGAGAATTATGAATGTTGTGGAAGCAACGAGAAATGTACGCAAGAAAAGAGCCTTTTGGCACTTTGTTCTTTATGCCTACCCCGCAAGGGTGAGGGCGTGATGAAAATTAGTAGTAGTAATATGCCTATACAACCTTAATCGATCATTGATACGTACTCCTAAATAAACCCTACCTATTGGGGGCCCAATGTAGTAAAAGCAATGATTTTGCGCCCATGTTTATTTAAAGAGCATATATGATGAGGCAGGCACGAAATGGGTAACTGAATAATGGTAACTATTCTTACTGTTGAATTTAGTAAATATCACCCTCATCAACCCTTCTCTAATATGCTTCACTTCCATCTCCTATCCCTTTCCCTGCATTTGACAATGCGTAAATGATGCCACTGGTGTTGCAAATAACTAAAGACTATGGAGCTTACCTTCAGATAAGCCATACAACATACAATTGAAAAAACAATATAAAAGTGGTCATTATGTAACTGCTTTGAATTTCTATAAATTTATTAATATACGCACTTACTTTAAAATCTCTATGATATTGTGTGTAGAAACTGTTAATCCGTTTAATATATTCCACATGTCATATGTCATACAAAGTATATATTTCGAACCAAAAACTAAAGTTTAACAACGGTCATGGATCCCAGCCAGCCGGCCTTCATAAAGCCCTTATTTTAGTAAGAGCATTAAAATATTCTCAGCAAGGTTTCATAATAACAGTGGTGTACGTCCAAACTTTTAACAAAGCTTTATGTGGACATTTAGTGTTACTGAAACTTGTAACAGTAAAGCCACTGACAAACAGCGAGGATATTTAAATTTTAAATTTTTCGGACTGTGGATGTTTAATAAAATATTATGCTTATCGTACAGAATTTCAATAATATTCAACAAAGCCAGAATGCTGGTAATATCTGCTTCAAATAATATTTTACCAACAATTTTCTCTTTCTACTTACTGTCTGATATTTGCATAAACGTTATACGTAATTTTATAGTTAACTAGATCCTGCCCGCGACTTTACCCGCTTGGGTTTCATAATATATAAAATACCTAAGTCACTCTGCGGCATAACTATACCATTATAAAGGTGTAACAGAGCTGTGTCTGTACATTTAAGATATTTGAGAAAAAAATACTGTATTAGGCTATATAGACGTGTCTGAACACAAGACAATTTTTTCACGCCTCATAAGCGAAGCGTTGAGGTGGGTATTGCTCTAGTTTCACTCAGAACAACTGATTTTTCAAACTTTAACTGCCTCGGTGGTGTAGCGTAAAGCTGGAATCAAACTGTCGGACGCGTCCGTAAGCCGCGGCTGACAGCTGCGACTGATAAGTGTGCACATGACAAAAATATCTAGTGGGCCAGATTCCTATCGGACGTCCGAACGCTCAAGGACGGTGTAAGGTTACGTCCGCGACTTACATCTGATAGTTTGCACAGTTCAGTGTACATTAATTGTCCAGATACATACAAGTCGCGGCTGTCAGTCGCGGCTTACGGACGCGTCCGACAGTTTGTTTCCACCTGTAGTATATGCGACTACTAATCATGAGGTCTCGGGTTCGATCCCAGGGTAGGGCAATGTTACTGAGCTTTTTCGTAAAAAGAAAAATTCTAAGTAGCAGCCCGGAGTTTGGAAATGTGCCCGGTAGACGTCAATAGGCTCGCCCCCTATTACATGGGACTTAAACATAGCTGGCGAGCTGTGGGTGTGTAATACGCCTCTGCCTACCCCTTCAGGGAAGACAGGCGTGATGCTATGTTGTTTTTTGTTTTAAATGTCTCTATTTATCATATATTGCACGTGTAAAATAATATATACACACACATAATTATCAAGAAAAAACACTATTTTTAACACTCACGATATTTTTGTTCCCATTTTTAGGGTTACATACCCGAAGGGTCAAAACGGAACCCTATTACTAAGACTTCGCTGTCTGTCTGTTTGTCCGTCCGTCTGTCACCAGGCTGTATCTCAAGAACGGCGATAGCTAGACAGTTGAAATTTTCACAAATGATGTATTTCTGTTGCCGCTATAACAACAAATACTACAAACAAAAAAAAACAATATTTAAGCGGGGCTCCCATACAACAAACTTGATTTTTTTTCCTTTTTTGCTCGCTATTGATAACGACAAGAGGTAGACGCTTGAAATGTTTACAGAATATTTAGTTATACATTAACTTTAAAAATAAATAAATAAATGAAAATAAAATTAATATTTAAGGGGGGGCTCCCATACAACAAACGTGATTTTTATAGTGTAATGTTGTTTACCTAGTCAATGGTACGGAACCCTTCGTGCGCGAGTCCGACTCGCACTTGGTCGGTTTTTGTTATTTAAACTAGTTAAAAAACTGTTTGAAAAAGTTATGTCTTGGACGTCCATTTGTTGTAGGTAATGTATGTTAACACGATAACGACCAAAATACTTTACTAATCCAGTCTTTTTTTTCGTTTACGAATTATTATGATTACGAATAGAGCCCTATCACTTTTCACGGTCTGATTCGATGTGGTTTAATTGTTATTAAATAAACAAAAAATAGTGAATATTTACGCTCGACGCGACACTAAAATGAGTGCTATCCTTATTTCGTGAGAACTATTGCTATATGCCAATGTAGAAGTACTTCTTAAAATTAACGCTAGATGGCGTATAAGACAAGAGAAGGTACTTTTTGAAATTAGCGCTATCTATGTGATTTATTGAAACCTACTTAGTAAGACCAATACATTATTAGTTACTTATCAAATAATTAATTTTATTGTGAAAAATGAAGATTATGCGGCGTGCACTTTTGGATTTTCCAAAGTATTTTAGATTTTTTGTCTGTTTATCTGTTTATTTTTGTTTGTTCGCGCACCACGCAAAAACTACTGAACGGGTTTTGATGAAATTTTACTGCCATACGTAAACTGGTTCATTTATATTCCAGCTTCATTCTTCTTTAATAATAACCTCAAAATCGGAGACTTTTTTGTAATAGTACCTACGATACTCAAGCTTTTTGATCTATATTTTAGCACTTAACATGCTCAGCTACTCTTAAAGTACAAATTATAATTTGTGATTAAGGAAAAAGAGTATTTTAGTACAGGTGGGAATCAAACCTGCGTCCCTTCCTATCCGGGGAAGTGCTCTAATTCACTGAGCTACAGTACTATCTTTTTAGACATACCCAATCTCCTTATCACATTTGTCTTAACGACCAAACGCCCTCTATCGGAACGCATTTACATGCATCAATCCAATATAGTAAGTTTAATTTTGCAATTAAAATTCATACTATTTGATGGCGTGATTTTTTAAACATTTTGATCTATATTTTAGCACTTAACATGCTCAGCTACTCTTAAAGTACAAATTATAATTTGTGATTAAGGAAAAAGAGTATTTTAGTACAGGCGGGAATCGAACCTGCATCCCTTCCTATCCGGGGAAGTGCTCTAATCCACTGAGCTACAGTACTATCTTTTAGACATACCCAATCTCCTTATCACATTTGTCTTAACGACCAACGCCATGGTTACCTAAAGTCAATATAATTGCTCTTTTGTTTTTTAAAGCATTTTAAATCTGAATTACAGTTTTGGAATTGATTTAGAAATTGTGTATAAAATGTCACAGTGAAAAATCAAGATCAGGTCTTAATATTATTAGTTACATTATAATAAATCGAGACAAAAATCAGAAAGCTTTTTGATCTAACAATAATTGGTATAGTTAATAGATTTTGTTAATAGATGTCATTGCTTTTATTGAACTTACTTTTATTATCAATATAAGACAAACTTAAATTGTCATTCTGAATTAAAATAACAAATTAATCTAATCTTTATTGTGTATATAAAATGAAAAGTTAAAATAATTTTTGAAACACGTAAAAATTTAATAGCATCATCTAGCGTTGGAAAGACACAACTCTAGGAATATAACCCAACAAAATAACTGGTTAATTTATATTTCAGCTTCATTATTTGAAGTTTAAAACACCCTGCTCATAACCTAAAAATCGGAGACATTTTTTGTACTAGTACGATTCTCAACAAGCTAGTCCGCTATAAAATGATGATTGTATGGGAATTCAGTAATATATTTGAATACAACAAATAATTTTTCTTTGCAGTTGGTTTCAGGGCGAACTATGTGTATGAACGCAGAGCAATGTCCTTTAAAATATTTTTTTATATATTATGCGGATGGCAATCAAGCTTGCGGCTCCCCTGATGGTAAGCGGTTATCATAAACTATACACGCTAGCAACACTAGAGGCAACACTTGTGCGTCGCTATCTTCAAGGATAGGGATAGGAGGTAAAGAGGAAGGACTATAAGGAGAGGATAAAAAGGGAGTTGCCGTGTGGGGCCAGCTTTAGAATTGTCCCACCCCTCTCCACCCATGGGAGTCATAAGAGCCGACTGAGGGATACCGAGGGAGTGGGCAGCAGCATTCCCTTGAGTATTAACAACATCCACTGCTATCGCCAACCCGCCTATCAAGCGTGGCGATTACGGCACTATCCCCCATTTTCGGGGAGGCCTATGTCCAGCAGTGGACGTTAAAAAGCTGATGGATGGATCGATGAAAAAGGGAGTCTGGGCCTCCAATCAAACAAACAGAACACAACAGTAAAAGTATCCACTGTAGTTTCGTTTTGATATTCTGTAAGAGGGTAGTAGTTCCCCAATCGAGCCAACATAATAATGCAACAACAACAAGCAAGACTACTATTAGAGCTGTTTTAGTATCAACCAATAGTATACATAGGTATATATAAAAAATATGACGTGTAAGCCAAATGCGTTCTGGGTTTTCAGATATATTGCTGCGATGAAATTATATTATCCATATTTTTCTGCCGTTTAGGCCGTGTGGGGCCGGCTAGGCCATTCCCCCATGACGGGACCGCTTGTGGCGTTCTCTTGGGGATGCCTATGTCCAGCAATGGACGTTTGAAGGCTGATGGATGGATATTTTTCTGCGCGTAAACGAATTACTAATTACCAAGATAATTTCGCATTTACTGAAGTGTGAAGGTCTTTTGTTGTTGGTTATGCAAGACATATTAAATTGCGTTGTTCCAGTAGAATAAACTGAATAACAATAATATAGGTAGTACTTAAAAACCACTAAAGGAATGTAATACGGTTCCGGTGGCCCGCTAATAAAGGCGGAGAGACGGCACACAGCGGGTTTCTTTAGTGGGCACCACACTACCCTGCAAAATTCTTTTTTTGTTCGAAAGGGGTTTATTCCGAAATGGTCCCATTTAAATTTTATCGAAATTGATGCAGCAGTATTTAAAAAATCATCAAAATTTAAAATACTTTGGAAAATCGAAAAGTGCACGCCTCATAATCTTCATTTTTCACAATAAAATTGATTATTTGATAAGTAACTAATAATGTATTGTTCTTACTAAGTAGTTTTCGATCAATCACATAGATAGGGCTAATTTCATGGTTTTCATGTCTAATACGCCATCTAGCGCTAATTTTAAGAAGTACTACTATATTGGTCTATAGAAATAGTTCTCACACTTCTCACGAAATAAGGATAGCGCTGGTTTTAGTGTCAAATCTAGCGTAAATATTCACTATTTTTTTGTTTATTCAATAACAATTAAATCACATCGAATCAGACCGTGAAAAATGATAGGGCTTTATTCGTAATTGTACTGAATTGTAAAAGAAAAAAAATACTTGATTAAAGTGGAGTCATTTTAATAGGTAACTTTTGACAATTCATCAAAATTCAAGAACGTAACCCTGTAACGGCGGGCATAAAATAATATATTTTTTCGTTTTGTTAGAACTGCACAATTGCTTAACTTTTTTCAATTACGATTACATTTTTTGTAATAATGACCGATACGAGTAATTATACGATTTGCTTTCACTTATAAACCATTCTAAACATAACAAACAATTTATGATGTAAAGAACTGAACGTCGTTACAATGTTGCGTCAGTTAACCCTTTTTCTTTTTAAACACTAGGGATGTTACTCTAAAAATAAAAATCGAAAGCTGATAAGTAGAATCGAATGCAATGATTACTTGTGAAGAAATATAACCATAAATTAATAAGCACGTTGTGATTATAATAAAACATAATTATATTTATTATTCTTTTAATTATAAAAATACAAAAAATAACTAAATAGAAAATTATTGATGTTAGGTACAAATTAGGTGGGATGTTGCTGGCAACACCAGTGCCTGTCGATGACGCCATGTCATGTCGCCATTACATGACGCAATCTTTTGTCGTTGTACGAAGTGATTGTGCGTTTTTGGTGTGTTCTCTGTTATTTTCTTCTGACCCGGCTTTTTTATTGGACTGATCTTACTGACTATGTTTACCTGGCTATAAATTGGACTCCGATTGCTTAACGATTAGTAAAGAAGAACAACATTACAGTCTTACCATGTCGAAACGGGGGAAAACGCTAAACAGTCAATCTCGCGAACTAGTGGTGAAATTGTACAATTATTTTGAACGTGAATCAGTTAATGACGGGCCCCTTTTACCATTGACACAACCGAGAGAACGCGTTGCCGAAGCATTGGGAATAGGGAAGAGGACAGTAACTCAAATTCTGAAAGAGAAATACGGACCATCAGGCTCAGAAGATAATACTTTACGTACACCGAAAAAAGCAAGAGATACAAGAAAATTGTTGGCGTTGATAATTTTTATGCTGCTGCAATTCGCAACCACATTTATGGATATTACTCGAGAAAAGAATATACTACACGGAAAAAGCTAATGAGTTCGTTAAAAGACCCAGGCTTATTTTTAGGCGGTAAATCGTCTCTATCAAAGGTTTGGAAATCAATTGGCTTTAGATTTAAAAAATCTGACAAGCGGAAAATCCTGCTAGAATGCTACGATATTATTTTAAAGAGAGTAACATTCTTACATCAAGTAAATAAAATTACAGATTGAGACAATGTCGTGTTTATTGACGAAACATGGTTGAATCCAAACCATACGGTTTCGCGGACATGGACCGATAATACAGCGGCTTCCACCTCAAAAGTTCCATTGGGAAAAGGAGCCCGACTTATTATATGTCACGCGGGATCAGCTTCTCAAGGTTTTATTCCAGACTGCCTCCTCGCATTCGCCTCTAAAACTACAAGTGATTACCATGAGGAAAAGAACGTTGAGGTTTTTAAAGAGTGGTTCAAGAAGCTGCTAGTCAGCTTAGAAAACCTATCGAAAATTATAATGGACAATGCACCGTTTCATTCTGTACAAGTTGATAAACCACCAACTCAAGCAAATAAAAAGCCAGAAATTGTCTCGTGGCTGGTAAGAAATGGTGTGGATGCGTCCAACTTTATTAAACGTTGAGTTGTTAAATCTGGTAAAAGCAACTAAGCCGTCCAAGCTCCGCTACGTAATCGATGAACTTACCCTAGAGCATGGACACGAAGTTATTCGATCGCCTCCCTACCATTGCCAGTATAACGCCATCGAGCTTATTTGGGCACAAATAAAGGGTCATGGAGCGCGGAACAATACTGAACCACCCTTCAGTACTGCTAAAATGATGACTCTGCTACAAACTGCGTGTGCAGAAGTCACTACAGAAGACTGGAGAAAAGTCTTAGAGAAAACAAAGAAAATAATTTTACAAGATTTTGAACGAGATATGAGAATAAACAATATTATTGAAAATGAATTAATAATATCTCTTAGTGCTGACAGCAGTGATAAGATGGCAATACTAATAACAGTTCTGATAGTTCAACTGAATAAATGCAATCTTTTTTGTTAAATTATGTACCTACTTGTCTTATTTTCCTCCTTAAAGGACATGTGCCATTTACGGCCTGTGGCGGACATAATGTTATCAATATTTAAAATTAAACTAATAATTTATAAAATCCGTCAGTGGTTTTATTTTCTCGATACAACTTCAGAAAAAGATTAAAAAACTATTATTTTGAATTTGTACTTTATCGTAATGGTTATTGGTGAATGATTGTTATCTGTTGACAATCAAATAGGATATTGCCGCTACGTTGAATTGACAATATTAAAAACTTTGGTACTATTATATTACAAAACAATATTAGGTAGTTAATTCTTGAATAATTTCGTGAGAACAGTAATATGCCTATTTAATAAAATATTTTTTATAATTATTTGGTGAAAACTGATATTATTTCTAATCGAGAGTAGCAGTTATGATTCAAAATATTGGCATAGCATTTTACATCTGTCATGTCATGTCTACTGTTGTAGTTGTGTATCTTGAATATTGTATTGTGATTTTATGAATGTAAGTTATATATTTAGTGATATTAAGCCTAATTATTTGTTATATATGTAGATATCATTTTATTTATTTATAATTATGCTGTTATTTATGATCTATTATTAGATTTTGAGGTATTTCAATTTCAAAATTATATCCATCTTAAATGTCTTTTATCTCATCATCCAAAAGTTTTAGTGTGAAAAGAAATACACAGGGCAAAAGGATAGTCATTTATCTTCAAAAAAACATATTATTGTTTTATGTATGTCCTTTCCAGGCCGAGAATGTATGGGCAATTGGCACATCTCCATTACGAAAGAAAAAATAATAATGGGACAGGGATTCGCCCGATGATTTTTAAAATTCACATATATTATGTTTCAAGTCCATATCGATTCATTCACTTTAATCGATGTTTTTAAGTAGATTACCTCACTATCAAGATAAAACTGACAGACGTCAAATGTTACCTATTGAAATGACGATACAAACCGGACGATGGCGGTCTCCAGGAGAACCTCTTTATTAAGCCGCCGCGAGGGACCGGTTCGGCGAGAAATAGCAGCCGTAGACGACGACATTCCAGACTCGAGCTGCCACCTGGTGACATTCTTCAGGCACGGTGTACAATTAAGGCTACCGAGCCGCTCGCATCACCCACCCAGTCGTCTCTGAGGGGGACAAAGTATGAATCAGTGACCACTGCAATATTTATCAACCACTGCGCCATGGTCCAGAACACAAGATAAGAATAAAAGATCCTGAGCGTGAGCGCAGTGGTTGATGTTGGCTTGCAGGAAGCGAAGACGTGCGGGCATTATTGAATGTCCATCCCTGCCTTCGCCCGACGATTCCGTGGCCTATTCACCTCCGAACCGCCAGGAGCCGGCCTCCGCCTGACCTGTTCCTTCCTCGGGCCCCTTTTATTGGACGCACCGCAGTCATACATACTCATACGCTGGCAGTGTGATTGGGCCTACAAATAATACAGCGGTAACAAAGACCACTGCAGTCTACCCCTGAGGAACACTTAACTCCCACATGTCCGACCGTGAGGCAACGAAAGTACCTAACCGCTAACACCCATTACTGGTCAGATTTAAGATTTGTCGCGGTTGGCATATTAGCCTGTCCAGTTCTTGAATATACGAGTAACTGGACCCGTTGATTTTTACATTCTATACTCTCTAAGTCTAGAGAGCACGGAGCAAAGCAAGGGCTTCAACTACAAAGTGGGCGGCCCACCGTTTTGCCAGATATTTGCCGTAAGCGAAAGCTCCCAAAAGTAGGTTCCAGGGCGCAGTTCCAGCGCTCGCGTCCAAGGTGTACCAAGGGGAGGTCTCTAGCACCGCACCCCATGGAATGTCATCCTGGTTTAATTTAAATATCGGCGTTAAACAGGGCTGCTTTCTATGTGCCAGACTACAAAAGTTGAATGAAATGAATGTAGGAGTTCAGATGGGTGACTTAGTGGTTAAATATCTGCTATATGCAGACGATGTGGTCTTATTAGCGCAGTCCGTAACTGACCTGTAAACTCTAGTCGACGTAATGACAGAATATTGTAAGAAAAGAGGCCTATGGGTGAATGTGAGGAAAACCAAAATCATGGTTTTTGAAAGAGAAGAACCCAAAACTGATGTTCGAATATCAATAGGTAATGGTGTGCTAGAACAAGTGAATTTGTATATCTTGGATGTGGATTCAGTTGGGATGGAAAGTGCACCACTGATATACAGAGAAGAGTAGGTAAATGCGAGAAATAAAGTGAACGGAGTATTTGGACAAATTCTCGGCAGCCCACACCTCAGCCAGAAAACACGTGTCGCAATACACAACGCATTGCTTGTCTGTTAACGTTATTATATGGAAGCGAGAGTTAGGTATGCAAACAAGAGCATGAGAGTAAAATCAATGCAAAATGCGATCTCTGCGGAGAATCTGTGAAGTGAGACCGCATTCGTAACAACGATATAAGAGAGCAAGTAGCTATGAAAAGGAGTATTGGTGTAAAGAAGCGAAAGGGAATGCTCCGATGGTTTGGACATGTGGAAAGAATGCCGGACGTGATATTGGTTTAAAAGATATACAATGCGAAAGTGGAAGGATTGAGGTACAGGGGGAGACCGAGACTCACCTACCTAGACCAAAGTGTATGAAGAAAATTATGAATGTTGAGGAAGCGAGCGATGTATGCAAGAATAGAGCCCTTTGGCACCCTGTTCTGTCTGCCTACCCCGCAAGGGAGATGGCGTGATGATAATATATAAGTATATCGACCTCAGTCTTAACGCAATGTTAGTCGTATTTTAATTCATATATTTTAGAGATTTCAGGAATCTGTGCAGGATAGGTCAGTCAATAAACCTTCGGAAGATAGAACCAAACGTAGGATTTTTGGGAGACTATTCGCGTTTGGAAAATAACATCATTTAGATGTTTAGCGAATCGAAAGTGATTTCTTTGATGTTTTTTGTTACATTCCTTTTTTGTTTTGCGCGATACAAAGAGTTTTAGCAATCTAATTTGTAAATTACGAGTATAAACGTTATCTAAATATGTTCTAAACGTTAGGCCGTAGATATGCAGGCAAGCTATTCATGATGTGGTCAGCTTCTGTTCGGCTTTAGTTGATCCACCAATATTTATACGGAGCCACTGCCTATTTGACCTCCACGACCCAACTAAGGGGACCACTGGCGACTTTAGAACATGACTGGAGTCAGATTTTATATTCAGGACTGACAACCTATAACGACTGCCAGGATATCATTTGACAGCCTTCTGAAGAATATAGGAGGGCAGATGTCTACAAATAGGTGTCGCTTTTCGGTCACTCATCTGATTGTCAGCCCAGTGGGAATTGCTAATCCTTTCCGATTGTTTGAACTAAATGCCATGGTTGTACAATTTAATTTATTTTACATTCGTATCAAGAATTAATTACAACAATTTTTGCTGATTACCTATGTATCGGCATCCTAACTATTATAAAGCTGTAACAGAGCTCCTCGTTTGTCTGTAGTACATTTAACATAGTTGAGAAAAAAAAACTTTATGTAGCCGTGTCGAATCACAAAGCAATTTTTTTTTTATTTTATCGTTGTGTTTGTTTGCTCATCACGCCAAAATTAATGAACCTAATTTGATGCAACTTTTTTGTTTGATAGCTCTTGGTTAGACTCAAAAACTGGTATACGTTTTATCCTACTATACCTACTATATTGAGAACCTCATAATCTATATATAACCAAAATAAACCAGCCAAGGCTAATTACTAGTTTCTGTATCCAGGGCCCATAGAATGTAACTCACTAAATGGTATTAATATCGTATCGTCTCGCTTGTGATTGGTAGAGAAACTGACGCGTGATTTCGCAATAATCCCTCGGCCAATCACGGTGATCTCTCAACCAATCACAATAAGACGATGCAATGTCGATACGATTTAATGAGATACATTCTAACCCCCAAATATACTAGTTAAAGTAGACAGTATTTTAATTTCAAAATATATATTATATATTGGTGTACAAACTAAAAAATTAACACAAAAGCTTTAAAAATATTATTAGATATGGCTATATTTCTATATCTACCAGTCAACCTTTCGTAAGATTTGCAAGTAGGTAAGATGATGGCAGCTGTGGCATACAAATGAATAATACGATAAAATATATTAAACACAAAATGAAAAATGTGAAATCGAAAATAACAGTCATTAGCAGGAGATTGATTGAGTGATGCCTCTGGTGTTTCAGGCGTCTATAGACTACGGTAACCGCTTACTATCAGGTGGGCCCTATGCTTGTTTGCCACCCACGTACTATAAAAAAATATATTTTATGAAGAATATTTTTTTGAGATATAATTTTGGACAATAATAGATAACTGGTGATCGTCCAGTGGTCAATATTCGACCATGCACCGACCGTACACACAATCAATGTTATAAAATGTATTATTATTCAATTAATTTATTTCTAATGCATGTTATACAAAATATTATTTCTAATGCATATTATACCATTACCATTTAAACTTTAACTGTGCCAAATCTCACACTTCCCGGTGCGCGCAATGTGCTAAAAAAGGGCTACAACGTTTTTTCTTCACGTATACTTTTATTTAGTACTGTTATTTCAAATATATAAAGATAGCAAATAGATATGATTTATTCAAATCAAATTCTTGACATTGACGATTCGTACTTCTAAACGAGTTATCTCACCATCTATCGGGGCCTGCATTTAGCCTTCACTTTCAGTAAACAGCCAATAACTCACCAACTGCGGTCGCTTGTAAAGTGTTTGTCATCAAAATTAAAATGATCTTGATATTGATATTTGTTATCTTGGTGTTACTGTTGTTTAACTGGATTCGTCTAATTAATAACAGGAATAAAATTGACCTTCCTGGACCATTGCCTGTGCCATTATTGGGAAATGCTCATTTATTTATGGCTGATAGTTCAGGTATTTTTTTATATATTTTTTACTGAAGCTAAGGCTGGGTACCAAGTGGGAGTACTCACTTGCTATCGGGCCAAGCGCGTTAGTACCACCATCTCCCGTGTGACCGGCCATGAGGCACATCGGTGTGTTTTGTTTGTAGCAGTAAATAGCCGTTTAATCTTTTATTTCATATCTATATGAAATGGAAAGCTGAGCAGCGGCTTGACAATACTCTCGGTATAGTTGAGTCCATGAGCGACGGCTACCCCATTTACCATCAGGTCGGCCGCGGCTCGTCTGCTACCACACGAAATAAAAAATAAATTATATGATTTTATTGTTTGTTATAATGTCTCATTCAACGATTGTCTTTCACACAATTCATTGTTTATTTTTTATTGCTTATAGCGAACGAGCCATGGTACTTCTGATGGTACGTGGGAAACGCTTCTTATGAACTCAATTATACATAGAGTAACTACTGTGAAGCCACTGCTCAATATTTTGTATACGAGTATATGTGGAATGAAAGAATTCGCTAGTAGTAGATCCTTGTTTATCTTAATATGTAGTATCCTAGTACGGGTGGTACTTCTCACAAAAGATCAGAGTGTAACAACGATAGATATTCCTACGCTCTGTGTTTCGTACAGTGAGCGAGACCGCCGGAGATCCAAGCCCCTCCCTATCCTCTGGATAGTATCCTTCCCATATTCTCTCTCAGTATCCTACCTATCCTCTCCTTATTTTCCTACCCATTTCCTTGGAGTCTATAGGCTACGATAATCAGGTATGCTTGTTTGCCACCTACATAATATAAAGAAATGCATGTCTACGACACGGCTCTCACGCTTCAACTAAAATACACTACGAAGTGTTACGGTCGATCCTATGGGACACGGTGCTGGACCAACCTGGTCGGGTCAGGTAAAGTAAGTATTCCCAAACAACCCTATGTTTGAGTGCTGGCACCAGTTGTGATGCTGGGGGGCTCAGCTAAATAAACTACAACTTCGATAAAAGTGACTGTATTCCTTAGAGATTAAATTGAACAGTATAATATGCGAGCCGTTGCGTGCGGCGAGCGAACGGTGAGCGAGTGTCGGCCGTCGTGCGTTGAAGTGGGGGCCACCGCCGCCGCGGCGGCGTTGAACGAACCGGTTTGAGGCGGACTCCGGCTCGGCTCGATGAGACGTCAGGAACATATTCCCCGGGTTGAAGAGTGAGCTTCAAGAAGATGATGAAGACACTGGAAGAGGGCATATATTATTGTATGCACGTGTAATGGTGCCCTTTTTGGTAAGGATGTCAGCAACTCTTGTACAGCCATCTGATCCAGGCTTGATAGTAGTCACTCTACCCAGAAGCCATAAAAGAGGAGGAAGATTAGCATCTCTGACCAAAACCATTGTTCCTGTCTTAAGGTCATGCCCAGCTGTTTGCCATTTGGTCTTCTGTTGCAGAAGAGACACATATTCTTTACTGAACCGCTGCCAAAAATGTTGCCGA
Source organism: Leucoma salicis (assembly GCA_948253155.1). Taxonomy (NCBI): domain Eukaryota; kingdom Metazoa; phylum Arthropoda; class Insecta; order Lepidoptera; family Erebidae; genus Leucoma; species Leucoma salicis. The sequence goes on from OX411807.1 coordinate 22,697,682, forward strand.
AGTTTTTCTATGCGGTCAAATCGCTGCAACCGCTGAATGTTGATGTCAGTCATCTCGGTACGAGGAATAGAAGTAAGAGTTCGTCCGATAAGGAAATGTGAAGGGGAAAGATATGCTAGATCAGATGGATCTGTGGATAGAGGTGTTAAAGGTCTAGAATTCAGAATGGCCTCTATCTGAACCAGGCATGTTAATAGTTCCTCATATGTTAAATGAGTGAGGCTCATAACTCTACGTAGTAAATGCTTTGTAGATTTTACTGCTGCCTCCCAAAGACCACCGAAATGGGGAGTATAGGCGGGTATAAACTTGAATTCTATACCTTGGGTTGCAACATCTGACGCTATGTTTTGTGAAAAAACCTGTAAGAAGCGTGAGAGCTCATTGAAAGCTCCCACAAACGTAGAGCCGTTGTCGGAATATACGCGCTGAGGTTTACCCCGACGACTAGTAAATCGATTGAAGGCCGCAAGGAAAGCCTCTTTGGTAAGGTCTGAGACCAGCTCAAGATGGACTGCTCTGACTGCAAAGCATACAAACACACAAATATAAGATTTAGTCAACTTACAACCTCTACCCTTTCGATCGGCTATCAGCACTGGCCCAGCGTAATCGAGACCTGTGTTCAAGAAAGGGAACTCGAGAAACGTTCTGTCAGTCGGTAGATTACCCATTAAAACCTTGATAGGCTGAGCTTTAAGACGAGTGCACCGAACACAGTTACGCACTATTTTATTAGCTAAGTTCTTGCCTGCTAACGGCCAGTAGGTAAGTCTAACATGAGCTAAAAGCGTTTGCGGCCCTGCATGAAAAAGCGCCTTATGCTCTTTTTCAAAAATAATTTTAGTTAAATGATGTTTGCTACATAAAAGAATTGGATGCTTTACATCATAAGTATAAAAGGAGTTATTAAGTCTGCCACCTACGCGTATTAAGTTCTGAGAATCGATAAATGGAGAAAGGGAAATTAGTCGATTCTTTTTATGTAAATTTTGATCGTGTTTAAGGTATGTATATTCCTTAGGGAACATTTCCTGCTGAGAAATCTGTAATATAATGCTCTGTGATGATTGTAATTCTGCTAATGTTAGATATGATAATGTTTTATTATTTGATTTTCTGCAATTCCATATAAACCTTTTTATATAAGCTACGACTCTGATTAATTTTGTAACTGAAGATAGTTTGTGTATTAAATTTGAAATTAAATTATTTTCTTTAATGTCAACGGTGGTTTGCAAAGAATAATTTGATATGTCTTGTACTAATGTGTTAGGTATTGTAGGAAATTGTATGTTTTTCTGACTGAGAAATTCAGGACCTGACCACCAAAGAGCAGAGTCGCTGATATGATCAGCCTTCACCCCTCGAGAAGCGAGATCGGCGGGATTAAATTTGGAAGATACATAATGCCATGTTTGGCCGGCCGTAGTCTCTTGAATTTCGCTTACTCTATTACGAACAAATGCTTCGAGTCGACTTGGCACTGTAGAGAGCCAACCGAGTACAATTGTCGAGTCACACCAAAAGAAGCAGCGATGAAAGTTTAGCGTGAGTGATTTGTGAACTTTAGTGAATAGTCGAGTACCCAATAGGGCCCCGCATAGCTCTAAACGTGGTATGGTAATGGGTTTTATAGGAGCAATCTTGTTTTTGGAACTCAGTAGATGAACGTTGACTACTCCGTTCACTGTCACTGTCCTCACATAGACACACGCCCCATAGGCACGTTCAGAAGCGTCTGTGAAAGTGTGAAGTTCAATAATAGAAGTTAAACTGTCAGGGCATACACAACGTGGAATGCGAAAATAATTAAGAGCTGAAAGTGATTGTAAAAAATCGAGAAACTGGGATTTTATGTCAGCTGGTACTTCTGCATCCCAACTGTATTTAAGTATCCATAATTTTTGCAACAGAATTTTTGCTTGAACTATACATGGACCAATTAAACCCAAAGGATCGAAAATTTGACTTATCACAGATAATATGTTACGTTTGCTAATGTTAGATGTAGAACAATTTAAATCTACAGAAAAGAATAAATTGTCTGACTTACAGTCCCAATACAGACCGAGTGTTTTGCAAGAAGATAATTCATTTAAATTCAAAGCTTTATCAAAATTTTGTGTATCATTATTAGTGATAGAATTTAATACCTGAGGGCAATTTGACTGCCACTTTCGAAGACAGAATTTAGCAGAGTTTAATACGTTTGTAACGCTATTACATAAAGCGATCGCATCTGATATGCTGTCTGCCCCGCTCAAGAAATCGTCAACGTAAAAGTCATGAGTTATGGCTTGTTTGGTTTTGATATCTGTTGTCTCTTTAGACAGCTGTAGAAGACAGCGCGTACTTAAGAAAGGTGCCGATGCTGTTCCGTACGTCACAGTATTTAATGTGTACTTTTTTAGTGACTGGGAAGGATCAGCTCTCCACAATATTTGCTGCAGAGATCGTTGAGATGTATCTATTTCTATCTGTCGATACATTTTCTCAATATCGGCAGAGACAACTATTTTGTGTTGGCGAAAGCGGAGAATGATAGAAAGTAAATCGTCCTGAACGGTAGGACCTACGGACTGTATTTCATTAAAAGATTTTCCGGAAGTTGTGACGGCGGAGGCATCAAAAACAACCCGGAGCTTAGTAGTTGTGCTTGACTCTCTTACGACTCCGTGATGAGGCAAGAAATAAGATTTGTCATGTGACCCAAGATTGTTAGTTAAGCTCATGTGTCCTAAGTCCTGATAATCCTTCATAAACTCTAAATAGCGTGATTTGAAAATTATATCTTTCTCAAACCGGCGCTCCAAAGAAAGAAACCTGCGTTTTGCCATATCGTACGAGTTTCCTAATACTTCCGGAGACTCCTTAAGAGGTATAGTTACCACAAATCGGCCATCTGTTGTTCGTTTTGTATTGTTTATGAAAGATTGCTCACATAAGTTTTCTTCCAATGAAAGATTATGTTTAGAAGAGATAGAATCCAGTTCCCAAAAGCGAGAAAATTGCTTAGATTCTTCATCAGATAAGAAATGACATAAAGAAGGTTGTGGAAGACGAGATGTAGATATACTGCCTGATATAAGCCAACCAAATTTTGAGGACTGTAGTTTAGGTTTATTTTTGCCTAAATTGATTGATTTGGAACCTAAGACGCTCCAGAATACTTCAGCACCTACAAGCATATCGACTGCTGAAGGAATATTAAATCTAGGATCTGCTAGTTGAAGACCTGGTGGTATTTCTAAGTGGGTTTTATCCACGTAAGTGCCAGGCAGTGAATGTGTAATTTTTGGTAAAACTAGGCAATGTAAGCTTGCTCGGTAACTACCATTGTAAGACTGCACAATAATACTACAGCTTTCAGAGGTACTAGAAACTTGGCTATTAATACCTGTGATAGTTGAGCTAGTACTTTGTGTTATCAGACCAAGCTTTTCACAGAGCTCCTGTGTGATAAAGTTGGATGTACTGCCATTGTCCAATAAAAGTCTGACAGTATTCAGCCCTCCATTGATGTCTCGCACCTTTGCCAATGCTGTGGATAGCAATACAAGAGTCTGATTATTATTTTGTTCTGTACTAGGTAACAATAAGTTAGTAGACAATGCAATGTTGTCCCTAGTAGGCGTGTCTGTTTGTTGTTCCTTATGTAAAAGGGTATTGTGTTTTAATTTGCAATATTTACAATGTGACAATTTGCAACGCTTATCAGTGTGACCAGGACGAAGACAATTGATGCATATATTGCTTTCTGAAGCTTTTTTGATACGTGAATCGACATTTAGGTTTCTAAAGGATTGACAACTAAATAAAAAGTGATTCTCAGAACACATAGGACATGTAACGTTAGTTTTAGAATAATTAGTGGTAAGATAATTAGTTGTTTTATTAGTTTCGTAAGTTTGATTTTTGTTTGTGTATATAGATTTAGAGTTTTTACTTTCAAATAATGTTTCAAGTAAATCTGCTCTGTTAGATAAAAATTTTGTAAGGTCTTTTAATTTTGGAAAAGTGTTTGAATTATTTTTACATTCCTCCCACTCCCGGGCAGTCACAGCATCCAACTTCTTAGACATCATATATATTATCAGGGTGTCCCAGTATTCTGTAGGCTGCCCTAGAGTGTGTAAGGCCCTTAAATTTTTATTAATAATATCGATCATGTGCCGCAATGAACTACAAGATTCTTTGTGTATATGACTAAAGTTAAATAAAGCTTGCACATGGTTATTTATCAGTAGTCTTTCATTGTTAAATCTTTCTAACAATAAATCCCATGCTATTTGGTAATTAGCAGAATTAAAATCAATGCCTTTGATAACAAGCGATGCGCTGCCAGTTAAGGCCGCGCGTAGGTAATGGAATTTACTTATGTCCTGAATACTATTGTTATTATGAATTAAGGAAATATACGTATCTCGGAATTCGAGCCAGCGCTGATAGTCCCCGTCAAAGTGAGGCAAGTCTATCTTGGGTAGCCTGACAAAATCATGCTTGCAGCCAGATGCATGTGCGGGGCCGCTGTCCTCAGAGATGGCAGAAGCGAGCGCGGGTGAGGACGGGCGCGCGGGATCTAGCATAGACCTGGCGCGGCCCACCTGCCCATAGTACAGCACTTCGAACTGTTCTCGTTCGGCATACATGTCTTCCGCATCCCCCGACAACAGCTCCAATTCTGTCTGTAACACGTCGAATTCTTTATATAATATTTGCATTTGTTCTAGACGGCATTGTAATTCGGAAATTTGAAAGGAATCTAACCCGCTACTGGGTAAAAGTTTAAGAAAATTGGTAAAATACGTAAGCTTAGCTTTAAAACTACCACGCCTCCTAAAAAGCTCTTTCAGTTTAGCATCCGACATTGTGCAATATTAAGGCAAAATGCAAAAAAGGCGAAAGAAACAAGTTAAAATGCAGTAATGTAAATAAATTAATCAAGCAAAGTGCGTAAATGGTAGGCAAAGCTAACGGTAAATCAGCTGATATGACGCGAGCGAGGTGCGAAACCGGTTATTTCAAGTCGTCGCCGGCCGCGTCGTCGCTTTGCAAGCACCTATGTTATAATTAAAATTAATAATGCTAATGATTTAGGATGATGCGATTAGCAAATAAAGAAACTTTAATAGGTAATGATTAAGCTTAATTGATTGTATGAATAAGAAAGGGTAAGATTTTACGTTAATAGGTATATATATATTTTTATATACCTACTTGAGATGTGAAAAAATGTAACTACTTTATGTAAATAATATAAAGTGTTCTTAATATATACACAGCTAGAGGAAAAGGCTAGTCGGTTTATGTATCTATATTAATATGAAGGGATCAACATGCCTGATCCGAACAAGAGTACCTATCCTAAATTCCTGGAAATATGGCAAAAGAAGACAGGAAAACAAGGATAATGGAATGGACTCACTCAGTACAAAAGGCGTTCCTCGGTGTAGACCGTCCTCTAAGTGACCACGTAGTGCTTTTATTCGACGTACGGTAGGTATAAGTCCACATCAAAGTCCGCAGCAATAAGACGGCGATTTTAAAAGGCTTTGAAGGACCAATGTTTGAGTGCTGGCACCAGTTGTGATGCTGGGGGGCTCAGCTAAATAAACTACAACTTCGATAAAAGTGACTGTATTCCTTAGAGATTAAATTGAACAGTATAATATGTGAGCCGTTGCGTGCGGCGAGCGAACGGTGAGCGAGTGTCGGCCGTCGTGCGTTGAAGTGGGGGCCACCGCCGCCGCGGCGGCGTTGAACGAACCGGTTTGAGGCGGACTCCGGCTCGGCTCGATGAGACGTCAGGAACACCCTACCAACATTTTTTCAAGAGGGAGCTCTTAATATCCTTCATATTCTCGACGATATCTATCTACATACCTTTATTTATTATTTAACTAATATAAAAACAATAAAATTATTTTATTCTATTATGTTTCCAAATATTTTTCTTTGTTGTAGAATATTTGAATTTAATGAAAAATTTATCGTCGAAATATGGTGATGCATTTTTGGTTCATATATTCTCGACTCCATATGTGGTAATATCGCATCCGAAATACATGGAAGTAAGTATTATTTTTTGAATAGATAAAGTAGATTATTGTAAACGTCTGGAAAGACTGCCACAGAATCGACACCTGGTGGTTCATCAAAAAAAAACAGACAACAAAATATTCAGCATTGGAATTACTTAATAAGAGTACAAATTATAATTTGTGAATAAGGAAAACGAGTATTTTAGTACAAGCTGGAATCGAACCTGCGTCCCTTCCTTTCCTGGGAAGTGCTCTAATCCACTGAGCTATCGTACTATTTCTAGAAGTGGATTAGAGCACTTCCCCGGAAAGGAACGCTCGTTCGATTGCCGCTCGTACTAAAATACACTTTTTCCTTATTCACTAATTATAATTTGTACTTTAAGAGTAGCTGAGCATGTCAAGTGCTAAAATATAGATCAAAATACTTAATTAGAATCAAATTTAAAATGAATAAATTAAAAACATAAATAAAAAACTATATGGTTGTCAGTTTACGGACGATAATAAAATTTTACGTGACAACGTCATGAAGAAATTAAGTTTGTACTTTTAAACAATGTAATACTGATAGAAATCGAATGGTACATATAAAAAGATACGATCGCTCGTGCTGCTATATACGGTTGCTCGGAACGCGTTCGGGCGAAGAATGTGTCATGTAGATCGGTGGGCCAGCCACCTCCCTCCCGCAGACGCTCTTCAGCCCACGCCTCTCTTGTGGCATCGATCGCCATACGTTTTTCGGAACGTGAGTGTTTTTCGTGCGTGCAGCCGGTCGTTCATTGATTTATAAGACGTTATCACATCAAAACCATATAACAAGTTTATCAAATTAAACACAAAGTGAAATATGTGAAATCGAAAATAACAGTCACGAGCAGGATCCTGCTATTCTCATTTATCTATTTCACATTTTTCACTTTGTGTTTAATGTATAGTGCTAAGCATGTCAAATGCTAAAAATATATATAAAAATATCTAAATAAGTTTATCAAAATTTATTTCAGCCCCTCCTCTCCAGTGCAGAACTGATCACAAAAGGCAGATCATATAGATACTTATATCAATGGCTTGGACAAGGTCTTCTTACTTCTACAGGTACCGTAACTAAAAAACAAATTCACCGTAAATTTAATCGCCGAGATATAATACTATAATTAGTTGAAATTTTTTTAATAATGTAATATATGCGAAACTACTTTTGTTTGTTATTATAAATATAAAAATAAGTTTGCTATGAGCAGGATTCCAACTAGCGGCTTCATCTATCCGGAAGAATGAGAAAAACTTCGGATTTCCACCTTCACATCTCAATCTTATAAGACGATCTACAATGTGAAGGTGGAAATTGGGAGTGTCCCTTTCACAAAAATTTGTCTCTTCGTACATTCATACATATTTTCACGCCTTTTTACCGTAGGCATAGGCAGAGACCAATTCTCTCCACTTGCTACGATCCTGACACACATCTTTCGCTTTATCTACTTTCATCAGCGCTTTAATGCAGGCTCGTTGGTTACGAGTACTCTTAACCTGGTCTTCCTTAAGAAGGTCTGCGATCTGGTCAAAATTCGATACCTAGGTCGATCTCTACCAACTTGTCCATTCACAGTGGCCTTGAATATCTGTTTCGTTAATCCTCTTTCATCCATCCTCTTTCATCCATCCTCTGTATGTATCCGAACCACCTAAGCATTAATATCTCTATTTTTGTCACGTCACTACATTTTCTTTCACACCACAGCATTCTCGTATTACACTATTTCTCACTTTGTCCGTCAGAGTCACTCCGGCTATACTTCTCAGACTTCTCATCTCCACAGCCTTTGTTTCTAGTCTCTATATTATCTATATCATAGGATGTAGTCAGAGTATGCGGAAAATTAAATTGTTTAAAACACATTTAATTTGCTTAATGATTGAAAAGTCAGTGAAAACCTTTTTAAAATCCGATGCGTGGTTTAGAACAGGGGTCTCCAAACTAAGGTCCGCGGGCCAGATCCGGCTCGCCAATGCCATCAATCCGGCCCGCGACGGCCGTGACTGCTTAAGACTAGTGTCATCAATCTGGCCCGCGACAACCAATGTCTTATTGTTGTTACTATTGGTGTGATAAGTTGCAGAAGAAAATACAGAATGATAATTACTCAGTTTTATTTCCTTACAAGGTAAAACTTTACGACAGAAATGATGACGCAGCAAACTTAACTTGTATTTAAGCTTAAGCATATTAATAACTAAAAAATAATTGAAATGAATCCCACTAATCACAGTAAATCAAAAACTCTAATGAGATTTATGTAAATGTGTTTTGGCCCTTGGAACATATTGAAAAAATCATTATGGCCCTAAGACTTCAAAGTTTGGAGACCCCTGGTTTAGATTAAGAAAGCGTACAAACCGACAGACGCGAATAGCGACTACTTCATACTATACATATTATATAAAATACGTACCTACTTATATATGTTCATTAATAGACACTGGATAACAAAAAGTTGCCTGTGTTTAAGCCCTTGTATTCTGTGATTTGCTCCGTTAGTCTGTAACTGCTTGAAATATTGATTATTTCAAATTATACATTATAAATATACCTTGTTTTGAATAAATTATGCTTATTTTGATTTGTATTTTAGCACTTGACATGCTCAGCTACTTTAAAGGAGTAAAGACTAAAAGCAATTGAAGTGGAGTTTGGGAATCGCTGTCAGCGACTGCGATGGCTTAGCGGTCTAGAACATTTCCCCAGATTGGAAGGAATGCAAGTTCGAATACCGCTCGCAGTAAACCTCGCTTTTTCCACTTTGAAAAATAATTTGTTGTTTAAAATAATGCTTAATTAAATACGCACTTGATTTTCTAGATACGTCGAACCAAACTAAGTTTGAAACTTGTGACTTATTTCGGCAGTCTTTGATTTCACCACATACTCAAGTATAAACTAATCATGTTCTAGGGCTTCACTGGAAAACTCATCGCAAGTTCCTAACGCCTGCTTTCCATTTTAATATTCTTAAAGTTTTCTTGCCTGTATTTTGTAAGAATCAGAAAATATTGGTTAAGAAGTTACGCGAGGTACCCGTGGGAAGTGACATTGACTTGTTTCCTCTTGTGGCTTTAGCCGCTTTAGATAATGTTACAGGTATGTTAATAATTTATATTAATTTAGTCCTATTTTGTTATTCGTGAAAGTGAAACGAGGATGTGTGATTTATTGACAAAACATAATCTTCTAAGCTTATTCTTATCACCAGACAACACACAGAACACTAGCCAAGTGATTTTTTTAATCTATTTATCTTATCAATATGCAAGAATACAATAGATAACTTATTGATTGAACGCTTGAACTGAAATTTGATATTTCATTGTTATAGTATAAGTTGATACATAATAAAATATTCGAAGATGATGGTACGGACCCGCTCGGGCCATAACAAGTGAGTACTCCACTTAGTACCTACCCTTTTTTTTGTTGAGGCGGGAAAAATGTACCTAATCACACACCCCGTCGTTCGGGGCAACGAATAGGGTAGTGTGGGGTCCTCGCCCACTAAACAAACCCGCCGTGTGCCATCTCTCCGCCTTTATTGGTAGGCTACTGGAACTATGTCACATTACTTCGGTGCTGGCCACTTAGTACCCTATCACCACTAATACAGTGCGTGTTAATTGCTTAGTTCCCTTAGTGGCCTCGTGCGACACCCGAGGCAAACATTGGATTGACACTTTTATTTTTAGTCCGTTCAACACACGGGCTTCTGCAATATTATTTGTGTAGCGCTCAATTTTGACTTTTTGAACAAGCTTGTACATTTTTCTAGTGATAGTAAAGGAATAAATAAATATAGACTGCTGATCATGAGGTGTCAGGTTCGATTCCCGGGTCGGGCAGTGTTATTGAGCTTTTTCGTTAAAAGAAAAATTCTCATTAGCAGCCCGGAGTTTAGAAATGTGCCCGGTAGACGGCAATAGGCTTGGCCTCTACGTGGGACTTAAACATAGCGAACCGTGGGTGTGTAAACCACCTCTGCCTACCCCTTCGGGGAATACAGGCGTGATGCTATGTTTTAATGTTTTTAGTAAAGGAATATGTCATAAAGGAACTAAGTGCATTATAGATTTTCTCCACAGTTCACTGTCCAAGTAAACAAATCTCTGTCACACTGAGAAGATACCTGTTCCTAAATGTACCAGTGGAAAAAATCTCTTTGTGCAGTTATCATTTAACAACTTTCTAATTTGCAGTAAATCGGCATTTCAATCATCAATATTACGTGGAGCCAGTCATGAATCAGTGGAAGCAGCTTGGGGTAATGTGATAATGATTTATTAAAGATGGTATTTTTTTTCTGTAGAATCCGTAATGGGGGTCTCCATAGATGCACAGAACAATGACTCCGATCATGTGAAAGCAATAGACGAGTAAGTTATTTAATCTAAAATTACTTTTTTATTGTAATTGGCAATTTTAAACAACAAATATCTAAATGCACCTAACAGTTTGGGGTGTAACTAGCCTTTTCCCGCGGCTCCGCCGAAGCCACAAGCTATTTTTAGGTTATATCTCAGGTTGCCGATATAGTAGCGGGATAAAATGTATACTAGTTTTTAAGTCTAATTAAGAGCTACCTAATAAAAAACCAAAATCCGTTCAGTAGTTTTTGCGTGATGCGCGAACGAACAAACAGAAAAACAGATAAAAAATCTAAAAAAAAATGTTTTGTATTCTGACATGCCTAGATAGTCTACTATTACAGTCATTTTTTCTCAAATATCTTAAATATACAGACACAGCTCTGTTACAGCTTTATAATAGTAAACATTTTGTTCGCTTTATTTAATACTCGATCCATCCGCGTGCACTTCAGAATATAAATAAGTCACTCTATGGCACTTTCATTATTTCAATGTGAAAACAGATATCTCACAGGAACCATCAACTTTTCCAGGATAAATAATAGCCTATATCCTATTCTGGGCTTATAGTTACGGCGTGAAAGCATGACAAACAAACAATAGTTTCGCATTTACAATATTAGCAAGGAAGTAAGGATTTTGCTTTATAGATTGAAAGTAGGTAATAAAGTAATGTTTATAACTATCAACGTTTAAATACGTCGTAAGTTGTCGGTTACTAACCTCAATTGAGTATAATTTACTTTCATTATTGCAGCCCGGAGTTTGGAAATGTGCTCGGTAGACGTCAATAGGCTCGCCCCCTATTACGTGGGACTTAAACATAGCTGGCGAGTCGTGGGTGTGTAATACACCTCTGACTACCCCTTCGGGGAATACAGGCGTGATGCTATGTTTTTTTTGTTTTTTTACTTTCATTACTTTTTTATTAACTGCACAGATGGCTGAGTGATTTAGGTAGCGCCCTTCCACCCGACACACATCGATTCCTAATGCCTTATTGTAATTAGAGCAGAAAGCTAATTAAGTGCTGAGATTCTTTAATAATCTCTTGGAGATCTCTCGACATAATGCAATTAAGCGAAACGGTTGAATTTATTCTTCAATACGGGTCCTAGTAATATTACCTTATAAGTTATTTGAGAAATTACTTCGTTATTAAGAAGTAAGTATAGGCCTTACACAGTACCACAGAGGTAATCCAACATCCACAAGCACAGAAGTACCAGTGGTCTGTCAAAACAGGTGGAGAGACAGCACACGGCGGGTTTCTTTAGTGGGTGAGGGGCCCACACTACCCTGTTAGGTAATTTTTTTCCCGCCTATACCAAAAAAAGGCTTTACACAGTAATAACTGTAGACGAGAAGAATATTATAATCATATTAAGTGTTTTTATTCAATACTAAAGGTAGATTCCACCCGCGACACCGTCCGCGTGTATTTAAAAATATAAATACATCACTTTGCGCCACATTAAGTAATTATCTGTACGTAAAAATTCCTAACTATCCCACGGAAAGCACTTGTATTACCGGGATGACCTTCCGGATGATCGGATGTCCTTTTCTGGGCTCCAGACTCATTCATGGAAAATTTCATAATAATTGGTTCAGTAGTTACGACGTACAAGCGTAACAAAGTAACCCACTTTCGCATTTATAATATTAGTACGGTTACTTTAAACACAAAGTAAAAAATGTGAATTTTTTTCACTTTGTGTTTAATGCATAGTGCCAAGCATGTCAAATGCTAAAAATATATATTAAAATATCTCAAAAAGGGTTAACTTTGCTTGCAGGGTTGGCAGTATAGTTGCCCTAAGAATGCAATTTCCTTATCTTGGGGAGGATGCGATATTTAATTTGCTTCCAATAAAAACTAGGCATGATAAAGCTGTCAAGCTTATACATGCCCTAACCAACAAAGTTATAGAAATCAGACGCCACGAGCTCAACAAAGCTAACATATACCGTCTTGATGAAAAAGATGATGTTGGTAAGTTTAATCATTGATTATATAAATTAATATAATTAACATACAATACGCATATCCTGACCCTTAACAACTATTACTGAAACTGCTAATTAGATAATTAAATTCTTAGCAAGTTATCGTCATATATATTCAGATATTACAAAATACAATAAATTAAAAACCTAAAGTACCATGATATTTAATTATTTCATCAATAATTAAAAAAGAAATACCCTACGTACTTCGGATCGGTTGCACGAGAATACACAAAACTGTATAAAATTAAAATGAGCCAATCTAATCTAGTTTAAACCTAGAACGATCGGCAAGGTTAAGCAACTTACGCCCGTCCGGCATCAGATGGGTGACCGAAAAATGTCTTATTTGTACAACACCTGACTTCCTCCATGAATTAGAAAGGACATTAAGCTGTGGGTCCCGGTTGTAAAATATCAGCCTGACATATATATCACAGGTGTTTTTTTATTTTAAGTTATAACTTCGGTCTTGTTCTGTCCCCCTAATTGGGTCGTGGAGGTCAGATAGGTAGTTACTCTGTATAAGTACTTATGATCAGCTTATACCGAACAGCTTGGAAGCCGACCCCAATTATTAGTATTTGGGAAACGGCTAGGAAGATGACAAAGTCCATAATACTAAGACCACAGCTTTTGTGATCTACTATAATGTATTCTAGTAGAAGAATCGAAACTAAGAACTGGAATTACTGGTGAGCGTCGTAGGAGACTTGCATTTCACGAGCCATTTTAACAGATACTTTTATTTTTTAAGGCATAAAGAACAGATACGCGTTCTTGGATCTCTTGTTGTTGGCTGAAATCGATGGAAAACCGATTGATGCGAAAAGCGTGAACGACGATGTCAATACTTTTATGTTTGCGGTCAGTGGATTATATTGTAAATTTTATATTTTTGATTAAAGTATATACATCTATCTATACAAATAATAACAACTTTTTACTAAATGTATACGAGAGATTTTGTCTGTCTGTCTGTTTGTTACCGCTAATCTCCGGAATGGCTAGACCAATTTGGACGAAACTCACAGGACGGGGATCACTACTTTTATTTTGGAAATGTAATTAGAATTCTGCACTAAAAAAGAAAATAACTAAATTCCATGCGGATGAAGTTGCAGCTAGTATAAAATATATTTGTAGTGATAATCTAGTGGTAAGACAAGGGACTGAAGAGTTAGCAAAGAGTGTCATGTAAATCATTCCGAGATCAAACCTCACAAGGCACTTATTTCTGACTTTTCGACATTATATACAAATTAATTCAGAAATCATTACTGCCCGATAAAAAAATCGTACTAACCCGTGGTGAACTATGGCCGATGTCATTCTCTTGTTCTTCTTCTTAGTCTGAAAGGTACAAGTCGTACCCAACCCTCGCCTATTGGTGTTTTTAATGCTTACATGGTCCTAAAACATTCACTAGATAACAATTCCGCCAGTCAAAAAGATTTTTGAAAGAAAAAACGTATAAGTGTCAGGAGGGTCACGTAAATTAAAGGGTTGTATATTCCCAAGGGTTCGCTTTATACGTTTGAACAGAATTTGCACACAGACGGTTTATAACCTTGATTAATACATTGTATAAGCTCCGAATAGTTAAATTCAGTGTTTTATTCCGTTCTTTGAACGTCAAACTGTCATATTAGTGACAAAGACAAAACACGGAATAACTAGAGGTTATACTACGTTTATTAGTAAGGTAGATAGAGTATTTTAATAGCGGAAAACGTCAAGGCTACTAAATGTTAGGTATCAAAAAAAATGTAAAAACTATGATTCAGTAATAAATTTATTAATTAGAGGGAGGGAAATGCTGACGTAGTTGCAGGTAGAAGCTAGTAAAAATATATTTTGTATTTGAAGTTATTTAATAGATATATATCGTTTATATTGACATGCACCGATAGACCTCAACTTATACTACTTGCATCTGTTTATAGTCAGGATATTGTAGGTAGAGGATTATTAACTGAGGAAAATGTTTCCCCCCTCTACTTACCAATAAGAAAACATTCAACATCAAAAAACATAATTATGCTTGTTAAAATCACGCTTTGATCCTCTTACATAAAGTTAATTAATTATTTTCCAGGGTCATGATACAACAACGTCGGCGATATCTTGGACACTCTTTGCCTTGTCAAAACACAGAGATGTACAAGAGAAGATTTACGCAGAACTTAAAACTATCTTTGGTGATGATATGGACAGAGATCCTACTTATCAGTAAGGATATTATTTCTTTACTTATGAAATTAGTAATAGCAGTGTACCTACAATTAAGTTACTCTCTCTTAAGTCCGATTTACACTTCAATAACTTATTAACTTGCCGAAAAATAGGATCGCAATCTGTTCATCCATCAGCCTTTCAACGTCCACTGCTGGTCATAGGCCTCCCCAAGAGAACGCCACAACGAGCGATCCTGTGCCGATCTCAATCAACGGCTCCCCGCGGCTTTAACCAGATCGTCGGTTCATCTTGTGGGGGGCCGTCCTACGCTGCGCCCTCCGATACGTGGTCGTCACTCGAGAACCTTTCTTCCCCAACGGTTGTCGGTTCGTTGTGGCCTGCCCATTGCCACTTCAGCATGGCAATCCAATCGATGGTGAGTGATGTATTCGCCATTAATGTTGATGTCGAATCCGGTCCAGTCCAAAAGCTTGAAGACATCTTCCAATGCCCACTGCATTGAAGAGTTTTGGGGACATAAGGTCTCCCTGTCTAACACCTCTCTGCAGTAGGATCGGTTTCGGACACCTGTTCTGAACATGGACATGGTGGCGTTGCTGTACAAGCACTTTAGCACTTCGATGTACCGATAGTCAATTTGGCACCGCTGAAGGGACTGCAGCACCCTCCAAGTTTCGATCGAATCGAAGGCTTTCTCATAGTCCACAAACGCCAGATACAGAGGCTGATTATATTCCTCGGTTTTTTGTATAATCCGGCATAGCGTATATGGATGTGGTCTATGGTACTATAGCCTTTTCGGAAACCGCCTTGTTCGGGAGGCTGGAAGTCGTCAAGCCTGCGCGTGAGTCGATTTATAATGACCCTCCAAAACAATTTATAGACGTGGCTCAAGAGCAAGATGGGTCGGGTCTATCATTCTTCAAGAGGGTTCTGTCACCTTTCTTGAAGATTAGCACCACGAGACTTCTGGTCCACGACACTGGAACGTCGCCCCCGAGAACGACGGAATTGAACAGCCTCTGAAGAGCTTTTAGAACCGGCTTTCCGCCTGCTCTCAGAAGCTCTGTGGTGATTCCGTCGTCTCGCGGTGCCTTTCCGTTCTTTAGTTGTTTGAAAGCCATTCTGATCTCGTGCAGGTTGACGTCCGGGATATCTTCGTTAGAGTGCTGAGTTAGCTAGGATCTGGGGTCTTGAACTAAGCCAAAAGCAGGACTCTGGGATCTGTGCAACTGTCCATAGAACTGCTGGACCTCTCTCAAGATCTCATGTCGGTATGAAATGATAGTGCCGTCGTTGGTCCTCAGTTTAGTCAACTGGCTTTGACCGACAGACAGATCTCTTCCGAACACTTTCGAGCCTTGGTTCCACTCTATCGCTTCTTTAATACGGGTAGTATTAAATTGGCGAATATCATGTCGCACAGCCTTGGAGATCTGTTTGTTTAACCGCCTTAGGCAGGACCAATCGGCTGAGGACTGGACTGTCATTTATTTTCTCCTTTCCATGAGTTTGAGAATATGATCCGAGAGTTCACGAGTCCTTCTGATGCAACGGGCCTTGAAATAGGTCGACCCGACAGCGTGGTCAGTTTTCACGAACCTGCAGTTCATATCGCTCGCTGATTCGCACTCATCTAGACATTGGGAGCGATTTTGTAGTTCGAACTGAAAGCTCTCAGGGTTCTGGTATTGGGCAGGTATTGGTCAAAGCGTAGACTTCATCAAGCGCGACCCCTCGACTTTCATGCTAATATTCAAGATGGCCCAGACCAGTCGGTATTCACTCCCAGTCTTAATCCTGCTGTACACTGAGACATCATTGAATATAATTATGTCGTTTGTCCGGCAAGATGAAGTCAATCTCGTTTTTTTACTGAACCATCAGGACTAATCCAGGTCGATTTCCGCTGGGGCTTCCTCTGCCCAAATGCATAGTTCCCCACTTTCAGCTCATCGTCTATCCTTTTGCCTAGTTTCGGGTTAAAGTCTCCCATAACCACCGTGAAGTAGGTTTTAGACGAGTGGATGGCCTTCGAGATGTCCTCATATAGGGCCTCCACCTCGTCGTCGGGGTATGTCGAGGTTGGTGCGTAAACCTGTATGACCTTCAACGAATACCGTTTGGTTATTCTGAGTATAAGGTACGCTACCCTACTCGACACACTCTCAATCCTCTCCACGTTGCCTACGAGAGACCTGCGAACGATAAACCTGATACCTCCTTGGGACTGGTGGTCGCCCTCCCGGTGGAAGAGCAAGTTCCCGGACTGGAGGATTGTCGTGCCCTCACCCTCTCTTTTCTTTTTACTCAATTCCTCTTCCAGCTCGGTGATTCTCTCGTCGGTCCGAAGTGTCCGAACGTTGTGCGTTACCAGGGCCAGAGGTCGTTGTTAGTGGTAGCATTGCCACGACCGGAGATTCTTCACACCCCTTGCTTGGCCGTTACCGGGCCCACTGCCGTTAGGCCACGGTATAGCGGAGCTGCCGTGACTGGAGGCCATTTTATTTGTTTCACTCATAAATGGGGGATGGTGCCGCGCAATCTATTCAACTCAACTTAATCAACAACTTTGCTCGTCAAACGCCATTATCCGTATTGTTGTATTTCATCCAATGAGTAGGAGCGCGTAAGGCTCTATCCTTTCCTCGTCCCCTCTATGCCATCCTTCCTCTCCAAATGTCACATTGATGATATGGCAACGTGCCTCTAATTTGCTAGTGTATGTAGGCTAGGATAATCATGAAGAACCAGCGATATATAATGTGAAATAGTTCCAGTGGCCCGCCAAGAAAGGCGGAGAGACGGCACACGTCGGGTTTAGTGGGTGAAGGCCCCACACTACCCTGTTCGTTGCCCCGAACGACGGGGTGTGCGGTTAGGAACATTTTTTCCCGCCTTAACAAAAAAAAAGGATAATCATGAAGCAGGCCGTATGCTTGTACCTCTTCCGCCGCAATATGCATTTCGATGACAGTTTTTTATGAGAACTTAATAATTATTTTCCTTGTTCAGAGAACTTCATCAAATGAAATACTTAGATCTGGTGATCAAGGAGTCTATGCGCCTATACGCACCGGTGCCTGTCATTGAACGCTTCATCGAAAAGGATTGCGGTATGTGCGGTTTATATTATTTATCAGTAATTAAAGAGTCATTAAGTACGTTGTAAAGAACGAAAATACTACAAGGTATAAATGTATCAAAGTATCATTTTATTCTGGGAAGAAGTACAATACTTTATCGTGTTTTCTTTTTATAAGGAAAATCCGTTTCTTTAGTTTAAACTAATCCGCTAATACAGACGTAGAGGCAGACGTCGAGTAGTTTTAGTGGGTGAGGGCCCCGCTCTACACTGCTCGTTGTCCCGAATGACAGGATCTGCAGTTAGGATCATTTTTTCCCACCTCTACAAAAAAGGGTAATAATACTCTTCACGTTAAATAAATATTTGTCTGTTGTAACCTGAACTCATTCACCGATACTGTTAGCTTTTATGAGTTGTGAATATCGTTTGCTTTGATAATGGCTCAAAGAATTCTGGTGAAATTTGTGTCTTGCCACTTAAAGTGGCCCTTGATATGTAATCTCACATTGCAATTTTTTTTATTGTTTATGGTGGCAGATTAGCCACGGCCCGTGTAATGGTAAATGGTAACCGTCACTCATGGACTCTTTCATTACATGGTTTATTCTTTCATTTCATATCTGTGAAATGAAATGGTGAGCAGCGCTTTGAAAACACTCTATATATATATATAGGTATAGTCTAGTCCATGAGCGACGGTTACCATTTACCATCAGGTGGGCCGTAACTAGTCTGCCACCATAAGCAATAAAAAAAAATACACTGTCATGGCTGCTAGCAAGTGTAGCAAAGCACTCCCACTTACTACCAAGCCCTACCACCAGTCATGCAATGGGCGATAATTGCTGACTTCCCTTAGTCGCCTCGTACGGCACCCGTGGGAAAGAACAGAGTTGTGACGCTTGTATTCTTAGACCGCAACCACGCGGACAAAAAACATCTCTATCTATATTCAAAATCTACATTCTCAAATATTAGACATTAAGTGGAACTTTAATCCCATTGTGTTAAAGTGACAGACAGTCGTTCAGTCATTGTAGTCGATATTCGTGTAGAATATACTTTTCCTTTTACAGTGGTTGGAGACATGAAACTAATAAAAAACACAACAGTTTTAATAAACATATTTCAAATGCACCGACATCCAGAATTATATGATGATCCTCTGGAGTTCAAGCCAGAACGTTTCCTGACTGCAACTAACAATCCGTTTGATTGGGTCGCTTTCAGTGCTGGGCCACGAAATTGCATTGGTAAGGGAATTTTATGGTTAACATTTCTTACAGCTGCAGGAGAAAATTATAAAGAACATCTACTTACATCCAGTAGACTTTGTGCAACTTGAAAACAAAATGATGACCAACATTTCTGTTGAACTCATCTTGAAAACTGTTTATTTTATGGCATAATCATCCTCACTATTATAAAGTTAAGCGACAGAGCTGTGTAGACATTATATTCAAACATTTAAGATATTTGAGAAAAAAATATTATATTAGGCTATTTAGGCATGCCTGAACACAAAACTATTTTTTTAGATCCTTTATTTTTTTTTTGTTAAGGCGGCAAAAAATGTTCCTAACCGCACACCCCGTCGTTTGGGGCAACGAACAGGGTGAGGTGTGAGGCCTTCACCCACTCGAAAAACCCGCCGTGTGCCGTCTCTCCGCCTTTATTGGCGGGCCACTGGAACTATGTTGCATTCCTTCGGTGGTACCGAGATATAACCTAAAAACTAACTTTTGACTGCGGTGGGGAAAGAAGGTTGAAGATATTTTTTCTTGCTGTTAGTGTCAGTTGGGCCACGGACCACCTAATGGTGGTTATCGCCGCTCATGGGCACAATTCTCCTAAAAGAGAGAGCCGCTGCTCACGATTTCATTTCGCTAATAGGAAATTAATGAACGGACGGAGTACTCGCATTTGGCAGCCAACCATACCACCTGTCAAATATTTGAATTGTTCCATCAATCACGCCTAAATAAATGAACGACTTTGGATAAAATTTCGTTGGTTGATATTTTTTTATCACAACAAAGAATAGTTTCCGTAGGATAGTTATTTTTATCATATACCTAACTGCTGAACGAATTGAAACTAAATTCGTTATACCTCCATTCTTCGTCGTAACTAGGAAAGTAGACATTTCTTATAACGTCATCACAGCTGATTAGAGAGTTAATACTATCGATAAATAATAGTATTTTTTGTTAACAGGTCAAAAGTTCGCTTTGATGTCTTTGAAGGTGACTATATCTGGTATAATAAAGAACTTTGTAATACTGCCGTCAGATCGAGAACCAAAAGCCTGTGCAGAACTAGTGTTAAAGTCTAAGAATGGTGTCCATGTAAAGTTGATGAGGAGAAACTATTAGGTATTTAAATTATCCTGTATTTCAATAATCAGATAATTATTAGATATATTTATGTATAGGAAAATATAACTGACTGGCTAACTAGTATTTCAACGCACAACCATACTCCTGGGGCTGGGACCGTTAAAATTTACATTATGAATTTCTTATGTATATAAAATAAAGTTCATATCCATGTCTATCTGTTTCTCCTCTTATTTCTAGAAGAAGAATCATGCAACTGATTTGAAAGACTTTTCACTGAATTTCAAGGAAGGTTTATTTATCTGTATAACTAACTGCTGTCCACGATATCGTTCGCATGTAATTTAGTTTGATCGAAATCCTAATACTTTTACAAAACAAAATAATACAAGTTACTCCTTATAAGATCAGCTATCTGCCCCTGAAAGTCCCCTCCAAGTTGGTCGAGCCGCTTTGGAGATTAGCCGGAATAAACAGATACAGATAAATAAACAGACCGACAGTAAATTGAAAAGATTTTATTTTGTTATAAGTAAAGTATATCCCTTCATAAACATTTATTAAAAACCTGTTATTATATTTAGATATAGCAAACAGAAACTTCAATTATTTATATAGAATCATCTTACTTAACAACATCAAATGCGATCGCCAACCCGCCTGCCAAGTGTGGCGATTAAGGCACTATCCCCCATATGAGCGAAACATGTTGTGGCGTTCTCTTGGGGAGGCCTATGTCCAGCAGTGGACTTCGAAAGGATAGATGGATGGATCTTACTTAAATGTTTTTTGAGTAGAGAAATTCAATGTTTTTAAATAAGTCATTCTAACGATTATCATAATAAGTAAATTACATCCGCGCAAAGAAACATAATATAAATATTGGTTTCACTCATTAAATGCTCTGTAATATAAAATAGCTATGTAGTTGAATTTTTAAATCACATACTCGTATACTAAACTCTCTCAAGTTTTATAATATAGCTGTGCCCGCAACTTCATTTGTCTGTATGTTGGAAAACAATATCTAATCAAATCACTTATATACAATATCTAGTGTACATCCTCCTCCATTAAAAAGGAGATAGAAAAATCCTGTGTTCAGGTCAGGTGATTATTTCAATTGAGAAGTTCGGCCCCCAAAGGTTGTTGTATCTTTGAAGCAGTGTATAAAAAGAAATACTTTAAAAAAATACACGATATTAGCAGTGAAACCACCTGGAGCATATACCAAGAGATTGCTAGAATTGCTTACATGTGAAAGAGTGACATAAATTAGACTGCGTCAAAAGCAACCTATATTAGTATAGATTATATGACCTTAGGGTCATTCGCAAACGGATAATTTCTGACCCTGAGCTTTATCGTCACAGCATAACGTAGACTGACTGGGAATAATTGTACTGTCTAGCCTCTGCCGCTGCTCACTATTTCATTGCACGGATATGAAGTGAAAGAAGGCTACCTCGTGTTACAACCAAAACATATTTAAGTTCTTTATAGCTGGTGACGTGGGAACCTGTAGTACGGACCCGCTCGGGCCTGTTAACAAGTGAGTGCTACCACTTGGTAGCGCTACCACAGTAATACAAAGGGTGATAATTGCTTACTCCCCTTAGCCGCCTCGTAGGACACCTGCGGAAAAGAATGGGTTGATGATACTTGAATTCATAGTCTATCACCACGCCAAGATTTAATTGATACCAAATTATAAACAAGATAGGTAAAGCGAGGTGATTCTTGAAAACACCAACATAAAATTTGAAACTGAAGGTAGAATAGATGTCTCGTCTATTGGATTATTTTAATGGAATATGCTTTATATTTTTTTTATTATTATAAAAAATAACAAAATCAACACAGTGTGAAAATTAGAAAAAGATAATAACAGTCACGAGCAGGATTCGCACCTGCATCCGCTGAAATACCTCCCAGATGCTTGGGGATGCAGCCTTGAATCCCGCTCGTGACTGTTATTTTCGATATCACATTTTCACACTTTGTGTTGATGTTTTATATTTTTAATATTTTAATTGAATATGCTATATTTTTTTTCTCTGTTTTATTCACTTGACATGCCAGCCATACTTATTGTGAGAGAACAAATTATTTGTGAAAGTGCTATGCATGTCTTGCTATATTGAAAATTGTATATTACGTAAAAAATACCCAAGCCACAAAAAAAGTGTAACCGAAACGTTTGTCTTGAATATATCACGCAAACTGTCAACGCTTGATAAGGGTACGCGCGAAGGTTTACATGTGGCCCTTATTTGTATTTGCTCTACAACCTGTTAGGGATCATCCTAAAGCGAATTACCTGATGGGGCATGTAATTGGATTAACTCATTTTTTTAAATTTATGGGTTAAAAAACGTTATTGTAAGCTTTAAAACAGCAATATGGCCTAATGTAAGACCTAATAACTGCTAACACGACCTTTATGACCGTATAAATACTCGTATTTTTTTCTTTATACTATGTGCGTATACCGTAGTACCACATGTACCACCCTCTTACAGAAGATCAGCGGAAAATAACGGTGGGTAATCCCACAGTTGTTTCGTGTGGTGATTGTGACACAAACTAGCTATTCTCAGTTGTTCTTGGGGTTATTAATCAAATCAGCCCTGTGCAGCTTAGCAGCCTTCACAATCCATCAAGAAACTCTCTCAGGCATGCAGGTTTTCTTACAATTATTTCCTTCACAGGGTCTTCCTTCCTAAAAATGTTAAAAAGTATACATTTCGAAAAGTCAGCCTTGCGTAGTTTCGACCTCAGAGTAAGGGTCGGACTCCACATCGCTTATCTTTGCAGTACTTGGTCTTACCACTAGACTATAACTGCACTGTTTTAACTAAAAACCAGAGCTCTAGCTTTCAGTAGCTTTCATTCGCAATATAATACACTAAATTTACCGATATCAGTAATATCAACGAATTTATTAGTCATAAAAAGAAATCGCTTCTCAAAGGGCATTACTCGATATATACTCTTAGAAAGGTCGCTGTCATAAACGGACGCTTATGTTTTATGGACACTTAAAATAATATCTTATAGAAACTATGAAACATTATCGTAGCTAGCAATAGATAATCTCGATACAGTAGTGCCTTCGTTTTAGCGCTTTCAGCACTAGATCTACTGTTTTTTATTAGGCTAACACCAAGGCACACTGCGATTAAGTCAGCTCTTTAAGATTGTAATCCAAATAATAATCCCATTTATATAATCTAGCAACTAATGCATTGTTTTTAGTGCTCTAGCAATATACTGCAATTAATAATTCACTTTTAAGATATAATAGTTATCTACAAAAAGGCAATTAATGCCATAACCAACAGCATTTCGATTTGTTTCATATGCGAGCCATATTCTCTATTAACTAAAATACTCCTTTTATGTTACTTTTATTTTTTTAAAAGAGTCAATGTGTGTTGTTATAAAAGAAAGGTCGCCAATAAAGTGCGACGCTAATCGTACTCATGATTAATTCAAGTTTACTACTACAAGTACTTCTGTTTATGACGTACATTATGGAATAGTCCGGAATTATAATATATATGAATGAGATTGTATATCTTGGATGTGCATTCAGTCGGGATGGAAAGTACACCACTGATATAGAGAGAAGAGTAAATGAGGGAAATAGACTGAACCATCATCACCTTGGCCAGAAGGCAGGTGTCGCAATATACAATGCAGTGCTTGTCCCAACGTTATATGGAAGCGAGATTTGGGTATGCAAAAAGGAGCATGAGAGTAGAGAATCTGTGGAGTGAAGCTGACTGGCGGCATTCGTCACAACGACGTAAGAGAGTGAGTATAAAAGAGAGTATTGGTGTAAAGACACAGAATAAATACTAATCCTACGGACAGAAACATCACTTCCATTAAAACTTGTCCAAAATCTCTCTATAGTAGCCTACAAAATCTTAATAATAATACCAATTGTTCGTAGCGAGAAGAAATGTACTATATGCACACAGAAATACAGTTATGAATGTTTTGCCCGCCGCATGATCCTCGGGCAACTGCGTCATTCAACGAATGCGCTAGGGTTGCACCTATCATGATTGTACTTACTTACTAATCATCACGCTTTCTCCCTTGCGGGGTAGGCAGAGAGAACAGAGTGACAAAAGGCTCTATTCTTGCATACATTTCTCGCTTCCTCAAGATTCATAATTCTCTTCATACACTCTCCGGTTTCCACTCGCCGGTTTCGGAGACTCCTGACTCAACCGACAGCAACAAAGCTGTCGTTTATAAAACTTAAAAAAATATTTGTCTAGTAGATTCTATTTGATTACTTTTTATATCATTTTAAATTTTATTTTCAAGTCGGATTATTTCTTTATAAATTGTTTTTTTTGTCGATCAAATACGTTTAGAGTTTTAGCTCTGAATTTTCGGTTATTGCACACCTCATAAGCGAAGCGTTGAGGTGGGTATTACTCCCGTTTTACACGGAACAACTGATTTTTCAAACTTATAATGTCTCTATTTATCATATATTGCACTTGTAAAATAATATATACACACACATATCAAGAAAAAACACTATTTTTAACACTCATGATATTTTTTATTTGCCATTGCCATGCCATTTTTGTTATTTAAACTAGTTAAAAAACTAGCAGCTGGCTAAGAAGATATACAATGCGAAAGTGCAAGGATGTAGGTACAGGGGGAGACCGAGACTCACCTACGTAGACCAAATCGGCCATGTATTGAAGGAAGGTGGAGTCAGGAGTCTCCGAAACCAACGAGCGTATATTAAGAGAATTATGAATGTTGTGGAAGTGATGAGAGATGTACGCAAGAATAGAGCCTTTTGGCACTCTGTCCTTTCTGCCTACCCCGCAAGGGAGAGGTCGTGACGATAAGTAGTAGTAGTAATATGCCTATTCAGGCTTAATCGATCATCATAGGTTAGTATGACGATCGGTAGTTACTCCAATATAACCCTTTTTTTTAGGCGGGAAAAATGTACCTAACCGCACAACCCGTCGTTCGGGGAAACAAACAAGGTAGTGTGGGCCCTCTCCATCGCTTCCTTCCGCGATGTGACCTCCTCGCAGAAGGCAGTGACTGCGGCCCAATAATATAACTCCTACCTACCCAATGTGGTAAAAACAATGATTTTGCGCCCATGCTTATTTAAAGAGCATGTATGATGAGGTGGACAAGAAATGGGTAACTCAATAATGGTAACTATTCTTACAATTAATTTAGATTAGTACTTAGTAGATTTAGTAAACATCTCCCTTATCAACCCTTCTCTATTATGCTTCACTTCCATCTCCTATGCCTTTCCCTGCATTTGACAACGCGTGAATGATGCCTCTGGTGTTGCAAATAACTAAAGACTATGGAGTTTACCTTCAGATAAGCCATAAAACCCCACGTACGTCATATTTAAATAACATACCATTGAAAAAACAATACAAAAATGGGCATTATGTAACTGCTTTGAATTTCTATAAATTATTAACATAAGTACTTTAAAATCTCTATGATGTATGTGGAAACTGTTAATCCGTTTAATATATTCCACATGTCATATGTCATACAAAGTAGATATTTCGAACCAAAAACTAAAGTTTAACAACGGTCATGGATCCCAGCCAGCCGGCCTTCATAAAGCCCTTATTTTAGTAAGAGCATTAAAATATTCTCGGCAAGGTTTCATAACAGTGGTCTACGTCCAAACTTTTAACGAAGCTTTATGTGAAAATTTAGTTTCATTGAAACTTGTAACAGTAAAGTCACTGACAAACAGCAAGGGCATTTAAATTTTAAATTTGTTGGACTGTGGATGTTTAATAAAATATGCTTATCGTCCAGAATTTCAATAATATTCAACAAAGCCAGAATGCTGGTAATATCTGCTTCCAATAATATTTTACCAACAATTTTCTTTTTCTACTTACTGTCTGATATTTGCATGAACGTTTTACGTATTTTTATAGTTAACTAGATCCTGCCCGCGACTTTATCCGCTTGGACTTCATAATATAAAATACCTAAGTCACTCTGCGGCATATTAATTATATTTATGCAAAAATAGCGATCTCGCGAAAACTATGACAAAAGGCAATGAAAGCACAATCTACTGGCTTACGTAAACTGGTTCATTTATATTCTAGCTTCGTACTTCTATCTATATAAAGCTGTAACAGAGCTATGTCTGTACATTTAAGATATTTGAGAAAAAATGACTGTAATAATAGGCTATAATTATACTTAGGCGTGTCTAAACACATAACTATTTTTTTAGATTTTTGGTCGTTTGTCTGTTTGTTTGTTTTTTCGCGCATCACGCAAAAACTACTGAACGGATTTTGATGCAACTTTTTTTATTTGAGAACTTTTGATTAGACTTAACAACTGGTATACATTTTATCCCGCTACTATATTGGGGACCTGAGATATAACCAAAAAACTAGCTTTTGGCTGCGGCGAAGCCGCGGGCAAAGGCTAGTACTGTTATAAAGTTGTAACAGAGCTGTGTCTGTACATTTAAGATATTTCAGAAAAAATAACTATATTAGGCTTCATAGACGTGTCTGAACACATCTCTCTGAATGATTTTTGTCTTTTTATCTGTTTGTTTGTCTGTTTGTTTGTTCGCGCATCACACAAAAACTACTGAACGGATTTTGACGCAACTTTTTTTGTTTGATAGCTCTCGATTAGACTTAACAACTGGTATACATTTTATCCCGCTACTATATTGGAACTTGAGATACAGCCTAAAAACTAGCTTTTAGCTGCGGAGAAGCCGCGGGCAAAGGCTAGTCTTTAATAAAACACTGATAATAACCTCAAAATCGGAGGCTTTTTTGTAACAGTACGATACTCAAGCTAGTCGGCTATTAAATGGTGATTGTTGTTCAGTAATATGTTTTAATACAACACAAAATTTTGCTCTGCGGTTGGTTTTAAGGCGAACTATGTATGGACGCAGAGCAATGTCCTTTCATGAGGTTACTAACTGCCCGGTTTCAAAGTCTATATTAGTTCAGTCTTTGCTCGCGGCCCTACTGCAGCTAGCTAGTTTTTATCTCAGGTTCCCGATACATTTTGACTTGACATGTGCGCCGAGTCAAAGTTTTTAAGTAATATTATATCATTAAAGTTAGTTACGGTTCTGTGCCGATGAGTGAATTTTTATATATTACGCGGATGGCAAATAAGCTTGCGACCCTCCTGATGGTAAGCGGTTATCATAACCTATACACGCTAACACTAGAGGCAACACTTGTGCGTCGCTATCTTCAAGGAAAGGGATAGGAGGTGAAGCAGAAGGACTATAAAGAGAGCATAAACAGGGAGTCTGGGCCTCTGGTCAAACAAACAGAATACAACAGTAGAAGTATCCACTGTTCTTTCACTTTAATATTCTGTGAGAGGGTAGTACTTCCCCAGTCGAGCCAGCATAATAATGCTGGTACAAACAAGGCTCTACTACATATTAGAACTATTTTAGTAAATATCAACCAATTATATACATAAGTATATATAAAAAATATGACGTGTATATAGGTAAGCCAAATGCGTTCTGGGTTTTCAAATATATTGCTGAAATGAAATTATATTATCCATATTTTTCTGTTCGTAAACGAATTACTAAGTAGGTACCAAGATAGTTTCGCATTTACTGAAGTGTGAAGGTCTTTTGTTATTGGTTATGCAAGACATGTTAAATTGCGTTGTTCCAGTAGAATAAACTGAATAACAATATGTAGGTAGTACTTACATACGAGTACCTACTAGGTAATGTCCTTGCTTTTTTTCTTTAAATGCAAAGGTTTGTATCTCGAAAAGGAAAAACAGTTATGATAACGGTTTTGTCGTAGAGACCCAACGTCCACATGGACCAGGATTAAAGGGTACAAGCTAAATAATAATAAATTAACAAACAAAAACAATTAAACGCGAAAACGATCTTCCTTTTGAAATTTAAAATATGTTTAGGTGCAGTAGTTGAGAGAAAAAAAAATGCGTGTACTTATGTACGCGCGTGAGAAGTTATACTTCTTTGGCATCATTATAAATAAAGTAATTATTAAATTCGTAACTGCAAAACTTGCCACAGTTATGTTTTTAAATACCTTGTTCGATAAAGTTAAAAAGAAAAAATTATGTCTAATGTCGCTAGATGGCGTTAGTAAAATTTTGTAATTTCTTATAAGTCGATGTTAAGAGTTTAAGTGCTTTCATACCCCCTCCATGGTAGCGTTAAACATTTAACGCAACCTTTTGCAAGTCGCATTAGAATTATAACTTCAATAAATATTCACGGACAGTTCACACAACCTCCTCTGGTCGTGGTCCGAAACTAAGTTTAACGCTTGTGCTATGGGTACCAAATTACGGATAGAATACATTATGTATATTACTTGTTTTTTCAAATACATATACATATAATAGATAGAAAATACCCAGACGCAGTACAAATATCTGTGTTCATCACACAAATAATTGTTCTGAGTGGGAATCGAACCCACGACCTCGTGCACGGAAGTCGCTTGCACTACCGACTACGCCACGAGGCCCGCCAATATAGCGAGTCAGCCCCATGACAAATTCCAATCAAACTTATGTCATTGTATACGTTCAAAGTATAAATGCGGGTAACTCAATGCAATGCAAGTCGTAACAATATCAATTTGGGACTGGCTATGACTTAAGAGCAGTCATAATTACTATGTATGCCACAAATGGCGGAATGGTTTAGTTGCCGGCCTCCCGCCCGAGTGTTATGGGTTCGATTCCCACACCGAACAACTCTTTGTGTGATCCACTTAATAGTTGTTCTGAGTCTGGGTGTACTGTGTCTGTGAAATTGTATGTTTGTAAAATCGCTCGCAATACAAGGATTATTCCTTAGTGGGAAGGAATGTAACATAGTTCCAGTGGCCCGCCAATAAAGGCGGAGAGACGGCACACGGCGGGTTTCTTTAGTGGTTGAAGGCCCCACACTACCCTGTTCGTTGCCCCGAACGACGGGGTGTGCGGTTAGGAACATTTTTTCCCGAGTTAACAAAAAAAAGGAATATAATATTGTTCCGGTGGCCCGCCTATAAAGGCGGAGACGGCACACGGCGGGTTTATTTAGTGGGTGATGGTCCCATACTACCCTGTTCGTTGGCCCGAACTACGGGGTGTACGGTTAGGAACACTTTTTTATATTCTCAAAAAGTTAAGATGTGTGTGCCATATGGGATCAGACTCGATTGTCTCTACAGTCCTTAGTTTTACCAATAAGCTATAATTTATGTTACTTTCTTTATTATCACTGCTCGGTGAAGGGAAACATCGTGGAAGGAAACCTGCATGCCAACCCGTACTGGGCCAGCGAGGGCGATAGTCCACTATGGTCGGAATCCCTCTCACTTTGAGAGGAGACCGTGCCCAATAGTAGTACAGTAATGAGTTGAAAAAAATACCTTTACAGATATTATAACCTATGAAAGCGCTATATAAATAATTACGACTGTTTTTATGAAAACAACATCGCCAGTACTTACAAGTGAGACAATTTCAGTAATAGCCTATAATATTATAGTAGATAATCAGGAAGTACAATCATGTACTTGATGATGTACTATTGACTAAATAGTAATTTTATATAGATATATATACCCGGCGCGCTTGGTCCACTACTAGGCACTGTGGGCAGTCGACGTCACATTTTTTTTTATTGCATATGGTGGCAGACGAGCCACGACTCCCCTGATGGAAAATGGTATCATGGACTCAACTATATCGAGAGTATTGTCAAACCGCTACTCACCATTTCATTTCACATATTATGAAATGAACGAATATATAAAATGATCATTTGTCGGTAAGACAGACTGCGAGAACACTGATACACCTGCCGACCACGATATTCACTGGCTTGATGATTACACTAACTTTATTAGTATTGCTATGAATTAACACAAAATGTGAAATTGAAAATAACAGTTACAAGCAGGAATTGAACGTGCAACTCCTGGAATACCGTCCCAGACGCTTTTCTAATTCAGCCATCGTGACAATTGCTCGGAGTCCCGCAGTCGCGAATTTTGATAACACATTCCTTCTTAATTACTTGGGTGACGCCTGCACCCAAGCAATTGACACGATGGCTGAGTATGCAAAGAATCTGGGATTTTTGATTGCACATTTTCGCACTTTCTGTTAATTTACACTTTGATTCAGAAAAATGATAAATAGTTAAATGATGATTTTAACTGACGCTTATTCCCTGGAAGATGGGACCACCATTAGTCTGCCATGGTAGCTCTTTCGGATACATTGACTCAAATATAGTAACCTCGTTGGAGGTTACTTTCTTGGATCGCTTGGTGTAAAGACAATGCGCCCGGGACTGACGCAGTTCAAATTTGTCAAAATATGGAGGAACATTCTGTGGAGTCGACACGTGACCGAACTGGTTTATATATTTACCAAAAGATTAGCCTCTGCATCGAGCTAGGTAATGCTGGCAGCATTATGAGCACATTCCAGCTGTGAATGGTCACTCGAACGATGTTTAGTTCACAGGTCTTAAGTTCGTTTTATGTTAATATCTATAGAGAGATTTTAGAACTTTTACTAATCAATGAGATCCTTATCAACTGTCTGAAGTGTAGGTTTTTCACAAAGTTATCGAAATACGCTTGAGGTTCTCTGACAAAACCAACTCCACAAGATATATCATAAAGAAATGGAGCCTCCAACACAGCATTACATGCCTCTTTTTTATATACAATATCATTAAACACAAAGTGAAAAATGTGAAATCGAAAATAACAGTCAGGAGCAGGATTTGAACCTGCATCTTCTGGATACCGTCCAGATGCTTTACCAATTCAGCTTTTTGTTATTTTCGATTTCACATTTTTCACTTTGTGTTTGATGTATAGTACTAAGCATGTAAAATGCTAAAAATATATATAAAAATATCTAAAATACAATATCATTGATTAGCCAATGAAATCGGCCATAATTATGTTGCCATAACTGCTGCTGGACTAATTTTCAGTGGATAAAAGGTTTTGAAACCACCAATAAATAATCAAAACGTGTAAAGCTATGAAATAAAAAGTATAGCTTCCAATGATATTGTATATAAAAGAGAGGAAATCATTGATAGCTTCATAAGAACATACGCAATGAAGAATAATGTCAAGCCGTAGACAGAGGATATATCTGCCAATGGACTGATTTTTAGTGGAGTAAAAGATTTTGAAACTACCAATAAATAGACAAATTGTGTAAAATAATAAAATAAAAAGTATAGCTTCATAAGAACATACGTAATGAAATATAATATCAAGCCGTAGACAGAGGAGTCTATGTGTCAAGCAGTCGACTCCAATAGTCAGATTGAATACTTACAACAAGTCCAACTTTTCCGATTCGAACGACCTGTTGTGGATAGGATGAATAAATAAATAGTCTAAAACATTAAACTTTTTATTTCATACCTTTACCAGCTTTACCACTTTGTACAAAATAATAATACAATCTTATGGCTATTAAAATAGAACTAATTTGCAGCCGCCTTTTATAGACGTGATTATATTTATTTATATTGATGTAAAAACAGAAATTATGATTGAAATTAAACTTTTTTGAGTGGAAACCTCTATAGGCACGTTTGGTGAGTTTTAGTTGTGTTGAATTTTGAGTTATCGTTAACATCACCATTCAGAATACATGTACACCGCCAGATATCGAAATAAGTCCGTTCTTAATACGAATTTTATACAAAATCAATACATATGAGGTCTATTTAGTTACATAAAAACAATTATGACTGGTATATAAGTTTTTGCTCATAGGCGCAGGATTTTTTCGCTACACTCTTCGTCTACGGTTTCGCTTCCGTCGGCAGCTCTCATGACTGCTTATGCTTTATTTATTTTTTGTGCGGACTAACGAACATAATTACGCTTGAAGTAAATATTATTGTAATGCATTTTTACATTTTTATATATTTTTGTAATTTGGGACTATATTAAAATGTAGATTATACTCGCCTTTTCATCTACATTGACTTCAGACTTGCATCAAATAATATAATACGTTTTCCCCTTTCCAGCACATTAATTATCTCTATTAATAAATAATTATCTCTGCTCCATCGGCATCGTCCATTTTCGGAATAAAAACCTGTTTGTTTACTGAGTGTCTGGCTATATGCAGCATTTCAGGATGGTCGGATGAATAGTTACAATGTGAACGACAAACTATATGTATAAGAAAGACAAGTTTTGATATCATGACCTGGCTTAGTAAATAAAATATCACCTTCAATGCATATGTATATATCACTCCCCTAGTTACCTTGTTGACCAAAGGGTCAACCAAAAGTGCCTAGCTAAAGAGCAAGGTACTATATTATGTTACTATAAAGTTTTAATGGTGTTTTCGTGGTTGAAACCTAACGTTGACGCCATTTTTAGATCTCAGTATAAGATCTGCACTCAACTCAGGCACGCTGTCGCTTGGCAGTACTATGAAGTTCTTGACCACCTCCGATATGCTGACTTTTAGCTCCATCATTGCAAACTTTTGACCTTTAAAAAGATAATAAAATATAATTATTAAATATATGGTTGTCTTTAAAGTCGGTTTACGCACGATAATTTTACATGATAAGTCATATATGTTTTCTGGAGTTTTACATACAATGCATCGGTCGGCAAACATTTTTCGGAACGTGACACATTTTTGTGCGTACAGCCGGCGTTCATCGATTTATAAGACGTTATCACGTCAAAAATCACAGAATAAATGATATATAATATATATATATATATATATATATACCACGACGTGACAAATAGCGATATATGCTACGTTGAAGCATAATAAATACAATTACACGTGTCAAGACCTGTTTAATTATTCTGTATCTGTGAAACGCGATAATTTTAAATGTTATACCTACGTATAATTTTGTAGTATAGCATACAAGATTTATAAAGACCTATTCACTTTAACTTTATAAACACCTGCATTGAACCTTACTCTATCCCATTGCCGAGCGTAATAGGAATGATAGCCCAAAACATTTAAGTAGTTCGGTAACTGTCTCGGTGCTGTAACTGTTCGAACTCTCGGACGGACCAGTAATTTTAAGTAAGAAGGTCGAAGTTAGGAAGTTCCAGTGCTACACCTTCTACTTTGTCCGTTCACATTGACCGCCGCAGCCAAAAATCCGTCTGGAGACCATTAATATTTCTTCGGGAAGACAGAACATCTATAACGAATAGATGACCAACCTTTTAGTTTTGTGGTTAAATAAGCGCCTTATATGTACCCACATCATATTAATAGTTTATGTTTTAAATAGCCTGGGCATATTGCTTAAACCCAAAAAAATAATCTGTGAATCCTATGATGCGTATGATATTTTATACTAACAACTGCAAAGAAGACACACACATTATTACATCAATAATATTAAATAGGGATCTCGTAAAAAATACCTAAAGCATTCCACAGAGAAGATTGTGACTTAAATCAACATAAATTACAAATTCTGTCTTAAATATTTGGTGTGGTATAATGCCCTTAACATCTCTTAATACATAAAAATATTATAAGTAAAAGCTAATTAAACTATCCAGTAACTCTTTATTGTCGTCCTCTTAACAATGCCAGGGTGTCGGTCGTGCGAACACTGAAGCACACGGCGGGTTTATTTAGTGGGTGAGGGCCCCACACTACCCTGTTCATTGCCCCGAACGACAAGGTGTGCGGTTAGGTACACTTTTTCCCGCCTAAACAAAAAAAGTGTGTGGATCGTGCACCTTAGTGTATAATGCAGCTTCTGCAGATGTATAAAAAAGTCTATATATCAATTATAAGAGGCAAGGGAAAGAAATATTACAAACTAAAACTTTATCACAATGAAAGAAACTAAAACGTTATTACAATAAAATTGAACACTTACCTATAACAACCTCGTTAGTTAAAACAAGTCAAACAGGTTATTTAAACTTGATGTATGATAACACGTGATTTTCATTCAAAGGTAACAAGTATTTTTTAGTTAAATTAATAGCTAAACATGCATATTTACCTACTTCATGCCTACACATACAGATTTCTATAACATTTATTTGGAAACGCAACAAGCGTCATACTAACAAAAAACACACTGAGAAAAATAAAAAGGAACATTATAAATATTTGTTACGTGTGGGAATCTTATCCACTACCTATGATAACGTCATCACTTAATGCTATGCTATTTGTGCGACGTATTTCTGAACTTAAGCATATCGAACCTGAATATACTTAAGTCTAAAATGAATAGAATATGTTATTGTTATTAGTAATATACACAGTAGGAACGCAATGTAGATTTTAGTAACAATCATCCAAATGGTGGTTACACGTTTTGTTACTCGTCACGTCTCATTTACGGCGGCAAAAAGTGGACATTGGAAGAATGTATTATAATATGCGTTCTATGAGTCTATATGTTATGAATTAATGCGCATGCATGTAAATTGAAGGCATTTTCAATTAATGAAGCTGGCTAAGAGCTATAAATCATTTAATTGGGTTGTACTTTGTACGTAATTAAAGTATAAAGTCGCTGTGTGCGTCTGTCTGTTTCTTCGCTTTCTTTCACTAAAGCATACAACAAAATTTTTAAACTAATTTCTCTGTCGTTTAGATACTAATTTTCCATTTAGGTTAACCTAGTAAGTACATCCTTCCTAATTCAATTATCCATTTTTAATAAGCAGATAAATTAATTAAATGTTTAGTAATCAAGTAACGGAAAAATCCATAATAATTATATATTATTATATTTTTATCTCTTAAGAGGTTAAAGTAACGTATTAGAGACTTTTTAAAGAAAATAATAATTAATTAACTACATACAATGCGTCCATCCATCCATCCATCAGCCTTTCAACGTCCACTGCTGGACATAGGCCTCCCCAAGAGAACACCACAACGAGCGGTCCCGTCATGGGGGATAATGCCGTAATTGCCACGCTTGGTAGGTGGGTTTATTTACTGAATTTACTGAAATTACTCATAAAAAGCTGCGATATAATTACATTCATCAAAATAATAATCATAAATTAGCATAACAAAAAATAATGACGGTTTTTTTTAAACAGAAATACCACTACCAAACAAAGCCTTTTAACGTCATCTTCATTCAGCCCACGGAGTACGGAAAATTCAGCCACAACAGATAGAATTTTGCATTAATGTTTCCGTCCGATTACATTCTGCGAAAAGTATTTTCCGTATCTATTATGCTGTACCACCTAAGACTTGCCATTCATATAAATAATCCGAGGGAATGTGGTTAAAGATGAGAGTTTCCTCATTGAAAAGAAGTATTACCTATACAATTCCGGGGCCCAGCACTGAAACTCAGCCAATTGAAGGGATTCTGCAATGAAGTCTCGAAACGTTCTGGTCTGAATTCCAAAGGATTCTCATACAGATCTGGATGTCGATGTAGCTCGAAAATGTTTATGACTACTGTAGTTCCTTTGATCAACTTCAAACCCCCGATCTCTGTAATATTTTAATATTAATTAGGATAGGTCTATATAATTTCTACGACAATTCGTTACAACAGGCTGATTGATTGATTGACAATAAAAACATTTTGTGACGTCAGCAGCAGAGCAGGAACTCCGAACTGCGAATCAAACACATTGCCCTATCCTGATAGATCTTGGTCTCATAACTAGGCTACCTCTACCAATTATAGAGGAACACGGGGGAATGGGAACCACAGGGTAATGAGAGCTACTCGAGTTTACGTACACTTAAACAAGTTAGAGCCCTTTTTTGACGCAATACGAGGAGGACGTGGGAGTGGTATGTGTGATTCTTCGCATCGGTACTTAGTTCACTTTTAGTGCACAAACAGACTGTGTGTCGGTTTTTCAGGTGATCGATTAATTTTTTTACGATATTCAAGAACTAATTGTGAGTAATAAAAATATTTTAATATAAGTAGTTGCCTATAGATTTATTATTAGAAAATTGGATAAACAAACAACTGTATTTTGATAATAATTTAAAATCTTAATATTTTGGGGAATGGCCCAATTGCTGACATGCTCAGCTGGAGCATGTCAAGTGATAAAGTAAAAACTACTCAGGTATTAAAAAGTGTTGTTTGTAAAAGTTATTGGAGTTTTATCTTAAGTGGCGCCAATTCCCCCGTGCTCCCCTTCTCCATGTCCGTTACAAATCTATCCCGAATCAGGTATTTAATCTAGTGTGGGTGTTACTTTATTTGATTGATCCTTACCGCAATCTTTCTCTACTAATCGCTGGATCAATGGCACCGGTGGATATAATCGCATTGACTCTTTGATCACTAACTCCAAGTACTTCATTTGATGAAGTTCACTGAAAGGGAAATGTATGGTTAAAGTATCAGTAATACGGACAAAGTATGCACACACTAAACTATAGTTTATTAAAGAAATGTTAATGTATTAATACATAACCTAGGTTTCATCGCAATTAGTTTAATATTATAGTATAGATACTAACAAAAATACGCCTGTATTCCCTGAAGGGGTAGGCAGAGGTATATTACACACCCATGTTTTGCCAGCTATGTTTAAGTCCCACGTAATAGGGGGCGGGCATATTGCCGTCTACCGGGCACATTTCTAAACTCCGGATGCTACCGAGAATTTATCTTTTTACGAAAATGCTCAATATTATTGCCTGATCCGGGGATCCAACCCGAGACCTCGTGATCAGCAGTCACACTACCGCAGCACCACAGAGGCATTAAAAAATACATTCAATAGTGTCAATATTTAGAAATTAGTAATCACAGATATCACTGCTTAAATTTATTTTATAACTAGATTATGCCCGTGATTGGCGTGAACGTATATTGGGTAGTGATCGTGATGACGTCACTATACCGAAGTACGGCACATCATTGGTGTCTATGCAAGTAATAGCTATCACACAGGTACCATCCATTTTTCTGGAGTAATAAACCCATGTTCTTTTCTGGATTCCAGACTATGTGTATTCCTAGTGATCGGTTCAGTAGTTACGGCGTAAAAGCATAACAAACAAACAAACTCACTTTTACAGTCATAATATTAGTATGGGAGTATGAATATTCTAAAAGTTATAATCACTGGTATGTGGGATCACGGCCCATGTCGTCGCCAAAGACAGTCTTTAGTTCTTCATAGATTTTATCTTGCACCTGTCTGTGTTTCGACAAACAGTACAGAATGTAAACAATTCCAGATGTGGTAGTATCGTGACCCTGTAACAATATAAGTTGTTACTATTTTGATATATTTATTATATTTTTTAAGCATTTGACATGCTTAGCCATATAAATTAACACAAAGTGCGAAAATGTGCAATTAACTAAATAAAACGCAGGCCCGAGTTATTGTCCGACTGAATTGGCAAAGCATCTGAGACGGTATTCCAGGAGATGCAGGTTCAAATCCTGCTCGTGAATGTTATTTTTAATTTCACATTTTCGCACTTTGTGTTAATTTTAGTTGTTACTTTTAAAGCGGTGATCCATTGGCTCATGGCGTGCTCCCAGACGGAGTTACTTTGTTACTTGGGTATACTTTTACATTAGGAGAAAGAACAAAAAAAGAAAATACACCATAAAGTGTGTCAGATATTGTGTTTAAAGCAGTTTATTTTTATAGTCTCTGCTGGTGTACTTCCATAGACAACCATGTTCCTTAAAACATTGTATAAACTCCAATACAAACTCACGACGAAACGAGAGTAAATCCATTTTTCTAGCCACTGGCCGTTGCCGAGCAGCACGTGCGGTTGTCACAAAAGTCGCAAAAAGACTGTCAGCTCGCCGGCTCTCCTGATCCATAGGCGGTTTTTTTTGCACCGCGGACTTGGAATTTCAAGCATGCCCAAAGAGCCAGCGAGCAAATCCTTTTTTAAGTCCTTTTTTAAGTTTTTAAGTCCGCAGACTTTTAAGTGCTCCATTGGCGGTTTAGACCTTTGGCTCGCGAGTTTGTTGGCGTACCGGCGGTTTTGCTCGCCAATGGATCACTGCCTTTATGTTACCTGAATATTGACAGTGTCCGATGAGACATCAAAATAACTACGCCTAAATAATTTGTTACAAGTTGATATATTTTGCAAGAACATCTAAGCTGCATAGTATTTTTAAACCCCCCACGTAAACAGAAGTGTTAGAAGTTTAATATGTGTGTTTAAGTGTGGTATAACAGCTTCCAAACGGCTAAACCGATTTTGGTTTACGAATTTTTTGGTTCAAAGGTAGTTTTATCGAGTGTTAAAAAAACACTATAATCTAAAAAAAATTGGAAATTCCAAAACTGCACGCCACATAATCTTCATTTTTCACAATAAAATTGATTATTTGGTAAGTAACTATTTAATAATGTATTGGTCTTACTAAGTAGTTTTCAATAAATCATATAGATAGTGCTAATTTCAAAAAGTACTAATGTGGGTTTCATGTCTTATACGCCATCTAGCGCTAATTTTAAGAAGTACTTCTATGTTGGTATACCTATATAAATAGTACTCATGAAAGGCGCTGGTTTTAGTGTCGCGTCGAGCGTAAATATGCAGTATTTTTTTGTTTATGTAATAACAATTAAACCACATCAAATCAGACCGTGAAAAGTAATAGGGCTCTATTCAAAGTAATATTCAAGTTAAAAATTTAAAAAAAAGACTCGATTAGTAAAGTATTTCGGTTGTTATCGTGTTAACATACATTACCTACAACAAACGGACGTCCAAGACAGAACTTTTTTAACAGTTTTTTTAACTAGTTTAAATAACAAAATGGCATAAAAAATATCATAAGTATCAAAAATTGTGTTTTTTCTTGATATACAGTCGTGGTCAACTAATCACTAGTTGACCCAAATTGTGAATTAAATTTTTATTTTCCAACGAGTACAGAACCAAAAGATCGAGAAAAACAACTCCGCAAGAAAATAGAATGATAACCAGGTTAGCTAAGAAAGATCCGTTTCTATGCTCTATTTTAATAAAACACGAAGTGTTTGGGGCAGACGAAAGAGCCGGTGTATCAGCGAGGACCTTTCGACAACGTCTTGTAGAAGCAGGGTTGTTCGGAAGAGTAGCTCGCAAAGTACCGTTGTTGAAGAAAGAACATAGAAATGCTCGTATGGCATTTGCACGTAAATATGGACATTGGACCTACGCCCAATGGCAACATGTATTATTATCTGACGATACCAAGGTTAATTTGCTTTCTACAGATAGAAGGCAATATGTACGACGTCCTGTAAAAGCGGAAATGAATCCAAGATTCACAAAAAAACAGGTGAAACATGGAGGTGGAAACATTAAAATGTGGGGTTCATTTTCTGGACGTAGAGTGAAACCTGTGAGGAAAGTTCAGAGTAACTTACACCAATATCAATACAAGGCAATATTGGAAGAAACTATGCTTCCCTATGCTGAGGAGCATCTCCCTATTAAATGGACGTTTCAGCAGGATAACGACCCGCATACCGCCCGTTCAGTCAAGTCGTTTCTTACCAGTCAGTCAGTATCGGTGCTAGATTGGCCAGCAAATAGCCCGGACCTCAACCCAATTGAGCACCTTTGGCACGAAACCCAGAAAAAAGTTGCCACTTATCGTACTACAACTTTAGATGGACTTCATGAAGCTTTTTGTGAGGCATGGGCAAACATTCCTGTCGAAACATGTCAGAAACTGATAATGTCTATGCCACATCGGTGTCAAGCGGTAATTACTAACAAAAGTTTTGCTACTGGGTATTAATTTTACACGTAATAAAATGGAGCTGTTAAAGATATTATAATACTGCAGATTATTAGTTTTGTTTAACTCTATTTTTCATTATACTTTACTGTCCTTAATTAAATGTCCAGCTACAGAATAGTACCTTAAAATTTAATATCTGTTTAACCTTTGATATTAAATACTTTTATCTATTTATTTAATATTTTATTTACAGCCATTTATAGCATAATAATTGGACCAAATTATGCAAATAATAGGTGCTGAGAAATCAATAGGTTTTTATATTTATAAGTACATAACCGGTTATAGCTCTTCACAATCTTGAATGTCCCTAATTAGTTGACCACGACTATATGTGTGTACCTATATATTGTTTTACAAGTGCAATATATGATAAATAGAGACATATTAAATTTGTATATTTGTATATGTAATTATTCAATTCTTTCATTTCTTTTTCCTTATTCACAAATAATTTGCACTTTAAAAAGTGTCGGAGCATGTCAAATGCTAAGAAATATAGATCAAATATGTTTAAAAAATCGCGCCATCGAATAATACGAATCTTAATTGCAAAATTAAACTTACTATATTGGATAATTGCATGTAAATGCGTTTCCGATAGATGGCGTTGGTTGTTAAGACAAATGTGATAAGGAGATTCGGATGATCGAAAGATCTGTACTATAGCTCAATGGCTTAGAGCACTTCCCCGGATCGGAAAAGACGCGGGTTCGATTCCCGCTAGTACAAAAAAATCTCTTTTTCCTTATTCACAAATAATTTGCACTCTATAAAAATGTACTTTATTAAGTCTATGTGCACAATTCTTCTCATTCTTACAATGCACACACACATACACACACTTCACACACACCGACACACACACGCGCTCACACTTCACACACACACCGACACACACACACGCGCTCACACTTCACACACACACCGACACACACACACACACACACACACGCGCGCACTTAATCAAGAGGTATATCTACAGCTAGATTCAGATTATTTATATAAAACATTCTATTTGAGAAAACAAAATAAACTAATTATAAATTAATAGTTGACAAGCAAGTAAATGATACAAAATCCTCAAAGTTGGAATGCAATTTAAATGCTACCAAAGTATATGTATAGGATTACAGAATATATATCCGCCATCATAGTTATTTATCTATATCCGCCATTTTTACTATTGATAAATATAGAGATGCAAGCAATGATATTGTATATATAAAGAGGAAGAGTGCTGTTTCTAAATATTTTTAGTGATTTCATGTTATTCATTGTTTGCAAAGTTTCTAATTTTTACGTATTTAGTTATAATTAACATTGTTTTATTATTGTTATATTGAAGCATTCGTGGCTTAAAATTTGAATGAACTTGTCTGAAGCAACATTGACTGTTTTATACAAATGTTATCTTACACAGGAGCTGGATAAAAACAAGTATGTTTCAAAACCGAATGATCCAAATAGATAGTGACAATATGTCATTGAGCTGTGAGACTGTAATTAGCTAAACAAATTGCTCAACTTTTAAAAATATGTGTCTTGGTTGTATATAGTGGTACAGTCTTGCATAAATGGACCGCCTCTAGTGTTGCTAAGCTCTATAGGCTACCACCTACCATCGGGTGGACAGTGTGCTTGTTTGCCAACCGCAGCTTAAAAAATATATAAACACTAGTTGTTTTCGTCTGCGTGGATCTCAGAATTGGTTCACTATATAATTATAAAATATGATGTTCTTTATACAAAAAATCAAAAGTTCCTTGAAAGGCTACATTTTCTGTAACGAACTACACAAATTCCTGATGAAATTACAAAGTAATTGCGCTATCAAATCACTTTATGCAAATCTAATTTCAAACGACTAAATACTAATAGAAATAGCATCATGCTGTATCGCAGTATCCGCATTCATTCTCGAAGTTTCCTCAAAGCCTGAGTTACATTGAAAATGAGGTAAACACACGCGAAAAATAATTTAATACTAGAACAAATGTGTAAAATAGACAGTGTTTGCGAGCGGGGATTCATTGTCTATTTCACATTTTCAAACAATTTGTTCTAATCGTAGACAGAGGATATTAGAGACTCGTCATTAGCGTATGCAGTGTCGAGATAGCAATAGTTTGACATATTATAACCAGAATAATTTTAAAAGATAACTATGATTAGGTATAACTTTGTAGACTAAAAATGCACTACCTGTTTTAGCCGGATACAACAATGGCAGGACAAAAGAAATTGTAGTTATTCTTATATTTTGCTTATTAGAACGTGTAACATTAGCGTATATAACGTGATTAATGAAGGTTTTTTTTTCTTAAATATAAAAACAAGCTTACATACCGATGATGGGGGAATTTGACCCAAGTTGACCACCTTATTGTTGGGACCCAGTTGGTTGTTGGGTCCAAATAAAAATAATGCATACGCGAAAAGGATACAAAACTTATACATGTGTCTCGCTTACTCTTGCTAAGACCTAATATGTGCATCATTTTCTTCATCGTTAATGTCAAAATAGTAGAGTGTCTATAGTATACTTAGTCTATGGTTCTAATAAATGGCTGAGCATGCCAAATATTAAAAAATGCATGGCAATGCTGCGAGCCTTCTGGGTACGTTGCCAGTAGTCAGTGATGCGGATGAATTTTATGATGCATAATTTTAACTTCTTTCTTTTCTGTAGTAATTATTTTTTTAAAGTAACCGATGTCCCACAGGAGCGGCCCTCGAACCAAACCCTGCGGGATGCCGTAAATCGTTAACCATTAGAAGTAATTTTGTACAAATATCATTTTCTTTGTACTTATTTAATATTTCATCAAACACTTCGAAATGACACATATACAACGTAGACAATTCTTTCTCATTTTAAGTTACACGCTGCAGAAGACTTTTATAATAAAGGATTACAAAACAGACGTTTCAACTGTGTTCTTATACAACGTGTAAGCAGTGAATAGGAGTTACACACCTTCCTTACTAATAAACGATGTTTAATCATTGTTTAGTTATACTCTGGTTATAAAAAAAAATACTGGCAACATTAATTGAAAGCGTTTTAAAACTTATATCAAGTAAATTTCGGTTAGATTGATGTTTGGGCTGAGACTTATGAATGTATTTATGTTATACTTGGAAAGATGATTTTTATGTTGATTAATGTTTGTCTTGTTTATAATGTTACGATAATTGTGTTTTTAATAAACAAAAAAATGAATGGTTTACTTTTTTTTGAAAAAAGAATTCATATGCATGATAGGTTACTATATACTATATATTATTATTTTTATGGGTTGGAACGTTGCCTTCAAACTTGAACGTCATGAGAATGTAAACTTCAAAGTTGCAGATATCTGACATCTGATCTCCGCTTTGAAATCGAAATAAACGGAATTGAAATAATGTAGAAAACCTAATTTTATTTAATTTTAAAATTGTCTACCTCTAATTCACGAAGTTAAATTGAATACCTGATATTGTTATTGCGAAATATTGGCCAGTGATTTGATAAATATAAAGAAATAGACATGCTGTTAAGTGCTGAAGAACGTGAGCTAAAAAGCTCAAAAATATGAATAAAGATCATGGTTTAGCTACAGAAGAGCACAATGTTCCAAAATCAAACATATGTTAGAAATACACAAACTTTAATTAAAGAAGAAATGTCAACTAAATATTGAGAAAATATTCAATTAGATAACATATATCCACTAAAATCGATAATAATAATTAAAGGATCATTATATTATTATCATTGTTTTTCTCTCAAATCCTCACATACTACCTACATAATAGCGACAATTGCTTTAATTTTAATTATTTCTAATGATAGCTAGGAACTTCACATTTAAAAAGCCATAGATGATAAGAAGACGGTTTATTCAAAAAGTGTTTTAATAAAAAGTCTTCTCGAAGCTTGTCCAGATTATACTATTTAAAGTATGTCTACATAGACATAGACATACTACCAAGACATCTTGGCGGATTTTTTGTCCGCGTGGACTGCTGTATATAAATGCCACTCTCATCCATCCATCCATTCATCAGCCTTTCAACATCCAGGACATGGCCTCCCCAAGAGAGCACTACAACGAGCAGTCTTATGCTGACTGCATCCAACGGCTCCCTGTGGCTTTGACTAGATCGTCGGATCATCTGGTGGAACCAACGATCTAGTGTTACGCTGTCCAAAACCACTCACCACTCGAGATCCTTTTTTCTCCAATTGTCGTCAGTTTTTCGAGCGAAGTGGCCTGCTCATTAACACTTTAGCATGCCAACCCGGCGGGCGACAGACTCACTTTTATATCTGTTTCATATATAAAATAAGGATAACAGGCTCTCCAAAATCAATATCTTACTTCCTGTCAATGGCAAAATTATACAATAGGAGACTAGGGCAACACGCTGAAACCATAAAGCAAATACCTAAATCCGGAGTAAATAATTTGTTAAGTCATAGCAAGAATGCTACAATAATAATAACCCCATGTTGAATCTACTACCATAAGAGGTAATTTTGTATAAATATTTTTTTCTTGGTATTTGTTTCATCAAAAACTTCGAAATGATCTAAATAATTCATTCTCATTTGAATTTAATGAATACAATTTTAAGTTACACGCTAGATAAACTAGGGTCGTGGAGTATTTAGTGGTTGTGTAAATTCTCATACAATTCATCCATTCGTTATAACAGATGTATACAACAGAACTGTCAAAATATTGTTTATTAGTAACATTGATGTTACATATATTATCTCGTATACGCCAAATGTGTAAAATTTTATTAGTAAGACGGTAGATAAGCAGCGGTCGCGAGGTGTGTAGCGGTTGGGTAAATGTCATAGAGTTATGCACGCGTTATAACAGATGTATGCAACAGAACTGTCAAAATATTGTTTATTAGTAACATTGATGCTATACATCGTGTATACGCCGTGTATAAAAGTTTATTAGTAAGACGGCTAATGTTTATCCCATATGGTCTTGTAATACCAAACAAATT
Organism: Leucoma salicis; assembly: GCA_948253155.1. Lineage (NCBI taxonomy): Eukaryota > Metazoa > Arthropoda > Insecta > Lepidoptera > Erebidae > Leucoma > Leucoma salicis. The sequence goes on from OX411807.1 coordinate 22,742,622, forward strand.
TGATGCAAATTCAACCAGCTATTTAGACTTTTTTTTTTAGTAAGACGGAGAAACGCTTAAAAAAATTTACACAGTTTGGCACTTTTAAAATTAATAGGATGTAATAATTTAGATTATGCTATAAACATGTGATATTGATAATTTAATATTTAGAAAAAGTTGATGAAAACAAAACATAATTTTGGTTGAAAAAAATTGAATTCGATTGTTTACGTAGAAAAGTATGTAGGTAGTACCGAGTACGATCACCGGCATAGCACACACATCTGACTGAAAATGATGTGTAGGTACATTTTTTGCAGATTCATTTCATCACTACTTGGTGAATGAAAACATCGTGAGAAGTCCTAGAGATTTTCTCGATGACTTGTGAAGTTTATCCTAACACTCTGAAACCCGCCAACAGTGGGACAATACTGCGTTGAGAAAAAAAATACGCAGGTATATTTGTAATTAGCCATAACAATGGATTAATCGTAGAGCTCGAATGTTATCTATTTAAAAATATATTTAGATTTACTAACTGACCTCAAACATGAAAGTGTCAACTTCCTCTCGTATTTTCTCTTCATCAATTCTCTGCCCGTTGTTTTCAGCCAATAGCAATAAATCCATGAATGCTTGCTTGTTCTTAATACCTTCAAATAAATTACATCTTTTAGTCTTTATATATACCTAATAAAATTCATCACATAGATTTTTTTGTCACGATGCAACTACCTAATATCTGTTACCCAATATAATAACGATAAGTAGGGATGGCTTACCATATGTGAATGCTTTCCAAATCACATATTTTATTACGATGATTTCTTTGACCTATATGCAAATTAATTTATTAGCATATTCCTTACTATTAAATTATATTTTGGTAAAAATCGAAAAAGATACGGATTTGTGGAATAATAGAAACCGCGAGTTTCAATATGCATTAAGTAATAATTGATTCTGTAAATTCATTTATTAGATTTGAGTAATAATTGATTCTGTAAATGTTATGTTCTAGTGAGTAGGTTAGCTACTCTAAGTGGCGCAAATATTCTAACCTCAACAGAGGTTACTTATTTCTGCCGTTTAGGATAGATATCCTGGGAACCTTAGACTTTGAAATCTAAAGATTTAGCGAGGCGGCTTTTAGAGTCTACATCAACAGACCAAATTACTGTCTCGCCAGCCAGCGAGGTTATGTTGCCAGTACTATAGGCTCGTTGCTAGCTGTGGTATGTCACGAACGTTGACTAACCACTTGGTCTAAAATTCATTGAATTTCATACATTTTTTTTATTATACAATTAGTTTTATAGTAAGCTTCTCTAACGCTTTAAAAATATGGAGAAGAGTATCTTCAAAAGGTCAGTTGCATGGCGACAGCGATGGCTCGGTAATTAAGATTAATTTGATTACTAAATTATATTTTTCCCAAAGCATTGTTCAATTTTATGCTGAGTCTAAAGCGATTTCTTCAGCAATGTTTCGTGTAGTTTGAATAAATTATGTATATCATCTGTCTGGTACATGTGAATAACAATATTTTTGATGTGAAACATCTAATGCGGAAGGAGGGTAAAATTGGCTGTTAGCGTGGCAACGCTTTTATTGTTCTTGTCCCGTTCAAATATTGTAAGTTAAATTTGACACACTTCCCGGTTTTCGATTGAACTTAAATTTTACACGCATATGTATATAGCGCGACAATGCAATATTGTGATGACATGGAGCTGATCCGATAATGGAGCTGGAAGGTGGACATAGGAACACTATAATGAATCGGCGCAACCCCATCGAGTTTGGGCTCGTATGATTCATCTTGACGAGTACTTTGTCTCTTGGTGGTATCCAGGGTCTGATGATGAAGCTGGAAGGTGGCCACAGTAACTCTATAATAAAACGACGCAACCCCATCGAGTTTGGACTCGTTTGATTCATCTTGATTAGTACTTTGTCTTTAGATGGTATCCAGGGTCTGATGATGGAGCTGGAAGGTGGCCACAGAAACTCTGTAATGAAACAACGCAACCCTATCGAGTTTATACTCTTTTGATTCGTCTTGAGGAGTTTTGAGACTTTGTCAAGTTATGATCATTTTATTTCTACAAAATAATTTCCATGTTTCACATCTGGTAGTCTTCCCACGAGGTCTAGTTTCTTTAGCATTATTGAAGTGAAATTTCTTCAAACGCAACTCATATTTTTCGTGAACGGATGCAATGTTACGCACAGTTGCCGATATTTATTATAATTACTAACTGTACCCCACGTATTCTCTTGATTATTACTTTTAAATAATTTGGAGTACTTTAGCTTATAAAATATTTTAGTCACGTTTTCGTATCATATACCTCATCGACTCTTTGTTTTTGTTGTGTTTTTTATGACTTTTAATTTTGCTCGGTCCCTATAGACCAAATTAAGTAGCCCTTCTTTCTTTACTTTCTCTGGATTTAGTGCGTACTCCACTACGCAAGTCTCGCTAGCCCAGGTTGGTAGACCTCACAGTTTGTAGGTTTCCCCGCGATATTTTCCTTCACCAAGCGAGCAGTGATAATTTTTAAACAAAAATTGGATTGCACAGATTGCGAAATGACCCGACCTCCCGCCCGAGTGTTATTGTCTCGATTACCACATAGGACAACTATTTGTGTGATCCACAAATAGTTGTTCTGAGTCTAGGTATACCTACTTTGTATCTGCGAAATTGTTGGTTTGTAAAGTCTCCGCTGTTCAAAGATTATTCTATAGCGCAGGTTGTGGTTTATTAAAAAATAAAATAAAACACATAGTTTCGCAAAAACTCGAAATCACAGAGGTGTTTGCCATGCGAGGACGTTGGACTGGGGGTTGAACTCGCTATCATTGTCGTTTGTAATTTTTTGTCACAGTATAACAGGTGCAGTATAAAAATTAAAATAATCTATACTGTTTTAAGTTTTTATTTTACCAACAGTAGCACAAGGGACATAAGACAGCTTCTATGAAACATCAGTCAAGTGCGCGAAACCACAGAACTCAAAGTATTAAGTAGAATTGCCATGTGGTTGAGAGCGCATGTCGCCGATTTAAGGCTACAACCACATACATACACCATATGTACGCAATCACTCATACATAGGTATGATTTATGTCCAAATTGAACGTAATAGTCAAATATTATCGAACAGAAGAGGCGCAAGGTAGACAAAAGTTACAATAAAGCAGTGACAGTGAATTACTTATTAGATTTTTCGAGTAGGATATTTTAAAAATGCTTTTTAATAAATAACACAATTAACACCGTAAATAATTCCGTACAAGTTTTTTGACGAATTGCTGCAAAGAGATTTATTTTAGATGTCTTTACCGTTATTCTTCCTCTCAGATAGTACTCACCAATATCATTGTTTCCCGCTAAGGAAGTTATATTAGCCCTGCTTAGTTCTTCACGTCTTGCTTGGATCACTTTGAGAGATTGCGAGTGTAAAATTTTTAAAGCCTTATCTTGTCTCGTTTTATATGGAAGCAGATTAAAAATTGGGTCTTCACCAATAATAGGTATTTGCATTCTCATCGATATTATACTTGATACTCTGAAATAAAATATAGAAATAAATGACATCTTGTCGAAATTGGCAATGAACAGCTATCCCGAACATTATAGGTTCAATAATGATATAGGAGGATTATTATTATTTGGGTCTGAGATACAGTTTCACTTATAACCATTTTCAATTAGGAAATGGTTTAAGCTTAGGACTAGCTCTTTATTTTCTTAGTTAAATCTTTATTTAATATTTGGAACAATTTCCATTCGACTCAATGTTTACCACGCTTGTATTAGCTTCGGCTGTATCTATGTTATGGAATTTTTAATTGTGATTTTGACCCACTTCGATTCAATCGGAAGCCGACCGTAACAAAAAGATTAGGATAAGGCTAAGGAGATGATGATGATGACTAGTTACAGTTTATTTGTCTGGCTCAGCCCAAGAATTTTGCTATCCATTTAAGGTCAGATGGCAGTGGTTCAGTGAAAAATTGATCAATATCATTACATCGCCCTTCTCTTTTCTTCCGCTGCTAGTAATAGGCCTCCCCAAGCAAACGCTACAACGAGATATCCTGTGCCACTAGTACCGAATGGCTACTAGCAGCTTTGACCAAATATCGGTCCACCTGGTAGAAAGCCGTGTTCGCCATACACGAACCTATAATTTTTCTCCATCATATAGTCATATAGTAAATAACATTAGGAACAATAAGGTTCAAAAGATGATGATTACTTACTCTTCAATAGACTTCACGTATTCTGATTCACTATCTTTTTGTGCATTGATGCTAACGCCCATCACAGATTCTAGAACAAAAGTTACTACAGAAGCTTAATCAGTAATATATAAATATTTACGAAACTGTATTTTATCTAGGTATTTTGGCTTTGTAGCTCATTCTATATTATTATTCTACTAACGGTATTGGTTAGTATTTTCAAAATTCATCGATTACAAACAAATCTTTCATTTTTACGTAGCGTAGCTAACGTCTAAACCACAGTAACTATTTACTATCAGACGGGCCTTATGCTATGGTATAAAAACTGCATGTTATTTAGTTATTGAAGTTTAAATAAAACAAATGCGTTACCTGTTACGTTATCTAAAGCAGCTAATGCTACCATAGGAAATATATTAATTTGTCTCCCGTCGGCCATCTTTCGTAATTTCTCCGTAAACACCCTTTGGTTTTTGCAGAAAACTGGTAGGAAATTCTGAAGAATATTGAAATGGAAGGCAGGGGTTAAAAACTTGCGATGAGTCCTCCATCTTTGCCCTAGAAAATTAAGTTTATTATTTTGTGCATACTTGCTTTTACCTATGTAATAAATGTTGACATATAAAATTTGGCTATGAGACCTCTTCAACTATCCTGTTTTACTTCAGGTGGTATATTCTATGATTTATGTTGCTTTATTATGTATCGATGAAGAGCTGAGAGAGAGAGAGATGGATGAGCTGGATTAAACCAAGTAGAATGTTTTCCAACTGCCAGATTAACGTTATCAATAAAAAACACAATTTCAGCTTTTAAAATCATCAAAGTTTAACACATGTACTTGAAGCTGCAACTACTTTATGCAGAGGAAGGTACATTTCCAACTACGGTACGTCAATGCAATGACTTCAATCCCAATCTAAATATATCGCATAAAAATATCTCTTAAAAAAAAGTAACTACATTACACATGCCTACAATTTTCTTAGACTGTGTGTTTTTATTTAAATTACCTGTGGAGGTCAGCAGACCTTGTCCAAGCCAGCAATTAAGAAAATTATATGATATGCCCTTTGTAATTAACTCCATGCTTGTCATGAACGGCTGCAATTTAAAATGACACATTAACAATGGCGAATCTATATAAAAGAGTTGTAGATCCGAAGTTAAGCTTCATAAATTTAAATTGCAGTAAATAAAACATTACACACAAAAAGAGCTTCTCTCTCTTCCCTTTTAGTATTACTACCTATTAACGTTTAGGAGTTAGGTGGAAAAATGAACGTGGACAAATCTCTCCTCACTCGCTTCTATTTAAACTGTTTCATACAGGCAGTGTCGACACAGAAGAGCTCGTGGTTTAGATACAGCCTCGTAGATCGACTACACTTAGGTTATGCGGGGGTGATCGAGCTAGTCTTTGAATTGATGACTATTAACTAAATTATTATCATTTGACTAGGATTTAGATTTTTACAATCGTCTTAGTCGTTGCATTTCTTGCAATGCTTTTTCATCATGTGGTTTCTTAAGTAGTTTGGTTGGCTCTAAGTCATAAAGAACAATACCATCCAGTGTCTTTACACGACTTAGCGCAACATAAACTTGCGCCCTGGCAAAGCTTTTCTTGCCTAAGTCAATCACGACTTTATTGAAGAAGTGCGTTTAGTTGACGTATCCATATTATAATAAAGCCTTTCACCACGGTCTTCGGAAGACTCTCCGAAACGATGTGCTCTATTTCTCTATCTATTGCGCTTTAGGCGCTTATCTTTGTCATTTTCAGCCTCCTGTGCTCGACGGTTTCTCATACCAGATGCACCGAAGGAAGGCCTCCCCATCACATACCATCAACTCTAACCTACGCACCTATTCTATAAAAAAAACTCAAAAAAGGAAAAAAAACATTATTTTTAAATAAAAAAGGCCTTCATAAAATATATATAAATAATAAAAACATACACATATAATATATAGATATTTACATAAAATACATATATATTATATATAGATAGTAAGAACAAACATATTTTACGTTTCCATGCTAGACACCTATTGATATGTTCGAAGTCGGTGCGATGCGAAGTCCAAAACTGACAAAAACAATATCTACTTATACTCATATAATAACAAAAACAATACATTTACTTATATAATAACATTAACAACATTTTTGGCACCAACCTCAAACGTCTAGCACGGAAATCGTATGTAATACCAATTATTTCTTGCATTTTAGTTCCTGGGTGTTTTATGAAGACGGTTTTTTTTATTTGTTAATAATTTATCACAATATATTTATAATCCTTACTATTCACTAATATTACAAATGTGGAAGTGAGTCTGTTTGTTACGATTTCACGCTGTAACGACTAAACCAGTAGTCACCTTAAAAACTTGCATTCATATAGTCTTTAGCCCAGAAAACGGTTTTTTAACACGCAATATTTATGCCTAAAGCCTGCCGTAGGCCACAAAGGTGCAAACGAAAAAAATACCTATTAATACGAAGAATAGTAGTAAATTTAAAAACAAATATATTTATTATAATACTGTGTGTCTAGTAAAAGGAGGAACATCCTGGCAGACATTAAGAATGAGTAAGTCAGATAGGTAACCTCTCCTTATAAAACCAAACAGCATCGGAAGGTAATGAGAACTTATTGAGGTCTATTAGTATGATAGAGAGTAACAATGCAGATTATATCGAATTCAGTCTTTTCATTTTGAGGTGAAAGTTTCGTAAGATACGCGCTTTCGATTTTTCCAAATCACATGCGTATTTGTTAACAAGTTATCAATGACCAGTGAAGACAAACATTGTGAAGTAGCTGAATTGGCAAAGCATCTGGACGGTATCCAGGAGATTCAGGTTCAAATCCTGCTCGTGACTGTTATTGCGTGATTTCACATTTTTCACTTTGTGTTTAATGTATAGCCTGATATCATCCATAATATCGGACATAGGCCTCCCCAGACGAGCGCCTTAACATGGTTTTCACTTGAGAATCTTTCTTTCCAATGGTTGTCGGTTCGTCGAGCGATATGGTCTGCCCATTACTATTTCAGCATGCTTGCCATGTAAGTAACATACACGAAATTCTCGTCGCAGAATTTATCGCGTAGAGAAATACCAAGTAAGTATAGTCCCTTCTATGAAAGGCTTACGGTTTATCGACATTTTAAGGACGACGTTTCTGTTCCGTATATAATCACTGATATGACACAACGGTCGTCAACCTACGTTTTTAGACACTGTGGAATGTTGGGAAAATATCTTTCTTAGTAGCCTGTATGCCCGAGAAATTTGCTTGATCTCATTATCATGAGAATAAATAATACTGGTTATTTATTCTTATGCTGTGGCCACTATGGCCTAGCTCATGTTCTGTGGTTGTGATTGTGGACAATAATGAGTTGAAATAAAAATATGCTAGAAAAGCTCATGGCTCACCTCCATATGAATCGCATATGATTATTTATTTATTTAGGACAACCAATAATTGTTACATCTAAACCACATTGATAAAAACATAATTGGGAAAATAATACTAGGTGCACAATATTTGAAGGTGCCACAACATGCGTACCTAATAAAAATTGGAATGACATTGAATGACTGATGAATGAAGATGAATTAAAGAAAAAACAAAATTATATCAGTGAAGAAAAAGAAAATCTAAGATAAAACATGATGTGGTGTGATCTATTTAAAAAAAATAACTATAATAAATTAAATTATTATCAACTCAATTTGCTGCACAGAAACTGGTGATATGCTTGGTGGACCAAGTAGGAGTACTCTTTCGTTATTGTTGTTTGACCGACCGTGAATTAAGTATCTCACAATGTTTTGGTTGTAGCGGGAGATTGCCATCCATTCATTCATTTCCCATCCGCGAAATAAAATGGAGCACAATGGCTTGGCTGAGTCCATGAGTAATGGGTATTAGATGGGCCGTGACTCGTTTGTAACCATAAGCAATTAAAAACTAAGAATAGCACACCAAGCTTCAGATTGTTCAGATTGATTTCTGATCAAGGTTTCTAACACCCTAGGGGGAATCACACCCTGTTTTTTTTATTTTTTGTTAAGGTGGGAAAAATGTAGCTAACCGCCCACCCCGTCGTTCGGGGCAACGAACACAGGTTAGTGTGGGGACAATTCTAAAGCCGGCCCCACACGGCGACTGTTGTATATACCTACCCATAACTGTGTAATATTAGGGCCTAGCACCGACTCATACCATTAAATAACAAACTACACCATTCCGCTGCTTTCCATACGTACCTCAATATATTTTGGATGGGCCAAAACAAGAAAAGGAGTTGAGAACAAGTAAATGCGGCAAGCGTCACCATATTTGATACGGAATTTATGCAGCAAATTCAAAAATTCTGAAACAAATTTAAATTAAACCTTTTTATTTCTATACATACGAGTACATAGACTCACGCCTGGTTGTGTTGTTTTATTTCTAAAAGTAACGTAAATAAATACATATCTCCATTATATGACCGACTCATGATCCTTGATAGGCAGCAACTTGGTTATGTTCCTGACGTTAAAGTGGCCGGTTCTTAACAATAACTAGTAAGTAGGGTTGCCAACTATACTTTATAATAACGTATCCTATTTTATTTTTGGTAAATATACTTTATACTTTTGCATAAAAATAAAATAAAAATACTCTATTTCCAATCTTTATTGTGATGCTTAAAATGAAACATTTGGCTTTAGTCTGGACAAAGATAGGGTGAATTAAAGGGTAAACGTTGACTGAGCTGACTCGAATTTTATTGAATTTTATACACTCCGAATTAATATGTGCGTACTTATTTAAATAACTGAACTATTATCGATACTTTTAAGCTGAAAAAGAACGCGAAGGCATACACGATTTAAAATATTTACAAGATAGATTGAATATTAAGGATTTAATTTATAAGTCAATAAGATTGAAGTGATACAAAGGAATTCTACTAACAACTATAAAGATTTTTCAGAAAAAATCTATTGACAAATGGCAATATAAATTTAAAAATGCATGTGATACCCTGTGTAAAGAAAATTATTTCTTATTTCATCATCTATAGCTTATGATAAAAAATGAGTTTGTTGTTAATTTAAATTTAATATAAGATAACATTCAAGGACAATAAAAACTGTAAATAAAACATATAAATATTTTTTTTAAATACTTTTTTCTTCTTCCAAATACTTTACTTTTTCTGCTTAAAAAAATATAATACGTTATTTCTTCCAAATAAAGTTGGCAACCCTACTAGTAAGGTCGGTCACCACGCCAGCTTGAGTGTCACAGTGCGCTACTTATAAGACCGATAAAGATTTGATTTTTTTATTCTTGGGACAGCGTAAAATCTCGAAATTAACATATAAATATGGAAGTAACTCTACCCGTTTGTCCACTTATTACAAATATATTTTACAGTAATTACAGTGGTTGGTTGGTAGCACTATTTCTTACTGAATAGGTAAGTCACTGCAGGGGAGAAATAGAGGAATACAAATTGATATACGGCTTTATATTAACTTGAGATAAGGTAGCAATTTGACAAAATCGTATAACAAAGACATATAATAGCAACTAAAATCTAACTAACTAGTAAACTATAGTTACCGTCAATATCGTCTAATATAAAAGGCAAGTGAGGTGCATAAACAGATAAAATCGAAATAATTGAAGGCGGATGTAGTTCCACCGTCCTTATAAGAATTACAATTATTGATAGGTCGAGCTCCGTAATAGAATCAGCGAGGAAATAATTACCCTGCTTGTCTACAATTAAAAACGACACGCAATGTCAAGAACAAGATTTCAAGGTAAATAGTATTTGTACGGTTCTATTTACAACTAGTATATTGCACTACACCTACCTAGCTAATTGTTCATTGGAATCATAAACCAAATTGACGTAATACCTAATAACTTTTTTATAAAAAAAATAACCGAGGAAGGAAGGTACTGAAAAGGAAATATTAAAATTCTGCTCAATAAATAAATAAACGTAAATATTAAAATGATTATTTTTTAGTTCAAAAGCACCAAACAAACAAACAGCAAAATTAATGATAACAAAGTGCGAAAATGTTTGAACCCGTTCCTTCTAATTATTGTCACAGGCTCTGCCAACTGAGCCTATCGTGACTATGGGGTTGTTGTGGATAAAGACAGGCCTCGTGGCGTAGTCGGCAGTGTAACCGACTTCTGTGCACGAGGTCGTGGGTTCAATTCCATCTCAGGACAATTATTTGTGTGATGAACACAGATATTTGTACTGCGTCTGGGTGTTTTCTATCTATTACCTATATACTATTATAAAACTGTAACATAACTATATCTGTACATTTAAGATATTTGAGAAACAATGACTATAATATAGGCGTGTCTAAACACAAAACGATTTTTTTTAGATTTTTTGTCTGTCTGTTTATCTGTTTGTGTATTCGCGCATCAAGCAAAAACTACTTAACGGATTTTGTTGCAACTTTTTTTAATTGGTACCTCTTGATTAGACTTAAAAACTGGTATACGACTTATCTCGCCACTACATCGGGAACGAGAGATATTACAAAAAAAAAAAAATTACCATTGTAAGATGTTTTTCTGTACCTACCTAGGTATTGGTACTTATATGGGAAAAACCTTTTCTTTTAAGCAATACGAAAGTCTTACTTACTAGGTTATTATTCCAAATACGTACTTAAAATAGCAGTTCAATAAAAAAATAACAAACTGGCTTAAAGCACCCAAGTAGTAACATTCTATTTAGATTTGATTAGATTTACATTAATAACGTAGCCTATTTTGTGTAACATTACCAAGTTCCCTATTAAAGAAACCGAAAAAAAATACCAATTTTTAAGTCCAAAGCTATCGAAAAATAAATAATGTATCAAAATTGGTTCAGCGAGTTCGTTCAGACACGCCTAAATAGTCTGATAAAGTAATTTTTCTGTTTTTTATTGCTTATGGTGTCAGATGAGCTACAGTCCAAATGATGGTAAATGGTAACCGCCGCTCATGGACTCAACTATAATAAGAGTACTGTCAAGCCACTGCTACTATTTCATTTTAAGGATATGAAAAGCCAAAATACTAAAATATATAACTTAGAGCTGCTTCCTAGCCGCTAAAAAGGAAGAAGGTGGTACCAACCCGCTTGGGCCCGATAACATGTGTGTATGCCCATGTGGTCTCCAAATCTACCACTAGTAATGCAATGTGTGATAATTGCTAACTTTCCTAATACGTCTCGCATGACACCCGCGGCAAAGAATGCGTGGAGTGGTCCGTCACCACAGAGTTTAAAAATGTACAGCTTCCAAAATAACTTATATCTAAAATGTACCTTTATACACAGCTCTGTTACAGATATCTATTATATATATATAATAAAATTGAAGTGTCTCTTTGTAATGTCTAAACAACAGGTTTTTAAAAAATTGAATCTATGTCAATTCGAAGTACCTATTGCAATAAAACGGCAATTTCATACTTTAACCCCTATTATTTTTGTCAGAAACAAACTTTACATAGGTATTATGTAACTTATAAAAATGCAAATGAATTATTGATTAGTAGAGGTATATTTACATTGTTTATATTGAATTCTTAGCTGTATTTATAAAATTCAAATTTACCTTACTCGAATGGTATATCAACGCACAACCACCATTAGTCTAAGAAGTTTGGCAGGTGTGTTCTTTGCTTACCACTGAATGTAACATCGTTCAGGCGGAGAGATGGCACGCGGCGGGTTTCTTTAGTGGGGCCCCACACTACCCTGTCTGCTGCCCCGAACGACGGTGTCAGCAATTAGGTACATTTTTTCCCGCCTTAACAAAAATTAAAGGTGTGTTCTTGGCTTAGTGTGGGTATCCATTTAAGAAAGAGTTTCCCGAAATTATTCCCCGAAGATGGTAAAATGGAGGGTTGAGTTTTCTATGATTCTTTTTAGCTCTTCAAAAAACGCACGCATTAAGCGCACGGCGCGGTAGTATTTACCTATTACTAAGTAGGTAGAATCTATAGGTGTATCAGTAATACCTGTGTATAACTAACATATAATACTTGTTTCTGATAAAAATATGTCATTTATTGCCTTCAGGCCACGTGGGTGAAACCGCAGGCAGAAGCTAGTTGGAATATATTATTATGTATAATGGATGTATATTCGATGTATTATATATATATATATTATTGTATCTATTTGAATCGGTATTCATTCACAATTTCAAATCTCATGGGTCTTTTTTTTTATGCGCGGAACGCTAATTATTTTTCTTAAATTAAAGTAACCTAAGTTACTCCATATAACAACAGCTATCTGCTAGTGAAAGTCTCGTCCAAATCAGTCTAGCCATTCAGGAGATTTTATTATCAGCGCAGACGTCACCCAAAGACGTTAAGTATGAATGTGTTATCGAAATTAGCAGTCAGGAGCAATTGTCACGATGGCTGAATTGGCAAAGCATCTGGACGGTATCCAGGAGATGCAGGTTCAAATCCTGCTCGTGACTGTTATTTTCGATTTCACATTTTTCACTTTGTGTTTAATGAGATTTTATTAACTAACGATTTCATGTTTTATTACAGAACTGTAATTATTTTTCCAAAATAAAAGTAGCCTTAGTTGCGTGCTGTAACAACAGCTATCTGCTAGTGAAAGTCTTGTCAAAATTGGTCCAGCCGTTCCGGAGATTAGCCCGAACAAACAGAGAGACAGAGAGAGTCAGATAGACAGACAGACGAAAACTTTAATAATTGGTATTTTGTTATAGATGTTGTGTGTTACATTTAGTAAAAACCTTCATGATTTTAGATTTTTGAGTGAAACTTTTTTGAAATGGTACCTATGGGGTTCTTCTTTTAAAAAATGTGCAACATTCGATTATCGACTTTCAGTTGTTTTTTTATTCAGCTTAGACAAGAAAGATGGATACTTCGAAAGTTTGAGTGATTTTTGAATACGAGTTCCGATGCGGATCTAACGCTGCAGAAGCAGCTCGCAATATCAATGTTGCGTTTGGAGACTGGACTGCTAATGAACACACCGTGCGATTTTGGTTTAAACGCTTTCGTGATTGAATTTTTGATCGAATTGTGACACGTGATGAAAAGTGGATTGATACAATGATAGCAAAACTTGCAGTGAAAGAGCCCCGACTCATGAATCGATCTTCACCATTATTGCTCCATGATAACGCGAAACCGCAAACAGCACGAGAAACCGCTTTAACTCTACAGGAACTGCAATTAGAAACCGTTCGTCACCCTCCGTATTCGCCAGACCTTGCTCCAAAGGACTACTATTTTTTTCGTGATTTGCACAATTTTCTACGTGATAAAAAGTTTTCTTCCCAGAGGCAGTACAAAATGCTTTCACACAGTTTGTAGAATCTAGATCACCAGAGTTCTATCGCAAAGGCATAAATGACCTTCCTATTAGATGGCAGCAATGTATAGATAATAATGGTAGATATTTTGATTAAATAAATATGTTAAGAAAAAAAACTAATTTCATTTTTTCAGTACAAATCAGCAATTTCATACTTTAACCCCTAATATATCAATTCAGAGATGCGCAGAAGGCCATGTAGAGAACCTTGCCCGGGGTCTCCTTGCGCTCTCCTTGAAAAAGAAATGTGTGGATTAGCCGGAAAACATACGTGACAAATGTGGTGGAAACCATTGCGCGGCAAAAGTTTACATGGGTCATAATGCTCTGATGAGCACAAATAGATGGCCATGGAAAGTCCTACAATGGAGGCCGTGGATGAACACCAGACAACGTGCAGCAGACAGGGTGTGCTGGAAGAAATTGGGAGCGGCCTATGTGCTGTTATGCACCAGGAGAGGCTGATGACGATGATGAATTAACTGGCTAGCTGTTACCCGTGACTCTTTCCGCGTGGCATTTAGATTTTTAGTGGAATTCAAATTTATTTTTCAAAATGAAAGTAGCCTAAGTTATTTTTATAACATCAGCTATCTGCCGGGCTTCCTCTCATGGTGAGAGAGAGTCCGCCACGCTGGCCCAATGCGGGATGGCAGACTTCACAAGCCATCGCGAAAATTCGGAAAATTTCGAAAAGTCAAGAGGTGAGTGCGGTGAGGTCTCGTCCTTGGACTCGGGATTGAAATCAATACCACTGTCTTTGTAGTCCTTGGTTACCGCTAGATATTACTGCTATTATATTTATTGTTTTTTGCTCAAATTAATTATTTAACGTAGGTAACTAAAGTAGTGTATAAATTTCCTGGTGAATCACAAACATATCTTTCCATTAATGCAGTTTGCAATCTGGATGAAGCTGATAATTATCCAATAGAGGTTTTAAATACTATAAATATGCCTGATCTACCCCCTCACAAAGTAGCAACTAAGATTGGTGTACCCATCATACTACATCGTAATTGAAACCCATCGAAACTTTGCAATGGTACTAGATTGCGAGTAGTACCTATAATTGCAAGGAAATGTTCTAAAAGGACTTTTAATATCCGAATGTGGAAAAAGTGAGACGATATTTATACCACGAATTCCTATACCTAAAAACGTTAAATTTTCTCATTAAATTCAAAAGACTTCAATTTCAATGGTTGCTTTATTTATTTTTATGAAAATCTACGTGGACGAAGTCGCGGGTAACAGCTAATACTAGCTGCATACATATGTATATATTTACAAAAAAAAAAAAAGCAATATCTGTATTCGATCCGTAATCTGGTACCCATAGCACAAGAATTAGGCTTAGTTTGGGACCAGAGAACGTTGTGCGAAAGGTTCGGGAATATTTATTTATTTATTAAAATTTTCCAAAAAGCAATCAACGAGAACATCAGTAAATTACTAAAAAGAACAGAATCAGGTGTTTGGCGCAGACTCAAAACTATTTTTGTACATTACATTTCTTTGGGCTGCGGTGACCGCTTACCATCAGGTAAGCAGTACATAAGTTTCTCACTCGCGTAGTAAGAAGAAAATAAGATGTGTTTCCCTAACTGCCCGCAACACCAAATACTTTGTTACTTGTATGTAAATATTATATGCATTCCTAAACAACATTGTAAAATATTATAGAGAGTGGTGTATATATCATAATTATGTATAAGATAGCCATTCTTTTGTTTACCATACGTTTTTGTGTACTTAATTATGAGTATTTGCACACAGCTGTGTGATACGAGTTACCGTATTACGATATAAATATAAGTTTTTGCAATTTTTTTGTTTTTTTTATTTCTTTGTTGTATTTTCAAATTTTATTTGGACCAACTACCCAAAGTTCCCTATCTAAGAAAAAAATATTATCTATTTCCACCCGCTAGCCTGTAACAAGTTGTACGTGATCATCAGAGATTGGAATAGGTACACTTCAACGATTAAGTACATAACATAGAGTGGATAATACCTGCCCTAAAATCCCAGAATCATAAATATAACGATTAATTCCGGGAATCATAATTCCTGCCAAATTAATTATTGCCCTTTATACAAAGTATTCATTTGTAGAATCATATTACATTTTTAAGGCTTCGGACAAAATTATTGTAGCCTATATTACTTCGTTAATTAAAGTAGATGCTTAATACATTTTAATACGTATACGTTTTATTTGAACAACGTACCATTTTAAAGATAAAAAATACTTTATTTTAAAGGGACGTTATCAATAACATGATATGATAATACACATAAGTTCAAAGAACTTCATTAGCCATATTGCTCGTTTTTATATAAAAATACACATCTAATATTTATGCTTAGGGCTGTTAGTTATAATAATAAGGTGCTTTAGGAATTTTATATAGTTTTGTATTAATTATTTCAACGTGAGTATAACATTTATCTGGTTTAATTTAGGATTATTAAACGACCATAATGGCACAGGATGGCCAAATTTAATTTACGAGTAGCCTTGACATTATTAGCTGTGTTATTATTTGACGGGTCTCGTGGCGTGGTCGGTAGTGTAACCGACTTCCGTGCACGAAGTCGTGGGTTTGATTCCCACTCAGGACAATTATTTTTGTGATGAATACAGATATTTGTACTGCGTCTGGGTGCTTTCTATCTATTACTATATGTATGTATTTACAAAAAAAAGTAGTATATGTATTATATCCGTAATCTAGTACCCATAGCACAAGCATTAAGCTTAGTTTGGGACCAGAGGACTTTGTGTGAAAATCTCCATGAATATTTATTTATTTATTTTACCGTTAGTCCTTAAAAATCTAGATGTATGAGGAAATAGACATAAATCTTAAATCTTTAAACAACATATATAGGTATCCGAGGAATTTAATTAATCAATTAGCTGATATTAGTAGACTTTACTCAAATTATATATTTAAACAAAATATTTATTTCTAATTGTCTACAACAAG
Organism: Leucoma salicis; assembly: GCA_948253155.1. Classification (NCBI taxonomy): domain Eukaryota; kingdom Metazoa; phylum Arthropoda; class Insecta; order Lepidoptera; family Erebidae; genus Leucoma; species Leucoma salicis. Next base: position 22,759,286 of record OX411807.1, read on the forward strand.
ACTAACATTAACTGATAAAAGTTTTACAATCAATTAGCTGATGGTTATCTCTATAATTATAATGAAAAATTTTAACTATGAAATAAATTATTTAAAAACATACCTGATGATCCAACAACGAACAAATGAGCATTCCCTAATATTGGCAGAGGCATTGGCCCGGGCACATTGAATCGTTTACTTTCATTTATAAACCGAACCCAATTTATTGCTAATAATATCACTAAAACTATCAACAGTAATAATATTATCATTTTGATTTAATGTGTTATTCAATATACCGCACAACCACTCTCGGTAAGGTTTATAATGGAAATGTGACTATGATGAATATTAAAGAGCATGTATTGAATTTATAACCGCAGTGATTAATATTAATCTTGATCTAAAGAAACGTAATACTGTTTGCAGAATAAAAACAAAAAAATCTAAGTAAAATAAATTAGAATGTAAAAACACAACATTAATAATGGTATGGTATGTGATAAATATACCTACATTCTCATTTATTTATTTTTCTTCCTAATTGTTAACTCGATTTAATTGCTGGGAAAATTTAATATTCACAAAATTTATATGATGTTTTTAGTAATCCATTATTAAATGACATTAAAATAGACATAAGATTAACAATTAAAAAGGAAAATAATAGTATAAAGTTAATAGAGTGTTATGTGACTCCACTATATAATAAACTAGCTGTTTCCCGCGGCTTCGCTCACGTAAAGTATTTTAAAGAACAAATTATTTTGGTCTATATTTTTAGCACGACATGCTCAGCTACTTTAAAGTACAAATTATTATTTGTGAAAAAGAGAACTTTAGTGCGAGCGGGAATCGAACCTGCGTCCCTTTCAATCTAGGGAAGTGCTCTAATCCACTGAGCTACCGCACCACCTTTCTGCCATACCCAATCTCCTCATCACACGTACCTACTTTAAAACAAAGGATGTGTGAAAGTGGAAAAATAGAGGTTTACTGCGAGTGGGATTGGAACCTGCATCCCTTCCGATCCGGGGAAGTGCTCTAGACCGCTAAGCCATCGCAGTCACTGACGACGACGCCCAATCTCCACCTCAGTATTATTTTTGATGTCTGTACGTTTCGTAAAGTAGGTATCCTAGAATCATACTTCAAACCAGAAAAAATCTGTATCCTTCCACGCAAGCAATAGCCTTTTCGATCGTCTTTCTGGATTATTCCCTTCGTACCTACAAACTGCTCCTTTGTGAACATCTGGGTGGTTATTCAGGTAATTAATTACTGCAGCTCTGTGAACTCCTTGTTATGTTTAGTGCTAGTATTTTTGAGCTGCTTCTTTCCAGTATCATTTGTAAATCTTGCGCGAAGTTCGGTAGGATTCTCCTTAAAAATGTGCACTATTATCAGAGATGTCTGATTGGAGATCGGATGTAACAGATCCATCCTAAGGAAGATATACATCAAAATGTAATTGGGAATGGTTTTGTATTGAACTAAACCGAAGCCTTTTTACAGGGTTCCCTTCTATGCAAAATTTCTCCTATTTGTGATAGACTTACAATATCGGATGTGTTGGTCCGGCTGCTACTAACTCATATAAACCTCTATATATATGAAATACTGACATATTAACAAAATATTCATCAGTACTATTATAGTTATTACCATCAGCATCATTAAACATAATAGAAAAATTATCTTAGTGGGCTACATGAGCAACTATCTCTTCCTGCACCTGTCTAGCCTAGACTTAGCTCATATAAGACAAGATTGTATTGCCCTTTACAGGCAAGATCCGTCAATGAAGGAAAAGATTTATATTTAGCATTTCAATAGAGCCGAAGGAGGACGCTTATGTAAAACCCTTTTCTTGTTAAGGAGGGTCTCTAACCACACACCCTGTCGTTCAGGGCAACGAACAAGGTAGTATGGGGCTCTCATTCACTAAATAAACCCGCCGTGTGCCGTCTCTCCGCCTGTATTGGCAGATCATTGGAATGGTACGACATTCCTTTAGACCCCTAGCTTACGTACAACCTACAGTTTGTTTAACGTTATCTCGTCATATAAGTGGCATAACGAAAAAATAGCCCGATTCAGAAAAAGTGCATAATGCCATCTATCGAACGTATAGTTATTTATAATGCAAACTATGAATTTAAGCAATAATAAAATTGAAATGTCTACTTATAATGTTTAAATAACAGCTTTTTACTAAATCCATATGAAAGTAACAGAATACAATTTTTAAAGCTTCTGTTTGACTGTTGGTTTCAGCTAATATCCATAACAGCTCGACCAATTTGGACAGGACTTTCACTGGCGTATAGCATATCTTACAAGCAGTAACTTTGGATACTATTATTTTAGAAAAATTATTAGGGTACCGCAAAAAATTAAAAACTAAATTCCACGTGAACGAAGTAGCGGGCTGAACTTAGTTTATAAGGTTGTTTACTTAAACTTCATATAATAAGATGCTTCAATATTGGATTTCATGCTTCTTTTAAAAATAACAAACATTTTATGCAATCTTTTGACCCCTAATTCACCCTCTCAGGGGTAAAAATTATAAAATCGCTGATATACGTATTCAGGAACATGTATATGAAATTTGGTGCTTTTTACTTTAAAAATGACGAACTTCCCATATAAACTTTTAAGCCCTAAATAACCATCTTGGTAGCATTTTTTTTTAATTCCATTATACATGTACATTCAGCTAAAAAGGATACGATTAAAATGGTATATAAAACTCTTGGCCAAGCACTAATAATATACTGTATCACAGTTTGGCGAGGCACTTATAAAACCTAACTCTTGAAATTAGAAAGAGCACAAAGAGCAGTACTGAAAATGGCATTATCTCTTCCTTTTCGATTCCCTACGGTAGAACTCTATAAATTTTGCTCCTTTCTCACGGTTCGTCAGCTTTATGTGCTATACTCAGTTCTAAAGCAGCATTCTTCACTATCTTATAATCCCCGTTTATTGTTAAAAAGACGCAAATATAATGTATGTCAGATTTTACCCTGTACACATTTTTCCCACAGATCTTTCTCTTTTCTAGGCCCAATTTTATATAATACATTAAATAAAATTTTGAATATCTATCCAAATAATAAGGTCGGCGTTAAAAGGGTTGTGCCTGAGTTTTTACTTAATCTGAACTATGATGAAACAGAATGTCTACTATAGATTGAAAAGTAAATCACATTAATATCATAGGAACATAAATACACATATAATGAAATCCACACAAAAACACACACACAACACACAATCTTTAATTTGGCGTGGCTACTGTACGTATCTAAAAAGAGAGTTCTGGCACCCATAGCACAAGTGATATCTTAGTTTGGCTGTCAGAGATAAAGTAAATGTAATGCAATTACAAATCAAAGTTTTGATAGCGATTCATCAATTTAGTAAAGTAATGTATTTTCCTGAAAATTTGGAAATGCGTTAATGTGATGTGAATGTTATCCTTCAACTATTAGCTATTAAGTTACCTTTGTGAAAGAAACAAATTAACTCCTCAGCCAGGTGTTCTTCATCACAGATTCCTTGTGCTCTCTGAAACAAAGATTTAGATACAGTAGCTAACTGTGATGGATGGTGGTGAGACTCTCCATTCAGGTACTTATCAGTATGGGTTTTCTTTCGATACACTGTATGACTCAAGGTGTTGTTGGAGTTACGGATTACCATAACATTTAAGAAAGCTAAAGAGTTATTTGACTCCAGTTCCATAGTGAATTGAATTTTAGGATTGATGGAGTTCAGATGGTTAAGAAATACGGTTACTTTATCAGATGGTAATATAGTGAAAGTGTCATCTAAATAGCGCTTGTAAAAACGTGGCGAATAGCCTCCATGTGGTCCTGTTTCATAACAGCACGTCCTCGTTGGCCGCCCGTCAAACATAGACTCTTACGCAGATCCAAATCTAGCTGTCATAAATTTGTCACAGCTCCGAGGACACACAGATGCGTTCATAACAGACTCATACCATTTTGTGAGTAAGATTAAACACCTTCATCTCGCTAACAATGAAACTATGGTGAGTTTTGATGTCCAGTCCCTTTTTACCTGCTTACCTGTGGAAGACTGCATCAGGTAGTTTGTGGTAGAATTTTTAAGTACTAAATATAAACGAAATTTTAAAACTTAAAGGAGTATTATGCTTATTTTATTATACTAATACTTTCTGATATTTACGCGAATGTTACACATTTTGAAATAAAACTACGTTTACGGAATCTATCGCGTTTACTTGATTTTACTACTATCCCGACGTTTCGAATACTTTACAGCATTCATGATCACGGGTGGACTTAGATGATAGACGTCCAAGGCTGATATGTTATTTCAACGGTCTCATCTACCCACAGTATATGATTTAACAAAATTTTTGGTTTATTTATTTTAACCCACCTAATATTCGTTTAGAAACACAATTAAAATATTTACTTCAAATTTTTTTATGCTTACAATGTATGAGACTTCAAGTTAGTATATTAAAATGAGTATAATACTCCTCTTTAAACTAAAATTATTTGTTTTTATTTAGTGCTCAAAATTTCCTACCATAAACTACCAATTACTACCAGTAAGAAGACAATCTTGGATATTAGTTTATATTATTAAACATATTGATTTTGCCAAAAGCTAAGACTAAAAAGCTACCAACGGATCGGAACGCGGCCTGACTAAGAAAGATCCGGCCAGAAAACTCAGTAGGCAACAACTGCTATGGATTATTAAATTTTGTACGGAATTACTGAAAGCTAATTAAGTTTAAAATTTTTTCAAAGCATTAACTAAAACTAATCACTACTGTGAGTTTTGTCTACACAATAAGCGCTAACTGTGTCTCGCAATCTTGTGGTGTGCCTTCTTGTATTCTGTTTGGTGAGGCCTATCACAGGATTCCAGCTTGATGGTAAGACCCAGCTGTCTTCTCTATTGAAATTGGGATGTTTCTTAATTTCAATAGCCTCACGTATCATTTCTAGGACGATATCGATGTTCTTTTGCGAGGATTTGAGGTTTGTCAAACCTAATGTAATGGTGGGTGTGGTCCTGTGTGTGCTCACAAATTGCAGACTTTGTATAGCGACGGTGCTTCACATCAGCTATGTGTTCTTTGATCCGAGTTGTCATGGATCTCTTTGTTTGCCCAATGCAGAACAACATGTTCTAAATAATATGAAAAATTTACTCAACCAGCACTCCGAAGCATTGAATCTAGAAGTAAAAACTCTGATACCACCTTGCGCAAAGCCACCTAAATTGTATGGGTTGCCTAAGATACACAAACCGAACGCACCACTACGACCTATTGTAAGTCAGATCGACTCACCTACCTATAAAGTCGCTCAGTTACTGGCCAAAGTTCTCTCACAACTCCGAGGACACACAGATACTATATAAACTGGAACATAGGGGTTGCTGAGCATTCTAGACGCAGGCATGGTCCTGTAAACATAGCAGAAGATTCTGATTCATTCTAGACGCAGGCATGGTCCTGTAAACATAGCTGAAGATTCTTATTCATTCTAGACTCGGACGTAGTCCTATTGATATAGCTGTCAAAGCTCCGAATTATCTTACAGTTTCTTGAGAAGTTGTCAAAGCTCTTCTGAAGATTGTCTTGAAGTTTTGGCTCTTCACTGGAGGCCGTTTCAGACATTTCAGGTGGGATCTGTTGGACTTCAGGGTCTGGTTCTGAGACCGGGTCTGACCTTCTAGAACAGAAGGGATTGTACTGAACGCTAAAGGGAGTGAACCTTTGTAGATGTACGGAATGCTAAAGGGAGTGGATCCTTATACAAGAACATCTTTTGAGGTATCCCAAGTGTTGCGGTGAATAAATCTCTAGGTAAAGACAGTAATAACTCTAGTAGTACTTAGTGCATACAAAATTTGTTACTAATTAACGTATTTTCTTATTTATTAAAATTTGTTTTGATCTGTTTCCTATTTAATTTCTTTTAAGACCCCTAGGTAGGTCCTAAATAATTGTGGCGTGACGGCTTCACCGTTACGCTACAATTGAGTACCTCTAATTTACAAAAAAATATATTTTACCGATCCCATCAAGTTATTGTTCCGACAAAGCCCTGGTTCTCAAAATTAATCTATACTAAAAAAAACATCTTCTATTCTCTTAGATTTAACCATTGCCACAGTTTTTCCACCACTAGTTTTTAGGTTATATCTCAGGTTCACGATATAGTAGCGGGATAATGTATACTAGTTTTTAAGTCTAATCGAGAGCCATCAAATAAAAAATAACATTGTATCAAAATCCGTTCAGTAGTTTTTGCGTGATGCGTGAACGAACAAACAGATAGAGAAACAGACAAAAAGTCTAAAAAACATTGTTTTGTGTGACACAAAAATTTTACTCAGGATGAGATAAGCTTTCTTCGGCATGGAACCCAGTGCTAGGAAAATATAAAAAACTAAATTTTTCGTTTAAGCCGCCGGTGGACATTATTAGTGTAGTGTGTAGGGACTTTAACAAATATCAGAAATGTGACGATGAAGTGAGGGCAATTACACCTAGTGCCCCCGGACGAAGCAGGCGGCGCCGCACATCGCCAGTCGACCCGTGACCACGGCTGGTGAAACCCAGTCAAAACGTCGGGAATAAAAAGGTATTTTACCACTAAACAGATACGCGTTAATTCCCGTTATAACCGTTTAAATACATCGCAATTATATTGTCTTGTCGCGTCTTTAATTATATACCTTGTCACATATAACTTGTAAATCAAGTTTTTAAACACAAAGTGAAAAATGTGAAATCGAAAATAACAGTCACGAGCAGGATCCTGCTGTATAGTGCTAAGCATGCCAAATGCTAAAAATATATATAAAAATATCTAAATAATTAGGTTTTTATAATACCGTGCCAACGTGTAGTTTTTTGTTGTCCCTACCAAGGTTATTTATGTTCATTAACGTGCCTTGAAATATTTTAGTACCTACCAAAGTAAGCAAATAATATTTATTTTTAATTTTTCGAATGGGTAGCCTCCGCTCCAACTTCCGATCCAACTTAGTAACAAAAAAGTTAAACTGAAACTGTCGGTACGAAGGAAGGAAGAAAGGAAAGTTACGACCATATTATTCGATGATGGCTCAACAGGGAGAAAGGCAATTGACTCCGTTAATAATGTCGCCTGTTATTCATTACCGCGTTTATCGTTTATGTTTCAGCCTTCAAGCTTTACGAGCTTTAGTAAAATAATTGAATGAAGTGACTTGCGGGGGATTTCTACAAGAAGATAAAACTAAGAATAGGTACTCTTACTCACGAAGATGTGGGTATTTATTGAGTTAACTCTAACTCAAAAGGTAATTTTACAAATAATATCGGTAATAGTTTAGTTTTCCATTCGTCATAAATTACTTATAAGCTGGAACTGAACAGCTTAAACGAGAATAATAAAAGAGTCTTCGAAGTTGCAAGAAGTCGAAAAGAAGAATCTATCTGATAACTAATGGCCAAGGAATATTTATACCTACTCGGCAAGCTGAAAACCATGAAGTTTTCATGGCCCACTCCCATCCTTATCTTCTAATTTTCTTGTTGATCATGGAAACTATGGGCTACCAGCGTTACGAAAGTTTTTTTTTAATTTAAAACTATTGACGTGATAACGTATTTAGAATTTTTTATATATATTTAGAAATGTTTATATACCTACATTTTTAGCATTTGACATGCTTAGCACTATACATTAAACTCAAAGTGAAATTTTGATTAATTTCACTTTGTGTTTAATGACGTGATAACGTCTTATAAATCTATGAACGCTCAGCACGCACGAAAAAGTCTCACGTCCCGAAAAATGTATGGCGACCGATGCATTGTTTGATGTTCGCGGCCACAAGAGAGCCGCGGGCTGAAGAGCGTCTGCGGCAGGGAGGCCGCCGTCCGCACTCACTGACCGACATCACATCACATTCTTTGCCCGAACGCGTCCCGGGCAACACTCGTATCCCAATTATTGTATAGCAGCACGCGCGATCGTACCTTTTTATATGTCCCATTCGAATTCTATCAGTATTACATTTTGTGAAACTCTCAGAAAACATACCTATATGACGTTACCTGTCATTAAAATTATCGTCCGTAAGCCGACTTTACAGAGAACCATATAGTTTTTTTAAAATAGGAATAATCTAAGACAAGCTCATATGTGTATGGTTAGGTAGGTATGTGGTCAAATACGTAGTCTTTGTCCATCGTTACTTAAATACATTATCAAATTATGTAGATAGCTACATTAAGCAATATGTGCGACAGGCTATATTCGTTGCTATTTCTTGATTCACACCACCCACAAAGTTTAATTTAAGCCGAGATCTCAGGGCACAATTATGAGTTGAATTTCACCAAGTCATGCTGGCAGGTTATAAAGGGATATTACTTTGCATGTTATAAGCACTTCATTAAAGTCAATGGCAGGCCGCGGTTGACACCTCTGTCATTATACAGCCTCACCTTTAATATGCCTTTAATTACGTGTTGGATGTGTCTAGCACAAGAAATAAGCACACATTGCTACTTAGGTATTTGCTTTAATACATATTTTGGTTTGCTAACATTAGTGTTTTTACAACGCGTATAATTCCATCAGTTAATCTGCAAATGTATGCAAGCAAACTGCAAACATCTGATAAGAACATACAAATTTGTTTGTGTTTGTCTGCAAAGAGATTACTCTACACTAATAAATTTCGCGGTTTTAGAGTGCGTAGATTTATTTAGTATTTTTGTAAGTGGTAAAGCCTTGCTTGTTCCAACTTGATTTCCGTGCTTCATGTCAGCCCCTCACAAAACCTATCGATATCCAGCCGTACGCCTAGTGTCACCACCCTTTCTTTTCAAGTGTTACCGGTTCCCAATTCGCGATAGCCCATATCTCCCCAAACTCAACTCAATATCACATGAAGCAAAAAGAGATATGATTCTACGGCGGAGTCCCTGTCCACATTAACAGTAGAATTTTCCAACATCAATGGTCTACACATTAATCTTGAAGAATTCCGTCAACATCTCGAGGCGGCCTGGCCTGCCCTGCTGATTCAGATAGGTGCCCCGATTCATCGACGTCTCGTATACCTACATGAAAGAAGAATATTTGCTACATTGCATACATTAGTTAAAGTACTGGGCGACCAAGCTCGATCCTTTATTTTTGTACTGTAATACTAACTTAGACTGTAATACTAATTTAGACCAACTTAAGTAAAACTTTTACTACTTACTTACTTACTTATCATCACGTCATCTCTTTTGCAGGGTAGGCAGAGAGTGTTCGGCAAGTAGTTTCATTCCTCCGACTATTCTTAGTAGACAGAGGTTAACCCCGGCGCTGATGGAAGGTGGGTAGCGCCAGGGTTAAAGTGTAAAGATTACACCCTATTATTATTTATTGTATATTTTAGATGATATTTCACTTGTCACGGACTTAGTATAAACATTCATCCGCTAATAGTTTATATAGAACGTCAAAGTTCTGAAAAAAACTTAAATGCCCATGCCCGCGGCTTCGCCGCAGCCAAAAGCTAGTTTTTAGTTTATATCTCAGGTTCCCGATATAGTAGTGGGATAAAATGTAGGTATACCAGTTTTTAAGTCTAATCAAGAGCTATCAAATAAATAAGTTGCATCAAAATCAGTTGAGTAGTTTTTGCGTGATGAGCGAACGAACAAACAGACAAACAGATAGACAGACAAAAAATCTAAAAAACAGTAGGCGTCGTGGGACGTCTAGCAGATGTGAAAATATCGAAATTATTTTGTAGAAATAAAATGATCATAACTTAACATCAAGGCGAATCAAACTAGTATAAACTCTATGGGGTTGCGTAGTTTCATTACAGAGTTACTGTGGCCAACTTCCAACTCCATCATCAGACCCTGGATACCATGTAGAGACAAAGTACTCGTCAAGACTAATCATACGAGCCCAAACTCGATGGGGTTATGTCGCTTTATAGCTGTAATCCTATGACCCCCTCTAGCTCCATCATCAGACCCTCGATACCATTTAAAGACAAAGTACTCGTCAAGACAAATCATACGAGCCCAAACTCGACTCGATTGGGTTATGTTGTTCTAAATTGGAGTTCCTATGGCCACCTTCTTGCTCCATCATCAGACCCTGGATACCATCTAAAGATAAAGTACTTATCAAGAAAAATCAAACGAGTCCAAACTCGATAGGGTTGCGCCGTTTCATTATAAAGTTCTTATGTCCACCTTCCAGCTCCATCATCAGATCAGCTCCATGTCATCATAATATTGCCTTGTCGCACAATATACATAAGCGTGTAAAATTTCAACTCAATCGGAAACCAGCAAGAGTCTCAAATTAAATTTCCGATATTTGAACGGGACAAGTAGGCTATAAAAGCTTCGTCACGCTAACAGCCGATTTTACCCTCCCTCCGCATTAGATGTTTCACATCAAAAACAGGTTTTGTAAACATTTTTGATCTATATTTTTTAGCATTTGCCATGCTCCGTCACTTTTTAAAGTAGGTACAAATTATTTGCGAATAAGGAAAAAGAGAATTTTTGTACTAGCGGGAATCGAACCCGCGTCTTTTCCAATCCGGGGAAGTGCTCTAAGCCACTGAGCTATAGTACAGGTGTTTCGACCATCCCAATCTCCTTATCACATTTTTCTTTTACGACCAACGCCATCTATCGGCAGCATTTAATAATGTTTAAAAAAAATCGCACCATCAAATAGTATGAATTTTAATTGCAAAATTAAACTTACTATATCGGTTTAATGCATGTAAATGCTGTCGATAGATGGCGTTGGTCGTAAAAGGCAAATGTGATAAGGAGATTGGGATGGTCGAAACACCTGTACTATAGCTCAGTGGCTTAGAGCACTTCCCCGGATTGGAAAAGACGCGGGTTCGATTCCCGCTAGTAAAAAAATTCTCTTTTTCCTTATTCGCAAATAATTTGTACCTACTTTAACAAGTTTTGTGTTCAGACACACCTATATAGCCATTTACAATCATTTTTTCTCAATTATCTTAAATGTGCAGACACAGCTCTGTTACAGCTTTATAATAGTATAGATAAAGTTACTCCAGGATGACCTAAATAGGCTATCTAAGTTGTATAAAAATTACATGACCTTGAATGTCAAAAAGTGTAGGTAAACATATTAAATTTACAAAAAAAACAAGATTATTTTACCTTCAAAATATATTATTAATGGTGACATACTTGAGGAAGTAACGTGTATCCGTGACCTTGGAGCTTATTTCGATAATAAACTAAAATTCAACAAGCACACATATACCTACATTATTACATACATCTACAAAAGTTGTATTATTTAATGCGCTGGCTGGTCAGGAGTCACCTTGAATATTTTAGTGTTGTTTGGTCTCCTAACTACAAAGTGCATGTAAAAAGAATTGAACGTTTACAAAAGCGTTGGCGTTGGCATTTGTCTTATGGTCAAGGAGTAGCTAAAAACATTAAAACCTATCAGGAACGTCTTTTACATTTTAGAATTCACTCACTGGAAAACCGCAGAAAATATTTGGATTTCGTTTTCCCCAGTAAGTTATGCACAGGTTTGCTTAGCAGTGCTAATTTGCTTAATAAAGTTCAGTTTCTCATCCCAAGAATTAATCCAAGATCGTGTAGAAAGATGTTGTTCTCTCGTCCTATATTTCGCACAAATTTAAGAAAATTCTGTTTTTATCTTTATCACGTATGTACTCAGATATTAACATCGGCTAAAGGACCTAGTATCAACTGCCGTAAAAACGACAACATCAGACAGAGACATTTCAGCTCGTACATTTTGTTTTTCATAGATTTTCACACAAAATAAATGTTGAACAATGCTCGATAGATGGCGTTAGTGCAGAATAAGTTAAAAATTAATAAAATACAATATTTTACACGAAACCACAGGAATCTAACAAAATTAATTATAAGTAGGTAGTAACACAAATTAATAATATAATATGAAGCTAAAAAGAAATGAATAATTATAGTTAAAAGCTTAGATTAATTATATTTCTATATGGACCCTCAGCGTTGTAAACACGTCAAAAAAAAATTGGGGTGAACTTTTCATCCCAATGCTTTTGTATGGCTGTTAGTGTCAATCATGACGTCACTTGACAAGGTCGTATCCAAGAGCATTAGTGTGTCATTTAAAATGTCAACGTGTGTAATTAAAGTGTGCCGAAGCTACAAAAGTCGGAAAATGAGCACTAAAGATATCTCTAATCATCGGTTAGTAACATTATTTCATACAATAACTGGCTAAATAAGTAATTTAAATATTCCGAAAATAAATTAATTTTAGCTCATATATTTTATGTGATACCAGTTTATGAACTTAAATTTCCCGCGTAATCTTGCAAAGTTGATGATATTTTAACGATAGAGAGTAATAGAAACATTACCTAACATAATTATTAGCGTTTTTAATGGATCCATAAAGCTGCACACTCGTCATTTTCGGAATTAATTACAATATTACTATTTGTAATATTATTATTTATTTTAATGATAAATATTGCTAACATTTTAATAAATAATTATTTAAATATATAATTATCGTGGGTTATAGTAGTATTCTCATTAAAGAAGAGGTTAATCGAGGATATATAAATCAGTTGATTCGGCTACTAACCAAGATGATGTAGTGAACTATCCACCAGAATTTTTAAACTCGCTGGATTTGCCAGGATTGCCATCTCACAATCTTCAATTAAAGGTTGGATCGGTTATAATGTTGCGAAATATCAACCAACCGCGTCTTTGCAACGGCACACGGTTAGCGATAAAAAAATTATTAAACAACGTGATAGAAGCAACTATACTGAAAGGAAAGTATAAAGGAGAAGACGTACTCATACCGCGCATCCCAATGATTCCGAATGATGTGCTGTTTGACTTTAAACGACTACAGTTCCCAGTTCAGCTTGCTTTTGCTATGACCATAAACAAGTCCCAGGGGCAATCATTAAGTGTTTGTGGTATTAATCTGGAAAACCCATGTTTCTCACATGGTCAATTGTATGTTGCCTGTTCCCGTGTTGGAAAACCATCAGATTTGTTTGTCTATGCGCCAGATAATCAAACAAAAAACATCGTATATCACAAAGCACTACAATGAAAATAAAACTGATTTTTGTTAATAATTATGATTCATATGATTAACAATAAAGAGATTACTTATTTTTAAATGCTTATAATATGTTTTATTTAATTATATTTCTTATTCACAACGCCCTATCACCAGGGTGACGGTTCTGTTCAGGAGAATTTTTTGCCCCGACTATAAAATATGTAGGAAGAAAAAAAATTGCACATTACAAATCATTTTATATTTGGCAGTACGAAGTCTGCCGGGTCAGCTAGTATAGTATATATATTTTTTATAATATATTAAGATTATGAGAGTAAATAGAAAGAGATAATTGACTATATACCTACGAAATATTTTGTAGTATAAGAATGTCTTGAATCTATGATAATATAATTTTCCCATAATTTAACACTACTACTGAAACTGGTATCATTACACACGCACACAAACAGAAATTGCACAAGTGTAATGACAGCTGTCATAATAATTCCCGCCCGATTTTTATGACGTTTATAAGAGTGACAGTCCATCTAGATATATAATTTAATCTAAGGTTAAAAGTAGTAATGATGGATATAACTCAAGCACCGCTCAACAGATGTCACTCGTCTAATATCCCTATCTCCGTATATTCAATGTACTTCTACTTTGTGATTTCATGATTTTTGACACCACTTAGACGAAGGATATTATAGACAAGCTATCAGCGTATGCAGTGTCGAGATAGCAATAGATAACCGGAATAATTTTAAAAGGTAACTATGATTATAACTTTGTTGACTAAAAATGTACTACCTGTTTTAGCCGGATAAAAGAATGACAGGACAAAAGAAATTATAGGACAGAAACAGACAGAAGCATAACTGCATGCTTATATTTTGCTTAAAATGTATTAGAACATGTAATATTAGCGTATATAACATGATTAATAAAGGTTTTTTTGCGTCAATACAAAAACAATCTTACATACTGATGATGGGGACGGTTGGCCACCTTGTTGTTTGGACCCAGTTCATTGGGTCCAAATACAACTAACGCATACGCGAAAAGGATAAATATACTCATACCTGTGTCTCTCTCACTTTTGGTAAAACCTAGTATGTGCATCCTTTTGTTGTCAATATATATGGAGTTTTGGCGGGAACACGAAGAAGATCATGTCGTTGCTCTGCATTATTTACCTAAATTTGTATTATTTCAAGTATTAATGTGCAAAAGTGGTGGCCTTTGGCTTATTAACTATTTTTGTATGTGCATAAGTGTTGGCAAGTGATGTAGTGCGACATAACGTGATTTTTCCTGTTGTCTCCAAAACTTCTTAGAAGCTTCAGTAAGGTCGCCATCTTCTTACTGGAGTGGGACTTTGACTTGACTGACAAATTTTATATGACTGACTTCGACTACGACTTGTTCTATGAATTAAACTTACCTGTGATCAGAGAATAATGTTTGTTACTGTTAGGCTGATGGTTCTGCCAATGCCTTTAAACAAATTAAAAAAAAAGTTGTCAATATAATAAAAAGTACTCTGTGTGTGACACTGACAACAGACAATCTGACATTTCACATTAGATGTCAATAAACTTCTTTTTGAAAGTTAAAAAGTCTTATGCACTCTTTTATTTAAAAAGGAAACAATGAAAATATCAGAGGTAACTTAATTAATAATTACTGCTATGTATATTGACATATTTGTAATACATTCATATTTTGACCCCAAGTTATACGTTGTCACACAACATAACCTATGTATCAAACCAATACGAAGTAAATTATGGAAGCATTGTTTAATATCACTGTCATACATAATGTTATTAAATGCCTGCGTTGAGAGACTAGTGGTGATACGAGACGTCAAAGACAGTCGTGTCAAATTTGATACCCATTCCATCTGCGGCCCCAAACACCGCACAGCACAAACCTCTGACTTTGTATTTGTTTACAAACATCACACAATATATAGGTCACTGTGATGGACTATGGCCTGACTTTCTTAGAGAAGTTTAGGACAGTAATGGATTGTAAAAGAAAAATGGGGCAACATAAACAATTAGTAATTTAAGCTTGTTACTATATCAACAAGAGAAACTAATTATTTTAAAATATATAATTTTTTTAATATACACTATATTAATTCCAGCTTCCAGGTGATGAGGACTCTGGCCCTACATGCAGAACTTATGTTTTCCAAAATGAAAGCCACACTCTAGGGAATGCCTTGAAATGTATAATAAATAGATAGTAAGTATAAAATGTTGATACAGATTGCATTACTTACATTACCTACAAATAATAATAATAATAATATTTTATTACTTACTATAAAAACATGTTACATCTATTACAAATACTCTGGCTTCTGTGCTAGTATAAACTGTATTACGGAAGCCAGTGTCTTCTCTTATAAATATCACAGTATTACAACATTAACCAAGCGATTTAGTAAAAAAAATAAACAAATTAAAATAAACAGAAACTAAATTAACTTACATAAAATACAAAAGGTGGGTAAATAAAGAACAAAATATTATGTAGGTAATCTAATCCTTAAAGGCCAACAAAGCTAATAGTGTGTATGTGTGTATGTGTGTGTGAGTGAATGTATATTTGGTGTGTGGTGTAAGTAAGCGCATGTGAGCGGAAGATGTTTAGTCGTGCATATATTTCAGAAGATGTTCGGTTTCTTCATAAGTGAGAGTAAGTAGCCAATTTTTTAATATATTTTTGCACCTAAATCGGGAACATGAGTAAATGTGTAATAATTTATTAACTTTATTGTACAGATGTGGCGCAGTCACATAGTATTGGCGTCTCGCCATTGTTGTTCGGTGAGATATTATAGGGCAAGCCTTTACTCGCCTACTCAATAATAACGTTGAATAGAATGTCAGCGAAGAATGTGTTTTTAATATCACTCTTAATATATAAAGTTGTCTGACTGTTAATAATTTACATTCATTATACAATGCTGTGGTGGGGTACCTACGCGATTTTTTTAACATAATCTTTAAGATTGCTCTTTGCGCGCATTCTAATCGGAGTATGCACGTGGTGTCGGTTCCCCCCCACGACACAATACAGTACTGTAACAATGATTGTACCAGCGCGGAGTACACCATAGTTAGGACGTTTGGTTTCGCACAAATACGCAAGAGTTTAAAAATAGGAAACAGTTTCCTTATTCGTCGTACCAAGAAATCTGTTTGAGCATGCCAAGTAAAGGTGCTGTCAATTATGGTGCCTAAATATTTTATGTCACGTGCTCTTGGAAGTGATTGACAATTAATACAGCTATAATTGGGTGTAGTGCAAATATGTGCTTTAATGTCAAAGACACCGTCAGCTGGTTGTGTGTAGGCTCTGTTAGAAAACGTAATATATTTAGTCTTCGATGCGTTTAGAGTTAATAAATTCGAACTGAGCCAAGCCATCACAGAAGAGATAGCGTGTTCTGCAGTAGAGTGGACCTGATCCCAGTCACCACCATGAACTATTAGCACAGTATCATCTGCATAAGATATTATGCTGCAGTTAGGTATTTTGGCTAAGCACAGATTATTAATATAAATTAGGAAAAGCGTAGTAAAACACTTCCCTGAGGCACACCGAACGTGGGACTTACAGGATCACTAATGACATCTCCTATTCTCACCATTTGAATACGATTTTTTAAATAACTATGGAAAATCTGCAGCGGCAGGCCCCTTACTCCCAAACTCTCCATTTTGTCCAAGAGTAAAGGTATAGACACAGTGTCAAAAGCTTTGGTGAGATCGAGAAATATACCTATAACTTTTTCTTTATTGTCAAGAAGTCTCACGACTCGTTCAGTAAGATCAAGTACTGCATCCTCCGTGGACATTGATTTCCTAAATCCATACTGATTATTTGCAATGATTCTATTACTTTCCAGATAATTAACTAGTCTAACATTTAAAACTTTTTCTAGTATTTTGGACATCGACGAAAGAACAGATATTGGGCGATAATTGCTGACACTGTGTTTATCCCCACCCTTAAATATAGGAGTAACCAGAGCTTTTTTAAAGATATCTGGAAAGACACCGGTAGATAGGCAAAGATTACATAGAACAGTTATGGGACGAACAAGTATATGACGTGCATCTTTGAGTATCAGAGCCGGTATTCCGTCGAATCCAGTGGCACAGTTCTTGAGACCTAAAATTATACCCTCTATTTCAGTTTCATCGGTATCTAGTATGGCCATAGACGTTTTAGGAGTATTTCCGTTTAGGACAGGTATATCGGTTGTTATACCGCTAGGGATATTAGAGGCAAGATTAGCTCCAATAGTGGCAAAATAGTCATTAACTCGCTTAGCCGAAACCATACTATTTTCTGCAATCTCAAGTAATTCTAAAGGAGTTGCCGACTGTTTACTTAGGTTGGCAATATTTTTAACAACTTTCCAAGTACCCTGAGTGTTGTTTTTATTTTTTTAAGTTCCTTGGCATGGTACTCTGCCCTAAGGGTTTTTAAGAGATTGTTGCAGTAGTTGCGATATCTACAGTACGTAACATGTAACAAGGTATCATTTGGCATGCGTGTACACTTTCTGTGCAAATTATCTCTATTTTTGATACATCCCCCGGCCCGGCGTTATCCACGGTTTGAGACTTTTTCGATTTGGAACGTTAGTAATTTTTGAGTTTTTATCTATGACATTAGTGACTATTGATACAAGTTCCTCTGCTGCAACGTTTGCATCAGAAGCTAAATATACCGAAGTATAGTCTTTTTTAGATAAATCGTTTATTACAGCAGGAATGTTAGTCCGAATTTTAGTGCTTTTATTTTGTCTGTAGTTTATTTTTAAATTAGAGCAGAAAATAACTGGGGCGTGATCTGTTATTAGAGAATCGAGTATTATAGTAGTGGAGCTTTTATTAGTTTTTAACATCACGTGGTCCAGACAGGCATTGCCACGAGTGTCAATAGTGTGAGCTGCCAATAAACCATGAAAAGCCAAGACATTCAGATACGTGTCAATATTGAAATTGCTGTCATTTAAATCAAGATTCAAATCACCAATTAATGCAACTGTACTAAATGAAGACAGCGACTCCAGGGCTGCGTCCAAACTATCAATAAAATTTTGAATATTTTTTTCAGCAGGTGAGCGATATGCGGCTACGATAGCAATATCCGCACCTATATTTAGTATTAAACAGTTGTAGGTTGTTTGACCGTATGCATTATATTAGACTTAACATACAAGATGACTCCGTCATTCTGATTTGTGTGCTGTGATTTATATGAAGTGTATCCTTCTAGCACAGGGACATTTGTAATTTCACTAAGCCAACACTCACTTAAAACAATCACATCACATTGTGTATTTAATTGTGTTAGGAGAGCAATTAGAGATTCATAATTACGGCTAATGCTTCTAATGTTCGTATGAATAACTTTAAAATCTTTTTCATTCACATACAAATGAAAATTTTCCGGTGAACACACCAATGAATTACATATTGTATGATTATCAATGTCATCAATTGTATTAATCAAGGTATCCATAAATTATAATAATAAAGTAAACAAAAGCACGATTTCGTGAAAGTCACAGCCATGGCAATCAATGAAATACTATAGGTGCTATATATATCATGTTTTCTCCGCATATGCGATATCAATTTAGTATGTATGGTTTTGTGGGAGATGTCTGTCAAGTTGTGTACAATTAAGTTTTCGTGATTGATTTTAATGTGTAAGTGTAGATTGCGTATGTCTGAATGTTTATGTCTGAATGTTTATGTATGATATTATCATAGCCTTTAAATAAATTAGTTAGATATACGGTAACATATATTAGAATCATTTGTTAATCTTAAATACTAGTCATTTTGTTTTAGCTATAGAATTTAGCTGTTCCTCATCTTTAACCAATATGTATGGGAGACCCTCTTTTTCCCGAAGAAATACTCGTCCATTTGAAGTCCAGCAGTAATCAAACTTCCAAGTATGTGCGAAGTCTCTTGCCAAAAAGAAAAGACGTCGTCCTTTCGAAGTGAGGCACTCAGATATAAATATAGGGCTTGCATTACCTTCTAGTCCAAGATGGGATGCGCGTAGTTTATTAGAAGGGAAGTCTTTATTGTATTTTCTGGCCTTAGCTATAATAGTTTGCTTTAGAACCGTGTTTGAGAATTCAACATACAAAGTGCCAAAATTTCGGTCTTTCTTATTTGTGATACGATATACATCTCGAATATCACCAGATGTCAAATGAGTGTTCAAGGTATTGCTTAACTTTTCCACCATTTGAAATAACTTTGATTTGTTCTCCTTAATAGTTTTCGGGACATTTCGCAATTCTATGCTAGTTTTAAGCGAGTTACGTTGAATTTCCTCACATTTATCGCTCACCGCGCATAAATCAGACACAAGCGTTTTGCGGTCTTCCTCCAATACAGTGATCTTATTCTCAACACTAGTAATCTGATCAGAAATTGAATACTTTTATCAATTTCTTTATTTTCATTAGAGATCGTAGTAGAGGATAGCTTAATTTCATTAATTAGATTTTTGATCAAGGCCATTTCTTCTCTTTGATCATTTGAAAATTTCTCAAATAGTTCCTTCATTTCTAGTTTGAATGCCGTTAAATCATCATGGGCATCCTCTGACAAACGTCGGCGCTTCCTTTCCTCCTTCTGTGTTCTACGCGAGAATTCATCATAACTTTGCTTATTTAATTTAACCAAATCTGTGTCCGAACCAGCACGTGTGTGAGGTGGAGAGCGCTGCACTCGTAGCATATTTACTGTGTAGTATTTTAAAATTATAAATAGTAACTCACGAAGATTTGTTTTGATAAACGCTGCCGCTTTTGAATTATAGCAAGCGGCAGTTGATGCACGCTGTGATGTCACTATGACGTACTCGTCAGCTCCGCCTTTTTAATCTTGCTATCACTTTCTTTCATTATCACCGAATCGCCACTACGTTATGTGCGCCTGGTAGACCGCGACTTTAATTAAGTGATTAATTTAAATTTGTATGTAATAAAAATATATTTAGACACGACTGATCGCTTGTGCTGTCCGAGGAGAAGGGGGAAATGCCTCGTGGCATAGGCGGTAATGCAACCAACTTCCGTGCACGAGGTTGTGGGTTTGATTCCCACTCAGGACTATTGCTATTTATGTGATGAACACAGATATTTTTACAGTGTCTGGGTGTTTTCTACCGATTATAAGTATGTATTTACAAAAAAAAGTAGTATATGTATTATATCCATAATCTGGTATCGATAGCACAAGCTTTTAGCTTAGTTTGGGACCAAAAGATGTGCGGACAGAACTCCCGCTTTTCCGCGATGGGCTGTGGGTAGGCTCGACCGGGACCTGCTAGTGGAGGCGGCCATTTTTCAATCTTGGCTGCCTCCCCCCCTGACGGAAGACGTGGACGCTGAGGCTGGCCGCATTCGCGGCATGCTTACGCAGATCTGCGATGCGGCCATGCCCCGCGTGCGGCGCCCGCCTCGACGGAAGGGGGTCTACTGGTGGTCCCCGGAGCTGGCGGACCTCCGTGCGGCCTGTATTCGTGCCCGGAGGTCCTACACCCGCAGCCGCCGTCGCCGAATCCGCGACGAAGAGCGGGAGGGCCGGCTGGCTGTATGCGGCGTACAGCAGTGCGCGCGCCGCCTTAAAGCTGGCCATCTGTCGCGCCAAAGACGCAAAAAGGCAGGAGATGCTGGAGGGTCTTGAGCGTGACCCCTGGGGACGCCCGTACCGCGCGGCGCTTAACAAGCTCCGCGCCCAGGGCCTTACGGAGACCCTCCAGCCGGGCTTCCTCTCTGAGGTGGTCGAGGGACTTTTCCCTTCACGGGCGGTGCACACGCCCCCGGTCATGGCTCCGCCAGATGATGACCGGGAGGCCGACGACGTGGAGGTACCGCCCGTGACAACGACGGAAATGGGGGCGGCGGTAGCGCGTATGCGGGTTGGTGCAGGTTTTGTCGGGGCATGGTTGCTTTGGCAAATACCTGCACATGATCGCTAGGAGGGAGACGACCCCAGGCTGTCACCACTCCGGCTGCGACGAGGACTCGGCGCAGCACACGCTCGAGTCGTGCCCGGCCTGGGATGTGCAGCGCCGGGAACTCGTTGCAGTTATAGGCGTGGACCTGGCGCTGCCGGCCGTTGCGCGAGCGATGGTTGGCAGTGACAGGGCCTGGACCGCGGTCGCCGCCTTCTGCGAGGCTGTCATCTCGCGGAAGGAGGTGGCGGAGAGGGCCCGGGAGGAATCCTCCTTCGCGGACCCGATTCGCCGCCGGCGCGCGGGGCGGCTTGCGCGTGCTTACCTGCGCCTGATGCCGCCCTAGCCGAGGCGCGGATGGTGGGGTCGGGGAGTACCCTGCCGTCCGCGGAAGCCTACCCCGAAGGTGCGACGCCCAAGTGCGCGAGGCGTCGCTCAAGAGAGGGTGCCCGAAGGGGCTGCCGCCTGCGGATTGCGGTTGAAACGACGCGGTACTCGTGATCCGCCGTAGTAAGGGCGGGTGGAGGCGCACGGTGGGGGGGACCAAAAGATGTTGTGTGAAAATGCCAGTGAATATTTATTTATTTAATGTCTATTTAATTTATCTATAGCACCAAATTACTTTCACAACCTGCATTCATCTTCAGTGATGATTGTAGTTATACAAATAGTTTTTGGAATCAATTTCCTATGTTTTTTGACATTTTCAGACCAGCATATTTTGGTTGTTGTGGAAATAAATCCATCATGCATTAAACATAACATGGTAATGATATATATATGATTAGGAAAACTGATACACATATTGCACATTTTAAATTGAAGCTTATAGTCAACCAACCCAAAAAATATTATTAATAACCTTTTAGTCAACCAACCCAAAAAATATTATGTTTCATAGATAATGCAACCCCTGATTCACCGTCTTAGAGGAACTTCTAAAACTCTCTTAATTTATACCTACAGACTAAAACCACTATGGTGACTTGCCTCAAGATAAAAGACACCGGAAACTGGGGTAGGTCCCTCCAGCAGCGAACCCGATGCATACATCCCTGCCAATACGCTATCTAGGCTAGGGCAAGGTTTATAGGCCCTCCCTTTATTGCCAGCAAAAGCCTACTGAAACACTGGACTTGCTTCACTACAGCCCTCCATAATCTCGGGGCTCTTAGTGTCGGGACAGTTGGAGTGCCCTCTTTGACTGCTCACGAGCCTTAGGAACCGTCGAGCTAGCGACCACTGCCGCTGCCATCCTGCGCTGAACGGGATCGGCTTGTTCACAATCCCGCTCGACAGCCACCTTCAAAAGCATGACCACTTCGCAGGAGACTGCAGCATTCCACTGCGTCTCTTCCGCCAATAGGCCTTGACGAAAGCTTAGGAGATCCCGCCCAATACACGCGACCAGGACTCCGCTTATACTTCAATGCAGGGCGTTTATCGATGTGTTGGGCAGAGTCCAGGTCGCTGCAGCAGTGGTGACACTGTCGTCACTTCCAGTAACAATGATACTTACTGAAACACCCATGGCCGGTGAGTGTCTCGAAATTTGGCAGGATGGCCCCAACAACACGCGCGCACACCAAGGCTCTTGCAGCCGTACTCGCCCGGCTGCGAGCGCCCGTACTCGCCAGGCCGCGAGCGCTCGCCGGCGCGCATGCATTCGTAACTCTGAGCGTTTGACTCGACTCCTAAGCATTCCCCTAGCGGAAGCGGGTCTCCTCGTGGATTAGTTATTTCACGTCTACCAATATAGGTGGAAAGGAACCGAGTCAAAAGTGTGGCTGCCTCGAAACATATCCTTGCGACCCATATAGCCTACAAGCTGTTAATATCACCCTTGCAGCGGGAGGCACTGATAAGGCGATGAGACCAGACGAATGCCCCAAACAGGACCATAGATCGTACGAAGCCACCGTAGAGGCGGCGGATCTCCTAGGTTCCGGAACAATCTCTGTAGTGCTCCCGCTGCCCGATGAAGCCTAGGTGTTCGACGCCCGAAGTTGTCTTCGAAGCCACAGTGGCTGTCCAGGGTGAGGCCCACATACATCATGTATCGCCCTAGCTGTGGTGGGTCCGAGCTCTGGTGTGAGCTGTGAACCACAGCGCCTCGGGTCTTGTATAAAGCTACCTTCAGACACAACTGCGACAACACAGTTCAACTCTATCTCGGCGAGCCATCTAGTAGATACCTTTCTTTTTGTTAAGGCAGGAGAAAATGTACCTAACCGAACACCCCGTGATTTCTTAAGGAATTTTATCCTGAAAATATTATTAGTTCCCCTTTGATAGCTATTTTTTTATTATTTGTGGTATAGGTACGCACATTAATTTGTAGGGCCTACAAATTAATGTGCGTGTAAACTGAGTCCGTCTGAAGAGAACATCAGTGGAAACTGAGACACAAAAAATTTTATTACACTTGTTACATTATTTTAATCCTTATTATTATAAATACGACAATTTTGTTTGTTTATTACGCCTTTATGCTGTAAGCCTTAGCACGCATTGCGAATTTTTTTCTAGCAGTTTTTAATCCACGTTCTGGAACATAATTTGAGCGATTTTTTCTCCGCAAGTGCGTGCAGCTTCATACAATTTCCTATGCCAGAGAATTTTGAAAAATCGCACGAATAAAATTCGCATTGCGTGTTAAGCCTTACTGAACCGATCGTCATGAAATTCTGCATGGCATCTGTCTGGGCCCTGTGTAAAAATATTTGCCACAAAATGTCTTTCTTCGCATTCGCTGCGCAAACTATTAATGATAGAACATAACAACATCTACAAAAAACTTCGCGATAAAATATTGTAGTTATTATGTCACTATAACTAGGTACTTTTTTATATCATCAGACCATGTTATCCATACTTTGTAATCCCTATCCAAATAAATCATTTCGTATTCTAGACTGCCAAAAAGTACCTGTAGATTACTTTATGAATTATTCAAATCGGAAATTCAATTCAAAAGAATTTGCGAATTTAAAAATGACAATCTATACAAAATACTAATAAACGCCTCTTGCATAAAGATACCATTTACTCCTAGAGTAAGTGGTACCCAAAAAGTTTAAAAAATAAATACCCACTCATGCGAGCATACTCTGAGATCACTGGTGCAATTATCTTTGTGCACAGATATTTGTGCAACATTATATTATGCTTGCATTTTTAATGTATTTATGTAGGTATTTGCTTCTTTCCAGTGAAGATGTTGATTTCTGCGGCTATACAGTACCTCATCCAGCTGAAACCAAAATGCACTTCAGGATACAGTCAAGAGAAACTCCAGCACTAGAAGTATTGAAAAGAGGCTTGAAAGATCTGGAAAAAGTTTGTGACCATACCATCAATCTATTTGAGAAAGAGGTTAAAGATTTTAAGAGCTAATACTGCCTTTTTATTTTATTTAGCCATCATTCTCCTTTGGGCACAGTACTTACTGCAGAAAATTTACACAATTAATGTTTATTAATTAGAATTGCTGTAAGGATAACTCCGATGGTGATGGCATAGTGGTGTAGACCTCTTGTGCTGGGTTATTCAATCACGGAACCAATAGTTATTTTGATTGCAATGAACAAATAGTTCTTCTGAAAAGAGTACATATTTTTTTGGCTTAAAATTCCAGGTCCATGCTATTTGTTTCATCAACAGGATTATCAACACAGATTGTAGGGCCTAAGTAATACAATGCAACAGGCCCTAGGATAAACTATAAATCAGCAGCTGTCACCCAGGGACTTCATTTGCGTATGTAGGGTCCACAAGTTCCGTTTCTAGTGGTAGAGGAACATAAAATTTTATTGAAATAGCAAAGTTCTATCTAGGGACCCATGAAACTTCCATGATTATTGCTCTTACAAACTGATAACATTGCTCTGTTCCACATTTCTCGATCCTCCAGTTCCAATGTACACACACTCATCAGTTTCTACTGTTGTATAGCTGTTGCAGTAAGATAGTTGTATCCCTAGGGATATGGCTATATTGGCTATATTATTATTATCCTTAGGGATAGGTACTATATCGCAAGCACGATCCAGTAATATAATTATCTTACTTACATAATCTGTTATATTACTAGATCTTGCTCGTATCATAGTTGTATTCCTAGTAAGATAGTTATGAACCACTTTCATATAAGTATTGCACGCCTCATAAGCGAAGCGTTGAGGTGTGTATTACTCTCGTTTCACGCAGAACAACTGATTTTTCAAACTTAAATTGTCTCTATTTATCATATATTGCACTTGTAAAATAATATATACACACACATATCAAGAAAAAACACTATTTTTAACACTCATGATATTTTTGATGCCATTTGTTATTTAAACTAGTTAATTTCTATCTTGGACGTCCGTTTGTTGTATGTAACACGATAACGACTGAAATACTTTACTAATCGAGTATTTTTTTTCTTTTATGATACAGTACAACTACGAATCCCCTCTAGCCCCATCACTTTTCACGGTCTGATTCGATGTGGTTTAATTTTTATTAAATAAAAAAAATAGTGGGTATTTACGCTCGACGCGACACTAAAACCAGTGCTATCCTTATTTCGTGAGAACTATTTCTATATACCAATATAGAAGTACTTCTTAAAATTAGCGCTAGATGGTATATAAGACATGAAAACCACAGTAATTTTTGAAATTATCGCTATCTATGTGATTTATTGAAAACTACTTAGTAAGACCAATACATTATTAGTTACTTATCAAATAATCAATTTTATTGTGAAAAATGAAGATTATGAGACGTGCACTTTTGGATTTTCCAAAGTTTATTACGGTATATGGCCATATCCCTTGGGATAAAACTATCGCGGCCTTAACCACCTTTTAAAGCCCAAAAAAAGGATACTAAAAGAAAACGCCTTACTGCGACTAAGAATACAAGTGTCGCTACCCCATCCTTCCCCGCGGGTGTCGTACAAGGTGACTAAGGGATGTAAGTATCACCCATCATTACTGGTGGTAGGGCTGCATGCCAAGTGAGAGTACACACTTGCTATCGGACCCGAAAGGATCGGTATCAGTTATCACAGTCTCCTGTGTGATCGGTCATGAAGCACGTCAGTGTGTTTAGGCTGCAGCAGAAGATAGCAGTTTATTCTTTCATTTCATATCCGAGAAATGAAATTGTGCGCAGCGGCTCGACAACTCAGTATAGTGGAGTCCGTGAGCGACGGTTACAACTTACCATCAGGTGGTCCGTGGCTCGATTGCCATCATTAGCAATAAAACAAACATCTATATTTAAATAAAAGTTCCATCAGTGTTTGCCCTCAATGAACTCTGGAACTACTTATCTGATGATCTTACTATTTATTTTTAAAAATTTGCTATTCGCTTCATCTTACCTTTCGTTTTTTATAGCAAAGTAATTTACGAACGATGTGTACCACAGCAACACATGGCTGGGTCTGCTAAATCTGCTAATAAATAACTATACTTGGAATAGATACGCCACTTTGGATTCAGTTTTAGAGATTTTGTTCCGTGGTCACTAGATGGCGCTATATATATGAAGCGCGGTGACACCGCCACCACTAGATGGCGCTTTAGTTAATATTTTTACTTTTGAAACACTACTTACTATTGATCACACAATACCTGAGCTCACACTTGAGTAGGAATCTTGTAAACTGTTATTCAATTTTATAAAATTGTCGCATTAAGTATTTTGTGGAAATACACAATGAAATAATGTGCCTCTATTTAGAAAAGCGCCATCTATATTCGTTTCTATTCACTAAACTGCTAAGTTAGTACTGTTCCTGCACCACCAGACATCGCAAAATAGCACACAATTTTTTGGTGAGCCAATGTATGGCAGTTGCACCCCCCTGGTCATATATATATTTTATAAATTACATAAGGCCATCGCTCTCATAGACAATATACAACAATTCTCCCCCTTATATGAGAACAACCCATTAAAATAATCAAATATTCATACAAAAAGAGGCTTGTAATTAACCCTTTGAAGTGGCCGCAATAATCTGCCCGAAGGCTCTGAATATTCATCAGTTGCCGGATCGTGCTCTAAACCAGCTGCTGCTACTTCGGATTCATGGCTCGATGAAGCGTCAAAGAAATCTTCAGGAACTGGTTCTGTTTCCTAAGCTGCGGCAAGTGCAGTAGTGAGTAGTCTGGTCGCATTCACCTTCGCCCTCACAAGTCTGTGGTTCGTCAATATCAGATAAATCAACATCGACAGGGTTGCTACGTGATTGTTTATAGATATAATATGTCCCTTTGCAGAGAAACAATTGGTTTTTATGTTTCTTAAGTTGCACTGAAGTATCACAGTCTCTTATCAAGTATATTGTTTTACCCATGGGTTTGATTATAACTCCTTTTCTCCAAATGTAGTCCTTATTATTTTTATACTGCTTATACATAATAATATCGCCGGGCTTGAAGCGTTGTTTATTATTATCCCCGTAAGCGTTAATCTGAGAGCACTGATTACGTTTGACAGTTTGAGTGAGATTGTTAGGCGATAACGGCAGTGACACATTTGGATCTAACAAATCTAAACGAGAACGAAGCTTTCGACCGAACACTAGTTGTGCAGGTGAAGTGCCAGTCACTGAGTGTACAGAGTTCCTATAATCATAAAGGTATTTCAATAAATTTTCATTATTTTGTTTTGAGGTATGACTTATCATTAAACAAGACCTTATACCTTTTTTACTACCTTTACATAACTTTCCGCCTGGCCATTGCTAGCGGGATGATACAGGCAGGATACATGGCAGGAGACGTTAAATGCAAAATATTATTGGAGTTACAAAACATTTTAAACTCCTCTGATATAAAACAAGTAGCATTGTCACTGACCAGAGTGTGAACAAGACCGAACCCTGACATGAAATCATATAATTTTTCTATAACTACAGACGAAGTGGTACAATTTGTTTTATATACATCAACCCACTTGGAATACGCATCGACTATAAGTAAATACGATTGATTATTTATTGGGCCCAGAAAATCAATGTACCCTAAAAAATGGCTGTTGAGGGTACGGCCACACAGCGAGCGGAGCGCGCACAGGAGAAGGTCTAAGCTGCATACAGATGTCGCAGTCTCCAATCAACCCTTCTATAGCTTTATCTATACCAGGAAACCAAAACCTGCTTCGTGCATCAGCTTTACACTTCACAATACCTAAGTGCGATTTGTGAAGCTCTGATAGAATTCGGTTCTGTAGTTTTTCCGGTATAACGACCCTGTGGCCTCTCATAACTATGCCCCTTTCTACAGAAAGTTCATTTTTGCATAAAAAATAGGGAAATATTGCTTGGTTTGTGTGATTTATTTTCGGCCAACCATTTAAAATATACTCGACAACTTTACTTAGCTTATAATCGTTAGATGTCTCTTCGCGTTAGGAAGTAAGCGTAATAGGTAGACTGCCATCAACTACAAAATTCACATAAGATGCTCTATCCTCTGTGTCAGGTAACTCACTAATAACTTCGTTGTTAAGACTAGCTCGCGACAAATAGTCTGCACAGTTATTTGCGCTGCGAATTTATTCTATTTTAAAGTTATAACCGCTTAAAAACATCGCGTATCTTTGCAACCTGTTAGCGGATACTTTAGGAATACCACGGTGAGGACCAAATATCGAAATTAACGGCTTGTGATATGTTCTAAGCGTAAATGGAACAGATCGACCGTAGAGATACTGATGAAAACGTCAAACACCAAAAATTATTGCTGTAGCTTCTTTTTGAATCTGTGAATACCGTCGTTCCGCTGCGTTTAACGTACGTGAGGCAAAAGATACGGGACGTTCAAGACCTGCGGCATCGATTTGCGAGAGTATCGCACCCAAGCCATTCGTTTAGTATAACATTCGCATTAGTATCAATGTGAGCTAGAACATTATCTGAAACAAGCAACCTTTTAATAGTATTAAATGCATTGTTGTGTGTTATATTCCAACACCATTTACTATTTTTCTTTAATAACTCATATAACGGACTAAGGATTGATGACATATTAGGTATGAAATTACGATAATAATTAACAAGACCTAAGAAAGATTGCAATTGACTAACATCCTTCGGAATTGGAGCATTTAATATAGCGGATACCTTTTGAGGTGACTTTTTCAAACCGTGCTTATCCACTACATAACCTAAATACTCTACTTCGTCTACAAAGAAATGACATTTAGCCTTTTGCAGTGCAAGTCCCGCGTCCCGTAGACGACGAAGTACTTCATGTAGTCTTTTTAAATGCATTTCATACTACATGCGAGTATACTGAAATAGCCCTTTATGAGTATTAATACAAGTGAATTTTTGTGATTCGTATCGGTTCGATAACTTTTCAACCAAAATTCGCCCACTTATTAACAAATACATTTCCTCTGTCAAATGATGCTAAAACTAGTTTTGAAAATGTGAAATTAGAAATACAAAAATCATCCCTTAGTGCAATTGATGACAAAGAAACTTTTACTGTAGAAACAGATGCCTCGGATTTCGCTTTAGCAGCGACCTTATCTCAAAAAGGTCGACCAGTAGCCTTTTTTTCTAGAACACTTACAGAGTCTGAACGCAGACAATCATCAATTGAAAAGGAAGCGGCAGCAATCGTCGAGAGTATCCGTAAGTGGAGACATTTCCTTATTGGCAGATATTTCAATTTAATCGCTGATCAAAGATCAGCGTTTATATTTAATAGTATGCATACTAGTAAAATAAAGAACGAAAAAACAGAGCGGTGGCGTCTCGAATTATCATGTTTCAAATTTGATATTGTATATCGTCCTGGGGCCGAGAACATTGTTGCAGACGCATTGTCTCGCGTTTGTGTGCTCGTTTTAATTCTTGAACATAAGATGGTAAAGGCAAATCAATTAAAGGTCTAAGCCGATCGATATCGGG
Source organism: Leucoma salicis (assembly GCA_948253155.1). Taxonomy (NCBI): domain Eukaryota; kingdom Metazoa; phylum Arthropoda; class Insecta; order Lepidoptera; family Erebidae; genus Leucoma; species Leucoma salicis. The sequence continues at coordinate 22,789,364 of OX411807.1, forward strand.
CTTAATATTTCCGTCACATACAGTATAGCCAAGGAGATTGATACATGTTTGAGCAAACTGACATTTTTCTTTATTTAGAGTTAGTTTATATTTAGTCACAGCAGCCATGAATTTATTTAAATTTCTATCGTGATCAGATTTATCTATTCCACAGACAGTTACATCATCTAAATATTCAAAACACCTTCTAGATGCTCTTCTGTGATAATATGTTGGAGAGTACGTTGAAATGCAGCAACTCCATTAGTAACACCAAAAGGTATTCTCGTAAAATGGAAAAGTTTACCACAAGCTTCGAATGCTGTATAAATTCTGTCCTTTTCTAGAATAGGTACTTGATGATAAGCACTTTTTAAATCAATTTGACTAAATACTTTATATTTTGCAATATTTGAAACTATTGAAGAAATACTCGGTAAGGGATATGCATCCAGATATGTAAATTTATTAATAGTTCGGGAGTAATCGATCACTTAACGCTTTCGGTGCATTCCTCCACCAGTTACTAGAACTTGTGCACGCTATGGTGAGATACTAGGCTCTATAACGCCATCTGCTAAAAGCTTTTCTATTTCCTCTGTGATAAATTTGCTATCGTTACAATTGTGACGTCGAGATTTTATTGCTATTGGTTTAATATTAGCTGACAAGTTTGTGAATAGTGAAGCAGGAGGTACGTTTGCTTCTATGACATTACATAGTTCAAGCGGTTTCTTTTGACCTCCAAAAGTAAGTATAAGAGATTCATGTTCATTTAGAATATCATGACCAACTATTAAATCGGCACAGAGATTATTTACAATCAGTAAACGCTTTTTATAAATATGATCACCTATTTGAATAGATGCGTAACACATACCTTCTACAAAAGACACTTGTTTAAGCGATGCCAGCGATATTGTGTGTTTGCATGGAAATTTTTTCTAACAGAGCATAGGGACTAAAGTTTTATTGATGAATGTTACCGAACTTCCTATGTCGATAAGGGCATCAGCTCGTATACCGTTGATAGTTACAGTGATAGTGGCTTTTCGAAGACTAGATGGAGATGCTGCTAGAATGTATGCTGCTCCAAGCTGAAAATCAGTGATTTCATTAGCATTTGCAGAATAATTTGTTTGCTTAGGATGTCGATAAGTACTACGGCAGACATTCGCAAAATGGCCTATTTTTAAACATATCTGGCAAGTAGCTTTGTTAGCAGGACAACGTATTCTTGGATGGACATTTCCACCACAAAAAAAGCAACACTTTCGCGATGTTTGAGCTGCAGTAATATTTGTGGTTTCTTCCTCTTTAGCGGATTGAGATATAGCGTTTGAATGAATAGGTGAGGGAAAGGAGAGGTGACATTTTAATTTAGTTGATTAAATTGATACATTAAAACGATAAACCAGAAGAAAACTTGGCTTTAATCAACTAAATAATTAGACATACATTATTATGTAAAATAAATTAAGACATTAAAATATTGACATTCAATCAAATACGTAAATAGTGTAAGTAGCCAGTAGCATAAACTAAGGAGTACATATCAAGTGACACATCCCTAAAAAGCTCTAAATATGTTTTTTCTGAAATAGCTGTGACAGCTGACCCACTGTCGACTTGAAACTTCACCTGCACTCCTCGTATATTAACTACCACGTTCATAGGTTGGCCCTCAATAAAACGAATATTATAAAACTCACCGTCATCACCGTTACCGTTAACATCTTTGCTCTGCATAAAACATATTTTCTTGCACATACGACGCAAATGACCCTTTATATTGCATTTTTTGCATTTATAATTAGCAAAACGACATTGCTCAGATGTATGATTTTCAAAACCACAAACGGAACACGGCAGCCTATCGACAGCAGTAATGTTTTTTGCCGCAATCTTGAGCAATTGATCAGAGAGTCACGTTAGGTGCCGTCGCCGCCGCCGCAGCGCCCGCTCGTACGCAGTGCACGTTCTCCGCCAGCTCCACTGCCTTTGCTAACGTTAATGCCGTTGGATCTCGAGCGAACAATTTTTCTCGCTCCGTCCCCGGTAGCATTCCCATGACGAAACGGTCCCGTAATGCTTCCTCGACGTTTGAGAATCGAAATTGCGCTGTCAACCCGCGCGGTCTCGCTGCCCAGTGAGAATAGCTCTCCTGTTCCTTCTGTATAGCGGAATAAAATTTATACCTCTCACTGAATCCACATACTTTAGGTGTGAAATGTTCGTCTAGAATTTGCAATATATCTTCAAACTGCACTGCATGAAGTTCTTTAGGTATTGCTAAATCTGCCGCCAGCTTGTACGTGTGCTCGCTGAGTGCGCTCAACAGGACCGCCCTTCGCTTGATGCCCGTGGGATCACTAATATCGCTTATATCATTTGCTATAAACCATTGCATCAAACGACCCTTGTATTCCTGCCAGGTTTGTAGATTATGATCAAACCTTGTCAATAGACCGAAAAGCGCCATTTTATGCTAATCGTACACTGGTATAGCAATAAAATATAATTTTTTCGTCACCAATGTTAAATATACGAATAAAGGTATTCGCACATTACACCGACTCAACGCCGACTCAACTCCAACTCAACTCACAGTATGGCATTGAAATGTAAGCTCTATGTTATGTTAATTAAGAATGAATTTGTCAACTTGTAAGTTAAAGGTATACAACGCGTTGTTCACACATTGACTGTCACCGACCCGTTTGCCCCTCGTTTTCGATGAATTGGTCACGAGTCGACAATGTGCTTACGGCTAGCGGGCGACGCGTTGCCAACTCGTCTTGGCCGGGCGTGGGCGCAGCGCCCCTCTTCTTCATTCCGTGTATAGTTGCAGCTTCTCTGAAGCTGGTATTTTTTTTGCTGGTGTCGTTCTCAATAATATTTAGTATATAATAAAATAAATATCTTGGCATTTGAAAATATATGTAAAATTGTTCTTCATCAAGCAAACGTCTCCGGATATTCCAATATTCCCCTTCCGTTTTTCTTTTTCTCAACATATCATGAACCCAATATCTTCTGTTCCTTCGGTTTATTTTATTTTCGTCATCGAGTATCATCGCTATTATTGCTAGTTCTTGATATGTGAAGCGAGACATTTTACGCTTCCTCTACATGAAATTCTAGTAACGACTGATAGATCAGGTTGAGGTCGAGCTAGTTGACAACGCGCTTCCCACTCGTTGACGACGCACTGCCGACTCATAGATGCCAAGTTGTCCACTGGTGACCGATGCGTTGATTGCCTAGTTGTCAACTCGTTGATACCGAATCGCTAGTTCTAGTTGGAAGAGTGTTGGATTGGCGTTGAGTTGGTGTAATGTGCGAAGACCTTAAAACGGCAATCTAGTTGACAACGCACTGTCATATATATATTATAAATTACATAAGGCCAATTTTTGTTTTTGAAATTACGTGATCCGTAAGTAATAAATTGATCACACAATAACTGAGCTCACACTTGATTAGGGATTTTGTAAACCGTTATTCAGTTTTATAAAATTGTTGCATTTTAAAGTATTTTTTGGAAATATTTAGTGAAATAATGCGCCTCTATTGAGAAAAGCGCCATCTATATTATTTTCTAGACACTAAACTGCTAAGTTAGTACTGTTCCTGCGCCACCAGACGGCACAAAATAGCACACTTAGTTTTTGGTGAGCCAATGTACGGCAGTTGCACCCCCCTGAGTTATTTATCTATGATAATTATGACAGTGCGTTATCAACTAGATTGCCGTTTTATTCGTATCTATATTTAACAATGACTAAATTATTAAGATAATATATACACTTAGAATAATTATATACATAAAACACTTCAAATCTTGATTTCTTATGTAAGATGGTACCATATATAAGGGCTGGCCAACTTGATTACACTTTTTACTTACGAAACCCTGTGCGAGCTACCAATTACACACATATTGAAATTTTAAATGAAACTGTACATACGAGTATAAATAGGTATGTAGTACCTATGCAATATATCTTAGTACAGCAGTAGCAGCCCGGAGTTTGGAATTGTGCCCGGTAATAGGCTCGCCCCCTATTACGTGGGACTCAAACATAGTTGGCGAACCGCGAGTGTAATACACCTCTGCCTACCCCTTAGGGGAATACAGGAGTGATGCTGTTTTGTTTGTAGCATATATGTATTATATGTTGTATACTGCAGTGTATATTTTTTGCCCTGGACTAATAGCCACAATCGACAGGTCGTTCGGTATCGACCGGTTGGCCACCCCTTTTTTGTTTAGGCGAAAAAAAAATGTCCCTACCTTCACCCACTAAAGAAACCCGCCGTGTGCATCTCTCCGCTGTTATTGGCGGGCCACTGGAACTATGTAACATTCCTTCGGTGGTCAGTTGGCCACCCCTTGCTCTTTAGTATATACTCTGACCCCTGCCATATACCATACCTACTTACTAATTTAACCTACAAATGCACCTGATAAATGTATACTGACTTTATCTATATGGCCTTTGTCAAGTACACCTACCCTTCACAACTCCCGAGTATAGTGGATATACCTATATCATGTACCTACTAAAATATTTAGTTTTGATACTACCAAGCTCAATTTTATCTTCTAATTACTCTCTAAATGCTACAAAATCATACCAAATTTTGATAAATATTCATCTATCATATTCCTAGTTCTGACATGGCTCCTCAATCCAAACATTTAGATTGAGGTGCCATCTTTATGTTCATATATGAACTTCCAAGAGTTATAACTTTTGAAGTTATTATACTACAAAATCGAGGATCGATCTTACAATTTTTTTAAACTTACTACTTAAGTATAATAATCTCATTAAGATACGAAAAGTGGCTCCTCAATCCTTACGGACACCTAAAATATCAACCTTCTATTGAATAAGCCACTGATTGCAGCTTATATATATATAAACTAATAAAGGTATGTATCCCCTTACTTTTGCTTATGTAATAAATACTAGAAAAATCACCAACATTCAGACTTAACTACCCATGCTTCTTTTCATACTATAGCATAGACAAAAATAAACTATACACATTTTAGAAAAGTTTATTTAAATTTTCACATTTCATACATATTTTAGGCTTTGAAATCCGAATAAGGCGACTTGGTTAATGGAATATCCCTCCACAAGTCAGGTGTAAGGTATGCATAGGTCTTGGCGATAGCTGCATATGTTGCTTTAGCAAAGTTACCCAATGTACCAGTAGATCCACGAGCTGAAGTATAACAGTCCTGGACACCAGCCATTTGAAGCAGCTTCTTAGGGACTGGGGCAGACACAATACCAGTACCACGGGGAGCAGGGATCAGTCTCACAGTGACGGAACCACACTTGCCTGTGACCTGAAATAGAGTAAAAACACAATTAACACTGCTTAGTAAAAGATTTCTTTATCTAAATGATGCAAGGTAGTCAGACGCGTTAGCAAACTTCATTGGAAACCTCAGGGGATACCACGAATGAAATGATTATCAGTTTTCATCATTGAATGTAATTATTAAGTGAAGCTAACAATATTTTTAATGAAAATTACCTTGCAAGGCACAGTATGCGGTTTTCCGATCTTGTTACCCCAGTATCCTCTGCGAACAGGCAAAACAGACAGCTTCGCAAGGATGATGGCACCACGGATGGCTGTAGCGACTTCCTTGCTGCACTTGACACCCAAACCAATGTGTCCATTATTGTCACCTATGGCAACGAAAGCCTTGAAACGAGTACGCTGACCGGCACGCGTCTGCTTCTGCACAGGCATGATCTTAAGGACTTCATCGTTCAGGGACGGACCGAGGAAAAAGTCGATGATTTCAAACTCTTTGATGGGCAAAGAGAATAGATAAATGCTTTCAAGTTTGTCTATCTTTCCATCACGGACCAGACGGCCGAGTTTGGTTACAGGCACCCAGTCCTTGGGATCTTCCTTTCCACGACCGCGACCGCGACCACGACCGCGCCCACGGCCACGAGGGCCGCCACGGCCTCTATCGCCACCACGGGATCCAAAACCACCACGGAAACCGCCACGTCCACCGGCTGGAGCTGCGTCCGCCATTCTGTAGAAAATAAATAGGTTAGTTTCACGTCGTATAAAAAATTATTCGTGGTATGAGATTAAAAAAATCAGACGCGTTTAAGCCATCACCGTATGAATACTATGGTAGATACCACGAATGAAATGAATTTTAGGTCTCATCATAATAAAACCACGTGGTGGTTTATTGCTATCACAAACTTAAATTCTTCTTTATACTATTTTGTTCTGAATAAATTTGATTACAAATTGATAGCGTTTACTTAATGACGGAGAAATGAGGATATTTAACTATTAATTAGTTATAGTTATATAAGGAAAAACTTACGTTGAACAGTGAGCGCAATGAGAGTCAAACACAAAATGGCCGATTGACCAAAATAAACTTACTGATGGTAGCGTTAGGTGGCGTGGTGGTACACTGCAGCGCTGCCAACTGATGCGAGTAAAATAGTCCAGTGTTCCCAACTCAAAAAAATATCCCTAAGATCAACAAAAATACCCCTACATGCAATATTAAAAAACTCTGTATTGTGCTCAAGGGCACTGTTTTAAGTGAGCAAATAGAACGGCCGTGTGGGGCTGGCTTTAGAAATGTCCCACTCCTCTCTACCTACGGGAGTCGTAAGAGCCAACAGAGGGAATACCGGGGGAGTGGGCAGCAGCACTCCCTCGAGTATTAACAACATCCACTGCGACCGCCAACCCGCCTGCCAAGCGTGGCGATTACGGCATTATCCCCCATGACGGGACCGCTCGTTGTAGCGTTCTCTTGGGAAGGCCTAAGTCCAGCAGTGGACGTTGAAAGGCTGATGGATTATTGTCATGTAACAGCGTAAAACATCATTAAAATCCAGAAATAAAAATAATACTGTCAAAATTTACTTTTTCCTATATTATTATCCTAGACATAAAAGATAATAAGAATACATCAGCTGTAACACACTAAGGTGATCCGAGACCAATAGAAGCGCTTAGGAGATTATTTTTTATATGATATTCTGAACCAGAACAGCGATTAACACAAATTGCGATAGTGTGAAATCGATAATTACAGTCACGATCAGGATTCCGCCTTAAATGTAGATAAAAATATCAAAATACGATATTATAGATGTAGAGGTGGGTCTAAATAGTGCTGCGTAATTTGGCAAAGAACTTCGTTTAATTTTCACAAAAAAATTACATACAGTGGTACACAACGTGACACATCTAAGCTAGCTCGTTCTAAAAAGTATCGACTCTCGGTATCTATCTAAGTTTGTTACACCGGATATCCCTCCTCATTCTTTCTCTCACTCACACCTTACCTTTCATTCAAACGTACAGAAAGTACAACATCGGTTAGAAATTATTACAATAGAATTAAATTAGTAATAATATTTTTTTTCAACATAGATTTATATTTTAAGCATAATATAAATAAGCACAGATTTTCATAACATAAACTAATTTAAAGTAGCTGAGTATGTCAAATGCTAAAAAATATAGATAAAAAATAAACTAATTTATTCCTTATTAGTTTCAGGCTAACCAAGTTTTTCACTGACAAACTTTTTCCAGCAGACGCACAAATCACTCAACCACCACCCATTAAAGGTAAAACTTCTTAGTAAGCAACACTGTGGTAATAATAGTTTTGTTGGGTTGCTACACCTGTATGTTATTGTTCTTAAAATGAAAAACTGAGTCTATGCCTTTTTAGTAAAGGTTTTAACTATATATAATACAAATAGAGAACTAGATTTGGATCATGGTAATTGTAAAAATAACGAAAGCAAAATAATAAGCATATGATTATTTAATAAAAGTTACATCCATGACAATAACATTGGTTTTTTTTTATGCATAAACTGACAATTAAAAACAATGCACTCAAAAAGCGCGGCAAATTCAAAAAGATAACTTATTCAAGTTATGGCTGTTCAACTGAATCTGCTATAACCATACATTGTTAAAACGGTTTTACAATTTACACAGCAACAAATCAAGCTCTAAACTCACTTGATGGCAAGTGGAGTGACCTTTCGTGGAGTCGTGAACTCACTAAAACGTAGTGAATAGTTATTATTAGTATACTCTTTGGACTCGCAACTTCATAACGTGACACTATATACTCTTTAGACTCGCAACTCATTGAGCTCTAATAAGGAGGAGGCGCCCTAAACTTCATATACCTAGTAAAAGTGACTTACTTCGGCCTCGGACCAATAATACACTGGACAGAGTCTTAGCTTCAAATGCGTGTAAATTTTTTATGTGTGCGTTTGAAGTTTTGTCATTTTGTGCGTAATCTAGTGTTGTGGAGAATGACGCCACGATGTCGATTATCAATAACCAGACTACCAGTACTATATTTTATTGTACGTTTACTGCCTGGTTAAAGTTAGATTAAACCAATAATTTTTAATTTTATTTCCATAGTGGTAAAGTTATATAATTATATCTCAGGTTCGCGATTTAGTAGCGGGATAAAAAGTATACCAGTTTTAAGTCTAATAAAAAAAGTAGAAAGGCGAGTAAGACCTATCAAATAAAAAAGTTGTAATTTTTGCGTGATGCGCGAACGAACAAACAGACAAAAAAACTAAAAAACCATTGTTTTGTATTCAGACGCCTATATTGCCTACAGCTTTATAAAAGTATATACATAGTATAGGATCCTAGTGTAACGTGTCGTGTGGGGCTGGCTTTAGAATTGTCCCACCCCTCTCCGCCCATGGGAGTCGTAAGAGCCGACTGAAAGAATACCAGGGGGAGTGGGCAGCAGCACTCCTTCGAGTATTAACATCATCCATTGCGATCGTCAACCCGCCTGCCAAGCGTGGCTATTACGGCGCTATCCCCCATTCTTGGGGAGGTCTATGTCCTGCAGTGGACTTTTAAAAGACTGATGGATGGATGGATGGATGGTGTAACGTACACTCTGTTAGATATAATATTTAGGATATCCTTTAAATATACTTGGTACTGCATCAGATTTTACTTTTATTATTTTTAAACCATAAATGAAACAAGATTGTTCAAAATGCTCAGAGCATAGGCGGGAATATTTATTTGGCTCCCAGTTTTCTCTTCTTATGAACTTGATCCACGCTTTTCTAACTTCAGGATATTTTGGAAACCTATAAAAGAGAACAAACTTTATGAAACCATAAAAAAGCAAATGCTTAGTTCAGTTGGTTGAACTATCGATAAAGTATGAATGACTATGGTCTACGTCACTACAAAGGGCGTCTAAAACAATAGATATTATTTTAATAATTTTAACTAATAAACGTGTTTTTATATCAATGTATAATAATGTAATCATATTGATAACATCTAAATCATCAAATATCTATCGAATTTTTATTAGGTTTCGTAGTTATTTAAGGTGAAAATAGCTGATATAAACTTACGTGTGAAATTACAAATTTGGATTCTTTACACCTCCTTGCGTCTTTCTGGATGAATAAAATACAGCCACACGATATATTTTCACTAGCGCATAAGATATTTAGCAAATTCAATAGGACTTTCTAGTATTTCACTTTTATGATGCACCAAATCGCAATGTTTTGACCTACTAGTCGGTCAGCGTGTGACACGAATTTCCCATACAGTACGTCATTGCCAAAGTTATATAAGCTATCTTTTTTACTCCTATTGAGACTTCGAACAATAGACAGAAATAACAATACTGTGTTTGACAAATGAATACAGAACGGCAACAGCGCTATGGCTCCGTCCAGTAGTATACTTAGTCTATGACTTCGGCTGTCATCCGCCATCTTAATAGTTACGATGACTGATGATGAGCGTAATTTGGGTGTGTTCCGATATACACTGTGAGCACTGTAAGATGTGATGTCAATTTAGTATACTGTGAAGTCGTTCCTTTATAGTTAGCTATACTGGTTACTGTTTATAACGGAATGCAGTCCAGTATACTGATCTGTCATTACATACAAAGTATTGGTTTTACACTGCAATTAACACAATTGCCTTACCATTTGCCATGTTTGAGTATGTATTTTATGGAAGCTGTTGATCACGTGATATCACAGTGCTCGCAGTGTATATCGGAACAAAGCCTTTATCTGTTGTATGTCTGCTGTCAATTAGGGATGCAGGAAGAAACTACAACTATCGATATATCGATGTTTTAAAAAATATTGATATATTAAATATCCTTTATTTTAAAAATATTTAATTTGCGCTATTTAGGTTCCAACCTAGCAGCCACCACTAATAATTTGTGATTTTTATTCGTCACAAATTTTCATATAGTGGGAAGAAGCCGTCCATTTATTAATTTTGTGTGAGAATGCGGAATGAAGTGGTGAGCAGAGGCTTAGCAGCATACCATTAAATAAAATATTTTTTATTAATTTATCGAATTGATTAATCATTTGAATTGTATTATTATTAGCATTCAAAGCATTTACTTAAAAAAAAATTGAGTAGAAATAAAATTATTATAACTTTTTTAATGCGAAATGGACATAAATCATCATCATCATCAGACCCTAGACATCATCTAGGACCGAAATACTTGTCAAAACGAATCAAACGATTCCAAAGTTGATGGGATTGTGGCTTCATTACAACTTCGCTTATAGATTATTAGTGACATGTTGCTTATTGTAACACATTTTTAATAAATTGCGTCCAGTTATAGTGACCGGCATGATTCCTAACACCTTCGGCAGTGTTCGGGAGTCACGTGATACCCGACGACGTTTGGCGCGTGCATGGCTTTTTTTGTTTTGAGTCTCGGTTTGTAATTGATTTTTCATTACTCATACTCTGAAAGTAGGCCTGAAGTGGCCTGAGAAGCGGGTTGAAAGTAATACTTTTCAGCCCTAGGGAGACTTACTTTCAACTGACAGCTGAGTAACTATAAAAAAAAAACAGTTCTATTTTCTGTACAGCCAGTTGATTACAGAGCGATGTAAAATTGAAATAACATAAAGTTAAGTACCTATTTATTAAAGAATTTGTGTTTATATCACTTTATTTTAATATAGTTGCAACTATATCTTTAAAATAACGAAGATTTATATTTTTTCAATGATTAAAATGAAAAACAATGGCTGAATAGCTGACAGGCCACAGAAAAAAAAACAAAATCTGCGGGAAAACGGCGAATCCAAATTCAATTTTTTAAAGCCTCCCATTTTTTCTTTAGCCAATTCATGATTTTTATTTTAGTTTCTTCGTATTCGTAATGAAAAGCACAGTGTTTACCTCGGGATAAAGACTTATTTAGTCCCGAGACGAGGTTTGGCGCCCGAGCGTAGCGAGGGCTCCAATAGTCCGGGGTTGCTTTCATCCCTAGGGTAACAATGTACTATTGTTTCTTTCTATTAAAATAAATACATCTAACAAAAATAGGAGATTGCTTATTTTCTACAAAATGCTTTGTATGACGACCGCTTAGTATGACGTATTTGTTATGTCAGGGACATGGCAAATATCACGATGTCATTATAAACGGATTCCACTGTATATGACTATCGAGCCTGTATCACATCAAGCCCGACACTCCCCCTGGATCCTGTTGGTACCCCAGTGACGTGCGTAAACTTGCGTTTTGGACCGTGTTAACAAAAAAAGGACCGCTTATTGTGGCGTTCTCTTAGAGAGACCTATAATGTACAGCAGTGGACGTCGAATGACTGATGGATGAAATAAAATATTATTATATACTTGTTTTTAGTTATCGTAATACCTCACTTTCAAATCTTTTCTCCTGATGTCACATCACAAACTTATATAGGTATGTTTGGACTTAGAATGAACGACTATACCCAGGATTAAATTATTATTTATTTCTTTATGCTTTTTACAACCCAAATCTATTCAATAGAGTGATATGCCCTTAAATTTCAGTTAGTTTAAAAAGAAGGCATGCCTGATTGATCTATCAACCACTAGCTCATATGACTGAATGGATTAGGTTGCAATTTGACACACATAGATATAATTATAGGTACAAGTAAATAAAGTTTTACGCAATTTAAAAAACCTTTGTCCACCCAAAAATTTATAGATCGTTTGAAGGACTGAAGTATCGATATCGATATTTTTTACGCGCTTCCCTAGCAGAAATTCCGCCATTTTTGGATTTCAAAGAATTGGCTCGGTAAATTTGTAGTCATTTCCTCTCCCCTTTATTAGATCTCGATGTCGCAACTCCATAACGTGACACTATAACATCAAATCGATCTATAAATTTTTGGGTGGACAAAGGTTTTTTTAATTGCATAAATCTTTATCTACCTGTACCTATAATTATATCCATGTGTGTCAAATTGCAACCCAATCCATTCAGTCATATGAACTAGTGGTTGATAGATCAATCAGGCATGCCTTCTTTTTAAACAAACAGAAAATTAAGGGCATAGCACTCTATTGAATAGATTTGGGTTGTAAAAAACATAAAGAAATAAATAATAATTTAATCCTGGGTATAGTCATTTAGATATTTTTATATATATATTTTTAGTATTTGACATGCTTAGCACTATGCATTAAACACAAAGTGAAAAATGTGAAATCGAAAATAACAGTCATGAGCAGGATTTAAACCTGCATCTCCTGGATACCATCCAGATGCTTTGCCAATTCAGCCATCGTGGCAATTGCTCCTGACTGCTAATTTCGATAACACATTCATACTTAACGTCTTTGGGTGACGCCTGCGCCATCTGTCGGAAGTATTTTCATACATTATACCGACCGGTAAACTTAATATTACAATTAAGATTTCTACCTAATAATGACGCAAACCCTATAATTATTTAGATATTTTTATACATATTTTTAGTATTTGACATGCTTAGCACTATGCATTAAACACAAAGTGAAAAATGTGAAATCGAAAATAACAGTCACGAGCAGGATTTGAACCTGCATCTCCTGGATACCGTCCAGATACTTTGCCAAAAGACGTTATTGAATATTGTAAATTAAAGATACCCAAACATGGCAAACGTAAAGAAATTGTGTTTATTGCAGTGTAAACCCAATACTTTGTATGAAATGAAAGTAATAGCAGATCAGTATACTGGACTGCATTCCGTTATAAACAGTAACCAGTATAGCTAACTATAAAGGAACGACTTCACAGTATACTAAATTGAAATCACACCTTACAGTGCTCGCAGTGTATATAGGAACACATCCAAATTACGCTGTCATCGTAACTATTAAGATGGCGGACGACAGCCTAAGTAAGTCACTTTTACTAGGCATATGAAGATTAGAGCGCCTCCTCCTTATTACGAGCTCAATGCACTCTAACAACAAAGTTAGGTTCCTTTTTTTAGATTGTTCTACTCTTTGGTCAGATTATTCTACTCTTTGAACTAAGTACTGCACGGTTTACATCAAAGAGCATTTAACACTATGTTTAGTGTACATTGTAAAAATGCTTTGAGGGAAGGTAAAGTAATTTCTTTTTTCAACCGACTTCGTTTTTTGTTAAAGTGGGTAAAATGTTCAACTAAAATCTCGTCGTTAAGCTCAGTGTGTATTGGTGGACCACTTGCCTATAGTTTAGGGTTGCCAACAGCTAATTTCATAAACAAGGGCTACAAGTCGGAAAAAACGGGACAATTGAGTTTAAAAACAGGACGCACTAATAGAGTAGCAATAATCTATATAAATAAATAAAATTGAAGTGTCTGTTTGTAATGTCTAAATAACAAATTTTTACTAAATGTAAAAACATAGCATCACGCCTGTATTCCCCGAAGGGGTAGACGGAGGTGTATTACACACCCACGACTCGCCAGCTATGTTTAAGTCCCACGTATTAGGGGGCGAGCCTATTGACGTCTACCGGGCACATTTCCAAACTCCGGGCTGCTACTGAGATTTTTTCTTTTTAGGAAAAAGCTCAATATCATTGTCCGACCCGGGGATCGAACCCGAGACCTCATGTTTAGCAGTCGCATACACTACCGCTACACCACCGAGGCAGTCAAATTACTAAATGTACACGAGAATATATACGCTATCTATAACAAATTTGATTACAAGAGTAACTTAGGTTACTTTTATTTCAGAAAAATAATTAGGGTATTGCATAAAAAAATAAAACCCATGAAATTGCGAATGAATACCACTCCGGAAAGCCTGGGCCTATTTAGCCGGGACTTCTAGCAGATAGGTAGCTGTTGTTATAAGGAGTAACTTAGGCTATTTTTATTTTCGAAAAACATTTGAGTACCGCGCGAAAAAAATAATACCCACGAAATTGTGAATGAATACGGATTCAAATAGATTTATAAATACATCGAATATACGCTGGGACGGCAAAGAAAAAGGATCGGTTAAATAATGTTCAATATCTCAAAAGTACCTGACTTAGCTATATGAAATAAAGACTAAATTAAAGAATATTTAATGCCACATAAAATATCGTAGGTATAAAACCTTTTTATTTATTTTTGAGAATTGCATATTCTGAAGTCATCATGTCGTTAACCCTGAAGAATGTACCAGGATCCTGATAATGATAGAATATATGCTCATATAAGTCAGCGAAATACAGCGAGAACTGTTGGTGTGACTCTTTCTACAGTTTAGCGAGTACTCCATCATTTCCATGAAACTGTATTCAATCTTCGAAGACCAGGAACAGACCAAACAAGGTGTACGACGGTGCAAGAGGATCGCTATATGATGTCAACAATTTTGAGAAATCGCTTTCTTACGGCTGTTAAAGTAAATAATCATTATTTACGAGCTGCAGGAAACAATTTGAGTACGGATACAGTAAGGCCACTTCTGGTTGAAGCAAATTTAAAGCCATTCAGACCTGCATAACAGCAGTACTGCGAGCTCATGGAGGCAAACAAAGTACTAAAATTCGTGAAAACAGCACATCTGTAACAAATCTATATTTACGAAAATACTGGAATAACTACGTATTTTTATTTATTTTACGTTAATTAAAAATTACACATTATAATATTCTTTAGTTTAGTCTTTATTTCATAAAGCTAGGTTGAGATACTTTTGAAGATATTGAAGATTTTCTAACAGACCCTTTTTCTTTGCGGTTCAGTGTACATCCACGGCTAATCTCCTAAACGGTTGCACTTTATTTTGGAAACATAATTAGAATTCTGTACAAAAAAGGAATAGTACCCTAGGGATGAAAGCAACTATTGGAGCCCTCGCTACGCTCGGGTGCCAAACCTCGTCTCGGGACTAAATAAGTCTTTATCCTGACTCCCGAGGTAAACACTGTGCTTTTCATTATGAATACGAGGAAACTAAAAATAAAAATCATGAATTAGCTAAAGAAAAAACGGGAGGCTTTAAAAAATTTAATTTGGAATCGCCGTTTTCCCGCCGATTTTGTTTTTTTTTCTGTGGCCTGTCAGCTATTCAGCCATTATTTTTCATTTTAATCATTGAAAAAATATGTATATCTTTACTTACTATGTATATCTTTAATTTAACGAAGATCGTTATTTTAAAGATATACATAGTTGCAACTATATTAAAATAAAGTCATATAAAAACAAATTCTTTAATAAATACTTAACTTTATGTTATTTCAATTTTACATCGCGCTGTAATTGACTGGCTGTACAGAAAATAGAACTGTTTTTTTTTATAATTACTCAGCTTGAAAGTAATTCTCCCTAGGGCTGAAAAGTATTACTTTCAACCCGTTTCTCAGGCAACTTCAGGCCTACTTTCAGAGTATGAGTAATGAAAAATATATTAATTGCACGTGGACGAAGTTGGGGGTATCAAGCTAGTTAAATAATATGTTCTGATATCCAATAGTGTCCAGTCCAGACCCGTGTCCAATAGTGGGACAGAAAAAAAGTTCCAAAAAAATATCCTGGAAACACGTTAAATGAAATTTAAGTAACTTTTTTAATAAAAATATCCGAAATTTTTCAAATATATATGAAAATTAAATACGTAATTATGTAGAAAAATGTTACAAAAATATAAAAGAAACACTAGTTTTTAACAAATTCTTTAAACTCAGGTACGTTCTAATGTTACAAACATAGTTATTTTTATTATATTTTTCAACCCCACCAAATATACATGACCTTAACAGAACATTTTAAAAACCCAGGCCCAGGACACTGCTAAATAACTATCCAGGACACCCCAGGACACACGAAATACCAGGACATATCCTGGGAAAACAGGACGGTTGGCAACCCTACATAGCTATACTTGCCTACTGTACTGTAGGTGTAACCTACATTTCCCATTAAAAAAAATATATTCCTCAACTTCTAATCCTCCGGAAGTTTCAGTATATTTCACATTGTTAAAAAAAGCCTCAGTAAAGAATATAGAATTGAAGACATACTTAACGGGTGGATCATCCAGTTTTTTTAAATGGCTAGCTAAAACTACACTTTTGTGCCCCGACTAGGGCTGCCACCTCTCCGGGTTTGTCGATATCCCCGGGTCAGTCTGTTAGTAAGAGCAAACGTACAGCCGACCACTACGGCGCGTGTCTACTGTTTGTCTGAGACCATAGGCTATAGAGTAAAGTAATCATACTAAAATCTGAGACTCTGAGTGAGTCTGACTTTAAGTGCGCCGCGCCCTGGCCGGCAGGGCGCGGGCGCCGAGCGATTGGGAGAGGGTAGCAGGTAGAGAGCAGGGGCGGAACAGGGTACAGCGCGCCAAAGAGAATGTAATACCTACGGTACAGCGCGCGACGAACATTTATTAAATCGAAACAATAGCTCAGTCCCTCAGTCAGTGCTTCGTAATAATTACACAAACACCAGTATTTTATGCTTTCTTTTTAATTTTTTTTTTAAATATTAATTCATAGATTGTTTTCGGAACATTTTTCCTATTAAAATATCTAGTTTTTTAGTGTGTTGATTGTATAATTAGCATAAAGGAAAACCGAGAATCACAATCGGAGAAAAAAAGTACGAATGTAGTTTTCAACAATCGTGGCTTGAAAATGAGAAGTACAAAAAATGGATGAGAAAAGTCGACGAAAAAAACGCGAAATGTGTATTTTGCAATGTGAAATTTACAGTGAAATGGGATGGTGAAAAGGCTTTATCAACTCATCTCAACAGTGAAACACACAAGAAAAAGGTGAGAAATATTGATTCCAATTCTTTGATGACCGCATTTCTGCCAAAGAAAAATTCTTGTGAAGAGCTAAACATAGCGACAGTCGAAATTGCGTCAATTTATCATGCAATTAGCCACCACCACAGTTGTTTGAGCACCGATTGCGGCATTAAATTGAATGCCTCTCTTTATTCCGATTCACCACTATCACATAAAGTTCACTGTGGTAGAACCAAAGCTGAAGCCTTTGTGTCTTGAATGTCCTAGCACCCAATTCAATAGAGTCAATA
Organism: Leucoma salicis; assembly: GCA_948253155.1. Lineage (NCBI taxonomy): Eukaryota > Metazoa > Arthropoda > Insecta > Lepidoptera > Erebidae > Leucoma > Leucoma salicis. Next base: position 22,806,766 of record OX411807.1, read on the forward strand.
ATACAAGATCTAAAAAGGTCTCAATCTGGTAATGGAGTTTACTTTTCAATTGCTATCGATGTCTCAAATAAAGGATCCCAGAAAATGTATACAATAGTCATCAGATACTTTGACCAAGAAAAAGGTGTTCAAGACAAATTGATGGACTTTTATGAGGATTCCAACGAAACATCTCAAAAGATTTTTGAGAACATTGAAAATTTTATTCATCAACATGACTTAGACACAACTTTGCTGTCTGCATTCTCTGCAGACAATGCATCGGTGAATTTTCGTGCTCACAATTCCGTGTACCAAAAAATTAATACGAAATATTCTGACACCAAAGTCATCAAAGCAAATTGTAATTGTCACGTTCTTCATAACGCTGCCAGAAATGCCATGAAAGCTTTAACATACGACGTGGAAAACTTGATTATGAAAGTTTATGCGGCATTTTCGAACAGTGCAAAACGCACGAGAGAATTGCAAATATTTTTTGAGGACTTCGAAATTGAATACAGAAAAGTTTTGCGACATGGGCCAACTAGATGGTTAAGTTTGGGGAGAGCGGTTGACCGATTGATATTGTCGTAGCCTGCTGTATCAGCGTATTTTAAAAGTCGCGGTGAAGCAGCATGCCATAAAATAATATGGGAATTCGTAAAAGAGTATGGCGAAGGCGAATCCGATGACATTAGAAGTTTATCTGCAAGGATCACATTACAGGAATGTTATTTATATTTCATTCATTATATGACATGAATATGCTGACAGAATTATATTACATACATATTATATTACATGAATATGCTGACAGAAGCCATACTATTGTTAGAAAAAAACACTGTCACAGCTGCTGAGTTGTACCCAATTATGAGCAATATAAAAGACAAGGTTGAAAGCAGACTGCATGATGAGTTCTATGGAGCAAAAATAATGAGAAATATGAAGTTTTTGAGGCCTTCTGAACAGGATCAATTAAAAAAAGAAGCCAATGAAGTTTATAGAAGAACTCTTGAATACATACAGAAATATTATGATTTTGAGAATTCTGTATTCAAAATCTTTTCGAAATTTGATTTAACAAGTGCAATAAGTTACAAAGATATTGTGGAAGCTGTCGAATCACTTGGTTTGAAAAATTTTAACGAAAATAAACTTTATGACGAGACCCGAAAATTAAACCAAGTATTTCCTCAGTTCGTACAATCTGGTGATTCAACATTGCCTGTTGATTTACGATGGGTTCAGTTATTCAAAGTCACCTTAACCTTCACCGAACTGCCAAAAATAATAGGAAAAATTTTTTCAATCCCCATAAGCAATGCTTTTGTAGAACGTGTATTTTCTTTAATGGGGAATCTGTGGACAGACGAGCGTAACTGCTTGTCAGTGGACATGGTGAAGGCAGAGTTAATTGTGAAGATTAATTACAATATGAATTGCCAAGAATTTTTGAAGTTTTTGAAGAAACCTGAACAAGAAAAGCTGCTTATCCCCTAAAAAGTATAATTTTAAGTGTCAAGCTAGTCCCAGTCAGCCTAGCACTACCTAGGCAATTTATATTTAAAAAAAATACATTACCAAATGTAATTTACCATTACTTTTTACTTTAATTAATTAATTAAACAATTCAAACATAAAAAAATGTTTTATTTTAATAAAAAACTATATTACTTAAATCTCCGGGTCTACTGTTTTTGAAAGGTGGCAGCCCTAGCCCCGACGCGGACTAACCGCCGGCGCCTCGGTTACGATAAATGGTGTGGGGGTAGGAATTCAGGCCCACGTAAAATATCTGGTCCTGGTCCTTGACGGGCGGTGGCACTTAGACGGCACTTCCGCCAGCTTGCGCCGAGGCTCGTCGGCACGGCGTCCGCTCTCAGACATCGGATGCTGAACTTAAGTGGACCCAGCATCGCGTGCCGGCGGTTGTACGCGGGGGTGGTCTGGTAAATAGCGCTTTACAGCGCACCCGTGGGGACGGAGTCCTCTGACTGACCGCTTGCAATACAACTCTTCTGTGGAGACCGCAGAGTCGTGGCGGTCAGAGCAATCCGCAACTACCACACGCTGTCGTGTAAAGCCGCGTGCGCATTGGCCGAAACTCTCCGTGGGATCTGCTGCCACCACTGCGACTGCGGCGAGGACTCCGCACACTCGGGTCGGCCCGGTCTGGGCTGAGCAGCGCCGGGATCTGCTGCAGTCATCGGAGAGGACCATTCGCTGCCGGCTGTTGATAGGTACTGGACCGCGGTCACCACCTTCAGCAAAGATGTCATCTCGCGGAAGGTGGCGGCAGAAAGAGCCAGAGAGGCCGATCTCTCCTTTGACCCAACCCGCCGTCGGCGCGTTGGGCGGCGTGCGCAACTATTTGCGCCTAATGCCGCCCTTGCCAAGGCCGCGGGCGCTTGGGTAAGGGATTGTCCGCCGCCCGCATTGTTCCTACCGCGAAGGCGTGATGTCCCAGGTGCGCGGGGAAATCACTCTGATGGGGCTAGCCACCGCGCGAACCTCTGAAGAGAATATACGTGGTACCAGTGGTCCGTCGACTACGGGCGGGTGAGGGCGCACGGCGGATTTTAGTGGGGGAGAGCCCCACACTACCTCGTTGTCTCCGCGGATAACGGGGCCTGCGGTAGGTACAGTTTATCTTTCCTAAAAAAAGGGTGCTGTCTATAAAATAAAAATCAACTAAAATTAACTGGTTTTAATTCCTTTTCACTGTTATTAATAATGATAATGATGCTGATACACACACACGTAGTTATCAGTGTTCATCAACTTGTCTGTTATAGTAGGTTAAAAAAAATTAAGTTAAGAGTACTAAATTTTAATGTTAAGCAAAATAGTCATAAAGACAAGTCGGTAATTGTTAAAGTTTTTGAATTGGCGACTTCTAGCGGGTTTTAAGCAACCCGTTTTTCCCTACCTAGAGATTATTTTTAAGATGCCTAGCGAGTTTTGTATAACTGCGACAGTCAGCTTTAGCTGGTATTTATGGTATATATGGTTAACATGGTAATCGTAACCTTCAATGTAATCCATACGAATTTTTATATAATCGAAATTTATTTGATGTTCTCCGCAGATATAAAATATAACATACCTATACTTTAACATTTGATAAACTATATATTTTTTATTTATATTTTTATTTTCTCCCACATAAATATGAATGTAAACAAAAAAAAATTACAATATAATATATGGGACACAGGAGCTAAACTACAAATTAGATTATGTAGCAGAATGCTAAAATTGGTACATTATCCACAATTATTCTCATTTTTAAATTACATAAGTACTTCAACATTTAACAGTAATTACTTCGTAGACATTCCGAGTATTATCTTGTACAACAAAAGGAAAGGTCGGTATTCCGTGACAAGCGGCTCCATATTCGCCATTTTTCGTTAATGCGATTACAGCTCCCATAAAGTTTGGATAGTGCGATGCTATTCTTTTCACTGCGGTATTCGCTGCATCAGTCGGTGACGCACCCCGTCTCATTTCTTCAACTGCCAAAAAGCTAAAATTAATATTATTATTATTAAAGCAAATTCGTGTTTACATCAGTTGGGAGATGACACAATTTTTATAAATGCTACCTCAGACTAACAAAAAAATAAAGACCACGTTGTCAATTAAAAAGTGAAGTCACTTTTTTAAAAGTGCGTGAAAAAACTCTATAATTTGGGTAAATATTTAAAAGTTTTATTTAAACACAAGTAAAAGTATAGAGTAAGTTTACAGCAAATAGGGAATATTATGGCGCTGATGATGTATTCATGTACGTAAAGTACCTACGTACAAAATCGTCGAGTCATTTGGGTTAATTTTAAAATCATACTTTGATAACACTCGTGGTTTAAGACACTTCGTTTTTTTTTGGCATGGTTTTGTTTGCATTTGTTTGCGTGAGCGCGTGTAATTACTAGTTTGTCATGGTTTTATATGGCTTCACTGGATTGTTCGCAATGATCCGTCTATATTTTTTCCTTGGTCCGAGATGAATACCAAGATTAATAATACATGCGGTGGGTAATGGTTTATTATGCATCAATCTGAAACATTATTTTCATCTTTTGGCGAATTGATTTGCATTGAAACTTGAGAGACTTATAGTTAATCTAAGCCATATTAATCTCATGTACGAAGTGTTGTGGGTTCGATTCACATAGGTACTGATTGTTGAGTCTGTGTACCTAAGTTATATCCGCGTTCTCGAAGCCGATCATCCACAAGATGAACAGAACTCGTTAAATCGTCAACCAGTGTTCCCTTAACGTATGTGGACGCTATACCACGAATATTGGGAAATGGAGACGTTTCTAAAAAGTCATTACTAATTATCAGACGAGCCATGACTAGACTACTTATTCTTTAGAATTCTTTGTGTCTATTAGTAGTAGCACTCTCTCAACTTTTAAAGATTCTAACTAACTTATCATCACGCCGTTTCCCTTGCGGGGTAGGCAGAGAGAACAAAGTGCCAAGTGGCTCTATTCTTGCATACATCTGACCGATTTGGTCTAGGTTGGCGAGTCTCAGTCTCCCCCTGTACCTACATCCTTCCACTTTCGCATTGTATATCTTCTTAACCAGTCGCTCGTCCAGCATTCTTTCCACATGTAGGAACCATCGGAGCATTCCTTTTCGAATCTTTACACCAATACTCTCTTTCATACCTCCTCGCTCTCTTAAGTCGTCGTTACGAATGAGGTCAGTCAGCCTCACTCCATAGATTCTCCGCAGAGATCACATTTCGACCGCATTGATTTTACTCTCATGCTCCTTTTTGCATACCCAACTCACGCTTCCATATAATAACGTTGAGACAAACACTGCGTTGTGTATTGCGACACGTGCCCTTTGGCTGAGGTGATGACTGCCGAGAAGGTGTCCCAATGCTCCGTTCACTCTATTTCCCGCTTTCACTCTTCTCTCTACATCAGTGGTGTACCTTCCATCCCGACTGAATCCACATCCAAGATATACAAATTCATCCACTTGTTATAGCACACCATTTAAAGAGAGTAATAAATAGCAAAAAATCTAATTAAGGATACACCTCGGTAAAAACCTGAGCATAATATCGCCATCTCCTGTAGAAGCAGCACCTCCGACGTTATTATCGGCATATGCACCAGCACCGGGGATTGGTGAATCACCAATTCTTCTATAATAACAAACATAAACTGATACACATCTCATGTATAACTCACTAAACCAATATCTCTGAATGGTAGGGCTGGTAGGCTCTAGTATCCCTACTAGACTACTCTACACATCAATATACTCTCTTGTAATGTGCATGTTTCAACTACTATAATATGAGTTGCCCAATAACAGTTATTTTAGTTGAAAAATACAGTTGGATCTATGGCTATGGATACATATAATAAAGCCCTTCATTATGAACTGCGCGATTTAGTGTTAGCACGCACTGCGAATTATAATCGCGAGATTTTTTCCGCAAAATTCTGTGACATAGGAAATCGTATGAAGCTGCACGCACTTACAGAAAAAAAAATCGCGCAGACGCGGATTAAAAACTGTCAGAAAAAGAATCGCGAGAATAAATTCCCAGTGCGTGGTAAGCCTTACCTAATGTAGGGATATTCGATATACATCGATGCATTGAAAACATCGATGTTTACAATGCGATACATCGAATCGATCCGATGTTTTGAAATGCTTTCGATATACTCGATGTATCGATGTTTTTTCAGTTTATAGTAGAAAAACATCGAATCGATTATAACCAATTAATTTCATAAAAACTCAAGTTTGACCACTAAAATTTTATGACCCTGAATGTAGCAGACATCCGACGAAAAATTAGTTTAGCTAGGGATATTTAGGGTAATAATAAAGTTACCATAAATTCGAAAGTTGCCATTGTTCATTGGCTCGAGATCTGTAAGTGATAGATTTCAAAAATATTTTTTTTTAATAGAAAAGTTTTTATGATGATAAATAATTTTGAGATGGCTCTCGAAGGATTACAAATTATTAAAAATAAATTTTCATTCATTAATCTTAGACTATTTACGATGATTTAAATGTGGTTTCTGTCAAATTTTCGAAATTTCTTTTAGAATTTTTGGCGACGAATATCCGTCTCAAAAATCGCTTTAATAAAAAAGAAAGAAATTTGAAGATTTTTTTTTTAAATCTACATATGGAGTTTTTTCTTTTTTAATTTTTTAATTTATTTCATTTATATTTAAAAAACAATTTTTTTTTAATTTTTTGGATTAGGATGTTTCTTTGTGCTGAAATGTTTACGTGGATTCCTTTTTTAAAAAATTTTTTTTAATATATATATTTAATATTCCCATTTAAAAATTTTTTTTTGGTATATGTAACAAAAGTTGTTAATTTTTTATAAATTTTATATAAATTATTATTTTTATTCATTTATCAACTTCAATATTATTTTTATTCATTTATCAACTTCAATATACTAACATATCTTTATAAAAATATATTTTTAAAAGTTAATTATAATATAACGAAATTTCAATCAACCAAAATTTTAATTTGCCGCCAATAAACAAGTGGCAACTTACAAATTTATGGTAACTGTATTATTTCCCTAGATATCCCTAGCTAAACTAATTTTTCGTCGGATGTCTACTACTTTCAGGGTCATTAAAATTTTACCTAAAATCTTTTTTCCTATTTGTTTATTTAAAACATAAAAGTTTATTATTCAATAGTGGACTGACAATATAATGCCGTCGCGGCCAACGTGTACTAAAAAATTATGTTGGCAGCACTGCGCACGAATCAGTGACAATACAAAAAAACTGTTTATGTCGTGTCAGTCGGCGAGCTTCTATGTTTAAAAATAACGAATTGAATTACATTTGGTTTTGTGGACGAAATAAGATCAAAATGGATTGTGTTTAATTATATATTAATATACCTACTCATTACAATAAAATCTCATCTTTTTGTGAGCTCACATATTCGATCGAACTGAGGTAAGTAAGTAAGGTTATAATAATGTTGTAGCTTATTTACACGCAAAAAAATAAATGATAAATTTTATTCGGATTTTCGATTGATTTTTATTGTTTGAACAATAAATCCGCATCAAAGAAGGTAACTCATAAATAATATAATATTGAAAGCAAAAACGTATAAGAATGATTTTCTAAAATATATTGATATGAAAGAAAATAGTCACTCTTGGTCTTTAAATTTTATTGTTTGAAATGATAAAATACGACATCTTGCCATGTAGATATAGCCGCGCATCAGTAATACTTTAGGTTAATTCTTCCACATACATTAAAAGCTTACAAACACAAGTAAAATTTTATTGTTTCAAACTATAAAAACTGATGCGCTTAAGATATACTTTTTGACAATTTCAAGAAAGTAATAATTATATACCGTTGTATATAAAATCAATTGTTTGACATTGAAAATTTTATTTATCATATTGAATGTTTTTTTACTTTTTTACTATAAACTTAAATGTTCCAAACATCGAATGTTGAAGTTGAAACGTTAAATTATTATGATTTCATTTTTTTATCTACCAAACAGTAATTTCTATTACTTGTAACATGATTTATTTACATATAAACTTTAAATTTCAATATTCAAATTAAGATCATTATAATATATTCAATAAAACCACGAAATTACTGTTTGAAATGATATTAAATTGTGACCACATTATAAATTTTTAGTTGTCAATTACTAATTTTTATAATTGATTTTTTTGCGTGTATTATCATGTCAACAAGAGTAACAGTAAAATCAGTAATTTACTGAATGACAGAATAAACAGTGTTAATAATTATTAGATTAGTAAATTACTTTAGCTGTAACACACACAGTATTTATTAACTAAATTTATTTGTGTGTTTTGATAGTGATGTGACATTTTTGATTGACGAATTTATCGATTTTAACTACTACAATAAATGAACTATTTTTATTTCAGTCTGACAACACGTACGATGGCACCTTCCAAGAAGAGTGATGTATGGAGGTATTACGATAAAACTGAAGAAATCAATAACTCTGCAAAATGTAGACTCTGTCAAAAATTAATAAAATCTTGTGGCAATACAACTAATTTAATTGGTCATTTAAAAAATATACATAAGGCTGCTTTTCAAGCGTTCGAATGTTCTAAAAAATCCGATATTCAGAGCAACGCAAGTAAGAAAAATATACAATTAGTCTCCAATTGCTCTGATCCACTACCATCAACATCAACGAGCTCTGCTGGCATAATGGAAATGGAATCGACTAGTGATGCTGATAAAAAATGTGACTCTTCAAAAGACGATGTATGTGTTTCTATCCCTCCAGCTCCAAAACGTCAGAAGTCTATTGTGTCAAGTTTTGAAGATATTAACGCTTTTTCAGAGAGAGGTGATAAAACATTAAGAATTAACAACGCCCTAATATATATGATTTGTAAAGACAATCAACCATTTACAATTGTTGAAAATGAAGGCTTTCGCAGTTTGGTTAAAGTTCTTGCGCCGCATTATAAACTTCCTAGTAAAACAACGTTGACTCGATGGGTTGATGATAAATACGCAGCATTGTCAACAGTCTTCAAAGCTAAGGTGTCAAATATTGAATACGTTACTCTTACTACTGACATGTGGTCTGAAACAATGAGCATGAGAAGTTTTTTAGGAATAACAGCACACTTCGGTGAAGGTAGTGATCTTTTTTCAATCACTCTTGGAGTGTACGAGTCAAACGAACGCCATACTTCAGAACACATAGCTGAAATGCTGCTGAAAACTTGTGCTGATTGGGGTATAGATAGTGACAAAGTTTCAGCTGTAGTCACAGATAACGCAGCTAACATGGTGAAAGCTGTTGATTTAGCTTTCGGAAAAAAGCATATACCATGTTTCGCACATACGTTGAATTTGGTTGCACAAAATGCTATACAGCAGTGTACTAATCTGCGAAACTTGATAACCAAACTAAAAGAGATAGTAACTTGGTTTAAACAAAGCAATGTAGCCAGTATCGAATTACGTGAAGCAACCCAGAAAGAAACGAAATTGATACAAGAGGTCCCAACGAGATGGAACAGTACTTATTATATGATCGAGCGATTTTTGGAGCTTCGCAGCGTCGTCAATAATATAATCATTCGTCATAAAAATGCACCACCGATGCTAACTGCGTCAGAATTATCTATTCTTTCTTCGGTTTTACAAATTCTGCGACCGATTGAAGCTGCAACTAAGGAAGTGTCAGGTGATAAGTACTGCACTAGTAGCAAAGTAATACCACTTATCCATTGTCTTCTTTTAAAAGTTAAACCTCTTAAAGTCGAAGAATCTCTTGCTCAAGAATTGCAGTCATTGATCCTGAAAGAGATTGACAAGAGAATGGGTGTTATAGAGAGAGTAACTCCTCTCGCTATAGCCACAATCTTAGACCCCAGGTTTAAGAAAATGCATTTCACGGACTCACTCGCTTGCTCCATGGCTGTTTCGAAAATCAAGGAAATGATGAAAAGTAAAGTACAAAATGAGTCTGTGGAATCTGATTCGTCAGATCTGTCGGACAAAGCAGAAGAAAAATTTTCTCTGTGGGAAGATCACCACAAATTAGTCCAGAAGAGCTGGAAAACGGTTAAATCTGACGATTCTATTTCAGATGAAGTATCTATTTACTTACGTAGCCCAGTAGGCAGATTAAATGAGAATCCTTTAGAAATTTGGAATGATCTCAAGATTCAGCTTCCTAAACTTCATACAATTGCATACAAATACTTAACCATGGTAGGAACTTCAGTCCCATCTGAACGATTGTTTTCTAAAGCGGCACAAATCGTCAATCAACAACGAAATAGACTGAAAGGCAAACGTTTAAATAAACTGTTGTTTTTGCAAAGTCTCTCAAAAGAACACTGGCAATAGGACATGACAGACTTAGCAAAATTATTGCGGATGTTTTTTTTTGTTCTTATGTAAATTACAATAAAGATTTTTCTCATACATGGCTTTTACTTTTTTTAATAAAACAATGTTTGAATTAGTGATGGTTTGCATGAAAAAATGTGTTGAAGTAGTATATCTGGTCTGTATCCTGTAATTTCTATTTCTTAGTATTTGTTATAGCGGCAACAGAAATACATAATCTGTGAAAATTTCAACTGCCTAAATATCACGGTTCATGAGATACAGCCTGGTGACAGACGGACAGCGAAATCTTAGTAATAGGGTTCCGTTTTTACCCATTGGGTACGAAACCCTAAAAAAGTACTCGATGAGTACAAAATATCGATGTTTTCACCCGATACATCGAAAGACATCGATGTACAGTTCTGATTTATCGAATCGAAAAAAACATCGATGTTTTTTCAAAGTGGACACCCCTAACCTAATGTGTGTAACATATTAAATAAATTATTTAATTAAATAAATTTACGGACATTTCACACTACGTCCTCTGGTCCCAAACTAAGCTTAACGCTTGTGCTATGAGTACCAGATTACGGATATAATACATATTACTTTTTTTTTGTAAATGATGAGATATAGATGAGGCTAGGAAGATTCCTAGCCTTGTCGCAAACATTGTTAGGGGTAGCTTCCGATCTGTTCGATTCTGCTCTACCAGTATTTACATGGAGCAACTCCCCATCTTACCTCTACAACCCAACAGGGGAGACAACTAGCATCGACAGTTTTAGTAGTCTGCCGATACAGACTTAAATACGGCACTCAGCGGTTATTTAGCGGACGAGGGCCCGACACGACCCATTGCTTCGAACAATAGGGTGTGCGGTTAGGTAAATTTTTTCACGCCTTACCAAAAATAAAATAAAAATATTGGTTTAAGCACAGAAACTTTATTAAAAATTATAAATACAGTTTATAATTATACAAATATTGAATATTTACCCAGGAATTTTGAATTTAGCTCCATTCGTAGATGTGCCGGCCGCTACATCGCCGTTTCGGTCGATGGCGACCATGCCAATGGTATCATGATTATGTCTGTCTATAATCCGCACTTCAGGTGCAGTGTTTTCAGTAAACATAGTTGGTTCGCGATAAGGGCCGCAGTATTTCGTCGGATCTGGCGTGACACCCTAAGATACGATACACAAAATGTTAATGTATAGGTATAAGTGTGTGTGTGGTTCTGGTAAATGGTCGAGCATGTCAAGTGCTAAAATACAGATCAAATTTTAATTGCAAAATTAAACTTACTATATTGGATTATTGCATGTAAATGCATCCAATAGGTGGCGTGGGTCGTAAAGACAAATGAGATGTGAAAATTGGGTATGGCCGTTGGTCAGTGCGATAGCTTAGCGGCTTAGAGCATTTCCCGGATTGGAAGGGATGCAGGTTCGAATCCCGCTCGCACTAAAGTTCTCTTTTTCCACTTTCACAAATAATTTGTTCTTTAAAAGAAATAGTGTGCTGTAGAGTGATGTATTTATAGTAGTATAGTAATTATTTCTTCGCACTGGATTTATATTTAAAAATCAAGGAGAATTTTGAGAATTTTTTTGTTTATTCTTTAGATTTTTAATTTAGAAAAAAAATAATTTCAATTCAATGAATATGATCAAATCTCGTTAATTATTTTTTATTTTTTATTATTTCACCCCGCTAACATTATCACTGATATTGGCGGAATTGCGTCCGTTGTCAGGGACGCTCAGCCAAAAACCAGAGAAGTCAAGTCATAAGAGGTTATACCAAAGGTGTGATATCCCCACATTCGTCTCCACAGTTATGCCATTGGTCCATCCATATTCAATTAGCTTTTTCCTATGACGATTGCAGCATAGAGAAAAACCAATAAATAAATACTATACTCACCATCCAAAAGTTTGGTTGACAGTTGTTATCAGTATGCCAACCTTTCCACAGCTGCTTGGATTCAGGGGTAGTGAGAGATTGTTCTTGAAAGCCCATTTGAACAGCAAATTGTGTTGCCAATTCACCAACTAGAAATGAGTGCTTTGTGTGATCTAATACATGGCGGGCAACTGATATTGCATTCTTTATTCTGCGGAGAGCGCCCACTGCACCAACATTCATGGTTTTTCTTGAAAATAATAAAATATTTTGTGTGTAATTTATACGGCACAGGCTCAGCATCTTTTTTATTTTATTGTATTTGGGAGACACTATACACAGTAACCAAGCTGACAAGTTGATAGTAAGTGGTAAAGTGAGGACTTGTCATGAATGAATTATAAATATACTTATCAAATGATATATGATATTTAAGTTACTTGAGAAAAAATATTGTATTAGGTTATGTAGACATTTTTGAACACAAAACATTATTTTTTAGAAATCTGGTTGGTTTTGTACATCATGCAAAAACTACTGAGCAGATTTGAATGAATTTTTTTTTGTTTGATAGCCCTTGACTAGACTTAAGTAAATGTTTTATCCCACTGCTATATCGGGAACCTGATAGAGATAGAGGCGCAGAAAACGAAGTTAGTAGCATGTAAGCGCATAGAATATAAATCATAGTAATCATTAAAATTAATATTAAATTAAAAACTTACCCATCCATAATGAGAGCATCCAAAGTAGTTTCACTGTTTTCATCCGGGCTTCCTCCATAACCCACAGTTCCATCACATTGCAGTGTTTCACACACCGAAGCACCCTTCTCAATTGCATCTAACGCTATACCACCATTTTTTAACACTTCCCATGCTGTAAAATAAAATAGTGGAGGCACATCTAGTTCACTCTGTTTTCAAGTTAAAAAAATCATCAATCAATCAATCAATTCTTGATTTAATGGCATTGTTAGACTTATAGACATAACTTTGCCAATGTCGAGTAGATAAAAAAATCATTTTTGTTTAGGTATTTAAATTTAGATCACAATGCCAATTACTGTCCAAGTAAGTTTAGTGATTTACAGAAGTAATGAAATCAGGCAATTTGCTGTGTGGGGCCGGCTTTGGAATTTTATTGGGAGTCGTAAGAGCCGACTAAGAGAATACCGGGGGAGTGGGCAGCAGTACTCCTTTCGAGTATTAACAACATCCACTGCGATTGCCAACCTGCCTGCCAAGCGTGGCGATTATGGCACTATCCTCCACTCTTGGGGAGGCCTATGCATAGCAGTGGACTTTAAAAGGCTGATGGATGGATGGATGCAATAGCAGACATATATATATATTTAAGCTATTGCATTTGCCACATTTACACTCGAGAAGAGAAGACAGGAGGAAAGATTTATTTATATATGTAATTTAAACTCACTATACCAGTCTTGTGAGATTCACCCCAATGGACAATAAAGATATAAAAGCAGAATTTAACGTATACCAGTTTTTAAGTCTAATTACGAGCAATCAAAAAAGTTTCATAGTAACCCAGTACCTATAATAACAATTTTTGCATTATGTGTAAAAAATACAAAAACTATTTTTTAATAGACGCCTAAATCACCCATAGCACTATTTATTTCTCAAATATCTTAAATGCGCTTAATATGGGATGAACATTAGGCTTTTTTAGATTTATCAGGTCAAAAGAAATGTAAGTATTTTGATAAATTTTCCTAGATAAATAAATTAAATAGTAAAGGTTCTAACAATAATAATACCTCTAACTGTAGCATTATAAAAATTCCAAGTAGTTATTACTATAGGAACATTCGGTTCACTAATAATAATACTAGCAAAACAGCAAAAAATTACCAACAATTTTATCATTTTCGAATAAGAAGTGGTTTCAAAAAATAGTAGGTAATAAGCACTTATAAAAACCCTATCTTATTTATCCTCACTGTTCTTACGTAATAATAATTTTGGTATGGCTTTCAGGCTTTGATTTAATCTTGTAATCTTGTATTGAATAAATATACATAAACAATGAAATTATAAATAAATAACAAATACAGACTACAGCAAAGAGTAAAGTATCACAGAACAATATTACTCAAGAGTAAAGTTAGTATGGACTTCCCAATATTAAAAAGTACTCTGTGGTATGGACTACAGACTACTACGACGAGCAAGAGAGTAAAAATCACAGAACTACAATATTATAAAAATGTTCTGTGACTAGACTACGAGATGTATGGCAGGTCCTGTCAGCTTTGTTCTATTTACAAACTGTTTATAGGTGGGTATCGTTATTAGTAAGAGACAATGCTATTAAAAAGGGACAATGATATCAATGTAAAAGATATATCCGCTGTCGGCACCGGAACGCGGCAACAGTCACTAACATATTAATTGACTAAGTATACGGCCGTATAGTTATCCAAAAATAGAAGACCCGTTTTGTCATGAAAAACCCTAGAATCTAAGTTCGAACGAAACTGAAAGAAACAATAAAATAATAATTAATTACATAGTGTTTTTAAAAAATACATACATTTTTTTGGCGTGTTAAATAATATGACAATATGATGAATAGAATAAATTGCAAGTATTCTTTTACTTTATAGTAGCATGCAATTGTAGCATGCAATTCCTAATTATTACGAAACGTCTCATAAACAGTTACAACGTCTCAGTCTTTTTTTTTAATACTAGCGTTACCGAATTTTACAAGCTTCATTCGATTTTAATAGTAATGAAATATTGTGCAGTGATCTTTACTGAACAAAATGAGCTTGACGCTCAAAGCCGAAAAAAATGAAAATTTAAAAAACATTTATTAACCGTCTTACATTATACAAAAAGTTGCTTAATATACCTACTGATTACCTCACTAGGCAAGCCTGTATCGAGGCAATCTTTAATCCAATGTTTACAATATTATTGAATGCTGAATATAAGTACTTAATTAAACCTGTAAATTTTATTATACACTCAAATACCTTCTAACTAATCTATTCGTATCTCAAAGATTATTGATTTTTTTTAAAGAAATAGCCATAAATAAAATTTTGAATAATAAAGGAAGATTATGCCAGAGACGACAATATTGATAATATAATTTAAAATGAAATAATTATATTTACAGGTGACGATTTTGGCTCATCATCCGAAGAAAGCGAATGAAGATTCAATCACTTTCGCTTTTTCTTGTTTTTTTTTTGTGATTGAGTGAATGTTATTGTAACTAAAAATATTGAATTAAAGACAAATCGACCTTTCATACCATTGTATCATTTCAAAATAACTACAATATTAAAGTTTAAGTTAAATTTTCTAATCAGAACTTTAATCCAATGTGTGCTTTACAATACATAATCAAATCGATCAAATAGTCATACAACCTTGAATCGATTTATCATGAGTATAGAGTACCGAGTCGTATGGTTAATAACTAGTCATGTCACGATGACAAACTTCAAAACGGGCCTATTATATTTTGATGTCACTAGTGCCAATTAATTAAATGTTGCTATCATTGTACGCAGTTGCTGTTTATAAGATACAGCCACACTTGGAAACTAGTGACGTCAACCGATTCGAGTTACGCCATCTTTTTTGGATAAATATGAAATATTTAAAGTAGGTATAATAATTATACAATCTTGGTAGTACGTATTTACGCCCTCGCGCGTAATATCGCGATATCACGCGTTTTCTCTTATTTAGGGAGAGGTTTGTTGAAACAACGGAACATAACAGTTGTCACTAGGGAAAGTACTCTCGAATTACATCGAAAGCGTGACATCACGACGATATCACTTTACGATTGCAAAGCTTTGGTTTAAAGCAGTTATGATTTTTTATTTTATAATGTGATATGTGGGCCTAACACAGTGTTGTTGCAAAACCCCCAGCGCTCTCAATTACCATGCGAAACATAACGGTAGGAGTAACTGCCGTTGTTACACGCTGTCGTTAATCTTTTGTGAGAGGGTTGTACTTCTCCGATCGAGCTGGCTCATAAAATCTTGTATAAGCAAGGCTCTACCACTAGTACTGCGTAGCTGTAAATACCTACTTATTCTTTAACGCACACTAAAACAGGTACAAGCCAAGCTAGGGCTTCATGTTTAGCCACTGTAAGGTATAAAGAAACCAAATAATATTTTTACAAAGACCGTTTTTAACTTCCCGCTAAGAAAATTGAAAATTTTCAAAAGTTGGGACGTTATTGGTTCGTTATTGGATCGTAATCGAGTTTTCAACGAATGTTGACGTTTTGAGGTCCTAGGAAGCTTCCCCGAATGTTTCCACAATGATGTCTGTCTGTGTGTGTGTGTATGTGTGGGGCCGTATGTAAACCTTTTTTTTTTTTTTTTTTTATTTTAGGTGGGCAAAAATGTCCTACCGCACACCCCGCTGCCCGGGGAGACAACGGGGTGAATGGGGCTCTCACCCACTAAAAACCCACCGTGCGCCTACACCCGCCCTTGCTACGGCGGATCACGGGTACCGCGTCGTTACGACCGCGATCCGCAGGCGGCAGCCCCTACGGGCACCCTCTCTTGAGCGACGCCTCGCGCACTTGGGCGTCGCACCTTCGCGGTAGGCTTCCGCGGACGGCAGGGTACTCCCCGACCCCACCGCCCGCAGCCTCGGCTAGGGCGGCATAAGGCGCAAGTAGGCGCGCGCACGCCGCCCCTCGCGCCGGCGGCGAATCGGGTCCGCGAAGGAGGATTCCTCACGGGCCCTCTCCGCCACCTCCTTCCGCGAGATGACAGCCTCGCAGAAGGTGGCGACCGCGGTCCAGGCCCTGTCACTGCCAACCATCGCTCGCGCAACGGCCGGCAGCGACAGGTCCACGCCTATGACTGCAACGAGTTCCCGGCGCTGCACATCCCAGGCCGGGCACGACTCGAGCGTGTGCTGCGCCGAGTCCTCGTCGCAGTCGCAGTGGTGACAGCCTGGGGTCGTCTCCCTCCTTGCGATCGTGTGCAGGTATTTGCCGAAGCAACCATGCCCCGACAAAACCTGCACCAACCGGAAGCTGAGGACCCCGTGCTGCCGCCCTGCCCATTCTTCCAAGATCGGCCGGAGCGCCCCCACGGTCCAGAGACCGGCTCGGGGCGTCTCCAGCCGAGACTTCCACTTTAGGACGGTGGCGCGGCGGGCATCTTCCCGCCACGATGACATTGCGCTCGGCGAGGGGCGGCTGCCCCCCGCCCGCGCCGTCGACGCCCGCCGATAGACGTCGGCGAGCACCTCCGCCTCCAGATCCCACGGGGGGGTTCCGGCCAACGCGCAGGCTGCATCGGTCGAGACCGTGCGGTACCCGCGTATTGCCCTGACCGCTACGACCCTCTGTGGACGCCACAGAAGGGCCCTATTGCGAGCGGCCAGGGACTCCGCCCACACGGGCGCGCCGTACAGCGCCATCGACCGTACTACCCCCGCGTAGAGTCGTCGACACGCAAGACTCGGTCCGCCCAAATTCGGCATAAGTCGCCCAAGGGCGGACGCCGTGTTGACGAGCCTTGGCGCAAGACGGCGGAAGTGCTCGTCAAAGTGCCACCGTCCATCCAATACCAGGCCCAGATATTTGATGTGGGCCTGGATTGGCAAGCCCACCCCATTGACCGTTATCGAGGCGCTGGAGGGCGGGCCCCGTCGGCGCCCATGGAACAGTAGGGCCTCCGACTTTTCAAGGGCCACCCTAAGCCCCAGCGCCTCAATCCGCCTGACCACCTCCGCGGTACCTGAGGTGGCCAGCGTTGCCGCCTCCTCGAGGGTCCAGCCCCGGGCTGTGACGAGCGTGTCGTCTGCGTAGCAAATTACGCTCAGCCCGGGGGGGAGCCGGCCACGGAGGACCCAGTCGTAGCCGATGTCCCACAGGAGCGGCCCAAGAACCGAACCCTGCGGGACGCCGCACGACATAGCCCTCCTTACAACGTCCCCTTCCCGGTCCACGAAGAGGACGCTGCGGCCGTCGAGGTAGTCCGCCACCAGCCGCCTTAGGTAGAGGGGCACTCCATGGTACCGGAGTGCCTCCTTGATGCAGCCGAATGGCAGACTATTGAAGGCGTTGGCGATGTCAAGCGACACCGCCAACAGCACATCCCTCGAGGTGACGGCCTCCGCAGCCGCGGCCTTCAGGCGCAGAATGGCGTCGACCGTAGACCGACCCGCCCGAAATCCAAACTGGGCGTCGGACAGGTCGGGGCCGACCGCTCCTAGGTGCCGGACGATGCGGGCAGCGACTACCCGCTCGAGGAGTTTGCCCACCTCGTCCAGCAACACAATGGGCCTGAAGGCCGAGACTGTGTTCGGAGGCCGTCCCGGCTTCGGCAGGAGCACGAGCTTCCCCTCCTTCCAGCAGTCAGGGAACCGTCCGGACACCAGGCAAGCGCCGAACAGTCCCCCGAGGCGGGGCTCGAGATGGTCGAGGACCAGGGCCAGCACTCGGGCGGGAACCCCGTCCGGCCCGGGGGCGGCGCCTCTCCGCATACGCGCTACCGCCGCCCCCATTTCCGTCGCCGTCACGGGCGGTACCTCCACGTCGTCGGCCTCCCGGTCATCATCTGGCGGAGCCATGACCGGGGGCGTGTGCACCGCCCGTGAAGGAAAAAGTCCCTCGACCACCTCAGAGAGGAAGCCCGGCTGGAGGGTCTCCGTAAGGGGGGGGCCCTGGGCGCGGAGCTTGTTAAGCGCCGCGCGGTACGGGCGTCCCCAGGGGTCACGGTCGAGACCCTCCAGCATCTCCTGCCTTTTCGCATCTTTGGCGCGACAGATGGCCAGCTTTAACGCGGCGCGCGCACTGCTGTACGCCGCATACAGCCGGCCCTCCCGCTCTTCGTCGCGGATTCGGCGACGGCGGCTGCGGGTGTAGGACCTCCGGGCACGAATACAGGCCGCACGGAGGTCCGCCAGCTCCGGGGACCACCAGTAGACCCCCTTCCGTCGAGGCGGGCGCCGCACACGGGGCATGGCCGCATCGCAGATCTGCGTAAGCATGCCGCGAATGCGGCCAGCCTCGGCGCCCACGTCTTCCGTCAGGGGGGGAGACAGCCAAGATTGAAAAATGGCCGCCTCCACTAGCAGGTCCCGGTCGAGCCTACCCACAGCCCATCGCGGAAAAGCGGGAGTTCTGTCCGCCGCGTGACCCCTGCTGGCGCCCTGAAGGTTCCGGGAGACCTCTATCTGAATATATCTGTGGTCAGATAGGGTCTCGACCTCCTCCAGGACTCGCCAGCTCCTTACGCGTGCGGCGACACCAGGGCTAGCGAACGAAAGGTCCACTATCGACCCGCCCCAGGGCCGCACGCACGTTTGGGCGGATCCTCGGTTGAGTAACACGAGGTCCGCCGCTGCCGCCCACTCTTGGACCGCCGCACCTCGGGGGTCCGTCCTGGGGGACCCCCACGCCGTTGATTTGGCGTTGAAGTCCCCCAGCACAAGCACAGGGCTCGGTGCTATACGCCGTATCGAGGTCTCCAGGTTGTGCAGAAAGACCTCGAAAGCCGCCAGACTACGACTAGGGGAGAAGTACACGCCATACAGCGTGACCCCTCCCCATTCGGCCGCCACATATCCCGTGCCCTGGTCTTTGAGTGACAAGGGCGGGGAATGCGGCGCCGCCGAGCCGACGACCGCCACGGAGCCATCCCCGCTACCCGCCCAATTGGGGCGATCCGGGACTATGTAGGGCTCCGCGGCTACGGCAACACCGATCGACCGCTCCGCCATGGATTGCAGGAAGAGGTCCTGCGCCCTGGCGGAATGGCCGAGATTCCCCTGGAGGAGGATAGCG
The DNA here is from genome assembly GCA_948253155.1 of Leucoma salicis. Lineage (NCBI taxonomy): Eukaryota > Metazoa > Arthropoda > Insecta > Lepidoptera > Erebidae > Leucoma > Leucoma salicis. The sequence goes on from OX411807.1 coordinate 22,826,388, forward strand.
TCGTGATCCGTTATTGGACCACGATATCCTCCTCCATGCGCTGCGGCGGTCCAGCCGCGCCGGGTTGGGCAGCCGGGGCCGATTGGCTGCCCACCCCCCTCTTAGGGCCTGACTTGGCCGGAGGCCTGCACCCCACCCGCCCCATACAGTGGTTGGCGGGGCGATTGCCCGCCGCGCACGCGGGGCAGTGTGGGGCGGCAGAACAGGCAGCCGCCTGGTGCCCTACCTGACCGCAGCGGAAACAAAGCCCGCTGCAGTCAAAGCAGTTTGTGCACAGCGGCCGGGTGTGACCGACCGCCATGCACTTGTAACACCTGGCAGGCCGGGGCTCCAGCGCGATTACTCGCGCGGCGCTCCAGCCCACCAGAAGTCTACCGGCGGCGACCAAATCCTTGGCCGCCGCGACAGGGCACGAGACCCAGACGGCACCCACACCACCTGGACCTGGGCGAATGGTGCCCACCCGGACGGCGCTGCTAGGAGACCCGGTTTTTGAGACGATTGCCTCCCGGATCTCTTCCGCCGTAACGGAATCGTCCAGCCCGGAAACGCGCAGTTCGGCGCACTTCACGGGTCTGGCGACCCGGACACCACTCTCCTCTGGGAACAGGCCCAGCAGCCTCGCGGCCATTGCGTCGGCCGTCTTGGTGCCCTCTGGCCCCAGGTACTCGAAAATCCGAGCACCTGTCCGGGCTTGGCGGGAGCGAGCGGAAACGTCCCCGAGATCAGAGACGTTTATCTCCCGCCGGGCACGCTTCAAGACGGCCTCGTAGGTCAGGCCCTTTTCTTTTCCCTCAGGCAGCACGGTGATCACCACCGCAGCTGCCTTCGGGACCCTCAGTTTGCGCGACTTCCTTTTCCGCGGCTTCGGGGCTTCCCTTCTCGTATTAGTTGGCGCCACTTCGCGCCCCGAGGCAGCGCCGCGATCCCTGGCCCGGGATCGCCGGGGCCCAACCACCTGCCAATCCCCGTCTGAGGACGTAGCCAAGGCAGGGGCGGGGGCAGGAGCACGGGACGCGACAGCCGCAGCCCGTGAGGGTGCGACCGTTCGTCTCGGCGCAGTAGGACGCGGAGGCGCAGCGGCGCTTGGCAGAGGCGGGAACTCCTCTCGGGGCAGACCCCTCGGGGCTTGTCCCGCCTTTTCCTTCTTTTTGGCCTTGTTTTGGCCCTTTCCCTGCACAGGAGCCGGCGAAGCTTTTGCCGCTGGTGGTTTGGCCGCCGGTGGTTTAGCCGCCGTCGCGGCAAAAGACACATGTCCTCCCTGGCACGGCAGAGGTGTCGATGCCGAGGACGCTGCAGCCCTTCTTTTATCAGCCGCAAGCGGCGGCCGAAGTCGGGGCTCCGGCGGCAATCTTGCGGCTAGGGCCTCGAATCTCGGGCCAAAGACCGCATCCATGCGGTCGATAACCGCGCGGAGCATTTCGTCCTCCAGCGCAGTTACAGGGCCCGACTGAGCTGCCGACGGAGCCGAGGCGGTCGCCGAGGCAGGGCGGGGTCGCGGCGGCGGCGGCGAGGCGGTCGCGGGGAGACCAGGCTCGACCCGCATTACACTATCCGAGGCACTCGGGATGGCCTCAGGGAGCCCAAGTTCGGCTCTCATATTGGCCATCCCTCGGTGCAGCTCCTCGACCGTTGTCTCCAGGCGCTCGTTACGCGCCCCAAGGTCGGCTACCTCCGCCACAAGCCGCTCCACCACGTTAGACAGTTCCGTGGCGGCGATTTTAAGACCCCGGACGAAACTGCTTTTGAGGTTTCTCGAGCCCAGGGCCACCGTCGAAATTATGGCCACGCTGTCCGCGGCTCTCTCAGCAAATTTGGCCGCAGTAGGCGGCCCATTGTTGTCAATGGGAAGACGGAGCTTCTCAGACAGGAGCGCCAAGCGCTCCTCTGCGTGCTGCACCGTCTCCGCTCGTTTCAGGCACCGCGTCTCGGCCTCTTGCGCTGAGGCGGCACGCGGTATCGGCGTCCCGGGTCGGCTGATACCTCGACCCCTAGCCGCTGCGGGTATTTTTGGGGGAGGCATCTCTGTCGAGCTCAGGTCCGACTCCGAGGCAGCGCCCCCCTGAGACAGGGTGCGCTTGCGCCAGAAACGCGACTCCGACGCCACCTCTGCCGGCCGCGATGGCTGACCTTCGGCAGCCTCAGACAGGCCACCCTCCTCAGCAGACGCCTCGGCAGCTGATGTGCAGGCCGAGCTGCCCGTCATCGAGCCGTCCCTTGTCGACTGGGACGCTCCCTTGGTCGTCTTCTTGCCCTTGCGGGACTTCTTGCCGCCGCGCGTTTTACGCGCAGCTGCACTAGTAGGGGCCGCATTTACAGCCGGACCCCTTACGGCTGAGGCGTCAGGTGCATTACCCGACTCCGTCGAACTTATTTTTAAATTTTTTGAACAATCCATATGATTCCCACGAGTATGGGAGAAAGGAGGTCCACCCGGGCAGAGCTCCCTGTACCCGGGTAAGCGTACATTTGTAACCCAACACAGGGGGTCCGCAGGTACCCTGGCTGGGGCCGCGCTCGAGACTGAACTACCCATCAGCCATGCATCTCCTCGCCGCGCGCCAGAGCTTGAGATTCGGGGTAATTTTTTATAGAGGTTGTCTTCCTCGCGGCCCGGGCGATTAAGCCAAGACCCTCGTTCCTGTATGCCCGCGAGACGTAACCACAGGCACGCGCTCAGGTTTACGATTTGGGACGGGGGGGGCCGCTGTGGCCCCACTGTCCCCCCTCTCCAGAGCCCGGTGAGCCAGTCTGGCCCCACCGACTCCGACGCCTGGTCTATCCGCTGTGCCCTCTGCTGAGTCAGAGGGACACGCGGAGACCCGTCCTGTCCGGAATTTTAGCCGCCGGCGACTGCCGACGTTGCCCGGGGTGCACCACTAGGAGGTAAACCGGACAAATTAGCACCCCAACGCCGTATGTAAACCTATCATAACTTTTGAACGGCTTGACCAAACTTAATTTTGAATACAATTAGGACTGATTCGAACCGGTAGATCTTGAGAAATCTCAACCAATCACTTTTAAACGGTTGTACCGATCGATTCCAAAAACTAATCAGCTCTTAACATTAAAAAACTACGTCGATCACCGCCAGTCCAGTCAAAATTGGTTGACTCGTTCGTGAGATTGTTTTTTTCTGAATTTCTATAAAATCTTCAGCCTGACCAGTTCGAGCTTTAAGATTCTTCAAAGAGCTCAAAAAGCTGCATTGAATTCCGTATATTATGAGAAAATCGGTTTATTCATTCAAAAGTGATTGCGATTTGAAAATTCAACGAATAGTGTTTTATTAAATCTCTGTCAGCTTAGATAAGAATTAGAGCTCGAAGAGCTCAAAAGCATAGAACAGATATCTCTTTGAGCTCGGAGAGCTCAAAATGACACGAAAATTATACTTTTGAGCTCGAAGAGCTCAAAAACGTAATAAGTGCAATTTTTAGCGCTTAAGTATCAAATTAGCGGGAAGTTGCAGGGATGGCCTTTAGGGTCAACCGCTTTCCAGATTTTTTTTTTTAGAAAAATACCTACGCATCTTTTAGTAACTCTGAAATTGTATGTGTTAACAAAAGAAAACAGGATGGCATTTTAGAACAAACAGCTGAATTTATACTTAACAAGCTTGTACAATTACCAGATGGGCTTCTTACACAAAATTAAAATGTAAACCCAACTGAACAAAAGTCACAAAACCTAGATAGTAACCCAAATAAAAAAGGAAAGAAGACAAAAACATAAAGGAAACTGGAAGAAAAATATAGCCAAAAGAGACTGAAAAATAGTGGTTAATCTTATCGTTTATTATAATAAAATTATAATATCACAGATCACTAAGAGATGAGATGATGAATAGAGACGGCGTTAAAGAAGAGAAATAAAGATGACAACATTTCTTCAATGAAAGAAGTTCAGGGATATCATGCTAATCGATATAAAATGTATGAACACATAAAAAATCGTGTTATGACAATTATAGAAGCAATACCGAAAATTGAATCACACATCATATGAGCTAACTCAAAAAGACATTATATAGATAGAAGCAAAGGCATACCTACTTCATAGAGACTTTGTCACAAAATGTAAGTACCTACCTTTTGCCACGTATTTAATGTTTCACTTATCATTATTTGTTCCTCAAAAAGGTTTGTGATGAATGTGAAGCTCACAAAAATAGTAAGTATTGATGAAGAGAATGAACGACTAAAAGAAGGCTACGAAACACATCAACGCGAATCTCATACCAAAAGTAATATCATCAACACCGTGAAAACTTAGTTTGCAAAACATATTTTATTACTTTATTTGCAAGAACAATATGACATATCCACGGAGTATGGAAAAATAGCGGAGATGCCGCAAGCCGTCTAGGTCATGTCGCCTTCAAGTAGGTCAGTGACGTCACAGTGGGCGTGGCCTCAAACCGCAGTTTTGAGTGAACCGTCATTGTGTTTGGTTCGGACGCATCTTACGTTTAAATAAGTATTAAATTCTTTTAACCATGAATTGCGCTCTTGATGCGTGTAGAAATGGCTCAGGATCAAACTTAAAACAAAATGGCATAACATTTTATGTGTCAGTAGTTTAAATTTGTAAATTACAAAGAGACATCTGTCATCGGAAAGTTGCGTTCTGACCACAACTCACCGATATCGTCATTTCAATATTATAAGAATTCGGCACAAATACGTAAATTTAGTTTAATTTCTTTATTAAAATATTAATTATTTCAACGATTTATTGCTTAGTTACTAGAAATTTGTCAAAATAATAATTGGAAAAAGATGTGTCATCTGTCAGTGAGTATTCGAAAATAATTGATAACAAAAGAGTTTACGTTGTACCAGCGAACCTATTATCGAATATATTAAATTGAACACAAAGTGAAAAATATGAAATCGAAAACAACAGTCAGGAGCAGGATTTGAACCTGCATCTTCTGGATACCGTGCAGGTTCAAATCCTGCTCCTGACTGTTGTTTTCGATTTCATATTTTTCACTTTGTGTTCAATGTATAGTGCTAAGCATGTCAAATGCTAAGAATATATATAAAAATATCTAAATATTTAAAGGGTTTGCGTCATTATTAGGTAAAATCTTAATTGTAAAATTAAGTTTACCTGGTCGGTATAATGTATGAAAATACTTCCGACAGATGGGGCAGGCGTCACCCAAAGACGTTAAGTATGATGTGTTATCGAAATTAGCAGTCAGGAGCAATTGTCAGGATTGCTGAATTGGTAAAGCATCTGGACGGTATCCAGAAGATGCAGGTTCAAATCCTGCTCCTGACTGTTGTTTTCGATTTCATATTTTTCACTTTGTGTTCAATGTATAGTGCTAAGCATGTCAAATGCTAAGAATATATATAAAAATATCTAAATATGAATATATTAAAGTCATGTTTATGTTAAATTTATTTTTTTTTCTTGTTATTTGTTATCATTTTAGATTCCCGGTTTATACAGAAATTAGAAACGCATGAATACGTTAGGACTGTATGACGGAAATTGTGCTAATAGGGATGGATTAATTTATCCCAAGATGGCCGTCAGTGGTGGTAGTCATCCCTTTAATTTAGTTTTCGCTGTGGATATGCATTTACGCATCCCCCCGGTGAGAACGTGGGGGTATGTAGAGCTCGCCGAGTGCTCGGATCTTAGTTGCGCCCGGAATACCCACTAAAACCACAGCGGCCCTTTCCACGCCTATTAGCGGGGCGCCGGAGGGTCATCTTTCGACATTCTACTCCGACGCCGCAGGCGGATGGCCTACTGGCCACGCTCCAGTGTCATCAAGGCGGTGGGAGGAGGCGAGCGTAGCGACGCGCGCTGTCTCCTCCGGCAGGCCAGCAGAGGTCTGTTCAACGACCGGGGCAGCCACAGTGGACCATGCAGCCGCCTTCATACGGGCTGGTTCAGTTAGTCCGATCCTCACCAGCATCATGGCCACCTCAAGCCGCATGAGCATGGCCTCCAGCTCTGTCACCTGAGAATTGAGGCGGCAATTTTTTGCCTGCATTTCTGCTACTTCTGCCGCGAGGTGGTCGTTAGCCGCCTGTAGACGCTGTGTCTCCTCATTGGTGGAGCACCTGGCCAGCGCCCCACCTTCTTGTTGTCGGCGACCATCTCCTTTGCGGTGCGCACAAAGGTTCCCTTGATGTTTGTGGACTTTGTGGCCACCCTGTTAGGGTTGGCCGCGTAGTCCTAGGCTCTCTTTTTCAGATCCGAAACTCACAGCGACTTAACGTCCTCCTTCGACTCGCGGATCTTCAGAGAGAGCTGGTTGACTTCCTCTTCGGCTTGGAGCTCACCTTCGGCGCGGTTCGCTCTACGAGCGGCAGCCGTTGACACAATTGGCCCTGGTGTAAGAGGCCGCGTAATTCCTCGCCCTCTGCGGACAGTGCGCACCTGCGGCATCCGTTTTATATATAGAATTTGTAGTTTTTTTTAGATTAGAATTTTTTAAATTGGTCCAGTAGTTTCGGAGTCTATTCAATGCAAACCAACAATCAAATCTTTCCTGTTTATAATATTAGTATAGATGTGGTCCAGCCATCCTAACGTATATAGAATGTTCTGGAACAAACTGTTTTGCTTGTAACGCCGTAGTGGTGTTTAGACGAACAAAAGTTAAAGAAAAATTTGCTCTATTACGCTGTAATAGTACATTATTACCCTAGGGATGAAAGCAACCCATCCCTCGAACTATTGGAGCCCTCGCTGTGCTCAGGCGCCAAACCCCGTCTCGGGACTAAATAAGTCTTTATCCCGAGGTAAACACTGTGCTTTTCATTACGAATACGAGGAAACTAAAAATAAAATCATGAATTAGCTAAAGAAAAAATGGGAGACTAAATAATTTAATATGGAATCGCCGTTTTCCCGCCGATTTTGTTTTTTTTTCTGTGGCCTGTCAGCTATTCAGCCATTATTTTTCATTATAATCATTGAAAAAATATAAATCTTCGTTATTTTAAAGATATAGTCGCAACTATATTAAAATAAAGTCATATAAAAAACAAATTCTTTAATAAATACTTAACTTTATGTTATTTCAATTTTACATCGCGCTGTAATTGACTGGCTGTACAGAAAATAGAACTGTTTTTTTATAATTACTCAGCTGTCAGTTGAAAGTCATTCTCCCTAGAGTTGAAAAGTATTACTTTCAACCCGCTCCTCAGGCAACTTCAGGCCCACTTTCAGAGTATGAGTAATGAAAAGTACATTTTACCGCTAGATGAATTTTGATCTAGGGGTGGAGCTATAGTTGTACCTCATCCCCCGAACACCCGCATTTAGCGGCGCTTCGTTCTAAAGAGATTTTGCCTTGAAACACCTCCGCTATTTTTCCGTACTCCGTGGACACATCTAATCCCCTTTTTTTAATAAAGCCTAGGCCTAGCTAAACTTCAAAATCGTCAGTATTTTGATAAATTTCCAGATAGTATATTTGTTATATTTTCAGATTCTAAAAGTTGTCTACAAGCAATATTATCTAATCCTTTCAGGCCTACATCAAAATTTCCAATTATTTTTCAAATTAAAGATGAGTTGTTTCAATGTCATAAGCTTGGTATTAATATTATTTTGGCTTGGATTCCTGGTCATATGGGTATCCTAGGTAACGAATCAGCTGATTGGTGTGCCAAGTGTGCAGCTGTTGTACGCTCCCTTGATCATTTTCATGTATATTCATATGACATTTGTTCCTCCCTGAAATCAGTCCTATTTCAGGATTGGACTAAATAATGGCTTATTTCTAAAAATGTTAAAGGGAAATTTTATGGTGATATTCAACCTGAGATTCCCCACAAACCTTGGTTTTCAAAATTCACCTCTACCGTCTGCCGGTTACATTTAAACCATTCTTGCACTCCGGTATTCCTTGCTAAACTTAGGATTAGGGATAATTCCATTTGCGAATGTGGTCTGGCTCAAGGAAATATAAACCATATATATATTCTTTTATTGCCCTAAATTAAACTGTTCTTTATATAATATTTTCCATCCAATTCACAGTCCACTGCTGGACATAGGCCTCCCCAAGAATGGGGGATAGTGCCGTAATCGCCACGCTTGGCAGGCGGGTTGGCGATCGCAGTGGATGTTGTTAATACTCGAAGGAGTGTTGCTGCTCACTCCCCCGGTATACATAATATTTTACCAACTGAAATCTCTCGTCCTACATCTTTTAAACTTCTTTTGGCTCTTGTATTTACTCCATTTATTAAAGCACTGTATACATATTCATAAAAGTTAATAAGATTAAATTGTAAATGTATGTACATATTATAGAGGTAATAGGGTATTTAGTTTAAAAAGAAAGTTTTAGTTTTGTATATATTGTAATCCTGTAAGTAGTTGTATGTCATGTAGTTGGAGTTGTATTTTTTGTTTCAGTGTATCTCATGGTAATCTGTTGTGTTGGACCCATTTTTCACCGTCTATTTCTCTTTCACTGAACAAATTTCCTTCGTTTGACGGTCTACCTTAAATTAATAATCGATATTGGCGAAATTGTTCTAACACTGCGACAACCTTAGAATAAATTATATATCTAGATGGACTGTCACTCTTATAAACGTCATAAAAATCGGGCGGGAATTATTATGCTAGTGTGCGTGACAGTTGTCATTACGCTTGTTCAATTTATGTTTGCGTGCGTGCGTAATGATACCAGTTTCAGTAGTAGTATTAAATTATGGGAAAATTATATTATTATAGATTCAAGACATTCTTATACTACAAAATATTTCGTATATACCATAAATAAATAAATATTCACGGAAATTTTCACACAACGTCCTCTGGTCCCAAACTAAGCTTAACGCTTGTGCTATGGGTACCAGATTACGGATATAATACATATATTACTTTTTTTTTTGTAAATACAAACATATAATAGATAGAAAACACCCAGACGCAGTACAAATATCTATGTTCATCACACAAATAATTGTCCTCAGTGGGAATCGAACCCACGACCGTGCACGGAAGTCTGTCACAATACCGACTACGCCACGAGGCCCGTCTCGCGTCCGTTGTAGTCAATTATCTCTTTCTATTTACTTTCACAATCTTTACATATTATAAAAAAATATATACTATATTATAACCTCTTCTTTAATGAGAATACTACTATAACCCACGATAATTATAAATTTAAAAATGTAAACAATCTTCATAATTAAAATAAATAATAATATTACAAATAGTAATATTGTAATTAATTCCGAAAATGACGACTGTGCAGCTTTATGGATCCATTAAAAATGCTAATAATTATGTTAGGCAATGTTTCTGTTACTCTCTATCGTTAAAATATCATCAACTTTGCAAGATTACGCGGGAAATTTAAGTTCATAAACTGGTATCACATAAAAAAAATACGAACTGAAAATTAATTTAGTTTCGGAATATTTAAATGACTTATTTAGCCAGTTATTGTATGAAATAATGTTACTAACCTATGATAAGAGATATCTTTAGTGCTCATTTTCCAATTTTTGTAGTTTCGGCACTATTAATTACACACGTTGACATTTTAAATGACACACTAATGCTCCTGGATACGACCTTGTCAAGTGACGTCACGATTGACACTAACAGCCATAGAACAGCATTGGAATGAAAAGTCCACTCCAATTAATTTTGATGTGTTTACAACGCCGAGGGTCTTCTATCTAGAAATATAATTAATCTAAGACCACAACAAAAGCCATTAAACAAGAAGATAAGATATATTTGTTATTATTTATAATAAATTGTACATAATGAAAGGACTTTTATTTCATCACAATTATTTTTTTAATTAAAAACGCTCTCCTGTAAAATTGCAATTTTCCAGATAACACATTATTGAAGCAAAGAGGCGGTAAGATAATTAGGGTTATTTATGACAGGAATCATTTTTGAGGTACATAATCGTCTGGTTCCAGTGGTTCCTCATAAGTCATAATACAAATATTACTTAATGCGTCCGCATGTGGATTTTTACAATGGGTGTAACAGGCAACTCTAGATGGTTCACACAGTGGGCTCGGTATCGCAGAATATAGAGGATCACTCCGGGATTTACTTCTGCGACAGTCGTACCGAAATCCGTTCCAACGCTGACAATGACAATCGTTATACAGGATTCTTCCTCGTAACTCGCGACTTTTACATGTACCTACTGAAATACAGCATCCATGGCTAGACTTGTCCATAGTTAATTATTTTATTTTTCCATCCATCCATCCATCAGCCTCTCAACGTCCACTGCTGGACATAGGCCTCTCCAACGCCACAACGAGGGGTCCTGCGCCGACCGCATCCAATAGCTCCGCGCCGCTTTGACCAGATCATCGGTCCATCTGGTGGGGGGCCGTCCTACACTGCGCCATCCGATACGTGGTCGCCACTCGAGAACCTTTCTTCTCCAACGGTTGTCGGTCCGTCGAGTGATATGGCCATTGCCCACTTCAGCATGGCAACCCCGCGGTCTATGTTGGTCACTCTCGTTCTCCTATGGATCTCCGTATTATGGATTCGATCACGTAGGGAAATACCAAGCATAGCCCGCTCCATGGCCCGCTGAGTGACTTTGAGCCTTGATACAAGGCCAACATTCAGAGACCACGTCTCTGTTCCATATTTTCACTGGTAATTGGCACACTGCCCGTAGACCTTCGTTTTCAGACACTGGGGAATATTGGACGAGAAGATCTTTCTTAGCTTCCCGAACGCTACTCAGCCACGTTGGATTTTTCGATTGACCTCTTTCTCAAAATTGTGCCTACCTAACTGGACTGTTTGTCTCAGGTAGAAATAGTGGTCGACAACTTCGAGAAGCGCACTCCCGACTAGGACCGATGCTGAAATGACATGGACATTAGACATGATTTTCGTCTTGTCCATGTTCATTTTGAGACTCACTAGTCGAGAAACCCTGCTGAGATCATTGAGCATGGTGCAAAGGTTCGAGATGGATAGCCGCGCACATTCGGCGATTCTTGTTTAATAATCGGAATTTTATTTTATACATTAATATCTATATCCAACCAATCAATCGGCATAAAGACAGTCCACTACTGGATGCAAACGTTGGCACAACATCTCCGTTTACCACCATAAAATATTTATATAATCGAAACAAATACCTAGGTACCTAACAACAATTTAAAAGTTTTCATTCTTTAAGGGACTGGGATTTCAAAGTATCAAAATAATATAAGTTAATAATAATACAATTTACATAAGCAATAATCATAACTTTTACGCATTTGGTATGATTTGTTTAATACATTGAATCAGTATGGCTTGCAGATATTTCCCAAAATCAATTGCTATGATACAAAAATCAGCCTCCTCTACTGTCTGCTTATGGCAAGATATTTTATAACATTTATTAAAAGATCTGTATTTTAAGTAATTTATTATGAAATAATTTGATTTTAGCAATATTTTGGTGTTAATACATAAAGTCAAAAATATTGTAAAACCTCTTCTCAGAAACTGAAAATAAAAAAATATAATATCGTAAATTTGACTGTAGGCTGGTCGAAAAATTTTGGCAGATAAAAAACAAATAACCAAAAATTCTGTGTTCAAACCGTTTGCGAGGTGTTCTGTAGAAGTAAGTGCTAATAGAAGGTCAGTTTAATTAAATCCTTCGAGTGATATACATAATAATAAATACAAAAAGTACCAAAAAAATTTACTAAGCCGTATAAGCATAAAAATAGTATTATTTCCTCCAGTCTATTTTCTCGGTCATATTGACCCTATAATTCTTTCGATTTTTGACGCCTTTTTAAAACTCTCCAAAATGTACGTCAAAACAAGAGTTCTTGGTAAGTCTGTCCAAATAGTTTAATTCCAGTCGACTTACTCCTGGTTTTTCCCCAGGTGTTGCGGACCTTGCGGAGGTTGCTGCGGTGGATGTGGCTGCCCTTGTATTACTATCTATACCTGTTGCACCAAGATTTGCTAATGGTCGTCTTTACGGAAGTGCTCATCGCCGCCAATAAACCATGGTGTTGGCGGAGAAGAGTGCGTCAGCAGCGCGTTTCCAATGTAGTCTTTTCTCAGTGCCGTTTAGTGGAAATATACTACTATAAATAAGCGTACTCCTGTTTTTGTTTAAATCCTACATACTGGGATATTAGTATAGGTCTTCTCTTATTACGAATCTAGCTTGAAACTTGTATACCTGGTTAAATATTAGTAGATTCTCTCTATAATGACGTAATAGGCGCCCTACCTCATGATAGCCTTCCTACACCTAAATCTGCATGCTCTATCATAGCGCACTACCACATTGTAGTCTTCCTACACATAACCTGTTGTCCTAGGTGAGCGACGATGCGAAAGGTAGTGCCGCGACGCAACGTAATGACTATACTTTATGCGACGTCCTATTTTCTAGTCAGTACTTTTGTTCTGTGTTGTAGTCATACGTGAGCGACTCAACGCGGAAACCTCGATTCGTTATGTTAGGCATGTATGACACGTCTTTCAAAGTTGTCACTTAACACGTTCACACTGCGTCGCGTCTTGTCGCGCAAGAAACAAGTCTGTCCACACTTCGTCGCATCTCGACGTCTATTTCATATTTTCGTTCCACGTCGCGTGGCATCGTATTACCTAAGTATATCATGTCGGTAAGGATTGAGGAGCCACACCGGCATATTTAGTAGGAAAGCAAATAATTTACGTGCGTGTGAACTGAGGGACCACGCTGGTATTTCGCAATATAAATTTCGCAATAGTATGATTTAGTAGAAACCTTGAAACAATTGTAGAACAAATCTGTAAATGTGTAAAAAGATATATTAAAAACTACAGCCCATAAAGTGTGGTCTCTGTCCTCACACGCCGTCAGCCAGATCTCTGAAAGTATCTGAAAAATTAAGGTTTTGTGATTAGACATTTAGTAAAGAATTTGTAAAGATATTTACTGAATTATAGACCACAAAGAATCAAAGATAAAAAATATATAACGACTAAACTGCGGTCCCTCAATCCACACAAGAAAGATAAATATGTTAGTGAATATTACCAAATCAAATATCTAAATCTTTTTTTCCTACATTAAGTTTTAGTAAGAGTCTTAAAACATTTTTTAAAAAAGAAATGTAAATAAAATATCGACTCAATTCGAAGATAATGAGTATTAAAACTGGTCCCTCAATCCTCACATTCACTGACATATATGCATTGCTAGCTAGTAGACGCAGAAAGTCTAGTGTACTAAACTTTTAGTAAAAATATTCTACTAAATAATAGGTATATAAAATTGTGCATTTTGTACCTCTTAGCTGAGATAATATAATTTTTTTAAACCTATGAAAATAGACAGAGTAGTGTGACCATACAATGAAAAAAAAAATGGACAGCACTATTATACTTCATTCAATATAGCAAAATACGAAACGAAAAACAAGGTCGGTAAATTTTATGTTCTATAGCGTAGGAATGTTGTATTTAATAAAAAAGTTTAAAAAACCCATCATTTGATGATCAACTGAAACGTCTGAAAAGTAAGATATGATTATTGCAGACGTAAACTTCCCTCATTCTTCCTCTTCCTTGGATCGTTGATTGGCAACGGACGTGTTTCTTGTGTTGTGTTACCATCTTACTTTAAATAAATTAATAAAATATAACTACTAGTCAAAATAATCACCACATAGTGACGATCTTGGGGATAAAACTATCCCGTAAGAATTCATGGGACAACTTTAGTAAAAGATCTTGTGAACCTCATCGTAGCACCATAAATAACAAAAGCATTCATTTTGGGGGTAGGTCAGAGAAATACTTTTTTTTAAATTAGTTATAACTAGCATGGGAATACCAAATAAACCCTTGTTTTTAAACAAGAACACGATGACTGCACTTCTCCAATCCTTGGGAACCATTTCCGAGCTCCAGCATAAATTGAGAAGCACCAGGAAAAATTCCCAGACACATTAGCCTGTTCAGTATATTGCTTCGGAAGTGACTGTCTCTTCTCCATGTATACATATGGATGTCCTTATATGAAAAAAAATGTGTACAACAAAATGTGTCCTTATATGGAAAAAATGTGTACATAAATTTTCTCACATCCTTCACTCTCTTATCACCAATTAAACCAAGCACGTCCTCAAAGTAAGGACACTTGGTCCCCACCCATTCATTAAAGTCTCCGCATACGATCACGCATTCATTGGCTCTCTTCTCTCACTTTTCCCAAATCCAGAACTTAGGTACTTAACATTCTCCTAAAACCTCTAGTTCCGAGATAATTTTTATATTTAACGAAAATGATACGTACCTGTTCTTTTTGCCTTCGTATTATAATTATATTAACATAACAGTAAAGAACAAAACCTACAAAATCACGAGAGCAACTGAATTAATTCCAGCGCTAATTCCAGCCGGTCTTGGCCATTGCCGATATCACTGATTTATGATTGAGCGTATCTTTTTCTATCATGATCAACATCACAAAATTATTGAAAGTACTGACCAACAAATATTCTTACATTCATTATGCTGCATTCAAATTTCACTTACTTAAATAATAGTATTACAATTAGTGATTAGTTAGTTTTTTAATCTACCTTTTTATGAAATACACATACGCCATGTAATATAACATAAAATTAATCGTATAATCTTGTTTTCGTTTCGTATATTAAATGAAGTTTAATAATACTGTCCATCTTGTTTAATTGTATGGTCACACTACTCTATCTATTTTCATAGGTTTAAAAAAATTATATTATCTCATCTAAGAGGTACGAAATGCACAATTTTATATACCTATTATTTAGTAGAATATTTTTACTAAAAGTTTAATACACTAGACTTTCTGATAGTTCTCTCGTCTACTAGCTAGCAATGCATATATGTCAGTGAATTGAGGGACCAGTTTTAAAACTTAATATCTTCGAATTGAGTCGATATTTTATTTCCATTTCTTTTTTACAAAATGTTTTAAGACTCTTACTAAAACTTTATGTACTATTATATACATACTATTTTTATATTGCGAAATATCAGTGAGGTCCCTCAGTTCACACGCACGTAATAATTTTGTAGGCCAAATCCTAAAATTTGTAGTAAAATATATCTAAAGATAGGTATACCAATGTAAAAAGATGTTTGGATTTTTACATCTGAATTGAAATGTCCGTAAGGATTGAGGAGCCACTTTTCGTATCTTAATGAAATTATTATACTTATTTGGGAGTAAGTTTAAAAAAATTGTAGGGTCGATCCGCGATTTTGTAGTATAATACTTAAAAAGTTATATGAACATAAAGGTGGCACCTCAATCTAAATGTTTGGATTGAGGAGCCATGTCAGAACTGTTTGGATTGAGGAGCCATGTCAGAACTAGGAATATGATAGATGAATATTTATCAAAATTTGGTATGATTTTGTAGCATTTGAGAGTAATTATAAGATAAAATCTGAGCTCAGTAGTATCAAAACTAAAAAAATTACCATACATTATGTGTGGCTCCTCAGACCATACATATATGACTCATAATTTTTCAAAGAAGCAGTTATTCAATTAATGCGCAATTTTTTATGTCCGTAGGGATTGAGGAGCCACTTCAGATTTTAAAAGGAAAATCATCGGCATATTTAGTAGGAAAGCAAATAATTTTGTTGGCCAAATCCTGAAATTTGTAGTAAAATATATCCAAAGATAAACCAATGTAAAAATCCAAACATCTGAATTGAGGAGCCACCTAGAACACGGAAAGTATTTACTTAATATTTTTGAAAATTTTCTATCATTTAGTAATTGTTATAGTGCCTACTAAAAATCTGAGTCCAGTACTATTGATATTCAAGAATATACAATACTTTTAATGTGGCTCCTCAATCTATACATAGGCATGTGCATTTTTATAGAAGTAATGGTCAATTTATATTCCACACCAAAAAAACATTTAGTAGTGAGTGTGTTCGAATTTGTAGCATATGGAGAAAGTAGTAAAACTCAGTGAATTTAGTAAATAAATGCATTTTATTTGGCTCCTCAATCCTGACGTTCAGCTTAATAAATAGTTGACTGTAGCTACCTCAGATCACAACGTAATCAAAAACCAGAGATTATACATTTAGTATAAATGTCTACTAAATAAATATGTATGGATCAACATTGTATTTATTCGGTATCTAAAAAACAAATAACATTTCGGTACTTCTTAAGAATTCGCTTTTAAGGGTGACCATGTTATACGAATGAAACCAAGAGAATAGTTTTTGAAATTAAATTTTTAACAAATCGACATTATCGAAATTCTAAGCAACTATTGTAATATATTTATATTTCTTTTATCTATCTATAACTACTATTATAAGGCTGCAACAAAGCAGTGTCTATATACTTAAGATATTTGAAAAAAATTACTGTACCTACAGTAATTTAATTTAATAGGCTATATAGGCGTGTCTAAACACAACATATTTTTTTTAGAAGTGTTGTTTGTTTATCTGTTTGTTTGGTCGCGCATCACGCAAAAACTATTGCAGGGATTTTGATGCATTTTTTTTTATTTGATAGCTCTTGATTAGACTAAAAAACTGGTATACATTTTATCCCGCTACTATATCCGGAACCGAAGATATAACAAAAAAACACAGCTTTTGGCTGCGGCGGAGCCGCGGGTAAAGGCTAGTAAATAGTAACTAATCATTATTTGATGCATTAGTGACTAAAGCAACAAAATCCTTTTTATTTATTCTTTATTT
This sequence comes from Leucoma salicis, assembly GCA_948253155.1. NCBI lineage: Eukaryota > Metazoa > Arthropoda > Insecta > Lepidoptera > Erebidae > Leucoma > Leucoma salicis. The sequence goes on from OX411807.1 coordinate 22,843,134, forward strand.
TATGATTTTTCGTTATTTTTGATGTGAAACATCTAATGAGAGAGGGTAAAATCGGCCGTTAGCGTGGTGACGCTTTTATTATACTTGTCCCGTTCAAACGAGTTAAATTTGACACACTTCCCGGTTTCCGATTGAGCTGAAATTTTACACGCATATGTATATCACGTTACAATATTATGATGACATGGAGCTGATCTGATGAAGGAGCTGGAAGGTGGAGATAGGAACTGAAACGGCGCAACCCCATCGAGTTTGGGCTTGTATGATTCGTCTTGACGAGTACTTTGTCTCTAGATCGTATCCAGGGTCTGATGATGGAGCAAGAAGGTGGGCATGCGAAACTCTGTAATTATACGGCACGACTCCATCGAGTTAGAGTCGTTTGAAATGCCTTGACTAGTACTCCAGATCTAGATGATATCCAGGGTCTAATGTTGGAGCTGGAAGGTGGTTACAGTAACTCTGTAATGAAATGACGCAACCCCATCGAGTTTGGAATCGTGTGATTCGTTTTGACGAGTACTTTGTTATTAGATGGTATCCCAGGTCTGATGATGGAGCTAGAAGGCCATAGGAACTCCGTTATAAAACGACAAAGCTCCATCGAGTATGGGCTCGTATGATTCGTCTTGACGAGTACTTTATCTCTAGATGGTATCCAGGGTCTGATGATGGAGCTGGAAGGTGGCTACAGTAACTCTGTAACGAAACGACCCAAACCCATCAAGTTTATACTCCTTTGATTCGTCTTAAGGAGTACTTTGTCAAGTTATGATCATTTTATTCCTACGAAATAATTTCGATGTTTTCACATCTGATAGACGTCCCGCGACGTCTATTTTATTATTATTATTTTTTTCCCATCTCTTCCTAGGGGAGTCAGAAAGCCGACTAAGGGCTTACCGGGGGACCGAGCAGCAGCGTTCCCCTGTGTACTAAAAACATCCACTGCGATCGCCAACCCGCCTGCCAAGCGTGGTTTATGGTAAAACCATAATCGCCATTTTGGGGAGGCCTATGTCTAGCAGTGGACGATGAAAGCTGATGGATGGATGATTATGATTTTCTTCAGAATCAGCCAATATTACACACACACACACACACACGCTCACGCGCGCGCGCACAATATATTTCTAACACAAACAACAATTTTTATTGTTATATATTTTATTCATGGACACCCTTCAAAACAATTTGTTAGGAAATTATAGGATAGCTAATAACTTCGTAGATATTGATTTTTTTATGGTATGATTAAACGTCCAATTTGTATAAATTTATACAAAATATAAATGTTTTTTGTTCCAAACTTCGCCACAAGTATAAGTAGATAGAGGCAAATCTATTTACGGAATCATCTCAATTGAGAAGACAAATAAAATGTGTCATATCTCCCAATTCATTAATTTTTAATTACTGACTCTTGTCCTGCAAATCTAATACACTTACTACTAAATGTTTAAAAAATTGCGCATTAATTGAATAACTGCTTCTTTGAAAAATGACGAGTCATATTATGTATAGTCTGAGGAGCCACATATAATGTATGGTAACTTTTTTAGTTTTGATACTACTGAGCTCAGATTTTATCTTCTAATTACTCTCAAATGCTACAAAATCATACCAAATTTTGATAAATATTCATCTATCATATTCCTAGTTTTGACATGACTCCTGTTTTGACATTTCGATTGAGGTGCCACCTTTATGTTCATATAACTTTTGAAGTATTATACTACAAAATCGCGGATCGATCCTACAATTTTTTTAAACTTACTACTAAATAAGTATAATACAGTGTAAACTCTTTATAACGTTACCCTTTATAACAATAAACTCCCTGTAACGTTGAAGTGAGCCCAAATTGGTTAGTTTGCGTAAAAACCCACATATTGAAACACTCTTTATAGCGATACGCCATTCTTTATTACGAAGAAATGTGTTCATATTTTTACTGTCTAAATATTTATTATCGGTATTATTATTTATGTTATGTTATCAGGTAACAAAAGACTTTGAAGCTCCGAAACATCCGAGGTCGGTCTAGCTTTTGTTATCCTTAATTGCCTTGAACACGTGCAGTATGACGCATTGTTTACTCGGAAGTGATGGTCTTCGACCAAGCATACTGGGTACCTATCGTATTATCAGTCGTAAACCTACTTTGAAACTATTAATTTGGCCAGTAAACGGAAAGCGATTAGTGTTGACTAAAAAGTTTGTGTGATACGTGCGATTGAAAAGGGAGAAAAGAAAAGTGACGTTGGAAAGCGTTTTGAACTAAGTCAATCCACTGTTGCTACCATTTGGAAAAACCAAAAAACAATTCTACAGGCGGCGCTGGAAGGAAACTCTTCTAAAAAATTAAGAAAGCCAATATTCGAAGACTTAGGTCAGGCAATGTTGTCGTGGTTTAACAATCAGCGCCAGAATAATGTACCCATCTCGGGGCCAATTGTAAAAGCTAAGGCTGAAAAGTTTGCCAACCAACTTGGCATAATTGACTTTAAAGCATCTGAAGGTTGGCTCGGAAAATTTAACGTCACCAAATTACGTACGGTAAAATGAACGGAGAGGCGCGGGATGTCGATATGAATGTGACTAAAAATTGGATTAGTACAGTATGGCCTAAATTAAAGATGAAGTACTCACCAGAAGATATTTTAATGCAGATGAAACTGGCCTTTTTTTCAAGTTGACTCCCGATAAAACTTTAAAATTCAAAGGGGAAAAATGTGTTAGAGGAAAACTGTCTAAAGAGCGTATTACAGTTCTAGTGGCTGCCAATATGAGTAGCACAGAAAAAAGAAAGCTCTTAGTTATAGGCAAATCGAAAAACCCTCGGTGTTTCAAGAACATAAAACAGTTGCCAGTTACGTACAAAGCAAACAAGTCAGCTTGGATGACATCGCAGATTTTTGAAGAGGAAGTGAGAAACACCCGATAATCAAGATGAAGAAGATGATCAAGTGGACAAAGCCGAATCACCACCAACAATTCAACAAGCCCTAGATGCTGCTAAGTTGGTAGAAAAATTTTTGTTGTTTAACCAAGACGATTCCACCACATATCTAGATATGAATAGAATACATAAAATAATACAAAACAAGTACTGGCATAGCAAAAAACGTCAGACGACTATATGTGTAAACAATAATTTATAAGCATTTATTATCTAAGACATACATATTAAAAATTCTTGTTAATTTGGTTGTTTTTTTGTTCACTCCATATAACGATAACTCTCTATAACGACAAAAAATGCTCAGTCCCTTGAGTTTCGTTATAAAGAGTTTACACTGTAATTTCATTAAGATACGAAAAGTGACTCCTCAATCCTTACGGACACAATTTTTTAGACATTTAGTAGTAAGTATATTAGATTTGTTTTGCTGCCATTTGCGTTTTGCTGATGATATTATTTTATTTTCTCAAACAAGTTCGGAATTAGAACAAATGATGCAGCATCTACAGGTGGAAAGTGCACGTGTGGAATTAGAAATAAACCTACAAAAAACCAAAATGATGACGAATTATTTAAAATTACCGATAAAAATAGGGAACAAAAACGTCGAATATGTAGATTCTTATATATATCTGGGAAAACAAGTTTCATTCCACCGGAACAACAACTTAGAAGAGATAGCTAGAAGAATAAATATATCGTGGCAAAAATACTGGGCTCATAGAGAAATAATGAAAGGAGATATGCCACTTTCTGTCAAAAAGAAAGTAATGGATAGTGCTATTCTGCCCTGTCTCACATATGGTTCACAAACCTGGATATACACAAAACAGATGAAAGAAAAAATTAGAATATATCAAGCAGCCATGGAAAGATCCATTCTATAAATTAGAAAGAAAGAAAAAGTACGCCACACTAAGATAAGAGAAAGAACAAAACTAATAGATTTTTTACTCTACTCTATGTAATTAAAGTGGAGCTGGGCAGGCCATCAAGCAAGAACAGAGGACGATCGGTAGACCAGTCGTGCCATAACATAGGCAGGACCTAAGGGAAAAAGAAAACGAGGTCAACCATCCAAAAAATGGGTCGATGACATTATAGACATAGCAGGAGACCACTGGCAAACAAAGGCGATAGACAGAAAGCAATGGAAAAAAATGGAGGAGGTCTTTACCCTACAGAGGGGTTCTCATTAAAATAAAACAATAACAAGATTAATAATTATTATTATTAAAATAGAAATTTAAAATGTAAATATATTTGAAAAATTACTAAACTAAAAAATAAATAAATTATATGTAAATGCTCAATGTAAATCTATAGTATAAATGAAATAACTGTAAAATATTTGCTATCTAATTGTTTATATAATAATTGTAAAATTGCATGTAAAATGAGAAAAAATAAAAGGCTTATTTATTTATTATTATTTATTATATTAGATTTGTAGGACAAGAGTCAGTAATTAAAAATAATGAATTGGGAGATATGGCACATTTTATCGGGCTCCTCAATTGAGAGGCTTCCGTAAATAGATTTGCCTCTATCTACTTATACTTGTGGCGAAGTTTGGAACAAAAAACATTTATATTTTGTATAAATTTATACAAATTGGACGTTTAATCATACCATAAAAAAATCAATATCTACGAAGTTATTAGCTATCCTATAATTTCCTAACAAATTGTTTTGAATGGTGTCCATGAATAAAATATATAACAATAAAAATTGTTGTTTGTGTTAGAAATATGTTGTGCGCGCACGTGAGCGTTTCTATGTTTGTGTTTGTGCGTGTGTGTGTGTGTGTGTGTGTGTGTGTGTGTGTGTGTGTGTGTGTGTTTGTGTGTGTCTGTGTGTATGCGTGTGTGTGTGTGTGTATGTGTGTGTGGGTGTGGTTTTGGAAGGTCTAAAAGGTAAAGATCTGGTGACCGAGGTTATGTTTTAATAAATTTTTCATTTCTTCATAGTTTAAGGAACTAAACCATGTATGCAAGACTGATCTATATTTACGAGCAGTATGAGAATAAATTTGCAGGTTTGTACTAGCTCGGTTGTATAGAATAGGGCTTATAAATATAATAGTAATAGTATTGACATCTTGTTTTTATAATATTGGCTGATTCTGAAGAAAATCATAATCATCCATCCATCCATCCATCAGCCTTTCATCGTCCACTGCTGGACATAGGCTTCCCCAAAATGGGGGTTTTACCATAATCACCACGCTTGGCAGGTGGGTTGGCGATTACAGTGGATGTTTTTAGTTTCTAGTTTTATTTATTTATTACCAAAAGCTAGTTTTTTTTTGTTATATCTCCGGTTCCGGATATAGTAGAGGGATAAAATATATACCAGTTTTTCAGTCTAATCAAGAGCTATAAAAAAATTGCATCAAAATCCCTGCAATAGTTTTTGCGTGATGCGCGAACAAACAAACAGATAAACAAATAACAATTCTAAAAAAAAATATTTTGTGCTTAGACACGCCTATATATTTTGATCTATATTTTAGCACTTGACATGCTCCGCTACTCTTAAAGTACAAATCATAATTTGTGAATAAGGAAAAAGAGTTTTTTAGTACAGGCGGAAAAAGAGTATTTTAGTACAGGCGCCTTTACGCCTGTACTAAAATACTCTTTTTCCTTATTCACAAATTATGATTTGTACTTCACGCCTATATAGCCTATTAAGTACAGTCCCTTTTTTTCAAATATCTTAAATGCACAGGACACTGCTTTGTTACAGCTTTATAATAGTAGGTATAGATAGATAAAAGAAATATAAATATATTACAATAGCTGCTTAGAATTTCGATAATGTTAAAAATTAAATTTAAAAAACTAGTCTCTTGGTTTCATTCATATAACATGGTCACGTTTAATAGCGAATTCTTATGGAATATCGAAAAGTTATTTGTTTTTTAGATACCGAATATATACAATATTTATCTATACATATTTATTTAGTAGATATTTATACTAAATGTTAGTGTCTCTGGTTTTTGATTACGTTGTGATCTGAGTTAGCTACAGTCAACTATTTATTAAGCTGAACGTCAGGATTGACGAGCCAAAAAAATGCATTCATTTACTAAATTCACTGAGTTCACACACACACTCACTACTAAATGTTTTTTTGGTGTGGAATATAAATTGACCGTTATTTCTATAAAAATTCACATTCCGGTACAAGCTTATTTATGCCAGCTCGAAAAAGATGAGAATGTTAGCTGGTTCTCATACTCCCTCCCGGCCTAACAGGACCTGAAGGTGGCCATTAGAGGCCTACCATACATATACATACCGACCCTGAAGAAATTAAGGAAGCGTTGAACGACTTAGGTTTCAACGCGGAGTATGTGAAATGCATACAAGGACGCCAAGGGAGACCCGGGTGTGTTTACTTCGCTCAACTAAGCAAGACCCCGGGACTGATTCCTAAAATCTATGAGGTCACTGAACTCCTACTAATGCCGGGGGTTAAGATTGAAGCCTGGAGAAGCAAGCGCGGCCCGGCACAATGCCATAGGTGCCAACAATTCCGGCACAGTTCGCACAACTGCCACAACAACAAGCGTGCGTAAAATGCGCTGAAGCCCACTGGGCTAAGGAATGCCCATGACCCAAGGATGCCCCCGCGACCTGTGCAAACTGTAAAGGTTCACACCCTGCTAACTACGCGTCTTGCCTAATGTTTAAGCGCGAAATAAGAAACAAGAAAGCAGGCACTGCCGCCATAACCTCCGTTCCTAGAAAAGGTACGGTTATGACCCATCCCTCAGAGGTCGAAGAGACTGCATCCACCTCCCTGATGGCCCCAGCTAACCTGCCTCCCAAGGCCGGTGGCCCACCTAAACCAAAGAAGGGGATAAAACCCGCTAAGCCAGGGAAAGCCGATGAAGGCCACGCTAAATCAGCGACTACAACTAAAGAAAAAGCCGGAGGCCGCAAGGACTCACTGACGGGCACTATTAGTGCACTAAAAGAGATTCTCGAACAAGTCCAATCTGGCGAAGCGCCGGAGGACGCTACACTAAGAGTCCTGAAATCAATCTCCCCAATGAAATTGCCGAATTAACGAAACAGTTGATGGCACAACTATACATTGTACACTGGAACGCCCAGTCGCTTAACACAAAAAAGCGACTGCTAATAAATTTTTTGAAAAATTACAATGTCGATATAATGTTAATATCTGAGACTTTCCTGGCGGTTAATACTGTATTTAAAATACCAAACTACCACGTATACAGAAAGGATGAAATCGGAGTACAAGGCAGGTTCGTCCGAGGACTCGCCGTCTTAGTCCACCGACGCATAATACAACAGCCGATACCCGTGGAAGAATATACCTCCCTACAAGCACTGGGTGTACTCGTGAGCCTAGGGGGACTAAGCCATAGAATCTTCGCGATTTATAAGCCACCTATACTAAATCTGCGCGCACAAATTGTTCACCATCTATTCACAAACTGTGCCTCCAACTCACTAGTACACCGCAACTAGTCAGGCCACTATTACACACAGATGGCCAACTACGATTCGATGCGCAAGAAAGAGCCGAGATCTTTGCCACTTACTTGGAAAATTTATTTCAACCAAATCCATGTATTGATCGGCTGCATGTGGAATACGTAGAAAATAAACTACAAGAAGCTTTACTAGCCCCGTGTAATACCACCTTTTTCTCACCGAACCGGGTGCGGCGCATTATACTCAAGTTGCTACTCAACAAAGCGCCGGGTCTAGATGGCATAACCAACTCGCGCTACGACACTTACCATTTAAACAAATAGTCGCACTAACTAGGCTATTTAATGGTATTATGAGATCCAGCCATTTCCCACCTTCATGGAAGATCGGAAAGGTAATAATGCTACCTAAAGCCAGCAAGGACACGAAGAAACCAGACAGCTATCGACCGATCACACTGCTCAGTACCAAGGTATTCGAGCGGTTGTTACTACAAAGGCTCACAAAACTCGTGACTCCACGCACTGAACAATTTGGGTTCAGAGTAGAGCATTCCACCACCCTTCAAGCGACGAGGGTGATTAACGAAATCGCCACCAGCCACAACAAAAAGGAGTGCACACAGCAATAACTTGACAGACATACCCCATAAATCTGCCGTTTTCTTAATATTAAGATTTCTAAAAGCATTTAAAACATTCTTCACATTGACATACGAAAATTCAAAGGAAGTGTTACATTTCGGAACACATTGCTGAAGGAGCGATTCGGCTGAAGTAGAGGACAACGTCAGATGTTTGGTTTTCAAAACAGGGATAAAACACACGCTTGCTCCTGACTGCTAATTTTGATAACACATTCATACTTAACGTCTTTGGGTGACGCCTGCACCATCTGTCGAAAGTATTTTCATACATTATACCGACCAGGTAAACTTAATTTTACAATTAAGATTATATCTAAATATTTATAGGGATTGCGTCATTATTAGGTAAAATCTTAATTGTAAAATTCACGATGGCTAAATTGGCAAAGAATCTGGGCGGTGTCCGGGAGATGCGGGTTCGAATCCTGCTCGTGACTGTTATTTTCGATTTCACATTTTTCACTTTGTGTTTAATGTATAGCATGTCAAATGCTAAAAATATATATACAATTATTTAAATATGTAAAAAAATAGTTTAAACTTAAATGTATGTTGTTAAACTAAATACTCATAATCCATAAGTACTTATTTGTTTGTTACTTAATCACGCAAATATGACTGGGTGGATTTGGGTAGTATTTGGCACACATACGTAGGATACTTTTTATCCCGTTATTGGCACGGGATCAGGCATAACGCTTCATTTTGGTTATTTTTATTTCAAGATTGGAATAAAGTATGGATGGTCTCTAAGACCTTAAAAGGTAAATTTTACAGCGATATTCAACCTGAGATTCCCCATAAACCCTTGTTCAAAATTCAAAAATATGGATAAAACCGTCGTTTCTACTTTATGTTGACTGAGATTTAACCACTCTTGTACACCTGTATTTCTGGCCAAACTCAGGATTAGGGATAGGGATAGGGTCTAGGGTCTGATGATGGGGCTGAAAGGTGGTCATGGGTACTCGGTAATTAAACGTCGCAACCCATCGATTCAGGGCTAGTTAAAGTTATCTTTAATAGTACCATAGTCCTAGATGATATTCAGTATCTGATGATAGAGTCGGATGGCCATGGACATTATGCTATAAAACGCCGCAATCCCATCAACTTTGGAATCGTTTGATATGTTTTGACAAGTACTTCGATCCTAGATGATATCCAGGGCCTGATGATGATAATGATTTATGTGCATTTCCGTTATTTTATACATGTGATAATTTTATACAAGCACACATTGAAAAAGGTATGATCATGTTATTTCTACTCATTAATTCTACGAAATAATTTCAATGTTTTCATATCTGGTAGACGTCCTGCGATGTCTATTTTTTTATTACATATATTTACACATGTATCCTTAAAAGATTAAAACACTACATGCAATAGTTCTGTATAAAAAAAGTTCATAAGAATTTCTTATCTTTCAAACGGTCATTATAGTGGTATGTTACTGGATACCAATTATTCAGTTTTTATGTAAAATAGCTAGGAATTATACGCTTTGACAGCAGTTTGTATTTTAATTATGTTTTTTATTACGCAATGAAAACGGAACGAGAAAACTTTGAATTTCGCACCATGCTATGACCATTGAGCGCATGCGCGAGTGATAAATTATTTATAATTGTTAATAAAAAAAACAAATGAATAATATAAAAGCAAAAACTATAGACCAATACTGACCTAACGATAAAGAATCTATACTATTATAAAGCTGTAACAGAGCTGTGTCTGTACATTTAAGATATTTGAGAAAAATTACTGTAATAGGCTATATAGGCATGTCTAAAAACAAAAAAAATTGGTTGCCTGAAAGTCGGTATACGGGCGAAAGTTTTACGTGACAACGACTTTGAGTGGTAAAATAATTTTAATGTGAATATTCATTCGTATAGTAGGAAGAAGGATGAAATAATAGTAACAATTTAAAACATTTATTTATACAAAGAATTATATTTAAAACATTAATTTATACAAAGAATCTCGCACTGAATTTCATATTAACAAAATTTTATTTCTTCGTCTCTCTCGCTCTTAGGCGGGCTAACCATGCCCGAGTGGAAGGGACGCGTGCCTCTCACTCGCTCTCATTGTGAGCGCATAACGTGAGCGGAGCGTAACGCAGTTTCTTGAAGTGTCACCCGGCAAACCAATTTATAAGACGTTGTCACGTCAAAAATATATTTTAGAATTTTTGTCTGTTTGTCTGTTTATCTGTTTGTCTGTTCGCGCATCACACAAAACTACAGAACGGATTTTGATGCAACTTTTTTATTTGAAAAGCCTTGATTAGACTTAAAAACTGGTATACATTTTATCACACTACTATATCGGGAACCTGAGATATAACCGAAAAACTAGAAAATTATTTAAACTAAAATTTTTTTTGGAATTTATTTAAGAGAACTACTAGATGAATTTTGATGCAACTTTTTTTATTTGAAAGGTCTTGATTTGACTTAAAAACTGGTAGACATTTTATCCCGCTACTATATCGGGAACCTGAGATATAACCGGAAAAACTAGCTTTTGGCTGCGGCGAAGCCTCTGGCAAAGGCTAGTGCAGAAATATAAAGATTAATCAGTTTCCGTTTAAATGAGATGCTAAGATGCAAATTTATTTTTGCAAAATTAAAAAAAAATATTTATTAAAAATCTATAGGTGATCTAACAAAAATTTTGGTGGACATAGGCCTAACGTAGACCTATCGCTTAAGGTCAATTTGATTCCAAAAATTCTTTGATGGGGTGCAGTGCAGATGTTTATGTTACTGTTAGACTGATGGTTGTGCCAATGCCTTAAACAAATTAATAAAATAAAATATACTGACAGACAACTGGAATTTAGGCTGTGTTCCGAAATACACTGAGAGCACTGTCCAGTGTTCTTACTGGAGAAAAATCGTTCCGTTAATAGACGACAGTATACTGGCGCAGTATGCTAGGGAAATATTATGACGTCATAAATAGGCGTGGGTGATATCGCTTTTCCTGAGAATCGTATCTGAATCAGATTTCGATTTTCAATATCAGATTTCAAAATCTTATATTTTAATATCTAGATATTTTACGATCGCGTATCCATCATACGAGTAGATTCAGATTTCAGAAATCCAATCCGATGCGCATCTTTAAATAGGATATGACAATATCATAGATTTCAATACAATTCGGTATTGTAGATATACTCGTAATTTAATTCGGTATTTATTTATCACTAGCTGACCCGGCAAACGTTGTTTTGCCATATAAATTATATCTAGAGTATTTTTAGGGAATTCCTAGCGTAGAAATAAATAACTAACTTATTGTAAGTGTGTGAGGATGTGGACCTACCTACATATTAATTAAAAAATCCATTAAAACAATCCCCAACGTCCATAATACACAAATCTTTCTAAATTTAGAATGCGAAGGAAATTAAAAGAAATAAAACTTTCTTACGCAACTATTCGGACACAATTAAACAATAAGTACCTAATAAAACTATTACGTGCATAATGGTCCATAAGTACCAAAATTCGATCAAGTTCAAGGCTAAATAATTAAAATTTTAGTCATCATTGATATCATGATTAGTACTTAACAGAAAGTAAGTTTTATTTGCATAGCATTAAGATTTAAAATTACTTATTTATAATATTTATATCAAATCTGTTCAAAAATCTGATATTGTGATATTACTGCACCGCTCTAACTAGTGTAATATTTATATCTCACGCGCTTTGTCGCACGCATGTGGCCGATGCGTATCGTATCGCGTATGTACAGACGAGTGAGCGAGTATTCAGTACATCGCAAATCTGATATTGTAATATTGCTGTACCGCTCTAACTAGTGTAATATTTGTATCTTACGCGCTTTGTCGCACGTATGCGGCTGATGCGTATCGTATCGCGTAGGTACAGACGAGTGAGCGAGTATTCAGTACATCGCAAATCTGATATTGTAATACTTAGATTTCGAAAGAGCCAGTAAGTGATTTTTAGATATTGTACCAATATCAGATTTCGTATCTATATACGATTTGTATCCTCCACTTTTAGTCATAAATCGTCGCCATTTTTGTATTGTGAGCACTGGCGTTTTTGAGGTAAGGTGCTCTTAGTGATTTGATCACGTGATCAACAGCGTCCAGAAATATAACAACTTGCACTATTGAAAATTATTAGTCTTTTTGAATATTGTTATTCAAAGTTACCGAAATATGGACGTCACACATCACAGTGCTCCAGTGTATATCGGAACACACCCTCTTTCTTTTCTCTTTCACATTCTTTGTCTAAGTATTTTCCAATTTTTCATAAATAAAGTCGTGTGGTGTTCTGTGTTCATTTTTCCATAGTAATAATTGGACTGGATTGATCAATGGTCCATTATTTGACTATGGCTTTGGACTTGTTTTGCCGTGAACTACCTAAAGTTGTAAGTAAATCCCGTGTGAATCATAATATCATTCGTATAAGTTTTCAAAATCATATTTTTTTTATTTTAGGAGCTTCATGCTCACCTTAATGGATCTTTAAGTTACGCTACAATGTTAGAACTAAAACGGTTCCACGCTGATTCGGGTCTCACTGATAAAACTAATACATTTTTTGATGAATTCCAAATCGCTGCCGGGGATACAAGAAAACTATCGGAGTATGTATGATTTCCTATATTATGATAATACACTCGAAAGTTTAAAAATATTGAAGCATTTTCTTTACAGCTGTTTTCAAGTGTTCAGTATTGCACATAACCTAACAAGCACTCCAGAAACCCTAGCATTGGCTACGAGCTTAACACTTCAAGAATTTCAAGACGATGGTTGTTGTTATCTAGAACTGAGAAGCACACCACGAGATACACCACACATGAACAAAGTAGGTTATATTGAGACCATAATTCAGACTATACGGTAAGATCTGGTCCTTACAAATATGAAATATTAAATTTAAACATAGGTAAAACAAAAAGTCATAATTGAGAATGTCTATCAATTTTCAATGACTTATGAGACAAATGAGTTCATTGAAGAAATTAAACATGCAATCTGCTTACGAATAGTTTTAGTAGTTTAGTTGTTAGAAGATAAACTCTTGACCCTTGAATAGAAGAGAGATTGCCTATTCGTCTTATATTTGTTGGATATATTTAATACAGTGGAATCCGTTTAACCCTTTACAACCGACGAGACGACAACTTTCCGATGATAATGAAATTTCTGTGCATGCTTTAATAGGAGTTATAGAACCTTAGAAAAATATTTAAAAAAATGTAAAAGTAACTGGTCTCCGGGAATAAAACCCTCACATTTATGAGTTTCAGGAATCATTTGCAAGTTGCACTTTTGTGATAGTTTGATTTTACTACTAAAAATGAAACATTTTTGTATATAAAAGTTTTTATTTTTGGGTAATAAATTAGCTTTTGTTATACTATAATGATATTATTATTAAAATAAAAGTAAAATTCAACAAAACGAGTTATGAATTGTCTCCAAAAAACAGAGGCCCAATAAGGGAATATACTACTGAACAGTCTTCTATGATCGATTGGCAGGCATATATATATATCAGCAATTTTAATTATTGTACTTTTACAGACCTTATCACAAACATGTAATATGAAATCAATCCTTTTTGTGATAAAGCCTGAAAGAGTTTTCATCTCTTGAGAGGCATATGTAAACATCACACTTTTTGCATATAATTTTTGAATGACTAGCATAGTTTTCCATGTTGCAAGTTCTTGGAGCATGTAAGTTGACACTTAGGTGTAAGTGATCATATCCTTCATACCTTGTGGTAGTAGATGGTGATATAGGTGGACTATAATGGACTCCCGCCGTGATCGAGAACATCAATGTGTCTATTGTAATTCTCAAAATTAAGAATCACAGAAGGCCCTAGCCCGAGGTGTGTGGTGCCAAACATAGTCTTTGCACCACGGTATATGTTTAAGTCTAGCATTAGTCCATCACTTGTAGTACAATAATTTTCAAACCCACAGACCTAGGCTTATTTTTAACTACCTGGCGCAGGCAGCGTCCTGAGGAGGGTATTATTTGCTCGACTATGAAATAGTACCCTGGTGTTCGTTCTAGTTTATAACACAGCATCACGCCTGTATCCCCGAAGGGGTAGGCAGAGGTGTATTATACACCCACGATTCGTCAGCTATGTTTAAGTCCCACGTAATAGGGGGCGAGCCTATTGCCGTCTATCGCGCACATTTCCAAACTAGGCTGCTACTGAGAAATTTTCTTTTTACGAAAAAGCTTAATAACATTGGCCAATCCGGGGATCGAACCCGAGACCTCATGATCAGCAATTGCACACACTACCGCTGCACCACCGCAGGCAGTAGATTATTTCAAACATAATTAATTAACTTTATTGTATTGTATTGTAAACGCGGGCTATTTTTCCGCAACTCGACGTCGTATGTGCGCCTATTTTGCGTGAAGGGTTGCTGGCACTACTCTTGCCAACCCAGCATCACCAGAAAGCCTAGCAGACCCTTAACGTTGCCGACGACTTCTGGGAGCGACCTCGGAGAGCCGAGGTATAGTGCCCGATATTCTGCCACCCCCGGACATTCAAGGATGACGTGGGCGGCCGTTTCGTCTGCCGCCATGCAAGCCCTGCAAAGAGGGCTGTCTGTAACACCTAGAGTAAATAAGTGTTTATTCCATAAAGCATGTCCAGTAATGGCTCCCATTAGGAGCCGGAGCTGAGGCTTCTTCAAACGCCGCAGCTTTAGTGACAATCCGGGGTAGATTGTCGGAAGGGCTCTCTGGCTTGCCTGCATGTACCTAAGTTAGACCAGTATTCTTGGTGTTCTACCTTGGTGTTTCGTCGTAGTGTGTTTCGGAGCCAAGCGAACAGCAGGGGTAGAATGGGCTCAGGTCCTTCCACTATCATCTCCGAACCCCCCCTTGCCAATTCATCGGCAGCGTCATTACCGCGTGAGTTGCTGTGTCCTTTGATCCACTGTAGGGTTATATCGTTATCGATACATACCTGTGACAGGGCTCGATGACACTCGTATATAAGACCCGAGGTTATAGTGTACCTTTGAAGGGCCTGGATCGGCTATCAGAGAGTATACGGATTTGGTGGTTCTTTACCTTTCTAGAGTCGATTGCATACGCTGCCATTAAGATGCCCACACATTCTGCCTGGAAGACCGTGTTATGAGCTCCTAATGGTGGTGGATATCTGTATGTTCAGGTCCTCGGAGAATACACCCGCACCAGTACCTGACCTTGTTTTAGATCCATCTGTGAAGATACTCATCTCTCGTGGGTTAAGACCTTCACCCGGTTGTTCTTGCAATTGTATCTTGTACTTTTTGTCAAATACAAATTGCTTGGGTATCCTGTCGGTCACCGCTGCCATGAGCGGCTCCTTACCTGTTACCTCACTGAGGATTTCGGTGTGCGGTATCCTTGCTAGTCTCCAGAGACTCAGGTTTTTAAACCGTACCGCTGTAGCTGCTGCCTCTTGTTTTATGAACAGATGCAGTGGCGGCAGGCCAAGAATAGCTTCCAGAGCAGCAGTTGGAGTTGTCCTCATGCATCCCGTGGCCGCCATACAGGCCAATCTCTGGAGTCGTTGTAGTTTAGCTATGACAGTGGATAATTCGGTCCGTGGCCACCACACCACCGCACCGTAGCTAATCATTGGTCGGATTACTACCTGGTATAGGCATAGAACGATTTTAGGGTCTAGGCCCCACCTTTTACCTATCATTCTGCGGCATTGCCAGAATGCGACCGTAGCTTTATCTATTTTACTATTTAAATGATTACTCCAGTTTAACTTACAGTCAATAATTACACCTAGGTACTTAACCTGTGTTGATAACTGGAGTTCTGTTTTGAATAATTTGGACAGTCGGTAGTTACCCAGGTTGCGTTTGTTAGTGAACATCATCATTTCCGTCTTTTTTGGATTGACTGTTAGTTCGTTGATAGTACTCCACCGTTCCACGATGACCAGCGCAGAGCGTGTAACGTCGCATACTGTACTTGTACTGTTGCCGCATGTCTGTATCACCAGATCGTCGGCATAACCAACCGTATAATAGTGATTGTTGTTCAGTGTAGCAATCAGATAATTTACTACTAAATTCCACAGTAGCGGTGAAAGCACACCCCCTCGAGGGCATCCTTTGGCCACCAGTGCCTTGTGTGTACCGCCTGTGCTAAGCTTAACGATCCTTTTGCTTAACAGATTATTTATCCATTGGATCATAACTGCATTTGCTCCATGTCTTTCGAGTGCTGCAGTTATGCTAGTAAATTTGGTCTTGTCAAAGGCCCCCTCGATGTCTATGAAGGTGCCTAGACATATAGACTTGCTTGAAATCGCTTCTTCAAATTTGCATACCACTGCATGAAGTGCCGATTCTGTAGATTTACCTTGACAGTAGGCGTGTTGATGTGGGTGCAGGGGGGCGCCTAGTAGAACCGTGGTGGTAATGACGCTAAGGACTGTAGAAGATATGGGAGTACGTTTTCCTCATTTTCTTTGGGTTTGATTTTCAACTTCATCTGCTAAACTATCAACAACATGTGGCTCGAATTCCAGGTCATCATCTTTGAAATCTTCAATTTCGGAAATGTTCCCATTGAAAATGGGAACATTTCCGAAATTGAAGATTGAGACTTCGTTTGCTTTATCTGTTAAACCAGCACCTAAAAGAAAGTATAAAACTACCTGATAAGTCATACCATACCACAATTAAAATGAAGACACGTCAATTAATAATGCTTTGTACTACCGATATTGTATAATCGTGCGAGTTGAGTTTTGGGGGATTATTTTAGAAGTAATGTTACTCAAAATTGTAAAAAAAATTGTTAATATTGTTAAACATTTACTAAATAATAAGTTAACTGCAAAATTGTGTTTAATTCGTAAATATTAACAAAAAAAAAAAACACTTACCGGAGCTTGTACGGTCACCAAAATACACCGCCATACCTCACGATGGTTTTGAGCTATCGACGCGTACAAATTTGCTTGTTCGGTACCGAAGTGTTTCTATGCCTACGCACAGATAAACTCACGATGTATCGACAACGGTTGCGTACGGAAAAAGCAATTTGTTTCCAACGTAGATTTTTTTGAAAGTCAAGACTCACGATTGTTTAAGCGTGGTCGTAAAGGGTTATAAAGACATCGCAGGGAAATAACAAATACGTCATACAAAGCATTATTGCACCTTTCTCTTCAATCCTAAATGCTTTACGACAAGGTTGATGTCATTTTTTTTCACAAATCATGAACAAACAAGGCTTGACCTTTAACTATCAATTACCCACTGACCTTCAAAACAAAAAAAAAGCCATGCACGCGCCAAACATAATTGGGTATTACGTGACTCTCCCGAATACTGCCGAAGGTGTTAGGAATCATGTCGGTCACTATAACTGGATGCAATTTATTAAAAATGAGTCACAATAAGCAACATGTCACTATAAGCAAAGTCACTATAAGCGAAGTCACTATAAGCAAAGTCATTATATCCTATTTCATTATAAAGAATTTTATATGATAACCAAACTTTGCTGCGTAATTTCTTCATAAAAATAAATAATAGACGTCACGGGACGTCTATCAGATGTGAAAACATCTAAATTATTTTGTAGAAATAATGAGTAGAAATATAATGATCATAACTTTTTCAGTGTGTGCTTATATAAAATTATTCAAGATAACTTAAACTAGCCCTATACGGATGGGTTGCGACGTTTAATTACCGAGTACGCATGGCCACCTTCCAGCTCCATCATCAGACCCTGAATACTATCTAGAGACAAAGTACTCGTCAAGACGAATCAAACGAGTATAAACTCGATGGGGTTGCGTCGTTTCATTACAGTTGCTGTTGCCACATTTCAGCTCCATCATCAGACCTTGAATACCATCTAGAGTCAAAGTACTCGTCAAGACAAATCATATGAGCCCAAACTCGATGGGGTTATGTCGTTTTATAACAGTGTTCCTATAGCCACCTTTTAGCTCCATCGTCAGATCCTGGATAGCATCTAAAGACAAATTACTCGTCAAGATGAATCGAACGATTCCAAACTCGATGGGGTTGCGTCGTTTCATTACAGAGTTACTGTGGCCACTTTCCAGCTCCATCATCAGACCATGGATACCATCTAGAGACAAAGTACTCGTTAAGACGAATCATACGACCCCAAACTCGATGGGATTATGTCGTTTTTGAACGGAGTCCTATGGCCACCTTCCAGATCCATCATCAGACCCTGGTTATAATCTAGGACTGGAGTACTAGTCAAGACAATTCAAACGAGCCCTAACTCGATGGAGTTGCGCCATTTAATTACAGTTCTTATGGCCACCTTCCAGCTACATCATCAGACCCTAGATACCATCTAAAGACAAAGTACTCGTCAAGACGAATTAAACAAGTACAAACTCGATAGGGCTGCGCCGTTTCACTATAGAGTTCCTCTGTCCACCTTCCAGCTCCATCATCAGATCAGCTCCATGTCATCATAATATTGCATTGTCACGCGATATACATATGCGTGTAAAATTTTTGTTCAATCGGAAACCGAGAAGTGTTTCAAATTAACCTGCAAGATTTGAACAGGATATGTAAAATAAAAGTGTCGCCACGCCAATAGCCGATTTTACCCTCGCTCCGCATTAGATGTTTTACATCAATAAGCGGTTGGTCAGTATAGGCGGAGTCATAATAAACGGATTCTACTGTAATTATTTAAAAAATGTAGTTCTTTCAATACAATCCTTACTAGCATGAATTGTAAGGAAATTTGTTGAGGATGATAACAAATGAATACAACATAAAATTCCATTTCAGCAAGTCATCTTGTCATCTATCTATGATAACACGACTCATTATCTCAATAAATAGACATTCTGCAAATTCGGAAATTGAAGAAATAGCTAATTTAGCTATTTTATATCACAAAAACTGTCCAGATATTGTAGTAGGAATTGAACTAAGTGGTGATCCAACTGTTGGCAGTTTCCACAGTTTTGTACCTGCTCTCAATAAAGCAAGAGAAGCTGGTTTAAAGGTGAACATTTTGTTGTTATTAATTATGTTTGAAATATAACTGTTTAATAAATTAGTGTCACAGGAAAGCATACAATTAAATTATGCAAAGTACAGGCAGACATGCAACTAGTATAATCTATACAGCACTATTTTAAACTGATATTCTAGTATGAATTTTTATGGATGAACTACTGCTGATTACGTAACAACATGATAATCTGTTGGTAGATTCTCTGGAATCGCCTGATACTGGTTGGTGCATAGCACAGCCCTGTTCTTTTCCAACTGAGTCTGACTACAATTATTGGGGCTGCTAGCTTGTCTTATCAGCATGGACAATAAAATAAAAAAACTAAATTATTTTATATACTTGAATAAAATGTTTTCAATTAATCTTAACACAAAGTGTAAAAATGTGAAATCGCAAATCACAGTCACAGGCAGTGCTGTCATCTTGCTTGTGACTATTATTTTCGATTTCACATTTTCACACTGTGTTAATTTATATAGCTAAGCATGTCAAATGATAAAAATATCTAAATATTTAATTTACCTTTTTCGTCGTTCGTTTTTTTTTCGTCTCCTCTTCCATTACCCATATTATAACATGTATTTATACTAGTTTGTAATTAATTGTGTTCTACATTTTGTAGTACCCTATTTATATTAACATATTCCCATTGATGTGTAGGTATCATTGCATTGCGGTGAAGTATGCAACCCACAAGAAGTTTTAGAGATGCTGCAATTTAAGCCAGATAGGATTGGGCATGGAGTATGCATCCATCCAGACTATGGAGGTACTGATGAGACATGGGTAAAACTATGTGAAATGAAAATACCTGTTGGTAAGTTATATGCTAATATAAGTAGTGAAACAAACATACACCGCTATAGTAAATTTATTATTGTTAAAAGTTTAGTTCATGATACACTAGAATCAAATATTTACAGACCAGATGAATCATGTTATTTTTATGTTTATTTGCAGAGGTATGCTTAACCAGTAATGTTAATACTAAATCGACTACTGATTATGATTCACACCATTTTAAGCATCTCTATGAAGCTGAAGTACCCGTTATAATATGCGTAAGGCTTTCTTATAATAAATGAATTTTCTTTTTACATTTAGTACTTGAGTTTTAAACATCTATATCAAACATAATTCACATTACGTATTAGGTGTGAGACTAAACAACTAATAATAATCATGCACATACTACAATAATATTTTAATTTTCAGACCGATGACAAGGGCGTTTTTTCGACATCTTTATCGCAAGAATACAGGATATGTGGTGAAACGTTTAATTTGACTCCTTCGAAATTGTCTAGACTCGCACTGAACGCATGTCAATACATATTTAGTAATAATACGCGCAAAATTTTGAACGACAAATTATTGAACTTTATTAACAAAAACTCTTTGTAACATTTTATTTTTGTTGCCATTTATTTATAATAAATACAGGATATTAATTTTTTTGATACGTAACATGCGTAACATCCAGGGGGGTTTCAGCTCGTACATGTTGGTTTTCATAGATTATCACACCGTATTTTTATTTTGAACACCTCTCAATAGATGGCGATAGTAATATTAATAAAATGTACGTTCACAAAGTAAGAGATATTAACATAAACGGCCCTAGATGTCGCTAGTGGCAATTTTTTAAATCGCGTTATCGTTGTACGCTGTTACTGTTTATAAGATACAGCCACATTTTGTCTTTTTTTATGTAATATGGAAGTAGCGAGATGATTTAGTCGAGTTTAGAGGTGAGATGTACTAGGTAATAGACTTGTTCTCGCTCGGTCACTAAAAGGAGCGCTCCCGGAGCGCCGCTCCGAACTAGTTCTTTTTTCCAAATGAACTAGTTCGGACATCTAGTTCAATTAGTTCTCTAGTTACTGTTCTTTCATTAGGTTATCTAGTTCTCTAGTTCTATTAGGTCTTTAGTTACCTACACTGATCTTTATTATAACTCTTTGACGTAAATGAACTTTGTAACTATTTTGTGACTAATAGGTCGCATTAATTTATTGTATAATAGGAACTATAATTACATACCTACTTTATTTGAAGCAAATATTTGTTTTCTCTTAATACTTTGCAGACTAGTTATACCTAATATTTCAAGTATTTTGCCCAAGTAATTAAAATAAACCTTAGAATAGCGTATTTAAAAATCAAATTAAAGCTTTATAATTATTTATATTTTCACATATTTACACAACAAATAAAAAAAACATGACCTAATTATTATACCTATCTCTTTTTTAAAAACATTATATTTATAAAAGAGATAAGTAGGTCAGTTAGAAAAGAAAGAGAGCAAGATAGTTGTATGCTATTAGTTCGTTCCTTTTACAAATGTTTCTTGAGTCGAGATACGAACTATTCCTTACCGCTATCGATGAACTAAGACCGAATACGAACTAGCTTACGGAATAGTTCGTTCTAGTTCAGTGTCAGGAACTAGTTCCTAATAGTTCTTAGTTCGTGAACTACACAAGTCTACTAGGTAAAATGCGTACTGAGTCTTAGAAGTACGCGTTAGGCGTGGGTCGTATCGCTTTTTCTGAGAATCGTATCTGAATCAGATTTCAATTTTCAATATCAGATTTCAAAATCTTATATTTTAATATCTAGATACTTTACGTTCGCGTATCCATCATACGAGTAGATTCAGATTTCAGAAATCAAATCTGATGCGTATCTTTAAATAGGATACGACATTATCATAGATTTCAATACAAATCGGTATTGTAGATATGCTCGTACTTATATAATAGATGTTTAATTCGGTATTTATTTATCACTAGCTGACCCGGCAAACGTTGTTTTGCCATATAAATTATATCTAGAGTATTTTTAGGGAATTTCTAGCGTAGAAATAAAAAATAAATATACATACTTCAGTCGGCTCTTACGAATCCCGTGGGTAGAAAGGGGTGGGACAATACTAAAACCGGCCGCACACGGCACTATATTACAGGTGCATACGCGAATCCACCTGATCCTGATATACATTGGCATACGGCATTTTGTTTCGCAATCTCAGTTACCCTCGCAGCGGTTTATACTTGATTAAGATCTTTCACTCCAACGCTTTATTAACCTACGATATTGTATCATTGCGTCTATACCCAATACTAATTATCTATATACATTATAAACAATGTGAGATAGAGTAGAGTATAATAGAGTGAACGGAACATTGGGACAACTTCTCGGCAGTCATCACCTCAACCAAGAGGCACGTGTCGCAATACACAACGCAGTGCTAGTTTCAACGTTATTGTATGGAAGCAAGAGTTGGGTATGCAAAATGGAGCATGAGAATAAAATCAATGCGGTCGAAATGCGATCTCTGTGGAGAATCTGTAGAGTGAAGCTGACTGACCGCATTCGTAACGACGATGTAAGAAAGCGAGTAGGTATGAAAGAGAGTATTAGTGTAAAGATGCGAAAGGGAATGCTCCGATGGTTCGGACATGTGGAAAGAATGCCGGACGAGCGACAGTTAAGAAGATATACAATGCGAAAGTGGAAGGATGTAGGTGCAGGGGGAGACCGAGACTCACCTACCTAGACCAAATCGGTCATCTATTGAAAAAAGATGCGAGTCAGAAGTCTCCGAAACGTGTGTATGAAGAGAATTATGAATGTTGAGGATGCGAGAGATGTATACAAGAATAGAGGCTTTTGGCACACTATTCTCTCTGCCTACTCCGCAAGGAAGGTGGCGTGGTGATGAGTAAGTTAGTATGAGTAAATAATGTGGTCCAGCCCTACTAACGCATATGGAATGTTCTGGAACAAACTGTTGTGCTTGTAACGCCATAGTGGTGAATAGACAAACTAAATTAATGAAAAAATTTCTCTATTACGCTGTAAAATACATTTCACCGCTAGATGGATTTTGACCTAGGAGTGGAGCTATTGTTGTACCTCGTCCCCCGAACACCCGCATTTAGCGACGCTTCGTTCTAAAGAGATTTTGCCTTGAAACACCTCCGCTATTTTTCTGTACTCCGTGTGCAATACAAAGAAAGTCTGTGAAGGTCGTCTTGTAGAAGTATACAATCTTGTAAACCTTTACACGACCTGTAAATTTTAACATCGTCAGCGTACATTAAGAAATGAGAATTAATGAAGCATGACTTTATATCATTAACGAACGATATATGAAGGTCCCAAAATGGATCCTTGAGGCACTCCATAAGAAACTGTAATTATATAAGTAGTTAGTTAAAATCATAAGATTAGTTGATGTTGAGCGTCGTTTCACAAAACCATGCTGTTCTTGTATAATGAGGTGATGAATATATGAGTATAACTCACCGTGCACCAGACTCTCGAAGAGCTTCGACAAAGTGGATAATTTAGATATGGGGCGGTAATTGTGAACGTTATTGCGGTCACCGCATTTATATTTAGGTGTGATGAAAGCACGCTTCTAAATATCGGGAAAAACACCCTCCTGAAGACATTTATTAAAGATAATGTAAAGTGGAATATAAATACTATGTACAGTATTTTTGATAAAATTAGTAGGTAAAAGATCAGGGCCAGAACCTTTATTAATGTTCAATCGTTTTATTGTAAGATTATTTTTAATTGTATTATATTGTATAGTATCTGTGGTGATGATAAAATTGCACAGGTGTTGGCTAGTAATATTTAAGGGTTGAGGAAACTGTCTGACGCGTCTGTAAGTCGCGGCTAACAGCTGTGACTTGTACGTATCTAGACAATTAATGTACATTGAACTGTGCAAACTACCAGATGTAAGTCGCGGTTCTAACCTTACGCCGTCCTTGAGCGTTCGGACGTCCGATAGGAATCTGGCCCGCTGGTTGTTTTTGTCAGCCGAAAACGTCCGCGGACGGTGTGCACTAGGTGCGGGAGGTACACTTACAAAAAATATCGATATTTTTATCGAGATAATATATCGTATTGTTCTATTGATACTTTGTGATAATATCGTACAACATATCGACATTTTCGGTATATCGTACGTAATTTGTTTGTATTTAAAACAAAATATTGGGAAACTTAATATAAATATTACAGGGAGTTCCGTTATTTATTATTTTACACTGTTAGATAGTTATGATAGGGCTTTTAAATCATGTTATACTTACTATATGAATCGTAAACTGTATTAAACAATACAGATAATACTTGTCACAGCTTGCTTCTTTTAAACAAATAAATAGTAGCCGATTTTATATATCGTAATGCATACTAACTGTATTTAGATTTTGTAAACTGCATCAAACAAAACAGACAGCTAATCATAATTTTACAGGTAATCGGTATCCACGGGCAAAGCTGCGCGCAGATGGCGCTATTGGCGAGAAGGCCACTGTCAAATTGTAGTTTCTTTGTTTGCCTGGGAATTGTTTGCTATTTTTTTTGTATTTAATCCGGTTAATCAGCGATATTGTTAAAATGTACAGTACCTGGAAGATTAGAGAATTTAAAGATGCTATGCTGTATAGCCACAAAATCTCTGCGACTTTTCCCACTTTTTTAATGTTGGATTTTTGGGAAATAAAATTACACTGAGGTGACAATCATGTATGTACATCACACAGAGGCATATTACAAGAAAAATAAATTTAACAAATTACAGGGAATAAATTGTATGAAAATGATAATTTTCAATGGCCATGTCGATAATACTACATCTGCCGTGAAACGATGGCAGTAAATATCCCCATTTATTTTTAGCAAGGTACTCAGAACGAAGCGAACGACCGTACATTAAACAAATAATACTGATAGCAAGCGACCACAGATTATAAATGTATCGTCGTGGCTTTCACTACTCGACATTTTGCTTTGAGAGTTCTTAGTGGAATAGCACTGGGATGTAGACTTGGGTGTAGTGAGGTGTAGTGCGTGTACGATGTACAAATAGGTAACGTTACTCTGCACTACACCAAAAGAAACGCTTCCGCACGCTAACTGTTATCGTCCATCCATATTCGTTATTTTTAATTTTAAGTTCGTGATTATGTCACGCACTTAATCGTACTGCTGTACTCATATTATATTGCTAATATTATAAATGTGAACGTTTGTACGTTTAGACTTTGGACGTTTGAATGGTTGTTACTTGATCACGCTTAAATGGCTGAACAGATTTGGGTGAATTTGGCAAAGATAGGTAGTTTATTACCTAAATTAAGACAGGATACATTTTTATTCCAGAAAAATATTATAATAATTAATAATAATAATAATTTATTTATTTAAAAACAAAAACATTGGTACATTGGTTTAGGAACGAAATTAACTGCAGTAGTAAAAACTGTGGTGCAGCTAATAACGCCCCACTTCGGAAAACTTATAAAAAAAATTATGAACAATAATTACAGCGCGTGATTATGTATATAGGTTTATATAGGTTTAGTGTGAGTGTACGTGCCTATGAATAGGTGTGTGCATGTGTGTGTGTCTGTGTGTGAGAGCTTGTGTGTGTGCGTATTTATGTATGTGTATGTGCGTGAGCGTTGCCCGCGTGTGTTGCGTTCATGTGTGATAGTGTTCGTGTATGAAAAACAAGCGATATGTGGCTAGGTACCTATACTAAACACCAATCTTAACAACATTTTCTGTGTCATCGTATGATAATGTATATAGCCATTCTGTCACTTTGATCTTAGTATTTCGGGTTGTTAGCGGATAAATATTCAATGTTTTGTTTACATAATTGTATATAATGGGACTAAGAAAGTAAAATTGATGACTTGCAAGTGTAGTCTTATGGCGGCCACACACGCTAGGGTTTGCATGATGGTTATAACTTTGCATGCAAAACCGACAAGCATAACCGAGTTTCATACTACACATACACGTTAGGTTTTGCATGCACCATCTTGCCATGAACTCTCAGTTGAGCTACGTAGTACGTGACGTGACGGTGTGTGTAGGACGCCAATACCAAACTACAATGGACGACGACGATGTGATAGCTGTACTTGGCCTAACACTTGTTCTGCAGAACAGAAAAAGAAAAAGAAATCGCACTGAATGGTCTAAACGCTGGTTATTGAAAAGAAAGCAATTCTCCCACGTAAATTTGATAAATGAATTGAAATTTACACCAACAGATTACAAAAATTATTTACGAATGGATGAAAAAATTTATTTGAAACTATTATCATTGATTACTCCGTTAATACAAAGACAAGATACTGTTATGAGGAAAGCAATATCAGCACATGAGAGACTAGCAGTAACATTAAGATTTCTTGCAACAGGAAGAACATACGAGTGTCTTAAATATTCTGCTATTATATCACCTCAGGCTTTGGGCCGAATAATACCAGAAACATGCGATGCTATTTATGAAGCACTGAAAGACGACTATTTACAGGTGAGTAAATAATTAAAACCAAATTCAAATCGTTAGAAAAGTTTAATAGGTAGGTACATATTTTAATTAACCAATTACATATATTATTTAAATCATTTATGAATTAAAATTTGAATAAAATGTTGCTGTTGTCAGTTGTGTGTCAAATTCTTCTTGTAGTGCTGGTGAGGGCTGACGTTGTGGTGCAGGAGAAGTAGTTTGTTGTTGAGTGTTATATTGTTGAATTGGAGATGCGCAGGGCTGAGTTTGCGTTGCAGGAGAAATCGTGTACCTTTGTTGTTGGGTGTTGTACTGTTGTATCGGAGATACGCAGGGTTGTATTTGAGGCGCAACAGAAGCGGTATGAGTATACGGTTGTGTATAATATTGTTGAACTAGTGAGGGCGAAGGACTTGGAGTTCGTGAGAGACTTGGAGTTGGTGAAGAAACAAAAGTTAAACTTCGACGATTCTGAATTGCTTCGGTATTCAGATTGCCCATCTCGGCATCGAACAAGGTGTCGTTAATTATCTTCTCCGCAATCAAGCGTTGACGCTTGTCTAATGATCTTAATTTCATTGCGATAGATCTTCCCAAAAGATCGTAACGATCTTCTGTTGCTGAAGCAGGAGCAGGACGCTTAAAATGGTCTTTCACGGATAGTAATATGTCAGTAGTTAATTGATCTTGCTCTGTCATTTTCTTTCTTCCCGGTCTAGTAGCAGGTAATGGAGTATTCTTAGGTGTCGTAATATCGTCTGTATTCCCTGTACTAACATTTGCAGCAGCATTTTCTGTAGTATCTATTGTATTTTCAGTCGAGTTGTCAGCATCCTATAACACAACAAAATAATATTTATTTTAGTTTCCAGATTCATCGGATAAATGGAAGGAAACCGCACAACTTTTTGAAGAGAGATGGAATTTTCCTCACTGCTTGGGTGCCATAGATGGAAAACACATAGACATAGTGCCACCTGCTGATAGTGGATCTTATTTCTACAACTACAAAGGACGACATAGCATGGTTCTTATGGCAATAGTTGATGCCAAATACCGATTTCTATTAGCAGATTTTGGTACAAATGGAAGAGTTTCCGACGGAGGTGTTTTGCAGAATACAACGTTTTTTGAAAAGTTACAAATGAAACATTTAAATCTTCCAAACTCCGAACCGATTCAACACAGTTCAAGGTGTTTGCCATATGTATTTGTTGCTGATGACGCATTCCCGTTGAGACCTGACATGTTGAAACCATATCGTCAAGCAGATTTGAGCAGCTACGAAAAAAAAATTTTTAATTACAGATTATCTCGCGCAAGAAGAATAGTTGAAAACGCTTTTGGCATACTAGCATCAAGGTTTCGCATTTACCATACTCAGATCAATTTAGAACCAAACAATATAGAAAAAGTGGTGATGGCTACATGTGTTTTGCACAACTTTCTAATGGAGCACACTCCTAATTCATATGCACCTCCAAGATGTTTTTATCGAGAAAATGTGGATAATGGAACTGTTGTTACCACGGGCTACGATGCCACACGTTCAAACGTAGAAAATTTACAAGTACAAAATCGAGGAAATGTCCTGAATGATGCAAAAAAGGTCAGACTAGAATATCAAACTTACTTTGTCAATGAAGGCAAAGTACCTTGGCAGGATAGTTTCATTGAAATGTAACATATTTCTTTTATTTTTATGTAATAATATTGTTTTATTAATAAATGAGCAACCACACCGCTTAAGAGTTTATACTGTAACAATCTATGTAGGTAGGTACCTACATTTTGTAAAGCTATAAACGACGTTACAAAAAACATAGGTACAGACGACCACACATCACGCGTTACAAGTTGTCGAGAGTACCTACCTACTAAACGATATGAAAAAATGTACTAAATTGTTTGTAGTCGGCCGTACCTAATCTATAAATTCCAAAATAAATAATTCACTTTACATTCGAATCATTCTCGTCAAAGTCCGAAATGTTAGATCGCGACCTGCGAGGAATATCTTGATCTTTTAAACACAAAGTGAAAAATGTGAAATCGAAAAATAACAGTCAGGAGCAGGATTTGAACCTGCATCTTCTGGATACCGTCCAGATGCTTTACCAATTCAGCCATCCTGACAATTGCTCCTAACTGCTAATTTCGATAACACATCATACTTAACGTCTTTGGGTCAGGATGGCTGAATTGGTAAAGCATCTGGACGGTATCCAGAAGATGCAGGTTCAAATCCTGCTCCTGACTGTTATTTTTCGATTTCACATTTTTCACTTTGTGTTTAAAGTATAGTGCTAAGCATGTCAAATGCTAAAAATATATATAAAAATATCTAAAATAATATCTTGATCTCCAATAAAATCGAATAATTCAAAGTACCACAGTGTTGGTTTATAAATGTCATCAGATGATGCTCCAGACTTCACAGATTCATCGTATTTTTTTTTCTCTCGTCTAACGTTACTGCGTAACGTATTAATTTTTTTAATCACATCATCTTTTGTAGCAGTTGGCTCCAATTCCTTGAGCTTAGTTAACAATTTCTCGTATGCTGTCGATCGTTTGTCTCTGTCGTGATATTCTTTGCACTTTACGCGCCAAAGACAAGGTTCCGACTTATAAATTTCTATGAATTCTTCTAATGTGGCATTGCGCTTGCGACTCGCCATTTTCGCGATGATGCGCGCGCGCGACCTTCCGCCGTCGCAAACAATTAAAAACTGAGAACTGTGGCAGGCAAGCTCGCCGGATGCCACACACGCTCGGTTATGCTCGCGTGCAAACATAACCGAGCGGCATAAAATATCAATTTTGATATTTGCTCGGTTGCATGTACATGCACCGATAACTGTACAGTTTAATCACATACACGCTAGGGCTTGCCTGTCGGTTATGCATGCACGGCTGAAACCATCATGCAAAACCTAGCGTGTATGGCATCCATTAGGTCTTTTAACATCAAATATGGCATGTGACCGACGCTTATTTTTTAAGAGGCTAGGATTGTATGGGCAGTTCTTGTGTTTGCGTAGTACCACCCTTTTTTTTTTTTTTGTTAAGGCGGGAAAAAATTTTCCACCCCGTCGTTCGGGGCAACGAGCAGGGTAGTGTGGGGCCCTCACCCTCTAAAGAAACCCGCCGTGTGCCGTCTCTCCGCCTTTGTTGGCGGGCCACTGGAACCATGTTACATTGCGTAGTACCACCTTTTTTTTTTTTTTTTGTTAAGGCGGGAAAAAATGTTCCTAACCGCACACCCCGTCGTTCGGGGCAACGAACAGGGTAGTGTGGGGCCCTCACCCACTAAAGAAACCCGCCGTGTGCCGTCTCTCCGCCTTTCTTTTGTTTTATACGTGCCACCCCAAGTGGCGATGCAATAAGTCAATATTGATTGGGCTAAGGCATAATAAATAATTTTTAGCATTTCCATATCAACAGAAGCTCTGAGCCTCTTAAAAACAAACATAAGTTTACGGGATCTTTTAATAGTGCTTTCCAAATGTTCATTCCATGTCAAGCCACTGTCAATTGTGACGCCAAGGTATTTTACCTTATCAGTGGGAGTAAGTTTAGCATAGTTACAATGACCATCGTCCCTGAAGTCACAAGAGTGGCCCCAAATATAAAATGAACATGGTGGTTGGGAACACGCTCTAGGGGGAAAGGCGACAAGAGTTGATTTGTTTAGGTTTAAGGTAAGAACGTTATTTGTTAACCATTTCATCACCACAGTCAATGCAGCCTCGGCACTTCCCGTTAACCTATCCCAGGTTTTATCATAGATCAAAAGTACAGTATCGTCAGCGTAGGACACTATTTTACAGTTGTCAATATCTAGTAAGCATAGGTCATTAATGTAGATTAAGAAGAGTGTCGGGCCAAGCACGCTACCTTGCGGCACACCGTAGCTAAGAGGTAGTTCCCCACTAGTGACTCCATTAAGTACAACACATTGTTTTAGATCAGTTAAATAACTCGCGAAAATATTTAAAGCCTCTCCTCGAACCCCAATAGATTCCAACTTGAGCAGGAGAGTGGCAATGGAGACAGTGTCGAAAGCCTTCAACAAATCCAAGAAAATACCAGCGATTTTCATGTTACTATTCATTTTTTTAATAACTGTCATAGTAACATCCAATACAGCGTCTTCAGTAGACATGCCGCTCCTAAAACCATATTGGTTGTTAGAGAGCAAATTCGTCTTACTTATAAAACTCATTAGTCCCTTGTTTTATATTTTTTCAAAGATTTTTGACAGAAATCGGTCTATAGTTGTCCACACTGTCTCTATTTCCACTCTTATATATGGGATGAACTAGTGCCTTTTTGAATACCTTAGGGAAAACACTCCTCCGCAAACAAAGATTAAAAATGTGTTTAATAATAGGAGTGAGCACATGTCTAGCCGATTTTATTACACATGAAGATATGTTGTCCCAGCCCAACGCACAATTATCTTTAAGTCCTACTATGGTATGCATGATTTCAATATCTTCAATCTCGGTCAAGACCATGGAGCACGGTTGCCGTTTCAACCCAAACGAACTAAGTTGAGAGGTGGAGGCAGAATTAGGCTTTGACGAACTGGACATTAATTCATTTGCAAGTTTACTACCAATCCCCGCGAAATGACTGTTAACAGAGTTAAGTGATGAAACAGGGTCGTCATTGATATTAGGTTGTGGGATAGCTAATATTGTATACAGATAATGAAAACCCTATAGTGATCCTATATTCTGAGATCCACGAATTCTAAACAAACAGTTTAATAACTGTTTTTGGATATCCACATTAATTGTGACGTTTACATGAATCACGCGATGTTTTTTGTACCTTTCACGGGTTAATAAGATATGTATTGGTATATGTCGTGTGCATTACTTGTCGACCTGTGTTATCTGTACTGGCTGCGCATGCACCACTGAGACAGTGTTATCGTTAACACGTCACGTGACCATGTCAGATGATGTCAGAGAAAACAAAGAAAATGTGTTTTAAAATATAAATATATATAAATTTAAACGACTTACACATGAAATGATATGCCATTTTGTTTTAATTTGGTCCTGAGCAATTTTTACAACCATCAACAACCCACTTCATTGTTAGAAGAATTTAATACCTAGGTATATAAACGTGAGAAAAGAGCGAAACGTTCGCAGTGACGGTTCATTTGATACTGCGGTTTTAGGCCCCGCCCACTGTGACGTAGTTGACCTAGTTGCCTTGCGGCATCTCTGCTATTTTTCTGTACTCCGTGGTATTGCATTACTAATAAGCTTCAGCTCAGCATACCCAAATGTAATGTAATATCATATACTAAAAACAAAAATGTAATCATGTTCCCCTACACTTTAAACGGCATTCTCTTAAATAAAGTAGATTATATTCGTGACCTTGGTGTGACACTAGACTCGAACTTACATTTTGATCTACATATTGACAAAGCTTACCAAATGTACGGTTTCGTCATCAGATCATCAAAGGATTTTAAAAGACCCTCAACTTTACTGCTATTATATAAAATTACTAGCTGACCCGGCAAACGTTGTTTTGCCATATAAATTATTATTTCTAGGTAATTTCTAGTGTAGACAAAAATAACTGACTCATTGTAAGTGTGTAAGGATGTGGTATATGCGTGAAATAGGTATGGAGCGCTGTGAACGATGAGAGAATATAAAAATAACAAACGCCAAACACTATTATTTTTAAGTTATTGTAGGTTATTTCTTAAAATTACATATCACTAATTAATTACGATAGTAACACTAACAAACAATATCAGTCTCTTAATGCTATAGCGTGAACAATATTTTTTGTTAGCCCATCTTTAGCTAACATAGCGGTCGCCCGCGGCTCCGCCCGCGTGGATGTCGGTTACCGCTGCAAAAAGCCTTCCCAGGAAAGACACGGTCAGCAAAATGATTCCCAGGTCAATTCACAGACACCGACACTAACATCGACGACGCAGTCATTGTCCGCAGGCTGCATAGATTGTCTTTATGAGGATGTTAAAGTTGTTAATGATGAAAATATTTAAATGTAATTAATACTAAGTTGTCACTTCTGCCGGCAGTCCCGGAGTGAAACCCGTTGTTTTAAGATAGATAACTAAAGCGATTATTGTAGAGATTCTCTATAAACAACATTTGACGTTAAATTATTTTCAGGTAACAGAATATACTGTTCGGGAGCCCGTGATAGGGCAACGTAAAGTTGCCCATGCGTAAAACATTCTTTTCGTAAATCAATTCCTACTAATTTGAATGTTTGGCCCTGGGATTTGTTTGGCCGGTGATAATCTTCGCTACTATTAAATTATCTTTTAGCTCCTTTATAAGAAGTCTCGTGCCATTACACATGTTGGGGGGGCTTAAATTTCTGAGAAGCATTATCGGCGTGCCAACTTTTAACGACAGTTCATGAGGTGGTAGCCCAGCGGGGTTCAGAGAATTTAAAAATTCTTGGGGGTAGTGCACTGCGTCCTCGATGTTAGTGACGGTGTCTATGGATTTATAGCACTTTACTTCACCCGGTACTTTCTGCATAATTAAATTGTTTATTTCGTTGACTTTTCATTCCTGGGAGAAACTATTGCTCTACAACACAGCCAACGAAAATCATTTTGATGTAAGTTTTCGATGTCAGGATATATAGCATCTATCAGACTATCTAAATTATGGACTATTTGGCCTAGAGACTCATCCAAAGTAACTGCGTAATCGGTGCCCAAATTTAAAGATGGAAAAATTCCTTCTCCAAGTTTCAGCAGCTGTTGTGGAAAATTGCTATGCGTATTTCCATGTAGATGAGCTCTCATATTGGTGCGCAAATTCAAATGTTGGACAAATGTCCAAAGTTGAGACGATTTTAAACATGCCTTCATAATATCTGCTTGCGTACCTCTGTTGATGACTGGAAGCGTTTGTCGGAAATCTCCAGCAAATATAAAAGTGATACCACCTATGACATTAGCAGAGCTTCGGAGGTCTTTTAAAGTACGGTCTACGGCCTCCACATGAGCTCTATGACTCATGGGGCATTCATCCCATATTACCAACGACGCGTCTTGCAGTAACTTACCAAGAGGCCCATTTTTCCGAATAGAGCACGTAGACCGTTGATCTAAAGATACGGATAGCGGGAGTTTAAACGTAGAGTGAGCAGTTTTTCCTTCGTTCAAGAGAGTTGGAGCAATTCCTGACGAAGCAACTGCAATCGCTATATTCCCTGATTGCCGTATCTTAGCAAGTATCAAATCTGCGAGAAAAGTCTTTGCGGTGCCTCCTGGTGCGTCCAAAAAAAATAATCTCCCCATGTTATTGTTCACGCTATCCATAATAGTCTCATAAGCATGTCTTTGATCTGGTACTAATTTTGGCACATTGTCATTTACAAACGCTGTTAAATCATTTCTGTTACACTGTTGTACCATTGTGTCAATAGTATTATTCTGGGTACGAACGGGAGGGGTGCTAATTTGTCCGGTTTACCTCCTAGTGGTGCACCCCGGGCAACGTCGGCAGTCGCCGGCGGCTAAAATTCCGGACAGGACGGGTCTCCGCTTGTCCCTCTGACTCAGCAGAGGGCACGGCGGATAGACCGGCGTCGGAGTCGGTGGGGCCAGACTGGCTCACCGGGCTCTGGAGAGGGGGGACAGTGGGGCCACAGCGGCCCCTCCGTCCCAAATCGTAAACCTGAGCGCGTGTCTGTGGTTACGTCTCGCGGGCATACAGGAACGAGGGTCTTGGCTTAATCGCCCGGACCGCGAGGAAGACAACCTCTATAAAAAAATACCCCGAATCTCAAGTTCTGGCGCGCGGCGAGGAGATTCATGGCTGATGGGTATTTCAGTCTCGAGCGCGCCTCCAGCCAGGGTACCTGCGGTCCCCCTGTGTTGGGTTGCAAATGTACGCTTACCCGGGTACTGGGAGCTCTGCCCGGGTGGACCTCCTTTCTCCCACACTCGTGGGAACAAAATGGATTGTTTAAACTCAGAAAATTATCAGACGGAGTCGGGTGCAAGTCTTGACACTTCAGCCGATAGGGGTCCGGCAAAAAATACAGCCCCTTCCAACGCATCCGCGCGTAAATCGCGCGGCGGCAGAATGGCCCGCAAGGGCAGGGAGATGGGAGAGTCCCAATCTTCAAGGGATGGCCCACAAGGCCGAGACAATAAATTTGAAGAGGATGGAGGCGGAACAAACGGCGGAGGAACGCTTGGCGGAACTCTCTAATAAGCTTCGCCTCCCGATAGACCAGACTGGGCCGCCGACAGCAGCCCAGATTGCCGAGAGAGCCTCGGACAGTGTGGCCATCATAACCACAGTGGCCACGGGCTCTCGAAATTTAAAAGGCACCTTTATTAGGTGCCTAAAGAACGCCGCCACGGAGCTGTCCGACGTGGTGGAGCGGCTGGTGGCGCGCAATGAGCGCCTGGAAGCAGAGGTGGCTGAGCTCGGGGCGCGGAATCAGCGCCTCGAGGCTAATGTAGAAGATATGCGCATCGGGATGGCAAATATGAGAGCCGAGCTGGGGCTTCCTGAAACCGTCCCGAGGGCCCCGGCTGCCACTCCGAGCATTCCCGCGCCATCAGTGGATGCATCGGAGGAGTTGTTCCGCCGGGTGATTGATCACGTAGCAGCGGTCTATGACCCGCGGATCAGCGTCCTCAACGCCCGGCTCCCACCTGAGCCGCGCCTTCGTCCGCCGCTCGCCGCGGATAAGAAGAGAGCCACGGCACCCTCGGCGTCCGCGCCGTTTCCTTGTCAGGGTGGTCGCGTGGCCTTGTACTCTGCGGCAGCTGCGGCGCCACCACCGGAACGCGCCCCAAAAGCGAAAAAGGGGGCCAAAATTGGGCAACCAAAAGCCCAACCTAAGAAGTCTCAGGGTCGGGAGGAATTCCCGGCCCTACCCGGCACTGCTGGGCCCGCACAGATTCAAGCAGCTGCGCCTCGGGACCCACCTTCTCTTCCCCGCACTGCTGTGCCCTCTGGCGAGGACTGGCAGACTGTGGGCAGTGGGCGGAAGTCCAGGGGCAAGAAGCGCAAGGGCGCTGTAGCCCGAGATGCGGCGCCTCCCGCACCCTCTAGAGGTGAGTCCGGTGGTGGAAACCAAAAGAAGAGGAAGTCGCGCAAGCCGCGCAAACTTAAAGTGCCGAAGGCAGCTGCAGTGGTCATCACCCTGCTGCCTGAGGCAAAAGAAAAGGGCCTGACGTATGAGGCCGTCTTAAAGCGTGCCCGGCGGGAGATAAACGTCTCCGATCTCGGGGACGTCTCCGCTCGCTCTCGCCAAGCCCGGACAGGTGCTCGGATTTTTGAGTACATGGGGCCAGAGGGCACCAAGACGGCCGATGCGATGGTGGCGAGGCTGCTGGGCCTATTCCCGGCTGAGAGCAGTGTCCGGGTCGCAAGACCCGTGAAGTGCGCCGAACTGCGCATTTCCGGGCTGGACGATTCCGTGACGGCGGAAGAGATCCGGGAGGCAATCGCCTCGAAAACCGGGTCTCCCAGCAGCGCCGTACGGGTGGGCACCATTCGCCCAGGTCCAGGTGATGTGGGTGCCGTCTGGGTATCGTGCCCTGTCGCGGCGGCCAAGGATTTGGTCGCCGCCGGTAGACTTCTGGTGGGCTGGAGCGCCGCGCGGATAACCGCGTTGGAGCCCCGGCCTGCCAGGTGCTACAAGTGCATGGCGGTCGGTCACACCCGGCCGCTGTGCACCAACTGCTTTGACTGCAGCGGGCTTTGCTTCCGCTGCGGTCAGGCAGGGCACCAGGCGGCGACCTGTACTGCCGCCCCACACTGCCCCGCATGTGCCGCCGCACAACCGCCCCGCCAACCACAGCATGGGGCGGTGAGGTGCAGGCCTCCGGCCAAGTCAGGCCCTAAGAGGGGGGTGGGCAGCCAATCTTCCCCGGCTGCCCAACCCAGCGCGGCTGGACCGCCGCAGCGCATGGAGGAGGATGTCGTGGTCTAGTTTATGGACCACGACTCTTATCCTCCTCCAAGGGAATCCCGGCCGCTCCGCCAGGGCGCAGGACCTCTTCCTGCAATCCATGGCGGAGCGGTCGATCGGTGTTGCCGTAGCCGCGGAGCCCTACATAGTCCCTGATCGCCCCAATTGGGTGGGTAGCGTGGATGGCTCCGTGGCGGTCGTCGGGTCGGCGGCGTCGCATTCCCCGCCTTTGTCAGTCAAAGACAAGGGCACGGGATATGTGGCGGCTGAATGGGGAGGGGTCACGCTGTATGGCGTGTACTTCTCCCCCAATCGTAGTCTGGCGGCTTTCGAGGTCTTCCTGCACAACCTGGAGACCTCGATACGGCGTATGGCACCGAGCCCTGTGCTGGTGCTGGGGGACTTCAACGCCAAATCAACGGCGTGGGGGTCCCCCAGGACGGACGCCCGGGGAGCGGCGGTCCAAGAGTGGGCGGAAGTGGCGGACCTCGTGTTGCTAAACCGAGTGTCCGCCCTAACGTGCGTGCGGCGCGGGGGCTGGTCGATAGTGGACCTTTCATTCGCTAGTCCCGGTGTCGCCGCACGTGTAAGGAGCTGGCGAGTCCTGAAGGAGGTCGAGACCCTATCTGACCACAGATACATTCAGATAGAGGTCTCCCGGACCCTTCAGGGCACCAGCAGGGGTCACGCGGCGGACAGAACTCCCGCTTTACCGCGATGGGCTGTGTGTAGGCTCGACCGGGAGCTGCTGGTGGAGGCGGCCATCTTTCAATCTTGGCTGCCTCCCCCCCTGACGGAAGACGTGGGCGCCGAGGCTGGCCGCATTCGCGGCATGCTTACGCAGATCTGCTATGCGGCCATGCCCCGCGTGCGGCGCCCGCCTCGACGGAAGGGGGTCTACTGGTGGTCCCCGGAGCTGGCGGACCTCCACGCGGCCTGTATTCGTGCCCGGAGGTCCACAGCAGGCGTACAGCAGTGCGCGCGCCGCATTTAAGCTGGCCATCTGTCGCGCCAAGGACGCGAAAAGGCAGGAGATGCTGGAGGGTCTCGAGCAGTAGTGTGGGGCCCTCACCCACTAAAGAAACCCGCCGTGTGCCGTCTCTCCGCCTTTGTTGGCGGGCCACTGGAACTATGTTACATTCCTTCAGTGGAGCGTGACCCCTGGGGACGCCCGTACCGCGCGGCGCTTAACAAGCTCCGCGCCCAGGGCCCCCCCCTTACGGAGACCCTCCAGCCGGCCTTCCTCTCTGAGGTGGTTGAAGGACTATTCCCTTCACGGGCGGTGCACACGCCCCCGGTCATGACTCCGCCAGTTGACGACCGGGAGGCCGACGACGGGGAGGTATCGCCCGTGACAACGACGGAAATGGGGGCGGCGGCAGCGCGTATGCGGAGAAGCGCCGCCCCCGGGCCGGACGGGGTTCCCGCCCGAGTTCTGGCCCTGGTACTCGACCACCTAGAGCCCCGCCTCAGGGGACTGTTCGACGCTTGCCTGGTGTCCGGACGGTTCCCTGACTGCTGGAAGGAGGGGAAGCTCGTGCTCCTGCCGAAGCCGGGACGGTCTCCGAATACAGTCGCGGCCTTCAGGCCCATCGTGTTGCTGGACGAGGCGGGCAAACTTCTCGAGCGGGTAGTCGCTGCCCGCATCGTCCGGCACCTAGGTGCGGTCGGCCCCGACCTGTCCGATGCCCAGTTCGGATTTCGGGCGGGTCGGTCTACGGTTGACGCCATCCTGCGCTTGAAGGCTGCGGCTGCGGAGGCCGTCACCTCGAGGGAAGTGCTGTTGGCGGTGTCGCTTGACATCGCCAACCCCTTCAATAGTCAAGGAGGCGCTCCGGTACCATGGAGTGCCCCTCTACCTAAGGCGGCTGGTGGCGGACCACCTCGACGGCCGCAGCGTCCTCTTCGTGGACCGGGAAGGGGACGTTGTAAGGAGGGCTATGTCGTGCGGCGTCCCGCAGGGTTCGGTTCTAGGGCCGCTCCTGTGGGACATCGGCTACGACTGGGTCCTCCGTGGCCGGCTCCCCCCCGGGCTGGGCGTAATTTGCTACGCAGACGATACGCTCGTCACAGCCCGGGGCGGGACCCTCGAGGAGGCGGCAACGCTGGCCACCTCAGTAACCGCGGAGGTGGTCAGGCGGATCGAGGCGCTGGGGCTTAGGGTGGCCCTTGAAAAGTCGGAAGCCCTACTCTTCCATGGGCCCCGACGCGGCCCACCCGCCGGCGCCTCGATAACGGTCAACGGTGTGGGCTTTCCAATCCAGGCCCACATCAAATACCTGGGCCTGGTATTGGATGGACGGTGGCACTTTGACGAGCACTTCCGCCGTCTTGCGCCAAAGCTCGTCGGCACGGCGTCCGCCCTCGGGTCACTGATGCCGAATTTGGGCGGACCGAGTCTCGCGTGTCGACGACTCTACGCGGGGGTAGTACGGTCAATGGCACTGTACGGCGCGCCCGTGTGGGCGGACAGAGGGTCGTAGCGGTCAGGGCAATACGCGGGTACCGCACGGTCTCATGCGATGCAGCCTGCGCGTTGGCCGGAACCCCTCCGTGGGATCTGGAGGCGGAGGTGCTCGCCGACGTTTATCGGCGGGCGTCGATGGCGCGGGCGGGGGGCAGCCGGCCCTCGCCAAGCGCAATCTCAACGTGGCGGGAAGATGCCCGCCGCGCCACCGTCCTAAAGTGGAGGTCTCGGCTGGAGACGCCCCGGGCTGGTCTCTGGACCGTGGGGGCGCTCCAGCCGATCTTGGAAGAATGGGCAGGGCGGCAGCACGGGGTCCTCACCTTCCGGTTGGTGCAGGTTTTGTCGGGGTACGGTTGCTTCGGCAAATACCTGCACACGATCGCTAGGAGGGAGACGACCCCAGGCTGTCACCACTGCGACTGCGGCGAGGACTCGGCGCAGCACACGCTCGAGTCGTGCCCGGCCTGGGATGTGCAGCGCCGGGAACTCGCTGCAGTCATAGGCGTGGACCTGTCGCTGCCGGCCGTTGCGCGAGCGATGGTTGGCAGTGACAGGGCCTGGACCGCGGTCGCCGCCTTCTGCGAGGCTGTAATCTCGCGGAAGGAGGCGGCGGTGAGGGCCCGGGAGGAATCCTCCTTCGCGGACCCGATTCGCCGCCGGCGCGCGGGGCGGCGTGCGCGCGCTTACCAGCGCCTGATGCCGCCCTAGCCGAGGCTGCGGACGGTGGGGTCGGGGAGTACCCTGCCGTCCGCGGAAGCCTACCGCGAAGGTGTGACGCCCAAGTGCGCGGGGCGTCGCACAAGAGAGGGTGCCCGAAGGGGCTGCCGCCTGCGGATCGCGGAGAAACGACGCGGTTCCCGTGATCCGCCGTAGCAAGGGCGGGTGAGGGCGCACGGTGGGTTTTTAGTGGGTGAGAGCCCCACACTACCCCGTTGTCTCCCCGGGCAGCGGGGAGATCCCTACGATAAACTGGATACCCATCCTCTCCGGTCAGGGTATCGTTCATGAAACGGCGAGGGTATTTTTTGTGCAGACACCGTTCTTCATGCATGCTGCAGCTAAATTATGTTCTCCGCAGGGTCCATATACCATATTTTTATTTATAATGTCGTGTAGTACCGGATCAATTTCTTGATCGGGTAGCTCCGCAACTATGACACTTTCGATCTCATCTGGTTGTATTTTAGTTTCTAGCCAGAACAGCAAATGGCAATGAGGTAAACCGCGCTTTTGCCACTCCACACTTGCCATATAACATTTTACTTTACCGAATATCTGTTCTTTGCCAAATAATTTGATGAATTTCTTCATCTTTAAATGAAATACACGTGAAATTATTTCATGACGGTCGAAAGACCGTTGTCCTGGTAGCAGCTCTGCCTTAATTTCAGGCCATTCGGGGTTACATGTGAAAGTGACAAATAAGTCGGGTCTACCATAATTTCGGACGTACGTCATCGCGTCCTGCGTTTTCTCGTGCATGAAACGCGGAGAACCCGTAAATGACAATGACAATATGACATGTTGACCGATATTTGATGGATCAACATTTGCGTCATGATTTAAGGCATCTCTGATATGAATGTAGTCATCAGCCCTCAGTCTTTGTTGATTCCGAGAAATATAATTTAATCTTGCCAATATCATTTTCGCCAACATGTCAACACAATATTGACTAAATAACTCTCTGTAATAATGTAACGGATTAAAAGAGTTAGTTCTAAACATTAATCTAAATGCATAAAATTGCATACATGAAACAGTTTTATTAGGAGCAGAACCCTTCTGAGGGATAGTCAAATAATAACCGTCTTCTGTCACAAACATTATAGGATACTGTAGTGGATCATAGGACCGATGTAGCGACTCTTTTGAGCTGTCCGTCTCAACCGTGTAAGACTATATCCCTGGGACCTTTGTCTTCATCGACCAAGAGAACGGCTACCTCGTTTTACAGTAGGAGCATTATATCTGCCTCTGTGTGCTGTCTGTGGAATGCGATCTGAATGAATAATTAACTTTTAATTATCTGAGGATTTGAGTTCTAAGTTTTGTTTAAAACTTCTTATATACACGTTATGATTATTCAGAGCGGTCTGTAATTCGCGAATTAAATCCATTTTTAAGGTTGGTGCGATGCTTGATCGCAACGATAATTGGTCTGCATCCGAAATAAAATATATTTGCAAGAACTGTGGGTTTTGGCCTGATGATAGTAAAAGGCTACCAATGAGATGATACCTGTCCTTCAATTTTAAAAGTGGGCATAAAATTACCTTCCCTGATTTCTTTTGCGCCAAAAGAAGTCATATGAAAAAGACTATTGTATTTACGTATATTTGTTAAAAAATGACCAGATAATGGATGGTTATTAGTTAAAAGATTTTTTATTGGTTGTGGCGGCTCCTGAAGGTTAGGAAGACAAACTTGGAGCACAGCACATACCATTAGGTTCGTCCGCCCATTTCTTGGCAGAGCAGTTAAAGCAGATCTTATTCATGACTCCGATTTGGACGGACGCTTGTTGTGCATAATCAACCTGCGGACCATATCTGATAGCCAGTCTGTTGCTGCTAGCTAAAATTCGATTGCGAACTCTATTTGTGGACAATTGCTATCTCTCTGCCTGAGCTCTAAGTCGCTGCAAACGCTCGACACTCGACTCTCTTTCGCGCAACTGAGAGGTCCTTATATTTTGTTCATGAAGACATTGGGAACGCTCCAGCCTCGACTCTCGTGCACGTAACTCAGAGGTTCTCAGATTTTGTTGTGCAAGGCGTTGCGAACGTTCGACACTCGACTCTCGTGCGCGTTCCTGAGAGTTTCTCTGATTTTGTTCAGCAAGGCGTTGTGAACGTTCAGGTGAAGATTCTCCCATACGACGTATTCTTGCTGCCCGTGCTTGAGAACTATGTTTAGAAAGTTGAGACCTGGCTCTCTTAGGCATTTTCAAATGTTTAAGAAAATGCTAATAGCGTGTAATATTCTAGCTCTGAAAAGAACTGTTGTTTAGCCCTGAAAAGAACTGTTGGTTAGCCCTGAAAAGAACTGTTGGTTACCCCTGAAAAAAACTGTTGGTTAGCGCTGAAAAGAACTGTTGATTAGCTCTGAGAAGAACTGTTGTTTAGCTCTGAGAAGAACTTTTGCGCAGGTGTAGTTTTAAGAAAGAAATCTAAAAAAAAATAGCACGAAAATTATTTATTAGACTTCGCGCACGAACGCTGCGTAGGGAGCCGACCTCGCGTCTGAGCTGCGCGGGTACCTTACTCATAGATCTAAACTCCCCTCCCGCATGCGCACCACCGCCTTGGTGACGCTCACTTCGCAACGGGCAGCAGAAATCGTAATATTTTAATTTCGCCATAACTTCAAAACCAAATGTCCAATTTTAATCATTCAAAGGCCAAATATTCTACATAAACTGTACTTAATGATGAAATAATTTATTTTGATAAGGATTAATAGCATGAGTAAAATAAATGCGTTTAAATGTAGTCCAAAAAAATTCAAGATTTTTAAATAAAAATATGGTTGTTGGGCCTCACTCGACATAGATAGTGTGCCGCGGACTTTTTGTAGATATTTATGAGATCTACAATTAATTAGAACATTTTATGGTTCTATCTTTTATAGTTTAGGCAGCGTACGCAAAATAAGTAACTTTTCTGGTTGATTTTTTACACCTTGTGTCCGAAAAAACCCAAATATCTTACGGAACCCTATTTTTTTCAAAATAAAATTTAGCCTATGTTACTCGTGGATAATGCAGCTTTCGAATGGTGAAAGAATTTTTAAAAACGGTCCAGTAGTTTTTGAGCCTATTCATTACAACCAAACAAACAAAGTTTTCCTCTTTATAATATTAGTGTAGATAATACGTTCCCAGCTTGAATTCGCAGCCCCAATTTGGTCTCCTATGTATGATAGATACATTAAAAAACTTGAACAAGTCCAGAAAAAAATTCTTACGTTCATTGCATTATAAATACCATAATTGCCGAATATCATATAACCAACTACTGCATCAGTATAAACCTTTAATCTTGGACTCCAGACGTGCATTACTCAAGGTTATGATGCTTTACGCTATATGTAACAATAAGGTCGACTGCTTGGAGATAACTAATCAGATATGTTATGTTGTCCCTAGAAATGTATTACGCCGTAGGGTGCGCGCACCGCGCCTATTCCACACCGCTAGGTGTAGGTCTAATGCCGGTGTGCAGGCTCCTCTGCGTTCGCTCCTAGATGAATATAACACACACTATGTGGATATTGATATATTTGCATTGCCACAAGCAATATTTAAAAGAATGGCTATTAGTGCATTAATTAATAAATAAGACAAATGTCTATTGTAACTTTGCTCTTATAAATCGCGCACGTTTTACTATACGTAAATATCAATTCGTGGACATTTGTGTGGGTTACTCGTTTAGTACTATTGATCTTATACTTTATACAATGTAAAATTTTGCGTGTAACTGTTATATGTCCCAAATAAATAAATAAAATCATATAAAAAAGCAGCTCTTAGGCGCAACACTCGCAAATCCAAACAATAACAATCAAGTACAAACATGTTCTTTTCATTTTTATATTTCATATTCGAGTCCTTTGTATCAGAGTACTTCAGTATGAGTACATGATTACCTACAAGGTACTCGAGCCAGTACTCGAGTTTACCTGACTCGGCCCATCACTACTTAGTGTAATTTAGGCCCTGGTTGGATGGTAAGGTGTTCTATGCATTTACTGACACTGGAGACAACTTAGTTCTCTGGAGTCCGGTATAACAACTTAACAACAACAACAACATATACAGTGCAATCGAAACAGGTAATCAATCTGTTTTAATTTTTCTGTAGATGTCCATGGGCCGCAGTAGCCACTTACCATCAGGTGGACTGTGAACTATTTTGCTATTGCTTTATTATAATTATATATAATAAACTTTAAATTTTAGTTGATATTTTATTTTACTCAGTAATAAACATTGATTTTAATATATCTATTATAGTTCAAATTATAGAGCGTATTAACGAGTTATAATTTTTCTCCAACTGCTGTCAAATATGTGTGGCAACATTAGTTACGCCACCAGTCGTGCGCAGACTTACCTGGCGTGCACTTTAATTGTAAGGGAAAAGAGAACCTACTTGCGGATAAATTTGACGCTCATTTTGAAGCGCCATCTGGATTTCTGCCCCGCAATTCACGCTGGAAGCGAATGTATCTATATATTATATTGCTCTCTATATACCTATATACATTGCAATAGTATAGAGCTAGCTATAGGCGCAGCTACTGAAATATTTTAGATTTGAGTCCTTGTCCTTATAATTAACTATCCAAAAAAGATGGCGTTACTCGACTCCCAAAGAGTAAAACAATACTAGAGGAACTCGACTCTATAGACGTCGCTAATTTCACCTTAAAATAAAAAAAACGACGTCG
Organism: Leucoma salicis; assembly: GCA_948253155.1. Classification (NCBI taxonomy): domain Eukaryota; kingdom Metazoa; phylum Arthropoda; class Insecta; order Lepidoptera; family Erebidae; genus Leucoma; species Leucoma salicis. The sequence goes on from OX411807.1 coordinate 22,887,550, forward strand.
CGGGACGTCTACCAGATGTGAAAACATCGAAATTATTTTGTAGAAATAAAATGATCATAACTTGACAAAGTACTCCTTAAGACGAATCAAATGAGTATAAACTCAATGGGTTTGGGTCGTTTCATTACAGATAGTTACTGTGGCCACCTTCCAGCTCCAACATAAGACCCTGGATACCATCTAGAGAAAAAGGACTCGTCAAGACGAATCATACGAGCCTAAACTCGATGGAGCTATGTTGTTTTAAAACGGAGTTCCTATGGCCATCTTCTAGCTCCATCATCAGACCCTGGATACTATCTAAAGACAAAGTTCTCTTCAAGACGAATCAAACGATTCCAAACTCGATGGGGTTGCGTCATTTCATTACAGAGTTACTGTAGCCACCTTCCAGCTCCATCATCAGGCCCTGAATACCATCTAGAGACAAAGTACTCGTCAAGACAAATCATACGAGCCCAAACTCGATGGAGCTGTGTCGTTTTATAATGGAGTTCCTATGGCCATCTTCTAGCTACATCATCAGACCCTGGATACCATCTACAGACAAAGTACTCGTTAAGACGAATCATACGAGCCCAAACTCGATGGGGTTGCGCCGTTTCATTATAGAGTTCCTATGTCCACCTTCCAGCTCCATCATCAGATCAGCTCCGTGTCATCATAATATTGCATTGTCACGTGATATACATATACGTGCAAAATTTCAGCTCAATCGGAATCCGGGAAGTGTGTCAAATTTAACTTGCAAGATTTGAATAGGACAAGTAAAATAAAAGCGTCGCCACGCTAACAGCCGATTTTACCCTCCCTCCGCATTAGATGTTTCACATCAAAAGCGATGACACATTAATGTGCCTGTATCTTATAAACAGCAACCGAGTGTAATGATAGCGCGATTTGAAATTGCCACTAGCGGCATCTAGGGCTGTATATGTCAGGTAAACGTACATTTAAACTTTGATGCGTAGAGAAAGGTGGCACTTTTGTGAGGAACCCGGCCTCAAAAGGAAACTGTCCCCCCCCCCCCCCATGGTATAATCTCAGACTAAGAACAGAATAGACGGAGCCACGGCGTGGCCGCCGAAACCATAGATTTAGGATATACTCCATAGATCGGCTATAAGAGTAAAAGAGATCCACCGAAGCCAATGGTACTGTGATGTGTTAGAACGAGAGAGAGAGTGATGCTGTCAACGAGACCTAAATTTAAGTAACGTAGTATAAAATCTGTATAAACGCCAATAAAACTATATGTATGGCATCCCTGACACAGTGACAATTTAAGTAGGAGTTGCCATTACGTACCAACAAATTCTAACGTCCTGTGAATGTATATTGGTTTTAAAATTATATAAATAACTTTTATGGTCTTAAAATTTAAGTTGTAAGAGAGAAAACTATCTGATTAAATATCTTAGACAATTTCCATATTTTTAAGGAACTGATAAAAGTCAATCGTCCCTAGTCTTAAAAAAAAAACAAATCTTCTAAAACGGTAGACATATTTAAAGGATGTACAGAATAAACAAGCATGCGATTATTAGCATCTTAGATCATGAAATTAACATGTATACAACTGGAATGCGCACTGTTACCAAAAAGCAGTCCTAGTGAGATAGTAGGTACGAGGTCATTTTATCTCACTATAATCGGGTGACCATGTTTGAAAACAAATAGAATTTTTTATTTATTAATTTTTAACGGTCTCATCTGGCTCGATAATCTTATGACTTGAAATATAAACCTTCTGCATTGAGCATAAAGTGTGTTTTTGTTTAAACAGAAATACTAAGCGCACAGTCCTGTTATATTATAGGTCCATGTCTCAGATAAGGGACAGATATAAAGTACATGCAAAAACTGTGGTGTCAGGTTATGATAAATTTTCCCCATTAAAATTATTAACTACTAAATACGCAGTTATATATTGACTAATGTGTCGTTACAGATATACAAATATAGAGAAAACACTCGTGGCCATCACGCATATATTTATCATGGGTTAGAATCAAACCCACGATCCCCAGTTTCGCAGTCAGGGTCACTAAGCACTAGACCGCCAGGCCGGCTAAGGAATGAGTGAACTATATACAAATAAACACATTTCATTCGCGTTACAATAACTGCGACCATAACTTGACCACTGCTTGCTGCCAAGCGTGGTCTAGTGCCATGCTTGACGGCGAAAGTGTAAGTGGAAACGCTATGCGGATACATGGTGGATATGGAGGAAGGAGGTATTTTGCCCTCTTCTCTCCTCCCCCATAGGCGAGATCAGCGAATAGTGGCGGGGTCTATTAATATTAAAACATATAATGTGGCCCTAGTCCTGCATGCTATATAGTAAGGTTAATCAATTTATAAGTTGTTTATTAACCATCTATTTTTCATCCTAATAATTTTGCTTACTAGAGATAGTATTTGTTTTACCCCTCAGGAAATTTTCAATTTCCTAAAAAAACCACTGTTTAAACAGTGGCTGGAAATTTCGATTAGAAATAGAGATTAGATTAGTAGTATTTAGTTTAACAACAAACTATATTTTTAAATATCAATTTCATAGAGCTTACATCTATACTATTATAAAGCTGTAAAAGAGCTGTATCTGTACATTCAAGATATTTGAGAAAAAATTGCTGTAATAGACTATATAGGCGTATCTAAGCCAAAAACAATTTTTTTTAGAATTTTTGTCTATGTACCTGTTTGTCTGTTTTTTTGTTCGCGCATTACGCAAAAATTACTGGACGGATTTTGGTGCAACTTTTTTTATTTGAAAGGCCTTGATTAGACTTAAAAACTGGTATACATTTTATCCCGCTACTATATCGGGAACCTGAGATATAACCGAAAAACTAGCTTTTGGCTGCGGCGAAGCCGCGGGCAAAGGCTAGTGTTTCAATAATTTTGGAAGTGCCGACTTAGCCAAAAACACCTTGCGCTGAGTTGTGCAAAACAAGTGACTCTAAAAAGTGCTTTGAAGAAGTGCGTGTGTGGATTTCTACTGCTACCCACGCAGTAGAAATCCTACTTAGGTGCCCAGTAGCCAGCTCATCTTTATCCATAGGTCGGGCACTTTCTTTTCTATATGGAATCTGAAAAATACACAACGAACTATTGTAAAATCTCTAGAAACGAAGTATTCACACTGGTGGTAGGGCTGGGTACCTAGTGGGAGTACTCACTTGGTATCGAGGCCCGAGCGGGTTAGTACCACTATCTTTCGTGTGACCGGCCATGAAGCACATCGTTGCGTTTTGGTTGTAGCCGTTTATGCTTTCATTTCATATCTGTGAAATAAAATGGTGAGCAGCGGCTTGACAATACTCTCGGTATAGTTGAGTCCATGAGCGACGGTTACCATTTACCTTCAGATGGGCCTTGGTTCCATCCATCCATCCATCAGGCTTTTAAATTCCACTGCTGGACATAAGCCTCCCCAAGAATGGGGGATAGTGCCGTAATCGCCACGCTTGACAGGTGGGTTGGCGATCGCCGTGGATGTTGTTAATACTCGAAGGAGTACTGCTGTCCACTCCCTCGGTATTCCCTCAGTCGGCTCTTACGACTCCCATGGGTATAGAGGGGTGGTACAATTCTAAGGCCGGCCCCACACCGCAACGGCCTTGGCACGTCTACCACTACATGCAATAAAAAAAATGGTTAATCTAATTTAGCCTTAACCGCTATGCATAAAATCCTGGATAACTTGCCTAAATTGGAGAAGCCGCTTACCTTGACTTTAGACGGCCAACTTCATTAGTCAGTTAATACTATAAAAATTTAGCAATCAATTACATAGATATATGATTTATTCAATGTATTATACTATTTTGCGAGGAATTTAAGACACCATTTCGTATATTTTTGTATTTATAATAAAATTATTTTCCCCACATAGATGGGTAATATAATTCATCTTAACCGGTATCCCTTAAATACTAAATAACTGGGCTAAATTGAATTTACGTAAGAAATAGCCGTCACCTTGACTTTGACGACAAACTTCATTAGTGGATTAATACTATTAAATATTGTGCATTCAAATACATGACTTTATCAATATTTAGTGTGAATTTTGCACACCATTTAATATAATTAACCGTTTTTAATATTGTATTACTTTATTATTTCGATAAAACAATATTTTAATGTACTTACGTGTGAAAGGTTATGTTTTCATATTTTCGTTCGCTGCGGCTTTTACAGCCGAAAACACTACACGATACCATTGTTTATGAAGTTTTTCCACTAGGAATTACACAAAATATTTGAATTAGCTCAAAATTTGAATCAATAGCACAATTTTCAGCATTAACACAAAATCCGCTTTTCTGACTGCTTGGAACTTATGACAAGTGTCAGACAAACAAAAAGCATAAACGATGACAAGGACAGAAGGCATTACACCTATCTCTACTGCACTTAGAGAAACTTTGTATTGCGTATCTCGTTCATTCCTGGTATTGTCATTAGCATGTCATATCTATTACTATCCTTTATCTAAGATTAGCATGCATGATTTAGTCTGAGCATGCATGTCTATTCTGTCCCTTTCTTTTATAGAGCGTTGTCTCTGTTGCATTCATTTTGACCAAAGCTGGCATTGGCTAGTTTTAATGCTGACTCCCTGTAAGACGACCACTCGCGTCGCGTGCCGCCAGAAAAAAAGAGCTCGCACAACAGGTTACAATGAGTATATACTAAAGATAAGTTGGCTGAAGTACCTATACGTTCTTGGCGACTTTTTATATATGGCGAGAGCTACACTCTGATTTTGAATCTCGGCTGATTTTGAAGGTACAGGACCTTATGAATAATAGAATCAACTAAGTCATATTTAGAAGCTGCATAAAACTATACTATATGTGTGCGTATGTGTGTCCTGTATGTATCTGTGTGTGTGTGTGTGTGTGTGTGTGTGTGTGTGTGTGTCTTTGCTTACTACTTTGTCCTAGCATTAATGATCTGACTTGATTGGGATAGTACTACCTTCTCACAGAAAATTTGCTTGAAACAGCGGTAGGTACTTCTGCTGTGTTTTATAGTAGGTAAGTGTTAGAGGCCCGACCTTCTTCTTATCTTATTATCATTCCTCTCTGTGAAAAAATAACTTTTTCACGACAATTGTGTTAAGGGACATTGCTACATTAAAAAATGTGTGAAACATTGGCACATCACTAGTTTCTCAAGATAGACAATATTTTTTTGGAATATATGACCATAGAAACGAAGATCATTTATATGTTTATGATAAACAGCTGGTTTTTTACACTTACCTATCTTCATCCAGGGGAAATGTTGCCAAAAAACATCGTTTTTCAGCCGGATCGATAAACACAATATTCACACCTTTTATTTTGGTAGTTTTTTTTATTTTGGTAGTTTTCACCGCAATAACAGAACAAAGCACACCAACGATTCACAGAAACCAATTTATGTAATCTTTAAACAAACTTAAAAACCGTAGTTTCATAAATTTTCACCTTTTTGACAAAGAGGGAGTATGAGCAAGAAGGAATATAGTCGGCATTAAAATTGGCTTCCGGCTATAGAATGGATTTGGTATTAGAAGTTTCGTGAGCCTGACAGGGTAATATTTCATTTATTTTCTGTTGAATGTTGGCACTGTGTAGTATTCGCGATGCATTATACTGAGGTTACGTTATCTATTAAGGAGATAGTGTTCTTTCTCAATGTAATAATTGACTACGTAAACAGAAACAAAAAATATATTTGAACCGTGCGAAGAAATGATGCTTGGTAACATTTGTTACCATTAGCTATCTTACGGGTACAAATTGTGTGGTAACATTGTTACCACCGCATTACCAGTGGTATCTTAAACACATAAAATCTTATTCGATTATAATACATACTTACCTATTTCATTATACCTATATTTTGATATTTTTTTTTTATAAAACTACAATATAACACCATACTCCAAAGACCAACTCTTTGTTGTTATTTAAACTACCACGCGCGATCCAAAATTAGATTTTAATTTCGCTCATCTTTTATGATGGTACAAACAAGTAAGTCCAAACCTCTTGAGTAGTATATTCCTTGGTCCAAACCAAACGAAACGACTCGATGCGATTGTGGATTACGATTGATTGATCCTTCAAACTAGAATGAAGTCAGTAGCGACTCGATAAATGAGCGCCGATTCGAGTGAAAACTATGAATGAAGACAATCGCGATCTATAGCGAGATGTTTGAATAATCGAAAGGTAACCATCGACTTCGAATGAAAACAATCGAAAGTCATCGAGATGTTTGAACAATCGAGATTAACCACTCGTTATCGCCCACTGCTACGTCTATTATTGGGCCATGGCTACATCTATAGGTTCTTTCTTTTCATACTAGGGATGCACGATTTTTCTCTTTGAATCGATTTTTGGATCGTAATGGATTGTAGTCGCATCTGGACGGTATCCAGAAGATGCAGGTTCAAATCCTGCTCCTGACTGTTATTTTCGATTTCACATTTTTCACTTTGTGTTTAATGGATTGTAGTCCTCTGAATCGATTCTTGGATCGGATCGCATTCGGTTGAATCGATCTCCTAAAAATCGATTCAAAAATCAAATTAAAAGTTTACAATTATTTGAACAAATACAACATTTCTTTTTATTAAATACAAACTAATGAAATTTACTAAAAAAAATAGGGAATAAAACATTGGCATTGAAAATTTTCTTTTTTTATAGGTGGAGGCATCGGTAAAATCACAATAGGCACAATTATTAAAACACGTTGATACGTACGGCATAAACGACCAAAGCAAAATAAAATCAACGAGGACTTTTTAGAACAAGCTGCATCATATTTCATCATTTTTGCCTATTGACTTGCTTCGCTTTGTACCATCATAAACATTGCAAACTAATAATGTAAATAATGATAGTGTCGGCATTCGTTTGTAATTTATTTTTCTTAAATAATGTTTTTATAATACCTACAATCTAAAGGATTCGATTTACTTAACTTATGAATCGATTCAAAAAATCGCTAGATTGTATTCAATTGAATCGATTTTCATAAAAATCGAATCGTAACGTGCCTCCCTAGTTCATACCATAGATCTAGATACGCAATTATAAAAGAGCGTACTCTGTGATTCCGTTGAATTTCCGGCTGTATGGACTAGGTTGCAATTGCCTGTTATATTCGAATCTAAAAAATATTATCAATCAATTTTCATAACCAAAGAGTTCGTAACTAGGCATGTCGATTCACTTTAAAAAATATCGATTTCCGATTCGATTCAAATCGATCATACTAGAATCGATTCTTGTTTAAATCGAGCATTAAAAGTACGATTTTTTTTCATTTACCGCAAATACCAGTAATTGGATAGAAGTATTATTAAATTAATAAACTTATTATCACGCCTATATTCCTTCGAAAGAATAGATAGATGTGGAGAACTGGAGATTGAACCCAGGATCAAAAGTAAAAGCTTAGCAGTAGTGTTATGAGATTTTATGCTACCATAAAATCTCTGTCTATCTCTATATCTATCTCTATCTCTATATGCTAGCATAAAATCTCATACATTTTAAGCATAAAACTTAAAGTAGATATATTTTTAATTGTGTTTCTAAACGAATATTATGTGGGTTGAAATAAATAAACCAAAAAAATTGCAAAATCGTATTACTGTGGGTAGATGAAACCGTTGAGACAACATATCAGCTTTGGACGTCTACCATCTACGTCGACACATTCGAAACCTCGGGATAGATTCCGTAAACGTAGTTTTATTTCAAAATGTGTAAAATTCACGTAAATGTTAGAAAGTATTAATTTACTCTACGTTTTAAAATATTTATAAGATCTTTGTTTGACGCAAAATATTTTTTTAAAGCTAGTAACGCCTCCATTGGAAGCTCTAATTTACTATATGAGTCTATGATGCGTTCAAATTATCAACCAAGCACTACCAGTTGCTTTTACGCCCGAAAACATCAAAAATGTCTGCACAAGGTGTTGGTGGTATGTAGTTTGTGGATGGTTCTATCAATGCTGCAAGGTATCAAAACCTTTTGGAAGAGAATTTACTGCCGTCTGTTCCGTCACTTGAGCATCAAGATTCCTTCATTTTTCAACAGGATGGTGCTTCCTGCCATACTGCAAGGACAACAAAGACGTGGCTACTGGCGAAAAGCATCCCTACAATCGAATGGCCATCTAACAGCCCGGACTTGTCGCCGATCGAAACCCTATGGTGGAAAATAAAAAAGTTCTCCGTAAAAATCCATCAAGATCGAAGAGTGACTTAAAGGCTAAACTCTTGGCTGTCTGGGAGTCAATTACGCCTGAGGAGTGTGCAGCGTTGGTTGCAACCATGCCTCTTCGCATTAAAGCTGTCATTGAGAGCAAAGGCGACACAACTAAGCGACTAACTAATCGGTCCGATTTGGTAGGTTTATAGATCGATTCATTGTATCGATCTGTAAACCTACGTTCAAAATCGATCTGAAAAATCAATTATATTAATCTAAATAATCGATTTTTCGATTAATCGATTTCAAATCGACATGCCTATTCATAACCTCACTTGACTCATACGTAATTTGAAAATAAAAGTTATTTTGTAAAGGCAGTTAGTTTTAGAGTTGCAATAGGGAGTTATTAAAAATAATGAGTGATTTATCAGACTTTGCGAGCTCGAAGGGAGCCGACTCCGAATTGCAAGACTTTCTAGTTGCAGAAAAACAGAAAGCACAATTTCATGCCCAGGTATTATTTTTCTTATGTATTACTGTTGGATCATTTAAATATCATCGAAAGGTATGTTGCACTTGATTTCAGATTCATGAATTTAACGACTTTTGCTGGGACAAATGTGTTGACAAGCCTGGAACTAAACTGGATTCGCGCACCGAAACATGCATTACGAACTGTGTAGAAAGATTCATAGATGTATCACTTCTGATCACCAATAGGTTCGCACAGATGCTGGAAAAAGGAGGTGGAATGCACTGAATCTTTGTTAGTTAATATTGTTTAGTTTTATAGACATCTCTTACATTGACTTGCAGTTTAGTCCATAGTATATTGTAAGGACATGTATTGTGCAATTGCTTAAACATTTATGAAAGGTGTAAAATGTACATGTGTATGAATATTACTAATTGTTAAATAAACAAGACACTTCCATTATTTTTTTAAATTTTTACCTTAACCAGGTGGTTCTTTTTTTTTGTAGTGTTTGAATGTTGTTAATTTCAAACTTTATTTCAATCGCCTTCATATTTTAATATATAAAATTCTCGTGTTGCGGTGTTTGTAGTTAAACCCCTCTGAAACGGCTTAACCGATTCTCATGAAATTTTGTGTGCATATTGGGTAGTTCTGAGAATCGGATAACATCTATTTTTCATCCCTCTAAATGTTAAGGGTAGTCCACCCCTAAATTTTTTTATTTTTATTTTATTATGATTTGTCATTAAAAAATACATACAAACCAAAATTTTTACCCTTCTACTGCTGATGTAGAAATAATTTATATGGCAAAACAACGTTTGCTGGGTCAGCTAGAGTTTATATATATATTACACATACTTATCATGCAAAAAACAGGAATATGAAGGAGGCTCTTGAAATAAGCAATTATCTCCCATTGCATTACTGGTGGTAGAACTGCGTACCAAGTGGGAGTACTCACTTGCTATTGGACCCAAGCAGTTTGGTGGTCATGAAGCACATTGGTGTGTTTTGGTTGTAGCAGGAGATAGCTGTTTATTATTTAATTTCATATAGGTATTGAGTGAAATGAAACATTGAGCAGTTGCTTGACAAAATTCTTGGAATAGTTGAGACCATAAGCAACGGTTACCATTTACCATCAGGTGGGCCGTGGTGCACCGCCACACATATGCAACTAAAAAAAAAGCATATTGTGTGGTTTTATGAAACGACGGTTTACACGGTTTCACTTTTAAGTGAAACTTTTTCACATTATAGACATTTAACTAAACATTTTTGGAATAATACTCCATTAAGTAATAGTCTATACACTATACGGTCAGTTGCTGCGAACTATAGGCGCCGCCATATTGGCCTTGGCTGCTCTGGCGAGCGCCTTTCACTTTATCCCTACTCCGCGGCGCCGACCGTCAAGCGACATGCAACACACAGACCAAAATTGGAATAATATTCCATTAAGTAATAGTCTATACACTACACGGTCAGTTGCTGCGAACTATAGGCGCCGCTATATTGGCCTTGGCTGCTCTGGCGAGCGCCTTTCACTTTATCCCTACTCCGCGGCCGACCGTCACGCGACATGCAACACACAGACCAAAAAGTTTGAGACAATCTAATAAAAGTTTCACTTTAAAAACTGCACACACTAAAATGCAGCGCATGACTTAAATGCTTAAAATGCACCATTCTGCTACCCTCCGCTCGGCACAGCTCGACTCCTGTTTTATCCGGCTGGACGCCGCGTGTTCATATATTTAATCACTCAGCTCCGTTCTGCTCAACTTACACTGTTTCCACTGAAGCGGAGATGTGGAGATTTCGAGCACTGTGATTGGCCAATTCATGGTCCACTCCACCCAACTCCGTGCCAGTGGAAATGCACCCTTATTAGCATGTCCATTTTTAGGGTTCCGTACCCGAAGGGTCAAAACGAGACCCTATTACTAAGACTTCGCTGTCTGTCTGTCCGTCCGTCTGTCGCCAGGCTGTATCTCAAGAACGGCGATAGCTAGACAGTTGAAATTTTTACAAATGATGTATTTCTGTTGCCGCTATAACAACAAATAACGAAAACAAAAAAATAATTATATTTATGGTGGGTTCCCATACAACCTCTGTCTGTCCGTCCATCTGTCGCCAGGCTGTATCTCAAGAACGGCGATAGCTAGACAGTTGCAATTTTCAAAAATGATGTATTCTGTTGCCGCTATAACAACAAATACTAAAAACAAAAAAATAATATTTAAGGGGGGGCTCCCATACAACGTCTGTCTGTCCGTCCGTCTGTCTCCAGGCTGTATTTCAAGAACGGCAATAGCTAGACAGTTGAAATTTTCACAAATGATGTATTTCTATTGCCGCTATAACAACAAATACTAAAAACAAAAAAATACTATTTAAGGGGGCTCCCATACAACGTCTGTCTGTCCGTGCGTCTGTCTCCAGGCTGTATCTCAAGAATGGTGATAGCTAGACAGTTGAAAGTTTTACAAATTATGTATTTCTGTTGCCACTATAAGAACAAATACTAAAAATAAAATAAAAAAATATTTAAGGGGGGCTCACATACAACAAACGTAATTTTATTGGCCTTTTTTCTCGCTATTGATAACGGCAACAGGTAGACGCTTGAAATATTTACAGAATATTTAGTTATATATTAACTTTAAAAATAAATAATTAAATGAAAATAAAATTAATATTTAAGAGGGGCTCCCATACACAAACGTGTTTCTTTACTCGTTGCGCATCTAAGTCTAAGTTGAAAACCACGAAATGAGTCAAATTTTACTTGCAAAATTTGGTAACAGCCAAACACCATGGTTACAGAGTTACAATAGTGTAATGTAGTTTACCTAGTCAATGGTACGGAACCCTACGTGCGCGAGTCCGACTCGCACTTGGCCGGTTTTTTTAACTATCTTACATTAATTGAAACTAGATTTTTAATTATGGTCTAGAACTTTTAAAATAATAAAACAATTTTTTTTAGTGGTAATGTTGACTGCTATCATTTCGCGGCAGATGGCGTATTATCGACAAAAAAAGTGGGATATCGCAAAAATTTTGTGGCTACACAGCAATCAGCATAGCGTCTTTCAATTCTATAATCTTCGAGGATACATTTTAACAATATCGCTGATTAACCGAACTAAACAAAAATAAATAGCAAACAATTCTCAGGCAAACAAACCAACTACAATTTGATAGTGGCTATCTCTGCGATTGCGCCGGATCCTGTAAGTGGCGCAATATGGATTTGGGCATAGGAACCACAGGTGCCAGATGTTGGCTGATTTACTGGAGGTGGAAGGGCTCTACAAGAATTTTGTTTTTGACTTATTTAATTTCTACCAACTATTTAATACGTAAGCAGTGCTTTTTTAGGTGACTCTAGGAGGCGTCAAAATTGATATTGCTCCAACCTAGTTCTGGCCTAGGGCCGGCACTGGGTAGGTCTAAGTTAGTACTATAAAGAAAATTACATTTTTGCTTTATCATCACATCTACGTCTGTTCTTCGGATAAAGCGATCTATTTTGTTGCTAGTTTTTAATGACTTCATAATTTGTTTTGTTCCAACTTGCCTGGAAGATATATATAAACGTATTTTGTATGTTGTGCACATAATTTTGTGTTACACATAAATAATTCGAGTAGAATCAATTTTATTTAAACATTCAATCTAATCATTGTAGCGTTGTATATTAGTATTTCACCAGCAGGTAACAAACTACAATGCTGTATGTTTTCTGAGGGCACATCAACATGACTTGTATAAAAATATAAAACCGATATTATTGTGCCGAAGAAAACAGAAACGGCCTACTAGGAAGTTCTTCCTTTTTTTTGTTTAGGCGGGAAAATATGTACCTCACCGCACACAGTCGTTCGGGGCAATGAACAGGTTAGTGGGGCCCTCACCCACTAGAGAAACCTGCCGTGTGCTGTCTACTTCCTAATGAAGACTATATATATTTATATAAGTATATTATATATTATTATTAGTATTTATTATATATTTATATAAGTAATGATTCACACCATAGACATAGTATATCCGTATACGAGCCCCGATGCAAAATAGTTCGTTTAGTATGGAAAGTAGTGCAAAGCGTAAAATATAGAAAGTAAATATTGGTAAAATAATTAAGAACTTAGTTGTGTCGCCTTTGCTCTCAATGACAGCTTTAATGCGAAGAGGCATGGTTGCAACCAACGCTGCACACTCCTCAGGCGTAATTGACTCCCAGACAGCCAAGAGTAGCCTTTAAGTCACTCTTCGATCTTGATGGATTTTTACGGAGAACTTTTTTCATTTTCCACCATAGGGTTTCGATCGGCGACAAGTCCGGGCTGTTAGATGGCCATTCGATTGTAGGGATGCTTTTCGCCAGTAGCCACGTCTTTGTTGTCCTTGCAGTATGGCAGGAAGCACCATCCTGTTGAAAAATGAAGGAATCTTGATGCTCAAGTGACGGAATAGACGGCAGTAAATTCTCTTCCAAAAGGTTTTGATACCTTGCAGCATTGATAGAACCATCCACAAACTACATACCACCAACACCTTGTGCAGACATGCAGCCCCATATCATAAGACGCCGGAAACTTCACTTTGCGTTTGAGACAATCAGTATGAAATGCCTCATTTTTGTTCCGAATCACTTTTTTCCTTTCATCGCCGACTGTCACTTCAAATTTGGACTCGTCACTCCAAATGATACTACGCCACTGGTCAGAAGTCCAATTTAAATGATCACGAGCATACTTCAACCTCTTTTTCTTTTGTACAGCAGTCAACAGTGGTTTCTCCTTAGCGGTGTAAAATCCGTAACCCATTCTTTTTAGTACTCTTTTGCAAGTATCAACTGAGACGTCTTTGTGAGTCATGTCCTTCCATTGTCGTGAGCTCTCCAGCTCGAGCACGACGATTATTTTTCTTCAGGATTCTGTTTTCTACTGCACTTGTGATGCGTGGTCGACCAGTTTTCTTCAAACAAGAAGTCGTTCTATTCTTTTTATAGTGCTGAATGATAGATTGGAATGTAGACCTGCGAAGTATCAAGTCTTTAGATATTTGGTAACTTGATTTGCCAGCATCGACCCCACAAACTTTTCGCTTTCGAAGCTCTTCATACACAGGTTTGCCACGACCCATTGTTATTTGAAAACTTATGAAAAAAACTGAAATTTTCAGAATTTATAGTCTCACTTGACAAATGACACAGAATTACTTTTACAAATTTTAATTATGCAACATAATTGTACAAAGAAGGAATAATCTTATTTAACTCACCAATAGACGAACTCTTTTGCATCGATTAACAATTAGACGAACTATTTTGCTTATAACTTCTTCGAATTTAAAACAGGATATATATAAATTTAAAAAGCTAAAATAGTTTATTGGTTCATAATTAAAAAATGGCATAAGTAACGCGATATGTGATAGTAGAACAGCTTAATATTTTATATGGATATACAAAAATAATGAAGTTAGAAAAAATCTCACAGAGAAAATTTCACGCTATAGAAGAACTATTTTGCATCGGGGCTCGTACTATATGATTCACACCTAGCTGGTGCGACAGTAGCGCCACCTATTGTACTTCCGGTTAAACTATCTTAATAATGCTGTTAAAAAGAAAACTAGCTCATAATCTTGGTTTTATTTATATGTAAAATTGTCATATTCAGTGTAAATAAGGTTGTTATTTTCAGTAGAATTTCTAGGTTATTTTTTGTCAAACAAGAATTGCACCAGATACATATTATATTCCATTTGATTTAAATTACTTTCTAATTAATACTAGTAAGAAAAACATTAATAAAATCCGGTTTCTTTTATTGTTCGTGCATTTTAAACACATTAAATGATATACAAGATTTTGAATATAAATTGCAAATTTATCTTCCAACACGTCCAAGTTTAGTATCAGTGCGTGGATCAGCAGTCACAGTTTGGACAGCAACCAATGCCTCATTTATGCTGGTTTGCAAATTTCTAAGGTCTTGTACGAACAACAACTTCAATACATCAGATGGTTGTTGAATAAGATTCACTTCGGTTTTTGGAGGGTCTGGGTGGGGACTGGTCTTCAGTATCTTTGCTAAAGCAGCCAGTCTAAATCTTGGATCGGAATGCGGCCCAATGCTGGCCAAAGTTGATATCCTTTCTACACCTGCTTTGAATGCTGGACTTGTAACTGTAAAGCAAGTTTAGTTACATTAATCAATATAAAATTTTCATATCACAAAAAAAACCTCACATAATACTTATACATTTAAATTTTAAATATAGTCGAAAATGTCTATGTTTATTTAAGAGTTAATACGCCCCTATAACTATGTCAGTATCCATTTATAATAACTGTATTAGGCTATTTAGGCATCTCAGCAAAGAAACATTTTTTTGAATGGGGATGTTTACTGCCATCTTTTCACGGCAGATGGCGTATTATCAATATGGTTAGGTATTGATAACTGTCATTTCCATACAATTTATAAGCTGGTTATTTTCATAATTTGTATTTAGTAAAAAACTGTTTAAACTTTTTATCATATATCTGAATAAATGTCTACAAAGGTTGAATGAAATGAATGTGGGAGTTCAGATGGGCGACTCAGTGGTTAACTCGCTGCTATATGCAGACGATGCGGTCCTATTAGCGCAGTCTGCGACTGACCTGCAAACCCTAGTCGACGTAATGGCAGAAGATTGTAAGAAAAGGGGCCTACGTGTGAATGTGGTTTTTGAAAGAGAAGAAGCCAGAACAGATGTTAAAGTAGCAATAGGAAATGGTGTGCTAGAACAAGTGGATGAATTTGTATATCTTGAATGTGGATTCAGTCGGAATGGAAGGTACACCACTGATGTAGAAAGAAGAGTGAATGCGGGAAATAGAGTGAACGGAGCATTGGGACAACTTCTCGTCAGCCACCACCTCAGCCAGAAGGCACGTGTCGCAATACACAACGCAGTGCTTGTCCCAACGTTATTATATGGAAGCGAGAGTTGGGTATGTACAAAGGAGCATTAGAGCAAAATCAATGCGGTCGAAATGCGATCTCTGCGGAGAATCTGTGGAGTGAGGCTGACTGACCGCATTCGTAACAATGACGTAAGAGAGCGAGTAGGTATGATAGAGAGTATTGGTGTAAAGATGCGAAAGGGAATGCTCCGATGGTTCGGACATGTGGAAAGAATGCCGGACAAGCGACTGGCTAAGAAGATATACAATGCGAAAGTGGAAGGATGTAGGTACAGGGGGAGACCGAGACTTACCTACCTAGACCAAATTGGTCATGTATTGAAGGAAGGTGGAGTCAAGAGTCTCCGAAACCGGCGAGCGTGTATGAAGAAAGTTATGAATGTTGAGAAAGCGAGAGATGTATGCAAGAATAGAGCCTCTTGGCACTCTGTTCTCTCTGCCTACCCCGCAAGGGAAATGGCGTGATGATAAGTAAGTAAGTATTTAGTAAATTTTAAGTTTCTCGTAATATGCCTCTGTGTACTGTATCAAAATGTAATAACCTTGATGTACATTTATTTCCCAAAGATCCAACATTAAATAAAAGTGGGAATAGTCGCAAAAAAATTGTGGCTACACAGCATAACGTCTTTCAATTCTTTAATCTTCCAGGCACTATACATTTTAACAGTCTCGCTAATCAGATTAAACACAAGAAATAACAAACAATTCTCAGGCAATCAAAACAACTACAATTTGACAGTGGCCATCGAGCCGATAGCGCCATCTGTGCTCAGCCATGCCTTGGATCCCCACTTGGTCTGTTTGTTTGCACTTCCCACAAAAACATCACAATTTGGATACATTTATTTTTATTTGATAGCTCTTCATCAAGAGCTATGGCTTAAAAACTGGTATGTTTTTCCCACTACAGGAACCTGAGATATAACCCAAACTTAGTGTATATAAACTATAGAGCGCGCCTTACTAAGTATGAACCGTAAGCACAAGTATGAACAGTATCGCGCGTCGTTGAAATGCTCAATCAGTAGCAAAACAATACGGTTCATATCAAGTCTGAGAGCCAGGTAGTAAAAACGATTCCCGGCAGCAAAATAAAAGGAATAGTAACATTTCTTTTCATCAATAAGTAGAATTTAGTTACTAAATCACTTATTTTAGCAAAATTCAGAAGGGTCTTAGTACGCGGGACACGCGAGACGGGTCGTCCCGGCACGCTATCAAACATATTTTTTTCTTTACGATGAGATAGTGTTGTACCGCAATCAATTTTATACGATATTTTTTTAATAGTTAATTTTATATAAGAATATGTTTTGTCTTATAAATAATCTGGTGATTAAATAATATAAATATGGGTACATGTATGCTATTATATTATTCATTTGATACGTGCAATAGTGGAAAAATATATAGATGTAACAAAAAATACTTATATCCATCCATCCATCCATCAGCCTTTCATCGTTCAAACAATACTTATACTCATATAATAACAAAAACAATACCATTTAAAATAACATTAACATCATCTTGGCACCGACTTCAAACACATCAGTAGGTGTCTAGCATGGAAATCGTATGTAAATACTAAATGATTATTTGGTTTTAAGTTCAAGGTGTCTTTAGAAGGCGGTTTTTTTTTTAATTTAAAAATAATTTAAGTATACGCATTGAAAACTATAGTAGAATCCGTTTATTATGACTCCGCTTATATTGACCAACCGCTTATTATGACGTAATTACACAGCGACGTTTGGTTTTCATATAAAATTCTTTATAACTAAGTCGGATGTAATGATTTCACTTATAGTGACATGTCGCTTATTGTGACCCATTTTTAATAAATTGCGTCCAGTTATAGTGATCGGCATGATTCCTAACACCTTTGGCAGTGTTCGGGAGAGTCACGTGATACCCGACGACGTTCGGCGCGTGCATGGCTTTTTTTGTTTTGAGTCTCGGTGATTTGATTGATTGATTGATTTTTTATTACTCATACTCTGAAAGTAGGCACAGTGTTTGCCTGAGGAGCGGGTTGAAAGTAATACTTTTCAGCCCTTGGGAGAATTACTTTCAACTGACAGCTGAGTAAAAAAAAAAACAGTTCTATTTTCTGTACAGCCAGTCAATTACAGCGCGATGTAAAATTGAAATAACATAAAGTTAAGTACCTATTTATTAAAGAATTTGTTTTTTATATGATTTTATTTTAATATAGTTGCAACTATATCTTTAAAATAACGAAGATTTATATTTTTTCAATTATTAAAATGAAAAATAATGGCTGAATAGCTGACAGTGCACAGAAAAAAAAAACAAAATCGGCGGGAAAACGGCGATTCCAAATTCAATTTTTTAGTCTCCCATTTTTTCGTTAGCTAATTCATGATTTTTATTTTTAGTTTCCTCGTATTCGTAATGAAAAGCACAGTGTTTACCTCGGTATAAAGACTTATTTAGTCCCTCGAACAATCGGAGCCCTCGTTACGCTCGGGCGCCAAACTCCGTATCGGGACTAAATAAGTTGCTTTCATCCCTAGGGTAACAATGTACTATTGTTTCTCTCTATTAAAATAAATATTATGTACATACTAACAAAAATAGGAGATTGTTTATTTTCTACAAAATGCTTTGTATGACGTCCGCTTAGTATTTGTTATGTCCCTGCGATGTCATTATAAACGGATTCCACTGTAGTTTTAAAAATAAACCTGTTAAAGAATAATGTTTAAATAATTTTATATTCCGAATATCTATTTGCCAAACTGATTCTGTTAGAATGAAAACCACTTAACCAAAACTTTCACACTATAGCTCACATTAATACAATCATACTCACAGTCAAGGTTGTCCAGGGGATTGGAAGATACAACATTAGGTGCAGCTTGCTTGTGTGTTTCCACTTTGACATTCCTATATTTATCAACTGTAATAAAATAAAAAACACGATAAGCATTGTGTCCATTTCGGTTTAGGATTTATAATCAGTAATCACTGATTAAAAAAGCAAAAACTGGAAACTTAATGTTAATATTTCATGAATGTGATATGTATAAATATAATATTATACTGTTGCTTTTGTTTAATATCAAATCACTTATCTTACATATATTACATACTAGCTGCAACCTGAGACTTTGTCCCCGTGGAATTTAGATATATTATTTTATAGTGTGGAACTCTAACTATTTTTCTAAAATAAAAGTAGCCTAAGTTATCTTCCAGTGGATATTCCATACAATTCAGAACAAACTAACAGACACAAAAACTTTAAAACTGGTATTTTGTTATAGGTAACATATATACATACTTTAATATTGTATTTTGATCTTAATTTTATTTAGCACTTGACATGCTACTATAAAGAACAAATTTGTTGTGAAAGTGTAAAAAGAGATTTTTACTGCAAGCAGGAATTGAACCACCCATCCACTATAGGGTAGTTCTCTTCCGAATGCAGGTTCGAGTTCTATTTTTACTTTCATATACATTTACTCAAAAGCTGTGACAAACAGACACTTAAACATTATTTTTATAGATGATTAATAGAAAAATGCCTCGGTTGTCTAGTGATAATGCATGGGACTGCCGATCTTGAATTATCAGGTTTTATTCCCAGGCCAGGCCAATATAAAAGTTATTTAGCAGCCCAGTTATGAAGTTAGGGTATTTTACACCTGGGCCACAATAAGCACATAAAGCCATTTGTGCTGCTCCTGATCACATCATCATATCAAACCACACAATGCACTTGTGTTTGCTAACATGTTTGTGCTCTATAATATTTCCTGTGTAAATAGTCTGTTGACCATAATTAGGGTCTGGAGATCATTATTATAATCCATCCATCCATCAGCTTTTCGACGTCCACTGCTGGACATAGGCCTCCCCAAATTGGACGTATAGTGCCGTAATCACGCTTGGCAGGCGGGTTGGCGATCGCAGTGGATGTTGTTAATACTCGTGGAGTGCTGCTGCCCACTCCCTACGATATTCCCTCAGTCGGCTCTTACGACTCCCATGGGTGGAGAGGGGTGGGACAATTCTAAAGCCAGCCCCACACGGCACAACCTGCCCCACACAACACATTATTATAATAAATAGTAGAAACTAAGTTATTCCATATCTATTTCTAAGTTTAATTCTTTTAAATATACAGAACATTTTAAATATTTTTGCTTTTTAACTCATTACTATCAAATTACTGGGCATGGGTTTTCTCTCAAACTAAAGAGAGATACAGGCCGCAGTTAACTTATGGCTAAATAAACCTGTCATAAATATACACTCACCATTATCAGCATACTCCAATCTCACGGCGTATGATAGTAGCCAGTTTAACTGCTCATTCAGTGTTCCTTCCAAGGCCGGGCTCACCAAATCCTTTTGATACGTAATATATGCTTGATTCCAAGCGTCTTTATCGATATTTCTTAGCCCTTCACGCTCTTCAATCTTATAATGTCTAATTTTTTGGTCTTCCAGCCACAAAACTACACTTCTATATTCCTTTTCATCTGTAGTTTGGGAGCATAATTTTAATAGGTACTAGAAATAAATATT
Source organism: Leucoma salicis (assembly GCA_948253155.1). Lineage (NCBI taxonomy): Eukaryota > Metazoa > Arthropoda > Insecta > Lepidoptera > Erebidae > Leucoma > Leucoma salicis. Next base: position 22,907,834 of record OX411807.1, read on the forward strand.
TATACATCGCTAACTTTAGCTACTTACCATCGCAATTAAAATTTCCTGGGTTTGGATGTCCTAAAGCACTTAGTTTAAGTTTAAATATATTACTCATGGTAGACTGGTATTCCCAATATACCTATGAAGAGATTAACTTAAACAGGTACAGCAAGATATTATCATGCACATAACCACATAACTCAAGCAAATTGAATCTAATTCACACTGTGGTATCTTCAAAGAAAAAAATCATAACCAGTGATTGGAAACTACGTATGTATAAGAAAAAAAATGTATGGCGACCTATAGATGTGTCAACTTGATTTAATAACTCGAGTTAACTCGATTTTGGCTTAACTCGAATTAACTCGAGCTGATTTCTTCTAATTCGAATTGGTTTGGCGCAAATTAATTAATGAATATACGCGATCGTTTGTAGTGCGTAATAGCGTGAAGCGTGAAGTTTGGCGGATCATTTGTGAATATATATATTCATTGTCAATCAAATGTGACAGTAAGTCTTGCAGATCACAAAGTAGATTTGTTGCAGATTTGACTTATTTGAGGTTAACGTCGTGGTGCTGGTTAAAAGGAAATCGTTTGTATGCGATGTATTTGAATCGTCAGTTAGTGGACGTGTTAGGTGTAAACAGTGTTCGGATTTATTCAAATATATTGGAAATACGACAACATTGTTAAAACATATTAAAAAGAGGCACCCAAGTGTTGCCTTTGTAAAAACGAATAATTTAAATTAGACTTTAACTTCATCGTCAGCAAATCGATACGGCAATTCGCACGGGTCGTCTAGTTTACTATGAATTTGTTTCATTTATTAAAATTAAAACTTCTTTAGGCGCGTTGAGCACTTTTTGGGTGAACAAAAATCATGGAAGTCGCGTCATAGTCACCGAACGCTCCGATCTTCTTTAGGCGCGTTTATTATTTTTTGGGTAAACAAAAATCATGGAACTCGCGTCATCGTCATCGAACGCTCCGATAGAAGTGAAAGTAAGTAACTTGTGAATTGTATCATCGAGCTATTAGATTATTATTTTTGAATTATTTTTGGTTTAATAAAGAAGTGTTAATGACCAGTAATGGTTCGATACAATTCACAAGTTATTTAGTTTTCACTTCTATCGGCAGTCTACAAAGACTGCCCCGCATGTTTTTTTTTTTAAATACCGTTTGGAGGTTAGTTAATTAAATTGGTACAAATAAAACAAATCATTCTTCACTCAGTTACATCCATTTAACCCGAGTCTCGAAACTCGAGTTCAATTCGAGTTACGAGAGTTTAAACTCGAGTTAAATCGAGTTGTGGTTATTTCGAGTTGGCACATCTCTATGGCGACCGACGCATTGTTTGTGAAACTCTAAGAAAACGTATCAATGTTGCCTATAGCAAAAAAAAATAACATCGTGGAAAAACCAATTTTACTGTTATAATTTACTTATATACCATTTTTGTTTAAAACTTCTTCTTTTTAATTTTTATTTTGAAAGTTACAGGCGTGATGCTATGTTTTGTTTTTAACACAAGTTTAGGAAAATAATGCAGAGCGACGACATGATCTTCGTCATGTTCCCGCCAAAACTCTGCCTGAACATACGTAGTATCCACAGAGTACATTTTTGTAGTATCTCTATTTAGAGATTATTATTAGTTTATGCAAGAGTGAGAGAGATACATGTATAAGTATTTTATCCTTATTGCGTATTTTTATTTGGACTCAATCAACTGGGTCCCAAGGCAGCTTACCCTTTCGGGTACCCTCAACTGAGTGACGCATCCGCACACGGAGCGTCGCACCTTCGCGGGAGGCCTTGCGGGTGGCGAACGTTCCCAGGTCCATCCACCCGCAGCCTTAGCTAGAGCGGCATTAGGCGCAAATACTCACTCCTGCGCCGCCCAAGTCGCTGGCGACGGTTCGAGTCTGCGGAAGGATCAGCCTCCCTGGCCCTCTCCACCGCTTCCTTCCGCGAGATGACCTCATCGCAGAAGGCAGCGACCGCGGCCCAATTTTTGTCGCCGCCAAGCATCGGTCTGACGACGCTCGGCAGCGAGAGGTCCCCCGTTATTGCCTCAACGAGTTCACGGCGCTGCTCGGCCCAAACCGGGCACGACTCGAGCGTGTGCAGCGCCGTGTCCTCGTCGCAACCGCAATGGTGACTGCATGGCAGTTCGGCCGGCGTCGCCCTGCCATCTGGCCACCACACGAAACGACCACCCTTCACCGACCACCTCTCTCTTGCTCTTGCAACGCGCGCCAATACACCTCGGCGACCACCTCCGCCTCCAAGTCCCACGGAGGGGTTCCAGCCAACACGTAGGCCGACTCCGTCGACATCGTGCGGTATCCACGTATGACCCTGGGCGCGACGACTCTCTGTGGCTTGCACAGAAGAGCCCTGTTTGGTGCATCCAGGGACTCCGCCCACACGGATGCGCCGTACAGCGCCATCGACCGGACCACCCCCACGTAAAGCCATCCGACGAGCTCGGGGACAATTGACGGAAGTGCTCGCGAAAGCGCCACCGCCCATCCAGCACCAGGCCCAGATACTTAATCGGAGCCTGCACCCCAATTCGGACCCCATCCACCGTGATCGAAGCGCCAGCAGGTGGCCGACGTCGGGGCCCATGGAAAAATAGGACCTCCAACTTATCCAGGGCCACCCTAAGCCCCAGCGCCCCGATCCTCCTGACCACCTCCGAGGTCCCTAAGCTGGCCAGGAACGCCGCTTCCTCGAAGTTTCCACCCCGGGCCACGAACAGCTTGTTTCCGCATAGCAGATAACCGCCAGCCCGGGGGGGAGCCAACAGCGTAGCACCCAGTCGTAACTGATGTCCCACAGGAGCGGCCCTAGAACCGAACCCTATGGGACACCGCACGACATGGGTCTCCTCACAACGTCCCCTATGCGGCTCTCATAGAGAACGCTGCGGCCCTCAAGATAGTCCGCCACTAGCCGCCTCAGGTATGCAGGCACCCCGTTATACCTGAGGGCCTCCCTGATGCAGCTGAATGGCAGACTATTGAATGCGTTGGCGATGTCTAGCGACACCGCCAACAGCACTCCACCGCTGATGACGACTGCCGCGGCCGCGGCCCTCAGGCGCATATTCACGCCGACCGTCGAACGACCAGCTAGAAAACCGAACTGGGCGTCCGACAAGTCGGGTCCAACGTCGCGCAGGTGCTGGACGATGCGGGCAGCGAGGATTTTCTCCAGCAGCTTACCCGCCTCGTCCAGCAGCATGATGGGCCCTAAGGCCCCGACTAAATCCGGCGTTCGCCCCGGCTTCGGCAGGAGTACCAGCCTCCCCTCCATCCAGCAGTCAGCGAACCGTCCGAACGCCAGGCACGCGTCGATCAGTCCCCTGAGGCGAGGCTCCAGGTGGCTGGCCAACTGTCACTATCATCGGTATGTAAGTTTATTTTCACACTTTGTGTTAATATATTTTATCATTGCCGTATAAAAGTTTGTATATAAACAGAGTGCCTACTTTTGTTAGCAAGACTTCTGGTTATATGCATTACTCTTTGACCAGACTCTATTTGTACAATACGTGTAGAATTACAACTTTCATTTATTATATTATAATAACTAAGTGTGACGTGTAGACCTCTCACTCGGACAAAAAAAAACAAAATGTCTTGGGTCAGAGAGAATTGTGTTTCTTTATTTCAATTAGTTTGCATTAAAGTTGTTAAAACTGGTCGTATTCCCCAGCATATAGCTTTTATTATGGATGGCAACAGACGTTACGCAAAGAAGAACAGTGACGATGCAAGTTCTGGACATTATAAAGGCTTCGACAAATTATCAGAAACATTAAAGGTATGAGAAAGAAACAGTATTATTATACGAGTATGTGCAATAACAAAATGTTGCACTGATATAGTCTATTGTTCCAGTGGATTAGTACATAATTCACACTCAGCTGTTACGCCCGATTTACACTTCAATGAGTATTGAGTACAGTAGCGAGTTAAGAAATCATAATAAAAAATACTTTCTGATATTTACGCGAATGTTACACATTTTGAAATAAAACTTCGTTTATGGAATCTATCGCGTTTACTTAATTTTACTACTATCCCGACGTTTCGAATACTTTACAGCATTCATGAGCACGGGTGGACTTAGATGATAGACGTTCAAAGCTGATATGTTATTTCAACGGTCTCATCTACCCACAGTATATGATTTTACAAAATTTTTGGTTTATTTATTTTAACCCACCTAATATTCAATACTTTCTGATATTTACGCGAATGTTACACATTTTAAAATAAAACTTTGTTTACGGAATCTATCGCGTTTACTTAATTAAAACGCGATAGATTCCGTAAACGAAGTTTTATTTCAAAACCACCTAATATTCGTTTAGAAACACAATTAAAATATTTACTTCAAATTTTTTATGCTTACAATGTATGAGACTTTAAGTTAGTATATTAAAATGAGTATAATACTCCTCCTTAAACTAAAATTTTTTGTTTTTATTTAGTGCTCATAAATTCTACCATAAACTACCAATTACTACCAGTAAGAAGACAATCTCGGTTATTAGTTTATATTATTAAATATATTGATTTTGCCAAAAGCTAAGTCTAAAAAGCTACCACCGGATCGGAACGCGGCCTGACTGAGAAAGATCCGGCCAGAAAACTCAGTAGGCAACAACTGTTATGGATTATTAAATTTTTGTACGGAATTACTGAAAGCTAATTAAGTTTAAAATTTTAAAAAAATCAATAACTAAAACTAATCACTACTGTGGGTTTTGTCTACACAATAAGCGCTAACTGTGTCTTGCAATCTTGTGGTGTGCCTTCTTGTGTTCTGTTTGGTGAGGCCTATCACAGGGTTCCAGCTTGATGGTAAGACCCAGCCGTCTTCTCTATTGAAATTGGGATGTTTCTTAATTTCAATAGCCTCACGTATCATTCTAGGGCGATATCGATGTTCTTTTGTCAAGTAGTAAAGTAATAAGTAGCGTTCAAACATAGGCAAGTCATGACGGGCGACGGGACTCGTGGCGTATAACCTCCGGTAGGAGTAGTTTTGTTCTGTGAGTATAACCGACTTCCGTGCACGAGGTCGTGCGTTCGATTCCCACTCAGGACAATTATTTGTGTGATATTTGTACTGCGCCTGCATGTTTTCTATCTATTAAATGTATGTATTTACAATCTCCGTAATCTGGTACCCATAAGCACAAGCGTTAAGCTTAGCTTAGAGACCAGAGCACGTTGTGTGAAAATGTCTGTGAATATATTTATTTATTTTATAAGTTGCCTTTCGGAGATGACGGCTCGTCGCGTTGTTTTACTCGATTTAAAGGGATCTGATCCTCCGAAATAGTTGTTTTAATGTAGAAAATGGACGTTGAATTAATTAATACGAAATTGCGTGCGTATAATAAAAGAAATAGTGTCTATAGCTGTAAAACACATTGAAAATAAAATATTAATGGAAATTAATAGACCCAAACGCATATGGAAATCAAAGTGGATTGCTAGATGCAATTAACGACGTGGTGTCAGCAGTAACCACCCATAATCCATAATTCTCTGAGGAAGACACATTTGAATACAGATATATATGCTTTACGAATGAGTGAACCCTCATTTCTATTTTCAACCGACTTCGAAAAGGAGGAGGTTCTCATGTCGGCTGTATGTTTTTTTTGTGTGTTAGTTACGCGATTATTTCGCCAAAATTATGAATTGCTTTCAATGATCCTTTTTTGTTTGGTAAGTTCTACATCAGAGGTGGTTCCATTTAAATTTTATCAAAATCGGTCGAGCGGTTTTTAAAAAACAATATAAATCTAAAAAATGGCATCAGCACATACATCGATGATATTTTAGCGTTTATTTCGAAGCCTCTCTGGCTCATTGGAGGCATTGGAGCTGTGCGTTCAGTTGGCATAGCATCACGCCTATATGCCCGAAGGGGTAGGCAGAGTGTATTACACCCCACGGTTCGCCAGCTATGTTTTAATCCCACGTAATAGGGGGCGAGCCTATTGCCGTACATTGCTGAACGTTTCCAAACTCCTGAGAATTTTTATTTTTACGAAAAAGCTCAATAACACTGCCCGACCCGAGGATCGAACCCGAGACCTCATGATCAGCAGTCGCACACACTACCGCTGCACCACCGAGGCAGTTTAGTTGGCGTACTCAATGTATATGGGTACGCCAACCTTTCTTCATGGTCTTCTGAAGACTCGCTGTGCTCTATTTCTTTCTCTACTGCGCTTAGGCGCTCATATTTATCATTTTCAGAGTCCTGTGCTCCGAGGAAGGCCTCCCCATCATGTACCATCTACTCTAACCTACGCACCTATTTTATAATAAACCACTAAAAGGCAAAAAATTAATTATTTTTAGATATTAAAAAATCGCCTTCAAAAGACACCTAGGAACTAAAAGCCAAAAAATAATTAGTATTTACTTTACATACAATTTCCGTGCTAGACACCTACTGATGTGTTTGGAGTCGGTGCCTAGTCTAAAAATAACAAAAAAAAACAATACTTATATAATACTCATATAATAACAAAAACAATAGGTACCTAGGCACATATATATCTACTTATAATAACATCATTTTGGCACCGACTTCAAACACATCAGTAGGTGTCTAGCACGGAAATTGTATGTAAATACTAATCAATTTTATGGTTTTTTTTTTTTACGCGGATCCCTAATATTTTTCCAAAATAAAGGTAGCCTAAGTTACGCCCTGTAACAGCAGCTATCTGCTAGTGTAAGTCCCGTTCAAATCGGTCCAGCCGTTCCGGAAATTAGCCGGAACAAACAGACAGACAAAAACTTAAAAAGTTGGTGTTTTGTAATAGGTAGTGTATATACACTTGTATACATTCAATAAAAGCTGTTATTTAGACATTACAAACATACATTTCATTATAATACTTTCTGATATTTACGCGAATGTTAGTTGTTGTTTAAGGTTAAAATAAATAATAATTTAAAGGTTAAAATAAATAAACCAAAAATGCAAAATCATATACTGTGGGTAGATGAAACCGTTGAAATATATCAGCCTTGGACGTCTATCATCTAAGTCCACCCGTGATCATGAATGCTGTAAAGTATTCGAAACGTCGAGATAGTAGTAAAATCAAGTAAACGCGATAGATTCCGTAAACGTAGTTTTATTTCAAAAATACATTTCATTTTTATTATATGTATGGATAAATATGCTATCTATACTGTAAGGGTACTACTGCGGAGTGGGGACGTAAGTCTCTGCCTATACCCCGCAGTCTATATGATTCTAACAGTAAGGTGCCTCACGTCACAACCTAGTTCCTACTAACCTACGTATGTAACGTGGAATGTAATATGCGTGTAGTTCTCCTGACTGTAGTGAGCGTGGAGATCCTGATTGCACTGTGAGCTACTGCCACCGGCCCTACGCGAATAAAGAAAACCAATAAGTCCCAAAAAGACAAATAATTTATTATATTATCTATATTTTAGCACTTGACATGCTCAGCTACTCTAAGTACAAATTATAATTTGTGAATAAGGAAAAAGAGTGAATCACGTGAGGCGTCGAATAGACGACTCGCAATTTCTTTATAAAATTTGCGACCGTTTGTGCCCCAGGACCCTAGCGTTTCGACCCCAAACGGTTCGAAAATATAATTACCCTCAAGGTTAATATATTTCCGCCGTATGAGGGTCTCCGCTGATGCAGCAGCAGCACCAGGACAACCAGAGGTGCTTGGTAGATATGATGGGGTGTCGACGCAGGTGGCGTCCTACACCAAAGGCCTACCCATCTTCCAAGGCATCAGAGTCATACCGTCTGGTCTCTTCCCATCGTCGCGTACCAAACCATTAGGTTCACGTACGGCTGGTACACCGACGGTAATAAGAGCACGACGGATTATAAGGAGATTGGGTATTTCTAACAAATAGTACGGTAGCTCAGTGGATTAGAGCACTTCCCCGGATAGAAAAGGACGCAGGTTCGATTCCCGCTAGTACTAAAATACTCTTTTTCCATATTCACAAATTATAATTAGTACTTTAAAAATTAAGTATTAACTAAATTTTCCAAATCTAACACACAAGTTTACGGGCTGGCCAGTGCGTAGTAACCACAGAACATTTTTACTCTAGCAGTAACTGGCCGAACGCCTCGCCTCACATACTCCTTTCTCCTTGCTCGCACGCTAAACTGCTGACATGACTAAACTCATTCGTACTTACATGGTCCCTGCACTACACTAACGGCTTGTTCTAACACACGTATCCTTAGACTTACTTTTTAAAGACGCATTTTTACAAACGCTGGCATCATGTCCACTGTTTTCATCATCGACACTATCGTCATTCATAACAAAAGCTGGTTTTAACCTGTCAATCGACACATTTATTGTTCTATTGGGCAATTGAATTATATACACATTATTTCTCCTATTTATAACACGATAAGGGCCTTCGTAGGGTGGTACAGGTTTACGAAATGCGTAATTTCGAATAAAATGCGTAAATTCGAATAAAATGCGTAATTTCGAATAAATACCTGTTCATACTTAGATAATTCCTGTTTTTTTTTAAATATTAACGGACCTGATTACGAATATAATACATATATTACTTTTTATTGTAAATACATCCATCAGCCTTTCAACGTCCACTGCTGGACATAGGCATCCCCAAGAGAACGCAACAACGAGCGGTCCCGTCAGGGGGGATAATGCCGTGATCGCCACGCTTGGCAGGCGGGTTAGCGATCGCAGTGGATGTTGTTAATACTCGAGGGAGTGCTGTTGCCCACTCCCCCGGTATTCTCTCAGTCGGCTTTTACGACTCCCGTGGGTAGAGAGGGGTGGCACTGTTCTAAAGCCAGCCCCACATGGCCATGTAAATACATACCTACATGTAATAGATAGAAAACACCCAGCCGCAGTACAAATATCTGTGTTCATCACACAAATAATTATTGTCCTTAGTGGAAATCGCACCCACGAACTCGTGCACAGAAGTCGGTTACACTACTGACCAACTACGCCACGAAGCCCGACAATTTTGTTTAGGCGAATTGAGTTATTTTTACAAATAGGCTAGTTATTTGGTTTTGTTATTATGTAGTACATATAAGATTGTGCTGTAAGTCTTATGGGACGATGTGGTGGCTGTGCGACGTCTTCAAAAAAAACTATATGGTTGTCTGTAAAGTCGGTTTACAGACGATCATTTTACGTGATAACGTCATGAATAAATTAAGTTTGTACTTTTAAACAATGTAATACTGATAGAAATCGAATGGTACATATAAAAAGGTACGATCGCGCGTGCTGCTATAAAATAATTAAGATACGCGTGTTGCCCGGGCCTAGTTTAGTGTAACATCTATGGCCCGGGCCGCGTTCGGGCGAAGAATGTTGTCATGTCGGTCGGTGGGCCGGCCGCCTTCCTCCCGCAGACGCTCTTCAGCCGCAGCTCTCTTGTGGCATCGGTCGCCATACATTTTTCGGAATGTGAGTCTTTTTCGTGCATGCAGCCGGGCGTTCATCGATTTATAAGACGTTATCACGTCAAAAAAATATTATCGCATTGTATTGGATCGCTTTCTATTCAACTCAACTTAATCAACAACTTACTTTTTAACTCGCTTTTGCCGTTCAAGCGACAATAACAGCTTAACTCGCAGATGACGCAAGTTGACTCGCTAGTGTACTTACTTATTGAAATGTAAATCGGGCATTAGAGGGGAGACAGGGAACTGGTTTAGATACCAACCTCCTGTTCCAAGTGTTGCAGATTCAATTCCCACACAAGACAAGTTTTTATGTGATCCCTATGGTACGGTACCATCGGTATGGTATGGTACCATCTATATGGTTAATCTGATCTGCGTGCACTTAGTGGTAATAAATAGTATGCTTGTAAAATTATTCCATCCATCCATCCATCAGCCTTTCAACGTCCACTGCTGGACATAGGCTTCCCCAAGAACGGGGGATAGTGCCGTAATCGCCACGCTTGGCAGGTGGGTTGGCGATCGCAGTGGATGTTGTTAATACTCGAAGGAGTGCTGCTGCCCACTCCCCCGATATTCCCTCAGTCGGCTCTTACGACTCCCATGGGTGGAGAGGGGTGGGACAATTTTAAAGCCACGGCCACACGGGGTCCGGCCCCACAAAATTATTCTATTATATATTAATTATATTATAGTGCAGTTCATATTACAGCACCATGATGACGTTTTAACTTATTTTTTCAGTGGTGGTTAGATCTAGGAGTGCCAGAAGTCACAGTGTATGCATTTAGTATAGAAAACTTTAAGCGGAGCAAGGAAGAGGTGGATGCGTTGATGGATTTAGCTAGAGACAAGTTTCAAAGGCTTTTGGATGAAATGTAAGTAGCAATGTATCAGCTTTATTACTGAAAAAGGGTAACTCTTACCACCAGCAAAAAGACACAGAGGAACTTAGCTTACTTTTAAAGGTACACTTAGCTGGTTGCGCGAAGCGAACGGGTCTGGAACGCGAGCACATGCTCGGCAACATGTTTTAAAATCATGACAATAGTATTCATAGGGGAAATAATAATCAGATAGGTAAATGTCTTATGTAGTTTTAAGGTAGTTGAGTGGTAACACTGCACCGATTTTAAGCCATAAGACTAAATAATATTTAGATAGCTTTAATATAAAATGTTAAAAGGTATTTTATTGAGTTTTTGTATTGATTAACTTATTTGTAATAAATAATAAAAACTGGGTGTACGCCAACCGGCATGCTAATTGCACGCCTCATAAGCGAAGCGTTGAGGTGTTTTCTACTCCCGGTTGACACGGCACAGCTGATTTTTCAAACTTAAAATGTCTCTATTTATCATATATTGCACTTGGAAAATAATATCTACACACACATATAAAGAACAAACACTATTTTTAACACTCATGATATTTTTGATGCCATTTTGACGTGACAACGTCTTATAAATTGGTTTGCCGGGTGACACTTCAAGAAACTGCGTTACGCTCCGCTCACGTTATGCGCTCACAATGAGAGCGAGTGAGAGGCACGCGTCCCTTCCACTCGGGCATGGTTAGCCCGCCTAAGAGCGAGAGAGACAGACATAAACTACTATACGAATGAATATTCACATTAAAATTATTTTACCACTCAAAGTCGTTGTCACGTAAAACTTTCGCCCGTATACCGACTTTACAGGCAACCAATTTTTTGTTATTTAAACTAGTTAAAAAGCTGTTTGTAAAAAATTGCTTGGCTTGGACGTCCGTGAGTTGTAGGTAATGTAACATACATTCATTTTATTTTCCACGTACGTAAAGTAGACCTTCAATAGTCAAATATGTTGTGATAAACGGATTAACAAAGATGATTCAGTTTGCGAACACGTGCTTTCTTTAAAAAACATTGTAGATTTGAACTTTCAAAATCTAAGTAGTACCTATAGGTAGAAATAAAAATGAATCGGTGAAATTTATGTATACGCATAACTTCCGAACGACTGCACCAAATTGGATAAATCTTCTTTTCTGGTGATCCTTATTGTCAGGACAAGGTTTGTGCAAAAGAAAATAAAAAAATGAATGGAAAATATAAAATCTCATAATATGAAAATTGAGTGAGGGAATGAGACAAGACTGTTAAGGTGGGTATCCACTATGTTCGCGAACCTTTTACGCTCCGCGCTCCAGCAACTGCCTAATGTACGCTTGCGAACTTGGAGCGTGCAACGTTCAACGCTCCGCGGCAGCCGAGCTCTGTCGGTTTTTAGCACGATCACAAAGCGGAGCGCAGTGTGTGCGTGGACGCGAGCAAAGAAAGACGAAAGTGTGTACGTCCTCCGCTCCGCGCACTTACTTTGTGAATCGCATAATGGAGTGGTCCGAAGAAAAATGTATCGAATTAATTAAAGCATATCAAAATCAAAGCTTGTTGTGGACTCCGAAACAATAAAAATCTTAATGTTAATGCCAATTTATCTTGCACTGAGATAGCTTTTCGGAACGTAGTATATTTTTTTATTATTGTAGATTCAACCAAACTATACAAATATTCAAAATCTGATGAAGAGAGTCGCAGGAAATTTTTGTAATGTCCACTTATTTCTTGTGATTTGAGATCTAACAGCAATGTATTTTTACATCTTTTCTTATAAAGTTTAGATTCCCAAAACCGAGGAGGACTTTTATAGTCATCAACAATACAATGTACCAAAATGTATGCCGCACTGGTTATTAATTCTGATGACGACATGTTCGTTCAAAGGTTTGTTGAACTGCAGAGCGCACGAGGAGCGCAGGTGTTGCATGTAAAGGAGCGCGTCACGTATCCATTGAATCAGTTGCAGGAGCGCTGAGCGTAAAAGGTTCGCGAACATAGTGGGTACCCACCTTTAGAGATCTTCAATATATGGACATATTGACGTTCAGTTGTGCAGCCAGCTAAAGCCAAAACACGTATTTCAGGATTTTAGAAGATAAGTATTAAGTATTCATAGAAAAAAATAATATGATGGTTCGCGGGGTTGGCTAGTTGTTTATAAAACAGGTGTTCGCTTACCGGAATGACGTAAAAAAGTTTGTTTCAGTGCGGACATATATGAATATTAAGAAACAATACTTGTCAAATTTATTTAAAATACACTGAAAATTAAATACAAGTTACTTTACTTTACTTATCATCACGCGATCTCCCTTGCAGGATAGGCAGAAAGAACAGAGGGCCAAAAGGCTATATTCTTGCATCTCTCTAGGCTTCCTCAACATTCATAATTCTCTTTATACACGCTCACCGGTTTCAGAGACTCCTGACTCCATCTTCCTTCAATACATCACCGATTTGGTCTAGATAGGTAGGTTTCGGTTCTTCCACCTGTACCTACATCCATCCACTTTTGCATTGTATAACTTCTTAACCTATTGATCGTCCTGCATTATTATTTCCACATGTCCGAATCATCGGAGCGTTCCCTTTCGCATCTTTACACCAATACTCTCTTTAAACAGACATATACATAGATTTGGATAAACCTATTATTAAACAGGAAATTAAAGCCAAAATGGCCAAATTTAGGGATCATATAACAATCATGTAAATTAACTGGCTCAAAAAGCAACCCCGATGAAATTGGTCAAGCCGTTCAAAAGTTATGAGAGGTTTACACACACACACACTCACCGCACACACACACACACACACACACACACACACACACACACACACACACCTTGAGGGCTGCAGCGTTCTCTATGAGAGCCGCGTAGGACGTTGTGATGGGTCTCCCCATGTCGTGCGGTGTGCGGTGTACACAGGGTTCAGTTCTAGGGCCACTCCTGTAGGACATCGGTTACGACTAGGTGCTACGTTGTCGGCTCCCGCCCGCGCTGGCGGTCATCTGCTATGCGGATGACACACTGGTCGCGTTCCTGGCCACCTTAGGGACCTCGGAGTTGGTCAGGAGGATCGGGAGGCTGGGGCTTAGGGTGGCCCTGGATAAGTCGGAGGCCCTACTTTTACATGGATGGACGATCATGGTGGACGGGATCCAAATTGAGGTGACAGCCCAGATCAAGTATCTGGGCCTGGTGCTGGACGGGCGGTAGCGCTTTCGCGAGCACTTCCGTGAACTGTCCCCGAGGCTTGCACGGCTCATACCAAATATGGGCAGACCAAACAATGCGTGCCGACAGCTTTAAGCAGGGGTGGTCCGGACACCTCTGAAGGAATGTAATATGGTTCCGTTGGCCCGCCAATAAAGGCGGAGAGATGGCACACGGCGGGTTTCTTTAGTGGGTGAGTGAGGGCCCCACACTACCCTGTTCGTTGCCCCCGAACGACGGGGTGTGCGGTTAGCAATATTTTTCCCCGCCTTAACGAACGCCTTGTACACGCGCCTGTGTGAGCGGAGAACCACGAATATTTTTAAATGAACTCGATCCGACTAACTTCATTTCTACTTGTCAAAATGTAGCTGGGCTAAGTTCGGTTTAAACATGGGTGACTGACAGTGACACTAGATTCAAACCCGTATGATATTTTGCGCGCGCTTATTTGAAAATCAACATTCGCATTCGCGAATGTTGGAGGGAAACATTCGCATCCGCATTCGCGAATGCTTATTAATTAACCAACATTCGTTACATCGCTAATAGATAGATTATAAACAGACATTTCAATTTTATTTATTTGTAAAGATAAGTTTTTTATTGCTTAAATTCATAGTTTGCATTATAAATAAGTATACGCTCGATAAATGGCATAATACACTTTTTCTGAATCGGGCTATTGTTTCGTTATGCCACTTATCTATCTATATACATATAATTGCTTGTACCGACTGACTGACGATCAACGCAGAGCCTACTCCGCTGGGGCTGCAAACTTCAAATTTTGGTAGTTGATGCCTTTTTTGTTGTAGAGATCCACTAAGAAAGGATTTTTGAAAATTTCACCCCTAAGAGGGTAAAATAAGGTATAAACGGTTGTATATGGAACTCTGGCAGCTTGAAAGTAAGAAGCACGAAATTTTATATATCTATTTCTGATCAGCAATAAATGTACATGTATAATGGAATTTAAAAAAAATACTACCAAGATGGTTATTTAGGGGTTGAAAGTTTGTATGGGAAGTTCGTCATTTTTAAAGTAAGCAGCACCAAATTTCATATATCTGTTTCTGGTTAAAAATAAATGAATATGTATATCAGCGATTTTATAATTTTTACCCCTAAGAGGGTGAATTAGGGGTCGAAAGTTTGCATAAAATGTTTGTTATGTTTAAAAGAAGAAGCATGAAATTCAATATTGAAGCATCTTATTATATAAAGTTTAAGTAAACAACTTTTTTAAACTAAGTGCGAACCGCTACTTCGTTCACGTGGAATTTAGTTTTTAATTTTTTGCGGTACCCTAATAATTTTTCTAAAATAATAGTACCTATCCAAAGTTACTCCTTGTAAGATCTGCTATACGCCAGTGAAAGTCCCGTCCAAATTGGTCCAGCAGTTATGGATATCAGCCGAACAGTCAAACAGAAACTTTAAAAATTGTATTTTGTTACTCTCATATGCATTTAGTAAAAAGCTGTTATTTAAATATTATAAACAGTCATTTAAATTTTAATTTATTTGTAAAAATTGTTTTTTTATTGCGTAAATACATAGTAAGCGTTATAAGTATAGATACGCTCGATGGTATTATGCATTCAGAAAAGCTGAATCTGGCTATTGTTTCGTTATGCTACTTATTCTTATATGACAAGATAACGTTAAACATACTGTAGGTTGTACATAAGCGACTCCTGAATGAGTGTCATACACTTCCAGTGGTCTGCCAATACAGGCAGAGAGACGGCACCCGGCGGGTTTATTTAGTGGATGAGGGCCCCACACTACCCTGTTCGTTGCCCCGAACGACGGGGTGTGTGATAACCACACACACCCGGTCGTTAAGTCGGGTCTAAACCCGCCTTAACAATAAAAAGGGTTTTACGTAAGCGTCCTCCCTCGGCTTCTGATTGAAATGCTTATATAAATCTTTTCCTTCATTTGTGACGGGGCTTGCCTGTCAAGGGCAATACTCTCTTTTGTTTATATGACGCTTAAGTCTTGGCTAGAAAGGTGCGGGAAGAGATAAGTTGCTCGTGTAGCCACTCACTAAGATGATTTTTCTATCATGTATCATGATGCTGATGGTAGTACTTCGGATTACTTTGTTGATATGTCAGTATTTCATAATATTATATGGAGGTTTATATGAGTTAATAGCAGCCGGACAAACACATCTGATATTGTAAGTCTATCACAATTATGAGAAATTTTGCATAGAAGGGAACCCCATAAAAAGGCTTCGGTTTAGTTTAATACAAAACCAATCCCAATGACATTTTGATGTATGTATAAATAGTTCTCATGAAAGGTATAGCGCTGGTTTTAGTGTCGCGTCGAGCGTAAATATTCAGTATTTTTTTATTTATTTAATAAAAATTAAGCTACATCGAAACAGACCGTGAAAAGTGATAGGGCTCTATTCGTAGTTATACTGTATCATAAAAGAAAAAAATACTCGATTAGTAAAGTATTTCAGTTTTTATCGTGTTAACATACATTACCTACAACAAACGGACGTCCTGGAAGACAGAACTTTTTTAAACAGTTTTTTAACTAGTTTAAATAACAAAAATGGCATAAAAAACCGGCCAAGTGCGAGTCAGACTCGCGCACGAAGGGTTCCGTACCATTGACTAGGTAAACAACATTACACTATTGTAACTCTCTGTAACCATGGTGTTAGGCTGTTACCAAATTTTGCAAGTAAAATTTGATTCGTTTGTGTATGGGAGCCCCCCTTAAATATTTGTTTTATTTTAATTTCATTATTTATTTTTAAAGTGAATATATACTTAACTAAATATTCTGTGAATATTTCAAGCCTTTAACTGTTGCCGTTATCAATATCGAGCAAAAACGAGTAAAAAAAATCACGTTTGTTGTATGGGAGCCCCCCCTTAAATATTAATTTTATTTTCATTTCATTATTTATTTTTAATTTCAATATATAACTAAATATTCTGTAAACATTTCAAGCGTCTACCTGTTGCCGTTATCAATAGCGAGAAAAAAAAACCAATAAAATTACGTTTGTTGTATGTGAGCCCCCCTTAAATATTTTTTAATTTTATTTTTAGTATTTGTTGTTATAGCGGCAACAGAAATACACCATTTGTGAACATTTCAACTGTCTAGCTATCGCAGTTCTTGAGATACAGCCTGGTGACAGACGGACGAACAGACAGAGCAAAAACGAGCAAAGAAACACATTTGTGTATGGGAGGCCCCCTTAAATACTTGTTTTATTTTAATTTAATTATTTATTTTTAAAGTGAATATATAACTAAATATTCTGTGAATATTTCAAGCGTCTACCTGTTGCCGTTATCAATAGCGAGCAAAAAAGGGCAAAAAAAAAATCACGTTTGTTGTATGGGGGCCCCCCTTAAATATTGTTTTCTTTTTATTTTTAGTATTTGTTGTTATAGTGGCAACAGAAATACATCATTTTTGAAAATTTCAACTGTCTAGGTATCGCCGTTCTTGAGATACAGCCTGGCGACAGATGGACGGACAGACAGACGTTGTATGGGAAACCCCCTTAAATATTATTATTTTTTTGTTTTCAGTATTTGTTGTTATAGCGGCATCAGAAATACATCATTTGTGAAAATTGCAACTGTCTAGCTATCGCCGTTCTTGAGATACAGCTTGGCGACAGACGGACGGACAGACAGACAGCGAAGTCTTAGTAATAGGGTCCCGTTTTGACCCTTCGGGTACGGAACAAAAAATATCATGAGTGTCAAAAATAGTGTTTTTTCTTGATATGTGTGTGTATATATTGTTTTACAAGTGCAATATACTATGATAAATAGAGACATTTTAAGTTTGAAAAATCAGTTGTTCTGTGTAAAACGAGAATAGTAGGCACCTCAACGCTTCGCTTACGAGGCGTACAATAATATAATAATCAATAACATATGATACAAGTATTTCACCATAGCTTATGCTGTGTTCGCTGTCGATTTAGCAGCTAGTGTGCTTCAGCGATCTGTCCAGGATCGAATCTTCTAAAGAAGTTTCCTTTAGCACGCCTCATCAGCGAAGCGTTAAGGTGGGTTCTACTCCCGCTTTACACAGAACAACTGATTTTTCAAACTTAAAATGTCTCTATTTATCATATATTGCACTTGTAAAATAATATCTACACACACATATAAAGAACAAACATTATTTTTAACACTCATGATATTTTTGATGCCATTATTTTTATTTATACTAGTTAAAAAACTGTTTGAAAAAGGTCTGGCTTGGACGTCCGTGAGTTGTAGGTAATGTATGTTAACACGATAACGACCAAAATACTTTACTAATCGAGTCTTTTTTTTTTCGTTTGTTAGTATCGGGCCCGACCGTGTTGGTACCACCATCTCCCGTGTGACCGGCCATGAAGCACATCGTTGCGTTTTGGCTGTAGCAGGAGATATAGAGAGCCGTTTATTCTTTAATTTCATATTGGTAAAATGAAATGGTGAGCAGCGGCTTGACAATAATCTTTGTATAGTTGAGTCCATGAGCAACTGTTACCATTTACCATCAGATGGGCCGTGACTCGACTGCCACTACATGCAATAAAAAAATACTTTGGAAAATCTAAAACTGCACGCCTCATAATCTTCATTTTTCACAATAAAATTGATTATTTGATAAGTAACTAATAATGTATTGGTCTTACTAAGTAGTTTTCAATAAATCACATAGATAGCGCTAATTTCAAAAAGTACTAATGTGGGTTTTATATCTTATACGCCATCTAGCGCTAATTTTAAGAAGTGCTTCTATATTGGTCTACCTCTCAGTTCCGGGCCACGCAAAAAAAGGGCCCCCCGGTTGCTAAAAATATTCCCGCATAAAATTTTGTTAGAGGTCCATGTCTTTTTAAATTTTATTAGTCCGTATTCTATAGTTAAAATTACTTCGGCTAATATAAACTGTATCCTTGTAAAAACAAGTTGTAAAATCGCTTGCGCCCGGCCGTCAAAATGTACCGAAACTTCATTATGTCAAGGTTGACATTTCAGTGTAGTAAAAATTGTGGAATGTAAAATATGTTTTTTTTCGTGTTTTATAACGTTGGTGTGTTATTATTTACGTGTGTTTAGTGTTTTTAATTATTGTTATGAATAAAATAGTTATTATACTTGGCAAATATCATCAGTTCGTCAAGCAAAGGTAAGAACTTTCTTTTAACAAAAAACAATGTACCGGCCGGGCGAACGGCGTTCTGTTAACGATAGTAAAACCACCGGTGGCTATGCGTACGTAAAAAGGTAGTTCTCATGAAAGGCACTAGTTTTAGTGTCGTGTCGAGCGTAAATATTCAGTATTTTTTGTTTATTTTATAACAATTAAACCACATCGAATCAGACCGTGAAAAGTAATAGGGCTCTATTCCTAATCATAATAATTCGTAAACGAAAAAAAAGACTCGATTAGTAAAGTATTTTGGTCGTTATCGTGTTAACATACATTACCTACAACTCACGAACGTCCAAGCCAGACTTTTTTCAAACAGTTTTAGTTTAAATAACAAAAATGCCATCAAAAATATCATGAGTGTTAAAAATAGTGTTTGTTCTTTATATGTGTGTGTAGATATTATTTTACAAGTGCAATATATGATAAATAGAGACAATTTAAGTTTAAAAAATCAGTTGTTCTGTGTAAAACGGGAGTAGTACCCACCTCAACGCTTCGCTTATGAGGCGTGCTAAAGGAGTTCACAGAGCTGTAGTAATTAATTATTAACAAAACCATCTACAAGTACACAGAGCTACTCTGTAAATAACCACCCAATTTTTCACAAAGCAGCCGTTGTAGGTACGAAGAGAATAATCCAGAAAGACGATCGAAAATACGATTGCTTGCGTGGAAGGATACAGCATTTTCTGGTATGAAGTATGATTCTGGGTTATTTTACGAAACGTAGAGAGATCAAATACAATTGAGGTGGAGATTGAGAGTCGTCGCTTATAGTCTGTGATATCAGTGGATAATCCACTCTTTGAACCGGAGTAACCCTCGATATTTTCCACAAGTCAGTATAGGAACAAAGCTGAAGGGAAAGATTATATATAGTAGTGGTACCTCAAGAGCAGATAGACAATCTTTTACCAAGTAAGTTGGTATGTTATCTGGGCCGCAAGCAGATGACGTTTTAAGATGCCGCACTGCACGTCTCTGCTCTCTCATATCAGCTCAGTCAGGTTCTGTCATTTATTTATTCCGAGGTGTATTGACGGGCGTCGCAAGAGCGGGCGAGGGGCGGACATCTCCTGCCCAGCGAGGTGGCCAGGCAGCAGGGCGACGCCCGCCGAGCTGCCATGGCCAGTTGGAGGGCGTGGCTGGAGACGCCCCAGGCCGGTCTCTGGACCGTAGAGGCGCTCCAGCCTGTGCTGGAAGAATGGGCAGGGCGACAACACAGAGTCCTTACCTTCCGACTGGTGCAGGTGCTGTCGCGGCACGGTTGCTTCGGCAGATATCTGCACATAGTCGCAAGGAGGGAAGTGACTTCGGGCTGTCACCATTGCGGCTGCGACGAGGACACGGTACGGCACACGCTCGAGTCGTGCCCGGCCGGTCGTGTTAGGCCGAGCAGAGCCGTGAACTCGTCGCGGCAATAGGGGGGGACCTTTCGCTTCCGAGCGTCGTCAGAGCGATGCTCGGCAGCAACAGGAATTGGGCCGCGGTCGCTGCCTTCTGCGAGGAGGTTATCTCGCGGAAGGAAGCGGCGGAGAGGGCCAGGGAGGAGGATCCTTCCACTGACCTAAACCGCCGCCAGCGACTGGGGCGGCGCAGGCGCGAGTACTTGCGCCTCATGCCGCCCTAGCTGAGGCCGCGGGTGGATGGACCGCATACGTCCGCCACCCGCAAGGCCTCCCGCGAAGTTGAGGAGTAGAGGATACCCGAAAGGGTAAGCCGCTGGCGGGTCACTGAAGTAATCCACACAGTACCAGTGGTCCGTCAACACAGGCGGAGAGACCGCACACGGCGGGTTTCTTTAGTGGGTGAAGGCCCCACACTACCCTGTTCGTTGCCCCGTACGACGGGGTGTGCATTTTTTCCCGCCTAACCAAAAAAATAAAGGTTCTGTCATTTAATTTATCTATTTAGCTACTTAGGCAAGGTTGATTTAAAAAGAATATTAAGTACCTAAACGTTACATAACGTTTGTAATTTTCTTTTGTTGATTATAATTTTTTTTAGTAAGTAATTATTGTAGGGCGAACTACGAGTAAGATAATTTGAGTTGAGTTGAATTTGAATTGAGATCTCAACTGTCTTTGCAAAAATAAAAATATACATACCTATACCTACCTACTTACTTGATTCCCAATTCCACTGCGTACGAAGTGGTGGACAAAAGTTAGTATAATATTATGTTACAGAGACCAAATCAATGAATGGGGTGTAAGAGTACATGTTGTAGGTCGACTGTCACTTTTGCCTGAAGATTTGAAAGCACTTGTATCAAAGGCCATGCTAGCTACAAGGAACAACAATAAATTGCGACTCAACATTGCTTATGCTTATACAGGTAACATACATTATTATTTATTATTAATGATCACCAATATGTTGATACCACATTATTGGATTGTAAATCTCTACTGACCAGCTCCAGCAATCCTAGCAGATTGCAGACTAATTTAGTAAACAACATATTTTTAGCTTAGAGCTTTACATAAGCTTTTTTATAAACTAGGTATTGTTTCTATTAGACTTAGAAGAATACAAGTATCCCCACCCCATTCTATCAAGCAAGTGTAGTATGAGGCGACTAAGGGAAGTAAGAAGTAATCACTCCTTGTATTACTGGTGGTAGGTTTGGGTACCAAGTGGGAGTACTCACTTCTTTGAAGCTTAAACGTGTCATTACCACCGTCCACCGCATGACGCTCCGTGAAACACCTCGAGTGTGTTTAGGTAGGTGTAGCAGGAGATAGACGTCCATTCCCATCTGAGAAACTTAAAGATGTGTAGCAGCCTGGCTGTATTCTTAATACCATCGAGTCCATGAGCGGCGACCACTTGCATCAGGCAGGCCGTGCCTCATCAGCAGAGCAATAAGTGTGGCTCGTGGCTCAGAGCAATATGTTATTATCAAAAATGAGGAAAGTTAACGGAATAACTAATTTGTGAATCACACAAAGAGTAATCCTGTGAGGGAATTGAACCCTCAACACTCGGGCGGGAGGTCGGTATTTATTCCCCTGCGCTATCATGTTAATCACTATCTATTATCTTTTTTATCAGGTAGAGATGAAATAAGTCGTGCTGCATCATATATCGTTGATGGCGTGAAGAACAATGATATATCATCACAGAACATTGATGAAGAACTTTTATCACAATCATTAGAAGTTGGGGAGGTTGAACTTCTTGTTAGAACTTCGGGAGAAGTGAGGCTGTCAGATTTCTTGTTAGGGCAGGTGAGAGTATTAAAATTATATACGCTTATTGCGAGACATATTAAAATTGCGTAATAATAGCCGCAATGGTACTACCATTGCGGCTATTATTACTTTGACACGGTCACTAAAAAAATGGATGCCGGTTACAAATGCATAGCTGTATTTCTTGATATTTATTTATTTATTTTTCGGAGGACCAACAGCTTATAACAGTATGAAATACACAATTATTGTAAGAAACCTAAAGCCAATAATAGGTCTTCGCTAATAAGTAGCACATTAAATAATTAAAAGACTTGGCGCAGGAGCCACACTATAACAGAAAATTATCGAGAAAAAAAGATAACAAAAGAAAAAGAATTATACAAACTTATCGAAATAATTTTTTTGACCACCCACATACTTAATATTTTATTGCAACCCACATACTTAATATTCGTTTAGAAACACAATTAAAAATATCTACTTTAAGTCTTATGCTTACAATGTATGAGATTTTAGGCTAGTATAATAAAATAAAATTAGTATAATAGTCCTCTTTAAGTTTTAAAATTTTTGTTTATATTTAGTGCTTAAAAATTCTACCACAAACTACCAATTAAAATTTTAAGTACCTAATCAAAAACTACCAGTAAGAAGACAATATTGATTATCAGTTTATATTATTAAATATATTGATTTTAATAGAAGCTAAGACTAAAAAGCTGCCACCGGATCGGAACGCGGCCTGACAGAGAAAAATCCGGCCAGAAAACTCAGTAGGCAACAACAGTTCTCTGGATTATTAAATTTATGCGGAAATACTAACTAATCACTACTGTGGGTTTTATCCACACAATAAGTGCTAACTGTGTCTTGCAATCTTGTGGTGTGCCTTCTTGTTTGGTGAGGCTTATCACAGGATTCCAGCTTGATGGTAAGACCCAGCCGTCTTCTCTATTGAAATTGGGATGTTTCTTAATTTCAATAGCCTCACGTATCATTCTAGGACGATATCGATGTTCTTTTGCGAGGATTTGAGGTCTGTCAAACCTGATGTAATGGCGGGTGTGGTCCTGTGTGTGCTCACAAATTGCAGACTTTGTACAGCGACGGTGCTTCACATCAGCTATGTGTTCTTTGATCCGAGTTCTTATAGATCTCTTTGTTTGCCCAATGTAGGAGAGACCACAATCACAATCCAGCATCCTGTAAGGGTATATGGCACTTGACTGGTGGTAAAAATTGACTAATTCTTTTGAGTGGCTTATAGATTTTAATTAAAGCTTTCTTGAGAATGTAGCCAATCTTGTCAGTGACTTCCTTAACATAGGGCAGGACTGCAGGGAGGCGCTCAACTGTGGGGCTTCACTCGGTTTCTGTGACGGCGGCGGGAAACCTGCAGCTTATTAGCATGTAAAACTTTCTTTACATGCTGCAACTCCCCAGCCACCTGGCTAGTACACCTGTACTTCATCACAAATTCCTTGTGCTCTCTGAAACAAAGATTTAGACACGGTAGCCAACTGTGAAGGATGGTGGTGAGACTCTCCATTCAGGTACTTATCAGTATGGGTTTTCTTTCGATACACTGTATGCCTCAAGGTGTTGTTGGGGTTACGGATTACTATAACATCTAAGAAAGCTAAAGAGTTATCTGACTCCAGTTCCATAGTGAATTGAATTTTAGGATTGATGGAGTTCAGATGGTTAAGAAATACGGTTATTTTATCAGATGGTAATATAGTGAAAGTATCATCTACATACCGCTTGTAAAAACGTGGGACCACAGGTGAGGTTCCTTGTAGACTTTCCTAATGACGGAACGGTATTCCAACGTATAATTAGTAGAAATAGTTCCCCTATACGTTGCTCATGAAATCACCATGGTTAGTGAGACAAAACATTGTGTCAGCCTGCTGGATTATAGCGGTGGGCAATGAATTATAGCGGTGGGAAATGATTAGTGACTGAAGCAACATAATCCTTCATTCAATTATTCATGTAATCACAATAATCAACAATTGATATGTGTAACGTAACATACGTAGTATAATATAAACTTAAAACGATAGTGTATTTTTTTATTATTTGCCTCAGTTGTTTAAAACTTGTCGGCAACGATTTTTCATTGAATTTATCAGATTGTTTATCTGATCCTGTAGCAATCGCTCCCAATGCAATTTTAACAAGTTCTTTCAGTTGTTAGGTTGTCGACACTCCATCCAGGTTCTCTAGAAGACGTCTCTGTACCATGTCTTAGGCGTGCTCAATGCGATTGAGGTCTGGCGATTTAGCAGGCCACAGCAATACCATGGATGATCTCAAGTACTCTCTGGTTCTTCGAGCTGTGTGTGAACGTGCATTGTCATGCATCAGCGTAAAATCTGAGTCTAGACTTTGTGCAAATGGGTGAACATAAGGCCCGAGGACATCTTCAATGTTCAGCATTCATCAGCATTCAGCATTCATATTGCCGTCCAGCATTCAGCGTTCATATTGCCGTCTACATAAACGAGGTTAGCGTCTGTTCTTCATAATACCCGGCCATACAATCTCTGTGGAGCCACTGTAAGGATGTTCATCCTTACAGTCCGTTCATGGAAATGCTGAGCGGCTGAGATGCGTCCGAACGTTCGAGTTCGAATAAAAAAATACACTATCGTTTTAAGTTTATATTATACTACGTATGTTACGTTACACATATCTATTGTTGATTATTGTGATTACATGAATAATTGAATGAAGGATTATGTTGCTTCAGTCACTAATGCATCAAATAATGCTTTGGTTAGGTATTATTTATAAAAGAAATATAAATATATTATATAGTTGAGTTAAATCCTTCGAGTGATATATATAAATATACAAAAAGAACCAAAAAAAAATTTTACTAAACCTTATAAAATAGTAAAAATTGTTCGAAAGTTGTAAACCAAACATGTTGCTTAGACTTTTTGATGCGTGTATAAGGAGACCTATGCCTCTTTTTTAAGGCGGAAAAATATGTTCCTAATCGCACACCCCGTCATTCGGGGCAACGAACAGGGTAGTGTGGGGCCCTCACCCACTAATGAAACCCGCCGTGTGCCGTCTCTCCGCCTTTATTGGCGGGCCACTGGAACTGTGTTACATTCCTTCAGTGGTGGTATAAGGAGACCTAGACCTAGACTTCTATTTTGGAATAATAATTTGCGATCCGCATCCGCACAAAAAAAGAAAATAACTGGAACTACAACCACGCGGGCGAAGTCGCGAGTAGCATCTATTTATGAAATAAAGCTACGTTTACGGGATCCATTAAGTTCGATTGATTTACTACTATCCCGATATTCTGAATACTTTACAGCATTCATGCTCACGAGTGGACACACACCCGTAAGGCTTAGCGTATGTTGAGACGCAGATGAGGCAGATCCACGCAGCGCAGAGCAGAGCAGATTTACAAAATCTGCTCTGAACTTGATACTTTGAACGTTTTTAACTCCTGCGTACGTTGCTGCGCAGGCACGTGCAACGCTGTCCTACGCTGCGTCTCTGCATACGCTTAGCCTAAACCTTGCGTCTTTTACCGCACCCCGCAAATGTTTTCGTAATCGATCTGGAAACAAATGATTGATTTCCAGAGGTATAATAAATATGTCACTTTGTGGCACTTTCATTATCTCTATGCAAAAATGGCTATCCCACAGAAACCATCCATTTTCCGGGAAAAAAGTTATACTATTAGCTATGTTTTCACCTTTTCTGATCTTCTCTTTCTTCTATATGTATGCAAAAATTTCATGATCGATTCAGTAGTTACGACGTGAAAGCGTAACAAACAAGCAAACAACCATACTTTCGAATTTGTATTTTGGATTAAAAGTATACTCTAACTAGTATTTTTTTTTTCAGATATCCAATGCAGTACTCTACTTCACAGATGTTTTATGGCCAGAGTTTACAGTTTGGAATCTTCTAGTGGCTATCATTCACTTTCAAAGGTTTGCTCTCCCGCCAAAGGAAGAAAAAGAAATAAGCGATTCAAAACAAACATTCTTGAATAAACTGGAAAACCGAAGGTGGCAACAACTGGAAAATATCGTTAGTCGTTTAAAGTGATTGTAAATATACTGGATAAATAAAAAAAAATATATATAGGTGGTAAAACCAGAACATATTAATAACTATGTGTATTTACTGTTATTAAATAGATTGTTGGTATAGTATTGCATTTTATAATCATAGAACATAAGATTCATTTTCCTTTAATAGTGTATTTGGAATAGGTTTTTGTGGGGTCATAAGGTTCCCATCTTGAAGCCGGGAAGATATGCTTATTTCTTTCATACCTGGACCTGGAAAAATAAGCGCAATTGCGATGAGTTTATTAATTAAAATTAAGTCTATCGATTTATTTTTTTTGTGCCGTGTGGGGCCGGCTTGAGAATCGTCCCACCCCTCTCTACCCACGGGAGTCGTAAGAGCCGACTGAGGGAATACCGGGGGAGTGGGCAGCAGCACTCCCTCGAGTATTAACAACATCCACTGCGATCGCCAACTCGCCTGCCAAGCGCGGCGATTACGGCATTAGGTATCCCCCATGACGGGACCGCTCGTTGTGGCGTTCTCTTGGGGAGGCCTATGTCCAGCAGTAGACGTTGAAAGGCTGATGGATGGATGGATGGACGATTTATTTCACATACATTTGCCGGGATAAAACGTATACACCAGGTTTTTAGTCTAATCAAAAGCTATAACAAAAAAGTCGTAATTTGGTTAATAAACTGACAAAAATTCTTAACTGTTTTTGGTTCAGAAGCATCCATATAACCTAAGGCTCGAATTCATGCATCCTGGCCGCAGGTAGGAGTCGCAAGAGTCATTTTTTGATTTATATGAAGTGGCCGGGGTGCTTCCGTTCTCCACACATTCTCTAGTGTTCCTTTGTTTTTTTTTTTGTTAAGGCGGGAAAAAATGTTCCGAACCGCACACCCCGTCGTTCGGGGCAACGAACAGGGTAGTGTGGGGCCCTCACCCACTAAAGAAACCCGCCGTGTGCCGCCTCTCCGCCTTTATTGGCGGGCCACCGGAACTATATTACATTCCTTCAGTGGTAGACTAAATAGTAAATACATCCTAGTGGTAGTAGTCTGTGTTTAGTGTTTATGGTAACTTTACGACAGAGCGCCTCGTCCCATTGAGCTCTAAACAGGGGGAGAGGAAATAACTAGAAATTTACCGAGCCTAGTCTTTGAACTCCAAAAATGGCGGAATTTCCGCTTTCCGCGCTTATCAACCCTAGGCCTTTACATAAGTTAGTAGGTATTTCAAAGTGTCTAAGATCTTTACCTGTCTGGGCACTGAATCCACAATTCCTTCATACTTATCCAGGCTTAGGACTGACTACATTAAAAAAAAGTAATACCTACATGAACATACACGGTATTAAAGAAATGCTCCCGAAAACTTTTGATGGTGATAGTACTACTGTACAAATATAA
The DNA here is from genome assembly GCA_948253155.1 of Leucoma salicis. Taxonomy (NCBI): domain Eukaryota; kingdom Metazoa; phylum Arthropoda; class Insecta; order Lepidoptera; family Erebidae; genus Leucoma; species Leucoma salicis. The sequence continues at coordinate 22,935,348 of OX411807.1, forward strand.
TTAATAATACAATTAATAAATACAATTAATAAGAACTTTAATGATAAGTTCAACAGCTTACAAATAAAACATGATCTTCTAGAGAAAAAAATACAGGAACAAAACATAAAAATAAACAATTTAGAAAGACATATCAGACGCAAAAACTTGGTCATATTTGGAGTGGAAGAAGAGGAATCATCTTATCAAGCTTTGGAAAACACCATACTAAACCTACTTAATACTTACTGTAATGTTAACAGCAGTGTACAGCTTAAATAATATTGATTCCGTTCGAAGAGTAGGAAGAAAAGGAGAAAAAGCCAGACCAGTCAATACAAGATAAGTTAAGAATTCAGAAACATAAGAAAACTTTATACAACACTCCTTAGTATATAAAAGAGGACTTCCCGTTGGAAGTTTTAGTAAAACGCAAAGAGCTACAAATACAACTAAAAAAAGAGAAAGCGTTAGGCAAAACGGCTTTCATAAAATATGACAAATTGATTGTTCATGATAGCGACCAGCTCCATATGGATAATCGTACTAATAAAAGAAACCTGTCTGAATCCCCTGAGACATCAAACCACAATATACAAACAAAAAATAAAGAAAATAAAAACAACCACCAAAGAAAAATAAATCCATTAATATGAAAGATTTTATTCTTCATAAACCAAAATTACTACACACACTTAGACAACCCTCAAGAACTACCAAAGAAGGCAGAGCCTAATATTATATAGCAATCGCAAATGGACACCCCTCCCAATTATCTCCCAGTACAGCCGGTCACTGCGGGAGAGTTCGACCACAACCCTCCAAAGAAAAATAAAAACAGGAAGAAAGATTTTTACATTTGCTCCCTCAATGTTAGGACTCTATCTACACCTATGACTTTCCTGGAATTGAAGGCAGCCTTACAACATGTAAATTGTGACGTGCTGGGAATTTGCAAAGTTCGACGCTTCGGAGAAAAAATTATTGAAGAGGAAGATTATATCATGTATTATATAGGCCAAACTAAAGGCATGTATGGTAGGCTTTCTTGTGAAAAAAGAACACAAAGGAAAAATTGAAAATTTTACAGGTATCTCAGAGAGAGTATGCATGCTGGAAATATATCTGTCAAACAAGCTCTTTACTATATTAGCCTATTCACCAACAGAGAACTTCTCTAAATGAAATTAATAACTTCTATAAGGATCTAACAAAAGCCCACCAAATGACTACTAATAAAAATATAATTGCAATGGGAGACTTCAATGCTCAAATTGGAATAACAAGGGCACACGAGAACAAGGCTGTAGGAAGGTATGGCTGTGGAAAGAGAAGTAAGTACGCGAGGTGATAGATTGATGCAATATGCCTATGAATACAATTTAAAAATACTAACTACTATGTATAAAATAAAGAAGAAAAATAGATGGACATGGCTTTCACCAGACAAAAATACAAAAAAAAGAATTAAACTATATAATGACAAAAACACCATATTTATTTACAAACTACGAAGTGCTGACTTCTTTTAATTTCAGATCAGATCATAGGCCAATCAGGGCTACTTTAAATTTATTACCAACAAAAACCAGTAGACGACTTTATAGCAAGACATCAGCCAACTTAAAAACATTAGAGGAGCGAGAAACTTATCTGTCACATCGAAATAATCATATACCAGATTTATTCGACAGATATGATGACACAGCAAACGAATATTGTCAAAAAATCGAATGTATCATAACGTAGAGCTCAAAAAATTCAAAAAAGAAGAGAAAAAAAATATCTTAAACGCCAAAGCCATGGAGCTTATCTGAAATAGAAGTTTATTGCAAAGAAAATCTGGATTGACTAAAAATGAAAAAGAAGTTTTGAAAAGACTCTACAAGGAAACAAATAAAGAAATAAAAAGTGCTATGAAACTTATAAGATAGATACTCTTTGAAGACATTTATAAACATCAGGAAGTGCTAAAAAAGCACTCAAAAAGTTAGACAGCTCGAAAGTATGGATCCCAGCTCACAGATCTGGCACATATATGAGCAAATCACGTAGAGATATTATCAACATTGCTACAGATTTTTATACAAAGTTATATAGCCCGCTCAATTTAACCCAAGTGACGCCGACTAACTACTGCACAAATACCACTGACTGCATACAAATGTTTAACAAAGAGGAAATTTGGAAAGCTATACAAAAGCTAAAACTAGAAAAATGTCCAGGTCCTGATGGTATTACGAATGAATATATAAAATATGCAGATAGGTTGCTGTTAGCCCCACTTACAAATCTTTTCAACTAAATTCTGATTGAAGAACAGGTACCAAGGAATTGGACAAAATCAGAGATAATACAAAAAAGGCGATCCCACTGATATCAGTACCTATAGACCTATAAGTCTTCTACCATCTCTCTATAAACTGTTTGCATCATGTATATTAAATAGAATATCTTCCGAAATCGAGTCGCATCAAACATGTGAACAAGCTGGTTTCAGGAAAGGTTTCAGTACAACAGATCATATCCATGTAATAGAGCAAACAATAGAAAAATATATAGAGTTTCGCAGGCCACTCTATTTGGCTTTTATTGACTACAAAAAAGCTTTCGACTCTATATCTCATACTGGCATCTGGGAAGCGTTAATGAGTCAAAATATACCTGTAAAATATATAAATATACTTAAAAATATTTACACTAACAGCACAAGTAGAGTTAAACTGGAAAAAGCAGGGGATAGTATAAAAATAAGTAGAGGTCTGAGGCAAGGCGATCCCGTATCACCTAAGCTGCTTATAGCTGTTCTACAAAACGTAATGAAAGATTTACCTTGGTCCCTGCAAGGAATAAATGTGAATGGTAAATACTTAAGTAACTTGAGGTTCGCAGATGATATTGTCTTGCTGTCTGAGACTCCTGAAAAACTAAATATTATGATAAGTGAACTAGAGGTGGCAAGCAAACTTGTGGGGTTAGAGATGAACCTCGATAAGACAAAGATCATGACTAATAGCAAGAAAATACCAATCCTAACAAATAAAAAAATGGGTGCGTGTACTTATGTACGCGCGTGAGAAGTTATACTTCTTTGGCATCAATTTAATATAAATATTTCAAATATATATATTTAATATAAATTTATATAATATATAATTTATATATATATATATATATATATATATATATTTATTAAAAACCAAATTTAGAGAATAATAAATATATGACATAATTTGTACTAAATATTATAAGATTCTTAATTTTAAATGTTTATTATTGATTATTTAATATTTTAAAAATAAATTTAATAATAAATTCAAAAATTGAATTTAAGGTTGGTCATTTTTTAAATATTTTTATTGATTTCTTAATTTAATATTCACTTTTCGTTTTTATCAAAAAGTTGCATCAAAATTAGTTCAGTGGTTTTTGTTTGATGCGCGAACAAACAAACAGACAAAAATTCAAAAAAATATTGGTTTGTGTTTAGACACGCCTATATAGCCTATTACAGTCATTTTTTCTCAAATATCTTGTAGAATATAGATTATTATAACTTAGAATTAATAAAAAATGTATAACAGCGCCATCTTACCGTATTGCTTATAACTACCACACAATAGTGGCTACACGATTATTCGTAGTACTAATTATTTCCTGTATATCGTTTTCATGTTGATAAGATTATTAATTCTTATAACCTATACATAAAGTAGATAATAATTAGTCAGCTGTTATCTGTTATAGTAGCAATAGTTATTATTTATTAGTGATTGTTGTTGTAGTGAGAATATAATATTTGTAACATCAAAGATCACTGTAGTTATTTGGGTGATTTTAAAAAGTTCTGTAAGTGCCTACCAGGGCCATGTCACTCCCTAAGAGCTTGTTTTTATTTAAAATCGTGCTCTCTAGTGGGCGGAAGAGACACTAATAATTATTAGTGGGACTCGAATGTTGTTAGAAGAAAATATTTAGATGATAAAATTGAATAACAGATGGCGCTGTAATAAATATCAGTGCAATTCTATACAAAATGTACTATAACCTGAATCGCACAATATTTTTTTTTTGTAAATAAAGTATATATGCAAATATAATTGTACTTTAAATGTACTTGCTTAGGCAGTACATATACTAATAGCTTTTTTTTCGAGACTTAATGAGCGGTTAAGCAGACAACTTCATACTGTTAATTTTGTGTCACAGATGCGCGCGCATCTTAAAATTTCACTCTCATAATTTTTTCATAACGCGCCTAAAGAAGTATAACTTCAATAACCCACTTGAGTATGTACAAGAATATGTCTATCTAGGTAAACAGATTTCATTCAAACCACAAAGAAATATGGAAGAAATAAATCGAAGAACGGCAATAACATGGAAAAAATTCTGGGCTCACAAAGAGATATTAAAATCACAGTTGCCTATAAAAATAAAGAAATTAATCATGGATGCAACTATTCTGCCTTGTCTTACCTATGCCTGTCAGACGTGGATATTTGACAAAAAAGCTACAACCAAACTTCAAACCGCCCAGAGAGCAATGGAAAGAAGCTGCTTGGGTATCAGTTTAAGAGACAGAATGAAAAACACTGACATACGTAATAAAACCAAGGTAACTCTGACGCTTTATTTTCTGCGCGGAGACTGAAGTGGAAATGGGCAGGCCATGTAGCGCGATATACAGATGGCAGATGGACTTTAACTCTAACAACATGGCTGGGCCCACATGGTACTAGAAGCAGAGGCAGGCCAGCCACCAGGTGGAGTGACGTAATTGTGGAAATGGCTGGTAAGACTTGGAAAAATCTTGCAAAGAATAGACAAATTTGGGAAACTTTGGAGGAGGCTTTTACCCGTGAGGAGTCCATACACAAGTAACAATACAAATACAATTGACGGATATTATTATAATATGACATGGATGTATGTAATGAATTTATTGTAATTAAATGTTTTTTATATTTTTTAACTTGACATACAGATGCATGTTATAAATTTAAATTATTTCTTTATTAAATTAATTGCCTTACTATATATTCACTTTGGAAAAGAAAAATTATTGACGAAAAAAAATATATATTAATTTTGTATCAACCAATTTAGTGTATGGAATGAAATAAAGCTTTATTATTATTATTATTCCTTTATTTACAATTATTTTTCCTCTTAATACATTTTTAAATATAAATGTTCAGGCCCAGCCTTAAGTTTATTGTAATGCCTGCACTTAATGTAGGAAATATTTAGTTGCTGATTGCTATGGCGATCCTATCAGGCGCTTTTACATTTTACTGTAATTAAGTATGTGTTAATTGTTTTTGCATTGCAGCGCCCCCACCTTTTTTTCTTTCACTTACATCTTGACTGTTGGTCACTACCGTCTTGTAATATCATTCTCTGCTTAAATTAAATAAGTAACATATAAAGTCAACGCTGGAGTTTGATTTCATACTCCCTTATGTTCTACTGAACATAATTTGGTGGCCCATGAGGGGAAACCTAAACGAAGATACAATAACAAGAATTTTCGAGATTCCCCGTACCGAGTTGGCGAAGGACTTGAAAAGTTCGAGAAGAGTTGCGGATATACAAGGCTCAAGGAGTCCAGCTTATCTAGACAAGGGCTATTGGTCTAGTGGATCAGCTAAAGATCACACCAGGAGCTTCGGTCTACCAAAAGATAAGTGCCCCTTCCTTTATTCTTCCTACCTTTGCCTTACTAAAATACCAGTCTATATAGCCTTACTTGAGCTAAACAAGTGTTTTAAAGCTTGACTATAAGTTTAATATCCCTTTGTAATAGAAAGTAGCATTCTATAGTTTTTCAAAGGTACCTACACTTACACGTGGTGGTCAAATATATCGCGAAGTATAAAGTGTTTGTAAAGTATTTAAATTAATAATTTCGATCTCAAATCCGCTAAACCACGCCGCTTGCTAAGTGCCTTTTCGAGGCGTTGTCGGTGGCCTAATAGTTGCCTGCGCGCGAGTGCGAGCTAGGATTTACGTCATCAATTGTTCGTTCATTTGAGCAGCGCACGGCTGCTATCTGGTGTTCAGCGGAGCAACTGGCGAAACATCGTGCCGAGGAGCGTGAGATTTATAATAATTAAGTATTACACAGATATAAAAAAAAAATATGATGTCTTCTTCTAAAGATGTTGGCAGTGCCTCAGTTCTGGAGGAGCTATACCGAAAGCGTAGCTCTGTTAAGGGTCAGGTCACTAAATTTCGAAACTATTTACTAAGTCAAGTACAAAAAACAGACTTTACTTCCATAGAGTTAACAGAATTACAATTAAAAATTAAAAAGATTGAGACATTATCGACACGATTTGACAGCTTGCAGGAAGAGATAGAGGTCCTGAACCACATAAATTTAACTGAAGAATTAGAACAACGAGAGAACATTGAGCACGAGTTCATTTTGAATATCGCAACTGCTAAAAACATGATTGATAAATTTCAACAGATAGAGAATGAACAAAGACGGGATTCAATTTATGTGCCTCAGTGTTCTCACGATTCTAAGGAGGTGGGTGTTAAATTGCCTCTAATTAATATCTCCAAATTTGATGGTTCATATTTCCGCTGGCTTGAGTTTCACGACACATATAAAAATCTAATTCACGATAATGCAAAGTTACCCCCAATTCAAAAATATCACTACTTAGTCTCATACTTAGAAGGAGAGGCTGCTCGAATTGTTTCTAATTTAGAAGTGTCATCAGATACATATGAAGAGGCCTGGAATTTAATTTGCAACCGGTATAATAACAAAAGATTGCTTACTGATCACCATTTAAACGCCTTGTTTAGCATTCAACCGGCTGCAAATGAAACAGAGAGATCTCTTCGTTATCTAGTAGACACAGTAACAAAAAATTTACGCGCCTTACGCAGTCTTGGTCAACCAATCGACAATTGGGACACTTTAATTGTTTTCATGATGTCATCTAAATTAGATAATGAAACTTTAGCTAAGTGGGAGGAATTTAGAAATACGTTAGAAGAGTACCCTACGCTAAATGATTTTTTCAAATTGCTCACCGACCGCGCGGACGTTTTGGAAGCACTTAATCGCAATAAAATTAATAATAACAGAAATCTATCTTCATTTTCTCGCGGCTCAGAACAATCTAAGGTAAATAAAAATAGTCAAAGGAATAGCCTACATAATAATAATAAAATATATAAAAATAATCAAGAAAAATCAAATCAAACTAAATCATTTACGAGTATGAATGAAAAACAAAAATTCTCTTGCATTTGCGTCATTTGTGGCAAGAATCACAGAATATATGATTGTACCATTTTTAAAAATAAAGGTATGAAAGAGCGTTTAGAAGACGTTAAGTTATATAAGTTATGTTCTAATTGCTTACGACAAGGTCACCCTGAGCGCGAATGTCGCATGGGTCCCTGTCGCATTTGTAGTGGTAAACACAACTCGTTATTACATAACGCGGAGCAGCCGTTGGTAAACCACGCCTCTGCTGAATGTACGAGTACATCCGATATAACTACCGTGAATTATTTTGGACAAAGTTGTTTGGAAGTACTCTTGTCCACCGCGCTGATCGAAATAGTAAATCCTAAAACTAAAGAAACACAAAGAGTCCGCGCACTCTTAGATTGCGGTAGCCAATCTACCTTTATAACCAAAAAACTACAACAAAAACTATCACTCAATTCATGTCCCATCGACGCGCTAAAGGTCATTGGGATTGGCAATAATTGTTCGGATAGGGTAGTTGAAAAAAGTGATGTTCAAATAAAGTCATTACATACGCCATATAGTGTACAATTATCATGTTTCGTGTTAAACGAGTTAACAAGTAATCTGCCGAGAACTAAAATAAACGTAAATAGACTAAATATTCCTAAAAATATACAATTAGCTGACCCAACATTTCACCAGCCGGCTTCCATAGACCTATTGGTAGGCGCCGACGTTTTTTGGGATATCCTAGGCAACGAGCAGAAATGCCTTGGCCCTAACGCTCCCAAGTTACGGAGTTCAAAGCTTGGGTGGCTAATTTCCGGTCAGTTCAATACTCAAGATACTTGTAATTATCATATTCGGTGCAATCACGCCGCTATGATAGATAATAAATCATCAGAAGAAATAGATTCTGCTTTGCAAAGGTTCTGGCAATTAGAAGATATCCCTAATAAAATCAATTTAAGCGCAAATTATAAATTATGCGAAAAACACTTTTTAGAAAACACTACTAGGTTAGAAGATGGTCGTTTTTGTGTGAAATTACCGTTAATTGAGTCCCCGGATCGCTTAGGTGATTCATACGGTCTAGCCAAGAGACGGCTATTTAATCTCGAGAAACGTTTTAGACGAAATAACGAATTAAGGTTAGAATATCGAAATTTCATAGTGGAATATGCTAGACTAGGACATTTATCGGAGTCCGCTGTGATAAAACCATATCCATCTTATTTTTTTTGTCACCACCCGGTACTAAAGCAGGAAAGCGAGTCAACCAAATTGCGGGTTGTATTTAGTGGCTCGGAACGATCATCGTCTGGCTATTCATTAAATGACCTTCTAATGGTCGGGCCGAATATTCAAGACTCGCTATTCGCCATACTCATTAGAGCACGTCAGTACAAATATCTTTTAACGGGCGATATCGAAAAAATGTACAGACAGGTTCAGGTTTCTGAGAGTGATCGAGATTTGCAACTTATTGTATGGAGGGATAGTGAGTTCGAGCCTTTGAAAACGTTACGACTAAACACATTAACGTATGGAACCGCGAGCGCAAGTTATCTAAGCACGCGCTGTCTAAAACAATTAGGGGAGGAACACAGTGACCCATTAATAAAAACTATATTAATACACGACTTTTACGTCGACGATCTTATTACTGGATCAGATGATGAACAACAGTTACGATATCTTCAGAATGAAATTTCCGTCACGTTAAAATCGGGCTGTTTCACTTTGCGAAAATTCAAAAGTAATCTAAGTAATCTCTTTGATAATTCTAACGTAGATACTCAGCAACATTTAACTATAAGCGAGTCGTCGAGCACGCTAGGGTTAGGGTGGCTCCCGGCTGACGATAAATTAAATTTTCCGATAAAAAATATAAATAAACCAGATTTGATAACTAAGCGCATTATAATGTCGAATTCATTTAAAATATTTGATCCATTGGGATTATTAAGCCCTTGCATTATTCAACCTAAAATGTTGTTACAAAAATTATGGAAACACAAACTGGATTGGGACCAGGCCGTTCCACCAGAAATTCGAGAGGAATGGGACCGTTTTTTGATAAATATGTCATTTCTCAAAAATCTACAAATTCCTAGAAGGGTTCTGTGCGATTCACCTACTAAAGTAGAATTGCACGCCTTCAGCGATGCTTCTCAAAACGCATATGGAGCATGTATCTATATGCTGTCTAGTAACGCAAATGGTCACATCACTAGTCGCTTATTGACTGCAAAATCTAAGGTCGCGCCGCTAAAACCGACCACTATCCCCCGACTGGAGTTGTGCGCAGCACTGCTCTCCGCGAGATTATGTAAATCAGTTATCGACGCGCTTCGGAATGCGCCTACGCGTGTTGTGCATTGGTGTGATTCCAGTATAGTTTTAGCGTGGTTAAATAGCGACCTGAGTAAATTAAAGGCTTTCGTGGCGAATCGTGTTAGTGAAATTATTGAACTAACTGACAAAACAACTTGGCGTTATGTTCCCACTGCGGCTAATCCAGCTGATATGATTTCTCGTGGAGTGGACGCCAGCCAATTACTTTCCATGCCTTTATGGTGGACGGGTCCATGTTTTTTGACTAATGGTGAGTCAGAATGGCCTGTATTAAATGCTAAAATTCACGATAGTTTACCTGAAATAAAATCAAACACTGTTACCGTTGTAGAAGGCGTAATTAACTTTGAAAAATATTCTAAATTCGTAAAACTTCAACGATCGTTCGTTTTTGTAAAAAGATTTATTCATAATTTAAAATATAAAAATAATAGAATTATTGGTACGATCACTGTAGATGAGTTGAATGAGTCATTTCATTCGCTTTGTATTATTGCACAGCGTGAGTCGTTTGCTATTGAATACGACTGTTTAAGCAATGATAAACCTTTACATTCTAAATCTAAAATATTATCCTTATCTCCGTTTATTGACAGTGCAGGATTAATTCGGGTAGGAGGACGTATAGACGCCTCGGAGTATCCATACGATAAAAAACATCCGATATTGCTACATGCGTCACATACTTTTACTGCACTTATATTTGACAGAGAGCATTTACGGAATATGCACGCAGGGCCACAGTTATTGCTGGCTACTGTGCGTGAATATGTTTGGCCTATCAACGGTAGGTATCTAGCGCGCCGTACGGTGAATAGATGTGTGCGCTGTAGACGTATGCGCGGCAAAACTTTAGTACCTAAACTAGGAGACTTGCCATCTCAGAGATGCACACCCGACTATGTATTTACCTCTGTAGGTATAGACATGGGCGGGCCATATTTTATACTCAATCGAAAGGGTCGAGGCAGTCGTTTAATAAAATGTTATTTATGCTTGTTTGTGTGTTTGCGATATAAATGCATCCACCTGGAAGCTGTCAGTGATTTAACCAAAAACGCTTTTATAATGACACTTCGTAGATTTATTGCTCGTAGAGGAAAGCCATCTGAAATATTTTGTGACAACGGCCGTAATTTTGTAGCAGCCGCGAAAGAAATAGGCGAGTTTATAAAGTCTAACGCGGAACCTCTTTCTGAGTTTGCGAGTCAGGAGGGCATCAAATTTTTATTCTCACCATCTTACGCTCCTCACTTCGGTGGAATATGGGAGGCTGGCATAAAATCCGCGAAGCACCACTTGCGACGTGTGTTAGGCAACAGTCATTTAACATTTGAGGAGTTGACAACTTTGTTTGCTCAAGTGGAGGCCATACTTAATAGTCGACCATTGTGTCCTCTGTCTTCCTCGCCTAATGATCTCCTCTCCCTTTCCCCAGGGCACTTTCTAATCGGAAGACCGCTGACTGCCATGCCTTCTCCTGCTTTGGAAGACCGACAACAAGACTCTCTTCAACGATATGCTCGAGTTGAGCAGCTCCGACAGCATTTTTGGAATAGATGGCAAGGCGAGTACATAGCTGAACTGCAACAAAGGACAAAGTGGAAGACGAGCTCTGGCAATTTAAGGATCGATGATCTGGTTCTTCTTCAAGAGGACAACGTACCCCCGTTATGCTGGCGCCTTGGAAGAGTGGCTCGACTTTTCCCTGGACCTGATGGAGTATCGAGGGTTGCAGATATCACCACGGCGAGAGGCCGTGTGAGACGACCCCTTACAAGACTTTGCCCACTTCCTACGGATCTAGATTGATACTATGAAACCATATCTTATCAAGCGTACCTACGCACATTGACAGTGGACTACGTTTCATCGGTTACTGTCACTAAACAATACATCTGGCAATTTCTCCGTAGAAGACCACATGGATTGATAAAGAAGTTTATGCAAGTCAGCCGTACCTAATATAGATAGAAATATAGCTGTAGTCTAGTTTTGAGGTCTAGTTATATTATAACGTTACTTAAATTCATCTTAAACTAAGGTTCAATTTAATAATCAGTATTTGCTTTATTTAATTTCATTGTATAAATTTATTTGTAATTATTTTGGAACACTCAAGTAATTCATTGTTTGTGTTATCTTTTCCCGGGGCGGGAAGATGTTCAGGCCCAGCCTTAAGTTTATTGTAATGCCTGCACTTAATGTAGGAAATATTTAGTTGCTGATTGCTATGGCGATCCTATCAGGCGCTTTTACATTTTACTGTAATTAAGTATGTGTTAATTGTTTTTGCATTGCAGCGCCCCCACCTTTTTTTCTTTCACTTACATCTTGACTGTTGGTCACTACCGTCTTGTAATATCATTCTCTGCTTAAATTAAATAAGTAACATATAAAGTCAACGCTGGAGTTTGATTTCATACTCCCTTATGTTCTACTGAAATAAATATAAATATATTATAAAAAATAACAAAATATTTAAAAATATAAAAAGTGCGTAAACCCACCGGCAGCGAGTACAAGGACTAAACTGCCAGTGGTTAGGGTTCCAGAGACAGGAACTTCCTCACGATGCTTGCCGTGTCCAGAAGTACCGCCTTCTGTATCAGACCCTTAACCCAGCCACTTAACGCGAGCCTCTTGAGATGTTGATCGAGGCTCTTGGCTATCAGTCCGTTAACTGTAACAACTATCGGTACAATGATAGCCGAATCCACATTCCACATGTCAACAATCTCGTGCGCCAAGTCCAGATACTTCATCTGTTTATCCTTTTCGGCCTTCACGAGATTCTCGTTATGCGGAATGTTGATATCAACAATCATTGCTCGGCGCTCAGATCAATCAATCACCACAATATCAGGTTTGTTGGCCACAACAGTCCTGTCTGTGATGATTGATCGATCCCAGTACAGCGTGATACGACCGTTTTCGAGAACTGGCTCAGCTGTTTACCTGTAGTAAGGTACCTCGACGTCTTATTATTATTATTATTACTTAGTACTAATGATACCTTTAAAAGACATGTTGTACCTCTGCCATTAACAGGTTCTTAGAAGAACAGAACTGTTTACGCTCCGTCCTCTAAAATTTCAAGGCAAGTTCGTACACCGAAGGATGTAATCCCGTACCAGACTCCCGGTGTCTACAAGATTGATTGCAGTTGCGGTAGTTCCTACATTGGTCAGACTAAACGGACCATCGCTGAGAGAGTTAAGGAACACATCGCAGCTGTGAAAAATCGGACGACGGCTAAATCAGCGATAGCATAACATCTGCTCGACTCTGACTCAACTGACTGGATTGAGCTCCACCGACCAAAAGTATTATCCACAGATCGCAAATATTACCGCAGACTGATCCGCGAAGCGATTGAGATTAGAAAACACAAAAATTTTAATCGGGATGAGGGATACAAATTGTCGTCGCCATGGAATCCAGTGCTGAGAAAATATAAAAATCGTAGTTTACCGTCTAAGGCGCCGGTGGACACTATTAGTGTTGTGTGTAGGGATTTTAACAAATATCAGAAAAGTGACGATGAAGTGAGGGTAGTTACATCCAGTGCCCCCGAACGTAGCAGGCGGCGCCGCACATCGCCTGTTGACCCGTGACCACGGCTGGTGAAACCCAGTCGAAACGTCGGGAGTAAAGGTATTTGATACGCGTTAAGTCCTGTAGTAATAGTTTAAATACATTGTTTATTTTTTCCTATATTAATCCATATTCTTCCTTTTTTCTTTTACATATCATCAGCTGGCGAATCGTGGGTGTGTAATACACCTATGCCTGCCCTTCGGGGAATACAGGTGTGATGCTATGTTTGTGTTTTGATTATATATATGTATAAAAGATAATGTATGTGTGTATGTTCAACTAAAACTCGAAAACTGTTAGCCCAATCGATATAAAACTGCACACATATATAAAGGGCGAAATTATCACTAAGACAAATATAGTAACGTCAGTGTCGGATAGGTGGCGCTGGTGACAATGATTTTCATCTTTTGAACCATAGGTTGAATTGATATGAAGTATTGTACGTATTAAAAATTATAGATTTTTTTAGGTAAAGCGCTGCGCACTGGGCAACATCTAGTTATACTATATATCTAAGCAAATAAATAAGAGGTGTCTGTTCGTAATGTTAACTAACTACTTTTTAATAATTACTTATGAAAGTATATACATAAAGCTAAGTACCAAATTTTTGAGATTTGGATGGGTCTCACTGACAGATAGCTCATCTTATAAGGAGTAAATTAGGCCATTTAAAATAACAAAATTTCACGTAGACCAAGTTGTGGGTAGCAACAAAATAAAACTTAAATCGTTTACAATGCTAAGCTGACTGGTAACCTATACCTAAACTTATTTTTGCAGAGGATGTACTTCATGTGTTTCCAAACCCAGTCAAGTTCCCTGAGCAATGCTTGGCTTCAAGTTATAAGTGGCCAAGAAAAAAATTATTTTGATTATAAAAAGTTAAGAATATGTGAAAGCCACGTCACAGATAGTTAAATGCACTAACAGTGCCTTCTCTATTTTTGCATGGTGAGTAAAAGCAGCCCAATTTTAATTATAATAAATATCCCTGAAGCAGCATTAGCTCTATACAAAAAAGGACTATTCGAAAGTTGTCCTACATCCTTAGGTACAAGGGGAGATCGAGATTCACCTACCAAGACAGGATCGGTCATGTATTAAAGGAAGGAGGAGTCAGGAGTCTCCAAAACCAGCGAGCGTGTATGAAGAGAATTATGAATGTTGAGGAAGCCAGAGATGTATGCAAGAATATAGCCTCTTGGCACTCTGTTCTGTCTGCCTACCCCGCAAGGGAAATGGCGTGATGATAAGTTAGTTAGTTAGTTTTATGATAACAACCTCGTTCAAAGTAAATAGATTGGTGGCGATTGTGTCCTGACATAATAATTGCTTTTTGCAGGATCAGACCTGAAGAAGATGCTTTGTAAGCATGAAAAAAAAATGTATGAAGACAACAATATAACAATTAATGTCATTGTATATAGTTGGTGGAGGTCAATAAACCGGATTTTAGCAGGAAAGCTTGGGCACATATTTTTAATTCATCATCACCATCATAAGCTTACATTTATGATGGTGATGATGAATTAAAAATATGTGGCCAATTTTTTTTTAATAAATATTGATATTATAATTAGTAAAATAGATGGGTTCATTTTTTTTTAAATATGCAACAATATTTTATTTTGTTTTTTGTACTACATGGGTGGCGAACAAGCAAACGGCCAACCTAATGGTAAGCGGTTACCGTAGCCTATAGACTATAGCAACACCAAAGTCATCACTCGCGCGTCGCCATCTGCAAGGAAAGGAATAGGAGGTGGATAATAATAATAATAATAAATATTCACGTACATTTCACACAACGTCCTCTGTTCCCAAACTAAGCCCAGATTACGGATATAAAACATATATTATTTTCTGTAAATACATACATATAATAGATAGAAAACACCCAGACGCAGTACAAATATTTGTGTTCATGACACACAGCACACAGAGGCAGATATAATGCTCCTACTGTAAACGAGGTAGCCGTTCTCTTGGTCGGTGAAGTCAAAGGTCCCAGGGATATAGTCTTACACGGTAGAGACGGACAGCTCAAAAGAGTCCGGTCCTATGATCCACTACAGTATCGTATAATGTTTGTGACAGGAGAAGACGGTTATTATTTGACTATCCCTCAGCAGGGTTCTGCGCGTAATAAAACTGTTTCGTGTATGCAATGTTATGCATTTAGATTAATGTTTAGAACTAACTCTTTTAATCCGTTACATTATTACAGAGACTTATTTAGTCAATATTGTGTTGACATGATGGCGAAAATGATATCGGAAAGATTAAATTATATTTCTCGGAATCAACAAAGACTGAGGGCTGATGACTACATTCATCTCAGAGATGCCTTAAATCATGACGCAAATGTTGATCCATCAAATATCGGTCAACGTGTCATATTGCCATCGTCATTTACGGGTTCTCCGCGTTTCATGCACGAGAAAACGCAGGACGCGATGACGTACGTCCGAAATTATGGTAGACCTGACTTGTTTGTCACTTTTACATGTAACCCCAAATGGCCTAAAATTAAGGCGGAGCTGCTACCAGGACAACGGTCTTTCGACCGTCATGACATAGTTTCACGTGTATTTTATTTAAAGATGAAGAAATTCATCAAATTATTTGTCAAAGAACAGATATTCGGTAAAGTAAAATGTTATATGGCAAGTGTGGAGTAGCAAAAGCGCGGTTTACCCACAGAACAATATTACTCAAGAAGGTTTACCTCATTGTCATTTGCTGTTCTGGCTAGAAACTAAAATACAACCAGATGAGATCGACAGTGTCATAGTTGCGGAGCTACTCGATCAAAAAATTGATCCGGTACTACACGACATTATAACTAAAAATATGGTACATGGACCCTGCGGAGAACATAATTTAGCTGCACCATGCATGAAGAACGGTGTCTGCACAAAAAAATACCCTCGCCGTTTCATGAACGATACCCAGACCGGCGAGGATGGGTATCCAGTTTATCGTAGGCGCGCAACAGGAAATGGCGGTCGGAGCACTACGCTACAAATCAGGGGCAACATGGTGACGATAGATAATAGGTGGATTGTTCCATACTCCCCGCTACTATGTAAGACTTTTAACGCTCATATAAACGT
This sequence comes from Leucoma salicis, assembly GCA_948253155.1. NCBI lineage: Eukaryota > Metazoa > Arthropoda > Insecta > Lepidoptera > Erebidae > Leucoma > Leucoma salicis. The sequence continues at coordinate 22,951,632 of OX411807.1, forward strand.
GGAGTATTGCCACTCTGTCCAAGCCATTAAATATATATGTAAGTATATAAATAAAGGTTTAGATCAGGCAACTTTTAGCCTTAGAAACCCACACGATGAGGTCGAAAACTATTTAAATGGCAGGTACATAAGCACATCTGAAGCTGTCTGGCGCTTATTTGAATTTCCCATTCACGACCGGCATCCTACTGTAGTGCATTTGGCCGTTCATCTAGAGAACGGTATAAGGGTGTATTTTACACCAGAGACAGCTCATCAAGTTGTCCAAAACCCACGCAATACCACATTACTGGCATTTTTTTCTGTAATGAAGATGAATTCGCGTAAACTCTTCTGTATCATGAAGTCCCGCAATACTATACATGGGCAAATAATAAATTCACTAGAAGGAGGCGTGGTGAAGATGTAGTTGGACATTCGGAGATAAAAAAAGATGCCGCTTTAGGTAGAGTCTACGGGATACATCCATCACAATCAGAGTGTTTTTATCTTAGGATTCTACTGCACCACGTACGCGGTCCGACCTCATTTGCATACCTTAAAACTGTAAACGGTATTGTCAATGAGACGTATCTGCTTGCCGTGACCGAGGTTTACTTGAAAACGATGACCATTGGGATAACACTTTAAGCGAAGCTTCGTTATCACATTGTCCAAAAAAACTAAGGGAGTTGTTCGTAGTCATACTTTTATTTTGTCAACCATCGGAACCATTGAAGTTATTGGATACTTTCAAAGATCAGTTCTGTGAATGTGTGTGTGTGTGTGTGATGTAACACTTTACCCTTCACTGAAGTCATTTATAATGAAGGATTAATTGAAATAGAAAACAAACTACTAGAATTAAACGACAAAAATTTAAGTGATTTTGGATTACCTTCTCCCGTTCGTACCCAGAATAATACTATTGACACAATGGTACAACAGTATAACAGAAATGATTTAACAGCGTTTGTAAATGACAATGTGCCATAATTAGTACCAGATCAAAGACATGCTTATGAGGCTATTGTGGATAGCGTGAACAATAACATGGGGAGATTATTTTTTTTGGACGCACCAGGAGGCACCGGAAAGACTTTTCTCGCAAATTTGATACTTGCTAAGATACGGCAATCAGGGAAGATAGCGATTGCAGTTGCTTCGTCAGGAATTGCTGCAACTCTCTTGAACGAAGGAAAAACTGCTCACTCTACGTTTAAACTCCCGCTATCCGTATCTTTAGATCAACGGTCTACGAGCTCTATTCGGAAAAATGGGCCTCTTGGTAAGTTACTGCAAGACGCGTCGTTGGTAATATGGGATGAATGCACCATGAGTCATAGAGCTCATGTGGAGGCCGTAGACCGTACTTTAAAAGACCTCCGAAGCTCTGCTAATGTCATGGGTGGTATCACTTTTGTATTTGCTGGAGATTTCCGACAAACGCTTCCAGTCGTCAACAGAGGTACGCGAGCAGATATTTTGAAGGCATGTTTAAATTCGTCTCAACTTTGGACATCTGTTCAACATTTGAATTTGCACACCAATATGAGAGCTCATCTACATGGGAATACGCATAGCAATTTTCCACAACAGCTGCTGAAACTTGGAGAAGGAATTTTTCCATCTTTAAATTTGGGCACCGATTATGCAGTTACTTTGGATGAGTCTCTAGGCCAAATAGTGCATAATTTAGATAGTCTGATAAATGCTATATATCCTGACATCGAAAACTTACATCAAAATTATTTTCGTTGGCTGTGTTGTAGAGCAACAGTTTCTCCCAGGAATGAAACAGTCAACGAAATAAACAATTTAATTATGCAGAAAGTACCAGGTGAATAGCACTTTACTGCTATAAATCCATAGACACCGTCACTAACATCGAGGATGCAGTGCGAGTTTAAATTCTCTGAACCCCGCTGGGCTACCACCTCATGAACTGTCGTTAAAAGTTGGCACGCCGATAATGCTTCTCAGAAATTTAAGCCCCCCCAACATGTGTAATGGCACGAGACTTCTTATAAAGGAGCTAAAAGATAATTTAATAGTAGCGAAGATTATCACCGGCCCTGCAGCTGGTGAATTAGCTCATATACCAAGAATACCCATGATTCCTACTGATTTGCCTATACCCTACAAAAGGCTCCAAATTCCAGTAAAAATTTCTTTCGCACTAGCGATAAACAAATCCCAAACATTCAAATTAGTAGAAATTGATTTACGAAAAGAATGTTTTACGCATGGGCAACCTTACGTTGCCCTATCACGGGTCGGGGCTCCCGACCATCAGTATATTCTGTTACCTGAAAACAATTTAACGTCAAATGTTGTTTATAGAGAATCTCTACAATAATCGCTTTAGTTATCTATCCTAAAACAACGGGTTTCACTCCGGGACTGCCGGCAGAAGTGACAACTTAGTATTAATTACATTTAAATATTTTCATCATTAACAACTTTAACATCCTCATAAAGACAATCTATGCAGCCTGCGGATAATGACTGCGTCGTCGATGTTAGTGTCGGTGTCTGTGAATTGACCTGGGAATCATTTTGCTGACCGTGTCTTTCCTGGGAAGGCTTTTTGCAGCGGTAACCGACATAAACGCGGGCGGAGCCGCGGGCGACCGCTATGTTAGCTAAAGATGGGCTAACAAAAAGTATTGTTCACGCTATAGCATTAAGAGACTGATATTGTTTGTTAGTGTTACAATAACTTAAAAATAATAATGTTTGGCGTTACTAATAACCTACAATAACTTAAAAATAATAATGTTTGGCGTTTGTAATTTTTATATTCTCTCATCGTTCACAGCGCTCCATGCCTATTTCGCGCATATACCACATCCTTACACACTTACAATGAGTCAGTTATTTTTGTCTACAGTAGAAATTACCTAGAAATAATAATTTATATGGCAAAACAACGTTTGCCGGGTCAGCTAGTACACTATACAGAAACTGCAGTTTGTAAAAACTATTATTATCTCTCTTCGTCATAAAATTGCTTGAGGTTTCGGTAAAATAATACAATGAAACTAGTTTCTAAAATCCTTATAACATATTTTATAATTACTTCAAACTTCAAACTTATAATGTATCATATCGTATCAAAATCATGCTTTGTTTTTTATAGTCTATATTTATCATATCTCCTACAAATGTTTTTTTAAATAATTAAATCAGGATTACAAAATAATATAATAAAGTGGATGGAATGGTCTAAAAACATTGTCATTAGTTTTCTGTGATTAGTTTGAAGTAGTGAAATTTGTTATAGTACTAAATATATATGGGTGACATCCATGATTAAGCAGGTATTTTGTCAGTGTTAAGTATTTTAATATATTAAATTACACAATATTACAATTATTCAATGAAGACACCTAATCTCTATAACTCTTTTATTAAAAATATTTCTGATGGTAATTTTGATATTTATTGCATGCACGTTAACATACGCTCACTAATTAGAAATTTCTCCAAACTAATTTGTTTAATAAACTCCTCGACTTTGTCATTTGATCTTATTATTGTCACTGAAGTAGGTATATCTGACCTTATGTAACCTCTTTCATATACCGGGCTATAGAATGTACACACAGTTACGACAAAACAAAAAAGGTGGTGGAATTATAATCTACGTTAAAAACTATCTAAAATTCACCACCCTCACATTAAAAACGCACACTTTTGAAGAGGGATAAATTATTTAGCTTATGGAAATCTGACCCAACCAATAAATGCCTACGATTACAATATAATAAAACACGTAACAAAGTTCATAAAGTTCTTGAATATCATAGGAATAAATATTATAAAAAAATCATTACAAACAATTATACCAATTCAAAAAAGCTGTGGCAACTGGTTAATTCAATATGTGGCAGAGTTACCCAATCAATCGATGAAATAAAACTAAAAGCCTTCAGTGCCCACAATTTGTCATCCCTAGATATTGCAAATAGGTTTGCTGAAGAATTTCAAAACTCAGTGAAACGAATACTACTAAAGTGCGATAAACCACTTTTAAATGAAAGAGAATATAATAACCACACTGATATTAATATTCTAGTTAAGAAGGCCACCCCAGATAAAATACATGAAATTATAAACCAACAAAGCTTTAAGGCTCCTGGTCAAGATGGGATTAAAGTCGTAGATATCAAGAAAATAAGCAGTAATATATCTGTCGCCATTTCTAACCTAATCAATGTTAGTCTTAATACGGGGTAGTATCCAGACGAACTTAAGCGGGGCTGTGTGCGTCCAATCTATAAGATTGAGGCAGACATGACGATGTAACAAATTATCGTCCTATCACTCTTTTATCCTCCATCGACAAGATTGTGGAGAAGTATTTCAGCAACCATATTCATTAATTCTATCAAAATCATAACATTATTTGTAAAAATCAATTTGGGTTCCAACCACGAAAAAGTATTACTTCACTCTTGTCTCAATTTACAGATGAAATAAACTCTTACTTAAACTCTAGGAAACATGTATTAGCCCTTTTTATTGATTTCTCACGCGCTTTCGATACGTTAAATCACAGCACCCTTGTTAAAAAGCTTGAAAACACTGGTGTACGCGGTCCACTGCTAAGATGGTGTGAAAATTATCTCTAGAATAGATCTTTTTGTGTCAACGTTAATAAGTCTGACAGTGACGTCAAACCAATTCATGAGGGAACGGCTCAAGGATCGGTACTTGGCCCACTTCATTTCATTGCATATGTCAATGACATCAACAATGTCCTAGGCCTCTGCACGTCATACCAGTACGCTGATGGTACTTGTCTGCAGATCAAGATGTTGACGCTGCGCTGTCTAAAATGCAGCTAGATTTTGACAACATCAGCAAATGGTGCCATGACAATGGGTTAATCCTTAACGCGAACAAAACTAAACTTTTTTCCCCTTTTACTAAGACCCAACGTACGCTTGGTGGAAGGCTGGTGGCACACGAACATTTATGTATGCACAACTTCAACAGTGATAGTAACTGTCCAACAATAGAAATGGTTGACAAGGATACTTACATAGGTTTGGTCATAGACAGCAAATTTAACTGGTTGCCACAATTTTTAAAGTACAAATTATTTGAGAATAAGGAAAAAGAGATTTTTTGTACTAGCGGGAATCGAACCCGCGTCTTTTCCAATCCGGGGAAGTGCTCTAAGCCACTGAGCTATAGTACAGGTTTTTCGACCATCCCAATCTCCTTATTACATTTGTCTTTACGACCAGCGCCATCTATCGGAAGCATTTACATGCATTAAACCGATATAGTAAGTTTAATTTTGCACTTCCCCGGATTGGAAAAGACGCGGGTTCGATTCCCGCTAGTACAAAAAATCTCTTTTTCCTTATTCTCAAATAATTTGTACTTTAAAAAGTGGCGGAGCATGTCAAATGCTAAAAAATATAGATCAAAAATGGTTGCCACAAGTTAACCGGATTTGTGAGAAACTTAGAGCTTTCTTAGCTAATTTATATATAATTAAAGACAGGATTCCCTTTAAGGTTAGACTCTTGCTATATAACGCTCTTGCTTACTCCATAATTGGTTACGGCATAACTAGCTACGGCAGAACTTTTAAAACCTACCTTGATTGCATTCTCAAGCTACAAACTAGAGTACTAAAAAACATTGTCTCAGCTAACATAAGAAAAACATGTAAGGACGATGAACTTGAATTGTTAAGATACTGTAAGGTGCTTCCTGTTCACACTAAAGTTACCGATAGTCTTCTCAAAGAGCAGTTCTTCAATAAATAATTAAAAAAGAATATCACACAATATTCAAACTCGACAAAAAACTAATAAAAAGCTACTGACAGTTGGAGCAGCTAATACTTACGGTGAAAGAACCACAGCATATATTATCCCTCGTTTACTTAATAAGCTGGACCAATCTTTTGTACAAAGTATCAATAACAGAAATATTAAACATAAATTAAAAGCACAATTCTTGAACAACCTGTAGATGCTTTACATAAACCGGTCTGTGCGACACACTGCGTTCTCACTGCGTAGGCAGTGTCGTCGTCGCAAACACTCTTTTACAATGTATAATAGTACTATGTAGGTACACAGAATATTATTATGTCAATCCTGTTGCTCGCGTTTTAGCGTTTAAGCAGAATGTTACAGCATTCCAGACAAATCTTAGTGGTTTTTGGCTTGCTGTTTTAATGTATTACTCTTTGTATGTATGAAAATAAATAAATGAAAAAAAAAAGAAAAGAAAATGTATATAAATGTTTAACGACATTTATGATGGTCATAAAAAACGAGCCCATTTATTTTCAATAATACTGTAAAATAATGTAAGCTAGTAATTATTACCTACGTAATGTACTGAGTATGAGTTGAGTTGAGTATGAGTTGTTGTTATTATGGTATGAGTCGGCAAATTATAATGATTACTTTTATATGATTTTTCTATTAGCATGGCCTATATTTTACAAATAATGTGAACTCAATGTCATTTTAAAAATATAATATAATAAAATTTAGTAAATATCATCATGATGGTTAAAATAAATGAGTTCAATCAATTACATAAACTTTTATTTCTGTGATAGCATTATTGCCTTTACTTATCATCACGCCATTTCCCTTGCGGAGTAGGCAGAGAGAACAGAGTGCCAAGAGGCTCTATTCTTATATGCCTCTTCTTATTGCCTTTATTGTAAATATAACTAATTAGACACCTTATTATTAAACATAGAAGTCTTCCAGTTACAGTGATCCGCTAGTACAGGCGAGGAGATGGCACCTGGTGGGATTAATTAGTGTGTGAGGCCCCCTCACTACCCCTTTCGTTACACCGAACGACCGGGTGTGTGCTTAGGACTATTTTCTCCCGCCTCAATAAAAAAAGTGCCTAGTAATAAAAAAACAGCAGAAAAAAGGTACCTAATAGAAAAAAGGTACCAAGTAGTAAAAAAAAAGTACCTATGCAGTAAAAAAAAGTAGTTTAAGGGATACGCTATCAGACGGCGACACCATTCAACGTGGTGACAAAAAATGTCGTGATTGGGGTCTCTTTCTTTTTACAGATTATTATTCTACCTTAGTAGTCTGTGTATTCTACTCTTTGCCAGACGCCGGGTCTGGTATAAATATTTATAAAATTATCTTATTCACGTGACGGAACTATTTAAAATATAAAATTGTATTGAATTTATATTAGGGCATGAAACTTTATGGAATTGTCGTTTAAAAAAATTACGGCTATTTTTTTCCTGTTCAAGTGATCCAATATTTATGCAATACGTGTACTTACAACTTTTTTATGTTACTTTTCTTGTTTATATAATTATCTATTTGTAGAACTCTCAGAGTTCTCGAACAAAAAAAAAGAAAAATGTCATGGGTCAAAGAAAATTGTGTTTCTTTTTTTCAATTATTTTGCATTAAAGTTGTAAAAACTGGTCGTATTCCCCAGCATATAGCTTTTATAATGGATGGCAATAGACGTTACGCTAAGAAGAACAGTGTCGATACAAGTGCTGGACATTATAAAGGCTTCGACAAATTATCAGAAACATTAAAGGTATGAGAAACGTTAGAATTATTATATGTGCGATAGCAAAATGTTGCACTGCTAAAGTCTATTATCGCATTGGATTAGTACATAATTAACACTCAACTGTTAGGGGAGACGGTGAACTGGTTTAGATACAAACCTCCTGTTCCAAGTGTTGTAGTTTAAATTCCCACACAGGACACGTTTTTATGTGATCCATAGATGGTTAATCTGATCTGGGTGCACTTAGTGGTAATAAATAGTATGCTTGTAAAATTATTCAATTATATTATAATGTAGTTCATATTTATGGCACCAGGATGATGTTTTAACTTATTTTTTTAGTGGTGTTTAGATCTAGGAGTGCCAGAAGTCACAGTGTATGCATTTAGTATAGAAAACTTTAAGCGGAGCAAGGAAGAGGTGGATGCTTTGATGGATTTAGCTAGAGACAAGTTTCAAAGGCTTTTGGATGAAATGTAAGTAGCAATATATCAGCTTTATTACTGAAAAAGGGCAACTCTTAGCTTACTTTTAGTTACACTTAGCTGAACGGGTCTGGAACACGACCACATGCTCGGCAATATGTTTTAAAATCTTGACAATAGTATTCATAGGCATAGCAGCTCAATGTATCCTATTACTCAGAGGCTAGTGGACATGCAATAAATGGCAAGAATTTTTACTACAGCGCTTGAGATGAAACATAAATTTATGTATTTTTTAATCATATTACATTAATGTTTCATATTTAGTTAGGTTTAGGGTCTGTTTCAAAATTGACCACCAAAGCAATCTGGATTGCAGCAGAATAAAGAATTAATATAATTCCGGTCAAATTTATTATTACTTGCTACCTATATCCTCCCCTGATTTACGACACTAACGTTATCACTGACACTGGCGGAATTGCGTTTGTCTCTGGGACGCTAAAGCCAAAAACCAGAGAAGTCACAGTAAATGTAAAATAGTTCCAGTGGCCCGCCGATAAAGGCGGAGTGATGGCACACTGCGGGTTTCTTTAGTGGGTGAGGGCCCCTCACACTACCCTGTTCTTTGCCCCGAATGATGGGGTGTGCGGTCAAGTAAAGCCATCAGTAGTTACTTGTCAAGTAATTTACTCAACATTTAAATCCTTCCAGTAAGTTGTGTTGCATTTCACAACTATCCATCTCATATTTTTACTACTAAAGTAACTTCTCAATAGTTAATCAGCAGACATCTGGCAATGTCTCATTTTGTTTCAAGAGAAATAATTCTTTTACAGCTATTTTAATTCATAAAAAAATCTTTTCCTTAAAATACTATAAACAGAATTGCTCATGATATTTTATTGATATTAAACTTCAAATTATTATAAAATAGCCTTTCAAACTTATGGAAAAGGATCTCGTAAATTTGCAATAAGTGTAACGAAACACAATCAAATCAAAGGTCACATTGAGGTTGACAATGGCCCAATAAAACTATATTGTATTATTGGGCCCTGAGGTTGACTAGAATAGAAGGCGCTGCGAGCTTGAGAGAACTGTCAAAGAAATTTAACCGTCAGTCAAGTAAACATGCTAATTGCCACTTCAATCTTCATCCGACCTATAAGTTACTGTGGACAGTTTAAGTATGTGATAGTTAGTCCTACTTGGGGATTGTGACACGTATGAGAGGTGTTTACTTGTTAATTAAGTTAAAAGTAGCCTAATCAGAACATTACTAGGAGATTGTGAAACAGACTAATATTAAATGTTAAAAGGCATTTTATAGAGTTTTTCTATTTTGGTTAGGGAGCTGGGTCCCAAAATTTCTATATGATCTGTTCATGTGGCAGACATGATTAATATCGATGATTGTACCATAAAAAACATAATAGGCCTGCATTACCAATTGACAGCACTTTGAAAATAATACTTTCTAACATTTACGCGAATTTCACACATTTTGAAATAAAATATTAAAGATTTCAATTGACAGCGCTTCAAAAATGTAAAAAAAAGGTCTGCCAAATCATTTGTTTGTGTCTTCCTTTTAGATTGGTGGTCAGAATCATCCTCAAAACGATAAACGTCGAAGAGGCAGACGTCCAGACCTCTGATTTTACAAGGACAGACCATTTTTATACAATTTTTATACAGTTTTTCTGTCTTTGTTTCTTTCTTAGAGAAAAAAGAGTGACAACAGTTTAATTCCCCAGGTAGTTGTGGTTACATATGCGGCATTCCAACGTCAAATCAAGCGGTAATTGGCCTAAACCCCTCGGAATTTGATGTGTTAAATTAATGAATCGAAATTAGCAGTCAGGAGCAATTGTCATGATGGCTGAATTGGCAAAGCATCTGGACGGTATCCAGGAGATGCAGGTTCAAATCCTGCTCGTGACTGTTATTTTCGATTTCACATTTTTTACTTTGTGTTTAGTGTAATGCTAAGCAGGTCAAATGCTAAAAATATATACAAAAATATCTAAAAATCTGCCAAATTTTTTTCCTATTCTGGGAGTCCTAATGAATCGAACGGATGTAACGAGAACAACGAACAAATGATTTAGTATAGAGACGCAACGAGAACAACGAACAAATGGTTAGAAAGAGATTTTTTGTACGAGCGGGAATTGAACACGCGCCTTTTCCAATTCGGGGTAGTGTTGGTCCGCGTGGGGCCGGCTCTGCCGTGTGGGGCCGGCTTTAGAATTTTACCACCCCCTCTCCACCCATGGGAGTCGTAAGAGCCGACTGAGGGAATACCGGGGGAGTGGGCAGCAGCACTCCCTCGAGTATTAACAACATCCACTGCGATCGCCAACCCGCCTGCCAAACGTGGCGATTACTGCACTATCGCCGATATGAGCGAAACACATGTTGCGGCATTCTCTTGGGGAGGCCTATGTTCAGCAGTGGACTTGGAAAGGCTGATGGATGGATGGAAGTGTTGGTCGTAAAGACAAATGTGATGAGTAAATTGGGATGATCGAATAGATGTGTACAATAGCTCAGTGGCTTAGAGTCTAATGCTTAAAAATATATAACATCTAAATACTTAGAATTATAATAGATGATCAATGGTACATAACACAGATACACATAGATTTGGATAAACCTATTATTAAACAGGAAATTAAAGCCAAAATGCCCAAATTTATAGATTATAATTATTACAATCAATAACTGGCAGTTGAGCTAATGAAATCAACAATATATTCTAGACTAAAAAGGAAAACACCGTTTAATCAAATGATATAGGTATTATAATTCCTTATTGAAGTGACCATGCCACTGGACTGACCATGGAAGTTGTAATAATATATTAAATTGAATATATTACTGAATGTCCAAGCAAGACAGATTGCATTAATAAACACAATAAAAAAAAAGTATAGATAACACTGCATTCAAGTTCATTTTATAAATTTATTGTTTTATGCAGCACACATTAGTAGTCTGAGTTAGTATGAATAATTTAATGAATTATACACCTATACCTTCCTTATCTATCACTCTATCCATTGGCGAAAAACTTGTTAAAATCTGTTGGGTAGTTTTGAGTTTATTGCGTTCAGACCGACATACATGCTCGGGTAACTTTATAATGATGGTAATATTGTGTTACAGAGACCAAATCAATGAATGGGGTGTAAGAGTACATGTTGCAGGTCGACTGTCACTTTTGCCTGAAGATTTGAAAGCACTTGTATCAAAGGCCATGCTAGCTACAAGGCACAACAATAAATTGCGACTCAACATTGCTTATGCTTATACAGGTAACATACATTATTATTTATTATTAATGTTCACCAATAGGTTATTGTAAATCTCTACCGACCAGCGCTTCAGCAATGCAGATTGCAGACTAATTTAGTAAAGAACATATTTTAGCATAGAGCTTTAAATAAGCTTTTTTATAAACTATAGTATTTATTAGACAACAAAAAAAAACAAAAAATCTAACTGCTGCTGCTAAGGAGAGTTGTTTATGTCCATTATGCCGCAGCAAAGAACCGAAGAGCGATAACTTAAATACGCCTGTACGAGCAGCTATGTCGTCCAAAACATTTTCTAATATAAATACAGCTCGGCGTGGGCATAGTGAGCAGCGTTTTTTTTTTAGGCGGGAAAATATGTACCTAACCGCACACCCCGTCGTTTGGGGCAACGAACAGGGTAGTGTGGGGCCCTCACCTACTAACTAAACCCGCAGTGTGCCGTCTCTCCGCCTTTATTGGCAGAACACTGGAACTGTGTTACATTCCTTCGGTTGTCCGCCGGCGGCTTAACCTTTCGGGTACCCTCTACTGAGCGACGCACCCGCACACGGAGCGTCGCACCTTCGCGGGAGGCCTTGCGGGTGGCGGACGTTCCCCGGTCCATGCACCCGTAGCCTCAGCTAGGGCGGCATTAGGCGCAAATACTCACGCCTGCGCCGCCCCAGTCGCTGGCGGCGGTTCGTGACTGCGGAAGGATCAGCCTCCCTGGCCCTCTCCGCCGCTTCCTTCCTTGAGATGACCTCGTCGCAGAAGGCAGCGACCGCGGCCCAATTCCTGTCGCTGCCAAGCATCGCTCTAACGACGCTCGGCAACGAGAGGTCCCGTGCCCCGACAGCACCTGCACCAGTTGGAAGGTAAGGATTCCGTGCCGTCGCCCGGCCCCCTCCTCCAGCACAGGCTGGAGCGCCCCTACGGTCCAGAGACCGGCTCGGGGCGCTTCCAGCCGTGTCCTCCATCTGGCCATGGCAGCTCGGCGGCCATCGCCCTGCCACCTGGCCACCTCCCTGGGTGGGGGACGACCTCCCACCTCTCGCTCTTACGACGCCCGCCGATACACTTCGGCGAGCACCTCCGCCTCCAAGTCCCACGGGGAGGTTCCGGCCAGCGCGCAGGCCGCTTCCATCGACACCGTGCGGTATCCGCGTATGAGCCTGGACGCGACGACTCTGTGGTCTCCACAGAAGAGCCCTGTTCGGCGCGTCCAGGCATCCCGCCCACACAGGTGCACCGTACAGCGCCATCGACCGATAGTGAGCAGCCTAACACTTGTGTCTCGCTAAATGAGAATATTTGTTGCACTGCCTCTACGTATCACTTTCGGACATACGCAATTTAATAAGGGAGGAGATGCGTGCATGTATAAATGAGTTTAAGTTTGAAATTAATCAACAATTACACGAAATGAAAAATGAACTGAACAACTTCAACGACTCAATTAGCTTTATGAATAATTCCTTCGATAAGCTTAACTCTGACATAAAAACTCATAAAATGGACATGGATATTATAAAGAAAGAGAACGAAGAACTTCGTAGTGAACTCATGTCTCTCTACTCGCGTTTCAATCAATTAGAGCAATTGTCACGATCTTCAAATATTGAAATCCAATGTGTGCCTGAACACAAGACTGAAAATCTTGTTACACTGGTGAAGCAATTGGGAAAAGTTATTGAGTGTCCTATTAATGACCCCGGATTGCAAAAAAGAATCCTGAAAATCCACGTCCACGTGCCATTCTAGTGAAACTGAGTAGCACCTAGTCGTAACCGATGTCCCACAGGAGTGGCTCTAGATCCAAACCCTGTGGGACACCGCACGACATGGGTCTCCTCACAACGTCTTCTATGCGGCTCTCATAGAGAATGCTGCGGCCCTTAAGATAGTCTGCCACTAGCCGCCTCAGATATGCAGGCACCCTGTGATACCGGAGCACCTCCCTGATGCAGCTGAATGGCAGACTATTGAATGCGTTGGCGATGTCAAGCGACACTGCCAACAGCACTCCACCGCCAGCGACGACCGCCGCGGCCGCGGCCCTCAGGCGCATGATCGCGCCGACCATTGAACAACCAGCTCGAAAACCGAACTGGGCGTCTGACAAGTCCGGTCCAACGACGCGCAGGTGCTGGACGATGCGGGCAGCGAGGATCCTCTCCAGCAGCTTACCCGCCTCGTCCAGCAGCACGATGGACCTGAAGGCCCCGACCAAATCCGGCAATAGGCCCTCGACTATCTTGATGAGGAGGCTGGGCTGAAGGATCTTTGTGTGACCTAAATGCGGAGCTAATACAAAACTAAGCCTAATGGTTCGTTTTTATCGTATTTTTACGAGTATTCAAGAACTCCGTCTACTTCGGAGCGCTGTAAAACCCAAATAAATTAATTAAATTAAACAAATTTATAGTAGAAATTATTCGTTGAAAAACTCTCTATAAGATTGCTCAAAAATGTGATTTTATTGTAAAATTACCAGGAAAAAAGTTATAACAGCCAAAGGAAAAGTTGTTCAAAAATTTTTCAGTTATTTTTGTTTATAACTTTTTTGTTTTCGATTTTAGGATAAAAGGTAATAGAGTAAAGAAGTAGACAATTTAATTTGCTACAAATAATGTTTTACAGAATTTTCTGTAGGTTTGCTAGTTTACGAGATACAGCGCCAAAACCCTTTGCACCCCTTTCTCCAAGATGGCGATGGGGGACAAGGGTGGCGACCCCACAAACTTGAACTTACGTTTACACTAACCCCCCTATACATCAAAAAAAAATTGCGTACTCTAAAAAACGCAACCCTAAATGTAATTTTTCAATGGACTTAATATATTCGCAGAACATTCGCATCGTTTCATGCGAATACGTATTCGTATGCGAATGCGAATTGTTGAAAACAGGCGAATATTCGCGAATGCGAACATTCGTTACATCACTAATAAAAACCCATTGGATGAACTGTAATTTAAATGTCTTGAGGAACGTTGTTCAAATTTAATAAACTCTTGTTATAAGAAATATATTGCTGCTATTGTGCACTCGTTATCCAGAAATCCAAAGCTGTTTTGGACTCATATTAAAAATAAACGTAGTAATAAAAGTACTTTCCCATCTACAATGTTCCTCAATGATGTATCTGCAAACACAGGTCAGGATATCTGCAATCTTTTCGCTTCTTTTTTTGAATCAGTCTATAAAATATCTTCGCACTTTGTTGTGGACCGTTCTAACAGTACTTGCTCTAATTTTCTACCTACAAATTGCATAGCAAAGGTGTCGTTTTCTCGCAGAGATGTACTAACAGCCTTAAAGAGGCTTGATCATACAAAAGGTGCTGAATCCGATGGAATACCATCCCTATTCGCTGTAGAATGCCGTGAGGCCCTCGCGCTACCTCTTTCGATTATTTATAATGAATCAATTAAATCAGGTGTCTTCCTGTGTGTATGGAAAGAATCTAAGATTGTACCTATCTTTAAATCAGGTGAGGCTGCTTCCATAAAAAATTACAGGCCGATTTCTATATTACTTGTCTTCGGAAAACTTTTTGAATTATTATTAAGGCCGGTAATTTCTTGGCATATTAAGCAGAAACTTATCACCACAGCAATTCGGATTTCATAAGGCTCGCTCCACGACAACCAATCTTATTTCTTTTGTAACCTTTTTAACTGATTCTGTTGATGTTCGGATCCCCGTTGACGTCATATACACGGATATCAGTAAGGCATTCGACACCGTAAATCACCACATATTAATTCACAAGCTCTCCTCTTTTGGAATAGCCGGAAACATCTTAAAATGGTTTTCTTCATACGTCAGCAATCGGATTTCTAAGGTAGTTGTCAGTGGTAATTCATCTAACTCATGGTGCCATCAGGACTTCCCCAGGGATCGGTTTTGGGTCCTATTCTCTTTAATGTTTTCGTAAATGATATTATGTCCCTATTTCAGCATTCTAGTTGCTTTCTTTACGCAGACGATCTAAAACTCGCTAAACAAATAACATCTGAGACTGATACTTTGTTGCTCCAAGCAGACCTGAATCGTTTGGTTGAATGGTGTCATAGAAACGACTTAGATCTTAATGTTGGTAAGTGCAAATATATATGATTCTCTCGTAACATTCATAGGACACTAAAATCGTATACAATCTATGATGATGTGTTGGAAGAGGTCGACACTATCCGGGACCTGGGAGTGTATTTCGATAGTAAATTACGATTCCATATTCGTATTGATAAAATTACGACTAAAGGCATTTCATATGCTTGGCTTTATGATAAGAAATAATAAGGATTTTAAGATTAGACTGTATTCAGCCTTAATTCGGAACGGTTTGGAATACTGTGCACAGGTTTGGTCGCCGCACTATGAAGTACACTTTAAACGTATCGAACGAGTTCAAAAGAGATGCCTTTGGCAACTTTCATATCATTGTAACAAAACTAAACAGCTGCCTTCTTATCAGAATCGATTAGAGTTTTTTAAACTTCATAATTTACATATACGTAGGCAATTACTCGATCAAGTGTTTCTTTATAATTTAATTAATGGTTCTATCGACTGCCCACTCTTGGTAGAAAAAATTTGCCTCAATGTGCCCACGAGGTTACCTCGAGCAAGTAATTACTCCCCATCCGCTGTGAAAGGTTCTAAAACTAACTTGGGCCAAAATACATCTATGAATAGATTACTGCAACAGTATAACAAGCTGGTAAAAAACAATGAAATTGACATTTTCTCCGACAAAGTCAATAAATTTAAACGAAATATTATTGCCTCTTTTAAAACTATATAAAAAAAATAACATCATCATAATTGCCACAATCTTACCTCGATTGCGTCTACGTATTATTATATTATTATACCTAGCAAGGCCAGTATCATTTCATTTTAAATGCCTAAGAAGTTGTGTTTTTTTTTTGTAGTTTAAAATGTAAAAAATTTGTATAATATAATCTAAACTGTCGACTTGATATCATGCCGTGGTAACTTTTAATTAGAACAGCACTAAGATTTATGTTTAGGGAGCCGAGTGCCATTTTGGTATTTGATTTTTTCGTCTTTCATATTAATAGGGATGAAAGTTTATGCCAATACAAACCGATTTGGTCCTGTAAATGAAAGTCGTATGTCCCAAACATGTTTTCAAGTTAACAGCGCTTCAAAAATGTAAAAAAAAGTGATAATATAAATCATTTGTTCGCGTCTGCCTCTAGGACTGATGGTCAAAATCTTCCTTAAAACTATAAACATCAAAGAGGCAGATTTGCAGGGCTCTGTTTTATCACGGGACGTAGGTGCAAAAATGTAAAAAAAAAAAGCTATACTAAATTACTTATTTAGACTTATAGTTAATTTTAAAAATTGTTCAAAATGATCACCTTCACGTAAAATACATAGTTCGGCACGTTTTCTTAAATTGTCTTTTACTCTGTTAAGAACAAAAGGATCATTCCGTACAGTATTAAAAGCACTCGTAATTCGCTCCTTCAACTCCCTATTTGAGTACTCCGTAGCGTATACAAGTCTTTTAACTTCACCCCATAAATAAAAATCTAATGGTGTAAGATCTGGAGAGCAGGCCGGCCACGTCACTGGCCCCCCGCGTCCTATCCATCTATCACCAAAATTGTTATTCAAAAACTCACATACACGCAACTGATAGTGCGCGGGCGCTCCATCGTGTTGGTAGAACAGGTGTCGGAGAGCAATAATGGGTATATCGTCTAACATTTCATCCATAAACTTTTTTAAAATGTTTAGGTACGACGCACTATCGAGTCTTCCTTCAATAAAGTAAGGGCCTAGTAAGCAATTGTTCTAAATACCTGCCCACACATTGACACTGAATCGGTGTTGATAAGCGTCCTGTTTGGTAACATGAGGATTGTCACTATTCCACCAATTTTCATTGTGCACATTAAATATTCCCATTCTCGTAAAAGTAGCCTCATCCGTAAATAGAATGTTTTTATCTAAATTTGATAAAAACCAGCGACAAAAATCAACTCTTGGCTCGCGGTCATTGACCCCAAGTTCTTGGACCGGTCTAAAGTGATAAGGGTGCACACCTTCGTCATGAAGCAGCTTCCACACTGTCCAATGAGACACACCAAATCTTCTTGCAGCTTTACGAGTACTTTCTTGCGGGTGCTGCCCGAAGTATTCGAAAATAGCCTCTTGTAGGTGGACGGGGTATGGCTGACTGCCGCGACCTTGTGCATGAGGTGGTATGACGGAATTTGACGGTTCGGAAACATGTCTCGGTACAAATTGATCCCTCCGCGCACACTATCGTTGGCTAGTGCGTAAGCACGAACCATATCCCAATTCTCCTCATTGGAATATTGCTGAGACGACATTGTATTTTTAACTAATGTTTGTAAGTACACTAAAACAAGCGAGATAGTTTTTGCAATACGGAAATACACGATGCGGATGCGTCGGCGCATTTGCATAAACTGCGGTCAGCGCGGGAGCGGGGAAGTAAAATCCAGTGGCGCTGGCGGGTACATCAAAAGAAAAGGGTGGGAACAGAGCGCTTATGTACCTACCTACTTTGTCAGTCGATCGGCACGTGTTTGTTGACGTGATAATTTACAAAATTTGTGTCGCGCGCCGGATGCATATGAATAATGTATATTAATGGATAATTTTGTAAAAAATTAAGGTTATGATTTTTTTACATATTTGGGATGAGAAGCTATGACTGAAGTCAATTTAAAAGAGGACAGACGTCTAGGAGTGTTCGCAACGGCTATTTATTAAAAACGTTAAATAACGATGTGCTATTTTTAAAACGTATATTATTTTTTACGCTTTAATATATTAAACGATATCTTTTGATTATCGTCGTATAGCACATCGGGTGCTATTTGAGGTTACGTGATTTAATATAGCTATGTACGCGCGTTGAGCGGTTAACAATGTTAACAATAGATTACTGTCTACTAAGTGAATTAAAATTGTGATCTAAGATATATATATTTAGATTCTGCCCACGGCTTCGTTTGCGTGGACTTCAGAATTGGGTCAATCCTTACTATTACTTTATACACTAAAATGTCCATAACTACTGACCCAATGACATTTTTGATTAAATTTAAGTAGACTTTTAAAGATATTATCTAACCGAAAATTATTTACACTATACTACAACAAAATTTTATTTACAGTTTTATAATACACTAAACAAACAGACACAACAAACCAACACCACGAATAATTTAAAATCAAAAACTATAAGTACATCTAAACAAATAACGCGCGGCAATCGCTCAAAAACTCAGGATAATCATACGTTATTCCAGCTTAAGCGAGTTATCCGTACATTCCGTACTGATTGATTATATCATCGTTCAAAAATATAACGAAATAAAATCAAATAACCAAACGATGTTTTAGATACTTAGATTATTTTGCACATTATTTTTTATAATTGACAGAAATATAGTTCATAAGTGGTAAAGTTAGAGCATAATTGCGCATGTGACAATGATATGAACGGGTCAGGGTCATTCCGTTCTGTCCCTTTCTTTCGCGGTATGACTGACTGAAGTGACTGACTGTTCAAGTGTGTATGTGACTGTGATGTTTTGTTAGTGTAGTGTGTCGTCGACATCGTGGCATAGCGGTTATGGTAGCGCTTATATAATAAAAATAATCGAAAATAACGCTTGCCCGGTGAAATAAATAACGGGGCTATAGATTATTTATAAATAGCAAGTGATTTTATTAGTTATTTAATATAACGAACACTCCTACAGACGTCCTACGAGGGATTCGATTGGCAAGAACGTGAACACAGTCGGTTGTGGTCGCCATACAACTAACCTGCACTCTTATGTGATTATAAGATTAGTGTATTGAACAATAACGTCGTGTGATTTCAAGACTACCCTCACATCTGACCATCATTCTGATGAACATGAAAATGAAGATAGGGGCTATAAAAATATCTAAATATTTTTATTTCTTGGTTTTAGAGTGAAACAAAAACATTTTTAGTTAATTTATTAGCCTCGATGGCCTAAAATAAAACGGATGATTCAGAGAGAATAAAAAAATTAAAAGAAAAAAAAAGAAATTGTATTGTTTTGGCCCATTCATCCATCCATCCATCCATCAGCCTTTCAACGTCCACTGCTGGACATAGGCCTCCCCAAGAGACCGCCACAACGAGCGGTCCCGTCATGGGGGATAATGCCATAATCGCCACGCTTGGCATTATATATCCCGCCTGTTGGCGATCGCAGTGGATGTTGTTAATACTCGAGGAAGTGCTGCTGCCCACTCCCCCGGTATTCCCTCAGTCGGCTCTTACGACTCCCGTGGGTAGAGAGGGGTGGGACAATTCTAAAGCCGGCCCCACACGGACGTTTGGTCCATTACCTACTATTATCTGTGAAAAAAATCGTTAATTTAAAAAAGGCTCCTCTTTATGTTTTTCCTCAATTTAAGGTTTTTTTTTAGCTCGGACAACCCCTAATAAAAATAAAATAAACATTTCTAAACATTTGAAATAATATTTGGAGCCAAACGAACACGATTCATTGGACATCAAAATCCGAGGGGTCAAGAAAGACAAAACTTTCGAAAAGAAATTATATAAAAATGCTCTGCCCTTGGAAAATCAGAGGTCTGGACGTCTGCCTCTTAGATGTTTATCGTCTTGAGGATGATTCTGACCATCAGTCCAAAAGGCAAATACGAACAAATGATTTAAAAGACATTTTTTTTTCTACACTTGAAGCGCTGTCGATTGAAAACGCAGCGCTATCATGGTGGCAGACTATTTTTCTGTGATTCTTTATATCGTCATTAATCGAACAATTCAGGTCTGCCAAGCGAACAATTTATATACAATTTATTAAATCATAAAAAATTGTTTAAAAATTAATTACTTAAAAAGACAGAGAGGTACAGTCTGCCGCTTCGATGTGCCTCGTTTTGAAGGTGTCATCAGTTCAAGAGGCAGAGACGAACAAATGATTTAGCATACCGTTTTTTTTTACATTTTTAAAGTGCTGTCAATTGATAACGCAGGCCTGTTTTGGTGGCAGACGCGGTCCTTAATGCTTTTTATGGTACAATCATCGATATTAATCATGTCTGCCACACGAACAGATCATATAGAAATTTTGGTTATTCAGCTCCCTAACCATTAGACCCACCTGCTACTGTGTATTAACTTTATAAAGTATGTTTTGTTAGTTGCCCTTATTAAATAAGCAAATTAGACTTGAGTGTCTGACTAAGAAGAATACAAGTATCCCCACCCTATTCTATCAAGCAGGTGTAGTATGCGGCGACTAAGGGAAGTAAGAAGTAATCACTCCTTGTATCACTGGTGGTAGGGTTGGGTTCCAAATCGTAGTAGTATCTCACTTTTTTGAAGCCTAAACACTCCATTACTACCATGACAGCCCGTGAAGCACCTCAGTGTGCTTAGGTTGTAGCAGGGAAATTGATGTCCATTTCCATCTTAGAAACGTAATGATGAGCAGCAACTTAGCTGTATTTAACAATACCATCGAGTCCATGAGCGGCGACTACCTGCATCAAGCTGCCCGTGGCTTGTGGCTCAGAGCAATATGTTATTATGAAAAGGGAGGAAAGTTGACAGAATAACTAATTTGTGGATCACACAAAGAGTAATCCTGTGAGGGAATTGAACCCACAGCACTCGTGCGGGAGGCCGATATTTATACCATTGCACCATCTGTGCAATCATCTTGATCACTAAACATTATCTTTTTTATCAGGCAGAGATGAAATAAGTCGCGCTGCATCATATATCGTTGATGGCGTGAAGAATAATGATATATCATCACAGGACATTGATGAAGAACTTTTATCGCAATCATTAGAAGTTGGGGAGGCTGAACTCCTTGTTAGAACTTCGGGAGAAGTGAGGCTGTCAGATTTCATGTTAGGGCAGGTGAGAGTATTAAAATTATATACGCTTATTGCGAGACATGCAAAAATTGCGTTGCAATGGTGTAGATAGCCGTTTATTCGTTCATTTAATAGCGGTGAAATGAAATGGTGAGCAGCGGCTTGACAATACTCTCGGTATAGTTGAGTCCATGAGTGACGGTTACCATTTACCATCAGATGGGCCGTGGCTCGTTTGCCAATATGCAATAAAAAAAAATTAACCAATATCTATAAATTTTTTATTTCATTGTTATTTCTTTTATTTTAGTAAAGTTTGCTACTGCCTTCGATTAAATTATATATCCAGATGGAATGTCACTCTTATAAACGTCATAAAAATCATAGATTAATAGAATTATCATAGATTCAAGACATTCTTATACTACAAAATATTTTGTAGGTATATAGTCAATTATCTCTTTCTATTTACTCTCATAATCTTAACATATTATAAAAAATATATACTATATTATAACCTCTTCTTTAATGAGAATACTACTATAACCCACGATAATTATAAATTTAAACAATCATGTAAACAATCATCATTAAAATAAATAATAATATTACAAATAGTAATATTGTAATTAATTCCGAAAATGACGACTGTGCAGCTTTATGGATCCATTAAAAACGCTAATAATTATGTTAGGTAATGTTTTTATTACTTTCTATCGTTAAAATATCAGCAACTGCAAGATTACGCGGGAAGTTTAAGTTCATAAACTGGTATCACATGAAAAAATACGAACTAAAATTATTTATTTCCGGAATATTTAAATGACTTATTTAGCTAGTTATTGTATGAAATAATGTTACTAACCGATGATAAGAGATATCTTTAGTGCTCATTTTCCGATTTTTGTAGTTTCGGCACACTTTAATTACACACGTTGACATTTTAAATGATACACTAATGCTCCTGGATACGACCTTGTCAAGTGACGCCACGATTGACACTAACAGCCATAGAACAGCATTAGGATGAAAAGTTCACCCTAATTTTTTTTGACGCGTTTACAACGCCGAGGGTCCGTCTAGAAATATAATTAATCTAAGGCTACTGCATATAGTGGGATACCCATTTAAGCGTAAACATAATAACTAAAAAGTAACAGAAACTTCACAAAACAACAAGGAAATTACAAGAATTCAACGAAAATATTTAGAAACAGCGCACTAGAAACACTCAATAGTAAAAATGTTGGATATAACCCGACCAATGACATAACTTCACTTTTCAATGAAAATTTTTGCCATTATCTGTACTCTATCAAAGTTTGAGAACTATGGTTTTATTGCATGACAACTATGTAATTTATAATTTATGTAAACGAAAACTCGTGGCGTAGTCGGTAGTGTAACCGACTTCCGTGCTCGAGGTCGTGGGTTCGATTCCCACTCAGGACAATTATTTGTGTGATGAACACAGATATGTATTTACCAAAAAAAAAGTTTTATATGTATTATATCCGTAATCTGGTACTCATAGCACAAGCGTGAAGCTTAGTTTGGGACCAGAGGATGTTGCGTGAAATGTCCGTGAATATTTATTTATTTAATATTTGAGGCAATATGATGTTCAAATTCAAATAAGCAATACGCTAAGTTCTGCACAAATAGCACTAAAACAATGTTTACAATGTGTCATGGCACCCTGAATAGGGTATAATATCCTTTTCTGGGCTTCAGACTATTATGTATGCAAAATTTCACTATCGGTTCAGTCACGACGTGAAAGCGTACAAACAAGCAAACAAACATACTTTCGTATTTTTAATACTAAGGATTATAGATATACTCTAACCAGGCGTACATCACTCGCTCAAGGCCCCGAGTTAAATGCCTACCGCTTCGCCTACCGCTTCGCGTACCGCCCACAGTACAACCGACAGAAGCCTGTCGCACGCGCGCCTAGGCGCTCGCGCTTGTAGTATTGATTAAAATAAAATTATTTACGCGATTTAGGGTATTTTGACAATAAAATTTAATAACCGAAAATTCAGAGCTAAAACTCTAAACGCATTATGATCAACAAAAAAAAACAGTTTATAAAAAAATAATTTGTCTTGAAAATAACATTTAAAATTATATAAAAAGTAATCAAAAATGATATAAAAAGTAATCAAATAGAATCTACTAGAAAAAATATTTTTTAAGTTTTATAAACGACAGCTTTGTTGCTGTCGGTGGAGTCAGGAGTCTCTGAAACCGGCGAGCGGAAACCGTAGAGTGTATGAAGAGAATTATGAATGTTGAAGAAGCGAGAGATGTATGCAACAATAGAGCCTTTTGTCACTCTGTTCTCTCTGCCTACCCCGCAAGGGAGTAGCGTGATGATAAGTAAGTAAAATCATAATAGGTGCAACCCTTTTTTTTTGTTAAGGCGGGAAAAAATGTACCTAACCGCACACCCCGTCGTTCGGGGCAACGAACAGGGTAGTGTGGGGCCCTCACCCACTAAAGAAACCCGCCGTGTGCCGTCTCTCCGCCTTTATTGGCGGGCCACTGGAACTATGTTACATTCCTTCGTGCAACCCTAGCGCATTTGTTGAATAACGCGGTTGCCCGAGGATCATGCGGCCGGCAAAACAATCTCAACTGTATTTCTGTGGCCATAAGGTACATTTCTTCTCGCTACGAACAATTGGTATTATTATTAAGATTTTGTAGGCTATTTATTATAGAAAGATTTTGAACAAGTTTTAATGGAAGTGATGTTTCTGTCCGTAGGACTAGTATATATTCTGTGCTCTAACCAATAACTTTTCTTTTTTCAGATATCCAATACAGTGCTCTACTTCACTGATGTTTTATGGCCAGAGTTTACAGTTTGGAATCTTCTAGTGGCCATCATTCACTTTCAAAGGTTTGCTCTCCCGCCAAAGGAAGAAAAAGAGATAAGCGATTCAAAACAAATTTTTTTGAATAAACTGGAAGACCGAAGGTGGCAACAACTGGAAAATATTGTTAATGGTATACAGTGATTGTAAATATACCGGATAAATCAAAATATTCATAGGTGGTAAAACCATAACATATTTTATGTAATAATTATGTATATTTACTGTTATTAAATAGATCGTTGGTACATTATTGCATTTTATAATCATAGAACATAAGATTCATTTTCCCTTAATAGTGTATTTGGAATAGGTTTTTGTGGGGTCATAAGGTTCCCATCTTGAAGCCGGGAAGATATGCTTATTTCTTTCATACCAGGACCTGAAAAAATAAGCGAAAATACGATGAGTTTTTCACATACATTTGCCGGGATAAAACATGTACCAGTTTATCTGACAAAGAAAGAAATTCTAACTTTTTTTGGTTCAGACACATAGCCTTTTTTTTTTTTTGTTAAGGCGGGAAA
Organism: Leucoma salicis; assembly: GCA_948253155.1. Lineage (NCBI taxonomy): Eukaryota > Metazoa > Arthropoda > Insecta > Lepidoptera > Erebidae > Leucoma > Leucoma salicis. The sequence continues at coordinate 22,976,213 of OX411807.1, forward strand.
AATTTTCCTAACCGCACACCCCGTCGTTCGGGGCAACGAACAGGGTAGTGTGGGGCCCTCAACCACTAAAGAAACCCGCCGTGTGCCGTCTCTCCGCCTTTATTGGCGGGCCACCATATTACATTCCTTCAGTTCAGACACATAGTCTAAGTAATTTTTTTCTAAAATATCTTTGATTTACAGACAGCTCTGTTACAGCTTAGTATAGGTAGATATTTATACATTAATGCTAATGCAGTATGTTATATAGTTAAGCAAAACCCCTACCGTAATAATACTTTGCCAGCATGTGAATCCTGCTTCTCTTGTGTGGCGTCATTGACCAATCTAATATCATCAGAGGCGTCGAATTGAAACAATGGACCACTTTTACCCCTTGCCTGAAACAAATGTTATCTACCTTTTAATATTATTTAAATTTTATAGTGTGTATCTATTGCCTTTTCTATACATACAAATAAATTTGAAGTGTGTTTGTAATGTTCAAATAACATATGTTTACTAAATGTATACGAGAGTATATATACGCTACCTACAACATAATTATTACCAATTTAAAGTATTTTCTGTCTGTTCCGGCTAATCTCCGGATTTTCACTAGTACATAGCTGTTGTTACAAGGAGTAACTTAGATTACTTTTATTTTGGGAAAATAATTAGTGTTCCGTGTAAAAAAATAAAACGGATTTGAACGGGACTTTCACTAGCAGATAGGTATTGTTATAAGGAATAACTTAGGCTACTTTTATTTTGGAAAATAATTAGGGTTCCGCATAAAAAAAATTATACCCATAAAATTGTGATTGAATACCACTCCGGAACGGCAGGACCGATTTCGACGGGACTTTCACTAGCAGATAGCCGTTGTTACAAGGAGTAACTTATATAACTTTTATTTTAGGAAAATAATTAGGGTTCCGTGTAAAAAAAATGTGAATGAACACCACTCCGGAACGGATAGACCGATCTGGACGGGACTTTCACTAGCAGTTAGGTATTGTTATAAGGAGTGACTTAGGCTACTTTTATTTTGGACTCGGCGCCAAAAAAAACCCATTAAATAGAATGAATATCGATTTAGAGATAAGAATATACGTCGAATATACACCCACGGGTAATATCCTTAACGGCTCACGGTGACGGGGATCACTACTTTTATTTTGGAAAAATAATTCTAGGATTCTGCACTAAAAAAGAAAATACAGTGGAATCCGTTTATAATGACATCGCAGGGACAACAAACACGTCATACTAAGCAGACGTCATACAAAGCATTTTGTAGAAAATAAACAATCTCCTATATTTGTTAGTATGTATTTATTTTAATAGAGAGAAACAAAATCAATTACCCACCGAGACTCAAAACAAAAAAAGCCATGCACGCGCCGAACGTCGTCGGGTATCACGTGACTCTCCCGAACACTGCCAAAGGTGTTAGGAATCATGCCGGTCACTATAACTGGACGCAATTTATTAAAAATGGGTCACAATAAGCGACATGTCACTATAAGCGAAGTCATTATATCCGACTTAGTTATAAAGAATTTTATATGAAAACCAAACCGCTGTATAATTACGTCATAATAAGCGGTTGGTCAATATAGGCGGCAATAAACGGATTCTACTGTAACTAAATTCCACGCGAATGAAGTTGCGGGTAGCAGCTAGTACAACATAAAATCCTGGTAGCTGTCTTTGTAAATCCACTCGGAGTAGAATGGAATATATCCATTTCCGTGGCAATAAAGTTGAGAATGCATAGAGCACGCATCAGCGGAGTCTCTCAGTAGCTTTGTACGCGCACGCGGCAAATTATCAGTTGCGATCATGGACGTATAAGAAACGGACAGCGTCTCGCTAAGACAGAATTGAGGCTAGGTAATGGCGGCGGCTATCTATGTGTGAGTGGATTTAGGGATACCATGTTAGCCAAATTTACCCTTTAACAAATACAGATTGTGACTAATTGCGACTACTAAGTCACAATTAGCAACAAATCTTTACGTCTCTGAAGTTAGGCACAGAGCGCGAAGTGGGAATTTTGACAGAATCTTACGATAAGTGCTGACCAATTCAAATGTTATTACTTGATTAACAAAACAATTGAAGTAGAGTAGAGTGAGATCATAATGTTTTCATATCTAAGTATTAGCTTCTATTTTTTATATTCAATAAAAAGTAGGTATACGAGCGATATCAGTGAATAAGCTTTAATCTAGATTGAGTCCACATCTTACGATCGATGAATTATATAATTATTGATTACAATTGTTAAATTATAATCGAACATTTTTCGATTAATGAAAACTGTAATCGCAAGACATGTGCGATGCCTTGCGACACAAAAATGGCTACTACGCAGCGTCTTGCAGCCAACTTCAGAGACACAAAGATCCGTTGTGACAATAAAAAAATATGAATAATGTGTTTCCGATAACGCAGACTACAACAACACTATTAACGATACGTGGCAATCAAATATCATTTTACTCTACAAAATAAAAAAATCAGAGTATAAAAAAGTAATAAATATAGAACTATAAAACTTCCATGTTTCGGGTAATTTGCACTAGTGAATATTAGCAATACTGAATTATTTTGGTCTAGTGAATTAATATTAATTTTAATGTATAAAATAGGGAACTAAGTGATTAAATTATTTGTTTACCTATGAAATGTGACTCCTGGATTTTTTTTCTTTCGGGCACTACGGTTTTTACACCATTTCACCATACAAGACATGCTGTATTTTAATATTTTTTTGCAGCGTAGACGTACCGACTGTGATAACATTTACTCGGGCATTGGCTGACTAACGTGTGAATGTGTGTAGGCATGTACGTACAGCGAACTGGCCGACTCTGAGCGACACAAAGTTGTGTTAGCGAGACTATGTCCGAATATTTTTATATGTCCATGGTTGCGGTCGACGCTTATGTACTCTGCAATACAGGGTAGGTTCTACTAAGCTACTGCTAACAATTTCGTTTCGTGGATGACAGCTATCTCCTGCTACAAATAAACAAATAAAACACAACGAGGAGCACTGTGCAAGGGCGGATCCAGCTTTGGCGCCAGGGGGGTCACATAGTCGTGTCAAGTCACAAGAAGTTATAATTTTATTTTGGTAATAATATATACAGGTAAAAAGTAGGTATTTTATTTGTATGTATTGTACTTAAAAATACCTATATTTAAATAACAACATTTTTCTTTTACGTCTTCTCCCGAAACGCGTAAACACTTCATTAACTTCAATGGGTACGTTTTTATGGTCTACCTAGGTCTTGGACCCAGCCCAGGGGGGACGGGGGGTCATGAAGGATCCGCCCTTGGCACTGTGAAGCACGCGGTTGACCACATGGAGGATGATGGTTAACGACCGGCTCGGGCCTCATAACAAGTGAGAACTTTTACTTGGTACTCAACGCTACCACCAGTAATGCAATGGGTGAAAATTTCAGTGAAAGCACTTACTATCCTTAGTAGCCTTCTACGAAACACGGGAAATAAGGGAGGGACGACACTTGGGGCTTAATCCGTCACCCTATTAGGTTAGGAAAAAATACTAAGTACCTACTTTTAAATTAATGATATATTTTTTTGCTCAACCTATTAAGTATTGTACTATTTTTGAGCATGAGTTTCGTAGTCTCACACTTAGCTAGCGTGGTAACAAAATTCGTAAGCTGTCGAGAATATCTCTCAGGCACTTTTACTCATGATGTTCGTTTGTTATAAAAACAATAAAATTAACACAGTGTGAAAATGTGGAATCGGAAATAACAGCCACGCGCAGGATAAGCAAGGCTAAGCATGTTAAATGTGTTAAAAAATATATAAACATATCTAAAAAAGAACATTTAAATTCAGAGGTATGTGCTGTGCCAGTTTTGTATTGGATACTAGAGAAAACTTGTTACCACTCACTGCCTTTGCAGTTCTTTGTTTATCACTAAGCTATCATAATGTATATAATAAGGCCGCCATTAGCTATGTCACATAGAAGTGGATGGAGATTTGCTCTTGTGAGGAAAAAGCCTATTTCCTAGAAAAAGTTCTCAATTTGAAATTTGGATTAACATAGTACCATTTTCTTCACAAATATTAGGTTTAATAAAAGCTGATACACAAGCAGTATATTTGTAATTTACCTTGGTAACAATAAAATCATAAAATGTGTAGTGGTGTGGCAGTATGAGATCTTCTTTGACATACATCAATTGATCAGCAGAAACGGTTTTCAATTCGCTAAATTCAGGTCGTAATGTATCTAAACATCTCTGTAGAAATTGGTATATGGAATTGCCTGTAAAATAAATAAATAACCCAATAACAGTTAACGTAAATAAATAAACCAATAATGCGTATGTCGCCCCTCGGGATCATTTTAATATCCTGAAATGCTGGCTCAAACCTCTACTTGCGTTTACCTTTTGTTTTTTATGAAATATACCTCCCGATTTGATATTAAAATTACGACGATCCTGCATTTTCATTAACCTGTTCTTTAAAAAATATCTGAATATTATATTTTTAATTGTACTATATTTATATTCTTTCATAATTTATCCTTTTAAACGCATTATTTCTACAAAATAACTTCGATGTTTTCACATCTGTCAGATGTCCCGCGACAGCTCATTTATTTACTAGATTTTGCTGGGTACGTACATGTTTCTTAAAATAAAATATCTTGGGGTAAAACCATAATTGAACTTATGTAATCACCTTTCTTTAGAGTAACATTTCTCCTATGGCCGGAACCATCCCAGTAACTGAAAGTTACCGTGATAGGCTCATCTTTCAGGCTAGCTTGTGTCATAACCCATTCAAGTCTGAGTTCTTCACGTAGTTTAAGATCAGCTTCTTCTCTTTCTCTGTCTGGCAGGAAAGATGTGTCCACATCAGGATTCTTTTTTATTTTTTTGAAGGTCTGAAACATTATAGACGCTAATAGAGGATAACTGGATATCTTGGACGATTGCACTTGATTTTATGATAATTATGGTTATTATGAGTATCCCCTATATCCAAGGTTTCTTTTGATGAAGCTTTTATACATAATATATATAAGCATTGCATGTTTTTTATCTAAGTAACATAATATGTTGCAAGCTACTGTAATTGTCATGGCTATCTTCAGTCTTTTTATTATTATATTTTATGATCTACTCACCAAGATACTGCCTGGTTTTATAAAATCACTGCATATCATGGAGATAATGATTATTTCTGACTTGACTATAGGTTCAATATGCCATACTGTATTGTGAAAACATGTAAAAACTACTTAAAATAAAGTGAAAAAAGAAGATGGTGTATCATATTTTTAATAAGTAGACTATTGCTTTAGCATTTGCATGTATTATTTTGCTTAAAAACAAAGAATTAATTTTAAATTTTGATTAAGTATGTGTAAAAATAAATCATAAACACATAATATTACTAGAAGCTACATAAGGTGATCATGGTGCGGCCTATTAGTAGAAGCTACATAAGCTAATAAATTATTGCAGAAAAAACACTATTATAATGATACAAGGTCTCAAATTAGAATGTTTAAGTTTGTATGTATTAATATAGACTGTCTAATAACTAGACACTTTTTTCATGAATGTTATACTAGACTCAACATCCATGTTTATTAGGTCAATGACTACATATCATGGAGATCAATTAATATTTTTAAAAGTAAAAAAATTGAATCATAGTATTTATAAACCATTAGTGGTAAAAATTATAATCATACATACAGGTTCCTCCTTTTCTCTCCAATTTTGATCTGGTTTTTCATCCGCTGATGAAATAGTATCGTCATCTTCATCGTCTTCTTCTTCATTTGGATCAAATGACAATGCTTGAATCTGAAATAAATAAAGCCTACTTTGGTAAGTACCTACATAATTATTGAAGCTATGATCACTGTCTCCAACATTTTATGAGTTTTAAATAATGAAACTTGCCTATTCTCTCCCATATTTTCTTGTTCTGTAAATAACACCTTATGTAAATTTATAAATAGTAATAATATTAAACTTTATTTAGTTGTGAATAGTCATAGTAATCATTTAGCAATAACCCTGTTGATAACCTGTTTGTTAACACAAAGTGTGATATTGTGAACTAGAAAATAACACTCATAAGCAGCATCTGAACCTGCATCTCTTGGAATAACGTCCCAGACGCTTTGCCAATTCACCCATCGTAACAATTGCTCAAAACACCTCACAGAATAGCATGCTGTCCAGTCAAACTTGTTGTAAAATACCTCTTTAAATGCTTTTAAATGTTGCCCTTGTCATGTTTTTAGTCACAGTATGGTACAATCAAATGTGGTTTATCACTCTAGCCAATTGATTACAGAATTCATACAACCAGTCAATTTTACAATTACTTGTTATAACGTCATCTGATTACGATACTAGCAATAATACCAATACTGGTGGAATTACATCTGTGATACTAAAGCCAAACTCCAGAGAAGTACAATAACAAAACAAAGTTTAGAGGTGAATTATGAAAAAAATATTTATAATTAAGTACAGGAGTTAGTGTCTTATGAGTGCTGGACATTATTTTATTCTTCCTCAGTGGATATTAAAAGGTTGCACCCTTTTATATCCCACAAGGGCACATGTCTTGTGCCAGCGTGAGAGGGATTTAGGCTGTAATCCACCACACCAGCCCAGTGTATTGGTAGACAACACAAGCCGTTGAGAAAATCTCTATGATTGCGGGTTTCATCCCATATTTTCTATCATCTAACAGCAATCATTTTAACAAATGCACACATAAAAGGCCTCAACATCAGTTTGGGGATCAAACTAGGTACTACTGGGCATGCTGTGCTGCAGTACAAAAGTAATATATGTTAAGTTCTGCATGTAAAGTAAAATACGTATCAGACAGCCTTACTTGTCTTTTTTGTTTATTTTTCTGCGCCTGTTTAGCTTCTATCTCTTTTTGCCTCTCCTTTTCTTTCTCAGCTTTCTTTTGTGCTAACTTCTTTTCACGTTCTCGAACTATATGTTCCTGTTTCGCCTTCATCTCATCAAGGGTAACTAGACCAATAGTAGAACTCTTCAACTGCTGTTCTACTGCATCATAATGTGTAGCAAACTTATTTTCGATATTGTGAATCTTTAAGTCTTCCTCTATTTTCTTTTTTCGAAGTTCTATTTCTTGCTGGGCTTTCTCTCTTTTCTTCATCAGATGCATGGCTCTACCAGCCTCAGATGCTGCTCCTTTATAGTGAGCCATAGTTATTCCTTATGTAGATATTATGCTATGCTAGTATTTAATAAGATATTTGTGTTATCGTCTACAATCGCAAAGTTATAATATATTCTAAATTCAACACCAGCAACAGTAACCAGCAGGCCAATATGTACTTCGTGATGTGACAGATGACAGATAATGACAGTGGCAGATTACATCAAAAAGTAAAATAATTTATAATATATACACAAAGATTACATGTCGATACGCCACCTATCGAACACCCGCTTTAATTGATATAGAACAGGAATTTAAATACAACCCATAGATTTAATATATAGATAGATCGGTGATGCAAAAGAGTAAGAACATAGTATACGCGTATGTTAGAGCGAGATAGATAGACGAAACCACTATCATACACGCTATGGACCTGTATGGACCTGACATCAATCGTCAACGATCCAAATTTCGCATATTTTAGGAAAATTGGAGAAATTATCGTTTAATTCTGTATTAATTGACGTGTCTAATCATAGTTACGTGTGCAGTGCCCGGATGTAACTCATATAAGAAAGAAAACACACAGAATTGTATATTTCACATGTAAGTATTTTGTTGCTTATATGCAAAGCTTATGAACTTACCACAAACGCTGAGCTCATATACAGGGATGGGGAGTTTTATTGCATTAAATCATATGCATGCCAAACAAATACGTGAATTTTGTGATATAAAATTTACAATGTTTCTTTGATAGAGATTGAAACTATCGGTATTTCGGTATCGATAAAATGACTTCGATGTGTCTATTATTGGGAAAGGCAAAGCCTTGATTTATATTTCAGTAAAGGTATATATATATAAGATAAGGTTATATTAATATAATATACTTATTTTTTTTTTTCAAAATTTTTAGGAAAATCATCAATCAATTTTTCAAAAATTTTAGTAAATGTATTTGTATCTTTGGATAGTTAAAGTTTATATTTTAATTTAACGTTTTAGATTTCCTCAGAATATTGGTGTGCGACAAAAATGGCTAAAATGATTAATAGAGAAAACTGAACTAACTAACTAAACTAACTTATCATCACGCCATTTCCCTTGCGGGGTAGACAGTAGACAGAGAGAACAGAGTGCCAAGAGGCTCTATTTTTGCATACATCTGTAGCGGTCATTATTATAATTTGTGTACATCATCATTTTTGTATAGTTGGCTAAAGTACCGTTACATGTAGATCGGGCGTTGCGCGTCGAGCCGAGCGCATTTGTGAGCCGTCGGTTTTCTTCAGTAAGCCAGTCATTATTCGATACCGACGCTGTGAGGCTGCACGCGCGCCTAACCACAGTTTGCCATAAACTTTACGTATTTAGTGTAAAATAATTCTATCGTGTGTTTATCTGTTTTCTATACTTTTTCCTTCGCTTCCATGTTACGCCTTAATATTACTCGCTGTGCTTTCCTAACAATATACTCTTGTGTCTAGTGTAAACGTCTCTTTTATTTAAAACACCTCAGTGGTGACCCAGTGCTGTGGACATTAAACGTTGCGTGAATTGTGTATTAACGCGACGGAGAACACTAAAGACGAAGTTTGCCGTGTTGGTGTTAAAGTGCCACCATTTTGGCCAAATGAACCCGCTCTGTGGTTCGTGCAATTGGAGGGTCAATTTGCACTTTCAAATGTAACGGCGGATGCGACAAAATTTTACCATGTCATAGCAAATTTGGATTACAAATACGTGTGTGAAGTAAAGGACATTATTACCAATCCACCAACAGATGATAAATATAAGAAGATTAAGAATGAACTTATTTCACGGTTGTCGGCGTCGCAGGAGCAACGTGTTAGACAATTGTTAACACATGAAGAACTGGGCGACAGGAAGCCATCCCAGTTCCTGCGGCACTTACGAGATTTAACAGGCGCTGACGTACCTGATGACTTCATTCGATCTCTGTGGACCAGTCGCTTACCCAGCCACGTACAAGCAATCATAGCAGCGCAAGTGGATTTACCCTTAGATTCTGTGGCGCAGATCGTAGACAAGATACATGAGATCGCGTTGCAGCCGGGTACGCAAGTGGCAGTGGCATCTACGTCGGCAGCAGCCCCGATTAACTAGTGTACGACCTCTGCCATCGAACTTCTCACTCGCCGCATAGACGAGTTGACAGAGCAAGTTGCCGAGCTATCCAGCTCTCGCTCGCGTTCCAGAGGACGAGAACATTCTCCACACTGGCGTCGTCGGTCCCGGAGCCGCTCGAGGGCAGGCTCGGGGCATTGCTGGTATCACCGCAGGTTTGGTGCCAAGTCAACGAAGTGTCGTTCACCGTGTGCGTTCCGTAAGGCAAATGGGCCAGGCAGTCAGTGAAAATGGCTGTAAAATACTTTAGGCATGCTGTTGAAGGTAAGGCTTTTGTTATATACACAGACCATAAGCCTCTAGTTTCTGCATTTCAAAAAGCATCAGAGAACTGCTCACCTCGGCAATTTCGATATTTCGATTTTGTGTCACAGTTTACTACCGATATACGTCACATATCAGGCGAGGACAATGTGGTAGCTGACACACTATCTCGTATAGAAGCAGTAGCTATGCCGATAGACTTAGATGCCCTAGCATCAGCGCAATTAAAAGACACCGAACTTCAACAACTCATAGAAAGCAAATCTTCATTGGACTTACAGAAAATAAACATTTCTGAATCTGGTAAGATGTTATACTGTGACGTATCCGCTCCAACACCGCGACTTTACCCGACACCAGAGTTCCGTCGTCAAGCATTCCACAGCATACACGGAATGAGTCATCCAGGTGTAAAAGCCACAGTCAGACAGGTGACGCAGAGTTACGTTTGGCCTAATATTAAAAAGGACTGCAAGATTTGGACGCAAAGCTGCCTAGCTTGTCAGCGGTCAAAAGTTTTCCGACACACCGAGCCCCGGTACATATATTTGTTCCTCCGTCGAACAGACTTAGTCATGTACATATAGACCTTATAGGACCATTGCCAATGTCTCGGGAGTACAAATACTGTCTTACAGCGGTGGACAGATTCACCCGATGGCCAGAAGTTATACCATTACAGGAAATCAAAGCTGACACAGTGGCGAGCGCGTTTGTCACTGGTTGGATATCACGTTTTGGCTGTCCTGAAAGAATAACTACAGATCGTGGAAAGCAATGGGAAGCTCACCTGTTTAAGGAACTATCAAAATTAATAGGTTTTAACCACCTACTGACGACAGCATACCATCCTGCGTCGAATGGGATGGTAGAGAGGTTCCACCGACAGCTCAAGGCAGCTATCATGTGCCACGCTAACGACGATTGGTATGAAGTTCTCCCACTCGTCTTGTTAGGGATCAGATCGGCGTGGAAGGAAGATATCGGATCATCATCGGCTGAACTTTTATACGGAGAGACACTTCGGCTGCCTGGAGTATTTTTCCACAGTACTCCCGCCGCAGTTGTAGATTACAACGATTTTATTGCCCGGCTACGAGTTCATATGCAGAGGCTTAAGCCTACAACTGTCAAACATCATTGTGAATCCCCAGTTTTTATTAGCAGAGATTTGCTATCTGCTCCGCACGTGTTCATTCGCCAAGACGCAGTAAGAAAGTCTTTACAAGCACCATATTCTGGGCCTTACAAAGTCATTAAACGAGGAGACAAATTTTTCAAAATTGATTTTAAAGGAAAAGTTGTGAATGTGTCTATTGACAGACTGAAGCCAGCGTACCTGTTAAACGAATCAACCCCGCAAGTAACTGATAGGTCTACTTTGTCAAAAAGTCCAAACTCTAGTGTAAAACCTCGTAGAACTCGTTCAGGACGCCAAGTGAAGTTTCCTGATAAATTTCGACCTTAACGGTCTCCGGGGGGGCTGATGTAGCGGTCATTATTATAATTTGTGTACATCATCATTTTTGTATAGTTGGCTTAAGTACCGTTACATGTAGATCGGGCGTTGCGCGTCGAGCCGAGCGCATTCGTGAGCCGTCGGTTTTCTTCAGTAAGCCAGTCATTATCCGATACCGACGCCGTGAGGCTGCGCGCGCGCCTAACCACAGTTTGCTATAAACTTTACGTATTTAGTGTAAAATAATTCTATCGTGTGTTTATCTGTTTTCTATACTTTTTCCTTCGCTTCCATGTTACGCCTTAATATTACTCGCTGTGCTTTCCTAACAATATACTCTTGTGTCTAGTGTAAACGTCTCTTTTATTTAAAACACCTCACATCTCTCGCTTCCTCAACATTCATAACTCTCTTCATACACGCTCGCTGGTTTCGGAGACTTCTAACTCCACCTTCCTTCAATACATGACCGATATGGTCTAGGTAGGTGAGTCTTGGTCTCCCCCTGTACCTACATCCTTCCACTTTCGCATTGTATATCTTCTTAAACAGTCGCTCGTCCGGCATTCTTTCCACATGTCCGAACCATCGGAGCATGCCCTTTCGCATGTTTACACCAATACTTTCATACTGGATTCCAAAATTTGAAATTATGCAGCAAGCACTTTGAACTTTGAACAGAGAGTAAAGCTACGTTCTGTTTATATACCCACGTTATTCATGCCGGTACGTCATTTTAGAATTTCAATATCAATTGTGTACCACACTTGGCCAATACTGCTGTTTGTTTATGTTTCTGTTAATTTATTGTATTTCACTAACGTACCTTGGGTACCTTTCGGACATTGTGACAGGTGACGTATCCTGGATTTATCAATACGATCCTAAAACAAAGCTTCAGTTGACAGTTTGGCTGTTTCAAAACGAACCAACGCTACGAAACGACTACGAAAGTGAGGCGATAGAGAAGCGCAGGGAAAATTTTGATCGCTAGTTTCTTCACTTTGACGGGATATCTGGTTTCAATTCCATACCAAAGCAGCATCAACGCCGAATGGTACACCACAAAATGCCTGCCAGAAGTTTTGTCTGCAATGAGCAACAAGCGACCGAACACCGGGCTCCGTACTGCTTCACCATGACAACGCGCCCGCACACTCAGCTCTCAAACCGAGCGTCTGATTGTCCTTGACACCACACCGGTCAGTCTTGGGTCACACTCCTTATCTGATCTGGCACCGTGTGAGTTCTTTTTATTCCCTAAAATAAAATATCAGCTGCATCGCCGGAAGATACACAGCGCTTGGGAAAGCCGTGGAAGATGTGTCTGCCGTGGACTGGAAAAACGTTTCGAAAATTGGTTCAGACGCATGAAACTTTATATAGAGGCTGGTGGAGAGTTCTTTGAAAAAAATTTATTAAAATATTTTATCCATAGAAGTTATTTTTTTAGTTTCTTAAAACTTTATGAATGTCCCACGTATTAATAAAACATGTTTTATTCCAGTTTTATTTCTATTCCCTCGAATATAAAATTTAATTGAATTTACTTTGCACCTCGTGACACTAACACAACACAATGTGTCGATAGTCGCGTTTAGTGAACGTCCCAGCACTATTTGAAGTGCACACATAAACATGACACGCACACTGGTACGTGTCAGTTTTGGTCTCGTCATAATTACTCTATAGCCGATCTATCTATATACTACATCTATGATACAACCACATATTTTTGAGGTTTTATTAGGATTCTTCTATTAAATTAATGAAAATAAAAACAGATTCAAATAAACTTTTATTTAACAAAAAAATATAAAATATAACAAACACAGAACTCTATAATCGCAACTAACTCTGATCACTTCAGGGCCCCATATACGAAACGATCCGTCTGTACGATCCGTCGTTTCAGACCGATCGATAGTGTATGCGAAGATCGTTAAACGATTTACTTTATCAAAGACGATGTCGGAGATCGCAACAAAATCCCATGCAATCATGAATATCGTGACGATGAATCGACAGTGTATGGCTCTTTGCTTATAATAACGTAGTCACACTGGCGGATAAAAACAAACCGCCCAACTCGCCTGACATTGAACTTCCCACTACTCCGATTTTTTCCACTCCCCCGAATTTCCCCCATGTTCCCATCGCCAATCAACTGACGCAATTTTCTGAAGTGGCATACAGTTTAGCAGATACAGATATGCAACAAGTAAGCTCCCGAAAACGCCATGTTAACGATGAAACGCATAATTCCATCAGGCCTTCGAAGCAACCAAAGAGCCAAGTTGCAAGGGAAAAATACGCTAATTATGACAAAGACCCGTTGTTTGTACATGTATCACGTGTGGATGCCAACCCTAGCGATGGGCAACTCGAGTTATTTAACTCGGTTAACTCGAGCTACTCTACCAACGAGTCAGCCCGACGTTTTATACGAACCCTTCTCTATTTTTTTTTTTTTTTTTTTTTTAGGTGGGCTAAAATGCTGCCGCCGCTCGGGGAGACAACGAGGTAGTGTGGGGCTCTCACCCACTAAAAATCCTTGGCCCCTGGGCGTCACACCATCGTGGTAGGCTTCCACGGATGGCAGGGTAATCCCCGACCCCACCATCTGCAGCCTCGGCTAGGGCGGCATCAGGCCCAGATAAGTACACCCACGCCGCCACGCGCGCCGGTGGCGAATCGGGTCCGCGAAGGAGGATTCCTCCCGGGCCCTCTCCGCCGCCTCCTTCCTCGAGATGACAGTCTCGTAGAAAGTGGTGACCGAGGTCCAGGCCCATAACTGCCAACCATGGCTTGCGCAACGACCGGCTGCCACAGGTCCACGCCTATGACAGCAGCGAGTTCCTGGCGCTGCTCATCCCAAGCCGGGCACGACTCAAGCGTGTGCTACGCCGAGTCCTCGCTACAGTCGCAGTGGTAACAGCCTGAGGTCGTCTCCCTCCTAGCGATCGTGTGTAGGTATTTGCCGAAGCAACCATGCGCGAAAAAACCTGCACCAACCGGAAGGTGAGGACCACGTGCTGCCGCTCCGCCCATTTTTCAAAGAACGGCTGGAGCGCCCCCACGGTCCAGAGACCAGCCCGGGGTGTCTCCAGCCGAGACCTCCACTTTAGGACGGTGGCGGGCGGACGTCTTCCCGCTACGAGGATATCGCGCTCGGTGAGGGACCCCCTCCGCGGCAGCTGAGGTGGCCAGCGTTGCCGCCTCCTTGAGGGTTCCGCCCTGGGCTGCGACGAGCGTGTCATTGGCGTAGCAGATTACGCCCAGTCTGGGGGGGAGCCGGCCACGGAGGACCCAGTCGTAGCTGATGTTCCACAGGAGCGGCCCTAGAACCAAATCCTGTGGAACGCGCGTGACATAGCCCTCCTGACAACGTCCCCTGCACGGGCCACGAAGAGGACACTGCAGCCGTCGAAGTAGTCAGCTACCACCCGCCTTATTTTACACGAAACCGAGCCAACTCGGCAATCTAAAAGTCGCGTCGACAGTTGTATGCTCCTTAGTATTATTGTTCTGTGGTTCCATGTAACCGGCAACGCAATAAAGTCGTGAGTCGAGCCGATCACACTTCTCATTAAATTATGTACCTAGATTAAATAATGCTGATTTTAACATTTGATCAATACATAATTCCTAACATTTATAAGCTAATATTGATAATTCCACAGATTTACAAACGTGTTTGAATGCTAAAATAAAATAACCTACTAAATTATATACTATTCGTATCAACGCCCATCTCTGTGTATAATTAAGTCAAGCTGATGAATCGCTGCCAACTCGGCATTCCATAATATTCACTCTACGAATTAAACTCGGAGTTACTGCTACCATGGACCTATACCATATTACTTCCATGACTGCTACTTGATACGTTGACATTGACACTGAGTCAGCCTGAGTTTTAAATCGTGTAGACCATTATTTTGGTTCGACTAGATCGAGTTCGAAAATGTGCAACTCGTCCCATCGCTAGCCAACACACAGGCTGGAGCAGCCTAACATCCTGTTTCATATAGATTGTTCCTGCAGAGGAATAACATTACGAATATTGTTCAGGACGGAGTAAAATGAGTAGGTAGAAACAGGGTTTCTGTGGAATTTGCGTCTCCCCAGGATACCAATTAATTTTCTATAAACAATTTGCTTCCCAAATTCAAGTATACAGCTTCTATCCCATCTTTTAACATAGCATCACGCCTGTATTCCCAGAAGGGGTAGGCAGAGGTGTAACCCACGACTCACCAGCTATTAAACATAGCCCACGTAATAGGGGGCGAGCCTATTGACGTCTACCGGGCACATTCCAAACTTCGGGCTGTTACTGAGAATTTTTCTTTTTAGGAAAAAGCTCAATAACATTGCCCGACCCGGGGATCAAACCCGAGGCCTCATGATTAGCAGTCGCATACACTACCGCTACACCACCGAGGCAGTTAAGTTATCTTTTAATGTTACAAGAATGGGTGTAGTCAATGGCATCCCCACTGACATGTCAGAGGAGGACGCCATTAAGTAAATTACTGTTCCCATAGGCTGTGGGAAAATATTAAAAATCAGACTGATCAACAGAAAACTAGTTAAGGACGGGGAACCTACTGAAACCTGTGTCCTGACATTCGATCATAGACATTCGATGGCCAAGTATTACCTAAGAGATTTTTTTTGCTGTTACAGTTCCCTCCCAGTAGCGCAATATATCTACCCTACTATTTACTATTCAGTGTTAAGCTTAGCGTCGATTACAGCAGAAACGCGCCGAATCGAATCGAAACGCATTTTTCATATAAACTTCGCGTCCATCAGGCGCACCGAGCCGAGCCGAATCGAGTCGCAGAAAGTCGCTTCCTATATATTTAATATGAAACTGCGTCCATTAGCGACGCGCCGAAGCGCGTCGAATCGAATCGCGCTGGCATATTGCTCTTGAGGCGAATTTCTTCGCCGATGCGTTTCGCGGGGTGGGAATGCAGGAAGTGCCAAAAAGTATTGATATGTCGGTGGTTTTATAAAAAAAAAGTTCTTTATGAAATTATATTGTTTATTTTTTTTGTTCATATAAAATTATATCATACTAGGATTATGTTGATAATCAAATAATGATGATGTAAAATCATAAATTGGGGTAGTTTTTACGATCAAGTATAGTTCGAAGAGCTGAGGAGCACTAAGTTTTATATATTGAAAGTATTTCAAATTAAAACACTTCTTTTCATCAGAGTTGTCAATAACGCAAGAACGAACCACTTTTTATTTTTTATTGCGTATGATGGTAGACGAGCCACGGCCCACCTGATGGTAAATACTAAGTAACCGTTGCCCATGGACTCAATGCGGCTGCTCATAATTTTATTTCATGGATATGTAATAAAAGAATTAACAGCTATCTTCTGCTACAACCAAAACACACCGATGTGCTTTATGGCCGGTCACACGGGAGATGCTGGTTCCAACCCACTCAGATGCGATAGCAAGTGAGTATTCCCACTTGGTGGCCAGCCCTACCACCAGTCATGCAATGGATGATAATTGCTTACTTCCCTTAGTCACCTCGTACGACACCCGTTAAAACTGGCCCCACGTTCCCGAAAGAATGCGGTGGTGACATTGGTTGTATTCTGAGTCCGTCACCATAAGGACTAAAACTTTGTCCGTTGAAAAGTTGTGATAAATGAAAAAATTATCTAAATGTGTTTTTCTATGCCATTTTAATCCTTAGAAATTGAAACGCGTGTTGTATGATAGGTCCATGGCGTATCCAAAGAGTAAAATTTGAGTAAAATAAATAAAAAAAGATGCGTGTCAGCGTTTGGCATAATCGAAGAATTTCGGCCATAGAGTTTCAGAAAAAGCTAGGTTATTAAAAAAATGTCTTTTTTGTGAAAATACATCAATACTGCTATTTTCTTTGTTGTACTTTTATTTATTAAATTGATAATAACGATATTTTACTAGTTTTATACATATTTTGTAAATTTGACATTACGCCCCATTTGGTGTGCACTGGAAACAGTAGGCACCTTGGATTTTTTTTTTATTGCATATGGTGGCAGACGAGCTACGGCCCACCTGATGGTAAATGGTAACTGTCGCTCATGGACTCAACTATACAGAGAGTACTGTCAAGCCGCTGGTCACCATTTCATTTCACATATATGGAATGAACAAATTAACGGCTATCTCATGCTACAACCAAAACACACCAATGTGCTTCATGGCCGGTCACATAGCAGATGGTGGTACCAACCCGCTCGAGCCTAATAGCAAGTGAGTACGCCCACATGGTACCCAGCCCTACCACCAGTAATTCAATGGGTGATAATTGCTTACTTTTTGCGACGGCACGGAGTCCTTACCTTCCGACTGGTGCAGGTGCTGTCGGGGCACGGTTGCTTCGGCAGATATCTGCACATAGTCGCAAGGAAGGAAGCGACTCCGGGCGTTCACCATTGCGGCTGCGCAGCACACGCTCGAGTCGTACCCGGCTTGGGTCGAGCAGCGTTGTGAACCCGTCGCGGCAATAGGGGGGGACCTCTCGCTGCCGAGCGTTGTCAGAGCGATCCTTGGCAGCGACAGGAATTGGGCTGCGGTCGCTGCTTTCTGCGAGGATGTTATCTCGTGGAAAGAAGCGGTGGAGAGGGCCAGGGAGCAGGATTCTTCCGCTGACCCAAACCGCAGCCAGTGACTGGGGTGGCGCAAGCGTGAGTAATTGGCAAAGCATCTGGACGGTATCCAGGAGATGCAGGTTCAAATCCTGCTCGTGACTGTTATTTTCGATTTCACATTTTTCACTTTGTGTTTAAGATATACAATGCGAAAGTGGAAGGACGTAGGTACAGGGGAAACCGAGACTCGCCTATCTAGACCATATCGGTCATGTATTGAAGGAAGGTGGAGTACCGGAGGAGTGGGCAGCAGCACTTCCTCGAGTATTAACATCCACTGCGATCGCCAACCCGCCTACCGAGCGTGGCGATTACGGCATTATCCCCCATGACGGGACCGCTCGTTGTGGCGTTCTCTTGGGGAGGCCTGTGTCCAGCAGTGGACGTTGAAGGGCTGATGGATGGATGGATAGATGGAGTGAACTGGCGAGCGTATATGAAGAGAGCTATGAACATTGAGAAAGCAAGAGATGTATGTAGTCTTTTGGCATTCTGTTCTCTCCACCTATCCTACAAGGAAGATAACGTGTGAATGATAAGTAGTAGTACCTACTAGTAGTAGAAATTACACTCAGATTAGATGTCGTCAGTGCTACAGAAATACAAAGTTTAGATAGGTAGGTACAACAAATGTGGAGTTGGGTTGCATTGACATTGTTCCCGGTTTTACCTCAGTCGGGTCTTACTACTCCCATGGGTCCTGAATATTTATATAAAATAAATAAATATACTTTTCATTACTCATACTCTGAAAGTAGGCCTGAAGTTGCCTGAGGAGCGGGTTGAAAGTAATACTTTTCAGCCCAAGGGAGAATTACTTTCAACTGACAGCTGAGTAATTATAAAAAAAAACAGTTCTATTTTCTGTACAGCCAGTCAATTACAGCACGATGTAAAATTGAATTAACATAAAGTTAAGTATTTATTAAAGAATTTGTTTTTATATGACTTTTAATATAGTTGCAACTATATCTTTAAAATAACGAAGATTTATATTTTTTCAATGATAAAATGAAACATAATTGCTGAATAGCTGACAGGCCACAGAAAAAAAAAACAAAATCGGCTGGAAAACGGCGATTCCAAATTCAATTTTTTAAAGTCTCATTTTTTCTTTAGCTAATTCATGATTTTTATTTTTAGTTTCCTCGTATTCGTAATGAAAAGCACAGTGTTTACCTCGGGATAAAGACTTATTTAGTCCCTCGAACTATAGGATCGCTCGCTACGCTCGGGCGCTTAACCCTGTCTCGGGTTGCTTTCATCCCTAGGGTAACAATGTACTATTTGTCAGTGTTAGAACCCTGTTTTTTAAGATAAGAAAAATATTAATATATTTTGTCATCTAACCCTTTGGGATAATATATAAAATAATACACCCACTCGTATCTGCTTGGCCGCAAATAGTATTATATTTATAATCACTAC
Organism: Leucoma salicis; assembly: GCA_948253155.1. Taxonomy (NCBI): domain Eukaryota; kingdom Metazoa; phylum Arthropoda; class Insecta; order Lepidoptera; family Erebidae; genus Leucoma; species Leucoma salicis. The sequence goes on from OX411807.1 coordinate 22,995,416, forward strand.
GTTTATATAGGGAGGGTAGTAGTTTTACCATTGAGCTCTAAGTTTTACTTGGCCGTGTCGACCATAGAGTCCATAGATACTACATAAATACTAGATACTAGGCGCTGAATTGTCTTTGAAACGCGTCGTCGAAGAAATTCGCTTCACAGGCCCGATTCGATTCGACGCGCTTCGGCGCGCCTCTAATGAACGCAGTTTCATAGTAAATGTATAGCAAGCGAATTTCTGCGATTCGATTCGGCGCGCCTGATGGACGCGGGCCTTCACAGGCAATGCGCTCGCCCGATTCGATTCGACGCGGTTCGGTGCGCCTTTAGTGGACGCAGTTTCATAGTAAATGTATAGCAAGCGAATTTCTGCGATTCAATTCGGCGCGCCTGATGGACACGGGCCTTTAAACTTACCTGTGATTAGAGATTTTAACGATGTTTATGTTACTGTTAGGCTGATGGTTCTGTCAATAGTGCCAATACTTTAAACAAATTAAAAATATATATATATGGACTAGCGATGGGCGATTGTTGCAAAAAAAACAATCGACTGAATCGTATATTGTGCCATTGCGCATTCGATTGTCGATTTAGTAGTTCCTCGCTATGATCTTTCGAATAACAATCGACAAACTACTTACTGAACTACTAACAAATAACGATGCGCTTTACCCAATATACGTTTAAACAATTGTAGTCTTTGCGTCCTACAATGCATTGCGCTGTGCGGTGAGAGGACGCGGGGTGGTGCGCGCGCGGGACGGCGTTGCGATGGTTTTGTTTTTAAGTACCTATTAGTATTACTAGTATTACTTGATAGTTGTTGGTCTTTGACTTTATTAGCGCAAGGGCACGTACGCGTGTTATTTGTGTAATTGCTTAATAACTGCAGTCGTAAGTATTGGCTCACGGACTATTGATTTGCCGCGCAGTCCTAAACGCCGGCGCGTTATCTTTTGTAATTACTTACCTATTTAGTAGTATGAGTATAGTAATAACTGCGCTGCGTATGGCGCTGCGCGACAAATTATTAGTAAGCGTGTCAATCATCATTGTCACCGGCGGGCGCTATTAGTCGATGACAATCGACTTACCTCGATTGTTATCGACTTTTATCGACTAAACTGAACAATCGACTTATTCGATTAATTTTAGTAATTATCACACATCGCTATATGGGACACACTAATTAGTCTGTGTTTACATGACCTAAAGGTCTTAGTAACTAGGTCATAATATTCCAAAAAAAAAGTCTGTGTTTACTTCTTAGTCTGTGATATATAATATATCTCTCTGTCCTGGAGTTTTGGCGGGAACACGAAGAAGATCATGTTGTCGCTCTGCATTATTTTCCTAAACTTGTGTTATTTCAAGTATTAATGTATTTATATATATTTTTAGCATTTGACATGCTTAGCACTATACATTAAACACAAAGTGAAAAATGTGAAATCGAAAATAACAGTCAGGAGCAGGATTTGAACCTGCATCTTCTGGATACCGTCCAGATGCTTTACCAATTCAGCCATCCTGACAATTGCTCCTGACTGCTAATTTCGATAACACATCATACTTAACGTCTTTGGGTGACGCCTGCGCCATCTGTCGGACGTATTTTCATACATTATACCGACCAGGTAAACTTAATTTTACAATTAAGATTTTTACCTAATAATGACGCAAACCCTATAAATATTTATATATATTTTTAGCATTTGACATGCTTAGCACTATACATTAAACACAAAGTGAAAAATGTGAAATCGAAAATAACAGTCAGGAGCAGGATTTGAACCTGCATCTTCTGGATACCGTCCAGATGCTTTACCAATTCAGCCATCCTGACAATTGCTCCTGACTGCTAATTTCGATAACACATCATACTTAACGTCTTTGGGTGACGCCTGCGCCATCTGTCGGACGTATTTTCATACATTATACCGACCAGGTAAACTTAATTTTACAATTAAGATTTTTACCTAATAATGACGCAAACCCTATAAATATTTATATATATTTTTAGCATTTGACATGCTTAGCACTATACATTAAACACAAAGTGAAAAATGTGAAATCGAAAATAACAGTCAGGAGCAGGATTTGAACCTGCATCTTCTGGATACCGTCCAGATGCTTTACCAATTCAGCCATCCTGACAATTGCTCCTGACTGCTAATTTCGATAACACATCATACTTAACGTCTTTGGGTGACGCCTGCGCCATCTGTCGGACGTATTTTCATACATTATACCGACCAGGTAAACTTAATTTTACAATTAAGATTTTTACCTAATAATGACGCAAACCCTATAAATATTTATATATATTTTTAGCATTTGACATGCTTAGCACTATACATTAAACACAAAGTGAAAAATGTGAAATCGAAAATAACAGTCAGGAGCAGGATTTGAACCTGCATCTTCTGGATACCGTCCAGATGCTTTACCAATTCAGCCATCCTGACAATTGCTCCTGACTGCTAATTTCGATAACACATCATACTTAACGTCTTTGGGTGACGCCTGCGCCATCTGTCGGACGTATTTTCATACATTATACCGACCAGGTAAACTTAATTTTACACTTAAGATTTTTACCTAATAATGACGCAAACCCTATAAATATTTATATATATTTTTAGCATTTGACATGCTTAGCACTATACATTAAACACAAAGTGAAAAATGTGAAATCGAAAATAACAGTCAGGAGCAGGATTTGAACCTGCATCTTCTGGATACCGTCCAGATGCTTTACCAATTCAGCCATCCTGACAATTGCTCCTGACTGCTAATTTCGATAACACATCATACTTAACGTCTTTGGGTGACGCCTGCGCCATCTGTCGGACGTATTTTCATACATTATACCGACCCCAAAGACGTTAAGTATGATGTGTTATCGAAATTAGCAGTCAGGAGCAATTGTCAGGATGGCTGAATTGGTAAAGCATCTGGACGGTATCCAGAAGATGCAGGTTCAAATCCTGCTCCTGACTGTTATTTTCGATTTCACATTTTTCACTTTGTGTTTAATGTATAGTGCTAAGCATGTCAAATGCTAAAAATATATATAAATATTTATAGGGTTTGCGTCATTATTAGGTAAAAATCTTAATTGTAAAATTAAGTTTACCTGGTCGGTATAATGTATGAAAATACGTCCGACAGATGGCGCAGGCGTCACCCAAAGACGTTAAGTATGATGTGTTATCGAAATTAGCAGTCAGGAGCAATTGTCAGGATGGCTGAATTGGTAAAGCATCTGGACGGTATCCAGAAGATGCAGGTTCAAATCCTGCTCCTGACTGTTATTTTCGATTTCACATTTTTCACTTTGTGTTTAATGTATAGTGCTAAGCATGTCAAATGCTAAAAATATATATAAATATTTATAGGGTTTGCGTCATTATTAGGTAAAAATCTTAAGTGTAAAATTAAGTTTACCTGGTCGGTATAATGTATGAAAATACGTCCGACAGATGGCGCAGGCGTCACCCAAAGACGTTAAGTATGATGTGTTATCGAAATTAGCAGTCAGGAGCAATTGTCAGGATGGCTGAATTGGTAAAGCATCTGGACGGTATCCAGAAGATGCAGGTTCAAATCCTGCTCCTGACTGTTATTTTCGATTTCACATTTTTCACTTTGTGTTTAATGTATAGTGCTAAGCATGTCAAATGCTAAAAATATATATAAATATTTATAGGGTTTGCGTCATTATTAGGTAAAAATCTTAATTGTAAAATTAAGTTTACCTGGTCGGTATAATGTATGAAAATACGTCCGACAGATGGCGCAGGCGTCACCCAAAGACGTTAAGTATGATGTGTTATCGAAATTAGCAGTCAGGAGCAATTGTCAGGATGGCTGAATTGGTAAAGCATCTGGACGGTATCCAGAAGATGCAGGTTCAAATCCTGCTCCTGACTGTTATTTTCGATTTCACATTTTTCACTTTGTGTTTAATGTATAGTGCTAAGCATGTCAAATGCTAAAAATATATATAAATATTTATAGGGTTTGCGTCATTATTAGGTAAAAATCTTAATTGTAAAATTAAGTTTACCTGGTCGGTATAATGTATGAAAATACGTCCGACAGATGGCGCAGGCGTCACCCAAAGACGTTAAGTATGATGTGTTATCGAAATTAGCAGTCAGGAGCAATTGTCAGGATGGCTGAATTGGTAAAGCATCTGGACGGTATCCAGAAGATGCAGGTTCAAATCCTGCTCCTGACTGTTATTTTCGATTTCACATTTTTCACTTTGTGTTTAATGTATAGTGCTAAGCATGTCAAATGCTAAAAATATATATAAATATTTATAGGGTTTGCGTCATTATTAGGTAAAAATCTTAATTGTAAAATTAAGTTTACCTGGTCGGTATAATGTATGAAAATACGTCCGACAGATGGCGCAGGCGTCACCCAAAGACGTTAAGTATGATGTGTTATCGAAATTAGCAGTCAGGAGCAATTGTCAGGATGGCTGAATTGGTAAAGCATCTGGACGGTATCCAGAAGATGCAGGTTCAAATCCTGCTCCTGACTGTTATTTTCGATTTCACATTTTTCACTTTGTGTTTAAGTATTAATGTGTAAAAGTGGTGGCCTTTTGCTTATTAACTATTTGTGTATGTGCATAAGTGTTGGCAAGTGATGTAGTGCGACATAACGTGTTTTTTCCTGTTGTCTCCAAAACTCCATAGAAGCTTCAGTAAGGTTGCCATCGTCTAACTGGAGTGGGAATTTGACTTGACTGACTAATTTTATAAAACTGACTTCGACTATGACTTGTTTTATGAACTAAACTTACGTGTGATGAGAGAATAACGATGTTTATAAGTTACTGTTAGGCAGATGGTTCTTCCAACGCCTCAAACAAATTAAATAAAAAAAAAAAAAATATCTCTCTGTCCCTCTGTTGATTTGGTAGCTAATATTAGCTACCGGTTTTCTGATTAAAATTTGTTCAATTATTACGCTAATTAAATAAGTATAACGGAAAACAACGTTGCAAATACTGCTATGGAAGAAACACTGTGCTTTCCCTCACCTAATTGGTTTCAAAGCTCTATTTTAGCTGTTAGCACAGACGGTTGGTTAGTTTATGGCGGGCCTAGTAAAAGCATTTGCGTTTTAGAGCCTAAAAAACCTGATAAAGCTAAGATCGTTGTATCTGGAAATCAGCCATATCAAGCTTATGTGGCCCCTAAAGCTCACCGCGATAGGTATGCGTTTGTAACGTTTTATTTACACTAGTAGTGCTCCAAATTTTGTTCGTGTTTTTTGCAAGTTTTTATTATAAATTGTATTATTTACAGAATACTTTGTGTAGACTTATCGCCTGAGTTTACGACTAATAGAGATTTCCTTAGTGGTGGTGATGATGGTGTTGTAAAACTTTGGACTTTGGAAAAACTAAAGGATAAATATAAAATCAAGAATACCCACAGTCATGAGATTCATTATAATGAGTCTGAGGTATTCAATGTCTTCTTTTTTTTGTATATTTAGATATTCAGTGTCAAAGCTGTTTTATTATTGTTTTGTATTTACTCAAATACTCTCTTTTTAATAAACTAGTGAATAATCTCTGTATAGCGTGAGACTTTACAAACATGCAATTTCACGGATATAAAGTACACCCAGACTCACAACAACCATTTGTGGATCACTTCAAAAAACTGTCCTGTGTGAGAATCGAACCTACAAACACTTGTTACGGGAGGTTGATATCTAAAACACTTCTAGTTTACGCACTCAAGCTATGATGTGAGTGAGAATGTTAAATGCACACACACAAATACTCACAGGCATGCACACACACTATCACTCACACAAACTTGTACACTTACACACTCACACCTATATACCTATGTTTTGCTTTGACTAATGTTAGTGACCTGTAAGGCCTTTAGTTAAAAACAAGCACTGGGTACCAACAATCTGGCACATAGCTCGTGCCTGCACTTAATGGGCTCTAGTTCAGTATAAATAGTTTAAAATCATTACCATTATAATTGTGTGATTCTGTTTCTCTACCATTATTGAATAAATGTTTCATTTTTGTTTTAATTCGGAAAAAGCTCTCAATAGAGGTAAATTATTGTTATATCTTTTAATTTTAGGTGTGAGTCATGGACTTGCTTCCTTCATCCCCTAGTAGATAGTTCTTTGTAGTTTTGATAGTTTCAGACTGCCTTACTGATATAATAAATATTGTATAAGCTCTGAATAGTTATTCAGTGTTTTGTCTTTGTCACTAATACAACAGTTTGTTGTTGAAAGAACAAAACACTGAATAACTATTCAGAGCTTATACAATGTTTATTATTAAGAGGGAGAGGGTTTATAGGTGTTTTAAATCCTTAGAGTTGGTTTTTAAACAATAATAATTATTGTTTTCAGAGTATTGTTGGTGTTGGCTACAGCACAAAAAGTTTAGCAGTATCAGTTGGTAACTTGGGTAATATAGTGAAGTGGGATTTGAATGCAAATGTGTGCAAGACTTATGCAAAGCTTATAAACAATTTTAAGTCAACTTGCATGGCTTGTTCTCCCCACATGCGTTTATATGTCGCCATTGGCACAAAACAAGGTGTCATCTTTGTTATAAGTTTGGAAGGTAATATTTATTAAATTATACTATATATTAATTTATTCTCTGGAAACTGTTTATACCATGAAAAGTCAAAATGGAGGTTGTGCAATATTTTAAATATACAATTTCTTTTATAGGCTTAGATACTGATTATTTCAGTAATAATTTTTAGTGTTGATGTGACTGGATCTGTCATGCTCATGTAAAGATGATCCCCTTCCCTCCAATATGGCGAGAGAGTGGATGGCTGAGCCATGTGCCAGACGCGTGACAGGAACCTATTGGTGGTGACTAGTCAATATCAATATTTTGGGAGTGGATGGTATTGTTGCAGGGATTGGTGCCTATTTTCTTTTCTTTTTTAGTTCATTTTCTTTAATTAGTTAGGTACCGTATCGTAGTCACTGATACCTTTGCTGGTTATTAGTGGATTCTTGAGAATTTAAGTATATATAGGACTATAAAATAAAGATATTTTTTTAATTGAATTGAAGATGTAAGTGGAATATCAGTATTGAGGTGTGTATGAGGAAGGTAGAGTAATACAGAATGAATATTTAAGTGCATTTTAAAATGATTACAAATATTTTACAAGTTTCACCAATTCATAACAAGTATTTTTAAATGGTATTGCCCTTAATAAAAAGTGCGAGTATTGACATTATTATTCTACTCTATGTCCTTACAAATACCTACTTTATAATTACAATTTGAATTTGACTAGGTAATGGAAAAATAGTATACAAAGTACGAGGACAAGATGATGAAATTATAAATTTGGGCTGGTGTCCTCAATATGAAATATTAGTTAGCAAAACTCTGGGAAATATTGTGAAGAAATCAACTGCTACCCAAAGACTAGAGGCGATTCGAAATGAGGTAGAAGATATAGATGTTCTAGAACAATCTGGTACAGCAAAAACACTTCCAGAAGATAGTTTTGATGAAACAATTGTAGAAGAAGATGATACATTTGATATCTACAAAGATCATGAGGAAAATGAGTTTGGTCATAAGAAATATCAACCAGAAGATATTCTTATTAAGGTCAAAGAAGAAAAGTCAGATGATGGAGATTATTTAGCCGAGTGTTTGAAGTTAAAAGAAGACATATTGAAAAGGAAAATGCAGGGAGAACAGTCAATTGAAAGTTTAGTTGAAGCTATGGATAAAACTCATGTTAGTTCTGCAGAGAACACAGTTGAGAGTGATGCAAGTAGTATAAAATGTGATGATGATAAGAAACTACATGCTGAAGTCAGTGTTCACCCACACAAACATTTATTAGCTACAATTAGTAAATTTGGGTAAGATATTAGATATTTTATATAGCTAGTTTTTGAGTCAGGTTCCCAATATAGTTTTAAATTCCAATCATGAGCTATTAAAAAAAAGGTTTCATCAAAGATAGTTTTTGTGTGATGTATAAATAAAGAAGGAGACAATGTTTCTAATATAAATTGTTTTGTGTTGCCACATAACTTAATATGTTATTTTATAACAGCTCTGTTACAACTTCATAATAGTACAGATCCAGTAGAAATGACGATTTCACAATAGTAGGTAATGCATTCCTATTTCCATTTCATTATTAGAAGAGAGTGGAATAGTGTATAGTTTACATGTGCACTGCATTTTCTATTTAAATAAAAATAAAATTCATTTTTTTATGTAAAATTTGCCAACTGTTAGCTGATTTAATATAAAAGTGAATATTTTCAGAGGTGTACGGATATGGTCTAAAACAGGTAAACAAGTGGGATCATGTACAGTGCCATATTTAAATAAAAATAATAAAGGTAAGATGAATGGATGGCCAACGTTACTTTGGCACAAGCCGAATACATTGCTTCTTGTTGATGTCAAGAGTCAGTTATTGGAGTGCAACCCGTTGTTGTTGGACAGGTAACATTTCATTTTACTTTACTTAATTATGTTAAACACTGGTAGCTCACCTCACTAGGGTATCTAGTTGCGAGACTCGAGTTTTAGTGCTTTTTGAAGTGAAACTTCTAATGTGACTTCCAACAAGGATGCGTTAAACGTTTAACGCTACCATGGAGGGGGTATGAAAGCACTGTTGAATAGAAAGAGACAGAGCGAGAGTGAATGCGTGGCACTCGAACGCATGAGCGTAGTGTCCTGTTATAGGCCAGCGCGAGCGTTACGAAGTTCCGCGCGGAGGGACTCCACGCACTATTAACTTTTTTTTATTGCATATGGTTGGTCACTCAGTAGTCAATGATAACTAAACTCGCTCGGATCCGATAACAAGTGATTATTGTTTTGAGCATTGGGTAATAATTAGTTGATTACTTCCTTTAGTCGCCTTGTACCAACCCGCGAGATAGAATAAGATGGTGACCTTAGTCTGTCACTCTCTTGCTCGTGTTTTTAATGATTTGGAGTAGATGCAGTATTTCTTGAAAATCAAAAGTTTGTTACGCAAATTATATTTGGCGCACGCAAATTAACGACGGTGAAATAATTCTATGTAAAACAGTTTTCTCAAAGCTCAAAAGATACGACAGGATTAAATAATTGTTTAACATAATAATTCAAAGTAAAATAAAAGAATAATCCTAAAGAATTTCTTTATTAGTAACTTGTATCCGTGCGAAGCAAGGGTGGTGGCTGGTATTTACTTAAATATTAGCATATTTTATTTTCTATGTAAAAAAGAAACTAAAAAATGGCCTAACACTTGATCTAATTATGCAACTTAATGGTATCTATTTACAGTAAGAACAGTATAACATGGCGTGTCGTGCATTCGTTACACAAACGAGGTCTATATGCGATCGCGTCTGATGCACCGAGGTTTCAAACTGCCTATGATTCACCAGAATCACCATTTTACTACGAAGCTGAAAAGTGGTCGGTATACACCATAGCTCAAGACAGAAATTTAATAAGATATAATTTGAATAGCAATAAAGTACTCGCAATACACAGCACTTGCGGAGGCTTCCTATATAATGTAATATGTTGCCCATATGATGCTGGCAAGTAAGTGACATTTTTTTTAAATAATAACTGTTTTTCTTTAAGATTGACTTTATGAGTATCCCATACAGATATCCCATACAGATATCCCATACAGATATCATACAGATATTGGAATATCTGTATGGGATTTGCACTGGCTCAGCTTTAAAGCATTCTCTCCCACAATGAGAGGATGATGAGGATTAAATACTGCTAATATATGTTTTTAAACTTTTACGAATTTGTAAATAAATAACTAATAGTATTTATAAGAATAGTAACTAATAATATTTTAAACATTTTTGATCTATATTTTTTAGCATTTGACATGCTTCTTTTTTAAAGTACAAATTATTAGTGAATAAGGAAAAAGTTGGTGGTTTAATGCATGTAAATGTACTCCGATAGATGGCGTTGGTCGTAAAGACAAATGTTATAACGAGATTGGGATGATCGAAAGATCTGTACGATAGCTCAGTGGCTTAGAGCACTCCCCCGGATTGGAAAAGACGCGGGTTCGATTTCCGCTCGTACGAAAATCTCTTTTTCCTTATGCACAAATAATTAATAATATTTTAATTGTTATTCTTTGGCCTCGACTTCTCTTGTTATGCGGGGTCGGTTTTTCCAATCATGCGACGCCGTTTATTTCGGTCTTGTGCGTCTTCTGTAAGTCCTGTCTCCCACATGACCTTCGTCATCCACTTAACTTAGGGTCATCCTCGTACGCTCTTTGTAGCTATGGCGATAATATTTTTATTTTAATATATATAAATCAACAGGGGTTGCTGCACATATAGCATAGTGGTTCAGTCAAATAATGACCACCGGTGCTCTGTATTGCTGGGTTTGATTCCCACACAGGTCAATTGTTTGTGAGATCTGGTTCTTAATCTGCATGTATGTTGTGTCCGTTAATTGTGTCTTTTTAAATTCCGAACCTCGATGCAATGGTAATTCAATAATGTAGGTTATTCGTAAAATTTGTAAAATCAGCTAATACCTTTCATCTTTAGTAGCATTTGATGACACCTGCGAAATAGAATGATGACGTTCTGTCTGCTTAGTTAGTTTTGTGGAAAATTTTGCGTTTATCTTCACTGCTTCATATTTTGATGTTTGTAGAATCGCAATAAGCGTTGGTGATGGCGCTGTCCGCGTGTGGCAATCAACGACTTTAGCAGATGACGACACAAAATTGTACCCTGGAAAAGTGCATACATTCTGGCAAAACGTCCAGGGCAAAGTGCTTTCAGTTGCTTGGCATCCAACCAAAGAGCATCTACTTGCTTTTGGCACGGGCGAATCTAGGGTATGCATAATAATTAAATATAAAAATGGTAGACTCTATTGCATTTATAATAATAATCTTGTCACTTACAGCAATTTTCAAATGATTAAACAATTTATTGACATACAAAAGCTAAACACTTGAGTGCTTTAAAAAATAATTTTGAAATAATCACTTATTTTTAAATTACTACTCGACTATTTTTTGCTGCTAATCAAAACACAAAAGCCTAGTACTTTTTTTTACCTCTGATTTAATTCTCGGTTCCCAAGAGAGTGCTTCAAATCTTGTATTGATGAGGATGTATTTGATTTTCCAGGTGGGTCTACTGGACACGAGTGGTAAATTGGAGAAGCCTGCCCGAACGCTGACGCCTGCACTCAACGGAGGGATTTATTCAATGTCATGGGGTGAAGGGATGCAACTCTTTGTATGCGGCGGACCTGACCTAGTCGTATATGACGCTGGTGTATTGACTCAAGGTTTGTTTATTACAGGCTTTTTTATATTTGGGTCCGTTCGTAAATTACGTCGCGCTAAATTCTGCTCTTAAGGTAAACGGCCCGCCGTATGTCGGTACTATATAGAGAGTAGCAACAACACTAGTGGCATTTGCGCAATCCTAAAAGAAAAGGAGCAAAGAAAAATGATATAGGTAATTGGAGGGGGTTTAGCTCTCCAGCACTCTCAGTCACTGACAAAATGCTATAGTAGGAATACCTACGTTTATACTAACATTGTGAGCACAAGTAACATTATTATATACCTCGATAAGTCTGACCACCTCCGTGGTACCCGAGGAGCCTGCTGTACAGAACCCAGTCGTACCCGATGTCCCACAGGAGTGGCCCCACGCCAGATCCCTGTGGGACATCGCAAAACATGGGCCTCCTATCAGCGTCCCCTTCCGGCTTATGAAGAGGACGCTGCGGCTTTCGACTTCGTCTGCCACTAGCCACCTCAGGTAGGCGGGCACCCCGTGGAATCCGAGTGCCTTCCTAATGCAGCTGAATAGCAGACAATGTCTAACGACACCGCTCAACAGCACTCCTCGCTAAGTGATGGCCTCCGTGGCCGCGGCCTTTAAACGCAAGATGGCATCGAACGCCGCGAACGAAAACTGAACTGAGCATCCAACAGGTCGGAGCCCACTTCCACAAGGTACCGGACAATAGGGACGGCGAGAATCCTCAGCAGCTTACCCGCATCGTCCAGCGGCACGATGGGCCTAAAATGAGTTTCCCCTCCTTCCACCAGTCAGGAAACCGTCCGGACGTCAGGTTCTTCATTATAAAGACGACGTATTGATTTACCCTACCATTGCAGGGATAAATGCAAGGTCACTGTATTCTTTTCTTATATTCGCGTTAGTTTGAGGGCGAATATAAGCTTAAGCTACGTTAACTTAAGCTACGTTACGTGGAGCGGTGAGGCCCCATGTTTTCTCTATGCACCGGGGCCCATGCCTACCTAGCTACGCCACTGCATGAATGGGCCGACTTGATCTAGGAAATACCATCGTCTCACAAAAGATCAGCGTGAATTAACGGCAGGTACTATTCAATAATTAATTCTATAGTAAATGGACTATAAAGTAGATTTCTGTTTGTATTTTCTAGATTAGAGGGATAAAGAATCTTTAAAATTACGTATCAAACATTAAGTTTAATGCGGTATTAACTTATTAAGGATGACATTTCATAACAATACACAAATCATCTATAAGAAATAATATATAGAGACTCACTCTTCACTCATTTTAAGGCCTTGAGATTGATTTTTTTATTCAACTTTCAGCTCCTACTCCAGTGGTAGTTGTAGTAGAAGGTGAGAAGTGGGATTTGGCTGCAGTAAAGTGGTCAGCGCGGGGGATGTTGGTGGGTTCGCATCATGGTGGTGTGGCCTTGCTACATCCTATTACTTACCAAGTACAAGCCCCTGTGTTCCTGTTTAGGTAAGTGCAATTTAGAAGTAAGACTGCCGCACTCTTGAGGCGCCTTCAAGATGTATCGCTGGCTACGTAATAGTTTGGTTGAATGCCAAGGTGCTAAAATCTTATTATGTTTCCAATTTTCAATGCTTTTCTCTCTATAAATTATATCACTTTCGTTGCTACGACGAGCGAGTGGTTTTGTGCAATGGCAAAGTTGCCTAAATACTTGTAAGTCCATCGGTGAATATCTCTAACTAAGCACCTATCCTGTTACAGAAAAACTATCCACTCGATAGAGTGGCATCCATTGCAAACATCAAATTCTAATGATGAATCTCCTTACAAGAATCTCATTGCTGTAAGCTCGCAGGACAAATGTTTCAATATTATTATAGTCGAAAATAAAGAGAAAGAAGGTATGTAATTATTTATGAATATAATTATGTTTATAATAAAAGCAACGTCGGGCACAACTTAAGTGTTGAGTTTGATCCATTTTAAATTGTATTTGTGTAAAATTGCGGCGAGAAAGTCTGTCGACTCGCTTTAGATCAGCGTGATATACCACTGAAATGTCACAAAGATCCAGTAGTCCGCCAACACACGGTGGGTTTATGTAACCCACACTATCCTGGACGACGATGTGAGCGTTAGGTCCATTTTTCTCGTCTTAACGAAAAAAATGTGATATAACATGACGTTAAACAATTGGTGACGCGGTTAGTTCTCTATCCTCATGTGCATGTTTCGCTTGTATCGTGATGTGCTTTTATTTGTGTTAGTACCGTCGATGTAACTAACTAGCTGGCCCCACACATAGCTGAATATTTAATTACTTGCGAACTGTCAAACACGGTAAAGTCGTTCTCAAGTTATGGCGTGACTAAGGGGAATAGGGATTCATTTTTATATACAGGGTCTGTCGTAAATTTATTTTCGATTTCACATTTTTCACTTTGTGTTTAATGTATAGTGCTAAGCATGTCAAATGCTAAAAAAATATATAAATATTTATAGGGTTTGCGTCATTATTAGGTAAAAATCTTAATTGTAAAATTAAGTTTACCTGGTCGGTATAATGTATGAAAATACTTCCGACGGATGGCGCAGGCGTCACCCAAAGACGTTAGGTGTAATGTGTTATCGAAATTAGCAGTCAGGAGCAATTGTCAGGATGGCTGAATTGGTAAAGCATCTGGACGGTATCCAGGAGATGCAGGTTCAAATCCTGCTCCTGACTGTTATTTTCGATTTCACATTTTTCACTTTGTGTTTAATGTATAGTGCTAAGCATGTCAAATGCTAAAAAAATATATAAATATTTATAGGGTTTGCGTCATTATTAGGTAAAAATCTTAATTGTAAAATTAAGTTTACCTGGTCGGTATAATGTATGAAAATACTTCCGACGGATGGCGCAGGCGTCACCCAAAGACGTTAGGTGTAATGTGTTATCGAAATTAGCAGTCAGGAGCAATTGTCAGGATGGCTGAATTGGTAAAGCATCTGGACGGTATCCAGGAGATGCAGGTTCAAATCCTGCTCCTGACTGTTATTTTCGATTTCACATTTTTCACTTTGTGTTTAATGTATAGTGCTAAGCATGTCAAATAGTAAAAATATATATAAAAAAAAAAAAAATTGTTTTTCTTTATGTCAAAGTTTTAACATTGACTGTCAAAAAAAAATTACTATGCTATAGTTGCCCATTATCTTAAAAACATGCCTAGTTTATGTAAATTCTAAAAAGGTATTATACATGCGTACTTTATAAGCAATATTAGTTTCACAAGCAAAATAACTTAGCAAGGCCGACATTTTGGTTTCAAGAAATGTGTCAAATCACAATGATTTAGGCTCCTAATATGATTTTATTCAATAAGAATTCGCTATTTTATCACTAAATTGTCAATTAATTTAACGTTTAACTGTTTTATTTTCATAGTCTTATATTGCAAGATGATTCGCATGACTTTTATTTGGCGCGTAGTAACTAAACCATGTGAACTATCCCACCAACCAAATCACTAACCTAAACCCCCTCCCTATCCTCTCCTTATTATTTTTCTACCCTATCCACCTCCTATTTCTTTCCTTGGAGATGGCGATGCGCTAGTAATGCCTCTGATGTTGCTAGCATCTATTAACTATGGTAACCGCTTACCATCGGGTGGGCCGTATGCTTGTTCACGTAGTATAAAAAAATAACTAAAAAAATACAATCAAAAAGTCTTAAATTTTACATCATTTTATAAAGGCGGCGGTCATGAGCTGGTTGTATGGAAGACGCTGTCTGGACACAAGATGGCCGTGCTACAGTTAGACTGGAGTCCGCACAGAGAGGAACTGTTGCTGTCTACTTCTCATGATGGCACTGTCAGGGTATGTGTTGTTGGTTGCAATATTTATTCATCTTATGGTACTGTCCCACTGGCCAGGGCAATTGTCTAACCAGTGGATCCATAATCTTCTTTAATTATAAGAAGATTAAGTTATATTTGAAAGTATAATTATTAGAATAAATATTTACAGTTTTCGTTACAATATTTGTAATTCTATATTATTTGCTTATCTTAAAACAAAGTTGATAGTTATTATTGTTGAAAGATCGGAAGCAGACAAATTTGTGCTTGTTGGTAGAGAGAATGTTAATTGTAAGACATAAACAGTATGTTTTTTATCTTTATAAAGATAAGATCACCCAGCGCCTGAGAATAGTCACTGGAAACTTGGAGATTTAACACACATACAATTAACGACATACACCCAGACTCTTAACGATTACTGATTCCACAATTGCACAAGTGATCCCATGGCGAGTTTTGTAGGTTCGATTCCCACAAATGGTTGTTCTGAGTCTGTGGAATTAAGTATTTATAATGTCTGTGTAGTCTTTTAGAGAGAGAAGTAATTGTCCTATGTAGAAACCCTCAACCACGGCAATGTTATCTATCCAGTATTGTGACTCGACTCTGTCCTTCAAATAATTGCCTAGGTACCCAAAGATACGATAGGTCTGCCCGCCTACAGTATTTTAATTTCTACTATCTCTAACTATTTGAGTTTCTTTCTAGTTTTGTAAGGCAAATATTATATGAATTATTTAAAAAAATAAAATTGTAATTAATTAGGAAGTGTTCCATAAAAATACAGTGTTGTTTGATTAATACATTTAATAAAAAAAAACACCCTTAGAAACCAAAGACTGAAAAATATTTTTGCGTACTGACTGACGTATGAAGAGCTTTAATGTCAAATTTAAAGTCTAAAAAAGCCGCATTCGGATAAAAAGTTTAATTTAAAATACTTTTGGGGAAACTGTCTATAATTGCTCTTACCATATTAAGTAGAGTACTTGTACTTATTTCAATCAAATATTTACAAATCGCACTTTAATTCAATCAAATACAAAAAACTAGACGTCGCGGGACGTCTAGCAGATGTGAAAACATCGAAATTATTTTGTAGAAATAAAATGATCATAACTTGACAAAGTACTCCTCAAGACGAATCAAACGAGTATAAACTCGATAGGCTTGCGTAGTTTCATTACAGAGTTACTGTGACCACCTTCCAGCTCCATCGTCAGACCCTGGATACCATCTAGAGACAAAGTACTCGTCAAGACAAATCATACGAGCCCAAGCTCGATTGAGTTATGTCCTTTTATAACGGAGTTCCTATGGCTACCTTCTAGCTCCATCATTAGACCCTGGATATCATCTATGACTGAAGTTCTAGTCAGGTCATTTCAAACGAGCCCTAACTCGACGGGGTTGCGTCATTTCATTATAGAGTTACTGTGGCCACTTTCCAGCTTCATCATCAGATCAGCTCCATGTCATCATAATATTGCATTGTCACGTGATATACACATGCGTGTAAAATTTCAGCTCAATCGGAAACCGGGAGGTGTGTCAAATTTAACTTGTAACATTTGAACGGGACAAGTAGGTACAATAAAAGCGTAGCCACGCTAACATCCGATTTTACCTCCCTCCGCATTATATGTTTCACGTCAAAAACCATCACACCGTCCGTCACTGCGGTGCATTCGCGATTGGTTGTGTCTCTGTACACAACTGTATATATGGAACTCGAGGCGCGTAGATATGACTCGCGTTCCGACCGTTTGTATGAAGATGGAATATTAAATGGATAACATTACCGTGCCTCAACACTCCTATCATTCAATAGCTCTGTGTTAGAATATAATATGAATTAAATCGTACAGGTATGGGACATAGCATCAGGAACGTGTATATCAATTTTCGGTAACCACACTCAACACACGCTGGGCGCGACCTGGCTAGCGATGCCACAGTTCGACACTAAAGTACTGTCCGGCGGAGCAGACTGTTGCTTACGGCTGTGGGATATCAATGAGCACAAAGCTGAAGATTATGATGGTATATATAAAAATGCTTTATTAAATTACTGAGATTTTACTGTAACCTCAAATTTCCCATTTTGGCGGGGGGCTCGTGCCCAATATCCTGATGTAAGTGGGCAAATATTCTGTATTGGTAACTTAAGATTGTAAAGACGAAAATATTTACATACCAGAAGAAAATACCTAGTTATGCACATTTGACTTCTTAAATAAGTAAAATCCATTGTCATCCGACACACAGTGCCTCTGTACATCTCTTTTTTTTTTTCCTTTTTCTGTCCCATTATTAGGCACGGGTCTCCTCAAATGGTGAGAGGGATTACGCCATAGTCCACCACTAATTTATTACTTTTCAAATGTTGTTAATGTAATATAGTATGTCATCTTGGTTGCAGCATTTTTTCATGTTATTTTAGTTATTATAATTATCCATCCATCTATCCATCAGCCTTTTGACGTCCACTGCTGGACATAGGCCTCCCCAAGAGAACGCCCCAACTAGCGGTCCTGTGCCGACCGCATCCAACGGCTCCCCGCGACTTTGACCAGATCATCGATCCATCTGGTGGGGGGCCGTCCTACGCTGCGCCGTCCGATACGTGGTCGCCACTCGAGAACCCTTCTTCCCCAACGGTTGTCGGTTCGTCGAGCGATGTGGCCTGCCCCTTGCCACTTCAGCATGGTAACCCGGCGGGCTATGTCGGTCACTCTCGTTCTCCTACGGATCTCCGTATTACGGATTCGATCACGTAGGGAAATACCAAGCATAGCCCGCTCCATGGCCCGCTGAGCGACTTTGAGCCTTGATACGAGGCCAACATTCAGAGACCACGTCTCTGTTCCATATGTTATCACTGGTAACACACACTGGTCGTAGACCTTCGTTTTCAGACACTGCGTAATATTATAATTATATTGAACTGTAATTAATTGGCACATTAAAAAAGTGGCCCATGAGGTTCTTACCGGGTTCTTCGCATGAAAGGCTTTACTACCGCTTGTGGCGATGCAGTCGCTACTTTGTTGTTGCGCCTGGGGCAAGGATGCACTTGGTCGCGTTAATTATTAGTGCATTCTTGACGATATTAAGCGCTCTATATAATTGCTCTATTTTTTTAATTTAAATTTGCTGGCCCAGTGCGTGTTAGTTGACTTCACAGACTGTTGAGAAAATATCTCAGGCAAGCGGGTTTCCTCACGAAGTTTTCCTTCACCTAGCAGTGATAAATTGTAAACAATACACACAATTTCGAAATATCTCGAAAACTCAGGTGAGAACTGTATGAGGATTGGACCTTGGACTTCGGATTAAACTCGATACCACTGTCTTTACAGTCCTTGGTTTTACCAGTAGGCTATCACTGCGTCTTTACACGAGCTTAACTAAAATAAAAAATACTAATTATATATTTGTGTGTTATAGAATTCGCACACGAGACGAGCACGAAACAAAAAAAGGGAGATAAGAAACTAAAGAAATGCAATGAAGAAGTAGCGATAGTAGATGATGAATCTACGGTCCACTTGGACGCATCCAAGAAACCATCAAAGAAGTTCCTTCTACCCATAATACACAAACAAATGAATCCTTGTAGCTTCACACTACTTTGGAATATGTACCGAAAGTATGTTGACAACAATGCAACGGGCGAAGAAGATAATATTTTGTACACCGATACACATGCCATGGACTTTATAAAATTATTTGGCAGCATCAATGAAATAAATGAGGTTTTGGATAAAGAAAGTAAGTACAGTAGTCACAATGGATATTTGTGTCTCTGAAGTCAGCTACAAGACGCTGCGCAGAGTGCGCAGTAGCTAGTTTTGCAAGAGATGTGCGGCGTCTTCTACAGTTTATATTAATCGAAAAATGTTCGATATAATTTAACAATTATAATCGATACTCATATTATTTATCGATCGTACTAAAACATGTGGACTCTTTAAATCTTCTTAACTCAAATCGCTCGTATACTTTTGATTGAATATAATAATAAACAGAACCATAATAATTAAAAACCTAATGATCTCATTCGATTGTTTTGTTAATCGAGTAACATTTAAATTGGTCAGTACTAATCATATGATTCCGTCACAATCCCCACTTCTTCCTCTGTGCCTAACTTCAGAGACACAGATCCGTTGCAACTACTATATGTGGTTTGATAGGCTACGCTTTTCACAGCGTTCTGCTAGTCCATTTTCACGTGCAGTCTGTGGGTTAACTATACGCAGAGGTCATACAGTGCCCTGCGCGTTCAATACAATAATGCGTTTAGGGTGTTGGTGGGGTTGCCACGATATCACCTCAGGCATTTTCTCCGAATCTACAATAGATGGTGAAAACCACGCGTGAAAAAGCCATTATAAGAAAAATATGCGCCGCCGTCATGTACAGGATGCGTGGCAGGCCCAACAGCATCCTCAGCACATTAGCAGATATAATAATAATTCTTTATTAAGTTAAAATACTTCAAAAAAAATATATAAACTTGTGCGTGTACTTTTACGTGAATGCCACCACACAACAAAATCACAAAATGATTAATTCTATTTATAGTGGCGAAAATGCTTGAAGACCGATCGTACGAAGCGTGGGTGATGTTGTCGATCTTCAGAGGAAACATCGACGCCATGATGCAGTTCGCTAGTCAAAAGGATATGCTTACTCCCTATTTGCTTAGTATGGCGCCTTGTGTTTCCTTCAAGTAAGTTTAATGTATTCTGTACTATTATAAAGCTGTAACTGAACGACGTCTGTACATTTAAGATATTTGAGAAAATAAAAATGTATAGGCGTCCCTGAACTTAAAACATTTTTTTTAATTTGTCTATTAGTTTGCTCGAGCATCACGCAAAAACTACTGAACAGTTTTTGATGAAGTTATTTTTGTTTGATAGGTCTTAATGTCTTGATTCGTCTTAAAAACTGGTATACATTTAATTCCGTTGCTCTAAAAACGAGGCTTTGGCTACGGCGGAGCCGTGGGCAAGGGCAGTGAATAATATATATTTTTAATGTGATATAATCTTAATTCATTCATATATAGTACAAATAATTTGTGAATAAAGAAAAAGAGATTTTTAGTACGAGCGGGAATCGAACCCCCATCTTTTCCAATCCGGGGAAGTGCTCTAAACCACTAAGCTATCCTACTGATCTTTCGATCATCACATTTGTCTTACGACCAACGCCATCTATCCGCAAGCATTACATGCATCCAATATAGTAAGTTTAATTTTGCAATTAAAATTCATACTATTTAATGGCGCGAAACATTTTAGATCTTTATTCACAAATAATTTGTACTTTAACATTTTTTTTAATTTGTCTATTAGTTTGCTCGAGCATCACGCAAAAACTACTGAACAGTTTTTGATGAAGTTATTTTTGTTTGATAGGTCTTAATGTCTTGATTCGTCTTAAAAACTGGTATACATTTAATTCCGTTGCTCTAAAAACGAGGCTTTGGCTACGGCGGAGCCGTGGGCAAGGGCAGTGAATAATATATATTTTTAATGTGATATAATCTTAATTCATTCATATATAGTACAAATAATTTGTGAATAAAGAAAAAGAGATTTTTAGTACGAGCGGGAATCGAACCCCCATCTTTTCCAATCCGGGGAAGTGCTCTAAACCACTAAGTTATCCTACTGATCTTTCGATCATCACATTTATCTTACGACCAACGCCATCTATCGGCAAGCATTACATGCATCCAATATAGTAAGTTTAATTTTGCAATCAAAATTCATACTATTTAATGGCGCGAAACATTTTAGATCTTTATTCACAAATAATTTGTACTTTAAAAAGTAGCGGAGCATGTCAATTGCTAAAAGAAATAGATCTAAAACGTCATTCATATATAAATAAATAATAATTGATTATTATAAATGTACCAGATACTCCAAATTCATTGAAATTTTCCACACCGCGAAACAGTATTAATCATACATTGATTTTTCAGGAACCCCAACATTCAATCTTAAACATCTAATATAATAATAATATGTTCTTTCAGATATTGGAAAGACGCTACTCAACTATACATAGCGCAGATCGATCGAATGATGGCGAGGGGAGACGAGGAGAAACTTCGTGGTAAGCATTTTATTTTTGTGCAGACCTATTTACTGACGATGGATTTACAACATGCTTATATACGAGTTAATGATTTTGACTGAAAGCTGTGATAAACTTTTTGTCTCTGGAATATGGTTCAGGGGAATGAAAAAATAAATGCACATTTTCCATATGCTGGAGATTTTATTCATACGCAATATATGTGACAAATCTCTATAATAACGCCTTTATTGTTCATCGTACTATATTAATATTTTTTATGATTAGTTAAGAGACCTTCCTCTTGATAACATTATTGTTTAAATCGGATTAGTATCAGGGTAATGTATTATTTTTGTTATACAGACAACAGATTATACGGAGGAGGGGTATACAGGAAAGTGGCCGCGTTGCTGAGCATACACGATATAAAGGGCGCCGTCGCAGTCCTCAATGAAGCGAAGCTATTTGTGGAGGCTTACGTATTGTGTCGGATAAGGTAATATTGGCATTACATACTGTATTTGACCGCAGTGTTTTTCTAAAGATAATATAGCACAAATATATATATAAAGTATGTTCTTGTATCGCAAGGGATTGTACAAACATACAACTTAACACACAAAATATTGTCCTGTGTGGAAATCGAACCTACAACACTTATCTGCCCGCGACTTCGCCTGTCTTTTCTATTATTTGTAGGATTCCTTTCATTCAGTTGAATGTTCTTTCCAGATACATGGACAGTATTGCAGAACAAACTCTACTGGAGTGGGCTAGATACAGTTCCTTTAGTGGGAATACGAGACTTTCGGTTATATGGTAAGAATTACCTAAAAATGCGCTAAAATTGGAATTGTTAGAAGTCACAGATCAACCTCTAATATCTTGTAACGATATACTATATTTTCGAGTTGTTGGAATTAATAATTTAAAAAAAATTGTTGTTAAATCCCTATTTCATTGGTTTAGCAAGTTTTTTTCTGTCCCACAATTCACGGTGAAATAAGTTTAGCAAGTTTTTTTCTGTCCCACAATTCACGGTGAAATAAGTTTAGACCGTTAGTCCACCACACTGGCCTAGTGTAAGTTGGCAGGCTTCACAAGCCATTGAGAAAATCTCGTAGGCATGCAGGTGTTTCCTCACGATCTTTTCCTTTGACCGAGCAGTGATAATTTGTAAACAAATACACACATTTCAGTCTCGACAATTCGAGATGAAACGCGAGGTCTGAGGTCCTTGGACTGGGGATCGATTCGATACCACATCGTCTTTGCAGTCCATGGTTTTTACCACAATCTAACGCTCATTTACTATTTCTGATAATGTATTTCACAGTTACATTGCGCTGAACGATCTATCTGAAGCCGCAACTACTCTCTCCAAGCGCCCTGATCGGGAATCGTTATGTTTAGCAGCCGACCTTGCTAAACACGCTGGTAGGAGCACCTTTGCTGATCAAATGGAGAAGAAAGCAGAAACAGCGCGATGTTCTAAGCAAAATACTGAAAAGGAAATTTCAGAACTACCGTCTAGAGTAGAACTCATTATGAAGATTAGTCCACAAACTGCAGCATCTACTCAAAAAGATGAAATATCCGAAATCAGAGATGAAAAGGATGAACATATGGTGAATAAGGTCCAAACTAATGATGGGGATATCCATAAAAATGGATCCCTGCAAAATGGTGATAACAAGGCGGATGGGGATACAATAAACAGTGATATTAAAGTAGAAACTTAGGATAATCAACTTGTTACTGGCTGTGTAAACAATCTTTCACTTAAGTTTGTATGTTATGTTACTTTTTAATAAAATTAAGCATAGATGTGATGGTTTCATTAAAACAAAATTATTAAATCGTATCAAACATTTATTAGTCTCATGAACATCAAAATAAATAATTATTCATTGGTTTACAAAAAAAAAACAATTATTTTTAATATAGTTATAGTAATTATTGGACGAATATATCAATGCGATCTGTGGCTTGTAGGCATTTATCTTGAAATGAGACATAAACAATAATGAAAGTTTTTATTGCTGCACTCTCGCAACAATTAATATTTTAATACTACGATGTTCGAAAGTTCGGATGACCTAAAAAGGAATGGAATATTCGAGACGGTTTTAGGCATTGGCTCGGATCTCTGGGTTTGAGCCAAACTAGCAATTTCTGTGCAAGTAACATCGACGACCAGTGTGCATGTGCAACAAGTTATTTTTTAGCAGAGAAATTGTACCTAATTGATGTCCCTTTTACAATTAACTGTACTTAGGTATTATTTGGTAATGATCGCCACTAAGGCCTCAGTTTTAGTATAATAATTTGTTCCGTTTACACGAAAAAAATACAATATTAAAGTAATTATTTACAATAAATGTTAAATAAGTATTTTCATTCTCACTCGTCAAATATGTTAGGCACAAACATTTTAAGTATATAGCCTAGTAATACTATATTGTACGACATTTACTAAATCTATGACAATAATATAGAATATTAACTACAATGGCACCTATACTCAAAATCAGCGTTGATCGCATTGCACACTTTGACCCAATTGTAAATGCTTATGGAATGGTATTTTACGTAAAACACCCTTAATTAGCGGTTATTTGAATGAATCATAGGTACAGAATATTGTAGAAAAACAGCTTCAAATGTAAAATATCAATATTGCCTTAAAATAATATAATTAACGTAAATTTCTCCTGGTTTAAAAAAGAGCAATTAATTTTAAAAGTTTCAGAAATTAATAACATAAGATGCTGGACAAGCATTCGGCAATCATGCACATACTCTCTTAATCATTTAAACATTTGACAAGATTTTGTTAGAGTCCAGCTTAAGTTTGGTTATAAAGTAGAAAAATCTTTGGATTGATTTTTTTATCAAAACTTTCAAGTTATTTGATGGGGTTGTTAGACGATTAGGAACCATTTTCAAAGGTCCCGTGAACCCTATATCTAAATCATAATACATTAAAAAATATTCAGTTTGTGTCATCTTGACAATCTTAGTTTACACTGGTATGAGACTTGTGACTAATTTGGATAATTAAAAATATTTTTTTCATGTGTATTATATAATAACAGTAATACTTTTTAATGTCGAATGCGACGTAGCTAATAATTGTAATTCAGCTAATAATTTTAAAGACCACGCTAGTATAATCATGTTATGATGCTCTAGTTATATAAATAATTATATAGTTAAATGGATATCTAAATCAACGCTCCCTTAGCCGGGTAGTCACAATGTAATGTTATACTTGTACAAATATCACATACGAGAACAATCGTTGTTTAAACCGCAGCAAAGTTAGATAATTATCCCTTTTTTGAACCACATTCATATTGACAAAGAGGTTCTCAGATTTACTACTCAATACTTAAACGCTATTCTATTATAAAAGTTACGTTTATTCTATATCTAGTAAAAGAATAAAAGCTTTTTTGAGTTTAGTAGCTTTAACTGAGCGACGTTAAAATAGTTCAGTATTAGGCCTTTACATAGTTAATGATGTAATAAGTTTAATAATTTTAGGGTTAGAGTAGACTGTATTTCTTTGCAGAAAAAAATAAGTTAAATTGTGCAAGGACATTCAATTCTGATTACCCGGATCTTCGTTTTCCCTGTTTGACTCCTTGCCTCTCTTCTTACACACGTTTATCAATTTCGCATTGATTTTTTTTAATTTCTGGTTTTCTTTCATAATGTCGGTTATTTGTTGATTCTGGAAGAATAAACGTAAACAAATATATTTAACCCTGCGTAACTTAATTACAATGTAATAAAAATGCATGCAAGTCGTACGACAACCGCACGTATTTTCTTTGTTGGTCATTTGAATTGAAATGAGAATATACATCCATCCATCCATCAGCATTTCAACGTCCACTGCTGGACATAGGCCTCCCCAAGAGAACGCCACAACGAGCGGTCCCGTCATGGGGATAATGCCGTAATCGCCAAGCTTGGTAGGCGGGTTGGCGATTGCAGTGGATGTTGTTAATACTCGAGGGAGTGCTGCTTCCCACTCCCTCTAGTATTTCCTCATTCGGCTCTTACGACTCCCGTGGGTAGAGAGGGGTGAGACAATTCTAAAGCCGGCCCCACACGGCCATAATTATATGTATAGAATATACATAATTATGTATAGAATATACATATTTTAGTGATGTGAAACAGGAACTGTTTAATTAATTATGTAACCTGCTGCCGCTTTGAATTAATTTTCTGTTCGATTTTAATAATTTAATATCTGTAGCAAAGGAATAATTTAGTGCATTAAACACAAAGTGAAAAATGTGAAATCGAAAATAACAGTCACGAGCGGGATTCGAACCTGCATCTCCTGGATACCGTCCAGATGCTTTGCCAATTCAGCAATCGTGACCCTTGCTCCTGACTGCTAATTTCGATAACACATTCATACTTAACGTCTTTGGGTGACGCCTGCACCATCTGTCGGAAGTATTTTCATACATTATACCGACCAGGTAAACTTATTTTACAATTAAGATTTTACCTAATAATGACGCAAACCCTATAAATATTTAGATATTTTTATATATATTTTTAACATTTGGCTGAATTGGCAAAGCATCTGGACGGTATCCAGGAGATGCAGGTTCGAATCCTGCTCGTGACTGTTATTTTCGATTTCACATTTTTCACTTTGTGTTTAATGTATGTTGCTAAGCATGTCAAATGCTAAAAATATATATAAAAATATCTAAATATAATAATTTAGTGGTTTAGTAACTCGAAAGTATGTTTCACATGTAGAACTAACTAGTCACAGGTTGCATTTCTTAGGAATAAAGTATCAACATACCTGTACGATAGCACTTCCGGTGCCTACAAGCATGGCAGCTTGCGGCACCTGAACAGCCGTAGCCTTTAACTGCTGCTCCAACGCTTCTTTTTGTTTCAACAGTCGTTCTACAGCCTAAAAAATTATAATTGTATATAATTATACAGAATAGAAATTTGATGTATGAATTCAGAATTGTAATAATGTTATAGTTTAGAAACTGCATTTTTTTTGTCATTATGATCACGTCATATTCCCAAACAATTGTACAGGTTGGCAAAAATACTTGGATCTGGGCGAGCGGGACGGTTATCCCAATCCTAATGCAAGAGCCTATCTCCTAAAACCTTGAGTTGAGAGGGTGGCAAGTAAATGAACAAGTATACGACCCAACTAATCCCTAGTGTGATGTAAATTTCAATTTTCATCTATTTTCTTAAATGAAGTTATTTAAAACAATGAGATTAATAAATTATTGAGATTTTCAATAAGACCTTTTATTTGATATGTCACACGATATGTTTTGCAATTTTTTTTTTATTTACCCAGTGCCCTCTTTTTTAAAAATCATTTATGTGTCACCGACTTGCATATGCATACCAAATTTTAACTCAATCAGTCCAGTAGTTTCGGAGCAAATCGGCTGTGACAGCCTGACAATGCACAGACAGAGAAACGAGTGATCCTACAAGGGTTCCATTTTTTCCTTTTGAAGTACGGCACCCTAAAAAAAGATAAATAAACAATACGCACCAGTTTTAAATGTTTTACTTCTTTTGCCTGTTTATCGTCAGTCGGTGGACGACTGTAGTCTCGTTCAACTTGGTAACTCAGCAAATCTATAGTTATATTAAAGAATTAATCATTATATTGCCGCTGCTCATTATTACACAATCAAATATATGTCTTTCATTCATCGGCTATCTACCGCTATAACCAAAATAAACAGAGGTGCTTCACAATCGGTCACGCAGCAGATGGTGGTACCGGTCCACCCAGGCCCGATGATAATAAATAACATAGTACAATGAATTCACTGCTGTATATGTGTTGTGGTCACATCTAAGAATTTATCACTTTATGTTGAGGCCGACCATTCCCTGAAATGGTTAGGTTTCATGAAATGGTCGGCCATATCATTCAGTGTTCATCCATCAGCCTTTCGACGTCCACTGCTGGACATAGGCCTCCCCCAGAGGGGATACTGCCGTAATCGCCACGCTTGTCAGGCGGGTTGGCGATCGCAGTGGATGTTGTTAATACTCGAGGGAGTGCTGCTGCCCACTCCTCCGGTATTCCCTCAGTCGGCTCTTACGACTCCCATGGGTGGAGAGGGGTGAGACAATAGTAAAGCCGGCCCCACACAGTGTTCAATATTGAATTTTTCCGTCAAGAATTTCTCAATAAGTTTTAAGAAGTCGCTTGTGTTTCACGTGCTTTTTTTCCTCAGAAAGCATTTAAAAACCATTCCTACCAGTCCTGCGCCTAATATCTGTTCAATCTTCGGAAAGCCGTCCCATGGGACTATGAGAATGAAAAGAATGCACTTGTGTTTGAGCACACACTCGTGCACTAAAATATCTCCTGCGTACATGGCTTATGTCTGTTGATACTGGCCGCCGTAACCGAAATTGCAGTCTGGTGATAATTATTATTAGAATAATAAATAATAATATTTATTTATTTAGGTATATAAGGATCTCCAACAAAGAATACACTTTACAGGCAATGTAAAAAAAAACGATATAGGTAGTCCTTGTGCTTCCTTAATTATAGGAGATCACATCGTGCAGTGTAATATGACAAATGAAGATTAAACTAAATGCATAATTAAATTACAATAATAAAATTACTAATACAATAACAAGTTACAATTAAGAAAAAAAAATATTCTTTAAATAAAGAGGGTATTTAAAATCACATAAAAACAAAAAAAAACATAGCATCATGCCTGAATTCCCCGAAGGGGTAGGCAGAGGTGTATTATACACCCACGGTTCGCCAGCTATGTTTAAGTCCTACGTAATAGGGGGCGAGAGAGGCTATTTAAGTTTAATAATTAAAAAAAAGATATAGAATATCATACCGTCAGTGGTTTGAGAGGAGGCTTCGTTTACGTCGACGGTAGCGCCGCGGTTCTGGTCGTGGAACGTCTGTCGCTTTTTACGTGTCGATAGCGTCTTGGGATTAAGGTCATTCTGGATTTCTTGTAGCTTAGCCTGCAATAGTAATATTATGTTACATGCAATTTGGTATAATATAATAGTAACGTAAAAACATTGAAATAAAATAAGTGCTCATTATCATCGATTTTGTATTTCAGGGAAACAAATTATCATAAAATAGTGCTATTTTAATTTTCGCAAAATCAAAATGTGTTAAATATTCTTTCATACATTTTTTTGTATTAAAGTATTTTTTTTTATATTACAAGGGTGGCAAAAAATATCACTACCATTAGACCTGGTCATAAACGGTAACCGTAGCTTATAGACGCTAGCAACACTAAAGGACCAAAGGCATCACTCGCGTATTACCGACTCCAACGAAAGGGATAATATAGAAGGTAGAGAGGAAGGGTGACGGGGGTTTAGGTCTCCGGCACACTCACTAACCGTACGAACCACGAAAGTAGACGCTAATCTTTTGTGAGAGAGCCGGTTCATACATGCTGGGACAAGCAAGACTAACAATATTAGTAGCAATGTTATGCTCTCCTATATTATACGTCTGTATATTGTATAGATTTTGATCATGTACAGATGATAATGAAATTAATAATATGGTTTACCTCCAAAGCATCTTTCGCCTCCTTCAATTTGTGGCACTGTTCCTCTCTTTCTCTTAAGTACTGTGCGCAGGTCTCACACTCTTCGTCCAGCGCTTTGTAACTTTTTTTCAATTGTGACAACTCCTGCTTGCATGACTCCAGTTCTCTTTTACACGATTGAAGTTCCAGTTTTGTAGTTTCCAGCTCCCTGTGTAAAAATTTTGTTTTAAGATAAAGTATTTTTAAACACCGATTGTAATCGATAACATGGGTCAGAATTGAAAACAAAATTGCCTTTTTAAAGTACAAATTATTTGCGAATAAGGAAAAAGAGATTTTTTGTACTAGCAGGAAACGAACCCGCGTCTTTTCCAATCCGGGGAAGTGCTCTAAGCCACTGAGCTATAGTACAGGTCTTTCGACCATTCCAATCTCCTTATCACATTTGTCTTTACGACCAACGCCATCTATCGGAAGCATTTACATGCATTAAACCGATATAGTAAGTTTAATTTTGCAATTAAAATTCATACTATTTGATGGCGCGATTTTTTAAACATGTCAAATGCTAAAAAATATAGATCAATAAAATTGCCTTTTTTTTAAAGAACAATATATATTATACCCTGCATAGGGAATAATTAAGTATCGCGGGTGACTTTACAAATATACAATTTCGCGGACACAAAGTACATGCATGGGAAGCGAACCCACAACTCAGGCATTGTAGGTCGGTATGTTATCCACTTCGCCATTTGTCCAGTCTGTATCAAAATTATTACAATATCTATTGTTTATTATATCTTACAACTTCGAGCAACAGGTTATGTATTGTTTTTCTTGTGTAATAAAACAGTATACCTGCTTCCACGATGTTTATCAAGAGCCTTTTGCATCTTAGCGACTAAAGTCTTGAGATCTTGTTTCTGGAACCTCAATTCTTCTATGGTCTTTGTCAACTTCTTGTTCTTTTCAACTTCCACATCATAAGACATGCGGTCGACGACCACTGAGTGCAAATTCGTCCAATCTATGGCGAAAGTAAATCATCAAAAATTGTGTAAACAAAAATTTTAATTAACACACGATAAAATTTTAACTAACGCTTCAAATATAATTTAATAAACATTAGTAAACACTGAGTATTCGTATTGGCACTTAATTCGAATATACACGCGGAACAATGATTATATTTGAACAGAAGAATTTGTATTTCATACTAAAAGCGTGTGCAATTGTGTGTTGTACTAGTTTGACCAAAACAAAACTCACATTTGATATTACTACAAGTTTTTACACCCAATATTAGGGAATAATTTCTGTATTGTAGGGGAATTTATGAACACGAAAAAGACCATAAGTTCTTTAGGTAACAATGCTGAGTGTTGCTCAAACTGTGTGTTTATATAGGTGGAATAATGGCTTACACGTAATATTTACCATACAGTCTAAATTTACAATATTTCACAAATTTATATTTAGATCCGTTAAATATTAGTGGAACAAGCCCCATAATGATGACTTACCTTCGTCCGTGTTAACGGCGGCGTGGGCAACATTCGGTTTATAAGCATTCTGGTGACTCTTGTTGGGACTGACTGATTGTAATTTCTCTTGTAGCTGTTCGATAGTTTGCTGTAAATCAAAATGTACATAGTAATTAGACTCTAACCGTGACTACGTCCGCGTGAAATGTAGAATATAAATACGTCACCTACGAGCCCCGATGCAAAATAGTTCGTCTAGTATGGAAAGTAGTGCAAAGCGTAAAATATAGAAAGTAAATATTGGTAAAATAATTAAGAACGATTAATAAAAAGTAAACCACAATTTGAGGAACATTTTAAAGTTTATTTCAACATTACTGAAATTCTTTCATGTCTTTACATAACATAAAAAAATTAAAAAAATATTCTAAAAAACATAACGCAAAAGTATTCGTCTACCCTTGTCACTCACGCAGAATAGTTCGTCTACCACTTAGTTATGTCGCTTTTGCTCTCAATGACAGCTTTTATGCGAAGAGGCATGGTTGCAACCAACGCTGCACACTCCTCAGGCGTAATTGACTCCCAGACAGCCAAGAGTTTAGCCTTTTAGTCGCTCTTCGATCTTGATGGATTTTTACGGAGAACTTTTTTCATTTTCCACCATAGGGTTTCGATCGGCGACAAGTCCGGTCTGTTAGATGGCCATTCGATTGTAGGGATGCTTTTCGCCAGTAGCCACGTCTTTGTTGTCCTTGCAGTATGGCAGGAAGCACCATCCTGTTGAAAAATGAAGGAATCTTGATGCTTAAGTGACGGAATAGAGGGCAGTAAATTCTCTTCCAAAAGGTTTTGATACCTTGCAGCATTGATGGAACCATCCACAAACTGCATACCACCAACACCTTGTGCAGACATGCAGCCCCATATCATAAGAGACGCCGGAAATTTCACTTTGCGATTGAGATACTCAGTATGAAATGCCTCATTTTTGTTCCGAATCACTTTTTTCCTTTCATCGCCGACTGTCACTTCAAATTCGAACTCGTCACTCCAAATGATACTACGCCACTGATCGGAAGCCCAATTTAAATGATCACGAGCAAACTTCAACCTCTTTTTCTTTTGTACAGCAGTCAACAGTGGTTTCTCTTTAGCGGTGTAAAATCCGTAACCCATTCTTTTTAGGACTCTTTTGCAAGTATCAACTGAGACGTCTTTGTGAATCATGTCCTTCCATTGCACCGTGAGTTCTCCAGCTCGAGCACGACGATTATTTTTGATAATTTTCTTCAGGATTCTGTTTTCTACTGCATTTGTGATGCGTGGTCGACTAGTTTTCTTCCAACAAGAAGTCGTTCTATTCTTTTTATAGTGCTGAATGATAGATCGGACTGTAGACCTGGGAAGTATCAAGTCTTTAGATATTTGGTAACTTGATTTGCCAGCATCGACCCCACAAACTTTTCGCTTTCGAAGCTCTTCACACACGGGTTTGCCACGGACCCATTGTTATTTGAAAACTAATGAAAAAAACTGTCATTTTTTAGATTTATACTGTCTCACTTAACAAATGACACAGAATTACTTTTACAAATTTTAATTATGCAACATAATTGTACAAAGAAGGAATAATCTTATTTAACTCACCGATAGACGAACTCTTTTGCATCAATTAACAATTAGACGAACTATTTTGCTTATAACTTCTTCGAATTTAAAACAGGATATGTATAAATTTAAAAAGCTAAAATAGTTTATTGGTTCATAATTAAAAAATGGCATAAGTAACGCGACATGTGATAGTAGAACAGCTTAATATTTTATATAGATATACAAAAATAATGAAGTTAGAAAAAATCTCACAGAGAAAATTTCACACTAGACGAACTATTTTGCATCGTATACCCCGCATACTAATGACCTCTATGCAAAAATTACTGTTCCACAGAAACCCTTCATTTATTCGAGATAAAGGTAGTAATTTTCAGAGTTCTAGATTATATATTTTTCATGCTGATCGGTAGAATAGTTATGCCGTGACAGCGTAACATCACACAAGGGCACTCGCATTTGTATTCCATCCATCCATTCATCAGCCTTTCATCGTCCACTGCTGGATATAGGCCTCCCCAAAATGGGGGGTTTTACCATAATCCACCACGACACGCCAGCCACGCTTGGCAGGCGAGTTGGCGATCGCAGTGGATGTTTTTAGTACACAGGGGAACGCTGCTGCCCGGTCCCCCGGTATCGGCTTTTACGACTCCCAAAGGAAGAGACGGGGTGGAGCTATTCTTGGTGCCGGCCCCACACGGCTTGCATTTGTATTATTAAGTAATTATAATACGAAACAAGCTCGAAGTTTCATGCTTAAAAGTATTTGGCATCTTACTTTATTAGCCGCTATTCACGCGGAGCAAACAAAAGGGCTTAACATATATATTAATTTATATATTAATTTTTAAGTTTTGAAGTACGACATGCTCGGTCGTTTAGCAGAATACAAAGCCGGCAGATGTGAAATAGAAAATGATAGCCACGAGCAGGGTTTGAAGTCTTGAACATGCGTCTTTTGGATTAGCGTCCGATACCGTTACTGCTTTTTTTTTTAATGCATTTAGTGGCAGCCGAGCCATGGCCCATCTGATGGTAAATGGTAACCGTCGCTCATGGACTCAACGATACCAAATGTATTGTCAAGCCGCTGCTCAAAATTTCATTTCACAGATATGAAATGAAAGAATAAACGGCTATCTCCTGCTACAGCCAAAACGAAACGATATGCTTCATAGCCGGTCACACAGGAGATGGTGGTACCAACCCGCTCGGGCCCGATACCAAGTGAGTACTCCCACTTGGTACCCAGTCATGCAATGGATTGCTTACTTCCCTTAGTCACGCCTCATACAACACCCGTGGAAAAGAATGGGGTGGTGACAATGGTATTCTTAGTCCCTCACCACACGGACAAACTCTCTTCTCTGCCGGGCACATTTCCAAACTCCGGGCTGCTACTTTTTACGAAAAAGCTCAATAACACTGCCCCACCCAGGGATCGAACCCGAGAGTTCATGATCAGCAGTCGCTCACACTACCGCTGCATACCACAAAGGCAGTTAGTTATATATTGTCAAAAAATATATCTTTTATTTAAAACAGAAAATTGATCAATTAGATTTCAATTGAAATTTATGGTTTGCATAAAATTAGGTACCATGATTGGAGGAATATCATGTTCAAAGAGCTTATTGAGATTTTATTATAAATACAGATTAACAAGTAGAGGTTTAGCGTAATTTTTTTTGTTATTAACTTACGGTACAGCGAGGATCTTATTAAAATTTACCTGTAAAGCTCTCTTCTCCCTCACAAGTCTAGCGCATTGTTCGTCTCTTTCTCGGAAGTGCTCGGCGCAAGTTTCACATTCGAGATCTAATTCTTTGTATCTCTCCTTGAGTTCTTCTAACTCTTGTTGACAGGCGGCCAATTGCTCTTTTAGTTGCGAAACAGTGCTGCTAAAGAAAATATATTATTTAAAACACAGGTAATAATGTGACAGAATTGAAGCAGCCATCGCTAACGAACCATGGTAATATTACAAGAAGAATGATAAAACTACTTACTCAAACTTTAATAGATTATACATTATAACTAAGGACATTTTATTTATAATGTACAAAAATATATCACAAAGGCTTCTTGTCTTCTATGGCTATCTATATATATTAGTCACTGTATTCTTGCAGAATATAAAAAAATGCGAGCCAAAGCTAATGTAGGAACACTTTGTACTTCATTACGTATTCTTTACGTCACATTATAAATTTATCATCTGGTTTTTACCCACTTGGATTAGGACCTGGAATGAGTTGCCCAAGTTATGTCAAAATTGTATCAACCCAGAAATTGTCCAAAAATGAGTTATTGACACCAAATTGACCAGGATGTGGTACCTAACCATTCAGCAAAACAGCCCAAGATTGATTCATGCACAATTGGAATAAAAAGCATGCGGATGAACCAACCTTAAAACGCTGTTTTCTCGAAATCAAATTTATCCTGTTGATGCAATTATGTGCAGTCACTACTTAGCGCCATAAAACATTCTCAATTTATTTAGATCTATCATAATAATCGCCGGTGTTACCATTGCCAATAAAAATATCTTATGTATAGAAAAGCTTTGCAGAAAAATAAAGTTTCTTTTACTCACCACTCACTACCTTCTGATGTTTGTCAAATCCATTCACGCGATAGTACATGCAAAAATAAATAATACATATTTATTTCTTACCAAGTATCTATATGTTTTACAGTGTTTATAAGTTTAATCAAAAATTGATCACTGCCGGCGGAATGAAAACATCGGCAACGCGAGAATACATGCAGATTGATGGATTTTTTTGCCTATGGTGGCAAACGAGTCACGGCCCACCTGGTGTTAAGCCGCCACGGTATTACCAAGATTACTGCCAAGCCGCTGCTCACCATTTATTTTCTCATATGAGAAGTAAATGGATGGCTATCACACGGTTCAACCATAACACAGTTGTTTGACGCTCGATTACACAGAGACACAGTGGTAACCGGCACGCTTGGCCCCGATAAAAAGTGAGTATCTCACTTTTAACCACCAATAATGGAATGGGTGATAATTGCTTACAGCCTGTACGACACACAGTGAAAAGAGACATTTGTGTTCATAGTCCGTTACCACACGAACTACACACGGTTTGTGAATCAGTACTGGTTTGATGCAAGGATTTGGTTAATTAAAACATCTTTAATATAATTATATTATTGAAGGAAAGTGTAGTCAGGAGTATCCGAAACCGGCGAGCGTGTATGAAGAGAGTTATGAATGTTGAGGAAGCGAGCGACGTATGCAAGAATAGCCTTTTGGCACTCAGTTTTCTCTGCATACCCCGCAAGGGAAATGGCGTGATGATAAGTAAGTAATATAATTATGTTATCTCTAGCATAATATACTTTAGAACCACGCTCTGCTACCATTTGTATCTTTATTTCTGTAGTATACCATAACATGAATATTAATAAAGAATAAACGACACATTTTTCGATATATAGAATTTCAAACTCATCAGAAATGACACGCAACACTAAACATCATAAACGAGTGAGAAAGCGGGTAGACAGATATTTCTAACCGCAGAATAATAAAAACTATTCCCACCCGCAAGGACTTCAGTTGCTCCGTGATCATGGCGCTTGCAACAGTGCCGAAATATCGGAAACTCGTAAGTAAAAATTTACATGGTATAAATCCCGTAAAAACGTTTAGAAACATTTTTCGATAATCGAGTCCATCCATCCATCCATCCATCAGCCTTTCATCGTCCACTGCTGGACATAGGCCTCCCCAAGTGAACGCCACAATGAGCGGTCCTGTCATGGGGGACAATGCCGTAATCGCCACGCTTGGCAGGCGGGTTGGCGATCGCAGCGGATGTTGTTAATACTAATCGAGTAAATAAAAGGAATATGGATTTTTTAATTATTTCAAATATAGCAAAAAAAATCCATTGGGTTAATGACATTTATTGTCTAGTCAACAAGTGGTCACTTACCGAGTGCTGTCGGCGTTTGGCTCAGTTCCCCCCTGTGTGAGTCATGCAGGGTCTGTCTGCGGCGACGTGTGGTGTCCATCACACTGCTAGCTCTTGATGAGTGTTCATCGTCCTTGTCGCTCTGCAATATAGAAGCAATCTCTGAAACTCATCGCGGAATTTACAAACATACAAAGACCAAATTTAATCTAAAAAAATAATAACGTAATTATTATTATTCGTCCAACCCAGCCTGTTACTCATTGTCGAATAAACGGGTGAATTGCAATTTAAGTCATATAAAAGACTTAAAAAAAATGGTGGAAACATAATACTTGTATTTCTACTTATTATTTATGGCACAAAAACTGAATCGCAAACATATTTGGATATCCTCTCATTTTGAAAGGCGACACTAGTCTACCAGTATTTTGTAATTGATGATATGATTCTATGATACTACGCGAGAGAACCAACAGCGAATATACCATTTGAATTTTGCAATACTCTCAAACAGTTTACAAATTCATACCGTGTGTTTTTCTTCCAATATATTTTGTAATTTTCTTCGAGAAAATGAAATCTGTAGAGAAATAAGTAATGTGTGCTCAATTAATATAACTTGTTAAATTGTTCTTGAATTCTTCTCTAATTTGTGCACTTTGAATAACATAGATTTTTTTACAGACCTAATATGCATTAGACTCACAAATTTTGTGGAATCAGTACACTTTAGCATTGAGATAGTGCTAAATGACGAAATGATGAAAAACATACTATCATTAATTAGCAGCAATATCCTCTTTTCTCTCTAAGTATTGATTTTTTTATTTTAAAAACAAACTTACGTGATCATCTCGGGATAGAGACAAGCTATGACGTCTGTAACAAAATAAATCAGTCGATAATAAAATTAAAATCCTTACTAATATTATAAATGAGAAAATGAGTATATTTATTACGCTTTCACGGCTTCACGCCCTAACTACTGAAACAATCACCTTGG
Source organism: Leucoma salicis (assembly GCA_948253155.1). NCBI lineage: Eukaryota > Metazoa > Arthropoda > Insecta > Lepidoptera > Erebidae > Leucoma > Leucoma salicis. The sequence continues at coordinate 23,032,351 of OX411807.1, forward strand.
AATTTTGCATTCATATAGTCTGGGGCAAAGGACATAGGCTACTCTTTGTCTAGGAAAAATTAATGGTTCCTGTGAGAAAGCAATTTTTGCATAGGAATAATTAATGTGCTGTATTTAAATTATGATATCCACGCGGACGAAGTCGCGGGTAAAACCTAGTTTTGTATAAGGCTCAAGTCCGTTTGTATGTGGTTTAGCTACATTCGCTGGCTAAATGGTCATTGCATTTTGCGGCGTAGTTGATCTTGTGTCGTTTGCATTCGAAAACTGACGTACTACTATTTTGATATACATTTTTAGCATTTGAGATGCTTAGCCATTTAATTTAACACAAAGTGTGAAAATCAAGAGCAGGATTTGAACTTGCATCTCCTGGATACATCAAGCAAAAAAAAAAGAAAATAGCATCTGGGACAGTAATGCCTGGTCCTGCTCGTGAATGTTATTTTCGATTTCACATTTTCACAGTTTGTGGATTTACTACTACTTGCTTATCCCAGCATGAATGGGCCGTCTCGATTGGAGAAGTACTACCCTCTCACATAAGATCAGCGTGAAAAAACGGTAAGTACTCCCTAAATTTGTGTTGCGTATGGTAAGTGAAAGCGCCAAGGCCCAAACCCCTTCCTTATCATCTCCTTATTATCCTTCCTATACTCTTCTTAGTATCCTACCTATCCTCTCCTTATTATCCTGCCTATCCAACTCCTATCCCTTTCCTTGGATATGGCGACGCGCTAGATGCCTCTGGTGTTGTTAGCGTCTATCGACTACGATAACCGCTGACCATTAGGTGGGGACCGTAAGCTTGTTTGCCACTTACATAGTAAAAAAAATATCAATAGTTCTGAGAATTGCTCGCAATTGAAACTAATTGAGAAGCATGTTTGATTGTATGTCAGATTAGATATATTTCTCTCTCAGCTCTTTGCCCTAACAATAGGTGTCCAGTAGTTGGTTGGTCCGTGCATCACAAAGACCTGTCTTTCTTTGACAGCCTAATAGTTTCAGGTTTAATAAGAATCCACTCATGATAGCAATTGGGGCCCTAAAGTATATTTTGTTTCCAATCACAAATAAAAGTATTTTTTTTTAAAAGGCAAAACGCCTAAATTTACGAACATACAAACGGACACAAGATACATACACCCAGATTCAGTTCTTGTTGTATTGGGAGTGGATTTTTTTTCACCATGTAAACTATGTACGTCAGTGGAATACTTCGTTAACCTTATACATAAATTTTCAGTAAATTTGCTGGATTATGTGAGAGCATTGCAAACGATCGCCATGACGTGCCATTAAAAATCATCCAGACTACGAACAACCATTTTAGATCCAACAAAGAATTATCCTTTATGAGAATCAAACTTGAATAATCAGCATGGGAGGTCGGTATATAAACACTCCACCGTCTGTCATACACGCCATCCGTGCACTCCATTCGGTTACTTACCCTTTGCTGAGTCGAATAGGCGTGCTCCTATTGGAAGTATCTTCGTCAACATCCATGAATAAATCGTCAGGCCTCGGTCTTGAGTGGAACATGATTTCTGTACTGTTATGATCTGAAACAGTTCACAATGTGTTAGTTTTTTATGTCGTCCCTCGAGTCCACCACCACCACGGCATTGCTAAATCCATAGAGGCAGTTCACTTACCACCATGTAGACTATACTTAGAAACTGCTATAAATTTGATCCAACAAGCAGAAGCTCGTTTAATATAATTAGATAATTTTTACTAGGTATATAAGTGAACTATTTGTAACATTTGATTTCAAGCACCTCACGCTTTTTTGCAATCATTATTTATTGTAATATTATTTACTACTTTTTAGTTCAACTAGCTATTTAAAGCGTGTTATTTTAGTTTTTTAAACTATAACTTATTTTATTTTTTTTAGTCTCAAAATAGTATCAAAAGTACTGCTATTTAAAAGAAATAAAACCTACTAAGCTGTGATAATTTGCCTTTAAACTTTATTGGAGGGACGGACATGGCGAAACTATAAGGGTTCTTTATTGGCTACGGAACCCTAAGAACGGATAAACTCAAATTATTGCATTGTCATCGGTCCTTGATAAGTGTGCAAAGTTTCAAATCAATCTGACGTTTTGTAGTGGTTGAAAATCACGTTCGAAGATTCCGTTACATACATACTAACACACGTATGAAGCTAATAAAAGTGTGTTAATTTGTTTCTTTCACAAAGGTAACTTAATAGCTAATAGTTGAAGGATAACATTCACATCACATTAACGCATTTCCAAATTTTTAGGAAAATACATTTCTTTACTGATTTGATGAATCGCTATCAAAACTTTAATTTGTAATTGCATTACATTTACTTTATCTCTGACACCCAAACTAAGATATCACTTGTGCTATGGGTGCCAGAACTATCTTTTTAGATACGTACAGTAGCCACGCCAAATTAAAGATTTGGCGCGACATACTTGACAACCAGTAATAACAGCCTTCAGCTACCTACCACAATATTTCACCGATAACTAAATAAAAAATAAATGTATTTGTGTGTGTGTGTGTGAGTACGTGTTGTGTGTGTGTGTGTACGTGTTGTGTGTGTGTTTTTGTGTGGATTTCATTATATGTGTATTTATGGTTCCTATGATATTAATGTGATTTACTTTTCAATCTTTAGTAGACATTCTGTTTCATCATAGTTCAGATTAAGTAAAATCTCAGACACAACCCTTTTAACGCCGACCTTATTATTTGGATAGATATTCAAAATTTTATTTAATTTATTATATAAAATTGGGCCTAGAAAAGAGAAAGATCTGTGGGAAAAATGTGTATAGGGTAAAATCTGACATACATTATATTTGCGTCTTTTTAACAATAAAGGGGGATTATAAGATAGTGAAGAATGCTCTTTGTGCTCTTTCTAATTTCAAGGGTTAGGTTTTATAAGTGCCTCGCCAAACTGTGATACAGTATATTATTAGTGCTTGGCCAAGAGTTTTATATACCATTTTAATCGTATCCTTTTTAGCCACCCCTCTCAGGCTCTTGAAAACATACATAATTTTGCGCAAACGTATATTAATTAGATTGATGTGATCACAGAACCTTAGATTATGATCAACAAGAACGCCAAGATATTTTATATTGTTAACGCTCTCCAGTTTAGGGCAAGTGCATTGGAAATTAGCGCTACGTGGCTGGGTACAGTGATGAGCTACTATGGTGAATTGACTATTCAGTAATTGACCTCTTTTTGTAAAAGTGATGTATTTTGTTTTTTCCGCATTTAGTGTCAACCCATTTTTGTGCAGCCAATCTGTGACAGCATCAAAGCCATTTTGGGCATGGACAAAAACTTCATTCCATGTCGGGGCCTGAAAAGTTAAGGCAGTATCATCCGCAAAAGTAGTAATCAGACCATTTGGCAGTTGGAGGTTGCAAAGGTCATTAATATATATAAGAAAGAGGGTAGGTCCCAAAACACTACCCTGCGGAACACCATAATGAACTAATAATTCCTCACTCACATTATCACCAATTTTTGTCCTTTGAGTTCTATTACTCAAGTAGTCACTAAATAGTTTTAGCTGTCTCCCTCTCACACCAATATGCTCCAACTTCTTTACAAGCATCGGGATAGAGACTGTGTCAAAAGCTTTCGCTAGATCCAGGAAAATTGCCATACTCTTCATGCCCTTGTCCAGATTCCTAAAAATTGAGTTTGTGTGTGTGTGTACTGCATCGCTAGTTGATATTCCAGAGCGGAAACCATATTGATATGGAGATAGAATTTTGTTTGAATCTAAATAAGCTAACAGCTGATTATTTATAATTTTTCCAAGACTTTGAACATGCAAGGAAGGATGGAAATCAGTCTATAATTGTTGACACAGTCTCTAGACCCTCCCGTATGTATAGGTATAATTAGTGCTTTCTTAAAGGCGCAAGGAAATTCTCCTGTATCTAGAGCCAGATTGCATACATGCGTAAGAGGAGGCACCAAGATATTTTTATGAATTTAATTATTTTTGCACTTATATTATCACACCCTGCGGCATCACTTTTCAACGATAACACAAGTCTTTCTACCTCATTTTCGTCAGTGGGCAAGAGCACTAGAGAGTTATATCTATTATTTGAGATATAATTTGTGTTACCAAAATCGCTCTTAAAGTTGTTTGTTTTTTGCAAGTCCATTGCCCACATTAGCAAAAATTTCATTGATCCCATTTACTGCCGCAGAAGGATTGCACTCTATTTAGCAATTCGATCGCAGTATTTTTTGTTTTCTGTCTGTTCGTGATGTCATTAATAGATTCCCATAACATTTTAGTATTATTTTTAGCTAAAGTAAGTAAATTATTATCATATATATTTTTTATTTTCCTTAGTAAACCGTTACAGTAATTACGATATCGTTTATAAGTCTTTGTGATAGTTACATTATCAGGAAACTGTTTAGCTCTTTTGTGCAAATTATCACTGTTTTGCATGCACCTTAACAGACCAGGTGTAATCCAGGGTTTTATAATAGTTTTTTTTATTATAACCACTAAGCGAAGGTAAACTAGAGCTATACCCTGTAGCCAACACTCCGTTAGGATCAATATATCCCAACTTGTTCGTGATCTTGCCAGTTGTGTTTCAAGTCCTGTAAAGTTACGTGATATACTTCGAATGTTTTGACATAACAATTTCATAAAATATGATGGGTTACCTATAAGAATATGACAATCATCAATGTCACATTTAAGCGAGTCCGAAACAGAGAAAGTGTCAATATAATTTTGTAGATAAAGATTATCGAATTTTATTCATTATTAAAGCCAATAAACATGGAAAGAAATTGAATGATGTATGTAGATTGTGGGAATATGTTGTATAAATATATTCTAAGTACACATATGTAATGTAAATGGATAATGAATGAGTAATTATTTATATGTTTGTAGTAAAATATTAAATTACTGAATTTTAAACATATTTTGCAAAGCTTGCATGCAATGATAAAGTATAAAAATTAAAATTAAAAACTGAAGGTATATTTTCTAATGAAGTAATGTCTTTTATAAACACAGGTTGGGAACTTCTTTTTTTTAATAAACACCCTTCCATTCCGGACCCATACAAACTTAAAACCCTTTTCTTTTGCTTTATGTCTGGCTGCGGCATGTATCGCCTTATTTGCAGGAGATAGATGTTCACAAACATAGATCGGTAATTTGTTTCCTGCATAACCTACATGCGCAGCATTCAGCTTGTCATCAGGTTTTGCTTTATTATATTTTATACATGCTCTCAGAAAGTTGTCCCTTAGCCTGGGAGTTGTGAACTGAACGACGACAGAACGCAGTCGACTATTGTTCTGGTTTAATTTAGCTATGCGTGTGTAGTTAAGTATTCTCGTGTCATCGATATTGTAATTAAATATTTTACCTAGGCTAGTCAGGATATTCGGTAGATTTTCACTTTTATTTTCCGGAACACATTGAATTTCTAAATTACTAGAGCGTGCTTGTTGTTCCAAATAATTAATACGAACATTCAAATCCTTTATTGTAGACTTTAACACAAGAGTTTCTGACTGAATATTTTTTAAAATTTCGTTAGCATGTTTTTGTTCTGCTATAATTTCGGCAAATTTAACACCCATAAATTCCATAGAATCTTTTATATCTTTTATTTCCTTTTTTACACACATTAACTCATTATGAAATGATTCTTTCACTGAATCAATAATCTTACCAGTTAGATCACTGATTTCTTTCGCCACAATATCTTGAACAATGTCCCGATCCACTGAAGGTGATAGTTGGCTATCAGAAAATGTGCTCGTAGATTGAGGTGAGTGATGAGCTTGTCTTTTACTAGGACGTACAGTAATGTTTGGATTCTTACGAGCTGGTGTACTATCTTTCTTCATTCTAGCTTAAGGAGTAGAAATGAAACCAGGGCAAAGCCAAGATGAATCTACAACCTCAGAATCCTCAATAGACACACAATTATTATGATATGCCTTTCTGCATTTAGTACATATCACATGACTTTCTTCATTATCACCCGTAGGACAACACCCCCAAATATGCGACATAATATCAAAGACTTCACACTTATTACTGAATAATTAATATTATTGGTACCTGGCTGGTTTATATGTTTTACCTCTAATTACTGAGAATTTTATAGGCTGGTAACTCTTTTAATGTAGATTAAAAGACAAAGATCCAATTCTTGCAAAAGCTGACAGCTGTCACAAAAATAAAAACGTCTTCTGCATAATATGAATGAAATAGTGGGCAGTTGTTTAAAAGCAAAGAGTACGGAGCAAAAATTCCAAAATATTTTTAAGTATTACTTGCGTATTTTTCGCATCCGGTCACTACAATCATTTTCACTTATTCACCATATAAACATGCACATTGCTACTGCACTCTGAATACTGTAAGCTTATTATTACGGAACAAATTAATGAAAATGTCAAAACCACAACGTTATCGGTACCAAGGAGGTTAAAAACGAATAGCTGTAAATAAAATTAGTGCCAGACTCGATGCTGGCTAGATACATTTGCGACAGCTGCTTTTTTTTTAAGGCGGGAAAAAATGTACCTACTCCGTCGTTCGGGACAACGAACAAGATCACCCACTAAATAAACCCGCCATGTACCGTCTCTCCACTTGTACTGGCGAACCACTAGAACTGTGTGACATTAGAGTACAAATTATTATTTGTGAATGAGGAAAAAGAGAACTTTAGTGTAAATAATAATTTATACTCTAAAAAGTACTCTGAGCTTGGCAAGTGCTAAAAATATAGATCAAAATGTGTGACGTTACTTCAGTAGTAACCTTTGCACCAGACTGCGAGTGTATTAATTACATAATAGGCAATATATATGTCCATACTAAGTCTTGTCTCTGAGTATTAAGTATATCTACCTTCTATATCGGGTTTGTCGTCGGCAGGAATACGTTTGGAGTCTTGCAGACTTTGGCGGCGACGTCGTGTTGACTCAGTCACCTCCCCAGGTGGACGATTTTTGCAATCAGCCAAGCTAGCTTCCAATTCTGTGACCCGCGACTGTGAAAATATTAAGTATCAAAGTGGGCTGCATAGAAATGAATGGGAAGTCGTTCAAACATAACAACAACAGATATGCACACACGCAAGGACGCTTGCATGCCCGCTGCGTACGTGTACGTTTAATGGCTAACTATTAGTAAATATTAAAGTTGTATATAGACCTACCTGTAGAACTTCGTTATTCTTTGTTATTTGTTCTAATTCTAGTTTAGATGTATCGCTTTGTTTCTGCAGTGTTAAATATTTCAGTGTTATTTCTTCCAACTGTTGTTTTGCCTCAATTTGTAACTTGTTCTCATCATTCTTTTGTTTTTCAAGCCTGTGATAATTGAGAAAATATTTACTAAAATTTTGGCGTGTGTCTATATTTTTTTTATACTACGTGGGTGGCAAACAAGCATACGGCAACTGATGGTAAGCGGTTACCGTAAGCTATAGACGGCAGCAACACCAAAGACATCACTCACGTGTCGCCCTCTCCAAAGAAAGGGATAGAAGGTAGATACGAAGAATAATAAGCAGAAGATAGGGAAGGGGTTTTAGCCTCCGGCGCTCTGACTCGCCATACGAAATACAATGTTAGGAGTAATTACCATTATTTCACTTTATTTTTTGTGAGAGGTGGTTCTTCCCCGATCGAGCCGGCGGCCCTTTCATGCTGTGATAAGCAAGGCTACCACTAGAAACACAGTGCTATGTGTCTATATTTATTTAATAAAATGTTAATGCAATTTTTGATAATTTCTAAAGAATACATTAAACATAATTGATATATTGCCTAGTATGTAGTATGTTTCGCAACGTTCGTTTATAGACGTTGCAAAGCCTGTGGTGGTTTACAGCTCTAATGACCCCTGCGCGGGACAAATGAAAAACAATAATACCTATACAAATGAAAAACCATTGTACCTCATTATCATCCTAGTCTGAATTTGCGCTGTCTTTTCATGCGTTTTTATATTAGTTTCCAATCTTAAGCATTCCCTTGATTTAGTCTCCAATTGTTCTCTCAATTCTTTATTTAGCACAAGCAGAGACTTTGCTTCCGCTCTCAAGTTCTCTATCACAGAACCATTCTCTTTCACAGATTCTCTAAGAACGAGAATGTCTGATGTCATTTTATCTAGATCTATATTATTCTTTTTGATTATCTCACCTGTTCTTTCTAATTCTTCCGCGTACGTATTTTTTTCTTTATTAATCATTTCGTTCAAAGATTTTAAGTTCGTGTTTTCCTCTTGTAAACATTTCACAGTTTCTAATAATTCAACAATTTTAGACAAATTTTCGTTGTTTTGATTTTTTTCTATTTCAAGTGTATCTATATATTTTTCTTTTTCTACAATGTTACATTTCATTATGTGGATTTCTTCAGATAATTTCTCTATTTTATTTATATTGATATTGTTTTCTTCTAAATGACTTTTATAAGTTTCACTTAAATTATCGTATGCGGTCTGTAACTGCTGCAATTCATTTTCTTTAATAACGGAATCTGATGTAACACTATTATTAATTTCTTGCAATTTTTCACAACAAGCCTTAAGCTGATCTATTTCCTTCTCTTTCTCTTTGACCATCGATTTCAAAGTATTTATTTCTTGTGATAGGGTAGCCTTTTCATTTTCCTTAATAACATTAGCATTAGTTTTCTGAAAGACTAATAACTCAAAGAGACCATTAATATTTTTATTCAAAGGGAATTCCGAATTGACTTTCTCAGGCTTAACAATATCAAGTTCAATAAGTGTTTGATAGCCTTTATGTATAGTGTCTTTCAATTCTTTTTCTCTCTTGACTATGTCTAGCGTGACGGCATTAGTTATCTCATGAACCCTTTCTTTTTGTGTTTTCAATAGATTATATTCATTTTCTTTGGCAGATAACTGAGTTTTCATGAGTATTAAACTATTATTAACTGAATTTAGCTCTCCAGTTACTGTCTCTACTTGGTCCTGCAACTTAGTGTACTTTTCTGAGATTTCTGATAAGTCTATATGATGTTTATTCACTACATGATTAATAAGACATTCAAAACTTTTCACACTAGATAACACTAACTCGTTATCCAGTATGGGCAGGTTCTGTTTAAATATATCAACAAGATTAGCATTGTCAGTTTCTGGGATTCTTTTCAATAGTTCGTTCATAATATTTATGTTATGTGTTATTTTTGTGAACTTTTCAGCAACATTATTGTAATCCTTTTCTTTTTCCTCTAATTCTTTAGCAATTTGGATATGCTTTTCACCCAATTTATAACATTGATCCTGTAACTGAATTTTTGTTTCCTCGAAATTCTTTAGCTTATTAGTTAAATTCTCTACTTCACTGACATGTGTAGAAACTAAATACTCATAAAGCATTTTCATAAGTTCAATAGTTTTCACATCATGCTTTACATGATCTTTCTGTGCTCCCGTTTTTTCGACATAATAGTTAAGACAATCTAATTTATCTACTAAGTAAATATCCAAACTACGTTCTTCAGGAATATCAGGCATATTGCATTTATTGGACTGTGAATTAGTGATCTCAAAGTCTTTGTAAATGTTTCGGTCTTCTACGGATTCATCTAAATCCATAGATAGATTGCTACGCTCTAAATGATTTTTTATAGTGACCACGTCTTCTGTAAGTACCTTACAATCTTCTCTGCCCGCATGTAACTCACTTTGCAATGTACAAATTTTATTGTATCTAGACGAAGTATCGGAATCACTAAGACTTCTGTGTAATTTCGCGTGACTTGTCGTCGTTTTATTTTGCATGGTTTCTATAAGTTCTTCTTTTATTATGAATTGGGAACAGGTTGATTCTATTCTTCCTACTTTATTTACGAGCTCTTTATCTATAAATTTACAATCTGTTTGTTCTAGTAGCTTACACTTACCTAAAAGTTCTATGTTCTTTTGCTCTAAATCTTTTAATTCTTTATTCAGGTTATCAGCTTCGGAAATACTATCCATCACTTGATTAGATAAGGTATCATTTTCTTCTTGTAGCCTTCTCAGTTCCATTTTTTGAAGGTGGATAATGTTATTAAGTTTCGTTATTTCTTGTTTTTGTCTATTACTTTCTATCTCATAGACATTTAATTTTTTTACTAGCGCTTCAGTACTAGGTCCTTCATGTATCAGATTATTGTATTTTTCTTCTATATCAGCCTTTTGTAACTTAATGGTGTGGAGTGCTTCAGTGAGAGAGTTTAAATTTTCAATGATATTATCTTGTGAACTCTCTATAATCTTCAGTTGCTCACATTTAACACATTCATGTACTTTATTTATATCGTTATCAACGCTCTTCTCATTTTGGCCTGCGCTACTGTCAATTTTATGATCTTTAACTTCTAAATAATTACGTACTATTTCACGTAATTGAGCATTATCCTCTTTCAAATTAAGTATTTGTTCCACTAAATGTTCATTTTCAGACATTGAAGCATTTATTTGTTGAACATTTTGGTCTGCATTTATTTGATAACAAGGTCCATTGTAGTATTGTGTCATATCCAAACAGGTTTGGTCCTGACTGATAAGAGTATTATCAGCTGCTGTGGCAAGTGTAATATTAGTGTCTAACATTAATAGATCTCCGTCCAGAGTAGAATCATTTTTAAAGTTTTCTGAAGGCAATAGGGTGGTATTACTATCTAACACATTTGGTAAAGAATATCTTTTGAAACTTTGAAGTTCATGCAAAGATATATCTCCTCTCAATAAAGTCATTAAACCTTTTAATTGTTTTTCAAACTCTGGTAGATCTCTTTGACAAACATTGTGAAATCGCTTGTGATGATGTTGGAGAACTTTCACCTGTGATTTTAGCGATTTATTTTCTGCATAGGTAGTAGCAGTTAAAATTGATAAGTTTGTCCTATGATTTGATATTTTTTTCTGCAATTCATGTGCAAGTTCCAACAAAAGGCGAATTTCGCCACGCAACAGGTCTTGTTCTTCCAGAAGACTTTGATTTATAATTTCCATTTGGCCTAAGAGGTCAACGATTCTAGAGTTTTCCTCTCTAACAGTTATCAACTCTGATGTGAGTTGAGTACACATGCAAATTCTTAGTTGGGGTTTATGGATTTCCATACTAGAACTAGTAGTTGTAGAAGATTGACTTTCTTTTGGTTCCATGAAATCTACTATTTTGTTACAACATATCGTTACAAGACTAGGCGGTATATTTATATCTGAATTTGTAGTCAGACCACACACTTTACTATTATTTACTTCATCGTAGTATTCACTATCATGATCTGGACAACCTAGCAGTTTAATTTCTGCATGAGCTTTAATACGAGCTTTAAGATTATTATTTTCTATTTTCATTTCCTCCATTTGTTGTTTCATTACAACATCCAAGTCCTGGAACTTTTCTTTCCATTGTACCACCTTGCGTTCCATAGATGCTATTTCTGAGGACTTTGCTTTTAATTCTATTTGTAAATCTTGTAACAGAAGTTGAGTTCCTGTCAAGTTAGTGTCGATTTTTTTGTTACTGTTTTCATTTATTTCTATTTCAGTTAACAGCTCGCTGTTCTTTCTTTCGACATCAGATATTTTTTCTTGCAGATTAAAATTATTTTGGGATAGTTCTACGATTTCTCTTTTAGCTTCCTTTAATATTTCGCCAATTCCATTGTTATCACTTTCAACATTTTTCAGGTTGATAAATGTGATGTGATTACACACTTTATCTAGCGTTGAAAGAATTTGTTCATTTATGACAGTATTATCTTCTATTTCATCTTCAAGGTTATTTATTTCCGAAACATTTTTTGCAATTTCCATAAGTCTGCTATAGATTTTTGTCAATGCTTTGGAATGTTCTTTGTGCATTTTCTCGAGCTGCTCCTTGTACTTACTTGTTTCTATATCATGTTCTTCTTTTTGTTTCGAGTTAAGCTTTTCTAATGAGTTCCTAAGTGAAGCAATTTCTTTGTCTTTTTCATGTATGATCTGTTGAAATTCTTTTTGTTTTGTTTCGCTAGATAACCTTGCAAGGTTTTGTAGATCTATAATTTCATTTAGTTGTTTTTGTAGCATTTCTATTTCTGGCTTACTTTTTGTTTCATGTTGTTCAAGATTAGCTCTTAATTTATCATTTACCTTTTTTGTTTCTTCTTTTTCCAGGACAATGTCGGATGCAACTGTTTCTAATGCATTTAAACTATCACTTAAAACAGTAAATACATTTACAAAATTATCAATGATTTCTGGTACTTCTTGTATATTACCTGTTAAAGCACTAAGTATAGTTTGTGACTTAAACACTGCAGATTTGGCTTTGAGTAAATTTTCTTCGGATTCGAGCTTATGATTGCTTAAAGAATTTATGATATCATCCTTTTGAGTGCTGGTTATTTCTAAATTATAAATTTTATCAGTTAATAATTCAATTTCTTTTGTCAATTCACTATTTCGTTCATTTAATTTAACCACAAGTCTATCATTTTCACTTTTCAGGTCTTGTATATGTAACTCTTGGTGACAGTTAATTTTCTCTAATTCACTATTCTTACTTTGTATATCATTCAGCTTCTCAGATAAGTCTTTCTCAATTATTTTAAATTTACTATTTTCATGTGTTAATTTACTAATAACGCATATATTCTCATTTAGTTTCTTTTTGATGTCATCTAGCTCCGAGTTCAATTTAACGATTTCTTGTATTTTAGTTTGAAGTTGATCTGACAAATCTTTATGATTGGATGAAACATTTTTGTCTTCTTTATATTTAGTATTTAATTCAGCAATTTCTTTATTTTTACGATGAATAGCATTTCTTAAACACTGTATGATATTCACCATATTTTCATTGTTAGCTATAAATTGTTTTTCATTAGAGATCATATTCTCTAGAGCACTGTCATCCATGCTAATTTTTAACATATTATCATTTTGCCGTATCTTTATTTGTAGCTCCTGAATAAGGCTATTATAAGAATCGATATCATTACGCGCTAATTTCAAGCTTTCGTCTTGATTTTTAATGGTAGTGTTTAAAGTACATATTTTCGATTTAAGCAAAGAATTTTCACTTTCGATATTGGTAATCTTTTCTTTAAAAGTAGATGTCGTCTGTTCAAGTTCTTTAGTCAGCCTTTCTAGTGATTCGATCTTTTCTTTATATGCGAAAACATTTGACTCAATTTCTAGGATATATTGATTTTTGGCAGTTAGCTGCTCCAGTGCACTTATTGCAATATCCTTATTTCCATTAGAATTGTCAGGTGTAACCACACTATTCTCGTTTTCACTATTAACAAGAGAAATATTTTTAGATGTATCTAAAAGGTTTTCTTTATCTAATGTTTGGGAGAGTTTACCTGGAAACGAATAAAGGAAAATAAAGTAAACCAAAAAGCAAAATAAAGAGTTTTAAAAATAATATGACACGCCACTTTATATGTTATATATTTAATTAATGAGCCTAAAACAAATCAAAAGTGATAACAAAATACGATTTAATTTATGAGCAATAACAAAAATCGAATCGCATTACCTTTGAAATATTTAGCACAACGCGTTGGAAAGGAGCTCCTATATTTCTACAACGCGTTATTTAGAACTATTACAGCTTATAATGTTTGTATGAGGGATAGGACCTGTAAGTTGGTTCAGGTGCCGCAAAAATTGGGGTGCTAATTTGTCCGGTTTACCTCCTAGTGGTGCACCCCGGGCAACGTCGGTAGTCGCCGGCGGCTAAAATTCCGGACAGGACGGGTCTCCGCGTGTCCCTCTGACTCAGCAGAGGGCACAGCGGATAGACCAGGCGTCGGAGTCGGTGGGGCCAGAATGGCTCACCGGGCTCTGGAGAGGGGGGACAGTGGGGCCACAGCGGCCCCCTCCATCCCAAATCGTAAACCTGAGCGCGTGTCTGTGGTTACGTCTCGCGGGCATACAGGAACGAGGGTCTTGGCTTAATCGCCCGGACCGCGAGGAAGACAACCTCTATAAAAAATTACCCCGAATCTCAAGCTCTGGCGCGCGGCGAGGAGATGCATGGCTGATGGGTAGTTCAGTCTCGAGCGCGGCCCCAGCCAGGGTACCTGCGGACCCCCTGTGTTGGGTTACAAATGTACGCTTACCCGGTACGGGTACTGGGAGCTCTGCCCGGGTGGACCTCTTTTCTCCCACACTCGTGGGAATCTTATGGATTTTAAAAATTTAAAACAAAAAACTTCGACGGAGTCGGGTGCGACACCTGACACCTCAGCCGATAGGGGTCCGGCAAAACCTACTGCCCCTACCAATGCATCCGCGCGTAAATCGCGCGGCGGCAGAAAGGCCCGCAAGGGCAAGAAGATGGGAGAGTCCCAATCTTCAAGGGATGGCTCGGCGACGGGCAGCTCGGTTTGTACTTCAGCTGCCGAGATGTCCGCCGCCGAGGAGAGCGGCCATATCCAGGCTGCTCGAGTACGGTCACCGCGGCCGGCAGAGGTTGCGGTGCTATTGGAGCCGCTCCCGTCGCGGTTTTGGCGCAAGCGCACCCTGTCTCAGGGTGGCGCTGCGTCGGAGTCAGACGGCAGCTCGGCGGAGATGCCTCCCCCTAAAATACCGACAGCGGTTAGGGGTCGAGGAGTCAGCCAGCCTGGGACACCGATCCCACGCAACATCTCGGCCAACAAGGCCGAGACAATAAATTTAAAGAGGATGGAGGCGGAGCAAACAGCGGAGGAACGCTTGGCGGACCTCTCTAATAAGCTCCGCTTCCCGATAGACCAGAATGGGCCGCCCACGGCGGCCCAGATTGCCGAGAGAGCCTCGGACAGTGTGGCCATCATAACCACGGTGGCCACGGGCTCTCGAAATTTAAAAGGCACCTTTATTAGGTGCCTAAAGAACGCCGCCGCGGAGCTGTCCGACTTGGTGGAGCGGCTGGTGGCGCGCAATGAGCGTCTGGAGGTGGAGGTGGCCGAACTTGGGGCACGCAATCAGCGCCTCGAGGCCACAGTGGAGGAGATGCGCCTCGGGATGGCTAATTTGCGAGCCGAACTTGGGCTTCCTGAAGCCGTCCCGAGAGCATCGGCTGCCACTCCGGGTGCCCCCGCGCCCCTAGTGGATGCATCGGATGAGCTGGTCCGACGGGTAACCGACAGCGTAGCGGCTATCTTCGGTCCGCAAATAAGCGCCCTTAACGCCCGGCTCCCGCCAGAGCCCCGCGTTCGCCCACCGCTGGCTGCGGACAAGAGGAGAGCCGCGTCATCCTTGGCATCAACGCTACTACCATGCCAGGGTGGCCGCGTGGCCTCTTACTCTGCGGCAGCGGTCGCATCTCAGCCAGAACGCGCCCCAAAGGGGAAAAAGGGCGCCAAGGCTGGGCCACCAATGGCCCAGCAAAAGAAGTCTCAGGGTCGGGAAGAGTTCCCGGCCCTACCTAGCGCTGCTGGGCCCTTGCGGGCTCTAGCAGCTGCGCCCCGGGGCCCACCTCCTGACCCTTGCACTGCTGTGTCCGCTGACGAGGGCTGGCAGACTGTGGACGGTGGGCGAAAGTCCCGGGGTAAGAAGCGCAAGGGTGCCGCAGCTCGAGATGCGGCGCCTACTGCACCCTTAAGGGGGGAGTCTGGCGGCGGTCAGGACAAACAGAAGAGGACACGGAAGCCGCGCAAATTAAAAGTGTCGAAGACAGCAGCCGTTGTGGTCACGCTGCTGCCTGAGGCCAAGGATAGGGGCCTGACGTACGAGGCCGTCCTGAAGCGCGCCCGGCGGGAGATAAACGTCTCCGATCTCGGGGCCGTCTCCGCTCGCTCCCGCCAAGCCCGGACAGGTGCTCGAATTTTCGAGTACCTGGGGCCAGAGGGCGCCAAGACAGCCGACGCGATGGCCGCGAGGCTGCTGGGCCTGTTCCCGGCTGAGAGTGGTGTCCGGGTCGCCAGACCCGTGAAGTGCGCCGAACTGCGCATTTCCAGGCTGGACGATTCCGTGACGGCGGAAGAGATCCGGGAAGCAATCGCCTCGAAAACCGGGTCTCCCAGCAGCGCCGTCCGGGTGGGCACCATTCGCCCAGGTCCAGAGGTGGTGTGGGTGCCGTCTGGGTATCGTGCCCTGTCGCGGCGGCCAAAGATTTGGTCGCCACCGGTAGACTTCTGGTGGGCTGGAGCGCCGCGCGGGTAACCGCGTTGGAGCCCCGGCCTGCCAGGTGCTACAAGTGCATGGCGGTCGGTCACACCCGGCCGCTGTGCAACAACTGCTTTGACTGCAGCGGGCTTTGCTTCCGCTGCGGTCAGGCAGGGCACCAGGCGGCGACCTGTACTGCCACCCCACACTGTCCCGCATGTGCGGCGGGCAACCGCCCCGCCAACCACTGCATGGGGCGGGTGGGGTGCAGGCCTCCGGCCAAATCAGGCCCTAAGAGGGGGGTGGGCAGCCAATCGGCCCCGGCTGCCCAACCCAGCGCGGCTGGACCGCCGCAGCGCATGGAGGAGGATATCGTGGTCTAGTTTATGGACCACGACTCTATCCTCCTCCAAGGGAATCTCGGCCGCTCCGCCAGGGCGCAGGACCTCTTCCTGCAATTGGGCGGGTAGCGGGGATGGCTCCGTGGCGGTCGTCGGGTCGGCGGCGCCGCATTCCCCGCCCTTGTCAGTCAAGGACAAGGGCACGGGATATGTGGCGGCTGAATGGGGAGGGGTCACGCTGTATGGCGTGTACTTCTCCCCCAATCGTAGTCTGGCGGCTTTCGAGGTCTTCCTGCACAGCCTGGAAACCTCGATACGGCGTATGGCACCGAGCCCTGTGCTCGTGCTGGGGGACTTCAACGCCAAATCAACGGCGTGGGGGTCCCCCAGGACGGACGCCCGAGGTGCGGCGGTCCAAGAGTAAAAAGCGGCGGGAAGCGGCGGACCTCGTGTTGCTAAACCGAGGGTCCGCTCTAACGTGCGTGCGGCGCGGGGGCGGGTCGATAGTGGACCTTTCGTTCGCTAGCCCCGGTGTCGCCGCACGTGTAAGGAGCTGGCGAGTCCTGGAGGAGGTCGAGACCCTATCTGACCACAGATACATTCAGATAGAGGTCTCCCGGACCCTTCAGGGCGCCAGCAGGGGTCACGCGGCGGGCAGAACTCCCGCTTTTCCGCGATGGGCTGTGGGTAGGCTCGACCGGGAGCTGCTGGTGGAGGCGGCCATTTTTCAATGTTGGCTGCCTCCCCCCCTGACGGAAGACGTGGGCGCCGAGGCTGGCCGCATTCGCGGCATGCTTACGCAGATCTGCGATGCGGCCATGCCCCGCGTGCGGCGCCCACCCCGACGGAAGGGGGTCTACTGGTGGTCCCCGGAGCTGGCGGACCTCCGTGCGGCCTGTATTCGTGCCCGGAGGTCCTACACCCGCAGCCGACGTCGCCGAATCCGCGACGAAGAGCGGGAGGGCCGGCTGTATGCGGCGTACAACAGTGCGCGCGCCGCGTTTAAGCTGGCCATCTGTCGCGCCAAAGACGCGAAAAGGCAGGAGATGCTGGAGGGTCTCGAGCGTGACCCCTGGGGACGCCCGTACCGCGCGGCGCTCAACAAGCTCCGCGCCCAGGGCCCCCCCCTTACGGAGACCCTCCAGCCGGGCTTCCTCTCTGAGGTGGTTGAGGGACTATTCCCTTCACGGGCGGTGCACACGCCCCCGGTCATGGCTCCGCCAGATGACGACCGGGAGGCCGACGACGGGGAAGGTACCGCCCGTGACGACGACGGAAATGGGGGCGGCGGCAGCGCGTATGCGGAGAAGCGCCGCCCCCGGGCCGGACGGGGTTCCCGCCCGAGTGCTGGCCCTGGTCCTCGACCACCTAGAGCCCCGCCTAAGGGGACTGTTCGACGCTTGCCTGGTGTCCGGACGGTTCCCTGACTGCTGGAAGGAGGGGAAGCTCGTGCTCCTGCCGAAGCCGGGACGGTCTCCGAATACCGTCGCGGCCTTCAGGCCCATCGTGTTGCTGGACGAGGCGGGCAAATTGCTCGAGCGGGTTGTCGCTGCCCGCATCGTCCGGCACCTAGGTGCGGTCGGCCCCGACCTGTCCGATGCCCAGTTCGGATTTCGGGCGGGTCGGTCCACGGTCGACGCCATCCTGCGCTTGAGGGCCGCGGCCGCGGAGGCCGTCACCTCGAGGGAAGTGCTGTTGGCGGTGTCGCTCGACATCGCCAACGCCTTCAATAGTCTGCCATTCGGCTGCATCAAGGAGGCACTCCGGTACCATGGAGTGCCCCTCTACCTAAGGCGGCTGGTGGCGGACTACCTCGACGGCCGCAGCGTCCTCTTCGTGGACCGGGAAGGGGACGTTGAAAGGAGGGCTATGTCGTGCGGCGTCCCGCAGGGTTCGGTTCTAGGGCCGCTCCTGTGGGACATCGGCTACGACTGGGTCCTCCGTGGCCGGCTCCCCCCCGGGCTGGGCGTAATTTGCTACGCAGACGATACGCTCGTCACAGCCCGGGGCGGGACCCTCGAGGAGGCGGCAACGCTGGCCACCTCAGGAACCGCGGAGGTGGTCAGGCGGATCGAGGCGCTGGGGCTTAGGGTGGCCCTTGAAAAGTCGGAGGCCCTACTCTTCCATGGGCCCCGACGTGGCCCACCCGTCGGCGCCTCGATAACCGTCAACGGTGTGGGCTTTCCAATCCAGGCCCACATCAAATACCTGGGCCTGGTATTGGATGGACGGTGGCACTTTGACGAGCACTTCCGCCGTCTTGCGCCAAAGCTCGTCGGCACGGCGTCCGCCCTCGGGCGACTGATGCCGAATTTGGGCGGACCGAGTCTCGCGTGTCGACGACTCTACGCGGGGGTAGTACGGTCAATGACACTGTACGGCGCGCCCGTGTGGGCGGAGTCCCTGGCCGCTCGCAATAGGGCCCTTCTGTGGCGTCCACAGAGGGTCGTAGCGGTCAGGGCAATACGCGGGTACCGCACGGTCTCGTGCGATGCAGCCTGCGCGTTGGCCGGAACCCCCCCGTGGGATCTGGAGGCGGAAGTGCTCGCCGACGTTTATCGGCGGGCGTCGACGGCACGGGCGGGGGGCTGCCGCCCCTCGCCAAGCGCAATCTCAGCGTGGCGGGAAGATGCCCGCCGCGCCACCGTCCTAAAGTGGAGGTCTCGGCTGGAGACGCCCCGGGCTGGTCTCTGGACCGTGGGGGCGCTCCAGCCGATCTTGGAAGAATGGGCAGGGCGGCAGCACGGGGTCCTCACCTTCCGGTTGGTGCAGGTTTTGTCGGGGCACGGTTGCTTCGGCAAATATCTGCACACGATCGCTAGGAGGGAGACGACCCCAGGCTGTCACCACTGCGACTGCGGCGAGGACTCGGCGCAGCACACGCTCGAGTCGTGCCCAGCCTGGGATGTGCAGCGCCGGGAACTCGCTGCAGTCATAGGCGTGGACCTGTCGCTGCCGGCCGTTGCGCGAGCGATGGTTGGCAGTGACAGGGCCTGGACCGCGGTCGCCGCCTTCTGCGAGGCTGTCATCTCGCGGAAGGAGGCGGCGGAGAGGGCCCGGGAGGAATCATCCTTCGCGGACCCGATTCGCCGCCGGCGCGCGGGGCGGCGTGCGCGCGCTTACCTGCGCCTGATGCCGCCCTAGCCGAGGCTGCGGACGGTGGGGTCGGGGAGTACCCTGCCGTCCGCGGAAGCCTACCGCGAAGGTGTGACGCCCAAGTGCGCGGGGCGTCGCACAAGAGAGGGTGCCCGAAGGGGCTGCCGCCTGCGGATCGCGGAGAAACGACGCGGTTCCCGTGATCCGCCGTAGCACAAGGGCGGGTGAGGGCGCACGGTAGGTTTTTAGTGGGTGAAAGCCCCACACTACCCCGTTGTCTCCCCGGGCAGCGGGGTGTGCGGTAGGACATTTTTGCCCACCTAAAATAAAAATAAAAAAAAGGGGCCCCAAAAATTATTGATCAATAAGATGTGTTGCGCTCTTGCTCTTTCTTTCTTGTAATACGCATGTGCTACACTTTATTTTTGTACTACAAGGGCAGCAAATAAGCATAGAGCCCGCCTAATAGTCAGCGGTTACCGTAGCAGACGAAAGCAACTCGAAGGTCGATATAAAAAGGGAATAAGGAAGAGGTTTGCGCATCCAGCGTTCATACTTATCGAACAAAACCCAAAGGTAGGAATACCTATTGCTGGTTCACAGCGATGTACAGCGAGAGTATTCATCTTGGGATTAGCAAAGGTCTACCACATAAATACACATACAAAAAGCTCCCGTTATTGAATCCATTATTTGTTCATATAATCACTTGTCTGCATGAAATTGTTAATGATGCCTATGTATCAGCTATCTTTTTAATTACTTTCCTCTTTATATTTTTATATCTCCGAGTTTTGGTTAGCCGTGTGGGGCCGGCTTTAGATTTGCCCACCCCCCTCCACCCATGGAAGTCGTAAAAGCCGACTGAGGGAATACCGGGTGAGTGGGCAGCAGCACTCCTTCGAGTATTAACAACATCCACTGCGATCGCCAAACCGCCTACCTAGCGTGGCGATTACGGCACTATCCCCCATTCTTGGGGAGGCCTATGTCCAGCAGTGGACTTTAAAAGGCTGATGATGGATGAGTTTTGGTTTAATGGCAAAATTAAATGTACACCAATTTTTAAGTCTAATCAAAGTTTCATCAAAATCTGTTGAGTAGTTAGTGGTACTTCGAGTATAAAAAAAGTGAAAAGGATGCTTAAGAGCACTACTCAGTTATAAAAGTGGTTATTAAATATAACAAATTAGCTGGCGGGAGGCGTAGGTGTGCCCATGCCTCCCGCCAGCTCAGTAGAAAGAAAGAAGTGCATTAGCCGCTTGAAATAGTCAACTTATTTAAAAAAAAAAGTTATTATTAGTGTTATGTATATTGTATAAAATATTGAAACTATAAATATTCTGCAATAAAACCTTCACAATGTCTGTCCGTTCTACTGAATGCAATAAAATAAAAAGCTACTGAATCCCTATCATGCAGTTTTCAACAATGGAGTGATTCATCAGAAAGGTTTAGGTGTAGGACTTTTTAAGGTTTTGTGTATATTTATATCTTTTTTTTAGCATTTCACATGCTTAGCCCTATAAAGCCACACTAAGTGTGAAAATCGAAACTTATTATCGATTTTCACATGTGTGTGTGTGTGTGTTAATTTTGTGGATATTTTAGACACATAGTAATCATTATAATGATAATTACCTGTTTGATTTCTGTGATTTTAATCGATATTCCGATAGCCGATATAACTGGTGTATGGCTCTAATAAAGAATTTAAAATAATCGATATACCAGTGTTTTGTATTTTTTACTAGTAAAAACTGAAATATTTTTTTACTTTTTGTCCATAACCAAATAATGATTGCTCTTAATAATTGTAATCATTAGTGTTGATTATGATCACATAATTCTAGTTCTTAATCACGATTTACTACAAACTACTCACTACACACTATTAACTGTACTGCCAACTTACCAATATTTTCAGTCTTTTTTACTTTGAACTCTTCTAATAAAGACAACAACTCTGCTTCCCTAAGTTTTGCTTTGTTTTTCAATGTTTCATAACTCACTTCCCAATCAGTCAGCTTTGTATTGAAGCTGTCACACTGTGCTTGAAGATCCAGCTGTAATGAGTAAATGACAACTTAGTTTATATTTAATTATTTTATATATATTTTAAGCACTTGATTGACCTACTCAGTCCTTCGACACAAAAATATGTTAAGTTACGGAACGGCGTTCCGCAAGAGCAATTGGGTAAGAAGGAATGTGATATGGAAATTGACAGCTACAAGCAACTGCTACTATAGCTTAGTTAGCAGAGCGGCTGGAACAATGATTCAGAAGCGCGGAATTTCACATTTTGATACTCTATGTTCTAAATTAATTCACGTCATGGCTATCGAACAATCAATACGTTGTAGTTGACGAACTTGCCACTTAATGGGTTTATATACTTTACAAAAGAAACTCAAGGCACAGTCGTAACGTAGGTAAGTGTGATAAGTAAAACTTGTGAAAATAAAGGAAATAGTAGCCCATTGAATAGGTTTTTAATTACCTTGGCGGAACATACAGTTTGAAATTCTTCTTCAGTCTTCTTGATTTTCCCCTGCAAGGCATCTAGTTGCAAATCTTTTTCTTTACTTTGTTTATTTAACATTTCAATATCATCTTTTAATTTAGTTATTGTCATAGAGTTTTCTTCTAACTTTTCTATCAATTCGACCTGTAAATAATTATAATTAATCATAAGATTAAGAAGAAAAATTCATACATGCAGCATGCTACAGCTAACTAGTCAGTAGCAGCTATACAATTTATTTGTTCTATACACAAAGTGGAGAGAGTGCCCGCGCTTAAAGACAACACCTGGGGAACTACCCGTACACAATAATCCATGTATAAACCAGTCTCAGCTATTTGTGAACCACATAATTATTCCATGTAGGAAACGGAATCGAAACCATAACACACGTATCTTAGAAAACTTTTAACGTAAAAAAAAAATAAACAGTATCGCTTCCACAGTAATTTATAATTTGCAATTCCGATTTTTACCGCTATTCCCCCTTAGATTTTATGTTTTGGAATTTTGATAGACGCATACAAGTGGATGCAGTTCACACAGACATTCAGAAGACATTCGACAGTGTGTATCGTGAAATTCTTCTCAATAAGATAGCTTATAATGGAATAAGAGGCAATTTATTACAATGGTTTAGATCGTATATTACTAATAGAAGTCAGAAAGTGGTAGTCAATGGTTACAAATCTGTGAGTGCTAAGCTAACATCTGGTATTCCACAAGGTTCATTACTAGGTCCTTTACTATTTGTCATCTTTATTAATGATATCAAAAAGTGCTTCAATTATGCTTGTAACTTTCTTTTATACGCCGATGACTTAAAAATATATCAAGTTATTAAGAGTAATGAGGACTGTTTAAAATTTCAAAATGACCTCGACAGACTCTCTGAATACTGTAGGCTTAATAAACTAAATCTAAGTTTCTCTAAATGTCATGCCATAAGTTTTACAAAAAATAAAAACATTATAAAATTTGATTACTCCTTGTGTGGTAATACTTTAACCAGAGTTACGCATCTGAAAGCTTGGGTATATTACTTGATGACAAATTACACATGGACCTTCATATTGAAGCAATTACCACAAAAGCCTTTCAAATGTTCGGCTTCTTCATGAGATCCGCTTGCGATTTTGTCCGCCCCTTTACATTCATTCTATTATATTGTTCTCTAATTCGGTCACAATTAGAGTACGCTTGCTTCGTGTGGGACCCCTTGTATGACAAATACAAAAAAGCCATAGAAAGAGTTCAAAAGAAATTTTCAAAAAATGCATTATAAATCAACATGTACGTGCACCATACGACCAACTTTTGACTCAATACAATGTATTGCCCCTAGATAAACGAAGAGCGCTTTTTCAGATGTCGACACTATATGATATACTTAATAACAGATTAGACTGTACCACGTTGAATAATGAGATTAAATTAGTAGTACCTAGATTCATCCACCAACGTAGAGTGCACAACTACCCACTCTTTGCCTTAAGTTCATTCAGAACAAATGCTAGTAACCGTGCTCCAATTCAACGTGTTACACAAATGTACGATAAATTTTTCTTTGATATTGATATATTTCACCTATCTAAATCTATTTTTAAGAAAGAAATTTTGAACAAGCTTAGGAATATTAATATAAATTCAAATTTATGACACTTGATAACTATTAACTAATTAAAGTAGGATATACTATTTTGTTTTTTAACACTAGGTAAGTACATATTATTTAAATACCATGTTCTGTACACAGCTAACTAATCTGTGGAAAATGTTGTGGTTATCGCATTTACTAACATTATATAAAAGCATATATTTTACAATGTAATAACGTTTATTTCCCAAATAAGGTAAAATAAAATAAATATTCGATTATATCGGAAACCATATTCGGGGGTGTATTTCTTTATCGACAGTTTCGGCCAGTCTATAAAATTTCCACAGGCTCTATGACAGGAGAGATGGTTTCTCCTCAATTCAAACAACTTAAGTGGAAAATAAAAACAAATTGAAACTGATTGACTTACTGCACTAGGTGAATATATTTTTTCCCTTTCTGTTAATTCTACTATATCCTTCAAATCCTTTTCAGCCTTTCTCGCATTTTTTCTGAGTATACACGGCGGTGTTTTTGATGAACCTGAAAATAGGTCCATTTATTGAAATTAAGAAGTGGGTAATCAGAAAATATCTTAACTATTTTCTTTGTAGTGGTAGAGCCTTGCTCGGCGCAGCATGAATGGGGATCATAATCGGGGAAATACGGTTTCTCACAGAAGATCAGCGTGAAACAACGTAAGTACTCCTACTGATGTGTTTCATATGGTGAGTGAGAGCGCCCTAGGCCTCCTCACCTTATTATCCTTCCTCTCCATCTCCTATTACTTTTCTTGGAGTTGGCGACGCGCAGTGATGCCTCTGCTGTTAGCATCTATAGGTTACAGTAACCGTTTACCATCAGGTGGGCCGTATGCTTGTGTGTCACCCTCGTAGTATAGAAAAAAAGAGAACATGCAGTGGCTTTCATTTTTATTGAACGTTAAAAAATACATCTCTCGCTTCCTCAACATCCATAATTCACTTCATACACGCTCGCCGGTTTCGGAGACTCCTGACTCCACCTTTCTTCACTATATGACCGATTTGGTCTAGGTAGAGGTGAGTCTCAGTCTCCCCCTGTATCTACATCCTAGTTATTGGTATTTCTTCAGTTTGTAAATTTTTATTTTTAACTAATACTGGTTACATCTACAGTCCCGTCCGAGTAAAATGTGTTGAATGTTAAAGGCCAGGTTACCACTAAAAGGCTTTAGAAGCAAAAAACAGGCAAAAGGAAAACAAATAGATACTATCTGTTCAAGAGGAATCAAAATCCGAAACCATACTTGTGGCGAGTATCTATGAAAGGCAACAAAGGAACGTATAGTGTTTAAATAACAGGATTCTAGTTTGGTATGCATGTGTGTAAAATAAAATTACCATAGCACTTATGTATGGGCGAACATGTTTCTTGATCACCATGTACGGAGTCATCATCGCTATCTGTGGAATAATAATACTTAATTATAAATTTGCACACAGTTGACTTTACTGAATGTTTAAATGATAATTATGGAGGGTCTTTCCACAAAGGCTTAGTCAATAATATTTATGTGGAATGAACAGACAAAACCAATTTAAAAAAAATAATGTTCTTAGAAGTAGATAAATGCTGTTTTGAAGATAATTATCCAGAGGAAACAATCTACATAATATTATTATAATGGAGACACAGAATAACCTACATACAATGCCATTAATATATTGTTTTATTATGTGATGTAAGCCTTTTTGTACTCTTTAATTTATAAATTGCAGAGGTGCAAAGATATTCTTAGATTTTTGTACCAAACTTGTACTGTTTAGTAGTTGACCTGTGTGGTGATGGACTAAAAATATAAGTGTATTTTTTCCGGGTGTTGTACGAAGCGAGGGTGCTAAAGGAAGTAAGAAATCATCATCCATCGTATTACTGGTGTTAGGGTTTGGTACCAACAGGGAAACTAACTTAAAACTTTAATAATATTATATTAAATGAAGATATCATATATTTTGTTATATTATTTAGTTATAGTCAGTGATTACGAGGAGGCTCTATCTATTTATAAGGAAAATGATTTTCCTTTTACGCCAGAGTAGAAAAAGGGCTTGTTTAGTAAGCCAATAGTGGTAGAGCCTTGCTTATCCCAGTACGAACGGACCGGCTCGATCGGGGAAGTACCACCCTCTCACTAAAGATCAGCGTGTAACAACTGTAGTTACGCCTACCGTTGTTTCGCATGGCGAGTGAGAGCGCTGGAGGCCCAAACCCTCTCTCTCCCCTCTCCTTATTATCCTTCTTATCCACCTCCTATACCGTTCCCTGGAGATGGCAACGTGCGAGTGATACCTCTGGTGTCTATAGGCTACGGTAACCGCTTACCATTAAGTGGGCCGTATGTTTGTTCGCCATCCTTGTAGTAAAAAAAAAGAATAAAGCGTTAAAGAATAAGCGGATTTTTGTTTGCTTTGTATGAATTCGTAGCACTGCATCCACTATCCGTACCAGCCGCGCCGAACGCCGGCATATAATAGCTTTCTCGTTATACGTATTACGCGTGATTAGCAAAAAATTCGTGTGACGTCACTCACCTTTACAGTTCACCCTAGGGTTGTTGTTGTTCCGATACCCAGAAGGTATCGATTATTTTTGTTAATTTTTTTAAGCATTTGACAGCTATTTAAATGAACACAAAATGAGAAAATGTGGAATAAAAATAATAGCCACGTTCATGTGTTATTGAAATTAATGACGCCAAGTGAGTTCAGCTGGCGCGGTTATGTAACTTTAGAACAGGAACCGAGTGAGACGGAAATTAAAAAGTAAAGTAATAGTTCCGCAGTCTCATACGATACCAAGTACTTTCGTTTCGATACCGAGTAAGTATCGCAAGATTGATTCGTGTTATTCATATTGTCGATTTATAAATAAGTTGTAAAATAAAACGAGGCTAAAAAAACATCGATTTTGAGTGATCGTCTTTTAAAACGAATATTTTGGAAATCCATTTTTTATCCTTTGATCGAAACTTCGATGAAACAAAAATCAATGTTTCTCCGGAAGAATCGCCATTCCTAAACCGGACACACTAGACGCATGCCATCCAGGGTTGCCATTGACTTGGCAACTGCCGTGTTATACGGTATTTGGGACCGTTTGGAAAAAACACTGTACACGGCAGGATAATCGTCAATCAGGGGACCCTCACAAGGGGCCTTTAGTCTCGGGAAACAGCTAGTCCACAACGAAATTTAATATAATCTTTAACGCCATCCGTTTTGGATTTCACTTTATATGTTTAGTTGATTATTGAATTCATATAGCTAGTATAATAAATTAATAATGGACCATGTCACTAGTAGGTAGAGAGTTCCCCAGATAATTAGATGTTCTTCAATCGATCGTATTTCGTTCTTTGATACGTACCTATGATATTCATTCAACTGTTACGAGACTACAACACGACGACGAAACACGAACACGAGCAAGAATAGCGAAAGAAGTTTGTAATTTAATATGCAAAGGAAAAATAGTGACACCTAACGACCTACTACCCCTAAAATCTCTTTGTTAATCTGGAATATTTTTATGAATTTTGTATGGATATTATATATATTTATATTTTATATCCTCCTTTTTATCACAATAACTTTTTTTTATTGCTACTAATGGCAGGCCACGGCCCACCTGGTGGTAAGTGGTTTGGTGATAATTGCTTATTTCCCTTAGTCGCCTTGTACGACACCCGTGAGAAAGGATTGGGTAGTGACACTTGTATTCTTAGATCGTCACCACACAGGACTTACAATATCCAATTATGTGTGAAAGTCTATATTTCTCACTTTCGGCAAATCCATTCCATGCGTAGCGTGTCGTGCGTGCGTTGCGGCCGGTGCAGACCAGTGGATGCTAAGCTTAAGGAAACACACGATTTAAAATAGGCTTTAAATTGTGTGTACACTTACCCAGCTCTATGACATCGCCACTAAAGTAGACAGTTTTGTGAGGTGGTGGGGTCTTGAGCCTTGGAGGCTCCTCAGGCACGCTGGCCAATTTGTTGGACGATTGTGAGGCCACCAAATCCGACGAGATTGACAGTGGACTGTAAACATATCCTCTATACATATCCATTCTAATAGCCGAGACAGTTGTAAGCACGCTAATCTCCGGAAATATCAGATACGATTTAAATAATTATTTTTTCATTTGATAGTCTTAATTATTGAGAAAGGCTGCCTCGGTGGTCTACTCTAGTGTATGCAACTGTGGATTGTGAGGTGTCGGATTCAAATCCCAAATAGTTTTTTAATTTTATATCAAAACATTCTTAATAGCAACTTGGAATTGAAAGTTAGCTTGGATTGACACCCGCGCCTCGAAATGCACGTGAATCTGTTGGTCCTGCGCCTGATTTCTCTCTGGTCGTGTTGAAATGCCGTCTAATCACTCTGACAGTGTGGGAACAGATTGTGTTTGCGCACACACTTGTCGACTATAATGTCTTGCGTAAAGTACACAGTTAGCATCCGTTGACACTGGCCGCCTGGACCGAAAATCACTCTGAAGACTATTATTATATTGAGAATACCTCAAGAACTAAGAGAAGTTGGGTTGCATATTATTCCTTTTGTGTTGTCTATACTATTATAAAGCTGTAACAGAGTTGTGTTTGTACATTTAAGATATTTGAGAAAAAATGATTGTAATAGGCTATACAGGCGTGTCTAAACACAAGACATTTTTTTAGATTGTTTGTCTGTTTATCTGTTTGTTCATTCACGCATCACGCCAAAACTGCTGAACAGATTTTGAAGCGACTTTTATTTGAGAGCTCTTAATTAGACTTAAAAACTAGTATACATTTTATCCTGCTACTATATCGGGAACCTGAGACATAACCTAAAAACTAGCTTTTGGTGCAGAGGCGGGTTATAAATTTAAGTATCTCACTTGTATTTCAAGCTGGGCGTACAAAATCTGGGCACATCAACCACATGTTCATCTTCAATGGTAGATAGAGTGGAATGTATGGTGACTCGTCGCGGCGGCTGTAGCTTCCGTCTCGTACCACCAATCATATCAAAGCTTCGCCTTTGAAACCCGTTCAAGATGAGACTTTGCAGTGAGTTTATCTGCTTTTGTAGTTTATAATTATCATGCTGAAAAAAAAAGTTAACTATAACGTCATCCTCATCACTCAGTCATCAGACCTCCACAACCTGATAAAATAACTATTGTATATCTGTATTTAATTGAATAATTAGTGCTATCACAGCTTTTTTAACTATCAGAGTTTGACAAATACAATATCATACAAAATTATCAGAATGCCCGCTCGTACTAAAAATCTTGCCGTGTGGGAGAATTTAGAATTGTCCTACCTCTCTCTACCCATGGGAGTCGCAAGAGCCAACTGAGGGAATACCGAGTGAGTGGGCAGCAGCACTCCGTCGAGTATTAACAACATCCACTATAATCGCCAACCCGCCTGCCAAGCGTGGCGATTACGGCACTATCCCCCATTCTTGGGGAGGCCTATGTCCAGCAGTGGACTTTAAAAGGCTGACGGATGGATGGATGGACTAAAAATGTCTTTTTCCTTATTCACAAATAATGTGTACTTTAAAAAGTAGCGGAGCATGTCAAATGCTAAAAAATATAAGTAGGTAAAAATTATCAGATTTTTATTATTATCTTGAAGCAAATGAGGCGATAACAGTAAAAATAAATTCGACTAGCTGCGTATAATTCCGCCTTTTAGAGTAATTTAAAAATTACACAACGGTAGTCTTACTTCCAAGTTCTTTTTGCTCTCCAGCTGTGCTTGTAACTTAGACATTTGCCTGGTGAGTTGCTGTATCATAGTCTTGTCTGTAGCCACTGCGTTCACTTCAGGCTTGTTCTTGATAGCTTTGGCACGATTAGCGAATCTAATAAAGTAATTACATGATTTTATTTTTAATATTCAGCTGTAATGGATTGGAAGGGACGCAGGTTGGATCCCGCTCGCACTAAAGTTCTCTTTTCCTCATTCACAAATACACACATATCAAAATACATAAAAAAATCACGCCATCAAATAGTATGAATTTTAATTGCAAAATTAAACTTACTATATTAGATTAATGCATGTAAATGCGTTTCGATAGGTGGCGTTGGGCGTAAAGACAAATGTGATGAGGAGTTTGGGTATGACCGAAAGGTAGTGCGGTAGCTCAGTGGATCAGAGCACTTCCCTGGTTTGGAAGGAACGCAGGTTCGATTCCCGCTCGTACTAAAGTGTTTTATTTCTTTATTTCGCTACTATGTTGGGAATCTAAATTATATCCTTTATTATATCCTTTACTGTTGAAGCGGTCATGTTGTGGAACAAACTACCTATCTCAATAAGAACATCCCCTTCTTTAAACTTATTCAAACAGCGGGTCAAAACACATTACCTGTCGGAAACAACTACTGTGTCGCACCAATATTAATTTAAGTAGATACAATATTCTTTATATATAAAATTATATTTTTATACGTGTACAGTGTTATATACCTACATTTATATATTTCTCTTTGTAAAACATGTTCAATACATAGAGTTATGTTACTATAAGTTATAACAAATTAGTACTTATACCTATAACTCGAAAGGCAAGTTTCTCTTCAATTCCTCTCCATGCATGGTTGCCTGGAAGAGATCGCTCTGAGCGATAAGGCCGCCAATTGGAAGACTAGTTAAGTTAAGCCTTAGCTTTACATTTCTTTTTTTTTTTGTGTTTGTTGTTACAGTTTTTTTTAGTATTCCAATAAAGAGTTTTATTCTATTCTATTCTATTCTATATTAAAAAACTATCTTTGGCAGATGTTAGTACTACAAGTATTTCATACGCGCACGTTACGAACTGTGGGGCCCTAACCCACTAAACAACTCTCTGCCTGTAAGGGCGGACCACGGAAACTGTAAAATATTAATTCAGGGGTACCCCGACGGCTTACCCTTTCGGGTACCCTTATATATGAGACGCTTCCGCACAACAGAGCGTTGCAACTAGGCCAGCGGTTTGGCTTGGCGGAAGAATCTTCGTCCCGGGCCCTGTCCGCCGCGGCTTTCTGCGATATAATGTCCTCGCAGAAGGTTGCTATCGCGACCCAAGATGTTCCCTAACACCTCAGTTATATAGATTCACATTTGGAGTTTACTTTCTCTAGCAATTGTATATTCAGCTCAATTTGACTTCCTCAGTCGGTTCTTACGACTTTTTTACGGATGGAGTGATGAATTAATTTCCTCTCATCTGCTTTAAGTACAACTTACTGTAAAGTGGAGATAGTCTCCTCTACAGCGGCGGGTGTGATGGCACATATGATGCTTGTCTTAGCGTTTCCGCCGAGCGAGTTTTGCAGAATACGCGTTAATTTACTGTCTCGGTAGTTTGTAAACCTGTAACACATCATTAAAAGTATTAGTTTATCTTTACAACCAACTTTGTAAAAGACACTTTATCGTCGTTTTACATTTGTCTTACTGTTAGGAAATTTGAATGCGGGTTTTCCTATAATAATGTGAGGAATAATAATATAGTAGGAAGAGTACTCAACTGAAAAAATCTATGACTAATACTGTGTAAGAGCTGTTTCTGTACATACTAATAACAATACTTATACTGCGATAGGGTTATTAGGCGTGTCTGCACTGAAAACATTTTTTTCAGCAATATTGCTTTATGCTGCTATACATTTTAACGCGCAACTATGTCGGGAACCAGAGTTATAAAAAAAACGGCAAAGACATCAACATTATTTGTATTTTTTTTTCTTCTAGACGTTTACTTAACAATAAGATTATCTGACAGTAATACATTGTTTAATGACGATGGCACAATACCTTAGAAAGTTCCACGATGCTTTGATGAATTAAGATTTAAAAATAATGCTCACTTGTTGGGATCCTCAGACAATTGCTTAATGACCAAAGCAAGCGCAGACAACGACTTATTAATATGCGTGCCCTCCTTGAACCGTTTGCCGGTAGCACCCGTCTGGCCGGCGCGCTCCGATCCAGCCAAATCTACTAAGTTCAGCTGTGATACGTTCACACAACCACCTTCACTTTCCCCTTCGAGGTGTTCCCGGGATTCAATAGTCTGAAAGTACACGGGTCTCTAAAAAAGTTTCCATATTCAATGTGTCGATGGTCCCCTTTGCCGTTTGTAGCATGAGCTCGAGAGTGTATGTCTGTTAAGAAGACTTTGCGGGCTTTATGCCCATAGACAAGCACACCACAAAAAGTATATCTCAGAATTTTAATTCGTGAATATTATATATGACAAAACTACTAAGAACCCATCTAACCGGGTTATATATAGGTATGGTAAAAGATGATATTGGTACCAACCCTGAGTAATTAGTTGAGGCCATTTGTCCGTGTTATAACTATAACCAATCAATAACAAACTATGTGCTGGTAAGCAACAATGGTCTTAGATGAGGGGTCACTACTATAGAGGTGCGCCAATATGATTTGATTGTTTTGGAAAATCGGATCGCAAGCTTACGATCCAACGATTTCAGGCAGGTCGAGTCACACTATTTCTGAGCGGATTGAGCAAAAAATTAGAAGATTGTATAACATAATTTGAATGTGGTTTTAAATTACTTTGATAGGTTTCTTTCTGCATTTGCACCTATTTGGATCTTTTGCTATTTTTTTGGCATTGCGAGTATTTGTGATCCATTACGATCTTTAAAATCAAATCGGTGAATAGCATATCACGCATTCGCACTAGACACAAAGGAGCGAATGCAATTTAGTGCTGGCACGTTACGTTACGATTGATGCAAATTTAATATATCTGGGTCTAAAGCTAATGTTGCATAAATAACAGCAGCATAAGATTTAAGATCTACAAAAAATCTTATACCTATATGCATTAAATATCACATAACGCTGATGAAACTCGACCTACCATACTCGTCAGTAGTTGAAGTAACGACCTTCAAATTGTTACCTAATATAAAAATGTGGGTGTACTTGTGCATCATTAGATTAAACTACTATGCCCATAAAAATAGCATAATAATGAGCTAAATAAGATGCTCTCAACTTTGTTAACATGATACGATTTTAATATATAGTTTTATTTTATAATTTTGCCGCCAGTAAACTTTGTCTGTTTGTCACAGTTGTCACATTGATGTATCCACACTTTGCCGATGGTGGGTAGTCGCTGGTCCGTACAGGTGGTAGATTAGTAGATCAGAAGGTTGGCAAATAAACGCATATTCATTATAGAGTTAAACGATTGACTGTTTTATTATAGTACAAGATACAAAGAACAGGGCTAGGTTTATTAACATTACATGGTAATATTTGGTTGCCTAGGCGCTACAACACGATTACTGTTCGGTATTATACATAGTTATCCTGTAATAATGAAAGTCTGTGAGCCTTTCAAAGCCCCTGGCGCAATAACAATTGTTAAAAGCCTTTGACAAGATCTCTTTGGTAAAAATACGTAAGGCATGTTCTACGCCTACCACCGAAGGAATGTAACATAGTTCCAGTGGCCCGCCAATAAAGGCAGAGAGATGGCATACGGCGGGTTTCTTTAGTGGGTGAGGGCCCCACACTACCCTGTTCGTTGCCTCGACTGACGGGGTGTGCCGTTAGGAACATTTTTTCCCGCCTTAACAAAAAAAAATGGTATGTTCTAACGCATTAATATAAACTAAGTACGCGATTATCAAGCAGTGATAGCCTAGCGAACTAACGAAGGATTGCAAAGAAACGGTATCAAGTTCAATTATCAGTACAAGACCCAGACCTTGCACGGCACATACATCTGACTATGATGATGAGATTATTCGAAATTATGTGTGCAATTTTTTGCAAATTATCACTGTATAGTGCTTAGGTGAACAACGAAAACATCGTAAAGAAACCTGCATGCCTTTTGTTTGTTAAGGTGGGAAAAAATGTACCAAACCCCTATATCGTTCGGGGCAACGAACAGGGTAGTGTGGCGCTCTCACCCACTAAATAAACCCAGCATGTGCCGTCTCCCTGCCTATATTGGCGGACCACTAGAACTGGAACTACAGCCAAAATCCCTCTCACTATGAGAGGATCCTCGTGACTGCGCGACAACGCGATAGCGGAAATTACTTGTCCTAATAGGCTTGCGTAGATTTATGTGATAGTTGCATACACATTGTATACAACAAATATTATTATAAAAAAAATTTATCCTAAAAAATTTAAGTTAGCCATTTAATGTAAACAGTTCACACCATACATAGGAAGGGTTCAAATCTCATCAACTGGAGCGATCTACATTTAAGTTTTCTTTTATCTGTCTGTGTATGCTATGCCTAAATATTATATTTCATTCATACTTACAATTTGAAATATCGAGTGAGATCTGCTGCTCTCTTCATTCATGTTAGTGGCCCCTTTTTGCCGGTTTGCCTCACCCTGTAGAATACATACATACTATTACAGAGCTGTAACAGAGCTATTTCTGCATATTTAAGATACCGAAATTTTGTCCTAATTTTCTTATTTGCAGTAATTAAGCTTATCAAAATGTATAAAAACCTTCCTTATTAAGTTTTACACAGATGGTGGAGTGGTTTAGATACCGGCCTTCCTGTTGTGGGTTTGTTTCCCACACAGGACATCTCTATGTGTGATTCACAAATGGTTATAAGATAAAAAAAGAAGACAAATCAAAAGTGTTGTATTTTTAATAAAAATACAGTTAAGTTTAATTACCTCTTTCATTGCTTCAAGCACTTCTTGAGGAGAAGATGTTACTTTTTCCTTAGCATCAACTCTGATTCCTTGCAATGTTTCATGGATTTTAATGGTCTCCTTTTCAACATTCAGTAGGTCCTTCACAGTTTCGTTGTATATCTCTATGTAGGACACTCTATAAAAAAATTGTATATACTCAATACTTTTTGTTTGAGGTAGGCTTTGACTGTTCATATAGTGGATAGTTAGTTAATAACCCAAATTTATTCAATCAGCAATACCAAGTGGATAAAAAACGTAATCCACAGCAGAGAAAATTCTAGTAAGAATAAATAGCAAGATTAAAAATTTCTTCCATAATATATTATTTATCTATTTGTGTGATGCCGGCCGTGGCCGTTTGGGGCCGTCTTTAGAATTGTCCCACCCCTCTCTACCCACGGGAGTCGTAAGAACCGACTGAGGGAATACCGCGGGAGTGGGCAGCAGCACTCCCTCGAATATTAACAACATCCACTCCGATCGCCAACCCGCCTGCCAAACGTCGCAATTACGGCATTATCCCCCATGACGAGACTGCTCGTTGTGGCGTCTCTTGGGGAGGCCTATGTCTAGCAGTGGACGTTGAAAGGCTGATGTATGGATGGATGTGTGATGAACACAGATATTTGTATTGGATCGGGGTGTTTTCTATCTATTATATGTATGTATTTACAAAAAGAAAAGTTAATGTATTATATCTATAACCTGGTACCCATAGCACAAGCGTTAAGCTTAGTTTGGGACCAGAGGATGTTGTATGAAAAGTCCATGAATATTTATTTTTTGAAATAAATCTATGTTTACGGAATCTATCGCGTTTACTTGATTTTACTACTATCACGACGTTTCGAATACTTTACAGCATTCATTATCACGGGTTGACTTAGATGATAGAGGTCCAAGGCTGATATGTGTATATTTATTTCAAAATGTGTAACATTCGCGTAAACATCAGAAAGTATAATATTTATTTATTATTGCAAAAAGGAAGTAGCAGATTTAATGTTGTGAGCTAGGCTAGTTCTAATTCTAACTAACATATATTTTTTAAACAAAACCATTTGTATAGTGGTTAGTTATTGTTTGGTTTATGCAAATCCAACAACTTGCATGTTCCTGTGGGTCAGCATTTTAACCAATCAAACAAATGACAGTCAGTCGCGAAAACATTATTTTCGCGAAACAGACTACTCATGCTGCCTTTAAGTGTAGTCAACAAAACAAGGTTCATCTAGTAACTGGTCAAGCCACAACATACACTCGCAACCACCAACATCACCTGAGACTAATTTTGTGTACGGACCAATAAACCAGAACTTTAATAATTTGAGTTATCATTTCAAACATAAGATTGTAGGGAGCACTCAAGAGCCCTACAATTATATTTCTCTGGAAGCATATTAAGAAAAACATATGCATTGAAAAAAATATACCTTTATATAACAGAGTAGAAAATATGTGCTACAATTATTGAATATTGTAACACAATATTTGTTTACTGAAGTCCTGTTTTAAATTCGAAACAGCAGATGAAAAAAATAAATAAATCTGAAGGCAATATTAGATTTAAAAAAAATTTTGTTAGCAGCATAAAACAGGTTTCTTTGTTAATTTATAGTAAAGTTTAATTTATAACTCATTAATAACCAACAACATTCATTCATTGCTTAAAAATAAATACTGCAACCTAGTTATCAATGAACCAGTGTAACAAGAAAATAAGTTCTTTCACAAGAATATTATGTAACAAAATGTGATTTGATACTGATAATCAGTTAGATTTGTAAATATTGCTGATTCATTACTAAGTACTGTAAGCAAGAATGTATAAAACTAGTACTATACACACACATACATAGCATCACACCTGTATTCCCTGAAGGGGTAGGCAGAGGTGTATTACACACCCACAATTCGTCAGTTATGTTAAGTCCCACATAATAGGGGACGAGCCTATTGCCGTCTACCAGGCACATTTCCAAACTCCGGGCTGCTACTGAGAATTTTTCTTTTTACGAAAAAGTTCAATAACACTACCTAACCTGGGGATCAAACCCAAGACCTTGTGATCAGCAATTGCTTACACTACTGCTGCACCACCAAGGCAGTTACTAGTACTATAGCAAGACTAAAAAAATAATTTCAATATTTACCTGGCTGTTATGTGCACAAGGAAAGTAATCTTATTATCTTACTAATATTATAAAACCAGATTCCATCTGTGACTCTGTCTTTGTGGAGTTCATAATAAACAACATCACTCTATGGCACATTAATAGTCGACTCTTTAATGTAAAAATAGCTATGCCATGGAAATCATTCATTTTACTGGGAAGTAGCCTATCCTTTTTTGGGCTCCTGACTATACATAATATAGTCGGTCCTGTCTGTACACAAAATTATTGGTTCAGCAGTTATGGCATGAGAGCACATAATAAATAAACAAGCAAGCTCACTCACATTTATAATATTAGTAAAGCTAAGGATATGAAGGTTTGTAAAAATGTTTGGATGTTTATTTGTCAATCACACCTAAACTAAAGAGTGGATTTAAATGTAATTTCATAAATGGTAGTGGACACTGGATTGACATATAAGATATTATAAACAGTTATAGGGCCCATAGGATAGCTATTTTTGGCAAATGTACCAGTCAGTGTTTACACTAAATGCATATGAAAGGATGTTGATACAGTACTTATAACAAACACCAATTTTTAACATTTTTGTCTGTCTGTTGACTAGTTTAGGATTTGGGACCTTCACTAGCAGATAGCTGGTGTTCAAGGTAGTAACCTAATCAAATTTTATATTGAAAATGAATATTCTTCACAGAAAAATATCCACAAAGATGGTAGAAACTAGTAATATATTTAAAAGAAATCTGAATGTATTTACCTACCTATAAATATAAACAGCCTGCAATAGCACTTTTACATTACCTTTTTAGTTAAGGTGTTTTTGTTTTGCTTATTTTCAGAAAGGGTACAATAATAAGCAACTCACCTCACTAAGAAGTCCCGGTCAGGAATATTTTGTATAATATCAAATAGATTGAGCACAGCTAGTTGAATTATCCCAGAAGAGTTTTCTGTGCCAGTCATAGTGTATGTCTTCCCCGAGGATGTTTGGCCATAAGCGAATATTGTGCCGTTAAAGCCCGCGGTGGCAGCTTCCACAATTGGTTTAGCAATATCATTGTAAACGTCAGATGTCTTGGTATCTTTGTCGTACACTTTGTCTAAAAAATATTTTGAAATGAGGTAGTTGTTATTTTTACAACGTATTATTCGGATGAAAAATTTAAATATACAAAATTTCACTGATCACAATATTACATACTTTTCCATGAAACATGAAAATATTTACTCACCGAATGTAAAAGATTGCCCATTATCCTTGCCATTCTGATCAAGCTGATAAAGTGTATTATTACTGACTCGCCACTGGTAAGAAAGTTTTTCTTCAATTTCACGTGAAATTAGTGGTCTAACTTTGACAACTACTTTTATATTGTCACTCATTTTCTATCATTATTTATTCAGTACACTTTTTTAACTAGAATTAGAATAAAAAGAATTGCCAATATAGCTTAGCCTCATTAAATATGCTGATACGGCAATATGAAAACAAAACATGGGTATGCACAAAACAGAATACTAAAATAACCGACAAGCGATTTCAAACTGAAAAAATAGAATAGCGATTGGCGATGTGTCAAGCATGAACATAGAACATTTTTACCACAGAGTACTTTTTACTATAGGGAATTTTCTCAGACTAAATATATCATTTTGAGCCTTAGACGAAGAATAATATAGACTCGCTACTATTTTGACATTAAGGATGAAGAAAAGGATGCACATACTAGGTTTTACCAAGAGTGAGAGAGACAGGTATAAGTATATTTATCCTTTTCGCGTATGCGTCAGTTGTATTTGGACCCAATGAACTGGGTCCAAACAATAAGGTGGCCAACCGACCCCATCATCAGTATGTAAGCTTGTTTTTGTATTGACGTAAAAAAAAACCTTTATTAATCACGTTATATACGCTAATATTACATGTTCTAATACATTTTAAGCAAAATATAAGCATAACTGCAATTTCTTTTGTCCTGTCATTCTTTTATCCGGCTAAAACAGGTAGTACATTTTTAGTCAACAAAGTATAATCATAGTTATCTTTTAAAATTATTCCGGTTATCTATTGCTATCTCGACACTGCATACGCTGATGGCTTGTCTATATTAACCTTCGTCTAAGTTTTGAGCATTTTACTCTACGAGAGAGAGAATGAACATAAATGAAAAGCACTGAACATGAAGCAAATCACTCACTCACTCAGTAGGTAATTGTGGGTTTTATTTATTTTCTACATGGAATCAAGCGAACCTTGTCGGCATGGTATAAGGAAAGAAGTAAGTTATCTTCATACAAACGAACCAAGCGCGGTTTACAAGTAAGCGTGCTATTATCTACTATCTACGAGTCACCGCACTGCGCCGCACGCACCCAATAACAAAATTTAAAATGTTAAAGAAGGTGCGTGCGTCTAAGCTGCGACGTCGTTTCGTACGCATTTTTCTGGTTATACGTACTACCAGGTGTACATCACTCGCTCAAGGCCCCGAGTTAAATGCCTACCGCTTCGCCTACCGTCCACAGTACAACCGACAGGAGGCTGTCGCAAGCGCGCCTAAGCGCTCGCACCTGTAGTATTGATTAAAATTAAATTATGTACGTGATTTAGGGTATTTCGACAATAAAATTTAATAACCGAAAATTCAGAGCTAATACTCTAAACATATATGATCAACAAAAAAAAAACATTTTATAAAAAAATAATCCGACTTGAAAATAACATTTAAAATTATATAAAAAGTAATCAAATAGAATCTACTAGAAAAATATTTATTCAAGTTTTATAAACGACAGCTTTATTGCTGTCGGTGGAGTCAGGAGTCTCCGAAACCGGCGAGTGGAAACCGGAGAGTGTATGAAGAGAATTATGAATGTTGAGGAAGCGAGAAATGTATGCAAGAATAGAGCCTTTTGTCACTCTGTTCTCTCTGCCTACCCCACAAGGGAGATAGCGTGATGATAAGTAAGTAAGTAAAATCATCATAGGTGCAAACCTAACTCATTCGTTGAATGACGCGATTGCCCGAGGATCATGCAGCGGGCATAGCGTGATGATAAGTAAGTAAGTAAAATCATCATAGGTGCAAACCTAACGCATTCGTTGAATGACGCGATTGCCCGAGGATCATGCAGCGGGCAAAACAATCTCAACTTTTTCTGTGGCCATAAGGTACATTTCTTCTCGCTACAAACAATTGGTATTATTATTAAGATTTTGTAGGCTATTAGGCTATTATAGAGAGATTTTGGTCAAGTTTTAATGGAAGTGATGCTTAGATAGAGGATAGTAATAAATATGACATACGCGTACACCCATAAGGGACAGATATAAAGTACATGCAAAAACAGTGATGCCAGGTTATGATAAATTTTCCTCATTAATAATTATTTACTACTAAATACGCAGTTATATATTGACTAATGTGTCGTTACAGATATACACACATAGAGCAAACACTCGTGGCCATCACGCATATATTTATCATGGGTTAGAATCAAACCCACGATCTCCAGTTTCGCAGTCAGGGTCACTAAGCACTAGACCGCCAGGCCGGTTAAGGAATGAGTGAACTAAATACAAATAAACACATTTCATTCACGTTACAATAACTGCGACCATAACTTGACCACTGCTTGCTGCCAAGCGTGGTCTAGTGCCATGCTTGACGGCGAAAGTGTACCTAAGTGGACACGCTATGCGGATATATGGCGGATATGGAGGAAGGAGGTATTTTGCCCTCTTCTCTCCTCCCCCATAGGTGAGATCAGCGAATAGCGGCGGATTCTTTTAACATTAAAACATATAATGTGGCAGGACTAGGGTAATATAGTAAGGTAAATCAATTCATAAGTTGTTTATTATCCTTTATTAACCATCTATTTTTTATCCTAATAATTTTGCCATAGTACAATTTACTGAGGTGTTTCAAAACTTCAAGTCCATATTCACTGACCATATTTATTTACATCTTTACTAGGGATAGTGTTTGTTTGACCCCTCAGGAAATTTCCAGCTACTGTTTAAACAAGTGAGCTAAATCTTCTCTGGCCACAGGTTGCACATCATCTTCTACGTGCTGGCCATCAATATCTTCTTCAATGTAGTTCTACAATACATATAACATAATTGAATTAAAAAATAAATTTTGTGATATAGTTGATCACTACTAATATTATAAATGCGAAAGTGAGTTTACTTATTTGTTTGTTAAAAACTTGCCTAGTGCTGGCTGGAAGGCTTCACAAGCCATCAAGAAAGTCTCTTAGGTTTACAGGCTCACAAATAATCACTCCACCACCTATACCGGGAGTATTGGCAAGCCGCTGCTCACCATTTCATTTCAGATATGAAATAAAAAAATTAACGGCTATTTCCTGCTACGACCAAAACACACCGATGTGCTACATGGTCGACACGTGAGATGGTGGTACAAACCCGCTCGGGCACTATAGCAAGCACTCCCACTTCTTACCCAGCCCTACCGCCAGTAATGCAATGGGTGACAACTGCTTACTTCCCTTAGTCGTTTGGTACGATACCCGTGGGAAAGAGTGGGGTGGTGACACACATCGCACATCGGCAAGGACAGTGTCACAACACAAAAAATGCATTTTTTGGGAAATCACGATTGTTTTTTTTTTATAACTAAAAACTCCATTTTTTTTTTGGGTATGCGTATCGGAGATCTTAAGATATATTTAAGAAGACTGTTTAATGCTCTATTATGTTTTTATGAAAATAAATATCTAAAGATATTTTTTCTATTTTATATTTATTTATTACTTTTAAAATTCCTCTAATGTGTCACTTTTTCAGACAAATTATTCAAAGATTCCATAAAATAAAACACTTTTATTTGTTAATACTTTGTATAGTTTTTAAAATAAATCAAAGACTATATATAGTTAATACTTTGTATACATTTATAATTTTACATAGTTATTAACAGTATATATTAGAAACAGACAAGGTATCAAAACTATACATATATAAATCTATATAGCAAATTTTCAGACAAAAGATAACCTGACCATTCGAAAACATATTATTAAACAATATTTTACGCAAACAAAATTAAATTGCTTACCATAATTTATGTGAACTTAAGCCTAGAAGTGAAAAATAACATAAATAGATTTTTGTACTTGCGTAATACTAAAACAGTAAGTATCAGAAAAAAAACACAGTGTAATAACAAAATGATAAAAATCTAACTTTAAATTTTCTATTTGATTAATCGAAGTTTTATAAAATAATGTTCTAGATGCATCTTTCGTTATCATATTGTCACGGCTAATATTCTTATAGATTTTGTTTGGATGCCCAGGCACATCCTGTGCTAAAGTTTTGAACAACACAAAATCGCAAGAACTCATTTCAGTCAAGGTTTTCTTCCTTTTTCCTTCGCTGACCTGATCACTTCAGGGTACTGTCTTGGCACGTAAATATGCCCAGATTTTAACCTTTTCTGTATTTGCTAGGACAGTATCACCTTCGTTCAAAACTAAAATCAATAATTTACACTTACACCCATCCCTGATGGATTTTAACATCCACTGCTGGACATAGGCAATACACTTACTTCGTGTATTGCTACAGTGGTATTTAAATTAGGTATTATTTTGTAAACTACATTGTTTAAAACTTGTAGATGCAGATGCTGAAAATTAATACGAATAGAACATTAATAAATGTAATGTAAAATTTGGAAGTATACCCACGGGTATTTGAAAAAAAAAAATACACCAATATTTTCTTTCAAATTTTCAGTTTCATCCATACCAACGCATGCTTATGGAGTGTTATCGCGTAAAACTATATATCGATCATGAACTTGTTCCTTGAGTTCCGCATTTTGTCCTAATAAAGTAAAAAGTAAGCATTGTTGCAACAGTTGTAACGCGTCCTAAGATAAAATAAACGCTATATAAATCAGAATTAAAGACACATTATTAAATAAAATACTTGTCTTAACCGACAGTACAGTTACCTATATCACATGTTATAACACTTCTACTTATTATATAACTTCATGTATTAACTATCGCTAAATCAAGAAAAGTGTCATTTAACATGATATGACAGTTCTATTCCCTAATTTTAAAATACGTAGTTAGAATAACTCAAAAATATGGTCACTTCACATGATGCATGTGCGATGTCTTTTTGCAGAAATCAAAGCAATTAAAATGAGAATGACTTACGATAATAGGGTCATTAAACAGGTTATGACAGTACTACATGCACTATATGCACGCCCGCTGTATATTAACTTTGATATGACACTACTTACACTGCAAAAGGTAGGAAAGTGGCTCAGTGAAAAAGGGTATTTAATGCCATATCTCGGTGAGGAATCACACTATAATTATGACGTTTTTTTAGTAGATAAAGGTTGAATTTGCGATTCTTAGAGTATACTTATCTCAATTTCGTATTTTTATGTGTTGTGACACTGTCGTTGCCGATGTGCGATATATTCTTAGTCCGTCACCACACGGAAACCAGCTAATAACGTGATAATAACCAAAATGAGGCGTTATTCCTGATCCCGTGCCTATAACAGGATAAAAAGTATCCTACGTATGTGTGCCAAATACTACCCAAATCCATTTAGTCATATTTGTTGTGATTAAGTAACATACTAATAAGCACTTATGGATTAGTAGTATATTTAGTTTCAATTCAATTTTTTTTTTCAAGTCAATTCATTTTTTCCAGGCAAATATGGGTTGGTACAATAAACATTGGCTGAAAAATAAAACAAGAACGCCATATATCGCCTTTTGGCATGCAAGACTCAAAATTATATAAACTTAAAACAATGAGAAACAGTTATTGAATAATAGTCAATAAAGATAAAAATCACAATAAGTATGTTACAAATAATATCAGCTATGTAATAGCATTACGATCTGTCATTCAAAAATTCATTTACATTATAATAAGCTTTCGTTAGCAAAAAACATTTTAGTT
This sequence comes from Leucoma salicis, assembly GCA_948253155.1. Taxonomy (NCBI): domain Eukaryota; kingdom Metazoa; phylum Arthropoda; class Insecta; order Lepidoptera; family Erebidae; genus Leucoma; species Leucoma salicis. Next base: position 23,075,945 of record OX411807.1, read on the forward strand.
TATGTTTAAAAATATGAGTAATCATAATGTTCGTTAAAAACTTTGGCAGATGGTTGTAAATTATAGGTGCCATACATAGGACGCTTCTATTAACTAATGCTGACTTATTAATAGGCAAAGTCACTTTATGTTTGTGCCGATCACTTTTGAACATGTCAAATAGGGTTAAATTATTCCGTACAAACATCACACATACATAGATGTACAAGCAAGCCAAAGTAAGAATATTCGTACTCTGGAAATAGGGTTTACAGCTCTCATATATTCGCAAATTATAAATAGCCCTAATACATCTTTTCTGTGCCTTAAACACTGCTTCTTTTTCTACGCTATTGCCCCAAAATATGACGCCGTACCTAAGCAAAGACGAGACATGACCATTGTATGCTGTTAGTACCGTGGATTTACTGACAATCTTAGAAAGCGTATAGAGAGCATACGAATATTGATTTAATTTTATAACTAAGTTCCTGACATGATCTTTCCAGTTTATATTACAGTCTATTTGTAAGCCAAGAAATTTTATTGTCTCTATTTGTTTAATATTTGTGTCACAATAATTAATGTCAATATGATTGATTATATTTTTCCTATTTCTAAATGTCATTAGATATGTCTTTGTTAAATTGATTTGTAAATTGTTTAATGTGAACCATTCTATAATATTTCTAAGCGTTAGAGTTATTTCAGCTTCAATGTCTAAACTGTTTTGGCCTGTAAAAAGTATTGTGACAGTACAAATAAAATAAAATAATCGGGTTACAAAAAACTTTAGGGAGATCATTTATGTAAATAATGAATAGTAAGGGCCCAAGTACACTACCTTGTGGTACACCACACTGCACGGTTCTATAATCGGAAGAGCATATGATCTCTTTTCTCGACTTAGGGCAAATTTTACTTATTTGTGTACATTGTTGACGATCAGTTAGGTATGATTTAATAAGATTTCCTCGGATACCATATGCTTTCAGTTTACTTAATAGGACAGTGTGATCCACATAATCGAAAGCCTTGGTTAGGTCCATGTATAACACACAGGCATATTATTATCTAAACTACTCAAAACAATCTGGAGAAATGTATGTATTGCTTGATTTATATTTCTGTTTATGCGAAAACCAGCCTGCTCATTTGCTATCAGCTCATTTTGCTCAAAGAAATCAGATATATTTTTATAAATATTTTTTTCGAATATCTTAGACATTACTGGGACTATGGCTATTGGTCTATAACAGCTAATATCATGTCTATCTTGTTTTTTAAATAAAGGCTTAACTATGGTATTTTTTAGTTTTTCAGGATAAGTTTCCTTGTGTATACAGAGGTTTATAATATGGCTTAGTACATACAATATGTTCTTTGATACTTTTTTTATTATATGTGTTGATATACCATCATAACCTGTACTTTTTGTATTTTTTAAAGACATAATTATATTATTTATATCTTGTGGTATAGTCAGACCCATAAAAAGTGATTTAAAATTATTTGATATATTTGTAATATTTGAGTTAATATCATTATTCAAGTTTTGGTCAATGAAATATGCATTAAATGAATTTGCTAACTTGAGTGGGTCGTCAATAAATTTACCATTAATATTAAGTCTAATTGAATCATGAAGAACGCTATCCTTTCTACCATTTATAATGTTCCACATTGCCTTACTTTTATTAGGAGCATTATTTATGTAGGTATCATTTTGCACCTTTTGTGTTAATTTTATTACTCGTTTAAGTCTAAATGATAGTTCCTGAAATCGATGTTTATTATCAGGTGTACCATGTTTTCTGTATGCCCAAAGTAAGGTTCTCTTTCGCTTACAGCAATTCCTAATTCCAGTTGTGAGCCATTTTGGTCGATGGCGAATTGTTACTTTTATTATGCGCCATGGAAAGCAAAGATTGTAAAATAACAAAAAAACTTCAATAAAATCATTAAATGCTTCATTTGGATCTTTTTGTTCTATGATTTCAGAAAAGGTGAGTGAATTCAAACAGTCATTAAATTTATCTATATTTTCTTGACAGTAATCGCATCTATTGATATGCCAGTACTTTATTAAGTAAATGGGTTTGACTGGGCAGGCAAGAAATTGCGCTGTATGATCTGATAATGCAAGCTCTAAGACCCTACCTTTACACCCTCGAATATTGGTCAGAATGTTGTCTAAACAGGTTCCACCTGTAATCCTCGTTGGCTCATTGATCATAAAAATGAGATTAAAACTACTTATTATTTCCCTAAATTCAATTACCTAATTGTTATTTTTTAAGATATTAATATTAAAATCACCGCATAATATAACTTTTTTTTTACCTAAGCTTATTTCTTGGAGTAATGCATTTAGTTTTTGAAAGAAATTATCCAAATAGTTACGCTTATGTTTTGGAGGTCTATATATACATTAAATGAATATTTTATGATCAATAAGTTCAATACCAGAGCATTCAATTGTACCTTCTATGCAAAATCTTTGTAGTCCAGAAATGCATTTAAATCTGTGCTTATTGTTTACCAGAACACAGGATCCCCCACTTCGAATCTTCCTACAATATACTGAGCCTAGCTTGAAATTAAGAAATTTTAAAGAATTTGTGTCATTATATGTCATATTATGTTCTGTAACACATAAGATATCTATCATTTTACTATTCTCTAATGACATTATGTTAGCCATTAACATGTTAGATTTATTGATAAGACCATTTATATTTTGATGAATAATAAGAATTTCTCTATAAACGAAAAAGATCACTCATCCGTTTAGAATTGGTTGTCTCATCACTGGTCCGTGTCAGTCCGTCACATGTTTGAGTACCCATATTTATTTTTTGAGTATATGTAGGCCTATGGCTGTTGTCAATTGGCACAAGTGCATCTATTAAGTGTAAAGGTTGTCCTGTCGAAGTAAACACACGCTTTCTAAATCTGCTCACATAACATATGTAATCATTTTTGTATGTAATATGTAAAACTTCTCTTAAAATATATCTACATAAGTTAATACAGAAGTCATGTCTTTGTAAGCCAATTCGATCATAAAACATTATTTATGTATGTAACATTATTATACTGATTGCATATGAATTCCAATTCATAGTTTAGCTTTTGTTCCCTTAGGTACTTATTATATAGAATTTGTGGTATTACAATGTTTGTATGGGACGAAGTATTAACCACGAGTGAAGGGTTGATTGAAATTCATATGGAATACGTTCATTTGTTCCGGCTAACAAAATAATACAATCTCTTTTTGTGTAACTTTGTGTTTCATGGTTAGTAGCACTTATTATATCCTGCAGTCGAGCACCTGGTATCCATATAGATTTAACTTTATATTCATCACCTAACAGTTTTTGTAGTGTCAGTCGTGTATGTTGGCCTTGTTCATCTGCTAGTATTAAGATCCGTTTTGTTTGTTTTCTGTTTCTTATATTTATTGACTCACACCCTCGGGTATATATGATGTGCCCTCGTTATTAACTATTTCTATATTATTGCATTTTTTGGTATGTTTCTGTGGTTTAGAGATATTAGTTATTGTTTGTTTATTAGAGCCTTGAACCTTTAATATCATGTTATTCGGTTTATCTTTAATGTTATTTATTGTCATTTGTGTGAGACACACTTCTCCATAATTCTCAATATTTTTTTTAGGCGTACATGTTTGTGTTGGTATATTATCTTTTCGATTTTTTTTAGGGGTAGACAGTAGTTCTAAATTTGTCGAATCGGGTATCGGGCCTGTGTCGTTATGCCTTAAATTTTTAATCATAATAGGGCTATCTCCGTCTTTGTCTAAATTCAGTTGTCGCAAACGTTTTCGTGTCATTGGTTGTCGAATGGGACTTTCAGTAAAGCCTAGTTTTTTGAATCTGTCCATTACATTTTTTAATTTATTATTTACAAATTGTAGACGATTATTTTCAGAACAAATGTTCTCGATTTCTTGATTTGCCGATTCTAAATTGATAGTCAATTGTTCTATTTGTCTATTAAAATCTATGTACATTAGACTTGTTCTTGCTCGGTCACTAAAAGGAGTGCTCCGAACTAGTTCTTTTTTCCAAATGAACTAGTTCAGACATCTAGTTCAATTAGTTCTCTAGTTACTGTTCTTTCAATAGGTCATCTAGTTCTCTAGTTCTATTAGGTCTTTAGTTACCTACACTGATCTTTATTATAACTCTTTGACGTAAATGAACTGTGTAACTATTTTCTGAATAATAGGTCGCATTAATTTATTGTATAATAGGAACTATAATTACATACCTACTTTATTTGAAACACATATTTGTTTTCTCTTAATACTTTGCAGACTTAGGACTGTAGTTATACCTAATATTTCAAGTATTTTACCTAAGTAATTAAAATAAACCTTAGAATAGCGTATTTAATAATCAAATTAAAGGTTTATAATTATTTATATTTTCACATATTTACGCAACAAATAAAAAAACATGACCCAATGATTATACCTATCTCTTTTTTAAAAACATTATATTTATAAAAGAGATAAGTAGGTCAGTTAGAAAAGAAAGAGAGCAAGATAGTTGTATGCTATTAGTTCGTTCCTTTTACAAATGTTTCTTGAGTCGAGATACGAACTATTACTTACCGCTATCGATGAACTAAGACCGAATACGAACTAGCTTACGGAATAGTTCGTTCTAGTTCAGTGTCAGAAACTAGTTCCTAATAGTTCTTAGTTCGTGAACTACACAAGTCTAATGTACATGTGACTGCCACCTAATGTATTGTTGGGTAGACTCATTACGGTACTTTCAAACATTGTTGATCCTGATAGACTATTAAGAGTACTTGATTTCCTCATTGTTTGCATATTTTTATGTTCGTGTCTATACGCATATATCTGTGACCGGGCTGTGTAAATCTTTTTTTTTAAATATATAACTGTTATATACTTAATGTATGAAAATACTGCCGACAGATGGCGCAGGCGTCACCCAAAGACGTTAAGTATGATGTGTTATCGAAATTAGCAGTCGGGAGCAATTGTCAGGATGGCTGAATTGGTAAAGCATCTGGACGGTATCCAGAAGATGCAGGTTCAAATCCTGCTCCTGACTGTTATTTTCGATTTCATATTTTCCACTTTGTGTTTAATGTATAGTGCTAAGCATGTCAAATGCTAAAAATATATATAAAAAATATCTAAATATTTAAAGGGTTTGCGTCATTATTAGGTAAAATCTTAATTGTAAAATTAAGTTTACCTGGTCGATATAATGTATGAAAATACTGCCGACAGATGGCGCAGGCGTCACCCAAAGACGTTAAGTATGATGTGTTATCGAAATTAGCAGTCAGGAGCAATTGTCAGGATGGCTAAATTGGTAAAGCATCTGGACGGTATCCAGAAGATGCAGGTTCAAATCCTGCTCCTGACTGTTATTTTCGATTTCACATTTTCCAATTTGTGTTTAATATTTTTTTAAATATCAATTTCATAGAACTTACATTTTTCAATAATTTTGGAAGTGCCGACTTAGCCAAAAATACCTTGCGTTGAGTTTTGCAAAACAAGTGACTCTAAAAGTGCTTTGAAGAAGTGCGTGTGTGGATTTCTACTTCGCTACTTAGCCGCTTAGTAGCCAGCTCATATTTATCCATAGGTCGGGCACTTTCTGTTCTATACGGAATCTGAAAAATACACAACGAACTATTGTAAAATCTCTAGAAACGAAGTCTTTACACTGGTGGTAGGGCTGGGTAGTGGGAGTACTCACTTGGTATCGGGGCCCGAGCGGGTTAGTACCACTATCATCCGTGTGACCGGCCATGAAGCACATCGTTGCGTTTTGGTTGTAGCCGTTTATGCTTTCATTTCATATCTGTGAAATAAAATGTTGAGCAGCGGCTTGACAATACTCTCGGTATAGTTGAGTCCATGAGCGACGGTTACCATTTACCTTCAGATGGGCCTTGGCACGACTACCACTAAATGCAATAAAAAAAATGGTTAATCTAATTTATCCTTAACCGCTATGCATAAAATCCTGGATAACTTGCCTAAATTGGGGAAGCCGCTTACCTTGACTTTAGACGGCCAACTTCATTAGTCAGTTAATACTATAACAATTTTGCAATCAATTACATATATGATTTATTCAATGTATCATACTACTTTGCGAGGAATTTAAGACACCATTTCGTATATTTTTGTATTTAGAATTAAATTATTTTCCCCACATATATGGGTAATATAATTCATCTTTACCAGTATCCCTTAAATACTAGATAACCAGGCTAAAGTGAATTTACGTAAGAAATAGCCGTCACCTTGACTTTGATGACAAACTTTATTAGTGAGTTAATACTATTAATTTGCATTCAAATATATGATTTTATCAATATTTAGCGTGAATTTTGCACACCATTTAATATAATTAACTGTTTTTAATATTGTATTATGAGGGCGACCACCAATTCCAATGAGGTGTCGGGTTTATCGTTCGCAGGTCTCTCGTAGGCAACGTGGAGAGGATTGAGAGTGTGTCGAGTAGGGTAGCGTATCTTATACTCAGAATAACCAAACGGTATTCGTTGAAGGTCATACAGGTTTACGCACCGACCTCGACACACTCTGACGACGAGGTCGAGGCTCTATATGAGGATATCTCGAAGGCCATCCACTCGTCTAAAACGACTTCACGGTGGTTATGGGAGACTTTAACGCGAAACTAGGCAAAAGGACAGACGATGAGCTGAAAGTGGGGCACTATGGTTTCGGGCAAAGGAATCACAGGGGCTAGATGTTGGCTGATTTTCTGGAGAAGGAAGGCCTCTACATGATGAATTCCTTCTTCAGAAAGCAGCCCCAGCGGAAATGGACCTCGATAAGCCCTGATGATTCAGTTAAAAATGAGATTGACTTCATCTTGTCGGACAAACGACACATATTCAATGATGTCTCAGTGATCAGCAGGATTAAAACTGGGAGTGATCACCGACTAGTCAGGGGCATCTTGAATATTAGCACGAAAGTCGAAAGGTCACGCTTGATGAAGTCTACGCTCCGACCAACACCTGCCCAATACCAGAACCCCGAGAGCTTTCAGCTCGAACTATAAAATCGCTTCCAATGTCTAGATGAGTGTGAATCAGCGAGCGATATGAACAGTAGGTTCGTGCAACCTGTCCACGCGGTCGGTTCAACCTACTTCAAGGCCCGTCGCGTCACTAGGACTCGTAAACTCTCGGACCATACTCTCAAACTCATGGAGAGGAGACAAGAAATGACAGTCCAGTCCTCAGCCGATTGGTCCTGCCTAAGGCAGTTAAACAAACAGATCTCCAAGGCTGTGCGACAGGATATTTGACAATTTAATACTACCCGTATTAAAGAGGCGATAGAGCGGAACCAAGGCTCGAAAGTGTACGCAAGAGATCTGTCTATTGGTCAAAGCCAGTTGACTAAACTGAGAACCAACGACGGCACTGTGATTTCATCTCGAGATGAGATCTTGGGAGAGGTCCAGCAGTTCTATGGACAGCTGTACAGATCCCAGAGCCCTGCTGTTGGCTTGGTCCAAGACCCCAGATCCAAGCTAACTCGGCACTATACCGAAGATATCCCGGACGTCAGCCTGTATAAGATCAGAATGGCTCTCAAACAGCTAAAGGACGGTAAGGCACCGGGTGACGACGGAATTACTATAGAGCTTGTGAAGGCAGGAGGAAAGCCGGTCCTCAAAGCCCTCCTGAGGCTATTAAATTCCATTGTTCTCGGGGGCGACGTTCCAGAGTCGTGGACCAGGAGCGTGGTGGTGCTTTTCTTCAAGAAAGGTGACAGAACCCTCTTGAAGAATTATATGTTGAATAATGTTAAATAAGGTTGGCGTTGCCTGCTATAAACTTTATGGTAGATATTTTATAATAGAATGTCACCTAGATTTAAATAATAGACTTCTAATAAATATGGCGTAACGTGAACATTGTGTTTCTATATATAAATCTCAGACTAAGAACTAGACGGAGCCACGGCGTGGCCACACTTGAAACAGCAATATTCTTTTAAATGTTGCCAAGGTGACAAGTATTTAACCATATTTGGGCAAAATAAACGATAGTTAGAATGAAGCCTGTAACTTGATCGTAAATAAGAAACTCTTCGTAAAAAATATTTAATTGAAAATCACAACGTTTATTAAAATAATTATTTAACCCTAGAACACTAAGCTTCGTCGAATCGACGATGTGAATTCGAAAAAAGTGCCATACATTTTGAGTGCGCGGTCGCACCTACTTTAGCTCCCGTGTAATCTCAGTTCAGCCGTCGCCCCCGCGACATACGGTAGTGTTTCTTGTGCAGGTGGCCTGTGAGCGCCGGACAGCGACCATGACTCGTCGTTTCGACGAAGGTTAGTATTAACGTTATATTTTTTACTATTGTGTTTCTAATATTTTACGTTTATTTTTGAGTTTTTACAAAATAAAAGTTATGTATATTATTTTTGATTTTAGATTCGATTCTTCAGCTATTATTGGCAGATAATAGTGACGAGGAAAATTCATCAGAGAGTGAGACGGAAGACCATATCGAGGTTGATCCCGCTTATGAATTAAATAGTGAGAATGAGAATTCTTCCTTGACACAACATCTTTCTCCAGCTCAAAACATTCAGGTAAATGACCATGCATCTATATCAATTGAAGATCCGATGCCTAGTACTTCGGCACAGGAGCGTAACGAATTGATTATTATGCCATCGCGTACCATACTTCGCGGAAAAGATAAGCACAAATGGTCATCGCTAAAGCCAAGGTCACAAAGCCGAACAGCTGCAAGAAACATTGTGCACATTAGACCTGGACCTACTGGCATGTGCAAAAATGAGTTAGATCCTTTGTGTTGCTTTTCGTCTTTTATTACAGATGATATGGTAAATCTCGTTGTCACCCATACAAATGCTGAAATTGCAATTAAATCTGTAAAATACAAGAATGTAACTGCCACTCAGAGACCAACAGATGCTTGTGAGGTTAGAGCTCTTATCGGACTTCTTACGTTAACTGCAGCTATGAAGGATAACCATTTGCCATCAAATGAGATATTTGATACTACTTTTTGTGGAAATAGATACCGTAGTACAATGTCAAATGAGAGATTTGATTTTCTAATAAGCTGCCTTAGATTTGACGATAAGTCTACGTGCCAACAACGTAGACAGACTGATGTATATGCTCCATTTCGTAATCTGTGGAATCTTTTTATAGCTGCATGTCAAGAAAACTATAAACCTAGTTCTTACCTAACTATTGATGAACAGTTACTGGGCTTCAGGGGAAGATGCCCATTTCGAATTTATATCCCTAACAAGCCAAACAAATATGGCATTAAAATTGTTATGGTAGTAGATAATTCTTCAAAATATATGGTGGACGCAGAGCCCTATCTGGGTTCTTTTACTAAAACAGACGGCTTGCCACTCGGGGAATATTTTGTGAAAAAATTGACACGTACGGTTCATGGCTCTAATAGGAACGTAACTATGGATAATTGGTTCACTTCGGTGCCATTAGCCAAAAGCTTACTAAAAGAACCCTACAAGCTGACTTTAGTTGGAACTCTAAGAGCAAACAAACGAGAAATACCGACAGAGTTACAAAACGAGCGCACACGTAGAACTGGTACTGCTATCTTCTGCTATGACAATGAACTCACATTGCTTTCGTACAAGCCCAAACCTCAAAAGGTAGTATTTTTACTTTCAACTTGCAATGAAGAAGGAACGATGGAGGAGACTTCTAAGAAGCCAACAATGGTTGAATTTTATAACCAAACCAAAGGTGGAGTAGATACGTTAGACCAAATGTGCTCCATTGCTTCTTGCAGCCGCAAAACTCGACGTTGGCCTTTATGCAATTTTTACGGAATACTCAATATAGCATTCATAAATAGTTACATAATATACGTAACTAACAATATGGATGCAAATAAAAAACCTTTATCGAGGCGTGAATACTTGAAAAGTTTACATCACAAGTTAGTTGAGCCACATATACAAAAGCGATTACAAGTGCCCACACTTCAAATTGGTCTGCGCGATTCTATTACACAAATTTTGAATATACCAGGAACTAGTAGATCGAGCTTGACACTTCAGACTGAAGAAGAAGATGCTGCAGGTAACCCTATCGCAAAAAAAAGAAAAATTTGTGCCATATGCCCGTCAGCAAAACGAAGGATGACAAAATCTAGTTGCTACAAGTGCAATAAATCATTGTGTGGCGAACACAAACTTGATGTGTGTCACAAATGTGTTAGTTCCTAATTTTTTTTCCAAATTCTTATTTTTATTGTTGATTCTATGTGTTAATTTTGATTATTTGAGTATCTTTAAAAGTATTGTGTTCTAGTTTTTATTTGGTAAGCACTTAAAAAAACAATTATTTTTATTTTGAGCAAAAAGTTTGATCCTATTAAAAAGGCTGATTAAGTAATAAATATGTGATTTTATAAGTAAAAATGTTATATTTTCCTTAAAAAGGGATTACAATAAAAAAATAATGTAAAAAAAATGAATATTTTATTCAATAAAACCTTATAAACCTATTTTTTTGACAGCGTAGTCGAAACGACGAAGGTTAGTAATAAGCGTTGAAAAATAAGTTTAGTGTTCTAGGGTTAAAAGTAAATCTACCACTCCTTCTATTCATCCAACCATCAGTCTTTAAATGTTCACTGCTGGACATTGGCCTCTCCAAGAGAGCACCAGAACTAGCGGGCTTGTGCTGAATGCATCCAACGGCTCCTTGCAGCTTTGACCATATATTTGGCACATCTGGTGGGAGGCCATATTACGCTGCACTGTCCGATACGTGGTCGCAACTCGAAAATATATTTCCCCAACAGTTGTCAGTTCGTAGAGCGATATGGCCTGCCCATTGCCACTTCAGCATGTAGACCCGGCGGGCTATGTCGGCTATTCACGTTCTACGGATCTCCGTAATAAAAATTCGATCACGTAGGGAAATACCAAGACTTTGAGCCTTGATGCAAGGTAAGTATTGCTGCTCCATAAATTGCCGTTCTGTTCGACATCTCATCTGGTAATAATAAGTTATATTTAATAAAATAATAATACACAAGAATATAATTAAATTATCTTTTCTTTCTTTTCTGGGTCAAATAAGAAAATAATTATCTTCCTTCCAGCGCTGATTTATCTAATTGAATAAGAACTTAGAGCTGTTTCTCGAATTCTAGATTATACCCACAGCGGTAGTCATAATCTAGAATGATGAAGTTACAACTGCCTCTGTGGTGCAGTGGTTAGTGTAAGCAACTGCTGATCATGAGGTCTCCAGTTTGATCCCCGAGTCGGGCAGTGTTATTGAGATTTTTAAAAACAAAAAAAAACCTCAGTAGAAGCCCGGAGTTTGTAAATGTGCCCGGTAGACGTCAATAGGCTCGCCCCCTATTACGTGGGACTTATACATAGCTGGCGAGTCGTGGGTGTGTAATACACCTCTGCCTACCCCTTCGGGGAATACAGGCGTGATGCTATGTTTATTGAAGTTACAAAGACGTTAAAAGCTATACTTACATGAATATATTCACTGGCAATGATTTTGCTCCCAACGTTACTATTTTCTTATTATGTATAATGAAATATCAACAAAATATCGTGAAGCATATTTTGGGTATTTTGTGGCATGCCTCGTTTTCCCGTAGCGTAGAAATGGGTGGCATTTCGATCTCGCATCTGGATTAGAGGAAAACCTAAAATGGTAATTTTTTATCATCATCTCATAAATTATACATAAATTTATTAGTAAAGTGAAAACTGGGCAAATTAAATTCGCAATAAGGCAACACTGAAACAATTTTCAGTAATAGAAATTTAGCTAGAAAACGTGTTTTGCGAGTGTATCTTAGTAGCAATTATTAATTTCGAGTAAAAAAGCCCATTTTATATCACTTTACTATTTTACAAGCACTATTATCACGTAGTCTTTTTCTCAAAACACTGATTTAACAAGTAAATATAATGTAAAACCCGATTTTTTATACAAATGTTCGATTATGTCAGTCGAACCGTGACAGACAAAGCATTTTGACATCGTGACAATACCAAAACCTGGCCACGGCGACAAAGACAAAAATCTATGACTTTGTCTGTTTTTTGCACCAGTAAATTATATCTTGTGTTCTCGCTCATACATGTCAAAGACTTTTCTTCGCTCTGTCTAGTTCTCAGTCTGAGATATAAATGCCCTAACATTATAGACCCATCTCGCTCTTGAGCCACGTCTATAAGTTGTTCTCGAGGGTTATTACAAATCGACTTGGCTTGACGATTTCCAGCCTCCCGAACAAGCCGGTTTCCGTAAAGGTTATAGTACCATAGACCACATCCACAAGCTACGCCAGAATATACAGAAAACCGAGGAGTACAATCGGCCTCTGTGTCTGGCATTTGTGGACTACGAGAAAGCTTTCGATTCGATCGAAACTTGGGCGGCGCTGCAGTTCCTTTAGCGGTGCCAAAATTGACTATCGGTACATCGAAGTGCTGAAGAGCTTGTATAGAAACGCCACCATGTTAGTCCGTGTTCAGGACAGGAGTACGAAACCGATTCAACTGCAGAGAGGTGTTAGACAGGGAGACGTTATGTCCCCGAAACTCTTCACCGCTGCATTGGAAGATGTCTTCAAGCTCTTGGACTGGACCGGATTTGGCATCAACATCAATGGCAAATACATCACTCACCTTCGATATGCCGACGACATCGTAGTCATGGCAGAATCGCTGGAGGACCTTGGCACCATGCTCAATGATCTCAGCAGGGTTTCTCGACTAGTGGGTCTCAAAATGAACATGGACAAGACGAAAGTCATGTCTAATGTCCATGTCATTTCAGCACTGGTCCTAGTCAGGAGTGCGCTTCTCGAAGTTGTCGACCACTATGTCTACCTGGGATAAACAGTCCAGTTAGGTAGGCACAACTTCGAGAAAGAGATCAATCGACGAATCCAACTCGGCTGGGCAGCGTTCGGGAAGCTAAGGAAAATCTTCTCGTCCAATATTCCGCAGTGTATGAAAACGAAGGTCTACGACCAGTGTGTGTTACCAGTGATGACATATGGAACAGAGACGTGGTCTCTGAATGTTGGCCTCGTATCAAGGATCAAAGTCGCTCAGCGGGCCATGGAGCGGGCTATGCTTAGTATTTCCCTACGTGATCGTATCCGTAATACGGAGATCCGTAGGAGAACGAGAGTGACCGACATAGCCCGCCAGGTTGCCATACTGAAGTGGCAATGGGCAGGCCACATCGCTCGACGAACCGACAACCGTTGGCGAAGAAAGGTTCTCGTGTGGTGACCACGTATCGGATGGCGCAGCGTAGGACGGCTCCCCACCAGATGGACCGACGATCTGGTCAAAGCTGCGGGGAGCCGTTGGATGCGATCGGCACAGGACCGTTCGTTATGGCGTTCTCTTGGGGAGGTCTATGTCCAGCAGTGGACGTTGAAAGGCGGATAGATGGATGGATGGATGGATGGATGGAATATTGTATTACTTTATTATTTCGATAAAACAATATTTTATTGTACTTACGTGTGAAAGGTTATGTTTTCATATTTTCGTTCGCTGCGGCTTTTACAGCAGAAAACACAACACGATACCATTGTTTATGAAGTTTTTCCACTAGGAAATACACAAAATATTTGAATTAGCTCAAAATTTGAATCAATAGCACAATTTTCAGCATTAACACAAAATCCGCTTTTCTCACTGCTTGGAAATTACTACAAGTGTCAGACAAACAAAAAGCATAAACGATGACAAGGACAGAAGGCATTATACCTATCTCTACCGCACTTAGAAAAAATTTGTTTTGTGTATCTCGTTCATTCCTGGTATTGTCATTATCATGTTATATCTATTACTATCCTTTATCTAAGAAGTGATGTTTCTGTCCGTAGGACTAGTATCGGGACGGGATCTCCTCAAATCACAACACTATGTTACGATGTAACCAACGAAAACGAAATGAATGTTAAAGATACATATTCGATTACGCCGGATACGATATCCGTAATTTTAAAAAGCGCGCGCTCTTGGCCCTATCCCTACCTATACGAGGAATTATTACTTGTTCGTTTGATTACCCCCCTTAAAACAAAAGAAAGACCATTCCATTACCATATATGGTAAACTTTCAATACTGGATACGCCGGCCTGCAGAAGCGCCTTGGAGACCATCCACCGCTCCTCACTCCGGGTCACAAACTAATTAGTGTCTCCGGGTTCACGCGGCGGAGAGACTAAGGTCTAAGGACCTAGGTGACGGTCGGAAATTACCCTCCTGATTTCTCATGTCTAAATTTTTGTATATTATATAATTTTCATTTGATTTAAATTTCATTTTATTCTAAACACGATTGTAGTTTTTTATTAATTATATTCAATTCTTGAATTTTTTTTTTTATTTCTTCATTTGAATTGTTAGGGATTCCTCGTAACAACTAAAAACATGATATTAATGAAAGTAAAATATACCCAGCTCTCATTCTAGGAATAAAAACATATAATTAAGAAACTTTATAATATGGATCCCTGTTGTTCTGCCTAAGTTTCAAGATAATTTATTTTAATTTTGTATATAGAAACTAGCTCTGTATTGATGACGATTTAATAAACTAACAGTGAACAGCCCTGCGTGCTTAGGTAATTACAGCGCGCCCGGGTTCGGAGTTACCCTACTAGTTTCCTTTTACTATGGTGTCGGTGACTAAACCAATCTCTACCTTAAAAGTGGAAAATGTGAAATCGAAAATAACATTCACGAGCAGGATTTGAACCTACATCTCCTGGATACCGTCCAGATGCTGTGTTATCGAAAATAGCAATCAAGAGCAGTTGTCACGATGGCTGAATTGCCATGTACTCGTATATGATTATAATTCACTTCGGGGGTGAGAAAAAATACTTTATAACTGGCATGGGAATACCAAGTGAACATAGAGAAACAAAGATATTACTTTAATATTTAATGCATATCCCACACACCGTGACACGGTGGTCATATGGTATTGATCACGCACGCAACCCGGAGACCGAGATTTCAAATCAACTACCAAGGAATACCTACTTTTTATGGCAAAAAAATGATTTCAAAGTTAAAATAACTTTAAAATAGACTTTTCTGCAACTGAATGTTAAGCCATTTATAGTATTTGTTTCTTTTCATGACACATTTTCGTTTCATCGAGTTTCAAATTACAATGATTCTAAAGAAGAATTCACTTCAAAAACGGGTGGCGCCAACGGGCGGTCCAATAAAATACTTTATATCAACTTCATTCTATTTGTCCTTTTACTGTTATTCGAGGCCTTTAAACAATATTGAGACGGGTCATTGGCGGATTCAATGGGATCACCATAAAGAAGAAGAAGAACAATATTGAGAAGACATCTTCCAGTTTCGGCCGTATTTTAGTCGTTGTAGTTCCATTTATCGGTGAAAATATGGCAACTTCTGGTCACCATGTTCACCAGGTGAAGCCCGTTGTGGTTCTCTTCTCTTCATTCAATTGACGTCTTGATTTTCGAGCCGTACACAACGCTGTTATCATTCGCGAAAACTTTATTAAATGCAATTTTAAATTAATATGAAATATTAATATTATAATAATATTGTTTGTTTTCTCCCTCTCCACCCTCGGGAGTCGTAAGAGCCGACTGAGGGAATACCGAGGGAGTGGGCAGTAGCACTCCTTAGAGTATTAACAACATGTACTGCGATCGCCAACCCGCCTGCCAAGCGTGGCGATTACGGCACTATCCCCCATTCTTGGGGAGGCCTATGTCCAACATTGGACTTTAAAAGGCTGATGGATGGATGTGTTTATAAGTTGTAGTTTCTAAAAAGTCGTTGTTAGTTACTCACATAAAATAATAAATCAAGATATTTATATATATTTGTAGCATTTGACATGCTTAGCACTATACATTAAACACAAAGTGAAAAATGTGAAATCGAAAATAACAGTCAGGAGCAGGATTTGAACCTGCATCTTCTGGATACCGTCCAGATGCTTTACCAATTCAGCCATCCTGACAATTGCTCCTGACTGCT
The DNA here is from genome assembly GCA_948253155.1 of Leucoma salicis. Taxonomy (NCBI): domain Eukaryota; kingdom Metazoa; phylum Arthropoda; class Insecta; order Lepidoptera; family Erebidae; genus Leucoma; species Leucoma salicis. Next base: position 23,092,067 of record OX411807.1, read on the forward strand.
AATTTCGATAACACATCATACTTAACGTCTTTGGGTGGCGCCTGCGCCATCTGTCGGACGTATTTTCATACATTATACCGACCAGGTAAACTTAATTTTACAATTAAGATTTTTACCTAATAATGACGCAAACCCTATAAATATTTATATATATTTGTAGCATTTGACATGCTTAGCACTATACATTAAACACAAAGTGAAAAATGTGAAATCGAAAATAACAGTCAGGAGCAGGATTTGAACCTGCATCTTCTGGATACCGTCCAGATGCTTTACCAATTCAGCCATCCTGACATTTTCGATTTCACATTTTTCACTTTGTGTTTAATGTATAGTGCTAAGCATGTCAAATGCTACAAATATATATAAATATTTATAGGGTTTGCGTCATTATTAGGTAAAAATCTTAATTGTAAAATTAAGTTTACCTGGTCGGTATAATGTATGAAAATACGTCCGACAGATGGCGCAGGCGTCACCCAAAGACGTTAAGTATGATGTGTTATCGAAATTAGCAGTCAGGAGCAATTGTCAGGATGGCTGAATTGGTAAAGCATCTGGACGGTATCCAGAAGATGCAGGTTCAAATCCTGCTCCTGACTGTTATTTTCGATTTCACATTTTTCACTTTGTGTTTAATGTATAGTGCTAAGCATGTCAAATGCTACAAATATATATAAATATTTATAGGGTTTGCGTCATTATTAGGTAAAAATCTTAATTGTAAAATTAAGTTTACCTGGTCGGTATAATGTATGAAAATACGTCCGACAGATGGCGCAGGCGTCACCCAAAGACGTTAAGTATGATGTGTTATCGAAATTAGCAATCAGGAGCAATTGTCAGGATGGCTGAATTGGTAAAGCATCTGGACGGTATCCAGAAGATGCAGGTTCAAATCCTGCTCCTGACTGTTATTTTCGATTTCACATTTTTCACTTTGTGTTTAATGTATAGTGCTAAGCATGTCAAATGCTACAAATATATATAAATATTTATAGGGTTTGCGTCATTATTAGGTAAAAATCTTAATTGTAAAATTAAGTTTACCTGGTCGGTATAATGTATGAAAATACGTCCGACAGATGGCGCAGGCGTCACCCAAAGACGTTAAGTATGATGTGTTATCGAAATTAGCAGTCAGGAGCAATTGTCAGGATGGCTGAATTGGTAAAGCATCTGGACGGTATCCAGAAGATGCAGGTTCAAATCCTGCTCCTGACTGTTATTTTCGATTTCACATTTTTCACTTTGTGTTTAATAAATCAAGATTATTTTTTAATTTTTTGTTAAAAATTGTATTTTAAATAAATTTGCTATCTAAAATGTCGGAAATTGAGGAAAACGTGCGTGAATATGCTGTCGTCGTCATCCTCGCCCACCAGTTCCAGAGTCCTTAATTTTTGTAAGAACCGAGTTCTTACAAAAATTAAGGAGGTTTTTCGGGAGATCAAAAAAAATAATCTTTAGATTGTTTGTAATTGCTTTGTGGCCGTCGGTGCTTTTTAAGTCTGTTTTACTGAGGCCAACTCCTGCAAGTGACCTCTCTGCCATTTGGTCTTGCAACCACTCCCAATATATTCGCATCCCTCTCGAACCGCGGAAATTCTGGGAGCAAGGGATTCGTATGTTGCGCTGTACGCTGTTTTTCTAGATGATTAATTGACTGTTTTCAGGGCAGGTCCAGGTTGGTGGAGTAGACGCAGACCGTTCTCAGAACCCTTCGAGAGCTAGGATCTATCTCTTCTCGAGGTTCAAAGAAAAAAAAAACTTTGAATTTTGCACGGCTGACGTTTCTTCAAGGCCGGCTAAACTTCCGCTATCTCTTGATGCATTGCACCTTTCTGCAGCAGAATTCCGAAAAGTCGGCTACTCTTCCATTACATGTCATCAAAGAGCTTGAGTGGTGGATGCGGAACTGCAACAAGTCTACCCGCCTTCGCTCCCCCTTTATAGACTCATTTCCTTACAACAGATGCAGCCGACGCGGGGTGGGGAGCAGAGTTTAATGATATGCAGATATGGAGAGACTGGTTAAGCGGGGAAGAGGCTATTCATTCGAATCAAAAAGAATAGTTAACCATTCTAAAATGTTTGTACCATTTCAGTCCTTTTCTGAGTCATTCGTCGGTGTTGCTCCAGTGCGAAAACAGATCATCGGTAACATATCTGAGGAACGAGGGAGGGAGTCGATCGGTACAGCTGATGAATCTGACTTATCAAATTGTCGAAATTTTAGAACGTTTCGATATTCATTTAGTCACACACCACATTCCGGGCAAAATCAATAGTATGGCCATTCGTCTCTTTCGGAGGTTTCTACATCGACAGAGGTCGTGTTTCGAAAATGGCGTGTCCCAGATATAGGCCTGTTTGTATCAGCTCGAGCCCACGTCGTGCTGGAGTATTTCACCTTGGACCAAACGGATCACGCAGCGTGGAGACAACTCATACGAACGCTTGGAAATGGAAGTTCAATTTAGCATAGATCTTCCCTCCTCCGAACCTCGATTAAGCGATATGTACATATTTGATAGTGTCACCGAGGTTGCCTCAGCCGTTTTGGAGGGCGGATCTAAAGGCTCGTGCTATAGCACCTCCGTTCACCATGTGTTAGTTAGAGTCCAAACTAGTAGACCTGTCGTCGTACCATCCTCCACCGAAAGTATAAGAGGTAACGCTCGAAATTTGGAAATATGGGGATGGTCTGAAGCGGCAGCGTCGTGGTCTGCACAGCAAAAGGTGATGTTGCGTGGGCAGGTTGGTGGAAATCTACGCTTAATACTTATAAACCTGCCTGGGCGCGCTGGGTAAAATGGTGTCTGAATTCTCATCGCAATCCTACCGATCCTTCAGGCTCAGAATTGGCATAATTTTTTGCTGACCTGCACTTTAAACTAAAATTAGCATATCGAACTATTTTGGTCCATAAATATGTTGTTTTCACTTTATGGTCCGCTAAAGATGGTTGTTGCCAGCTTAGCTCTAAAATTTTAGTTAAACAGATATCCATTGCATGTATCATACATGCAACTGATGAGAAAATATGGGGTATGCAAGCAGGATTTAGTAACGGAAGAGGATGCATGGATCAGGTCTTTTGGTTACGAACAATAGCCGAAAAATTCTTGGCCAAAAGCCAGAAGGTCTAGTGTGTTTTCGTAGACTTGGAAAGGTCTATGACAGAGTGATAAGAAAGAAATTATGGTCGTGATTGACTACGTATGGGATGGGCGGTGGCTTGATTCGAGCACTGAAATCACTGTACAAGGATTCCAGTGCTTGTATCAGGATAAATGGCGCACGCACAGACTGTTTTAATATCAAAACGCGTTAGATGTGTAGACCACGAATATGAACATAAAAGGTATAATTATATTATGATAAATAACATAAGTAAGTGTTTGTTGTGTTGTTATAATTATATATTTTTAGCATTTGACATGCTTAGCACTATACATTAAACACAAAGTTTTTCACTTTGTGTTTAATATAAGTAAGTGTACTAGGATACGGACGGACAACCAAGAAAATGGTAAAATTAAACGTGAAAATCTTTGCAGAATTTAATTAAAAGAGTTATACCTACCTATAAACAATAAGGCTCCCGGATAAGTCCTTCCGCCGTTATTCAAATTAAACAATATTGAGACATTGTTTGTTTTCGCCTGGTGAACAAGATGCCAATGAGATAACTAAATTACTTCCATCCATCCATCCATCAGCCTTTCAAAGTCCATTGCTGGACATAGGCCTCCCCAAGAATGGGGGATAGTGCCGTAATCGCCACGCTTGGCAAGCGGGTTGGCGATCGCAGTGGATGTTGTTAATACTCGAAGGAGTGCTGCTGCCCACTCCCCCGGTATTCCCTCAGTCGGCTCCTACGACTCCCATGCGTGGAGGGGACTAAATTACTTAATTATTATGATTAACATATCTGCTAAACTGAACTAATTTTTTTTGTTCGACTGTCTCTGTGGTGCAGCGGTAGTGTAAGCGACTGCTGATCATGAGGGCTCGAGTTCGATCCCCGGGTCGGGCAGTGTTATTGTGGTTTTTCGTAAAAAAGAAAAATTCTCTGTAATAACGCGGAGTTTGGAAATGTGCCTGGTAGATGTCAATAGGCTCGCCCCCTATTACCTACGTAGGACTTAAACATAGCTGGCGAATCGTGTACTGTTGTGTGTGTAATGTTTTTTTTTATTTATTTACTAAATATTGGTCACTATCTTACAGGTTCAAGTAAAGTTTCCAAGGGAATGCTGTTCGAATTAGTATTAGGTGTTTGTCTTATTTCTTTCATAAAGAACTTTGTAAAAGTATTCTTTGACCTCCAATTAGCCCTAACCAAGATTGTGTCCAAAGGTTCTCTATCAACCCATCCCTTGGATACCACAGCTGACCTTACGCTGCCAAGGGTTGCATCGACACCAGCTTCTGATAAGACTTATTTTACCCAACCCACGATAACTGTACGAGAAGTAGCTTTAGCGCTCGTAGAGTAAATATTTTTTGTGTTTTAGCGGGTCTTCGGGCCGTTACAAATAAATTTTACCTGCTCTACGTCTATTCAAAGCAATCTGTACTATCTTCCTTATCCACAATACAGGATCTTTATTAGGGTTTTTATTATCGGCGTGCAATATCCGACCTGATTTCATATACGACGCGGAATCAGTTTTAGAGCCACCCCAAGAAGATTACACAGTTCGCGTTAGTATCGTCTGTAAAGTTAATATTTGATAAATTTAAGAGCGGGATCATGAACTCTACGTCCCGAGCATAGAAAGAGTAAAATAGTACATAGTTGTGACACCTCCTACAAACCTTCGACAGAAATTTTTCTATTCTATAAACAAGATATCAGAATACTATATCCCAAATATTAATTCCAGAAAAAGTTTCTTCTCTTTAAACCAAAATTTTTACATACAGTTTACCGACGATGCTGAACAAGCTAATGCCTGGGTAGTTCTTGCAGTCTTGCTGAAATCCTTTTCCCTTATAAAGCGGTCTACACTGGTACAGTGCCGCTCCCCACTTAGGGTTAAAAAAGGCGGTGCAACAGACTGAGTTTTCAGTGGGACGTCATGATGAGCGTTTGAAATCCTATCACATACTTCATACTTCAGTAAATTTAATAATTTACAGAAAGAAATTTGTATTATGGCTAATAAAATATTTTACTGACGTACATAGTTTACATGGTGTTGTAAAAATCTGCTCCACAAATGTGATTGTGACATTAACTAAAAGTTTTAATAATGAATACTTTACTCTATGGGTAAAAGTTAGGTTATGTTTTGTTTCCTGGTTTCCTGTGTGTGTACATGTGATTTTATCAAAATAAATTCTATATTAAAATCTGTTTAGTGTATTTATTACACCTTCCCATAATGCAGCATGATGACGTAAGTGAAGCAAAAGGTAGCTTATAATGCACCATAAAATACAATCCCTTTTAAAATGTTATTTGTTTGCTTATAGGTTGTATGGGCTATCATCAATAAAACACATTGTTCCCACAAAGTAACGTAAGTATTAAAATAAAAATATTATTACGTAAGTATTAAAACGAAAATGTTAGACCTCGTTGCAGCAATTATTATTTGTAATTTTATTTATTTTCAGTACTAAAACTCAACATTTTTGCCGAAATGAATATAATCTCACAGGTCTTTGCAGTAGGGCCTCGTGCCCCCTTGCAAATAGTAAATATGCTACAATCAGAGAAGAGAATGGTATTATATATTTGTATATGAAAACAGCTGAAAGGTACACTATATGAAAGTTATTTCTTTAACTAGCTTTTTGGTTATATATCTGGTTCCTGATATAGTAGCTAGAATAATTGATATACCTACCTGGTTTTAAGTCTAACTAAAAGGTAGCCTACAATTATGGATTCTTCAAATTGAGAATAGTTTTTGAGTCATGATTGAACAAACTAATATAGTATACAAATATATAAAAAAGACATATTATATAAAATAATGGTTTGTGTTGAGACCAAAAGGAGGTAATACAGTAATTTTTTATCATATAATAATATCTTCAATGTACAGACACAGCTCTGTTATAGTTTTATAATAGATTTGTTAAGACCATGTCTGCCAATATAAAATAAATATAATGAATGAAAAGTAGTTTCACTTTAATGATTTATAATTAATAAAAGAGCTTAACTTTTTATTTTCCTTATTATACAGTTTTTCACCTTAGGTATAGCTAATGAAATTAGTTTTTAAAAAAAGTGGGGTGTATAGGTGACATTTTTTTAAAATCTATGACTCACTATTGGACATGGGTCTTCTTTCCGAGTAAGAGGTTTGGCAGACTTCAGGAACTGCTGAGAAAATCTCAAAGCTATGAAGGTTACCTCACTATTATTTCCTTTGCTGAGCAGTGATAATTTAAAAAAAAATTAGGGCTGTGCCATGCAAGTACCTAGGACTGGGGATCAGATTCAATTCCAGTTTTTGCAGTCTATGGTTTTACCACTAGGCTGTTGCACTTATAGGCACTGCACTTAAGTGATATAATAATATTTTAAATAAAAAATATTTGCTGCTGTCAATTAGTGTTGGAATTAATATTAATTTGAGCTATTATATTACAGAGTAATGTTTCCAGCAAAGCAATGGGAGAAAGTTAAATTGTCTAGGAACTTTGAAAAGGCAATATATCAAATAAATGAAAATCTTTTATATTGGCCAGCTTTTATTAAGGCAAAATGTAAGCAAAAATTTGTGAAAATTACACAATATCTAATACGGATGAGGAAACTAAAATTAAGAAGAGTGTAAGTGTTTAATTTCATATTTCTTTTATTATATATTTTATTATGAATATCAGAGTATAAAATGGTATGAGTGACAGAAAGGCTTGATGCAGTGAGCCTATGCTGCTTAACCGAAGTGAGTCCTTGTGTAGTCTTCTTTCTAAAAGTTGCATTTACCAATCTCTACATCTACAATCAATACTTTTCTTCGAGTAAACATTAGTGGAAGCCTTTTTTTTACAATTTTAATGATGTTTTTTTTTCTGTGTATGTTTTTTAACCTTGTGTGACATGCATTCGAAGTACAGATTTTATAACAATCAAACGTAAATAAAAAGAGAATGACGACTCTTTAAGACTTTTTGTAGTCTTAAAACATTTACATTGATTTGTTAGAACAAAAACAAATAGTTTATGGACTATTTTGGCAAAACATACTATTTATGCACCTTTACAATAAATATGAAGAAAAATCATAAAATTTGCTTCAGCTTAGGTTTTACTGTGTGAGAGGTCACACACAAAAAAAAAAATTATATTGCTTATTATAAATAAATTATACTTATTAACCAACTTCATAATACCTATAATTCATATGAGTGCTTATTTATATACAATTATTTTTATTATGAAATAGATCAAATCAAATCAAATCTAATCATTTATTACATTCATGAGTAACATTAGTTGGTATCATAGTGTTTTAGATCTACATGAACCCTGTTAGGGCACTGCAAAACTTACATATAAAAGATTGTTTAATTTAAGAAAATAAAATTATTAAAATTTATTAATACATTTTATAAATAATTGATTATACATTTACATTACACTTTATAAATAATTGATTGTACATTTACATTACATTTTATAAATAATACATTTTAATTAATTCAAAATTAAATTTCATTAATTTACGATGACATAAATCCCATAAAAATATAACATTTAACAATAATATATCGTACAGTCTACTAAAACAAAATCATCACATTGAAATATCCCCGAAAAGTTCTTCTAGGTTGTAATAACATTTGTTTAGTAGATGCTTAGTTAAATTTATTTTAAATGTATTGTAATCCTTCAAATCTTTTATTATTTTAGGTATTTTATTATATATTTTTATGGCCATGACATAGGGCCCAGAATGGAACATTGTTAAATTGGAAGTGGGCATTGCTAACTTATTTTTATCTCTTAAGTTGCGCTGCTGTTTGTAATAATCTTTAGTTAAAGGGAAGAGATTATGTCGTTTTTTAAACAAATAGTTATATTTCTAATATGTATAAACAAGTCAAGGTGTTAAGTCTAGTAAAATGCGGCCTACATGATTGCATTTTGTCTATATTGTTCAATATTCTAATACACTTTTTTTGGAGTATAAATAAACAATTTGCATCTGTACTGTTCCCCCATAACAGGGATTTCCAATTTAAGTGACTATCTATTTTTAGTCCTAACAATTTGAATGTTTCAACGCATTCTAAATATGTTTCCTTAAAAGTGTATGTAATGTTCAGTGGATGTTTTTGATAAGGATGAAAGTGCATAATCTTGGTTTTTTGAAAGTTATATTAAGATTATGGTCATCTAGCCAAGCCATTAAGAATAATAATAATTTATTAATGTCTCTATTAAGATTTTGTTCATTTTTACTCGGTAGAATTATTGATATGTCATCAGTGAAAAGTATAACTTTTAGCGTCTATTATTTTAGGCAAATCGTTTATATATAATAAAAAGAGTAAACATCCGAGTACACTTCCTTGTGGGATGGAAATATTTACTGGGTTTTTTTTGGGACCGTATGCTTTTTATCTCACCGGTTTTTAAATTATGATGTTCAATTTCTACACATTGGGTGCGTTGGTTTAGATATGACGTGAACCATTTATGTGCAATGCCTCGGACCCCGATGCCATCTAATTTATTAAGTAATATGTTATAGGACCTCCTATCATACGCCCTACTCATGTCGAGTAAAATACCTATGGCGTATTTTCTTTCGTTTATTATATTTAGTATTTCTTGTATATATTGGTAAACTGCGAAAGTTGTTATCGGTTTTTTCTAAATCCGTTCTGGCTTTCATTAAAAATATTATATTTTTCACAATACGAATATAAACGCTTGGCCATTGCACATTCCAATATTTTAGAAAATGTTGGTAAGAGGGCTATTGGTCGATAGTTCGAACAGTCTGTTTGGTCACCTTTTTTGTGAATTGGCTTAATAATAGAGCTTTTCAGCATATTGCGCACGACACCTTCTGAAAACTACTGGTTTATTAGGAGCGTTAGTGGTTGCGCAAGTTCATCGGCACACTTTTTTATACTACTACTAGACTAGGTGGCAATTCATCGCGCCCAAAACTGTTTTTATTTTTTAAATTTTTAATTAATGAGTGTACTTCACAAATGTCGACTAGCCTGATGAACAATGAATTTTTAGGTTGCATTATAACAGGGCGGCCATGTTGAGGTCTGGGTTTACCTCCTACGCTAACAAAGTAATCGTTAAATGTATTTGCGATTAAATTAGGATTTTCTATCACAGTATTTTGTACAGTTAATTTAATATTCTTTCTGTCTTTTTTGTTATTTTTATTTGTGCGATCTCTTATTATTTGCCACATAGACCTAGTTATATTGTTACTATTTTTTATTATTTTTATGTAAGCTAGTCTTTTTGATTTTAATACTGTTCTTTTCAAAAGTTTTTCATATAATTTGTAGTATTTTGCCAGGACTGGGTTATAATTTTGATTTATGAATAATTTTAACATTCTTTTATGTTGGCATGATATTCTAATTCCTGTGGTTAACCAAGTTTTCTTGGAGTTGGTTATTAGCCTTGTATAGTGTTATGAAAAGATTTGTAGTTTGTATTTATATCTTTGTCTTCGGATATGACTGTATCCCATTTTACATTGTTTAGTTCGTGTCGTATTTGTATTTTTTTCATTAAATACCCTTTTATTAGTGTACCAAACTTCGCGCTGTATAAGTGATGGTTTTGGCATAGTAATTTATATATCCTTGTGGTCAGATAGTCCGTAATCTTTAACGGTAGCATGACCTTTAAATTTAAAGTTTGTGAACATTAAATCAATGCAGGTGGCAGTGGTGGCCGTGACTCTAGTTGGATTATTTATATGCTGGTGGAAGTTAAAGGTTTTCATAAGGTTTAGTAGAGTAACTGTGCTATTAGAATGTTCTAAAATATTAACATTGAAATCCCCTCCAATTATGACGTCTTTTCGAGTGTCTTTTGAAGTTAATATTTGCAAGACATTTTTAAGTGAACTAAAAAATATATCTGGCTCTCTGGTTTTGTGAGGCCAATAGAGGACTATAATTATGAGATTTTGACTGGTAATTTCTATGGCACAGATTTCAAATACAGACTCCACTGACATCTTAACTATGTCTATACGCTCAATATTCTCTTTTGCTAGAATGCACATACCCCCGCCATCATAATTTTTCCTATAGTATGCCGATGCTGGAGAAGCGCAGTCATCGTGGCCTTGTTTAAAAACAAGGGTTCACGTTATGACTGTGCAAACTACAGAGCCATAAGCTTGACCAGTTTGGCAGCCAAAGTGTATGGTAAGATTATTGAAAGGAGAATGAGGATGGTGTCTGATTAATTTTTGTGTGAGGCACAAGGAGGTTTCAGGTGTGGACGAGGATGCATGGATCAAGTGTTTGCTCTGCGCAACATTGTGGAGAAGCATCTGGCTGTAGGCCAGAGGGTTTTCTGCAGTTTTGTGGATTTGGAGAAAGCATTTGACACTCTGTTGTACGAAAGGAACTTTGGGACATTTTGCCGAAATATGGTATTAGCGGTAGACTGCTGCAAGCGGTGCAGTCCAACTAGATGGACTGCAGAGCATGTGTGCGGCTGGATGATGGAATGTCACCCTGGTTTGAGACAGACTGTTTATCATATATCTGGATAAATGTCTACAAAGGTTGAATGAAACGAATGTGGGAGTTCAGATGGGCGGCTCAGTGGTTAACTCGCTGCCATATGTAGACGATGCGGTCCTATTCTGTCCTAGTCTGCGACTGACCTGCAAACCCTAGTCGACGTAATGGCAGAAGATTGTAAGAAAAGGGGCCTACGTTTGAATGTGAGCAAAACCAAAGTAATGGTTTTTGAAAGAGAAGAAGCCAGAACAGATGTTAGAGTAGCAATAGGAAATGGTGTGCTAGGACAAGTGGATGAATTTGTATATCTTGGATGTGGATTCAGTCGGGATGGAAGGTACACCACTGATGTAGAAATAAGAGTGAATGCGGGAAATAGAGTGAACGGAGCATTGGGACAACTTCTCGGCAGCCATCACTTTAGCCAGAAGGCACGTGTCGCAATACACAACGCAGTGCTTGTCCCAACGTTATTATTTGGAAGCGAGTTGGGTATGTAAAAAGGAGCATGAGAGCAAAATCAATGCGGTCGAAATGCGATCTCTGCGGAGAATCTGTGGAGTGAGGCTGACTGACCGTATTCGTAACAATGACGTAAGAGAGCGAGTAGGTATGAAAGAGAGTATTGGTGTAAAGATGCGAAAGGGAATGCTCCGATGGTTCGGACATGTGAAAAGAATGCCGGGCGAGCGACTGGCTAAGAAGATATACAATGCGAAAGTGGAAGGATGTAGGTACAGGGGGAGACCGAGACTTACCTACCTAGACCAAATTGGTCATGTGTTGAAGGAAGGTGGAGTCAGGAGTCCGAAACCGGCGAGCGTGTATGTAGAGAGTTATGAATGTTGAGGAAGCGAGAGATGTATGCAAGAATAGAGCCTCTGGGCACTCTGTTCTCTTTGCCTACCCCGCAAGGGAAATGGCGTGATGATAAGTAAGTAAGTAAGTATGCCGATGCTACATTATATCCATCCAGATGCAATAAGTTTATTCTATTAAGCGTAATCCACGTTTCCACTAGGCATATAATTAGTATAGTTTTACTTTCTTCAACAACCGATTGTAATAGGTCTTGTTTTTTATACTACAGATATTTTGATAAAGAATTTCATAGCTGTTCGCGAAAGGAATATTTTATCTGTTTTGGTTTTAGTATTGGCTTATGCGGTTTTTTTGTAGTTAGTTTCTTTTTTATATGTTTCATTGGACTCCAAAGCAGTATTGTTTATTTTGTATGGCTTTACTTCAGATACTGGGTAAAAGTAGTAAGGAATAGTGCCTTTTTTAGGCTCATTTACTCTAGATTTCAATAAAATGTTATTATTATTACTAATATTGGACGATTTTTTAAACGAGAGAAATTTATTACGGTATTCATCATAATCTATAACATGATTTATTTTTGAACAAATATCTTTTAAATAGACACTGCGTCTTTGTGTATAATCTAAAACATCTAAAAAATGGCACTTTTCGAAATTATTATATATATTTTTTAGCATATTATTCACTTCTAGTTCATTCAAATAATTATTTTGTGTAATGCTTAAAACTAATTTTTTTTGTGTATTTGAATCTCTTCATAATAGCTGGAAATTCCAACATAATTTTTGTTGGGTTTTTGGCCTTTTTGGCCAACGCATAGTACAATGTAGTCTCCCGGTGAATCATCCTGTTGATAACACTCCCGCAAAATCTCTTCTGTAAGAGCAAATGGTTTTGTCGAAGATGTGATATTGTAACTTTGAAATTTCGTATTTTTCCTAGAGTTAATCAGGGCAGATGCTATACCAACACATTGTTGTCCACCAGCTATAAATAAATTATTATTATGTGGTTTTAGAGTCTTTGTTTTTAATAGCTTTATGTTACTTTGAATGTGCTTGTTGTGCGTATTCTTTTGATCGTTAACTTGTGTATCAATAAAGGTTTATTATGGGGTTCGTATTAGCTTGGGTTCCCAACAATTTTGCACTGTTTATTCTTTTGGTTTTTAGTGGGGTATTTCCTGCACTACCTATTTTTGGTGTTGCACAATTTAGGGTGCGTTGAACATTTTGTTTTCTATTTTGAGTTAGTGGCCCTGTTGTCATTTTATTTGGTGTTCCTGTGTCGCTTACTAGCATTTTGGCGGCCCTCATAACTAGTTTATGCTTATTCCTTATATTCTCAATCGTTTTCTTTAGATCCATGTTCTCGATAGTAAGGTTATTTATTTCTTCGTGAGCCGTTTGCAACTGCATAGTTAGTTCGCTAATTTGGCGTTTGAGGTCCTCAGTTTCCTCATCCTCGCTATCCATCAAATTTGGAGCAGTACTATTGTTAATACATGTGTCGCCCTCTATACTAGAGTTGTGAGAACTAAGTTCGTCTTGCACGTCCCTTGTCATCGATTGGGATCGTCGTTTACGAAACGTAATATTAATATTATCGAAGAAATTCATTCTTTTCTTCGGAATAAAATTCGGAATATAAATTGCGCACATCAATTATTAACGTCGGATTCGATCGATCGTGCGGCACACGACGCAAGATTATATATAGATAATAGATTCAATAGAGAGATTATAGGAAGGACAATAGAGAGATGATAGGAAGGACAATAGAGAGATGATAGGAAGGATAATAGAGGCCTCGTGGCGTGGTCGGTAGTGTAACCGACTTCCGTGCACGAGGTCGTGGGTTCGATTCCCACTCAGAAAAATTATTTGTGTGATGAACACAGATACTTGTACTGCGTCTGGGTATTTTCTATCTATTATATGTATGTATTTACAGAAAAAAAAAAGTAATATATGTATTATATCCGTAATCTGGTACCCATAGCACAAGCGTTAAGCTTAGTTTGGGACCAGAGGACGTTGTGTGAAAATGTCTGTGAACATATATGTTAGATGATAGGAAGGACAATAAAGAGATGATAGGATGGACAATAAAGATATGATAGGAAGGACAATAAAGAGATGATAGGAAGGATAGTAAAGAGATGATAGGAAGGATAATAAAGAGATGATAGGAAGGATGATAAAGAGATGATAGGAAGGATAATAAAGAGATGATAGGAAGGATAATAAGGCGAGCATAAGGAAGGAGTTTGGGCCTCCGGCACTCTCACTCACCACACGAAAGGTTGTTTCATCCTGATCTTCTGTGGTGATACTTATTTAGATTGTCCTCATTCTTCATCAAGATATAACACTGATTTAAAAACCATATATATAGCTCATTCTACACTCAGAATCAAACATTTGTTATTGCAGGAAAGAACTGGTTCCGATACAACGAAAGATAGAAAGACGGGAAAGAAGGCGCGAGGAAAAGGCCTTAGTTGCTGCTAGAATAGATAATGCTATTGAGAAACAATTGCTGGAGAGATTGAAGAAGGGCACTGTATGTAGAAATACCATATGGTTCATACTAATAACACACAATAAGGAGAATAGGAGGAATACTAAGGAGAGGATAGGAAGGATAGTAAAGAGATGATAGGAAGGATAATAAGGCGAGCATAGGGAAGGAGTTCATTAGCCGGTTCCGGCTGAGGCCTCTTCACTTAACGCCGTAGCTTTAGTGACAGTCCGGGGTAGATTGTCGGATGGGCCTCTCTGGCTTGCCTGCATGTACCTAAGTTAGACCAGTATTCTTGGTGTTCTACCTTGGTGTTTTGTCGTAGTGTGTTTCGGAGCCAAACGAATGGCAGGGGTAGAATGGGCTCTGGTCCTTCAACTATCATCTCCGAACCCCCCCTTGCCAATTCATTGGCAGCGTCATTACCGCGTGAGTTGCTGTGTCCTTTGATCTGCTGTAGGGTTACATCGTTGTCGATACATACCTGTGACAGGACTCGATGACACTCGTATCGTATTGAAGGGCCTGTAGGTCTAATCGGCTGTCAGAAAGTATACAGATCTGGTGGTCCTTTACTTTTCTAGAGTCGATTGCATGCGCTGCCATTAAGATGCCCACACATTCTGCCTGGAAGATCGTGTTATGAGCTCCTAATGGTGTAGATATCTGTATGTTCAGGTCCTCGGAGAATACACCCGCACCAGTACCTGACCTTGTTTTAGATCCATCTGTGAAGATTCTCAACTCTCGTGGGTTAAGACCTTCACCCGGTTGTTCTTGCAGTTATTTAAACGATCTCACCTGTTTTTTAACTAGCAAATGATCCATTGCGTTTAAAAAAACATTAATTAAACTACGAAAGTAACTTTCTCCTAGACACTTTGCCACCCCCCTCCTCCTCTTGCCACATTTCGCCGCCCCCTTGTTTGCGTGGGAGGGATAAGGGCAGGGTCCTTTATTTCGTATTACTATTCACAGGGGGTATATTCGTCCATCCATCCATCCACCAGCCTTTCGAAGTCCACTGCTGGACATAGGCCTCCTCAAGAGAACGCCACAACATATGTTTCGCTCATATGGGGAATAGTGCCGTAATCGCCACGCTTGGCAGGCGGGTTGACGATCGCAGTGGATGTTGTTAATATTCGAGTGAGGAGTGCTGCTGCCCACTCCCCCGGTATTCCCTCAGTCGGCTCTTACGATTCCCATTACAATTCTAAAGCCGGCCCCACACGGCAAAATTATATGGCTATACGGAAGGGTTCCAACATAAAAGATTTAATGACGTAATTTGTGAACAACTCGATTTTTAGCAGGTTTGTCTTAGTTTCGTATCTGGTTCGTTTAATTATATCTAGAATAAATAGTTAGACGTATATGCTGACCAGCTTACTTTTGTTTAATTATTCTTCTGCTTTGTAATTTCAAAAATAGTTTTTGTTTTCTTTTCTATGTATTTATAGTACATTAAATGTGTTTTTTTAAATAATAAACTGTATTCTTGTTTTCTTTTGCAGTATAATGACATTTACAATTTCCCTCAAATGGCGTTTGACGCAGCTCTGAAAGCTGAAGAAATATCAAGTGAAAGTGAGAAAGAGGAAGATGAAGAAGAAGAAGCGGAGAGAGAAATGGAGCCAGAACTAGAGAGAGAGTTGGAGAGAGCAGTAGAGCAGACTGATGAGTTTGTTGAAGCTGACAGTGATATGGATACAGATGAAGTGAGTTCATTTTATTTGTTTTGTTGGTACTTACTCGTATATCTTATTATTTTCGGGGTTATTTATTTAAGACAGCAATGGTTCCATCTCCCTATTAACAACTCCAGTCACATAAGAATTTCATAAATAAGAAAAAATATAATATTAGGGGTAAAAGTATGAAATTGCCGATTTGTACTCAAAAATTGAAATTCGTTTTTTTTCATTTAACATATTTATTTAATTAAAATATTATCTATACATCACCAATATTATCTATACATTGCTGCCATCTAATAGGAAGGTCATTTATGCCTTTGCGATAGATCTCTGGTGATCTATATTCTACAAACTGTGTAAAAGCATTTTGTACTGCCTCCTGGGAAGAAAACTTTTTATCACGTAGAAAATTGTCCAAATCACGAAAAAGTAGTCCGTTGGAGCAAGGTCTGTCGAATACGGAGGGTGACGAATGGTTTCTAATTGCAGTTCCTGTAGAGTTAAAACGGTTTCTCGTGCTGTATGAGGTCTCGCGTTATCATGGAGCAATAATGGTGAAGATTCATGAGTCGGGGCTGTTTCACTGCAAGTTGTGCTATCATTGTTCGGAGTTCGGAACAGTAGACATCTGCTGTTATTGCTTGACCAGATCGTAAAAAGCTATAGTGAATAACACCATGCTGAGTTTTAAACAGTTATAAATTACCTTTTTATTGGTAAGCTTAGCTTTAGGACACTGTTGCGGCGTTTGACCTGGGGTCAGCCATTGCATTTTTCGCTTACGGTTATCGTGAAGAATCCACTTTTCATCACATGTCACAATTCGATCCAATATTTCTTCATTTCTGTATCGATTCAGCAAGGCAACACAAGTTTCAACTCGCATTTCTTTCTGCAGATCAGTCAAATCATGAGGCACCCATTTTTCATATTTTTTTATTTTATTGATTTGACGCAAATGTGTCAATATTGTTGGTAAGGTAACGTTAAAACCATGCCGCTAATTCCTGGGTAGTTTGGCTCGGATCGGCTTCCACCACCTCTTTCAATTCATTGTTATTCACATGGTCTTCCACGTGGTTCATTCTTGAAATCAAAATTTCCATCACGAAAGCGTTTAAACCAAAATCGCACGGTGCATTCATTAGCAGTCCCCTCTCCAAACGCAACATTGATATTGCGAGCTGTTTCTGCAGCGTCAGTTCCACGTCGGAACTCGTATTCAAAAATCACTCGAATTTTATAGTATCCATCCAAGGAACATAAACTCTACCCGAGAAGAATAGCAACTTCAAACAAAAAAATGCGACAGATTCTGACAGATACAGCACCTATTGAAAGCCCCCTTTAATTAATATAGAGAGGGAATTCAAATACGACCACTTATTTTTGTAGTTTTATTAGGATTCTTATTTTAAATGATTGAAAATAAAAATAGATCAAAATAAACTTTTATTTAACAAAAAATATAAAATTTTACAATCACAGAACTCTATAATCGCAACGAACTTTGATCACTTTAACTAGCTATTGTGAAAAGTATCCTGAACTGTATATTTTCTTTACACTAAAACACTTAAACCATTTTCTCTGATTTTCCTTCATTCCACCTCGAAATAATTACTTACTAACACTACAAAACAGCAACAAGCAAGTTCGTAAACTGCATTTGCAAGTGACAGACAGCCATTTTTTTACATTTGACAAATGACAAATAATGTATTAGACTGTGTTCCGATATATACACTGCTAGCACTGTCCAGTGCAATTTTGTTGCTCACAGTACTCGTCTCCACAGAATCAGTAGATCTTTCATGGGGCAATGTATATGCTTCTACAATAAAATTCCTGAAAATGTCCGAAACATGCCACTAAATAAGTTTAAGAAAGCCATAAAAATTAGACTTTGTAATCAAGGTTATTACACTGTTTCGGATTATCTTGAGGATAAAACTAAATGGGCTTGAGCTGCTCCTCAATCATTAATTTTCAAAATTGTTTTATAAGATATAATGTAATTTTAGTTATAAAGATTATATTAAATTGTAATAAATTGGCAATTAAAAAAATTGGCGCATGAGTTTCTTGCCGGGTTCTTCTCATGAAAGGCTTTACTACGGAATCCGGCCGCTTGTGGCGATTGCAATCGCCACTTTGTTATTGCGGTTGCACTCGCCTCAGGCGCTCGTGTTAATTATTTTAATTATTAGTGTATTATTGACGATTTTAAGTGCTACTTAATAGGCCTATGAAATAAAGATATTTTTGAATATGAATTTGAAATTTGAACTGGAGAAAAATCATTCCGTTATAGACTGAATATTCTACTGCTGCAGTATTCTAGAGAAATATATGACGTCATAAATCGCCACCATTTTTGTACTGTGAGCAGTGTGAGCACTGGCGTTTTCGAGGTAAGGTGCTCTCAGTGGTTTGATCACGCGATCAACAGCGTCCAGAAATTTAACCACTTGTACTATTAAAAAGTATTATTGTTATTGAATATTGTTATTCAAAGATACCGAACCAAAGAAAATTTAAAGAAATTGTGTTTATTGCAGTGTGAAACCAATACTTTGTATGAAATGAAAGTAAGGCCAGATTAGTATACTGGACTGCGTTCCATTATAAACAGTAACCAGTATTGCTAACTATAACGTAACGACTTTGCAGTATACTAAATTGACGTCACACCTTACAGTGCTTGCAGTGTATATCGGAACACACCTAAGGGTGTGTCTGTGACGTTTTGTCATATTGCCACCAATGAAAAATAAATAATATATTTAATTCTTTTTTCAATACAGTATCATTATTAGGAACCCCCTTGGTATGCCGCATATTCGTAAAAGAAAGTTGACCGGGGGGGTTAGGCAGAATGTCATATCTCACATGTCGATCGTATCGAGATCACTGTGATTGGTTGAGAAACCGACGCGTGATGTCACAATAATCCGTTGGCCAATCAGGGTGATCTCTCAACCAATCACAGTGACCTCGATACGGTCGACACGTGACATATGACATTCTGCCTAACCCCCCAGGCCTGTATCCATCATTCTTGTCTAAGCTGAATAAAAAAAACAACTGAAAGTCGATAATCGAATGTTGCACATTTTTTAAAAGAAGAACCTCATAGGTACCATATTAAAAAAGTTTCACTCAAAAATCTCAAATCATGAAGGTTCTTTGTCAATTCGAAGTACCTATTACAATAAAACGGCAATTTCATACTTTAACCCCTATGATGACTAACTAGCCTTTGCTCGTGGCTCGCCCGCAGCCAAAAGCAAATTTTTAGCTTATATATCAGGTACCCGATATAGTAACGCGATAAAATGTATACCAGTTTTTAAGTCTAATCATGAGCTATCAAAAAAAAAAAGTTACATCAAAATATGTTCAGTAGTTTTTGATGCGCAAACAAAAAAACAGACAGACAAAAAAAAAACTAAAAAAGAAATGTTTTATGTTCAGACACGTCCATGTAGCCTAATATTGTATTTTTTACTCAATATCTCAAATGTACAGACACAGCTCTGTTACAGCTTTATAATAGTTAGTATGACTGGAACGGCAACTGATGATCTCCGGATCAATTTCGGTCAGGGCGGCCATAGAGTGTCTATGGCCGATCACCGACCAATAGTCGGAGATATTATAGTGTACCACTGTATGCACATACACAAGTGCACTATCTGTTCCCTCACTCTCTTAGGCCGATGTGACGTCATTTCGACAGGACCAGATAGAAACCAAGCGCAGGACTAACGGCTTTACTTGCTGGAACGGGGATGAAACACTATTATTGAAAATTTCTTGACGGAAAAACTGCTGGCCAACCTGGTTTCGGACCGGAGACCTCATGATCAGCAGTCGAATGCGCTACTGCTAGATATAATAATAATAAATATTCACGGACATTTCACACAACGTCCTCTGGTCCCAAACTAAGCTTAACGCTATGGGTACCAGATTATGGATATAATACATATACCCATTATTTCTTTTTGTAAATATGTATATCCGTCCATCCATCAGCCTTTCGACTTCCACTGTTGCACATAGGGCTCCCCAAATGGGGGATAATGGCGTAATCGCCTCACTTGGCAGGCGGGTTGGCGATCGCAGTGGATGTTGTTAATACTCGAGGAAGTGCTGCTGCCCACTCCCCCGGTATTCCCTCAGTCGGCTTTTACGACTCTCATGGGTAGAGAGAGGTGGGACAATTCTAAAGCCGGCCCCACACGGCAAAAATATGACCGAAATATGTATATACATATAATATATAGAAAACAACCAGATGCAGTACAAATATCTGTGTTCATCACATTAATAATTGTCCTGAGTGGGAATCAAACCGTAGCGTAACCGCCGACTACGCCACTAGTCTATCGCTATAATTTTCATTTTCAAGAACAAATCGCATGCGCAATCTCTTTCTTTAAGTGGACGGACTTCAAACAGCTGCTATGCTGTGTCTCTTCTATCTCATGGGATGGTTGGTTGGGACCTCTCAGTCACACATATTCACTCGCAGCAATATATCACTTTTCAAAATTCGACAACCGGAATTCGGGACTTATTTTTTTTTTTCGCGGGCACACTTCACCCCCCGGCGGACCACCGAAGGAATGTCACATAGTTCCAGTGGCCCGCCAACAAAGGCGGAGAGATGGCACATGGCGGGTTTCTTTAGTGGGTGCAGGCCCCACACTACCCTGATCGTTGCTCCAAACGACAGGGTGTGCGGTTAGGAACATTTTTGCCCGCCTTAACAAAAAAAAAGGCAACCCTATTCCACCGTGTTCATAATGAAATAATCTTTATTTTGATTTAATTTTAATTCAATCAATTCATCAGACCGGTGCAAAATGCTAGTATGGATTTACCTGTTTATACCTGGCTACCCGAGAGTTGTGACCGGAAAATAATAGGCAACCTAAGGTTTGCATATTCTATGGGCTTCATACTTTCGATTGGTATAGAATTTGTCTAATAAACAAATCGGTGAAATGCTTAAATTTTTTTTTTAATTATTAATTAATCGTATCCTGGACTGAAATTTGTTAGGCAACCCATATGCAATATATTTATTGACATAATTAAATTAAATATTAAAATACGTTTCATTAAATAAACATCTCGGTGAAGTTCGTTTTATATCGGATCCTATACTAGGATATAATAGAAGAAAATACGCACAATTACGAAAATTTCGAAAACATCAGATGTGGTTTACTGGTAGTACCTACTCACTTATTATCGGGATCGGGCGGTTCGGTATCACTGTCGCCCGCGTGACCGACCATGAAACATAACCACGCGGCCATCCGGGCTGAGACTCGTTTGCCACCATTAGCAATAAAAACCGTTTATACCTGGCGAGGTCATCACCTCTGACCGGAGATTTAACTTGATACCATTGTCTACTCTACGATCTCGATACAAGTGGAATATAATCTAGGACGTTATTATTATTGAAAAATCTTAGCATTAAATTATAACAACGTATTTTACTAATCTTTCTTTCTAGTAAATATAAAAAAATATATCTTTTTCAATTATAACTAGAGCCAAACCCCGTCTCGGCACTAAATAAGTCTTTATCCCGAGGTAAACTGTGCTTTTCATTACGAATACGAGGAAACTAAAAATAAAAATTATGAATTAGCTAAAGAAAAAATGGGAGACTAAAAAATTTAATTTGGAATAGCCGTTTTCCCGCATATCTTTTTTTTTCTGTGACCTGTCAGCTATTCAGCCATTATTTTTCATTTTAATCATTGAAAAAATATAAAACTTCGTAATTTTAAAGATATTTAGTTGCAACTATATTAAAATAGTCATACAAAAAACAAATTTTTTAATAAATACTTAACTTTATGTTATTTCAATTTTACATCGCGCTGTAATTGACTGGCTGTACAGAAAATAGAACTGTTTTATTTTTTATAATTACTCAGCTGTCAGTTGAAAGTAATTCTCCCTAGGGCTGAAAAGTATTACTTTCAACCCGCTCCTCAGGCAACATCAGACCTACTTTCAGAGTATGAGTAATGAAAAATATTTTGTTACAGGACAGTGATTCCGGGAAAAAGGAGGATGCTTACGTTCCTAGTGATTTTGAGTCTGAGTCATCAGATATTGAGGTAAGCATTTTACACAATGTCTCGAAACTTAGAGAGCTTGTTTTCTTCAGTTTATATCTGACTAAAGGGCAAATGCTTTCTTCTGAACCAGGGTGGGAAATAGGGCTTATCTCGAACAATAAATATCACGATAATCGTCATAATTTATTTTGATAGCAATAGTGGGTCATTCATAATAGGGATTTAGGCCGGTGTCCGCCACGCCAAAATCTCAGGCATACAGGATTCATCACGATGTTTACCTTCACCAAGCAATGATAATTTGTAAACACACACACATAATTTCGAAAAATCTCGAATAATCAGAGATGTGTACCGTGCGAGGTTGGACCTGGTACTAGGGATTGAACTTGATGACTGTCTTAGCTGTCCTTTGGCTCCTTGTCTTTACCGCTAGCCTATCACTTCTTCTTATACAGTCTTGCCATAATTAATGTTTTTAGAAAAGTTTTTTATGTTTATATTGCATAAAATATTGATTACTGTAGTTTGTGTCAGTTTAAACATTAAAAAATATTCAAGAAACGTGCAATAGATATAAATTCTCTGTAAACAAAGGAGATGCATATATTAATAGTTGAACGCTGATTGTTTACACTGCCGGCGAGGACTCGCTCCACTAGTTTCTAGTTTCCAGCTCTAGAAGCGAGTCTTCTCGTTCATCGTCGGCGGTAGGACAACTGCCTTATCAATTGAAACACGCACTTTCTCCATAGGAAAATTCATCACTTCCGATCTTATGTATTGCTTTAGGGACTCCAAAACTCAAATTATAATGGCATTTAGAACATGCTCTTCTTTCTAAAACTGACCATAAACTATAATCCAGCGCATTAAGATCGTGACTAGATAACGGCCAGTGTACAGCTCTGATAGTCACAAACGTTCGTTTCCAACCACGCTTGTGCTTATCGAGCTTTATGACTATATGCCGAGTCTTGCAGAATGTACCATTCTTGATTTTGGAACATGGATGTTTTAAGAGGCTTAACTACTTTCTCCTTGAGCTCGTGCTCAGTCACTCCTTAACAGCTAACACCCCACCAATCACTGAAGTCCGATAATGCCCAAGTTGTACTCTGCTAATTGAGAAGCTCCTTTTTCTTTTAGCGTAAACTCTGTATGCTTATTAAAATGTTGCTCGATAGTGAAAATTTTCTCGTCAGTAAATAAACTTATGCTTTTTTTTTTCCTTTGCTTACCGCGTTAGAAGTTGTTTAAATTTTGTCACCCCATCCATTTTAAAATTATTATCGGTTAAATAATGATTCGGTCAGCGTCTCTTATAAGTTGAAAGTCCTAAGTCATATTGCACGCCTCATAAGCGAAGCGTTGAGGTGTGTTCTACTCCCGGTTTACACGGCACAACTGATTTTTCAAACTTAAAATGTCTATTTATCATATATTGCACTTGTAAAATAATATCTACACACACATATAAAGAACAAACACTATTTTTAAAACTCATGATATTTTTGATACCATTTTTGTTATTTAAACTAGTTAAAAAACTGTTTGAAAAAAATTCCGGCTTGGACGTCCGTGAGTTGTAGGTAATGTATGTTAACACGATAACGACCAGCACACTTAATTAATCGAGTCTTTTTTTTTCGTTTACGAATTATTATGACTAGGAATAGAGCCCTATTACTTTTCACGTTCTGATTCGATGTGGTTTAATTGTTATTAAATAAACAAAAAAATACTAAATATTTACGGCATTTACGCTCGACGCGACAGTAAAACCAGCGCCTTTCATGAGAACTACCTTTTTACGTACGCATAGCCACCGGTTGTTTTACTATCGTCAACAGAACGCCGTTTGCCCGGCCGGTACATTGTTTTTTGTTAAGAGAAAGTTCTTACCTTTGCTTGACGAACTGATGATATTTGTCAAGTATAATAACTATTTTATCCATAACAATAATTAAAAACACTAAACACACGTAAATAATAACAGAACAACAAATTAAATTCAAAAGACAAAATCAAAAGACCAACGAAGTGTGGGTGTGAAAGATCCTAATCAAGTACAAACCGCCGCCAGACTAACAGAGATAGCGAAACAAAATGCCGTATGTCAATGTTTATCACGATCAGGTGGAGTCGTATGCACCTGTAATATAATAGGCGATAATCCTATTAGATCTAGAAGCTGCGTTATACATTCGCTGCTCCTCTTTTGCGTTCGGGTTTTGACACCTCCTGGTCTTCAAGGTCAAATAGGCGAATTGCTTCTGTCATGTAGCCTCCCTGCATGTATTGTTAAACCAGGGACAGCTACGACCGCTGACTGGTATCTTGGTGCTTGGGATAGATGAATCCATCCCTATTAGCATAAATTCCGTCATGCAGTCCTAACGTATTCATGCGTTTCTAATTTCTGTATAAACAGGTAATCTAAGATGATAACAAATAACCAATAACAGGAAGAAAAAAAAAGCTATTTAATAAATAACACGACTTTAATATATTCGATAGTGGGTTCGCTGTTACGACGTAAACTCTTTTGTTATCAATTATTTTCGAATACTCACCGACAGATGACACGTCATTTTACAATAATTATTTTTTCAAATTTCGTGTAACTAAGCAATAAATCTTTGAAATAATTAATATTTTAATAAAGAAATTAAACAAAATTTACTTATTTGTGCCGAAAATTCTTATAGTATGCTTTTATAATATTAAAATGACGATATCGGTGAGTTGTGGGTAGAACGCCACTTTTCGACGACAGATGTCTCTTGGTAATGAAACAAGAAAATGTGTTTTAAAATGCATATATTTATAAATTTAAACTATTTATACATAAAATGTTATGCCATTTTGTTTTAAGTTTGATCGTGAGCCATTTCTACACCCATCAACAACGCACTTCATGGTTAAAAGAATTTAATACTTATTTAAACGTAAGATGCGTCCGAACCGAACGCAGTGACGGTTCACTCGAAACTGCGGTTTGAGGCCCCGCCCACTGTGACGTCACTGATCTACTTGAAGGCGACATGACCTAGTCGGCTTGCGGCATCTCCGCTATTTTTCTGAACTCCGTGGGTTTATCACACCACTGCATTTTAATATCACATGAATATTTGACACAGATTGCCGCGAAAATGAGATAAAATAAATTCATAAAAAATTACAGGCTCTAAATTCAAATGTAATTTTATTATTTTGTTTTAATTGTAACAGTATTTATGGCTAGGTGATGTATATAAAAATTAAAAAAATAATAAATTATTTATTATATATATATATATATATATATATACGGACGGTATATATATATATATATATATATATATATATATATATATATATATATATACCGTCTTTCATGCCTCCTCATTGGAGGATCTCCCATTGGGGACCACCATCTCCCATTGGGGAGATATCGACATTTCACACGACACTGGTCTTGTTGAATTTGTCCCCTTTCTCTCGCATATTATTATTTACAACACCCTGCATTAAGGTCCTTGTATCGCCGGAGACTTTCACAAGCACAAAGTCCACTCGACTCTCAACCATTTGTGGATCACACAAAGAGTTGTTCTGTGTGGGAATCGAACCCACTACACTCAGGCCTGAAGCCACTCCGCCATCTGTGCAGTTACTTATTGTCTACTTATTTTAATTACATAGTAGACTGTTACAACAACATTGGAATGGAACGAGACTAGATTATGAATATTTATTTGCAGGATGTAGCCGAGAGGATATCCAAGAAAAAGAAACCGCGCGTCGAGATAGAATACGAGACAGAACCTGTGGCGACTGTGTCTAGAAAGAAAATAAAACATTAGTTTTATTTATTAAACCATTTTGTTTTTATATTTTATGAACGTCACACCCTCTGCATTTTCAATAGTATTGCCCAAAAATAGTCTTGCAGAAATGCAACCACGACCGCCTAGTTCTGGCAAGATACTTATTCTTTTAGACTAATTCTGCAAGACATGAGCAAGAACAAGCTTAATCAGCAAGACTTGCGTCTTGTAGTTAAGTCAAATTTAACATGTGAAATATCGAGAATTTATTTTCAACGTCGATATTGAAAGACATTGCCTAGTTTTGTATTTTTATTTAAATAATAAAGTAGTAAGCGAGTATCAGGTGGTAGAGCCTTGCTTTCTGTTAAACTATAAAATTTAAATGAATATTATTATCTTGGGAAATATAGGGAAGATCTTGGGAGATATCAGCAAGGGCTCTCAGGTGTTCGAAGTAATTGTTTAATTTTTTTTTTCTTTGGGCACAGTTCTACTACACTACATAGCGTTGAAACTTAATCACTGTACTTTAAAGCTTAGGTATACCCAATGAATAAAATAAATATTAGGGTTTTATGATAGTATGTGATTATCAGGCTTGCTTATAATAATGTCAGTTTAATTCAAGGTCTGAGTATTAGTAGATATAACACAAATCATCAAGGTACGTCCATCAAAAAGTTTTAACAGATTATAGCTTTGATCGACCTTAAATCTGTTACAACACGGTACTTTAGCGACTTGAGGATACTCACTTCTACCGCAGAACTGAGAGCACTCATAAGTATGAAAAGTGAATAATTCTTGGCACCACCGCTGAAACTCCTATGGCGGTGTGAACTGACCGTAAGAAAAATCAAAAAATGGTGTTGTTTAGTATTTATTTATTGTTTTACAAAAAGTAAAAGAAGTAAATACTGTTGTTTTGCCTAAAATGGTGAGTGAACCATTTATAGAATTACAATAGATATTCAGATAAAACTAATTGTAACAGCGACAAGTGTTGGAGGATGAACAGGTTCCGTGATTGAAGCCAAAGGATTGGCAAGCATAATTGCACTGCGAGTTGTCGCAGTTTTTCAAAGTCATAGGGATGTCCAGTCTTGAAATAGCTGATGCGGCATTACTTCCTGAAAAGATTTGTTTTGTATTTAAATCACAAATACAGAGAAAACAAATATTTTAATTTGAGTTTTCCAGCTGTAAGTATTTAAGGACTTGACCATTTGCAGGTGCAACCCAAACTTTTATATGATGAGTTGAGGACTAAGGGCGGATTCGACCAAACAAGAATAAATTTTATTCATAGAATAAATCGCTATTTGAGAATAAATAAATTTTACGTTTTACCAACAACAATTCGAAAAATAGTGAGCCTATTCGGGAATAGTTACTATAGGACCGATAAGCATCGAATAAGGAGTTAATCCAAGAATAAAAAAATGGCGTCATCTTTTTTGTGCTGTCATTTTTAACAGCCATAAATCAAGAAGTCAAGTGTTTGGCAGAATTGTCGTCCCCGACGCGGATACCTACGTGAGATTGCGTGGAAAAACGACTGTTGAATATCTAGAGAATAAAATCGTGGAATAGCTTATTCTCGGTAATTCTTGTATAAATTCGAGTTTGGTCGAATCCACCCTTAAGCAATTGTCACCGTAGGTGGTCCTTAGAATTTGGCGTTTTGTCAAACTGGCCTCAAATATCTGGCTTAGAAATTACAAGTTTAAATTTATTTCAAATATAGGTTGTATCTACTTGTGTTTCCAATTTAGCGATTCATTTGTTATTTAGATATTTTTATATATATTTTTAGCATTTGACATGCTTAGCACTATACATTAAACACAAAGTGAAAAATGTGAAATCGAAAATAACAGTCAGGAGCAGGATTTGAACCTGCATCTTCTGGATACCGTCCAGATGCTTTACCAATTCAGCCATCCTGACAATTGCTCCTGACTGCTAATTTCGATAACACATCATACTTAACGTCTTTGGGTGACGCCTGAGCCATTTGTCGGAAGTATTTTCATACATTATACCGACCAGGTAAACTTAATTTTACAATTAAGATTTTACCTAATAATGACGCAAAACCCTTTAAATATTTAGATATTTTTATATATATTTTTAGCATTTGACATGCTTAGCACTATACATTAAACACAAAGTGAAAAATGTGAAATCGAAAATAACAGTCAGGAGCAGGATTTGAACCTGCATCTTCTGGATACCGTCCAGATGCTTTACCAATTCAGCCATCCTGACAATTGCTCCTGACTGCTAATTTCGATAACACATCATACTTAACGTCTTTGGGTGACGCCTGAGCCATTTGTCGGAAGTATTTTCATACATTATACCGACCAGGTAAACTTAATTTTACAATTAAGATTTTACCTAATAATGACGCAAAACCCTTTAAATATTTAGATATTTTTATATATATTTTTAGCATTTGACATGCTTAGCACTATACATTAAACACAAAGTGAAAAATGTGAAATCGAAAATAACAGTCAGGAGCAGGATTTGAACCTGCATCTTCTGGATACCGTCCAGATGCTTTACCAATTCAGCCATCCTGACAATTGCTCCTGACTGCTAATTTCGATAACACTTCATACTTAACGTCTTTGGGTGACGCCTGAGCCATTTGTCGGAAGTATTTTCATACATTATACCGACCAGGTAAACTTAATTTTACAATTAAGATTTTACCTAATAATGACGCAAAACCCTTTAAATATTTAGATATTTTTATATATATTTTTAGCATTTGACATGCTTAGCACTATACATTAAACACAAAGTGAAAAATGTGAAATCGAAAATAACAGTCAGGAGCAGGATTTGAACCTGCATCTTCTGGATACCGTCCAGATGCTTTACCAATTCAGCCATCCTGACAATTGCTCCTGACTGCTAATTTCGATAACACATCATACTTAACGTCTTTGGGTGACGCCTGAGCCATTTGTCGGAAGTATTTTCATACATTATACCGACCAGGTAAACTTAATTTTACAATTAAGATTTTACCTAATAATGACGCAAAACCCTTTAAATATTTAGATATTTTTATATATATTTTTAGCATTTGACATGCTTAGCACTATACATTAAACACAAAGTGAAAAATGTGAAATCGAAAATAACAGTCAGGAGCAGGATTTGAACCTGCATCTTCTGGATACCGTCCAGATGCTTTACCAATTCAGCCATCCTGACAATTGCTCCTGACTGCTAATTTCGATAACACATCATACTTAACGTCTTTGGGTGACGCCTGAGCCATTTGTCGGAAGTATTTTCATACATTATACCGACCAGGTAAACTTAATTTTACAATTAAGATTTTACCTAATAATGACGCAAAACCCTTTAAATATTTAGATATTTTTATATATATTTTTAGCATTTGACATGCTTAGCACTATACATTAAACACAAAGTGAAAAATGTGAAATCGAAAATAACAGTCAGGAGCAGGATTTGAACCTGCATCTTCTGGATACCGTCCAGATGCTTTACCAATTCAGCCATCCTGACAATTGCTCCTGACTGCTAATTTCGATAACACATCATACTTAACGTCTTTGGGTGACGCCTGAGCCATTTGTCGGAAGTATTTTCATACATTATACCGACCAGGTAAACTTAATTTTACAATTAAGATTTTACCTAATAATGACGCAAAACCCTTTAAATATTTAGATATTTTTATATATATTTTTAGCATTTGACATGCTTAGCACTATACATTAAACACAAAGTGAAAAATGTGAAATCGAAAATAACAGTCAGGAGCAGGATTTGAACCTGTATCTTCTGGATACCGTCCAGATGCTTTACCAATTCAGCCATCCTGACAATTGCTCCTGACTGCTAATTTCGATAACACATCATACTTAACGTCTTTGGGTGACGCCTGAGCCATTTGTCGGAAGTATTTTCATACATTATACCGACCAGGTAAACTTAATTTTACAATTAAGATTTTACCTAATAATGACGCAAAACCCTTTAAATATTTAGATATTTTTATATATATTTTTAGCATTTGACATGCTTAGCACTATACATTAAACACAAAGTGAAAAATGTGAAATCGAAAATAACAGTCAGGAGCAGGATTTGAACCTGCATCTTCTGGATACCGTCAGGATGGCTGAATTGGTAAAGCATCTGGACGGTATCCAGAAGATGCAGGTTCAAATCCTGCTCCTGACTGTTATTTTCGATTTCACATTTTTCACTTTGTGTTTAATGTATAGTGCTAAGCATGTCAAATGCTAAAAATATATATAAAAATATCTAAATATTTAAAGGGTTTTG